>CANTUZ010000008.1:873305-2255805 GCA_947846985.1 Fratercula arctica | reverse complement strand
AGGGAGGAGAAAACTATTAATTGATTTGGGTAAAAAACAGTTGTGGCAAGAAAGAAAGTATATTGAAGGAGCTCAAATATTTGTTTCAGCTCTTTCAAAATGTAACCATTTCATTTTTCATTTCAGACCTTTTGGAAAGTAGACATATATCCTAATTAATTTTTTTAAAAACCTGAAATTCAAACTACTTTAAATCAAACAAAATTTAAAACTTGACCCAAAATCAGTCTGTTTCACTAAAAAATCACTTTCAGTTTTGAAATAACAGACAAATTTATTCCTTTTTATCTTTTCTTCTTTGTGTTTGGCCAGCAAATAGAAAATTCGTGGGTTTTATTTCTTTACTTGGCTCTCTGCACCAATGTTTCTCAGTAATTACCTTTCCCAGTATGAGTGTGCAGGCAATAACGGTCTTGCATCAAAGCGTAGGATATTCAACATGCAGTAAAATTTTGGTAAGATTTGTATCATCCTAGCTTTTGGGGAAAGATGATTCATTCAGCTCTACAGCTTCATTACAGTGCTCTAAATTTGGGATATTGGGTTTTTTATTTGATGCAGCTGTTAATATTCAGAGAGGACAGAGCATAGAGTTTCTGGAATAACGGCCAGCAGTCCTGCTTACACTGCCAGCTTGATAGCTTTTAAAATACGGTGCTAAAGTTGGGCTGGGATTCCTATAAGATACTTGGAGCTGTTCTGCAAACAACTGAGTATCAAACCCCACACATATTCCACGCGTATGGAAGCACATCTATGAAAAAGACGAGGAAAGCTTGAGTAACAAAAAAGCAAACAAAAATTAGCCTAATTTTCGTTAGGGTAATCCATTGTGGCAATGCTATCAAGGACAGCCTTTGATTATTTTTTTTTCCCGCAGGCTGAATTTGTATACTTAAAGATACTGAACTATAGACTGAAGATTCATCTTGCTTTTGGCCCAGACGCAGATGACAGTTTTATCACTTGAATCAGCTACACCAGGTTTGTAATAGTGCAAGTTTTTCTAAAATTGTGTACTCATGTATATACATCTTTAAGTGCAGAAATTCATATGCCAGTAAGGCACTTTCTGTAGTACTATTTAAAGACTCCTTACACTGAGAAAAGAAATCTTTCTGACTCATTTGTTCATTAGATTTGCAAGAAAACCCTTTTTAACTTTTCATCTTCAAGTGGCAAGAAGTTCTAATTTTCCATTTATATTCCCATTTTGATATTTTTTCTGTAGTGCCTGGAGTGGCATTTACTAATATTTACTGTTGATTTTTTCTTAGCAAGATAAATATCAAATTAATATCAATTATATTGTAAACAACAGGGAAACACAGCAGCAGTTATAATGTTGCTGAAGCCTCAGAATGACTAAGAATGTTTAACAGCAATTGGCTGGGTTATCTTTATCCATTTTTGACACATTGTATATGATTTTGGTTTAAAAGAACTATAGTTCATAGACGTATTTGTACAATTCAGTTAATCTCCTCTGAAAGGGATTGCTTTGCCTATTTGAGCTGTTATTTAGGAGTGAAGTATTCTAATGGCGTGCTAGATGGCCCAAAACTGGGAGCTGGCAGAATAATAGAAGCACAGTCAGAGCATGAAAAACAAGGACAAATAAATACTGTAAAAATAAATTTGATAATTCACAATCTGCCAAGTATGTGAACAAAGCAAAAGGGCACTTTCATAAACACGTAAAGAGAAGGAGGTTGAGACCACAATCATGTAAAAATTACTTAATTGAGAGATGTTACTATGGGATAGGATAGTCCATTTTCTTTCATAGTGAGAAAGATGACAAAGAAAATATACCTTAAATAAAGAAGTAAAGCAAAGAGAATACCAACTCCATAAAAACACACGTACATCAAAATAATCTGGAAAGGAGACAGTGGCTCACAGCCACAGGAAATAAATAAATGTATAAAACACAGAACGATTAAGAGGGAAGTGAGATGTTTTCCACAGCAAATAATTTCCTTGGTAGTATTGTGCATCAGGTGCAAAAGCTGGGGATTGCCCCTTTTATAGGTCTAGGCTTGCAGGTCAGTCATTAACAAAGATGCTGATGGTGACTGTCACTGACTACCTAGAGGAAAGACTCTGTTTAACGTCTTTGTTGGCGACATGGACAGTGGGATCAAGTGCACCCTCAGCATGTTTGCTGACAACACCAAGCTGAGTGGAGCAGTCGACACACTGGAGGGAAGGGATGCCATCCAGAGGGACCTGCGCAGGCTTGAGAGGTGGGCCTATGCAGACCTCATGAAGTTCAACCAGGCCAAGTGCAAGGTCCTGCAGGTGGGTCGGGCCAATCCCAAACACAAATACAGGTTGGGTGGAGCATGGATGGAGAGCAGCCCTGAGGAGAAGGACTTGGGGGTATTGATTGATGAGAAGCTCAACATGAGCCAACAACATGCTTCATCCCCAGCAGCGTGGGCAGCAGGGCGAGGGGGGGATCCCGCCCCTCTGCTCCACTCTGGGGAGACCCCCCTGCAGCGCTGCCTCCAGCTCTGGGGCACCAACAGCAGAAGGACACGGAGCTGTTGGAGCGGGGCCAGAGGAGGCCCCGGAGATGCTGGGAGGACTGGAGCCCCTCTGCTGTGGGGACAGGCTGAGAGAGCTGGGGGGGTTCAGCCTGGAGAAGAGAAGGCTCCGGGGAGACCTTCCAGCCCCTGCCAGTCCCTCAAGGGGCTCCAGGAAAGCTGGGGAGGGACTCTGGCTCAGGGAGGGGAGCCATGGGACGAGGGGGAAGGGTTTTACACTGACAGAGGGGAGATTGAGATGAGATGTGGGGAAGAAATTGTTTGCTGTGAGGGGGGTGAGCCCCTGGCCCAGGTTGCCCAGAGAAGCTGTGGCTGCCCCATCCCTGGAGGGGCTCAAGGCCAGGTTGGACGGGGCTTGGAGCAACCTGGGCTGGTGGGAGGTGTCCCTGCCCAGGGCAGGGGCTTGGAATGAGATGATCTTCAAGGTCTCTTCCCACCCAAACCATTCTATGATTCTATGATTCTATGGCTCCAAGCGTTGTCATTTCAGAAGCAGTAGGAATAATCCATACCATTATAAAACAATTTCCAGCCAACTTGTGCAACTGGGCATTTCCAGGATTATGACACGATGTCCAGAATATTAGTTAGCACCGTACTGAATTCTGTAATCGCGGTATTGCATGTGTAAGGAAATGATCAGAGACACCAGCTTGTTTCTCTTGAGCTCACAGGATGTGGACGGTGCCCACGCATATAAGCAAATCCATAACCTAACTCCCCACAGAAGGTTAGAAAATGGGTGACAGAGATCTAATACATCATGCTAAATGAAATAAAATAAAACACAAAGAAAGCTGATAAAATACTGAGTCACCATGGCATTAGAAAAAGACGGAAAATTGATTTCCTCAGAAGCTGAAGCAGACAGCAGGAGGGAGAAGAGAAAATGAATGTGCAGTGGGCTAGGAAATGAGTGTTGCAGACATAAAGGGACATCTTAAGCAATGACTGCTGAGACTAATCCACTGAGTATGTTATCACCATATTCATCTATCTGGGTTTCAGAAAGAAATTTAGCGTAACACTGCAAAGCAGATTAATGTGTATGGTTAGCTTTTATGGGACCGGAGGTACTGCCCTTCAGCTAACAAGGCGCCTGTAAGACCAAGGACAGATTCTGCCACTGCCATGCCAATGTCCAGGGTGGTGAGCTAACATTTGGTTTACCAAAGGACATCCCTGTGGAATATCTCTGTATCCAATTAGAAAATCTGACATACCACACAAAATGAGGAGTGAGGTAATAAGAAAGCAAATGACAAGTAATAGAGGGAGAAGTAGAGAGAAGGAGTAATAATGGCTGATGGCTTTTGGAAACAGGAATGTGCAGAACGCTGAAGCTGTCCAGATGAGAGATGGGGTTTGACTCCAGCACGTATCTGAAGGGAGTACCAGTGCTTGGGGAGCCTGGTGATGGGCTTCCTGGGAAACCAGCCTGGGACACAGCGTGTGGAGAGGTTTATCCCAAACCATAAACATCCTTTTCCAGATCTAGGGCATTAGTCTGCAGTTCTAAGCTTGTGACCCCTGTCCAGCTGGGATTCACAGCGTGGGTGGACACCCTAGGCACGGGTATGCGAGCTTCTGAAGAGGAAAGCAGACCTTAGCCTGGTTTTTGTGAAACAAGCTGCTGGCGGTGCAGTAATGCTGCAACCTGAGGCAGCAAGAAGGCATTAGACTCAAGGACTCTGAAGGAAACAGTGGAAGAAAGAGCCTGAACAGGTAGCCCCTAGTGAATTAGGGATTTTCCCGTTGCCCTGGATTCTATGCCCTTCCCCAGACTCTTTATGCGTTTTACATAGCTGTATTTCTGTAGCCACTGGATAAAACAAGTGAGGAGTTCAGTGGCCTCCAGGTTTTCCAAAGTGCTGAGTTTAGGGAGGAGTGATGCAATGCTGGGCTATTCACTTCAATTCCACCCTGGGTCTAATAAATTCCTTTTTAAATCTATCTACCAGGAATATCGATCAGAAACAATGCATTAAGAACACAGAGCAGGAGACAGTTTGATGACCGCTTATAAGGCCAATTTTTCCAAAGTATTTAGGTACCTGGCAAGATTTTCGCAAGTATTTGTGCACAAACGCATGGGAGTATTTTGCTTCTGAAAATTCGCTGCCTGCCTATGTACATCTTAGGGTATGAAAACAACTTTGAAGATCTAAGATGTTACGAGATGGACAAATGAATGGGGTTTAAAGTAAGAGAGGTGAAAACCAGTGGTCAGATATTCAGCATGTATGTGCTCTGAATGCCCATTAGAGGCTCACTCAATGGAAAGGCTCTTAATTCACACACTTAAATGAGATGTTTAGAGTTAGATAGTGTGAATACCTGTGCTATATTGTAAGCCAATTAAATAATTATAAACATAGGAGACTAAAACAAGCCCTTATGAATGCTTATTTACTTTAATTATGAGGGGAAAAAATAATTAAAATAGTGACAATAAGTGTTTTCTTTGTAGGCAATACTCTCAATTTTGCAACAACTTATTTGCAATAATTTGCAATTATGCAATATATCCCTGAAAATGTAATGTGAATAATGTGAATTTTTGCTGTGTTCTTTAATTTAGTTATTAGTTCATTGTGTCCACTTGGTGTATTTTAACTGTTGCCAGGACAGGGATCATTCTCACAGTGCCACAAAACTGAGTAGTCACATAATTAGTGTAGATACATAAACCGGCAGAGAGAAAAAAGATTTTTTCCTTTTTGCTGAAGTAATTATTCACTGCAGCTTATTAACTGCCCTTGGTAGGCATAAATAATAATCCCTGCTATTTCACACATGGTAGGATTTCTTAGAATTACCCATTTTTTAAAGCAAATATGCTTACAGGAATGTTTATTTCCCCGAACTGCTTGAACACAAAGTCTTCCTTGCAAAAATTGTCTCCATTTGGTTGAATAAGCAGCAGCGATTTGGCTCTCATCTTGCTTTCACCAGTGTAAAAATAGTTAATACACAATGTTTTTTAAAAGCCTTGTAATGTAAATACTAGATGTTTCATATAAGTTTGCCAGACACTAGTATTTTTATGGACATGCTTACTAAAAAGAAGAACATCATCTTTTAAATCTCTGATTATTAGGTCTTTTATGTACATATTACAGGCATGTATGTATCCTTAAAATCTTATTAATGTCTGAGCACATCCTGGTGCTCAGCACAGCATAAATGTTGAGTTGATGGGATAAAGCAATATTTTGGTGGGCAGGTTTTCTTCTGGGAACCAAAATGTT
The DNA here is from genome assembly GCA_947846985.1 of Fratercula arctica. Lineage (NCBI taxonomy): Eukaryota > Metazoa > Chordata > Aves > Charadriiformes > Alcidae > Fratercula > Fratercula arctica. The sequence goes on along the minus strand of CANTUZ010000008.1, from coordinate 2,250,002 downwards.
TGTCTTTTGAGGTCAGAGGTGACTTCAGTGTGACCAGCTGCAGGAACACGGAGCAGCAGAACCCTCCCCGGGATCTTCCTCTGAAGCAAGTTCCGTTTCCCAGCAGGCAAAGAGACCTTCCTGTAGTGGCACCGCTGGATAAGAGCTTCCGAAACATAGGTTCAACATTTTCTTCTGCTTGAAGGTATTTGAACCTACACAGCTTAGCCGCAAAGGGCATGTGCCAGTCAGCAGTCCGTAGATATATTGTGGTAACTCTCTCTTAGCGTTTCCCTTTAAAGTTGCTCCACTTTGGCTAGAAAACTAAACACTCCTTCTATCCGAGAGAAGGAAAAAACCATTCTTCTAAGAACACCGGAAGAACAAGGCCTGGGTCATGTTTTTTACTACATTGGGTGTTTGATATGTGGTATTCAGTGGACAAAACTCAAGTGTCTTAACTATGGTCCTAAGGGACCAAATTCTGTACATCTGACTCTTTGCGTACATTAATTTTGCAATTGAATATTAATATTTTCACATACATGCACACGTACACTCCAAAAGTTGTTGCAGTTTGCTTTGCGATGGCTGGAGTTGCAAGGTATTTTTTCTTTTAGGAGTTTATTGGCAGTCTTTGGAGCCTGTTTGTCTTGGCATCCCCCTACCATATTACCCGTTCTTCAGTATCAGATTCTAAAAACTGTGTTTACAACATTTTGTGATTTTTCAATATATTTGTGTAGTTTTAAAATGTAAACATAGAAGAACATAATGAGACACTTGTAAATTCTATATCTGTATATATTTTTAATTTTGGTAGGTTTGACTGTTTTATTTAGAATTACTGTCACTATAGGATTTCAACTGACAAATATTTTAACTTGGCAAATGTTCAGATTTTTTATAAGTGAATCCATTATACTCTCCTAACATCTGCTTTTAATAATCCCAAATGTTTTTGGTTTGTTCTACTTTCGCATGAAGTTTTTTGTTTGCTTCTTTGTAACTAAAGCACCATTACATAGCACAGTTGTTTCTTATCTCATTGATGTGCTGATAAAAATTGGCATTGATTTCAATGAGGATTAGACCAGAAGACAAAGGAGAGTAAGTTTTAAAATAGTTATAAGACAAAATACTCTCTGAAAGATTAACTTAGCACTGTGACAATAAATAGTAAAATCATTGGCCAACTAAGTTCTCACATTATAAAATTCTTCTAAAATTGCATCATCTGAAGCATATAGGGGAGAGAAAAAGTTAGGAAATTTCATTAGAAATTCCTTCCATCTTTAAGTACAACAAATGTGTGACAATTTAGAAAACCTGTTTTGTAAATTCATCATGAAGTGAGTTTCTCACTAGTCCAAAACATAAATGTAAGAGTTCCCTCAACTCTTTTCCATGACACACCATTTCTGTAACACTTTTCAGCTTTCACTTAAACAGAAAGCATACAAGAAAAGAGAGCTTGGAAAAGTGGATTAATATACTCAGGTAGACCTACCAAATCTCATCGGTTCCTTTCATTTTGGATGCATTTTCACACTTAAAGCATCTTCTCAAAGGCATTTTACATGAAATAGGTATTTTTAAAAACTATTTATTTTTATAGGAAATTTCACTAACAGCAAATGTCAAACTAGGATTTTGTATAGACCGAAATGTCATCTGGAAAATATATGATGCAATTCTGCGCTATCTGACACGGCAGAGACTTTTGTTGGAGTATTGTGTTTAGTTTTGGCATGACACTTCAAGAAGGATGCCAGACACCTGGAAGGAGTACAGGGGAGAGGAACAAGAATGATCAAGAGTCTAGAAAATATGAGCTACAGGAAAGATGAGAAGAACAGCCTGTTTATTTTTCAGGAGAGACCTGAAGCGAGATAGAGTTAACAGTTGTAACGTAACTTTCCTGCTACAAAGGGGCGGTAAAGAATCCATGACTTTAAGTCTGCTGAAGCAAAAAGAAGAAATAGGCCAAAGTTGCAGCAGGAAACATTTTAGTTAATACAAGATGTTTTGATTAAGGGTGGTATCTAAAATGTTAGGAAGAGTTAAGCCCCAGGAGGCTGTGGAATTGCCACCACCGCAGGTTCATAAGAACAGGCTACACAAGTATCTGCCAGGAATAATTCAGGTGTAATTACTTCTGCCATGTGGCCGATGGTTGGGATCTGATGGTTCTTAAGGTCCCCATGGAGGTTCTGGAGTGTGGGACAATCCTTCAACTTGTACCTTGACAGCTTCAGTTCATGAAAAAAAAAAAAAGTTTAAAATAAGATAAAATTTATTTAAAATGAGCTAAAAATAAGATAGCACTGGGAGTGGACTTCTTTCAAGGAACGTCATCCAAGCTCCTGCTCAAACATCATCTCAAAATAAGTTAAGTGTTCTGTTTGTTTGGCTGTTCTGAAACTTCTCTGGTCTTATGGTTTGAAATGGACTTCTGCTTTTCAGCCTAAATTTAACTCTATATGGGATGAGATGGGACGATATTGTTGTTAGGCTAACATTTTCCTTTCTTTCTTTAGGTTAAATAGCTCTTCTTCCATTCTCAGGTTTCCCACTAAGTAAATTCAGTCAGTGTAGTCATATTCCCCCTTTCACATCAGCTATTTTAGGGTTTTTTTCTCATAAAAAAACCCCTAGCTTTAATTGTTTTCTATCTTTTTCCCTGCATCCCTTTTTCCTACACTTTCCACCAAGTAATTTTTTCTGAATGAGACTAGTTTCTTGCAAAAAAACCCTCCCAATGAAAGGCTCTTCACTGCACACCTTTCCATTTAAATACATCATTCTTGGTGTCATTCTCAAAGCTGTAATGTATTCTGTATCACTGATAGTAGTATATGAATCTTGGAATACAAAAGCTAGAAATATTTTCACCATTTTTGTTCAATTATAAATAGAAAAGTGAAAAGTTTAGGTGCTTAATATTTAAATTAATGCAAAAGAGATTCGTGACCCACATACACTACTGTTTTTTTTTTTTTTAAATTTCTTCATCCTCAGTGGTTCATCCATTAAGCTACTGGATTGTTTTTCCTTTGTGTCATTGCAATTAGTTTTATATCACTGCAGGCTTACCATGACAGTTGGAGAACTACCAAGTTAGGTCTTCACTTCGAACACTAGTCAAAACCACAGAATAACTTTCAAACAGTATTTCTTAACATATGTATGTGTGGAAAGAGTTAAGGAAAGCCATCTTCCTCTTCCTTCACAATTTATATAAGATTTGTCTGGGATATATTTAAATGTGGAAAACTTGGAAGAAAACGTAAGAAAATACTGTCAGATGAATGTCTGGAAGTGCCCATGTACAGCTGTGGAATATCTTCTTGGTGAGGGGTTCTGCTAGGATTTGCCGATGAAAACTTTCCTTTCCAGCTCACTTGGGAGGCAGATGTGTAGGACTGAGTGTCTGAATGTGTTACTTTATTGACGCTGCAAGTTGCACAGACTTATGCCTGGGCTGAATCTGAAGCATATGTCTAATGTTAATACAACGCAATAGCAAACATTAAGTTGTTTCCTCAGGTATGAAAATATTCACCCTACCCAATTACCCGTCACTATAAAACATGTACCGAACCCTGTAAAGCTTTTGTCACCGTCCCACAAATTAATTTGAGGGATTATTCAGAGGATATTATAATAGAGGTTTGAATTCTGACTTCAAGATTGGATGACCTCTCGTGATCCTCAGTTATTCTGTGATTCTGTGATTCATAAGCCATTGTATTTCTTTGGACTTTAGTCAGATAGTCTTGTTCCTCCAGGGAGGTATGTATTCATTCAAACATTAGACCTCGTATAAATCAAGAGATGCTGTCAGACGCTGTCATTATTAGAAGTGTTTGTTACTTTATGTCCTTTATTTATTAAGTTGCTTTTTCTAATTGAAGCCTTTCACCATTAGCAGTTAACTTCAGTAAAAAAATATTTTTTTATTCATTATTGCATAAGTGTCTTTCTCAAGAATTTCAGTATGGTAGTCTATCACAAATCATCTCCAAGCTGGTGTTCACTCCTTGCTTTTATGAGTTAGTCACTACTAACACATTTTTGTGATCTTGTGGGATTGGGATGCGCCTACCACAGAACAGAACAAGCCCCTGTGGTGTAGACATCTGGCTCTGATAGAAGATCGGTAAGCTATCAACTCACGTTGCAATATCATCCAGAGGAATTTGCGTGGAATGGCAGAGAGAAAAGGTGGCCTGTGCAGAGAAAGACATCCACATCATACTTCTTTCAGAAAGAGAAATCTTCGCATCAGCCTAAGAGGATTCTCTTTGTCTGAATTAGTAATGTGTCTTTTTAAATTACCAGTGAATGATATTGCTGTTGGATTTTCACTTTCCTTTGGTTTCCATTGCTTCCCTCATGCCTCTTTATTGTTTCTAGGTTCCCAGAAGATACCATGAATATGTCACAACTCCAAACCAGCAAAGGACAAGTGCCAGTCTCCTTCAGCTAATAAGAAACGAATGCTCCAGAGCAACACACTCAGCACTGTCTCCTCCACTCACCACCACCCCACCGGTTTATACTGTCATCTTAGCAACTCCTATCCCAGGTAGCCTCAGATACATGTCTGGGATGTTGATGTTTAGAAAGCAACAGACTTCTAACCAATATGCTTTCACAGAATAATGTCAAATTAGGTCTCATTCAAAAAGCTTGGACTCTTATCTCTTGGGCATTAAGATAGAAAACAAGTACAAAAAAGCACCAAGCCTTGTATCTAGAAAGAAGAAATGGAGTAGGGCTCCTACTTCTATGCAACGAGACAAGTCATTAGGACAAGAGGAAATGGCCTCAAGTTGCGCCAGGGGAGGTTTAGATTAGATATTAGGAAAAATCTTTACACTGAAAGGGCTGTCAAGCATTGGAACAGGCTGCCCAGGGAAGTGATGGAATTGTCATCCCTGGAGGTATTTACAAGCCGGGCAGACATGATGCTGAGGGACATGGGGTAGTGGTGGCTTTGTCAGTGTTGGGTTGATGGTTGGACTTGAGGATCTGAAAGGTCCCTTCCAACCTAGACAATTCTATGATTCTATGATTCTAAGTCTCTGAAGTGCTTTCTTGTTTTGGTGACAGAGGAGCTGTAACGTGGTGAGACAAGCAGTGTGGTGGGACCATCAGTGTGGTAGAGACTGGTGAACAAACTGGCAGCCAATATCCCTGGTCCCAGCATCCCACTCTGTGATAGCTCACCAGTACAGGAAAGAGGACAATAAGCCACTAGGCCCAGAATGTCCCAGGATGGTCAGAGAGAACCAGCAGGCTGTCATCAGCTTTCTGGGATACCTGAGTGGAAAGTCCCAGTACCAGGCCTTGACATCAGTGCACATGAGCTTTGCTGGGAATGAGAAGACATGTATAGATTGTACACCTACTGCTGCACACCGCAGGGTCAAACCGAGTGGGTAAGGCATAGGCGTGCACAGCAGGAATGTATGATAGGTGAACTTTATTGGAAGAATGGGTTTGCTCTCATCAGTGAGTGCTGAAGAGTGACAGGTCAAGACATGGGTACTTTGGTGGAAGGTGCCTTGCTGCTGCGACGCAGGGGAAAGGCTCTCTCTCAACTCCTTTTCCCCACAGCTCTCCCCTTCAGCATCTGCCTGAGTTGTGGGTGGGAGGAATACATGTGTGTGTGTGTCTGTGTATGCAGCGTAGCTAGGCATTCATCACTTTACGTTCAGACTGGTGTGGTGAAGAATATCTTCCTCATTGGTACAACAGTCATCTATGTAAAATATTTTTGAGTAGGCACAGAGTCCTCCACCCTTTCCTTTTCATTTATTTTAATTTGATTGTCTTTGTGGTCATGAGCACAACTTCTTCTATAGCTCCTGACTCAGAAGTTACGAATGTTATCAGAACCGGAGAGCAGAGTCTTCCAATGGCTGCTCAGGAGCGTGGAGCACCAGACCATTTTCCATACTCTCATCTTTCCCCCTTTCTACTCTCCCACTCATCCACATGGAGCAGCTGCAGCGCTCACTTTCAGCCAGAAGGGAAGACAGGCAGACAGCTGTCACGCTATGAATCAGATTTTAAACTGTGGTTTGGAGGGGAAGATTTTAGCTTTATTTCCCACTTGCAGAACAAAGAGCATCTGTTTTTGACACTTGCAGTTTTATGCTGATCTGGGAGTTTGACTTGCAATTACAGATTCCATGTCGGGAAACTCAATTCAGATAGCCAATGCAAAATATTCTTCTTACATTTTTTCATTGATTAGGTCACTGTGAAATTAAATCCAAATTATGCATGAAAGAACAGAATGCTTAAATGAGAATAAGAGGTACTATGTGTGATTCTTTTCAGTCTGGTAAATGGTGTGACTAGAAACTCTATAAGCAGATAGACTCATTATTAGTTTTATTGTTTTATGGAATTTGAAGACGGTGAGTGCTGAAGAATGAACAGACTTTGGCTTGCAAAGTGTTCATGTGTGCTGCAGTAGTGAGGGATAGAATGGTTTCTTGGACATGCTGGGAATGGAGGGAGCCAAAAGTGAGTCACATGGACGACTGCAGACATCACATTTAATTGTGTAATAATACTACAGCAAGCACAATTGGAGCAGGCTTGCTGACCTCACAGCCGAAAGCACTATTTAAGATCTGGCTACCAGATGTTCCAATAGGATCTAGCCAGCAGCTAGCAGAGGTTACCCTGAGTGTTTTAACAGGGAATATTTACAGCCTAGTAGTTCGGAAGAGATGATTGCACTAATTTTCGTTTCTGCCCTGCTGTGGGACAAGGCTCAGGCATGGGGATTCAAGGACGGAGTGCTGCATAACTCCATTTGGTTAGGTAAGAAATAATTTAATCATGAATGTTTTGCTGCAAAAGTTCCTGTGTTTGCCTAACAATATAAAGATGAGCACCTAGCAGTACAAAATTGAATCCTGCATTAATATTAGCAAAATCCTTTTGTTATTTTATCATTTCATCTGAGGAGCGACTGTAAGTTTTGCCCTTATGAGCTTACTATTTTTACTATTTCTCTGAAGTGCAGGGAAAAGTAGTTATGGAATATTTCATCTGAATGTATTTTCCTACAGCATGAGGTAAAGTGAAAACAACATTAAATAGTAGTTGCTTCTAATGAAGGAAAATGAGTATGAAAAGAAACATTTGCCAAAGGAATGAATTACTTTCTGCATGAACATACTTCAAATGCCTGGGGTCCTACATATGAAACTAAATGATCTGGAAATAATAGCGATAATATTTCCTAGGTTTCTAGGAAAGTACAGAAATGTATATGTTTTGGCCGTTGGTTTGTTCACATCATTAAACAGTGGAGAGAATATTCCAAAAGGGCTATAGAAAATGCTGTGGGAATAGTTTCTTATACTTCAAGTGGGTTTAAATAGCTCTTAGAGTTCCTTTATAGATCTTTATAATTATGCAATGCAACAGAAAAACATATCCAGAATATAGTCACGTAAAGGATGCCAAAATAAGAACATACACTGAGTGCAAATATTTGCAAGCTCATTTTTCCTCTCTAGGATGTTGTGTATTTCTTTAAGGATTTTAAGGAACTCCTGTAGCCGGTACTGTTTCTGTTGTGCTTAGATGTTTCATGAGGGACTGGGGCCACGCTCTATTAGCTGGTGCAGCAACCACGTGACTCCGGTCCCTTCTCAGAGGACCACGTAAACTAAGAGGAACATAAATGAGAAGGAGAAATGATCTATATTGTTTTCCATTTGGCTGCACATTTTTAATGACTTCTCTTCCCTTCTAAACTTGGAACACGTCTGCTGTGTCCCATAGTTGGTGAAGGTGCTCAGATGGGGGAGAGCTCCGAGGGAGGACAGCTTGGCAGCTTCATGCGCCGCCACCTCAAGGGGCTGCTATTCAAAAAAATGATGACAGAGAAGAGGTTTGTGCGAGAAACAAGCAAAGCTTGTATTTTTGGCTGGAATAACAGGAAAGAGACACAGAAGATAGGTAGGACTGAGGCCGTGTTAAGCCCTGATAGCAGGAGCAGAGAAGTTGAGTTTGATACAGGCTCTGATGGGTGTTCTCGTATAGAAGGGATGTGGTTGGAGCAATGAGCAAGGGGACTTGCTGGGTCAGGCCATGGTTTTGCTGTAGCTGGTACAGGCTGTCCCTGCACAAGTAGCTGGACTTGGTGATCCGAAAGGTCCCTTCCAACCTAGACAATTCTACAATTCTGTGATTCTAACTGAGGAGTACATGGCCAAGCACAGGTCCTGTCTGTGGTTTAACCATCCTCACGCTCCCTGGCACAGTTTTGCCCTGAGCCAGCCACTGGTCTGCTAGAGAGTACTCCAGTGCAGCGCCAGGGAGAGCTGGGCCACGGACTGTCCCTGGATGAGACCCCCCTGATGGTGGGGAAGAGACCTCAGGCACATGCCGTGCCACTTTTACTCATGGCCAGAGAATGAGGCCTGGGTGTTTTATTTACAAATATTGGCATATCCATGTGAGCGTGGCAATCAGCCACCCTGGATGGCGCCTTTAGGGGTTTCTACACCATAAGTGTGAATTTGTGATAACAGTGATCATTTAAGCAGTTTTATGAATTGAAGTCAATTTGAAGAAAAAAATTGCTATTTCTTTGAAATGAAGAAACAGAGTGCTAACTGGAATGCATAATAAAATTATGCTTTGCTACACCTTTAGCATTTACCATGAGAGTAAATAAAAATAAACCCTGGGGTAAAGACCTGCTCTAAATAAACAAACACACGCAAAATCTGGAAGCAAGGTGTACAACTTTGAAATAACCACTCTGCTTTCTTATCTCCAGGACTCGCTTGAAGCTCCTTTAGAATGCACCATTGAGTGTAATTACAGCAATAAAGTTATTGAAACAAAGCTCAAAATGCAGTTAATTGAATTACCAATGGAATTCAATGACATTATATATAAATATATGAAGAAAAATTTGGCAAAATCACAGCCATGCAATTTATGCATCTTTGTATTTAAAAAAAAAAAAAGGTATAACTTGAACAATAAAACCAGTAACCCCAATCTCACACTCACTATGCATGAGCATTAAAGCAAGACCCGATCCCCTGAATAAAATCTAGGAATGCACAGTGACATCTGACGTTTGATCTCCTCTTCTTCTGATAAAGCATTATCAAGGCCAAAGTGAAAACAAAGGGAGTTTTCCATTTTACCTTTCTTCCTCAGCAAATCATTAGCACAAATATATAATCTTCAATTAATGCCAGTCAGAAATGCTCGTGCCTTTTACTTTTTTTCTTGTTACAAAGCATCTTTTGTTTTCTCAGTGAGCGTGCAGCGCTGCTGCAGCTGACTCTATTGCCTTCCTGTTAGTGTCTTTCCTGAGTGAATGGAACTTTATTGTTGCTCATTTTTGAGACAAGTGTATTATAACCAAAGGTTTATTATAAACTGATGAGAGGATCAGAACAGTCTTGCCCAAATATGTTTAGTCAAGTGCCAGTTCTTAGTGCCACAAAGTAGGTTTCCCAGGATGGCTGCTGTGCTTTTTGTGTTCAGAATTTCATCCCCGTTCACACATTCCCGCGTGTCAGTGCAGTTTAGAGGCCATACCTACCCCATTTGGTAGGGGGTTGGAACGAGATGATCTTCAAGGTCCCTTCCAACCTAAACTGTTCTATGATTTTATGATTTGGTGGAGTACTCTGAGTATCACTGTGTGCATTAGCAGAGGCTCGTGCCGGTAACTCTACATGGCCATCCCCTGCTTAAAAATTAAATATTTCTTTTTATTTAGTATTTAGTATTTGTGTCATGCGTAGTGAGGGAACTGTATTACGCCAAATCTCATTCTTACTGTGTTTGTGCAGAAGAGATTGGCTACATATTACCACCTCCCATGCTGTGGGTGAGTAGAGGGTCACTGTCCTTGCAGGATCCTGCTGTCTTTGGACTTCAAGGAGAGATTTTAAGAAATGTGAGTTGGAAGAGACATGCCCTGTCAGCCAGGTAACCAATGATCTTTTGAGTAAGAACCAAAGAAGAAAAGTGGGTGGAGAAATCCCTGAGACAACAGTCCCAATCTGCAGGTTTTGAGGCAAAGAAAGAACAAACTTTGCTGAAAGTTCTCCCTGTTGCCCAGGAGGAGATTTCCGGCAGGTCAGATAAAAAGAGCAGCCTTCAAGCAGAGTCCCCCATCAGAGAAGATGCCGAGCTGAGGCTGGGGCACGTCGTACTCTGTAGCGTTGGCCCCATGGTGTATGAACGGTTACTGCATTTACAGTGGTAGGCACGCGCTTGGGCTCGCAAGTAAAAGCTGATTTTCATGCAGGTTTATCTACACGGCCATGATATCGCCTCCATAAAGACTTACAGTAATTTGTGTGTGTGTGTGTTCATGTATGACTGTGAATATTTGTATATATGTATATATGTATACAGATATATAAATATGTGAATTTATATTAATTGTTAATAAGTGCAATGCTTTGACCTAGGTCTGGTTTTGCTGATGCAGTTTATCTTTCTGCACAGCCCCTAACGTAATTAAGAGGGAGGGGAAAAAAATGCCCGATCAGTTAGACACAAAAAGATCTGATCAGTTAATTAGAATATACTGTTAGGGAATACTGTATCGTTAAACTGTGACACACCAAGCCAGCATCAAATCGCAAAGCTTGGCAGAGTACGTGCATGTGGTCTGTATCTTTCCAAAGGCTACTTTTGTCACTTTCCAAAGGAGTGAGAGAGATAGAGATTGGTGATTGCTCTCGGCAGGGTAACGCCACCCACCAAGACCTTGCAGGAAGACTCAGTGGTGCTGCTCTTGGTAGAGCAGCCCTTGCAGACGCTGCGGAGAGCAGATTTTCCAGCAATATTCTGTAAAACATGATGCCTGTCCATACTGGCATTTTAGCATCAATAAGTGGGGGTGGATAACTTTTGAGGGGTAAGATTTGAAAATGATATTGCCAGGTGAAAAAGTCAGGAGAACAGGAGAACATGAGAAGTTTTTACTGTCAGCTCCAAGAGTGATGAGTCTAAGCAGTGGCGAGTCCCTGGTGGTACATCCAGCAGCAGTTCCAAGGAAGGAACAGGGTGGGTCTCGCAAAGGTGGCTGCCAGAGTGATGGGAGCTTTTGCCAGCAAACATCACTGACAATAAGCTCTGAGACTGCTCTTGCTTTGGCTGTGACTGGCCACATTTGCAAAGGTGACAAACCTTAGAATTCAGCTGCCGTGAATTGTCAGTTCTAGGCTGTCCCCGGAGTGTGCAGTGAGGCTAAATGGGGTGCTCTTTTCTTTAGTACTCAGATTTTCAACTCAGGCACACTGAGTCCAATACAATCATACTGTAAAGAAGCAGTGAGTGGATTTACCAGGTTAGACATGATAGGCTACTGAATGAATGAAAAATAATACTTCCTATGAATAATTTTTTGACTAAAATAGATTATCTTTTTTTAATACAACATACCATTATTCCACAGCTGTTAGTTTTTGTGACTCTTCTTTGCAATGGAGCTGGCTTCTTCAGAAAGATTAAGATTTTTCCAGGGACAGTATGTTATCCCATGCCCATGCCAGTGACATTCCCAGTGATGCTACAGAAAGCAGCTCTCAGCCTCCGAGACTCTCGTCAGCGATATCATTTACTTCACTGGGCATGAGGCCAGTGACTGTGTGGGTCCAAAAACTACATTGGCAAACGTCATTCTGTATCTAGCAAGGGTTCTCACCATTGCTAACCACAATTCAGTGGTGACTTTATTTTTTTTAAAAAATATCCTAACCTAGCCAAAACTACTGACTCTAAGTATGTCCCTAGAAAAGACATTCTTTTTTTCCCATGATACAAATAACTACTGTGAAAAATGCTTCCTGTTTTGCGTCTTTTTTTAGTCATTTTGACTAGCCATAGCTACAGACAGCCATTTCTCTCAGATTATACTAAATATAAGAAACATCTAAACAAAAATGCCATTCAGATTAGATACGCAGATTGGTTCTGAGACAGATTTCCATACATATGCCATCAGACAAGGGAAACATGAAAAGATTATAAAACTTGCAGTAGTACTGACAGTTTCTAGGTTTCCCTGGAAAGCTGCTTTATATTGTACTTGCAACAGCAAAGAAAAAAATAATGAAGAGAGTGTATTAATTTTCTGTGCAGCAAAAATGTCAGCCAGCAATTGTTCTGGTCCTGCCCTTTGTAACACAAGCTCAGATATTTTTATTTCACATTTTTATTCCCTTCGGTTTCTGCCTCTCCCCTATCCAAGTAGCTCTGATTTAACTTCTCTGGAGATTCAAAACAAAGATCTGATTCATCTTACAAAGGCACTTATAGTTACATCCAAAAGAATGCTGTGATAGCAATCCAGAAGGAGCTTCCCCTGAGTCAGGACACACAGAACTAGTGATGCTGACACCAGCCGATCGTTCCCATAACTACTGCCTTCTGAGTAGTCCTAGGGGAGTCCTTCCCTGCGTTTGTTGATTTTCTGTTGTTCAAAAACTCACCAAGCTCTGACTAGCTCTGTTGTTCAAAACTTTTCCCAAAAAAACCATACCTTTGGTTTGCAAAAACATGTCTTTGGGTTGGGAGGGACATATTTTCCTGACACTTTCCAAGTGGCACAGCCACTAGCTGAACATTTTGTTTCTCATCTCACCTGGGCAGTAGCCCGAAGTGCAGGTCTGGGGGAAACTGCTGGAGGCAGTGAGAGCACCCCAGGGGATGGGCCAGCTGGGATACGATACTGAAATCATTTGTTGCTTTGGTCCCACAGAACGAGCAGCTGGAGTGTATCACAGGGAGGCACGCTCTGGGAAGTACCAGCTCACCTATGCAGAAGCAAAAGCCGTCTGTGAATACGAGGGAGGACACCTAGCCACCTATCAGCAGCTGGAGGCAGCAAGAAAAATAGGTTGGAAAAAAATCACGGCTGTTTGCTTTTCACCTCGCTCATTCATAATGTTGCCGGTCTTGTATTTTCATGAATGTTATGAACTCCGGGACTGGGAGACTCGTAAACTCCCTGGATTTTTGCCTAAGTTGCATGCGATTTCCCCCCTCAGTAACAGAGCATGACTGCGCTACCTACAGAGCTGTCGGGGATAACGTCTGCACACACTGCATGCCCCTGAGCTCTGGGTGCAGCGTAGTCCCGGAACCAGTAACACCCAGCAGAGAGCTGTTTGGCTGAGCTGGGAAGCAATGGCACCTCCCCAGGTACAGCACTGGGGGGCTGCTGGGGGCTGCAGGGGAAGGCGTTTATCCCCAGGGAGCTTCTACAGTAAACGTGCATTGCTATTTTTCACGTCATCAGTCAAGATGTTGTCATAATGTTTATTCCAGCCGTATTTGCTCTGAGAGAGAGTGGTGTGCTTCAAATGAAAAGCGGAGTTGAGTGAGGGCTCTACTGTATTCCTATCTGATTCCTAATAAGAAATTATGAATTCATTCAGAGCATTGAGAAAACAATGGAAAATACCCTCCGCTCTAGAAATTTGCAGGCTACACCGTTGAGTCAGAAGCTGGCTCTCAGCACCAGCACACATGTAAAAAGGGTACTTTTGTCTTTTCTGAGTAGCTCATAGTCCTAGGGCGCCACAAATATGTTCCAGTTCGTCTCCGCGAAAACATTGAATTGGTCTCTATCAGACAGCAAATAGCATTGCATTCTTTGGCTATTGTTGTTAAGTTCTCAGCCACAAAATGCATTAACAGGATTTTTTTGTTTAGCAAGAAATACTTGAGGTATTTCAGGTATTTAAATTTAAAGTGTTTTAAGTAAAAACTTTGTTTTCTTAGCTTTCTTTGGTATGTATTATTTTATTCATTCTCAGAGCTTAATGCTGCAAACTCTTGAGATACGATGACTTCAAAAGGGAGCCAAAGAACACACTTCTATAACTCATCCAACATATAATTTGATTACAAATGCTGGTACGGCACTTAAAACTAACTACCTGGAAAACTATGTAGTCCATCTGCATCTGATTTCTGTTTTCAAATGAAGAACCAATAATCATATTGTGGAGAACACAATGCAATTTTATATTCTGTGTTTAAAATTATCTTCTCAAAGTACTGTTCTTTCCCGTAGTTCAATTTCTATTAGGCCAATTACACCCAAGTCATTGATCAGCTTGAGTAAAGCTTTACTTACTAGAATAAAAAGCAGAGTTTCTTGCCTAGGACCCATTTATCACATCCACGTCGTGTTTTCTCCCTGTTGCAGGTTTCCATGTGTGTGCTGCTGGCTGGATGGCAAAGGGCAGAGTTGGTTACCCCATAGTAAAAGCTGGTGCCAACTGTGGCTTTGGAAAAACGGGTATCGTTGATTATGGGTTTCGCCTCAACAGAAGCGAGAGATGGGATGCCTACTGCTACAACCCTAACGGTGTGTTTAAAAACAACCCATTGCTCTTCGGGTCTAAGACGATGACTACACGCCGTGCTATCTGGCTGTGCAAAGGCACCCCGGCTCTGCATGAATTAGCTTCAATGCCATAAATATGCTGTCTGAGGAGGGGGGTGTATTGATAGAAATGTATTTGGAGCCTTGCACCAAGCCCTCTCTGCTGTTACCTGCAGCTGATCTGGCTTGCTCAGCGCTCCGTGTCTCTGCGCTGCATTGCGCTACATATAACTGGGCCTAAGCAAGGTCCTTTCAGAAACTAAAAATACAGTGATATGCTATTGTTGATTAAAAAGGTAAGTAATATTTCCATGTGATGTGTGAATGTCTTGTTTTCTATAAGAGTGTTTACAATTAGCCTACAATTTCATCTAAGTAATCTGAATTGTTTAACATGGGAACCATTTTCCAGATATTTTGCCTGCAAAGAGGCTAAATTTAGCGTTAACCCTTATTCCTTCTTTCTTGTGCCTGCGATAGAACAACTTTTGAAAATGCATGCTATGTCTGGGACTGAAATACCTGACAGATCCAGCTCCCAGCAGGTGGGGGGGGGCGGGGGGAGGGGGGTGCGGGGGGGTGCGTCAACTCTGTGCGCTGCTTGGCTCTCCTGCTCCTCCAAGCGCACTACCCTGCCTGGCAGAGCCAAAAGTTGGAGTTGTCCGTGACGTCTGTACAGCTGTGCACATTTTGTTTGTGCTCAGAGGGCTCAAGCTTGTTTATGTTAGCAGGGCAGTTGTTAATCAAATAGCTCTGCGGGGTGGGGGACACTCACAGATGTTCAGCATACAAAGAGAACTGCAGGAGAGACTACTGCATTCGCTATTACTGCGTGTAAGCTGTCAGCCCGACTTTCTCCTTTGTCAGCCTCTTCCTCCTCTGGGCTGAGAGGTAGTTACTTTCCAAATGCGCTGTTTGGTTAGAGGACAAAAGGAAACCAGAACTGCCAACACTCAGCAGCTTGAGTCACCCCATGAAGGATACGTATTCACGCTTGATGGACAGCCTGCCAAAAAAAAGCCTGGCAGAGTTGTCTGCTTGGCAGGTGGGAGACAAGTGCCCTGGGGGAACAAAGAGAAACCTCTGCTTGAATTGAGCAGGGTGCTCTTCTCTAGGATGCTGAAGATGTCAAGAGGAACTTGTGGAACTGTTTGCGTGTTTGAAATCTATATCCAACCTAGCAATGATCTGCAGCTGAAAAGTACAGGACAGTGTACAGACTGAGGTTTAATCACACTATCCAGCCTAAGGGACCTAACTCAGAAGCCCTGAATCACCCTTAGAAAGTATCTCCCTCTCCCCCAGGTCTGAACATAGGCAACTATGACAAATCCTAAAGTCAGGCCATGTCAGGTCCCCAAATTGGTTTGTCCCACCGTCAGGGAGCTGTTAGAGTTCAAATGGCCACTGAATCAAACCAGAATGAGTGCTTTTCGTCCCAAAGGAGACATTCCAAAGGGAGTGAAGAGCTGCAGCAATAACAGGAGTACAATGCAATGTGTGTGATAACTAGCCTTTATACATTTTCTTGTGAAATACACACTTTCAAGAGGTTTTTGAAGAAGAAGGGATGAAACTGAATGCCAGGGTGACTTGGAAGTGCAGCTGTAAAGCTTACAGTTTGGCACAGCCAGAAACCCCAAATGCCTTTTACATAAAGCACTTAGCTCTGGCCCAAAGTCCGCTGAAGTCCGTGAAAGCTTTTCCTCTGAATTGAGTGAGTTTTGGATCATGCCTCTTGTTTCCAAGATACCAGCTCCCAAAAGCTAGCAATGACTGACATTTCTTGTGAATGCTGGGTACTTAAATATAAGAAAAGTGCTATCACCCCAGATGTTCCTATGGGATTTTCTAGGGATCTTCTGGGTCAAAGTGCACAAAGATTTAAACCATAGCCATATCCAGAATGAATGCTTAAGCTCTGATGTTTTTGTTTTTCTCTTAGGAAAAGAATGTGGTGGAGTCTTCACAGATTCAAAACATGTTTTTAAGTCACCGGGCTACCCAAATGAGTATGAAAATGACCAAATTTGCTACTGGCATATTAGAGTAAAGTACGGACAACGTATTCATCTACAGTTTCTAGAGTTTGATGTTGAAGACGACACTGCTTGTATGGCTGATTTTTTGGAGGTCTATGATAGCTATGATGATATCAATGGCTTTGTGGGCAGGTAAAGCAATTCCAGCTTTAATATGCAAATAATCAAATGATTTATTTTTTTTTTTCCCAGAACATTACTTCAGAATGTATTGACTTATCCCATTACCACCTCCGATATGCCCATAACACTTGCAGCAATAGCACCTGACTTATCTTTCCTGGCAATTTACTGTCATTAACAAAGGCCTGTAAAGACTTTCAGAGAATTGCACTTTACCCTTTTCTGCTTTGTTAAATGACATGAAAGAAAACTGCAAGACTTTTTGCTTAACTACTTATCATAATTCTCTATCATTATACAGGAATAACTCCTAGCAATCTCAAACAGTATTTTGTGTTTGCTTTAATTGAAAGGAGGGAGGCAGGGTGTTAAACTGTTAGCAAAAATGTATTTAATTTAAATTACTATTTGCTCCAGAAGTATAATATTTTCTAACAAAATTGCAACAGAACAAGTGTTATGTATCGTCTCTCTTACTAGATTTAGTTTCTCTCTTTGCTTAATTCTCACTTTCTTTTCTTCGATGTCATCTTTTTGCTTGTTCTTTAGCAGTCATATTTTGGTACAAAGTACCTCAATTTTCCAGAACAAAAAGTAAACCAGAAAAAGTGATAAAAAACACTTCCCAATTCCTGCCACTTTTCACATCGTCTCTACAAATCATGCATAGCAAAGCAAGGATATAGTCCATTTATTTTGCCTTTACAGATAAATTTGACAATGTTTTTCCTTTCTTAGCCTTGGGCCATTGTTCATTTCCTTAGCGCCTTGTTAAATTGCTCTTTCTCTTGTTTTGCATCATTTACTTCCTGCATATATTGAAAAATGTTTCCTGCATGTTTCCCTCCCCTTAACCTTACTGTAAGATAATGACAAAAATTCTTTAGGCAATTGCTTTAACATATAGCAGAGAATTACGGACACTGCGTACCTATAACCACTTTAGCCCCATAAGCCACAGCTCCAAAGCAGAGTACAGCCTGAGAGCCGCCAGGGGTGCGGCAAATTTCCTGCGTCGTTTAGTCATGACCATTTATATTTTTTTCCAGGTTTTGTGGAGATGAGTTGCCAGATGACATCATTAGCACAGGTAATATATTTGCGCTCTTTATGGTTACAAAAAAAAAATCAGCCCAAAGCACCTTTTCTCACTACTTTCTAATAATATATGGTTAAGATGCCCAAAGACACAATCTCTGCTTCATGTCATAAATTGCTATTCAAAACTGACAGTGTGCTCTTTCATCAATGCAATTACGTCTAAATAAACGTAAAAGTAAAAAAAGTCTAGTTAGAAGATAACCAGGGTGCATCCTGCTGGCCTTACAGAGGTAGTACAGCTACGCACATTACTGAGTTTTCGCACAGCAGATCTGTAATTAGTAAGGGAGCCCTACCTGTGCACGTAGTCTTCATGCACCTGTTTTTCCCATTTCAAGAGCAAGGATTGCAAGAACAGTTCCAAAGCCGGTTATAGACATTATTCTTTGTGTATGTTTAAACAGCAGATCGAGGTCTGATTACATGTAAATTGAAGCCACTTTTACCTCTCTTTGCTCAAGCGTCACAAAGTCGCTGTAGCACAAATGTGACGTGAGCCACCCGTGCAGGGGAGTAGCCGTGTTCCCTGGGACAGTCTATGGACAGTCTGTGCTGAAACTTGCGTTACCACACTCCAGCCACAGCTGTAATCAGCAGAAAGAGAACAGAAAAGTTGGATTGTGCCATCCCTGATCTCCCCGTTGCCTGGTCGAGACGAGCAGATGACACTCATGGGGGAGCGATGCAGCAACTGCACCCCTGTGTCACCTAGGGATCCATGAGGCTCTATGCCAGCTGTCTCTCACACATGAAGTGTGGCATTTCACAGGCAGAGTGAAGCAGAGCAGCATTTTAAAGAACGGGAAATGCTTTGCAGAAAGCACTGGGTACAGCAAAACTTTATCAACCTCTGGGCTCTGCAAACAAAGAAAACTGATGAGAATCTGCCTGGTTTTCCATGGGGCTAATGGAACCAGAATCCTTCCAGCTCGGAAGTAGACAGACCAGGGGGATTGCTCTAAAGACCTCAGAAGCAAGCAAGAAAGAGCACTTTAAAAATAACTCTGAAATATGCCACCTGAAAACCTAACCTTTGTTTTAATTTTTCTTGTCCCAGGCAATGTTATGACCTTGAAGTTTTTGACAGATGCTTCAGTGACTGCTGGTGGTTTTCAAATTAGATATATGACTATGGACATGCCTTCAAAGTCCAGTGATGGAAAGAATACAACAACCCAAGGGAAAACAAACTTCTTATCAGGGAAATTTGGTATTATGTGAGCAGAGTAATGAGATACGCTCATTAAGAAACATGTTTTAGAACCCAATTCAGATACCTGTTCCTTCAGATAAGGCATTTTCTTCCTATCTTTCTGACTTTTTATTTTCTGCTTTTATATAAGTTTTGTTAATAAAGTATACTAGGAAATAAATTATAAAATATACTTACATGAATAATAGAAGACTATTTTTTCATTACAGGTACTGTAAAAATCTAAAGAATTCATTGTTACCAAAGATTTTAAAAATATTTTTCTATATAAATTGCTCCTTCTTCTCGTTTCCTGCACCATTTGAACAAAATTTTTGTGTGACTGTTTCAAATTTTTTTTTAAATTTCATTTGCTGTTCTATCTTTATTTTCCTTTAGAGTAAGCTTATTTTTAAAATACATAAATTCATCTTGTGGATGGCCTAGAAGCCATCCATGTGATTGTCTGAAGTCAGAAGACTGGGAAGCAGCATGAAAAGCACAGAATCAGTTATATTGTCATCATAATTTTGTTGTGAGATGAATCAGAAACTACTCAATGAATTTTGTCAGGGTTTCCTCATCCAGAGAAGAGATGTTCAAGTCCTTTTACTTCTCTGATTTCACTTAGTAAAGAATCAAATGAAATCAAATGAAATTGCAACAGAAGCAATTGCTAATCGAGTACCAGCAAATCTGTTTGGAAGATCCTGTCGAGATGCTGTATGTTGTTTACACGGGTTTTAAAAAGACTGTACTATTTTGAATTGATGAACATAAGTCATTCTCCGTATGTTTTTAACTTCAGATTAAATTCCTCAGTCTGAAGCAGCATTAAAGCTACCTCTGTTTTAATCATGTCGAGTTTCCAATGAATTTTTTATTTCTTGAGAACTTTTCAGACTTTAAAACATTTTTCTTGATTTAAAGCAGTAAATAAATTTTAAGAGTTTCTTTCTTTCGCTCTGAATGGTTTCCTGACCCCAGATCTGCTGAAGTCTAATGCCCTGATGCCCGCTGAGAATCTCCCTGTGAACTATATTTTTGTTTGGAGCACTGTGAATTCCTCAGAGTTTTGCACAAGAATCTTAAGCTAGTAAGACCCATCTTTGCTTTATTTATTCTAATTCTCAGTTCTTCAAATTTATTTCATCTTTGAGATTTTATTGTTATAATTTCACTGGGAACACAATCCTGCTTCCCAACTGTACTGGAGAACAATGTTGCAGTTTGCACTACAGCTTTTCTCCCTGCCATTTCCAAGACGTTATTAATGTTTTATATAATGCTATTATTTCCTGTGAGCGCCAGGAAATAAAGTTCCCATCACTAGGTTTAATGGGATCAAGCTGCACCTAAAATCTACTGGCGCTTTTTAATCCTGCCACCAGGTGGACTGAATAAACCTGTTCACATCCTCCCGTTATAAAATGTCATTCCAGTTCTCCAAGATCAGCAAAAGTGTTTGTTCATAAGGAAAACACATGAAAAGAACTGTTAACATTTTTTTTTTTATGACCTAGGATGGATTTTTCATTGGTTTTGGAGTCGTTCTGTTGTTTCTTTAATTGAGAAGCAACAGGTCTTGAACAGGTATGGATCAGAACCGAGGGGTGTACAGGGAATATCTGCCTGTCCGGAAAGCCCCATGGAACTGGAGGGGTGACGCTGTTTGGGGAAGAGTTTCTTTCCAGGACAGGCACTCCTGCTAAGCATCTCCAACGCCATGATGAAGCCCTGCAGGTGACTAAGAAAGACTCAGCCATTAACGTTAGTGCTCAGGCCCATCACTACCCCTGAGAAAATGGGCTTCTCCGCACTTCAGATTTGCTGCCACTGCCATTATTTCATACTACACCCACAAATGCCCTGAGGTAATTCACCACACGTCCATCACTTGTCCCCTCTCAGTGGCTTTACTGTGAGGTTGGAATTACTGTGCACAGCCAGGCACTAACGCCTCCCACCCGGAGATGATGACAGCAGATATTGGGCAGTGTGTGCTGCTGCAGGCATGGTGGGGAGCAAAGAACCAAGGACACTTTTCCCCGACATTCGGAAACCCTGCACCTACCCAAGGACCAAAAAAAAACCCAACTGGAAACAGCTGTGGGGCAGTTTCTGCAGAGCTTGAGCTCCATTCGAGCTGCTGAGCAGCTCTGAGAATCTAGAGATTATATTCCAGTCACAAATAAATGATTTGGCTTGAGAGGTGGGCACATGCCAACCTCATGAAGTTCAAGGCCAAGTGCAAGGTCCTGCACGTGGGTTGGGGCAATCCCAAGCACAAATCCAGGCTGGGTGGAGAACGGATGGAGAGCAGCCCTGAGGAGAAGGACTTGGGGGTGCTGGTGGATAAGCTCAACATGAGCCGGCAACATGCGCTGGCAGCCCAGAAACCCCCCACAGCCTGGGCTGCATCCCCAGCAGCGTGGGCAGCAGGGCAAGGGGGGGATTCTGCCCCTCTGCTCCGCTCTGGGAGACCCCCCTGCAGCGCTGCCTCCAGCTCTGGGGCACCAACAGCAGAAGGACACGGAGCTGTTGGAGCGGGGCCAGAGGAGGCCCCGGAGATGCTGGGAGGGCTGGAGCCCCTCTGCTGTGGGGACAGGCTGAGAGAGCTGGGGGGGTTCAGCCTGGAGAAGAGAAGGCTCCGGGGAGACCTTCCAGCCCCTGCCAGTCCCTAAAGGGGCTCCAGGAAAGCTGGGGAGGGACTCTGGAGCAGGGAGAGGAGCCATGGGACGAGGGGGAAGGGTTTTACATTGACAGAGGGGAGACTGAGATGAGATGTGGGGAAGAAATTGTTTGCTGTGAGGGGGGTGAGCCCCTGGCCCAGGTTGCCCAGAGAAGCTGTGGCTGCCCCATCCCTGGAGGGGTTCAAGGCCAGGCTGGACGGGGCTTGGAGCAACCTGGGCTGGTGGAAGGTGTCCCTGCCCAGGGCAGGGCGTTAGAACCACAAGATCTTTAAGGTTCCTTCCAACCCAAACCGTTCTACGATTTGCAGAGCCAGGGGCCTCCTGTCAGGGTCGGTGCCGCACCGACCCGGCCGGCAGCCGGCGGCCGCCTGAGCAGCGAGACGGACAGCCCCCCGCGCCTCTCCCACCAATCAGCGGCGAGGGGCGGTGCCCGCCGGGGGCGGTGCCCGCCAGGCGCGGGAAGCGATCCATCGCTCGGCGCTCCGCCGCGCGCGAGGAACGCGCGTGGCGCCGGTTCGATGTCCTCCGTCTCGTCCGCCGGCCCCGCCCCCCCGTGCTCCCCATTGGCCGGGCCGACGCAGCCCGGGCTCGCGCGCCGCGAGTCCCGCCTGCCGCCATCTTAGCCCGGGAGACGTCTGGGCTCGGGGCTGGCGGCACTGCGCTGCCCGGCCCCCGCCCGCCGCACCATGAGCGCTCCCGCCGTCTTCCCCGGCTTGCAGCCCCTGCTGGAGACCCTGGAGGACCCGGCCGCCCCGCTGGGGGACCTCACTGACGCGCACCTCACTATCGCCAAGTGAGTGCGGGCCGCCGCCTCCTTCTCCTGCAGCGTGAGGGGAGCGGGGGGGCCCGCGCCGCCTGAGGGAACGGCGGCCGCCCTGAACCTGTGTGGTCCCTCGAGGCGTGGAGGGAGAGGACGGTGTGCATGCCCGAGCCGGCGAGCTCGGCCCACGTTGCCTGGGCTGCGGTAGGGGAGGGGGAACCTCGGGCAGGCGCTGGTGCCGTGGCAGGGCAGTCAGGGAAGCCTCTGCCCGGCCTGAAATTCGGGTGGTGGGGAGGGCTGCAGGGCTCGGGACTGCGTGGCCGGCGGCTGTACGTCGCGGGAAATGTGCCGGCATGGAGGGGGGAAGGAGGAGGGAGGGAGGGCGGGCGTCTTCTGCGGGTCTGCTCATCCGAGAGCCTCCTTTTACATTTCCTGGGGAAACTGCGGAGGTAGTGGGGAATAATAACTTTTTTCCTCCTGAAAGAAGACTTGTATATCAGCGATATGATTGATAAGGTTAGGTTTGTTGTGGTTTTCGCGTTTTGGAATGATCGTGTTTTCTCTTAATTGCATTTCTTTCTGGAAGGTACTTCTTAACCATGAGGTTCTGCTTTTACCTGGATCTTTTGAATTTGTTAGCATATACATGCAAAGGCATTATCTCTTTCTATCGGTATCTCCCTTGAGTTCCTGCCTTTCAGTTTTGTAGTGACTTTTAAAGTTCTAACTGCTTAGATATGAGTGATAGTGATCATACTGTAAGATTTTACAGGCTTCGAGTAGTAACTGCCAAAAAAACCGAGTACAACTTAAAGACAGTATTAAGCAACAGATTTCTCAGGTTGTCTTCTGGATGATTGCACTTAATATGGTTGGTTTTTTGCTCTGTGAAACTAATAAGTTAACATTTTACAGGACAAGTACAACTTTTCTGTATGGATGTTCTTCAGATATATGCAAAGTCGTCGCTGTTAGTTGTCAAACCAGAATTTTCCCAGAGTGGGGAGCTTGCACTCTAGAACTGCTTTTGAGCAATGTGCTTTTTAAGCTCATATATTTCTGTGGAAAGTATATCTAATTTTCAGCAGTCCTTTAGAGTTTGCATATTAACTTTTAAACCTTTTTATAAAAGTTGATAAAAAAGTGAAAGCCCATAATGTTTTTTACAAAGACACAAAATGTGTCATTAGTGACTTCGTTTTTTCCAGTATACTAGGACCTGTGTACTTTATAGTACAGTGTTTTACTGATATGTCAGATGAACTGTGGTGACTGGCATTTTCGCTCTTAAACTTCTTCAGTGTTGTATTTTAGCTTTGTAAGGAAAGAAATGTCTCTCTGTTAGGTAATGAATTTTGTTTAGAATAGAAGTTTAAAGTTATGTCACTTACATCATGTTTGACCTGTGAATATTTCTTTTTTTCCCTTCTGCAACTTGAAGTCGCTTGACGGGTGAGGAAGGCAAAGAATTCACTGCAGATGTCAGAAAACACTTTTCTCAACTTTGCAAAGTGTTTAAGGTACATCTTTTCCATTTAATTTTCTATGCTTTGGTGAACAAAGATGTATTTAGGTGGTCAAGCTTAGTGGCCATTGTAAGACTTGAATTCGAGTTCATTTAATAAGAATTCAAGCTAGTGACATAGCAGTAAGGGTTTGTTGGCAAAATATATCTTCCATGTTACTAGAAAATACTACAGAAAAAATAAAATACAGGGTCTCGGGTATGTTCAGGCAGCGTTAGGCAGTCAAATCTGATCTTCCAGGCAGAAAAGAAAAAGTGTGTTCTGTCTGCCTTTAGAAACACTATGTTGAATTGGAATATGCAGTAAATGTCAAATTTTTTTTGAACATTAAGGTAGAGACTGTTCTTAGCCATCTCTTTTTCCTGTCTGTTTTAGATGTTTAAAAACAATGGGGGAGTGAAGTGGTAGTACGTAGCAAGTGAAGAAGTAAAGAACTTTGGATGTTTAGACCTTAACTTCAGTAAAGATGTCTAATTACAGAGAACAAAAATGTCTTCAGAACCTCAAACTGTTTTACTGTTTTGGAGTGTATGTAATCAGGAAGGGTTTTCTAAATGGGTGCATTTTTCATCAAGTGCGTGTTTTTGACAGCTCTCATTTAATTGAGCAGAAGTGTTGGTATTAAGACAGTACTTCACAGCTACTTCTGTAAACTGAAACTTTATGTATATGGGTTTTTTTCAGGCACACATTTCTAGTCAAAACTCAGAGCTAAGTAATGCAGCATTACAGGCGTTAGGATTCTGCGTTTTTAATTCAACTATTACATCTGAATTATCTGGTAAGCAAACAAACTTCAGTGTGGATGCTGGTAGTGTGCATGTGTATATATAGATCAGAGTCCTTTCTTTATGTCTGTGTTAGCATATACTTTAATTTTGACCAAGTTTACTGTTCCCAAGTGGTACAGTGGTTTTGTCTCTACTATGAGAAGTACGATCAGTTCACTATTTCCATCTTGTACAAAAAAAAGTAGTGTTTTTCTCATGCTGTTATACTAACATTGTTTTACTAACTTCTAATGTCACTAAATGCTTTGGTAGCAGTTAGGTACTGTAATTAGTTTTGTGGAATTAGTAATAAAAAAAACCTGTCTAGGCAGAAAAAGAATGAAGAACACTTTTTTGTTTGTGGAATTTGGATATGCGTGGTAGTGCTTTTCAGTGTTTTCCAGCCTTTACCTGGTGATTCCTGGTTGTTACATTGATTCATAGAACGGTTCGGGTTGGAAGGGACCTTAAAGCCCATCCAGTGCCACCCCCTGCCCTGGGCAGGGACACCTCCCACCAGCCCAGGTTGCTCCAAGCCCCGTCCAACCTGGCCTTGAACCCCTCCAGGGATGGGGCAGCCACAGCTTCTCTGGGCAACCTGGGCCAGGGGCTCACCCCCCTCACAGCAAACAATTTCTTCCTCACATCTCATCTAAATCTCCCCTCTTCCAGTTTAAAACAACTTCTAGTTGAATGGATCTTTCGTAATGTTAACTGAGCAAAATGACCCAAAACTTGCTAAGAAGCTGATTAGGATTAAATGAACAGAATTTGAGTGCTGCGTATTCTGTTTTCAGCAACTGAAATACGAGACTTGCTTTCAATGGTGAACAGTGTTGCTGTAAAAACTTCAGACAAAAACACTCGCACTCGGGCACTTTGGGTGATCTCTAAGCAGGCGTTTCCTTCTGAAATTGTTAAAAAGGAGGTAAGTTTCTTTGCTATTTTTTCTGTGTGGCCTCATTTCCTAGGGAGATGAGGCTTGTGTGATCTCTTGGTCAGTCTCCACTCAGTAGGTTTTGAATCTGAAGATCGTTTTCCATCAGATTTGACAGCCAAGTATAGGGCCTAAGTTCTTGGAAAAAATCTAAGGGCAGCTACAGAGGGAAAAGAGCCAACAAATTACTGCTTCTCTTGAGGGAGAAGCTGCAGTGTAAGCAATTCTGTTAGATACCAGTGAAGCAGCATAGGGGAGAAATGTTGTGAATACTCAAGTTTGATCAGACTTGCTCAGTTTGCTGTAACCTTAAAACTAGACCGAGCATAATCCAAACACAGGGCATAGTCCTGGGAAACAAAATTTCATAATTCTGGCTCCTCATGGAAATACTTGTATTTAGATGCTCACTCTAATGTTGTCCTCTTATTTTCTCAGGTGTCCAGTATAATTTCTACCCTGGAAACAATACTTACTAAAGGAGATGTACAGTCTATGGTGGTTGAATACGAAGCACTAAATGTTATTATACGGTACGTGCGCTGCAATTTTGTTAAAATAGATGCTTAGTTTTTGGGGCAAGCTATTGAAACAAAGTGTTAGTGGCACGAGGTATTCTAAAGAAAATTTTTCTGAATGCTCTTTGAATTGTTCATTATGTTCAAGACTGTTTCCCCATAGTGTTTTGTGTTAAAGTCAGTAGAAAGAACAGAGTGAAATGGTGTAAACTGCCATCTCTGTTTCTGCGCCAGTGGTTCTCCTGAACCACTTCATGTGCAAAATATGCCATTAATGATAATATGACAAAATTATTCTGACACTGAAAGTATTCAGATAAATATTCAGATAAACTTCCATTGCTTTCATTTTTAATGGCTTCTTAGGAATTACTATCAGTCTCATGTGTGCTTCACAAGTCACATTCTTACATTCTAGCTTTCATTTTCAGAATCTACCCAGTTGAGAAATTCTCAGCCATGATATGGGGTTTTATTGAAAAATGTCCCTGTGGTGCTTTACAAGGTTTACTGCAATGTTTCTTGTAGCACTACTGAGGGTACTTCTTAGGACCAGTACCAAGAATGCGTTGTTTTGGTCAACAGTGCTAGAATAGTCAAATTTTATCTTTACTTAGTGTTAATACTTATTATTAATTTTATTTCTTTATTAGTAAGTATGCTGAGCTTATATCTTTACTCTTATTTAAGTGTTCTCTAAGCTCATTGGCTTCCGTGTGTGATGGTGTAAAGATATGGAATTGTTTGTTATACTGTGCTCTAACAGCTCAGGAACAGAGGGATAAGATAACGCTTGAGTAGGCTAATGTCCATTGAGTCTGTGCAAGCCTGTGCTGCTTCAGGGTTTGAGGAGTTTTTCAAAAGCGGGCATATATTGTCTTCAGCAAACATGGCCTGTTGGAGCTGGTCTGAACCTCTAAGAACACACAGGGGATGGTTAATATGCAAGCTTTGTACTTGGTCACTGATAAGGAAGTTATGGTATATTTCCTTCAGGCTCT
Source organism: Fratercula arctica (assembly GCA_947846985.1). Classification (NCBI taxonomy): domain Eukaryota; kingdom Metazoa; phylum Chordata; class Aves; order Charadriiformes; family Alcidae; genus Fratercula; species Fratercula arctica. The sequence goes on along the minus strand of CANTUZ010000008.1, from coordinate 2,222,944 downwards.
CAATTCAGCTCGTTTGCGCAAAAAGTTGTGAGAGAATGGAAAGGACAACTGTAAATGTCAGTCTGTTCTGCTTTTGGAGAGGTTTATCTGAAATAACACTTCAGCATTGTAGTTTTCAGTGAACTGTCAAAATACAATTGTTTAGAAAAATAAAAAAATTATTTAGAATGGTTTCCTGTAAATCATATGTTGGATTAGAGCATTTATTGGTGAGACTAAGATAATCTTTGAGTGTCTAAGCAGTATGTCTGTTGGAGATCTGTAATACTTATATTTGTTTTTTGTATCTAGCTTGATGGAGCAAACTCCAGCCCAGATGGGGGAGGAGGCTGTGAGGTGGGCAAAACTGATCATTCCTTTGGTCGTCCATTCAGCTCACAAGGTGCAGTTACGAGGTGCCACTGCTCTGGAGATGGGCATGCCACTGCTGCTTCAGAAACAGCAGGAGGTAGCGGCTGTCACTGAGCACCTAATGACCACAGTAAGTTTTTTCTAGAGGCAAAGTCAATTTTTCTAGTGGCAACAGGAGTAGCAATTGGGATTGTTGATTGGGGGTGGTTTAATTTCATTTACAGTCTAGATAGTGGCAGCAGAAAGCTACTGTGCATTGACAGCAACTTCTTGATGGCTGCAGTTTCGACAGAAAAATCAATGTAACAGCAGTGTAAATACAGGACAACTGTATAAAAAAAATAAAATTAAGTTTCTGACAGGAATCATTGATCAGGAAAATAACTTGCTGTTTTTAAATGACCTTTATGCACCTGTCTTGATAGCATTAACTCATAAATATCATTAAACTTTTATTGTCTCTTAAAGAGAATTTGCTTACCGAACTAGAATCAACAGAACTTGGTGTGGCAGTAACTTGCATCATCTAGCTTAGCACTTCCTTCTCAAAACAGGGGTAGCTTCAAAGTTAAGGCCAGGTTGCTCAGGGCCTTGTCCAGTTGAGGTCTGAATATGTTAAAGGATGGAGGTTCTACAGCCTGTCTGGGCAGCTTGTTCCAGTGCTTAACCACCCTCATGGTAAAAATAGGATTTGTCTTGTTGGAACCTGTGTCTGTTGCCTCCAGTCCTTTCAGTACTTGGATTTTGATTTGTTGGTTGCCATTATCAGAATAATTGAAAAATGAAACTAATTGAATAATGAGGTGGTAGCAACATTGGACTGATTTACCAGCAAACATTATGTGGTACAGAATTAAATCCTTTTAATCTAGAAATAGCATAGTTCCAGGTTGGTTGTGTCTGCAAACATTGGTATGAGTATGTAGTTTTTTAGAATACTTTGAATATATTTCTTGTAGAAATTATGTTTCTTTCTGTCTGCAGAAATTAATTTCAGAACTTCAGAAATTGTTTTCTGCAAAAAATGAGACTTACGTGCTAAAATTATGGCCGCTGTTTGTCAAATTACTTGGAAAGGTAAGCAGAAAAGCAGTAAGTTTTACAGTCATGAATCTTTAGGGAAGGAAATTTTTTGACAACATAAATATCTTAATTCTGAACTTACTTTATCTTCAGACTCTGCATCGTAGTGGCAGTTTTATCAACTCATTGCTGCAACTGGAGGAACTTGGATTTCGTAGTGGCTCACCAGTGGTAAAGAAAATAGCCTTCATTGCATGGAAGAGTCTAATAGATAATTTTGCTCTAAATCCAGGTAGATTTAAAAAAGTTAACCTGAATTGTTTTGAGTACTGTCACTTTACAGAAGTGGAAGAGAATATTCTGTCTAATAGCGGTCAATGCTATGGTACATACCGTTGGATATACACATAATATATATCTGTGGTATGTACACAGTGGTGTATACTGTGTGTATATACAAAAATAAAACTCAAGTTTTGTGTTTTGATTTTTTTTTAAGGAAAAGTGACAGTTTGAGCAGTAGTTTTGTCTTAATTTTTCTGCTAGGAGAAATGAATACAATAAAATTAACAAACCTTTGTTTTTTAATGCTTTAATTGATCCAAACAGCAATGAAGTAGAGAGTAAAACATTCTGGAGATCTTATTTTGGACTATGTGGATTAACTGGAGAAGAGCAATGCTTCAGTATTCTAGAGGTGTTAAAAAAGTTGCTTTAAGGGTATAACTGAGACGTGAACACATCTTTTAAGTGCAGCCTGTGTCAAAGCACACAGTGTTATTTTTTTTTTAACCTGGATTGTACTTCTCCTTAATGTGTATCCTAAAGAGAAAGCTAAATGTGGGCATTTCTTAGTTGAGCTGAATTTCACTTAAATAGTCATTTTAATTTGTTTCCTATTTGGTCATTTGTTCTGATCATTGTTTCCCATAAATTAAGTAACGAAGAATTTGACTCTATCAGAAAATAAAATCCCCGGCATAATTGGCATTCGCTGTGCGTGTTCCAGTATGGCGAAAGCAGTCTCTGTCAGCAGTTTCTTACAAATTGCAGGTGGGCAGGTTCTGATGCTGCTGAGCTGGCTAGAAGTTATTATTTTCTTTGAACACTTGCATAGACTTGAGTAAACTTGTGTCCAGGCACACTGTGCTATTGCTGCTTTAGTGGGGAGTGATCATTTGCAGCCTCAGAATACTCTATTTAAAGATTATTTATTCTCGTGCAGTGGTAAGGCACACATATGTGAAGTGTTTGGTTTTTCTTCTGCTGTGGCAGATAGAGCTCTCTAACATAGCAAGCAAGAGTGAATTTCCTCCTATTTGGTGTTCAGTAGATTTCATGTCAGTCTTGGTACTGGAAAAAAATACTTGATATTTCCAGGGTGATTCTAGATAACAATTAGAGCACTAAAACAAGTGTGGAAGGTTCATGCATTTACTACGTGTTTTAGTTTTGCAAATCGTTAATTGCGTTTTAAGCTAAAATATATTAGGAAAAAACTTAATGGTTTAAAAATCTTCCTTTTTTTGTTGTTCTGTGATTTAATTATTTAATTGTGTTCCTTAATAATATGCTCTTTTGGTCTTCAAGATATATTGTGCAGTGCTAAAAGGCTGAAACTGCTAATGCAGCCACTGAGCTCGATCCATGTGAGAACAGAGGCTTTGGCACTGACAAAACTGGAGGTCTGGTGGTATTTGCTCATGAGGCTAGGACCTCAGCTGCCCGCAAACTTTGAACAGGTAACACAACTGAAAATAGTTGTGACATCATTATCCTGTCTTAAGTGTGTGAAGCCAAGTTTCCTCTTTGTTACCATAACTTATTCTGTACCTGCTTTGTCCTTCTCTAATTTATTGTTAAAATAGAACTGTCTTAAGGAACCAAATCTGACTTGCCTATTTGCATGCTCTGTGTGTGTGTTGTATATAGCAAGAGTGCTTGGGACTATACGTTCAATCTTTTTAAAGTTCCAAAAGATGTGAGAGCACATCTGCATGTCACGTGAGCATCTTGGAGAAAATCTCTGGTGAGAGCACAGCTATAGTAAACATAAGCACATTGTATACGGACTGCTTTGTCCTTTCACTGTGCAAGTGAATGCTTTGGAAAGTCTGCCATAGGGAAACGGATCACAGAATGTTCAGAAAGATGCATAGAGAGAAAAATGATCCAGGTGTTTCATTACTGCGCACATTGTAACTGGAATGAACAGTTTCTGTTAGGATTGCAAATTTCATTTAATTAAACTTCAGGATGGGAGTAAAGCAAAAAAAAAAACAATTACCCTTTTAGATATGGTGCAGTTGGATCATTCTGACATGAGTTATTGTTTAGTCTAGCTGTTTCTAATTCATGTCTTGGTATGCATATTTTATACAGCATCTTAAAAATATTGTTAAAAGTACCCAGAAACTCTGAAACACTGATGCTGTGAACAACAGTGCAGTCCATGTGATACTTGAAATGTGTAGTTCTTTGGGGCTTATGGCTTGTATGTCATACCCATTTTCACTGTGGTTTGATATCTTTGCAGGTTTGTGTACCGTTAATCCAAAGTACTTTAAGTTTAGATTCTTCTGCTCCATTGCAAGGAACTCCCTCGCGTGTACCAGCCAACCAAAGTTTAGCCTTGGCAACCCCTACACCGAAATCAGGTACTAAAGTACAAGCCTGTTTCCAACTGTATTCTAGATATAGCAAGTAATCTGTTCTATTTAACATGTTTATGCTTTTTCTTTTGCAGTGTATTATTATTGAAAACAGTCATTTTTCTGCATGTTCATTGGAGGGCTCAGAGGTAGAGATTTACATTGGATAAAATTAGGCTGTTGCAGTCAGTATTTCAAGTTTACAAAATTGTGCTAGTCAAATTGTGTTGAGGACCAGTTTTAATGTCCTGAGTTGTGTTCTTTTTTGCAAGGGAGCATTGGTTCGAAACCTACCACATAGATGAATACATGAAAAACTATTTATATATGCCATTCTCACTTCTATAGCATTTTTAATTTCTGCCTGAACAGTAACCAGTGATCATAATACATCAGTAATTCTGATACTTTAACTACATGTGAAATCACACCTAAATGCCTGAGATAAGGAACTGCCTCTTTTGCTTCCCTATGTGGAAAGCCTAGCGCTCACAGCTTGTGTAATTCTAGACTGCTGTAATTAGAAGCTTCAGGTATGTTGTGGAAGCGTTCTAGATGTGTAGATCTTCATTTGTTCCCTTTTTTTAAAAAAAGTTCATCTTAGTTCTGTGAGATCATAACTGAGGTTTGCACATGAGGCCTCTTAAACTTGTGTTCAGTGTAAAAGTTTCTAATGGAAACTCTCTTACAGCAGCAGTTACTATGCAACTAGGCTATAGTGTAGCATGTAACTTGCTCTATAACCACAACTTCCATGGAGGCTTTTGTTGCCAAAGTGAAGTTTGACATCTGAGACTTTGCAATCTTTGGAAGACAGGTATTTTAGCTTTCAAAATACATGGTTAAACCGACTGTGATATTAAACCCGGCTTAATAGAGTGTGTGCTAGATGCCTGTCTGGCTGTTAGAGGTCCCTTTTAGCCAGTGCTCTTCTATGATTTGTGCTTTTCATGTTGACTTTGGGGTTTTGGTCTATTGGATCTTTCCTTTTGCTTGATTGCAGGTGAAATATGAGACTGTAATTTTTCTGCCCTCGCTCTAGGTCCTTACCCATTTGCAAGTGCAGTCACACCAAGGATGAACTTGAATTCTAGTACAGCAGGAGTGGTGGTGTTACCTTCCATTCAGCTTTTGGGAATTGAAATGCTGCTTCACTTCTTGATGGGACCAGAAGTTGTAGATTTTGCTAAGCAAAACAAACTTGCACTTAGTTTAGGTATGTGAGTTATATTTTTTTGGAAGTACTTTCATGTAACTTTAAATCCAACAACGTTGGTAATTTCAAGATGTCTACTAGCATGAAATGCTTTAAACATTTAAAACTGTAAGTTGTCATCTTTGATATTAGAAATTTTTGTGTTAAATGCTGTAAGTACCCATTAAATACTTGATTAATTTTTTAAGGCTTATCTTGCCAGTAGACTGCAAAATAACAGATTTATAGAACATGTTTTTTTGTTCTCCTAGAGCCTCTCCAGTACCCACTGATCAGTAGCCCTTCTTTTTTTTGTAAGCATGCCAGCACGCTTATAAATGCAGTTCAGGATGGCTTTATTGCAATTGGAAAAGAAGTTCCTGGTAAGAATTCAGTGGTGAAATTTGATTTCTTTTCTGGAAAATAAAATGGGGGAGGGAAACCTAGTTAAAAATAACCACTTTCTGTAATATTCCAGTGTTGCCATTAAACAGGACTAGTCTGACTTGGTTTGAAAGCTTATGGCACTCTGGGCTTATGTCAAAGCGTGTTGTTTAACGCAGTTTGTATTTTAACTGCATTTGTGTTTAGTGTTTTTATTACAAACTGAATAAAAATGTTTTGTTACCGTGCAGATTGTATGCTGAATGTTATATGGAAGGACATAAATGGATATGTAAAAATGGCTATTGAATCAGGTAAAAAGTGTGGTTTGTTTTGGTGTTTTTTTTTTTTTTTTTTTAATTTGTCATTGCTGATCAGTTAAAGGGTTTTTTTTAAGACTGGACCTTAAATATTACTTGCTTCGTTGCTGGTAAAACTTGGTTTTAGGCATCATCAATAGTTGTTTTTGAGGCAACAACTGATATTTTTCCTGATGCCTGCATCTTTGTGTGACAAATACAAAATTGTACTGATCTGATCCAGTGAGGCTTAACGGGGAAGGCAGAGTAGTATAGGACTGCAGGTGGATTGCATGTAGCAGTAAGACATGAAAGCGCTTTAACGACTTTTCTTGCTGAAGAAGTCTTTCCATTAAAAAAAAAAAAAAAAAAATTCCACCTCATCTTTGGGGTTGAGAAATTGAGACATTCAGTGTGTTACTCAAATAAGTATAAAGTCTTTGTTATGTGACTGTGGCTACCTTTTTTATTTAATTAAATTTTATTTCATAATAGTGTCTTTACAGATTTAGAAAAGATGTTTCCTATTTAAAAAAGTCCATTACTCTGTACAGGCTTTGAAAGAACAGAATATTCTTAAAAATGAAGTTTTAATATTGAAAGATCTAACTGAAAAGCATAGGAGAAATGGATTTTGCATTGCTTGGATGAACACTAACGTTGACACACTAAGAAAAGTTGTGAAATTTTAAGTTGTTAATGATAAAAAGGTCTTCCATTTTACTAATGAAACAGTTTTTTTTTTTTTTTATTTGAACTTCTCAGTTTCAGTTACACTGTTCTTCAGAGCAGGGACTTGGTATCCAAATATATTAAGTATTTCATCTATGATTATAAGCGTACACAATTTTTTTTTGATCTTACAGTACATTAAGTTTTGAATGATGGTCAGAGTCACCATTACTTTGTTCTGCTCTAACTGCAAATATTTCTTGTTCTAGGAAATAAGAAAGAAAAGCAAGGGTCAGAAATACTGACTATGTTGCTCCAGGCCTTAAAAAACACTGTTAGATCAAATTCTCTTTCTGTGCAGAAAATACTGGTAAGTTGAGTGGGTTTGTCTTGTTTTTTAAATCTCACTTCTTTTTGATGGTCTAGATTCTGATTGGTAGCAGGCATTTGCATCTAACTTACCGGAATGGCCTCTTTTAGAGAAACATCTTTTTTGGTGTAAATTAAGTTATGCAGTTCTCATCAGATGGCAGAGTCTTGCTTAAGGGTATATTTCTTTAAGCGTTCTTCAGATTTATCAGCAGTGTTCAAATAATTGGGTATAGGGTTCTAGTACCAGAACCTTCTGCTTCCAAGGACAATTACTTTTACGATGGATTTTTTTCTTTTTACTAAATGGAAACAATTGTTACAATTTTGCTTTTATTTGTGGTGTTATTTAAAATATTAGGACACTCAGGGAAAAAATGTTTACATATGTTTTCCTCTTTTCCCCTACTTAGTCTCTCATTGATATTACTGTGAAGGAATTGCCTTCAAAAGTATTGGGATCACCGGCTTATCAGGTTGCTGATATGGATCTTTTAAATGTAAGTCTGACTTCATTCCAGAACTTTCTTTATGCTGAAATGTATTAGGATGTCGTATTTGTACCAACATACAGAGCACTTCATAAGTCGTTAGATCCAGACCTTTCAGGAAACTGTATTATTCCATTTCCAGAATGCAGACTGTTTCCAAGCTCTCCCTTCTGATGAGTAATCTACCCCTCTATAGCTAAAAAGGAATATGCTGAAAGTCCTGTAATAATGAAAGAGGATTTTTATTTTCAAGTGTTAGAATTGAGAGTTTTTGACAACTTTTAATAGTTGCAAATTTCTGGCTTAGAGCTAAATGTAATAGATAGATGAGCAGACATGTGGGGGAGGCAGGTGTTTCATTTGATCAGTGTGTGTTGTTTTGACCTCCTAAATATCTGTTACCAGGGAACACCAGCTCTGTTCTTAATTCAGCTGCCTTTCCATAATAACCTCTTGGAATGCTGTGTAACAGATGAGAGGTATGTGGTGGTGTTTGTTTATTATGAGCTTCTCATAGGAGACTTCATAGAAGTTTTTCCAAACTTCAGCTGAAAAAATTATCTTACCTGTTTCCCTTTCTTCCCTAGATTCTTCGTAATTTTAACAACGCTCGTGGGTTTTGTTTTGTCTGGGCCTACGTCTCCACTGGCTTTCAGTGAATCTGTGATTGGCATTCTTAATCAGAGCGCAAAGCAAGTGGAAAATAAGGAGCATCTTTGGAGAATGTGGAGTATTGTTGTTAATCCACTGACCGAATGGATTAATCGGGTATAGTGGCTTTTTGTTCTCTTCCCCATTCTCCCTCCCAAAAAAAAAACCACAGGAAAACTTTGTGCTGATCTTTTATCTCAATGTATTTTTAGGAATTACATGCCTTGAAGTGATAGTAAAATTAAATAAGCCTTTGTAGTATTTGTGAAACGGGAAGATGTGCAGCACTTTTTTAAAGAGTTCCTAAGTGGAGTATGAACATTTGCAGTGAGGTAGGATGAAGGGCGGTAGTGGAGTAGTGATACGGAGTGTGTTTTGTAGCGATTCCAGTCAGTAAGAATGATCAGTATGAAGTACAGTGTCAGGAATGTTTTTCTCCTTTTTTAAGATCATAAGCATGTTTCAGATGTGCTTCAAGCCTTTGCTCCTTGGCATAGTCTTGTCGCTACCGAGGATGGGAACCTGCCCTTCAGTACCGGTTAACTTTTAAATACCAAGAGCCTTGTTTGCTTTGTGTGATAATATAATAAATAGCAAGTTGTGATGTTTAGGACGTAATTAGAACAGTGTTTCTCACTAATGATACACTTCTTGATTGGAAGCTCAAATGAAAGCCATTTATAATGTAATAATCAACACGTTCTGCAGATGATTTACTAGAAGTACATTGACTGTAATGTCAGAGCTGTTGACTAATCCTCATGTAATTATTAGACCTAAAAATCTTAGAATTTGTGAGGAAAGCTTTAGGTGGTCTAAGTAGGTTGCTGTCATCACTTATTGCAACTGAAATATTGGTACTGCTTCAGTAGAAAATTTTCTACTGAAAGTAGAAAATACATGGCACTTCCAATATGATTATTTTTATTCTCGGAATTAAGCTATTTTGGAATTTAGAAACAGTGCTTTTTGTCTCTTTAAATAGTAGGATCAGCTTGAACTCTTGTAAGAACTGAGAATAGCTAATTTCAAAATGCCACTGGCAATTTAGCTTGCACAGATCTTATGTACAAAGTAAATGTATTTAGAACAGCCTTATTTGTCATCTAAATTTTGCAGCTTCATTACTCAGAAAATTTTCTCATTGCAGACTAACGAAGTAAATCAAGGTGATGCACTGGAACACAACTTCAATGCTGTTTATAGTGCATTGTTGCTACCAATATCGCATATCTTCCCCATTACGGAATTTCCACAGGTAATAGCGAATGCATAACGTTGATTAGAAACAACGTGGGGTTTATAAAAACAACTGTGAAGTACTATCTGATGGTCTTGGAGTAGAGTTTGTTACAACTATGTTTATATGTTGGCCCACTGCTCCAGGGTTGGAATTCTTGAGTTACATAGGTTTTGACAGAAGAAGAAAACTTAAAGCAAGTTTTTATCTCTATGCACAGACATTGATATTTATAAACTTTTTCTTTCTGTTGTTAAAGCCAACTATGAAATCCTTGTTGCGCACTTGGTCAGACCTGTATAGAGCATTTGCTCGCTGTGCTGCTTTAGTTGCAACAGCAGAAGAAAACCTATGCTGTGAAGAACTTTGTGCCAAAATAATATCTGGGCTAGAAGGTGAAACTCCAGTAGTGAGTATAAACCAGTGATATTGAACTATATAAGTACTTTAGCAGGTATATTTTAAAATTAGATATAAGAACCTATTGTAAAGTCTAATGTAGTACTTTCTGTAGCTTAAAGTGTTTTGGGTGAGACTTAAAGCTGTAACAAAATTCTTGTTACTAACAGGAGTTGGAGTTGATCTAGAAATGGATTGGAAGAAGAGAGTAAAAATAATTATAAAGCTTAAATATTAAAATAGCAGTTAAGCAATCTTTGGATTTGTCTTCTAACTATTTAATAATGGTTTAGTGAGTGTCATCATCATGTTAAATATTTGTCTGGTTGAAATGTGTGTGTGTATATATAAAGTAATTCAGGTTGAATTAAATATACTCCAAACCATTTTGATTAGGAAGGCGGTTAGAGTAGCACTGTAGCATTCAGAGGGCATAACTTGCTACGTTCCTGGTACTGTCAACCTTGTACACTGAAATATAAAGATTTTTCTCTTCTATAAAGCTTTAGAAGTAAGCTTTTGAAAGGGGAAGCCTTTACAGTCTCTGTCTGGCCTGTTTGCAGGCCCACATATGGGCAGATGGAGTGTCTGTAGGTGTCACTGAACATTAGCTTTGGAATATAAAATCCTTCATGCTTCAAAGTTGACTATCTTTTGAAAAAATACTGTGAAAGGAACAAATAAGAAACAGATGAGAGAGAAACATGGAATCCGGAGAATTACGCTTTTATAACTTGCTGTCTACTGATGATAAACTTCAATTTTCAAAAATTAATAATTATTAAGCAAGCCAAATTTAAGCAATTTAGAGCTTCAGTATGTAAGTTATAGTGAAACTAAACTTTTTTTTTGGCCCACGGTATCAGTGTTCCTTTTCTTCTAAATAAAACAAATTTTGCTTTTAACTTATGATGGGTTGGGGGGAGAAAAAAAACCTACTCTTGAGCCATCTTTTCGAGTGTCCTACAAATGGATGGTGTTTCCTGAATGTTAATGACAACCTTATTGTTGTGCCTACAGTGACTTTTCTGAAAATCAGGCTTTGTACAGTAACTGAACTTAAGCACACACTGACATTTGGTAACACATTTTGTAGGCAGCTAGTGCCTCAAACCTTAATACTTTTGGTGCATCTTCTTAAATCTAACACCTTCTTACCGCTGCCTGTTGCTGTTTTGCTTCTTTAGATAGTGTAGGTGCTTATGTTTTATTTGTATAGTGTGGGGAGATGCAATCTTCAGCTTCTGTAACTGTGTGTATTTTGAAATGTAAACTTTTCTGAATTTTACCTGGTAATACAGACAAATTTCATCCACTTTTAAATTTAAAAGTCGCTTGCATTGCTGTCCTGAATGGCCAACTTGATTTTTTTTTTTCTTTTTTTTTTTTTTGGTCACTGTTGCTTTTTTGGGCTTTGCTGATGACTTCTGTTTCCTCCTCAGATGTTTTCAATGATGGATGGTCTCACCCATATTATATCAGTTATGGTTGACTGCATCAACTTTGCACCTTACGGTACTAAATATCAGCCAAAAAACAGATGTAAGAAAATACTTGAATATTGAGTGTTTCTGTCTCTTTCTTTCAGAGCTGGTTGAAAATTAGAGTTGTAGATGCAGAAGTGATGACTGTAGGGTATCAGTGGCCTGTGCATGCTACACGTACCATCTAAGCACTGAAGGCGTTGACAAAAAAAATCATAAAAAAGGAGCTAAAAATATCATTCAGTACACATATTTGAGTATCAGATCTCTTCTACTTGTTGAGCAGTTGAGCAGTTACTGCACAGCCTGACAAAATACACGCGAAATTGATGGAAATGTTGAGGCCGCTTTACTATTCAGTTCACTGTAAAACACAGCTGGTTTCTGAAGCTGTATTAGATATTTTGGCTATGATTTCATTTTTGCATGGGAAATCTGCTGCTTTTGCTTTGTGTAGACGCAATCCCAAGCAGTAATGCTTGATCATAATCCACAGTCCAAATATATAATACCTGCCTAAAACCAATGGGAAACTGGGAACATAACGTTTGCAAAGCTACTGCTCCTGAAGCTGCTTTGCATAAAATAGTTGAGAATATGTTTAACAGAAGACAAAAGGTCATTGTACGTAAAATGTTCTTTGTTTTGTTTCCTCCTCCCACTTACAACTACTAAAGCTGAAGAAATAATTTGCAAAATAATGTAGTTCAGTATACGACTTAAAGTATTTCTCTGCCCCATGTGAATTTGTTAAAGTAGTAAGATGTTGTGTTGGACTGCTGAAAGAATGAAATGCTTTAATTGGAAATGTTAATGAGGAAAAGCATGATGGAAACTTCACTTATAAATAAATGAACAAATAGAACTTCCCCTTCCCTCCTCACCTGTTCTGGAATTTATGGGTATCAGCCAGTACCTGTAGAGTTGTTGCTGTCCTTTTGCAAGTAGGCATTAAAGATACTTAAAAGCAGAGTCATTTGTATGACCGACCATAAATATAAATAAGAGGAATAAGAATCATATCTGTAATGGAATGATAAAATTATGCATTAAAATATGTCTTCTGTTAGATCTGTTTTTAAACTATTCATGCGTAGATGTAGTTTGGGAATCGGAGTTCGTTTCTCCTGTAGACAACGTTCAGATGTCTTTTGTTATGTGTGTGCTTAAATAGCAAGAAGACTTAATTTATTTTCTTTTTTAATGTTAGCTCCACAGACACCTACAGATTGGTCTAAGAAGAAAAAGGAGCCCCTTGGAAAGCTTGCCTCTCTATTTAAACTCCTGGTGATGTTACTAAACTCTTTCCATGTGTTCAGTTCCAAAGAAATCTGTTCAGAAACATTGGTCTCTGTTGGTCCTTCAATTATTGCTATTCTTCACAACATCATCAGCCACGTTTCATTGCCTTCAGTGATTGGGACTATGTTTGCAATTTTTTCAAAACCCCTGGCAGTGTTTTATGAAAAAACAAAGTGAGTATTTGAAGAATGGTTGGAAAACTGGATTCATTGTATTGCTGCATATTGATGAAATTTTGTGTGCTCTGTAGCAGCGGTTTATTTGAATATAGCTCAGGGTTTTTCAGAGTTTTGTCGCTAATATGCTAAGGATTTTCAACTCCTGCCAAGCCTCTCGCCTTGAGAGCACCATGTACTTTACCTAGATTCAGCCTAGTTAGTAGGTATTATTTTTGTAGTGCACCCAGACACAGCAAGTTCTGCCTTACAGACCCATTCTTTCTGCAGTTTTCTACAATTCCTGCAAAAAACCTGTGCTGGGACTGAGCGTGGGGGTGCCTGAGCTGGGGTGGCTGCACAGAGCCGCTGACCGGCGCATCGCAGCCCTGCCCTCTGGGAGTTCGTTGGGACTCAAAAACCCGCACATCTGAGTAGCAGTCTCCGTTGTCATGCTCTGCTTTAGAAATAAACCCAAACTACCTGGTCATACAGGAAAGGAAACCTGTAGGACTTCTGAAAGCTTGGTATTTAAAATTGGTGTCTTTTTAGAGTTGAGTGTATTCTCATCTCTGCAAGTCTGAAGTGTTTTGCTTTTTTCACTGCAGTGAAGGTACTAACAGTAATTTGTTTTCTAGTGGGCAGGAACTGCGTAAATTTTTGTAGGAAAGAGAAATTGTAATTATTTGAAGTGCACTAAAACCCTGTAAGTTTTTAAGCAGAGGGAAGTACTGAGAAATATGTGTCAGTTTCTATGCATTTTTTTATATGGCTTTGCTTTTTTTTTTTTTAATTATTGTAGGCTTCTCTTCCCAGGACAGGATGGAAGTATCAGGGGCTTGGTGGGAGGGGGCTGGCAGAGACTTGTCTCCAGTTTGTTGATGGTGCAGGAGATGTACCCTTGGCTCAGGATAAGGAAAAGAGATGGAGCGCAGCTTTGAGTGCTTTGGGAGGAGAGGATGGGGTAGGACAGGGTGCTGCCAGTCAGCCCGTAAACGTTCTCTTGAAGCTTTTACTGAAACTTGAAGCAGGACCGTTACCACTAATGTAAAATTCATCGGGAGTCCCTGTCTTGAAGGCAAGAATCCACTTGTTCCTGTGTAAGGTTGAGTTGAACGCCACCTCTCTCCATCTCCCATCTCATCTGCCTTTGAGCATTGTCTTTCTTAGGATAATTCATTAAAAGGGAGAAGTGAGTGTTGGATATATATATTTAAAGGCAGGCATATGCAAACAAATACAAGTTTGGGAACCTCTTCAGGCTGGAGGTCACAGGCTTATAAAGTGAATGACTAAATGCAGTTTTCTCACATTTTCCAGGGTGGTGTGTGTACCTGGGGATTTACAGACATGAAATTGCTTAGTTTAGGTGGTACTTCAGCTTTTTAATGCGGATATTTCTGGGGCCTGGGAAATCTGCTCAGGGAGAGGGTTAAGCACAACACAAGGCAGTTAAAAGTTAATTCCTAAGTAAACCTTTAATTTTAAGTTTGTAATAATTACTACTATTCTTTCTATTAGTTTCTCTTAAAGTTAGCATATGAGCATCAGTGGGGGTTAAAGGGTAGGCTGACTTGAAACTTTACATCAGGAAACTTTTTAATTGCCCAATGGGAGGCTTGTTTCACAGCATTATTTCATCCAGTTGTATACTAAAGCTAGTGCGCGGTGCTCGAGTGCATTGTGTGTTTAATTCTTACACTTGGGACAAGTGAGGCAGCAAAACATAACTTTTGTTTGTTTGTTTTGGCAGGCTTGCTGATGTACCTAAACTGTACAGTGATCTTAACAACAAGGTAAATTTGCTAGAGAAATAGCTGGGGTTTGGGAAAATGTATGACACCAGAGTTTTGCCATTCGTCCTGTATTCTAAAAAAAAAAATATTTAAAAAGTAATTAAGGTAGAGATTTGTTTTCAAATGATTTATTTTTTACTAAAAGGGTAGCTAAGGGGAGGACCACTAGGCTTAGCTATTAGACTTTTCGTGTGGTGTGGTGCTTAAACTTGTTTATTCAGGCCATACTATTCTATGGGATAATAATGTTTTAAATAACATTTTAAACTTCTAAATAAAACCCCTCTTGTTTCTTCTCTCCCTCAGCTTGAAAAGCTCCTGTTGGAGATCATCCAGTGTTTACAGTCTCACTGCACCGGCTCATACGACAGCGATCTGCTAGCGCAGCTTTCTCCGTTGCTCTGTGTAATATTTCAGCACAAGAGCAGACAGATCCGCAACCAGTGTGCCCACTTCTGGAACGCAACATTCGCTAAGACGACGTCATTAACATACCCTGAAGAGTTAAAGTAAGATACATATTTTTTTTATATTTATTTATTTTTAAAGGAAGAGATCTTGGGTTATGTGCAAATGAATTGATATTGTTCTGGTTACTATTCATATTCTGCTTTTCGTGCGAGCTGGGATATCTGCTGGTCTTGTTGTGTACCTCTCCCCCTCCTCTGTAAGTTTAAATTTCTTTTTTGTTGAGCAGATCTGTGTTAAGCCAAGCCAAAAAGAAAATTCCACTCTTGCTGCCTGGTTTTGAAAGCATGGAGATAGCCGAAGAATACAGTGGCCCGTTCTCTAATGTGGTAAGGATTTTGTTGACCCCAACAGGTGGTTCATGGTGTAGAACTTCATGTCAGTTTTGATTTTTACTGTGACAGGCCTGCACTTGCTTCATGTTTGGAATGATAAACTACGCTGGGAAAGCATGTCAGAAGACTGAGCTGGTTCTGAACAGTTTATGCATTTTAAATTTGGGGGTTCTACTAGCTTGTTTGAAATAATTAAATTTTTAAGTTGTCCTCTACGTAATTTAGAGGAAAAAGGGAGTGTGGGACAATTTAGCTGTAGAAATCAGTATGTCTCAGGATGGGTTTGTTAGCTTGGAGTTTTTTTGTACAATGCATTCAGTGTATTTTTATTTGACTAGATGGAAAATTCACAGCTGGATGCAAAGATAAGTGGAATGGAGGTAAAGTTGGGTCAAAAACGAGACTCTATATTGGCACAGACAAATGAACTAAAAAATGAAGTAAAAGACAAGTCCAGTAACGTGCAAGTAACATCTGCAAAGGTAAGGTTACAGATAGGTGTGATAAAATCAAATCCGTTCTGTTCTGCAGCAGAATACCTAGAATGCTGCTGTAAATTCTCAGGACAAATTAACGGGCTTTGTGATGCTGGAATATTTTTCTTTCAAACGTAGGCTGTATAGCACACCAATTCTGCTAAGCTTACGGATTGGTGAGCTTCAAGGAGGGATGATGGGGGGCTGCTTGACGGGTGGGAGGAGCAACTCGCACCTCGGTGCGGTTGCAGGTTGGGACAGATTGAGGTGCTGAGGTCTGGAAAGTGCAGCCTCTGGAAGCGTGGAACCTGACGTCAGGGCAGGGAGGAGGGGTTGCAGCATCTCCCAGGTGGTGTTGGGGTGTACCTGAACTATGAAAACACTTCCAATTCCTCTGTTTTGTTTGTAATCCGGTGGGGTTTTCTTTTTCCTTTCTGTAGTTGAAACTAGAATTTTCATCTTCGAAGACTAAAAGTGAGGTACTTCTGGAAGAGGAGAAATCTGTTGATTTTGTGTTTATTCCTCCAGAAACAAAAGAAAGAATACTAACAGAACATCAAAAAGAAGTGCTTAGGTCAAAGAGGTCTGTAATTCATTGCTTTAAACTTAATGTGAAATGTCATTACAGTGAGCGTGTCGGAATGACATAATTTCAATTCCTGTATCTCAGACTACTAGAGGCAATTAAAATTAAGTCTTACTCTTCCAAACAGGTTATGAAGTTTAAAGCTAACAAAGCTCCTTGCTTTATTATTTTAATGCAACAAGTTATTCTCTGATCAGCATTTCCTATTTTGATTAAATATAATTGTTATCTGTTTGGAGTTTGGTAATTTGGAGTTAATATTTTTACATCGTGACTCTGACTTGCAGTGTGACATGGAAGACGTTGTTTTTCTTGAATCATTGAAATCAAAGGGTGTTTTTACCTGAAGTTCAGTCCATTTCATACAAGTATCTGCTCTTTTGTGGTGAATGCATTGCACTACCCTATCCTTTTATTTTTTTAAAAAAATAAATCTGCCTTACCATTTCTGGGTTTGTTTCAGAGTTGATATTCCTGCGATGTACAACAATTTGGACGCATCACAAGATACTACCTTATTTTCTCAGTATACTCAAAGCCAGGAAGATTCTTTGTGAGTAAAGGCAGCCGCTATGTACAGTAAAGGTGTCCCGCTTTTCTGCTACAGTTCTAATCTTAGGAACTTCTATTTCAGGGGAAAATCATCTGTAATAGAAAATGCAAAAGAAGATACTAAAACCAAGCCTCAGGTAATTTCTCCTTGTCTAATGGTAATTAAGATATCAGAATTATAACCGTACCATCGATGTTTTCTTCATATTAGTAGCTCTGGTGATAACAGCAAAACACTTTGATTACTGTATATGATATGGTTTTAAGCTTGATTTGGAAACTCTTCAAGCAAAAAAAAAAAAAAAGTACCGCACATGTATCAGCTCACAGGAATAATTTATTTTCTTTGTATTGATTAAGCTGTAAGACTCTAATTTTTAAGTCCTAAATGTGGATCTGTTCAGTTCTGGAGAGGAGTCGGCTGCACAGCTTGAGAAACTGCAGTGCTGAACAGGCAGTAGGTAAAATATGAAAAACCTTCTATAAAAACTGTTTTAGTAATAAGTTTGTTTATATCTCTTGCAAAACTCAAAATGTTTTTGCAGTTCTTTGTGTTTTGAGATTAAATGACTTTAAAAAAATAATAATCTTTGCCTTTTATAACTACCAAAGAACAGATAATAAAACAATTTGAAGCAAGGGTGGTTTGAAAAACCTTGTGGGTGTGGTGTTTTCTGTTGCACCAGAGCCGGTTTGTTATGTTACGTTCATATCGAAACTACAGTCCTTTGCTGTTCATATTTTTGGGACAGGACGAAAATGCAAGGAGTGAAGGATGCACCAGCGAATCGGATGAAATCGCAGAGGACTGCAAACCAGACAGTCCTTCGGAGAATGCTGCCCATGTGGAAAAGTCACCCGTTTCTCACATCGAGGAGAGTTCAGCTCCCAACAGTGAGGGAGAGTCACAAAGGGATGTGGCTGAAGCAGCTCCGGAGGAGCCATCAGTTGGAGAGGGATTAGAAAAAAGTACTGTGGAAACAGCTTTGAAGGAGCCCTCAGTAGGGAACGAAAACATTTCAAACGTCAGCAGCAGTTCAACGTCAAGTGACATCGTTTCCGGAACACCGCAGCCCGTGAGCCGACGGCAGTCTTTTATTACTTTGGAGAAATTTGGTAGTTCAGAGAACAGACCCTTTAGCATTTCAGCGTTAAACAGTTTCTCCGAGATGTCTGTAAGTGCTTCTCTGGCAGGGAAACAGGAAAACACAAACGTATGCAAGACTGGTGCTAAACCAGAGAAATCTAGAGAAAATAAAAAGCCTTCAAAATTTGAGTCTGAACAAATAGTTACTGCAATACGAAGGCTGACTCGCAGGCAGAGTAAAATGGAGCACCAAGGAAATAAGCAGTCCAGGCTGTTCGTTAGGTCAGAACAAGAGAAAAGCATGCAGGAGTCTTGTGCTTCCAGCAGTATGGAAAACAGTCCTGAACTCTCGTCTACAGCAGAAGACGTGGAACATGCTCTCCTCGCTCAGTCCCAAGCTCTCCATTCGACAGAAGAAGAAATTAAAAAAGTTGAAGGTACAATAGCAGAAATAGAAAAGGTCCGGGCGTTAGATATGGATTCTAAAGAAAATACACCCCCAGAGACGACCGTGTCGCCTGACCAGGTAACAGGGGACGACAGTCAGGTTCCACACGCGTCTCCTAATCAGAAGATACCAAGACGTTCTTCAAGACGACGGTCAGAAACTGTAGAAAGTACATCAGGCAGTCAAGATAAGGAAGATGGCCACCAAAAGAGAGACAGACGTAAAGACGATGAAAAATCTGGGCAAAAGAAGGTGCCGCAGGCAAAAGATGACGTATCCCAAAAGCAGAAAGCAGTTTCTGGGAAAACTCCAGAAAATACAAATAAAAAAGAAAGCAACCTACTGGAGAGAACTACTGCTGAGGACGTAAGCTCAAAGGAGTCTCCTGCTTCAAGGGGCCTTGATGAGGAAGTGGACAAAAGTGGTAGGAGGTCAGAAGATAACTTGAGGACTGACACGGAAGGTCAGGACTGCAGCTCGAGCACAGTAGGTCAGAGGAAGATTGAACGCCCGCGATACCACACAAGACGAGCTTCGCAAGGATTGCTTTCCAGCATAGAAAACTCAGAGGCTGACGGCTCCGAGACCAAGGAAGAAAGCACGAGGAAGAAAAGATTGGCAAAAGTGAAGAGCAGAAGTGATTCTCTTGAAGGTAAATTGAAAGATCCACAGCCAGGAAGCCGCAGCCATGAGGCGTCTTCCCACAGAAACGAAACTAAGAATGTGTTGGAAACAAATGAAGGTGAACTAAGCCCTGAAGTCGGCACAGATGCTGAGGTGACATCTGAAGTGTGTGACCTGAAGCACCAAGAAATGCCTGCATATCCTGTCAAAGCTGTAGCATCTGCCAGCTCCAGGCGTTCGCCTGATGCACAGAATGCAGATGTGGAACAAAAGAGCAATACATCGATGGAATCGTTCTCCAGCCCCTGTGTATCTGATCCGGATTTGAAAGCACCAGAGGAAAATAAACCTGTTGAGAAGCAAACAACTTTAGAAGACAGTTGTCCAACTGTTCTGCCTGAACAAGTACCAGGAGGAAATGCTTCAGGTGGTGATCTCTCCTCTTCGCAAATCCCTGAGTGTCAGCACAAAAGAAGCAAAAGGGTGAAAAGACTAAGGAGCTGTGATTGCTGTAGTACAAAGCCAAAGCAGCAAGTCATGTCAGTCACTGAACCAAAAAATGAGAACACTCTTGAGCTGAACGGGCCCCAGACCACCCCAGTTCAGCTGCCTGTAAATACATCGGAGGTGTCTGGTAATTCCAGTTTGGACGAGAGCTTGTGCGTGGCACCTTGTGCCATGAGCACTCCATTGCACCCTCCTCAGGAACCCGGGGCCTTCGACTTGGAAGGAGAGAGAACATCTGAAGATGATCTGCAAGGAAGTAGTGTTGTAGCGCAGGAGGGTCTAGAGAACCCAGAGCATACAGCAGGTGGAATTACCGACTCCATGGTGGAAATGAAAGAACCTGCTGATCAGAGTGGCCCAACTGAGCAGCGTCTGTCAGAGTGTGGTGCAGAAGAGCCTGGTGACAGCTCTGTGCTGGCGGGGAATTGCAGCGAAGAACCGTCGGCTACAGAAAAGGAAGAAATAAGTCAGAATGGACAACTGGAGGAGATACCTGGGGCACTGATTGCTGTTATCAAACCTGAGAAAAATCAGGTGGATGAGCTAGAAAGCAATTGGGGTGATGAAGAAGCAGCTGAGAGTACTGTAGGAGAAACCTGCCTTATTCAAGATATAGAGATGAAGGAGGAATTAGTGAAAACTGAAATCACAGTGCCTGAAAATGCAGCTTTAGACAAAGAAGATGCTGTAGAAAATAACAGTGTGGATTCACCTCAAAAGCCGGAAGATCACAATTCTTTAGCGTTAGTTAATGAAAGCCCCAATGGGATGCAGGCTCGCTGCATGTGGTCTCCCTCGGCTTCTCCATCCACTAGTATTTTAAAGAGAGGTGTTAAAAGAAATCAAGATGATGATTCCCTGTCACCTGCTAATAAGGTATTGCAATGTGCTTGTGTGTTCCTAACTGGGATGTGTAACAGTGTCTGTAGAGTTCCAAATACATTGAATTACTGGCTGTATTTTTCAGTCAGTGGTGGTTTGAGTTCATACTATAAAAGCTGCTTCTCTCTAAAACCAGATTCGCCGAGTCTCTTTCGCAAACCCAATTTATCAAGAAGGACTGGCCGATGACATAGACAGGAGAAGTCCTGTCGTTAGGTCCCATTCTTCTTCACCGTCTTCCCGAAGCCTTAAAATTTTATCTAATATTCAGGCTAAGGTAAGTTCTGTTACGTATATTCTGTTTGCCCCGAGTACTCGCGGTTCTCACTTACCGTAGGTCACCGTGTGTCAGTGTGTGTTCGTGGTCACTCGCAGAGAACCAGTTAGCATCAGAAAGGGCTGTCGCGGGCTTAGCCTGGCTCGTTCTGTTACTCTGAGGTGTAGGTAGGTAGAATCTTACCATTCACTGAATTCCTACGATCCTGAGAGATCTTTTTTTCCTCTTTTTCTATCCAGCATATTACCACTCCAACCAAAGGATTTCTGTCCCCAGGATCTCGTAACCTTAAATTTAAGAGCTCAAAGAAGTGTTTAGTAAGAAGTGCTTTGGTTCATGTATCTCTTTTATTTTTTTCCTGTATTCAGTCGTGTGATAGTTAATTTAATAATTTTTCTGTATTATTCAAGATTACAGAAATGGCGAAGGAATCGCTGCCTTGCCCTACGGAATGCGTGTACCCCGCCTTAGTTGGCTGCAAAGCACCGGTTGACGTCATTTTACCTCAGATCACATCGAACATGTGGTAAGTGGATCGGTGCGCTTGAAGGTGACATTTTACTAGAAACTGAATTCTGTACAGAGCCCGCAGAACCAAATACTCGGATGCAAAATGTGACGACTTGGAGACATTTTTGATGCCAAAAAGGAGGGAGGTTGGTTTGGTGGGGGAGAGACATAACTATTTTGGAATTATTTAAGTTTTTGTAAGGCTATGAAAAGCTTGCACCTGGGAACAGGGGGCGCTTTCTCCATTTCACGTGGAGCAGACCGATCTTAACGATCTGTGACGAAGCCGTTGGAGCTTTCTGTGTATTGAAGGCAAAGTGGGGATTTTGGAAAAAAAATGATCTACATCTGAAATGTACGAAGTTTTTTTCCTTCACTTATGTGCTCGTGAATCAGCATTTATGTAAGACTTCTGTCTGCTCCGCCGTGCCAGGCAGAAAGGACATGAATTCTAGCACCATAAACCATTTGTTTTCCTCCCCTGCAGCAGCGCCAGGGGCCTGGGGCAGCTCATTCGGGCAAAGAACATTAAGACGGTGGGTGACCTGAGCACGCTGACAGCGTCAGAGATCAAAACTCTGCCCATCCGCTCTCCCAAAGTTTCCAGTGTTAAAAAAGCCCTGAAAGGATATCATGAGCAACAGGTAAAATGTAACTTCAGTACCCAAAAAGCCAGCATTAGCCTGACGAGCTGCTAACATCCAGCATGAGGAATAACGGGGCTTTTGTTTTTCCCCCATCGAAATAGCACTTGAAAACATAGTCTCTGCCTGTCAGAGTAACACGGGAAGTCACGGTGGAGATATGACTTAGCTACAGTATTATTAACAGGGATAATGATTGTATTTATTATGAGCTTAAAACATGTCCCACCATGCAGTCTATTTTTTCCTCTTGTTCTCTCACAAAAACTTCAGGTAAAATCACGAGGATTTGAGGAAATGTCAGCGCTTGAGGATGCAGAAAAACCCGTAAATAACGTAGAGGATAAATCTCTTCCTGTAGATGAAGAAAAACTTGCAACAGGTACCTGTTGCCCGCTTTCTGCTTAGGCCTGGGCTGGCGCAGGGGTTTCGCTGCTTTAATTCTCCCCTCGTGGCAACACTTGGTCTATTTTATTTTTTTTGTGAGTGTTACTAGCTGTCCTGGCACATTAGATGGGCGATTGAGTTGGCCACTTTATGAAGCCCTGTAGCAATGGCTTTTTAAAACTTGTTGCGTATTTTGAGGGAAAGATGCTGGTTTCCCTGCATAAGCGTGCGAAATACCGATGAAGCTGGGCTCTAAGGACTTAATTCTCAGTCTCAGCCGGGTTTGTCTCCGGGGCTGTTCAGTCCCGCGCTGTGGTTCTGGGCGCGCACAGAAACGAGCAACACGAAGCAGAGATAGCGAAGTGGTGCCTCATCCTGGGGACGGGTAGGGGACAGAGGGGGGACGATTCCCTGCGTATTTTGGATTTGGGTGTCTCAATTTTAATTTGAATTTTGTGCATTTGGGGAGTTTGGCCTGATGGCTCACACAGGCATCCATGGTTGTTCTTCCTACGTGACTCTTGAAGCATTTGGTAAACTGGAGAACGAAGAACCCAGGAGGGAGTAACTTCTCCTCAGCTGTCCCGCTTAAAAGTTGGACTTGGGTATAACACATCTCAAAGGACAGTGGCAGTATCAGAAAAGGATCGAATACTTTATTTCTGTCCTTAGTTTTACTGTACGATCACGATCAAATATGATGGAAGTCACCCTAAAGAAGGGTAGCGTGGAGTTCTCAGGGTGGCCTTTGTCAGAGGCCACACTCGTGTCGCGTGGAACAAATACTTTGTAGACTTTGAGTATGTTGTTTTGTACAAAAGCAGCAGGAACACACCTCTGCTCAGACTGAAACCCGCACTCAGCCTGCCCTGCCCTGCCCTGCCCCCTTTCCTTCCTTTCCAGATCTGCTGGAACCAGTTGTCCTGAATGCGAATGAGCCGCCGGCAGCGGATCTGCTGGGCCAGATCAACGCGCTTGCCACTCAGCTCTCCTCCGAAGATCTTCACGGCTACTCGGGAAGCCAGCTCTTTGAGATGCAAGAAAAACTCATTGGGATGACGAACTGTATCATGAAAAACCTGCAGTCCCGCTGGAAATCGCCACCCCGTGAAAGTTCCAATTAGTTGCTTATTTCGAAGTAAGGAGGATTTTGTTACAATTTCCCCAAAACCTGCTTTTCTTACTGATGAATTATTCCTTAAACTGCATCTTGTACTACAGAAGACTTTTTTAATACCTATATGAGCAAAATGTGTTGTGTTTTCCCCCCACCCCCCTTTTTTTTAATTCTAATTTCTGGGATTGCTTATTCCCTGTTGGAGGTGTTTGTACCGTATTGCTATGCATATGTCTTTCAGGTAGTGAAAGAAAACTTGGATAAAGTTGTGCAATAGCAAAGACTGTGAAACCAAACCGACAGAAGTAGTTAAATTTTTTTTTTTTTTTTTTTTTTAAATCCAAAGTGTTCTTACTGCTGCAAACTCTTATCTCGCAGCTCTGCTCCGCTGCTGCCCCCTTCCTTTCCTCCGAAGCTGCTGCCCCCGACAGACTCTCTCTCTCCCCAGCGCCGTTTTCTACGGAGATAAACTGTGCTTAATTCCTTACAGCAGCGGCAGCCCGGGAACCTGGTGTTTGACAACTGGATGACATCTATTTTTGCATGTATTTTTGTAAGAATCGCAGCAAGAAGCTGATAACGCGCGGCTCCCGCCCACGCGAGAGCCTTCGCAAAACTTCTCAGGCTGTTTCCCGTGTCCTTTGTTTGCAGCAGTTCTTCTGTGGAGAAGACTCTTTTTCCTTGGGGAAATGAATGGATTTGACGAGAGCTCTTTGTATATTATTGTACAGACTTATCATGGCAAATGTTGGTTAATAATTTATGATTTTGAGTTTTAATTGCATGGAATGCATTGCTGCTTCTCGGAGACCTTCAGATGAGTTCTTGGGTTTTACTCTGGAAATGGAATTTGTATATATTGGACTGTCGCTATCAAAATGGACATTTATTGAAAGAAATCGCTGCAGGTGGTCTTAGAACTTACACGTGGACAAATAAACCAGCAACTAGTTCCCAAATTTGTTCATGTCCTTGTGGTTTGGTGGGTTTGGGGTTCCCCCGGGCCCTCCTGCAGCTTGGCTTTGGATGCTCAAGGTTGGGAGGGACCTTGGAAGGTCATTGCTGCTGCTGTAGGGTAGGAGCAGGTCCTCAGGGACATGGGAGTGTCTGTCAGCAGGACCTGAAATATTCTAAATATTCTTTGCCCTCATATCTCTTGAAGAAAAAGGATAGGACAAAGAGGTGTCTTGGAGCAATGTGAATGGTGCCAGTTCAACTGCTGCACCCAGTGCCCTGTACAGACAAGGATGTTCCTAACGCACCTGAAAAGGCCGTCCACATCCAACCACCACCCTTCAGTGCTGGCAGTCCTGAGTCCCGCTTTGAGGAAGGATGTGTCCCTTTCCCGCTGGCTGTGCCCACCCTGACGCGCTGGGTGTTCCCTTTCAAGAAAGCCCTTGGGTTAATGCTGCAACTCCTGCTACGTTCACTTGGTTTTAATCTTTAGTCTCTCTGTGATTTCTTATTTCCTCCTTTCTTGGAGACCGGCTGGTACCAGGCGCTTCAGCAGAGGAAGCAGAACCCGCTGTGTTCAGGTAGGAAATAACCCGTGGGTCAGCCACAGCCCCTCGCAGTCTGACCTCTCCTGGGGCCGGTGCATCCGCTGTCACTGTCTGTGTTCTTGCCCTTTCTCAAGAACGGTTTTCTGACCAAAACCGCTTTGTGATTGATTCCTGCCCTTCAGCCTGAGTCAATACATCAAACGTACTGCAGAAACATCAGCTTTATTCGGTCACTAATTTTCAAGTAACAACAGCTTTTGACCCCAGGACAGTTGCATGAAAAACACATGCGGAGCAGCTCAGCAAGCGGAAGGAGAGGCCTCTGGGTTTGTGGGGCTGGGTTTTCCCCTCCCCAGGCTAACGGTGGTTTGAAATACTAAGCTTAAATATTGCTTCTATGGGAAAGAAGTGAATGCATTCAAACGCTTTAGAATGTTTGAAAAATACTCCTGTTAAGGGAGAATGAATGAAGGAACAGTTGGTAGTCTTAGTCTGAAGTACCTGTATAGAATTTCGGCGAGGCTGAACTGGATTGCAGTTTGAGCACAGTTAAACATTGGCATGGGATGTTGAACTGTTTGAAAATCCAGGCAATGTTTAAAAAAAAGTGTTTTTTGGACTCTGGAGGAAACACAGGTCTCAGGAGGAAGGCCCAGGACTGTGTTTACAAGAAGTTTTCAAAAATCTTTTGAAAGGATGTTTCCAGAGTATTTTGCTCTGCAGTTACTTTTTTCTTTTTTTTCCTCTTTTTTTTTTCTCTTTTTTTTTTTTTTTTTTTTTCCACCTCATGGTTCCTAAGGTGCTCTCGGCATGGAAGATGATAAGGCACTTCAGAAAAAGTGTTACAAACCCTTTTCTAAGGGTTATGTTTTGAGAAGTGCCGGCACGTCCGTACCACACAGACGGACCTTAGGCAAAGCCGCGCTTTGGTTAAACGGCCTCCACGTAGTTGGCAGGCAGCATCCCCGTCTTGCCCGTTCTCTGGACAGTCCCGTACATCCAGCCTTCATCGATGGCCTGCACGTTCACTATTGCGTCACCGTCTTTGAAGGACACCTCGTCAGCATCGGCCGCCATGTAGTCATACATGGCCCGGTAGGTCTTCTGGCGGCGTTAAAGGGGAGGGAGGCAAAGAAACGAGACACGTTTATACCCCTGTGCTCACTCCGGGGCTGACAATCAACTGTAACTACCGCTGTTTTGACTCATTTCAATACCCCGTAAGTACCACCCATGGCAGCATCTGCCTGCGCTTTTAAATCTGGTTTTTAAATGGTTCTTCTCAGTAACTAAGTCCCGCAGTTACCCAAGTCCCGCAGGACCTGAGTCATAGCCTGGCTCTTAGTGACACTGACACTTGAACAGTGTTTTGAGAGTGTATTTGAGTGGCATCGGCTCGAGGTGGCTCCAGCCATAACTTTAGGGTGCTGCCTCCCAGGGGATGGTGTGGGGAGGTGATACCATGCCCATTGGCATCCCTGCTCTGGGATTCAACCTCAGGAGTAGGAAGAAGCGTTAAAGTTTTCAATTATAGGTGAGGGTCTGGCCCCCTTCAATGGATCTGTTACTCCTTCCCCTGGTTTTGCACCAAGCTTCAGCCCAGTGGGAGGGCACCCGCCCCCCTCGCTCCTGGATGAACCATGAGAAGCGTGATGGAGCACACACCAGCCCCTGCTGCAGCCCGCCCGCGCTCTGCTCCTGTGGCAGGGGCCAGATCTGCTGCTGCAGCAAGTTTGGGATTGTGTCTTACTCCAAGTGATGCGTGTTACTTACTCCAGCAGTAGAGGGGTGAGAAGGAACCGATGACACCGTGGTTTGCTGGGTGGCAACTGACGATGAGCGTTGCTGTGGTAACTCTATGGTTTTAGCATGTTTGTAACCCACTGCAAAAGGAAAATATATTTGTTTTGTTTAATGGAGACTTGGCAATAGGGCTAGAGTTGCTCTGAGTAAAGCTCATGGGACAGGTCAGGGGTCACCTCTGCCTTTCTCCCACTGAAATAAAACTTTACATCTCCTGGTTGTGTCCATAACTCAGTGTTTTGCAGGTGTATTTCTGTGCTTTTTCCTGGCTGAAGGAATTGCTGACCATGAGCCTATGCCCAGCACCGCCCTGAAGAGGGTCTGGACACCATTTGTCCTCATTTGTGAGCAAATGGCACTTCTGTTCTCCCTGTACCTGTTGTAGTGGTGGTGAAGAAGCCCCCGTTGCTGTAGTAGGACAGATGTTGATCCACGGCGTCCGAGGGTTCGGATTTTTCCTCGCCACCGCTGAGGCTCAAGGCACTGGCGGAGCGGGAGTGCTCCCGGCTGCGGCGCTGGGCTTGGACTGTGAGGAGAGAGCAGCGGAAACCATTTATTTATGTCTTTGTGTTGTAAGGAGATGCACGCATGAAAAGACGTTCAAAGATGCGTGTCTAAGTGCACACACACAGAGGTTACTTTATATGCACACATATACATACGTGTGTGCGCACACATTCCATGAAAATACCCAAAGTGCTCTACTACTGTTACCAAACCCAGCAACGTTGTGCTTGTATTTAGAAAAGTGACTGAGCTCAGCAGAATTGGTCACTGTATTTTTACGAAGTTTATGGGGGAAAAGCATGTGAATTAATCAATCTGGGTTTATGGTTACTCAGTGCCATTTGCCAGGGCTTTTTTAACGTATTCTATGGACACTGTGCTGAAGTTCTACTCAAAAAGGCACAATTATTATGTCCCTTTTATCTTTAATATTTAGAGTATTTTTTTTTTCTTTCTCCAACCTCCCTCCCTTTACTGCTGGCTACTTCCACAATTTTGATTCCAATTATCCCAGGCTTTCCCTCCCCAGCTGACACAGAGCTGAGCTGTGCCAGAGACCGTGCTTCTGTAATTCAGGAGTTTAAAAAGAAAAAAAAAAGGGTAACTGAGGAGCAGTTTTATAAGGAAGCACACGTTAGTATCCCCCCTGCCCCCCCGGGTTTTGCAGACAGAGTGGGGCCTGTGGAACAGACCAGAGATCATGTGTAAGCTTCTGGACTGAATATTGTCTTCTGCTGGGTCGTAGTCAAAGACTGAGCCGGGGTTTGTGCGCCACACGCGGAGACCTGCAAGAGAAACAGCCTTTTCTGAGGAGAAGCTGTAGCTCAGGCAACTTTTAGAGAGCGGGAGCAGCACGTGTAAAAGGAGTAGGAATGGAAGCGTATCAGAGAAGGGCAAGTAGTATTTCATAGATTTGTGTTTCTTAAATCGATAGCACAGATTAAAGTTATACAAAATAAAAGCCTAATCTACATCAGGTGAGCTAAGGTATTTCTCTAGTATGCCTAGAGATGATGTTAAAAATATAAGAAATGTAAATCTAGAGTTACATTATGAAGTCGGGCCGAAGGGGCCAGGCAGAGCACAGGTGACTTACAGCTGCTGTAAGAGACTATTTTCAGAATGGTCTGATGGAAACGTCACATCCAAGGCATGATTTGGAATTGCTTTGGCTGAGCTTAAATAGAACAGCTCATCCAGGTCGGCCTGCGTTCTGTGTAGATGAAGCACTGGTGTTCTGCTCACCTGTGACATTCTCTTGATCCTGGTCCACGCGCTTTCGCTCCATTTCTACTACTCGCCTTTGAATGCCCCTGTAGCTGATGTCGCTGAAGTCCTGCATGTTCTTTTTCACGCGTTCTGTAATGGGGTCGGTAACTACAGGTGTGAAACTACCTTTGCTTTTCTCAAAATCTTCATGGTATTTCACCTGCAATTGAAAATGAAATGTCTGTTCTCTGTAGCTTTGAATAACTTCTATCCCTGCTTACCTCAGATGAGATTCTAGTGGAGGGGTCGCTGCTGGTCTCAACTTTGGCTTTCTCCACCCCAAGGAGCAATGAGAGAGTGCCTGATCCCAAACATGCCTTTCCTGCAGCCACTTTTGCCTTTAGTATTTAAGAATTTGGGTAACCAAATTTGGTATGCGTACATCGTCCTTGAGCTGCCCACCCCAGAACATCTCAGCAAAAAAGGTTTTTATTTAAATCACTTGCCAAGTTAAAAATACATCTATAAATGCTCTTACTGTAGAGATATGTTTCTGGGTCTCTCGGACACGCCGCATTTCAGGTGTATCCAGTACATACGCAGCTTTGCCTTGCACTTGTTTTCGGAAACTGTCCGAATAAAGCACCTGCCAGATGGGAAAAGGAAAGTGAGCGCAGGGCACGGAGCTCCTGCGGCATGAGGAGGGGCTGTGCCCACACACCCCGGCACAGACGGGGGAAAAAAACAACAGGCACCAGCAGCTGTGTCGGTGAATAACATTAGAATCCAAAGCAAAATTCTTTTTCATGAGCCATGGACAGCTCTGGCCTTGATCCCAACTGGTCCTTTTCTTAAGTAAAAGTTCCTTACCTTTTTTTAACCGTGTAACAACAGGCAGAGGCCATGCAGTGATAATGTTCTAGGGAACATTGTCATAGACCTGAAATGCACCTCACTGACGTTGCTGAAGTTGCCAGCGTGAAACACAACATAATTAGACCTGTATTTATTGCTGAACTACTACAATTTTTGCTGTATATACTGTTACTGAAGAATGGTCATTTTATATCTCATACACTATATGATCAGTAAAAATAGAAGATATTTGCAACTGACTTGAAGGCAGCATATGTTATTTGAAATTCAACTAGTGTTTATAAAACACCCCCCAACCTAAAGCAGCGAATCACATAAAAAGAAATACTCAATTGCAGCAGAAAGTAAAAAAGCAAGTATTAAAGGATTTGACTTTAGTATGGTTACTGCATACTCCCAGACTAGCTAGCTAGGTAGTTAACATCTGCACTGTTAATTTGAGAAAGGATTTCGGGGATTGAAATGGTACTTTTTAACATATTTTCATTTACCGGTTGAATAGAACCTACCGAGCTGATGTTTTCTTGATTGCGTTTAGCTCTCTCCATCTCCGGAGTCATTGGTGTTGGAGTTCCTTTTGCCAGATGTTCCTTGTACAAAACCTACAAAAAGGTGTCCATAAATCAGAGCGGAATAACTCAGTAACGGTGTTATTGTTTAAGCATAGTCATCACTGCAGGGGCAGAAAAGATCTTGGGAAATAAAGCATCTAAAAAGTTATTTGCTGGAGCAGAAGGTAAAATCAAAGGGGAAAAAACAGGCAAAAAAAGGAAGGAAAACTGAGAAAATAAGGCTCAATTAGAAGTGGAGGTTATTTTTAGTAGAAGGCGGTTGTCTGTCGTCTTTCAATACCGAGCTAATGTGTTCTTGATTGCGTTTGACTCTCTCCATCTCGGGAGTGACCGGGGTGGGGGTTGCCTTCCCTAAGCCTTCTTTGTACCCAACCTACAGATCACAAAGTAACCCAAAGTCACAAAGGTACAATTAAAAACTGTAATGTTACTCGGTTTAGAGTTAACACCATCCATTATAAAACCGAAAAAAAAGGTCAGAGGAAAAACAGTATTAAAAAGTTAATTGACAAAAAAATCTTTTAAGTACGATAATTTTAAGAGATGATTTTTCTAAGTTTGAGGGGAAAAAAATTAGAGGGTTAAATAAAACCAGGCAGATGTTAAGTTATTAAAAAAATTTCTCTATCACATCCCCTTTACTTCTTCCAGACAATACCGAGCTAATCTGTTCTTGATTGCGTTTGACTCTCTCCATCTCTGGAGTGATTGGGGTGGGGGTCGCTCGCCCCAAGTTCTCTTTGTACAACACCTGTGGGATACAGAAGATGTATCCGGCATCTTAAAACCCCCCCAAAATCAAAAGGATTCAAACACAAATTATTACTTTGTTACCACATTTCAAAAAAGTCACGACTGATTATGATACGCAGCACTGCACAAAAGCCAAACATCTACTGCTGTGAGAAAGGGTAAGAAAAATACACTGTAAAAGAAAAGCTTGTTATTTTTCTGGTTAAAAAGAAGGGCTCTATCCAGCTCCAACTGCGCCGCTGGCGCCACAGGCTGGGGAAGCTGCCTGTGCCCCGAGAGAACTATCTATTGAAAAATGTTTTATCCACTGTTTTATCTGTATTTGAAGAAATCTGTGACTGTGTTGGGAGGGAGGAGGCAGTTTTGTTGCCACACTGACCTTGGACAGCCAAATAAAGGAGGGTGTCGAGGACGGGCATCCGGTATCGCTGCACCATTACACCCACTCACCTCCCCGGGCCTTGGCACCACCTAAAAGCTCCTGCTGATGTGCCACCCGGAGCAGGAGCAGCCGCCTGCCTTTGTGTCATTCTAAGGCCTCCTAAGCCACCTGCCACAGCAACGCCACCTCCCGTGGGTCAGAGAGGTGGGATTTCTTGGGGTGCGTGCCCGGGTTTCTTGCTTGTTTGTTTTTTTGCTGAAGTCAAATACCCCTGAAATGCCAATGGAAGCTTAAACACTAAGCACAGACTGATGAACACTAACACTTCACCGCAGGATGCTAAGCTCATAAGGCTGTCTGGATAGAGCCCACAGGTCTACAAACTGAGCTGCAGAAAAGGCCTACATTTCTGGATCAGACTGTTAACACTAAAGTCATTTTATTTTAGAAAAGGAGCGATTAATTTGCAGAAACAAATATTTCTAGTTTTCAAATTAAAAATCAACTTTCAGTAGGTAGTTAGATTGTTACTTCATTAAAATGTAAGCACAAAGGCAAAAAAATTAATCTATTTTTAAGGTACCGAGCTAATGATTTCTTGATTGCGTTTGACTCTCTCCATCTCTGGAGTGATTGGTGTTGGGGTCACTTTCCCCACGTTTTCTTTGTACAAAACCTACAGGATACAAGGGAGTATCCAAATGTCATTAAAAAGGCACCACCAAAAAAAAAACAACCAAGCACAAAACCAAACCAACACACAATAAAGCTTTTGAATCATGACACTTAGAGGGCATTAGCTCTGGGGCACGCTGCTGTTCCCCAGAGAAGCCATGGCAGCTTTGCCATTCATTTACTTTGGATGCCAAAATGGCCCCTGTATGGACTCAACGCTGCATGAAAACACAACAGAAGTGAGAAAGGGTTAAAAAAAAAAAAAAAGCAAAGAAACAACATCCACCAAAACCAAGGTCAAACCTAGTTGTAGTAACATCCTGCTTCAGACAGTGTTAAATAGAAGATAGTACGAATTGTTTGTAAGCCGAGAAGGTGGGAACTTTATGGCAGTTTATAAAGTTAGAAAGCAGAGACTACTAAACTGCTACAGTTACGTTAAACACGTCAGTCAGATCTTTAGGAACTGGTTCCCTGTTAAAAGTACCGAGCTAATGATTTCTTGATTGCGTTTGACTCGTTCCATCTCGGGAGTGACAGGTGTTGGCGTTGCTTTCCCTATGTTTTCTTTATACAACACCTGGGAGACATAAGAAAGGAGCCAAAGAAAGCAACAGTAAACAAAAAGCTGGTTGGAGACTAACTTGAAGCCTAAGGCATTTTTTTTCTTGTCTTTGTTTTGTCAGGGCCTAGGTTAAAGAAGGTACTCAGCAATATTCTACCAGAGAAGCAGGGTGTGGCACACTGGCTTTTTAACTACGGGATCACTCATAATAAATAGTGTAAGTACCACATAAATGAGACCACTAAATACCACAGTGAGGGGCTGAGTGTTATGAATATGTAAATTACATATATTTTTTTTAAAAAAGAATGTCAGCATTGCAGAGAAAATGAGTGGAGGCTGTTAAGTGTTTTTAGGATTAGAATAGGGCAGTAAAATCACTCTTAGAACCCAATAAAAACGGTAACAAGTTAAAGTCACCACTGTAAACCTCAGTCAGCCAGAGTAAGTCGTCAGCACTTGTGTAAGCTGCTTTAGAGCTGGGGTCGGCATTATTTTGGAACAAGTGTTACAATGTCCATTCATTAAAACTGTTAAACTGTTCCTTTAAATCAAGTTCAAGGGAACTTTTTTTCTTAGCAAAGTACCGAGCTACAGATTTCTTGATTGCGTTTGGCCCTCTCCATCTCTGGAGTGACAGGGGTGGGGGTTCCCATCCCCACGCTCTCTTTGTACAACACCTGCGTAGGAACAAGAAGCACCCAAAAAACATCATCACAACTCAAGAAGAATTACATCTGACACAAACGCAAATATTATTTGAGTCTGCTGGAGCTCAGTCTGCTCTAATCTGCCCTAAAAGCTCCCCCAGGAAGCAACGGAGCCTGGATTGCGCTGGGAGGGGTAAAGGCAAAGAGGTCTATGGCTTTTATCTTCGCAGGTGTGGCAAATCCAGCGCAGAAGCTTCTTATATCAAATACATTTTCCTGGTGGAGGGCGGCTTTTTGACTAACTCTGAAGCCTGACGGAAAGGCAGACCCTCCCTCTTCTAGGATAACAGCGTCAAAACAGGACACCAAGAGGATTTAAAAAAAAAAACAACAACAAAACATCACCACACATAAAAGGAAAAGGAAGTTGGAACACGGAGCAAAATGGTTAAAAATATTTAGGATAATGTAAATAATTAAATATATGAGGAAGTGGTAGGTCAGTAACATTGGAAAATATAGTTCAGTGAAGAAGAAAGGATGGTTTTATAAGTTGATTACGTGGAAGTAAGGAGTGGAATCGTTCATTTTTAATAAAGGTTAAAAAGTTCTGTTTAAGTGGAGTTAAAGGGAACAGATCTTTTCCTCCACAAAATACCGAGCTAATGTGTTCTTGATTGCGTTTGACTCTCTCAACCTCAGGAGTGACAGGCGTTGGGGTTCCTGTCCCCAGCTCCTCTTTATACAACACCTGTGGGGTAACACGTATTAAACAAAGAGACAGGAAGCAGCACACAATTCAGCTCGCTGAGAGAACAGACCCAGTGATTTTCAAGGACGATCTGAGCCAAGGCTTGGAATAAAAGAGAAAAATTACAATGCTCCTCAAAACTATAAAGCTGAAGAGTAACACGCTGCAATGACCTCCGGCAGAAAGCTAGAATACCTCCCCTGGTCGCTTCTCGGGAGCTATAGAGAAAAACTGTCTGTGCAACAGTAGATCATGAAAGACCTCCTAAAGGCAGAAAATCTCAAACACAACATGAAAGGAACAAAGAAATCAACTCTGTTTCACGTACCCATTCCATAAACATCACCGCAGGTTACACTTCTGTGTGTTAGTGCGCGGTTACACTGGGGTCACTTCCCCAGATCTGTATCAGGTGCTGAACAGTTTAGTTTTCATGTGTAAATTAAGCAAAAGCAAGAAAAAAGCCCACCACTCAAAACAGAACAAGGATTGTTGCGATTAACAAAAGGAAAAACAGGGTTTTTTTGAACAATTAAAAAAAAAAAAGATAATCAGACTCAAAAGAAAGGTGGAATTAAAAGTTATTATTAAGAGGATGTAATAAAAAAGAGGAACAAGAATGTAAGTAACAATTATGGAGGAAAAAGTCTCATAGGGACCAGGATATTATTTTTGTGTAAGTTGATTATAGGGGAACAAGAATTTTTTTTTGGTCTGTGTTAAAATTATTTTAAAATAGATTAAAAGGGAATTTTCTGCTTTTCAAATTAAAAAATACCGAGCTAAAGTTCTCTTGATTGCGTTTGACTCTCTCAATCTCAGGAGTGACAGGTGTTGGGGTCCCTGTCCCCAGCTCCTCTTTGTACAACACCTGTGGGGTAACACGGCTGCGTTAAACAAAGAGCAAAGAACAAACAACAGGAACGCTCTGTTTGCTGAGAGAACACACAGAACATGAGATATTTTTCTGAGCTGTCCTCATTTAAAAAAATTCATAAAAATAAAAAATAGTTTAAAGCTCTGAAGATAAACACTAATACACCGGTATGGCTTCTACCAGAATGCTAGAATACCTTCCTGACTTGGTTAAGTGCTTCTCAAGGTGAACATTTAAAACTGGTACTTAGAAGATTAAAGTCTTATTTAAATTAAAATAAAGCATATTATTGTCTTTTCACCAGCAGTGAGGTAAGCTTTTCCTGGCTGTACTTGAGTCACTCGAAGGTTTTTCCACACACACACAGAGCTCAGCCAAGAGCCATCCACTCCCAGAGTGAAACGCTACGTATCCTCCAGAGTTCACCAGCAAGGAATCTACCTGGCTGAGGACAGGAAGGACACAGAGACGTGACCATAATAAAGGCATGTGTGTGAAATGGTACCTGAGGAATTAGAATTACCAGTGCTCTCCTCTCTTACGTGACACTTCACCCTGAGACATGTCCTAACGCTACAAACTTTTTCACCCTGCAAACCTGTGCTTCCGACGTCTCCAGAGCAGTTTACACCAGCTGGAGATTTGGGCCACTGTCTCTGTGCAACAATATTAAAGACTTCCTAAAGGAAGAAGGCAGCAAATACAATGCAGAAGGAATAAAGAAATCAATTCTCTTTCAGTTACCCATCCCATAAACATCACAGCAGGTTACACTGGTATCACAGCACTCTTACACTGGGCTCATGTCCACAGATTTGGATCAGGCTATAAATAGTTTAGTTTTTATATGAGGTAAAACCAGGAAAAACCCCAACAACCAGGGACTGAAATGATTAACAAAAGGAAAGGCACATATTAAAGAAGAAAAAAATATGTTCAGAGTCACAAAGAAAGATGGGAACAGGGAATCTAAAAGTTATCATTAGTATGAAGATCTAATCAAAACAAAGTAAGTAACAATTGTGTAGGAAAAAAATGTCAAAACATGGGGAACAAGGTATTCTTTTTTGTGTAAATTGATTACAGGGAAACACAGGAGTATTTTTTTGGTGTTAAAATTATTTTAAAATTGATTAAAAGGGAATTTTCAGCTTTTCGAATGACAAAAAGATACCGAGCTAAAGTTCTCTTGATTGCGTTTGACTCTCTCAATCTCAGGAGTGACAGGTGTTGGGGTCCCTGTCCCCAGCTCCTCTTTGTACAACACCTACACGGTAACACGGGAGTTTAAAAAAAGTTAAGAACAAAAAAAGCCCCTGCTTTTGATGGAAGTCACACACATAATTTTTATGCCCACTAAATATACTAGAAAGCAGGAAGAATTAGGAAGTATAAAAGAGTTAACACTTGTGATAAATTCAGATGAGATCTTCTGATAGCTAGAAATACCGCATCCTAATTCTTAGATACGCTTCAACAGATAATAAAGCATTACAGGAATGGAAGTAAGCAAATAAAAAACACAGTGTTTTTTAAAGAGAAAAATACCTTAAGCTTCACAAAAAATTCTTTAAAACTTAAAGGACATGAAGCATCAAGTGTTATTATTAAAAAACCAATCTTTTTAAAAAAAGTACATGAAATATAACAATGACTAAAAATTTTAACAGCAGGAAGGGGACGTTTCTGTGTTATTAAGAAGTTTTCTAAGTTAATTAGAGAGAGTAGAAACTTTACAAGTGTTAAATAGTTATAGGGAACCCTTTTTCTTAAATTACAAAAAAAAAAATACCGAGCTAAAGTTTTCTTGATTGCGTTTGACCCTCTCCATCTCAGGAGTGACAGGTACTGGGGTGCCAATGCCCAGCCCCTCTTTGTACAACACCTGTGTGGCAACAGGGAAGCATTAAAAAACAAAAAAAAAAAAGGAAGGAAAGGAAAGGAAAGGAAAGGAAAGAGGAAGACAGGGAGGAGAGAGAGAGAAGACAAGGCATTTAATATAGTGAAACTTCAAAGTAGAAAAATTGAGTTTTGTCAGCCTTGTTCAAAGGCTAGCAAAAAAAAAAAAATCAATGAAAATAATCAGCTAATATTGCTACGAGGTTTGTGGCCATCTCACCTGGGTGCATGTAAATAACACCAAGAAGAACTGCAGGGGTGTTGGTGCAAGCACAGCTTGTGCCAAGTTACCCCAAAACTCTGCATTTATGTCTTTCTGCCCAAAGGAGTTTCCCTGCTCAAACAAGAGATCTTGAATGAGCAGCTTTGCTCTAAGATTTCCAGATAGGCTCACCAGCAGGAAAGAGAGTCCACATGACCTCACGGACAATTACATGGAGCAAAAAGTTTAACACTGTGCCTTCTCTGAACTGTCCTATTAATCTCAGGTCAGGACTGAGTTTCATATCAATCATGTCTGAATTGGGTCAGAGTGAGTCAAAATGAGTGCTAAGCTGCTCTAATTGAAACAGAAACATAGAACAAAATTATGACATAATGGTGATTTGACTGGAATGCGTTACGAGTAGAAACAATCTGGATAGAAGGTCATTACTACAGTAATTTTTCCTTATAGATGTAATTTTCGTCATTTTTTCATATTGCGGTGATATGGGGATGCAACCCAGGTTTTCTCAGAAAGACCTGTAGGATATAAGAAAGTGTCCAACACAGCAAAACCAGGAAAAGGGACAAGTCAGGCTGCTTTGCATTAGATGGGAAGGGTTAGGAGTTCATTTTTCATTTGCAGCACAACCAGTGTGGGGAGTCTGAGGAGCATTAGAAGGGTCGACTTTGTTAATGAGGAGGAGAGTGAGATCACTCAGACTACTACGATTTCATTGGGAAGAAAAATAAGGCACTGCTTCACTGCTTTAAGTAAATGAGGTTAAAATCCCACAGCTGGAACAATTCCAATTAAGTTAGACTGAGTGAAAAATTAAAATATAAGGATGCTAAGAGGGTTTTAGTGATTTAAGAAAGGGTTGTTGAAAGTTCAGCAAAGAACTGAGAGAAAAATTTAATATGGAGGAGTTAAAGGGATTTGATTTGCATTTGAAATGGTAGGTTTTGTTTTATTTAGCAATACCGAGCTAATGTTCTCTTGATTGCGTTTGGCTCGCTCCATCTCTGGAGTGACCGGTGTTGGGATGCCAGTCCCTAAGCCCTCTTTGTATAACACCTGTGAGGTACAAGAAAGTTTCCATAAAAAAAGCACTCAACACAGGCAATCTCATCAAATCTGACTGTTTTGTCAGTTACGTTTAGTGTTAGGATTACTTTTCAATTAATTTCACACTTGTTCTAGAGGTAAATATTAAGGAAGGGGCTGACGGTTGATTATTCTGTAAATACATAACTACAGATACTAGAAGATCAAGGGTTAAGATAAAACAAACATGGAGAGAAAAACCATGTTAATATCACAGCTTACTTCCAGTTTGGGTTCTTAAAAGAAATGCATGTAAAGTTGTAAATCACCAAAAAAAGTTAAAGCACAAAAAGGTGGAATATAAACGAGTTAAAAATATTGCCAGGGAAAAGACAGGATCAGGGTGAGATTCTAAACCACTGAAGAAAACAGATTATGTGTTAGGATGTTATGCAAAAATAAGTTGTTATATTTTTTTTTTTTTAAATACCGAGCTAATGTGTTCTTGATTGCGTCTGACTCTCTCTATTTCTGGAGTGACAGGTGTTGGGATACCTGTCCCTACGTCCTCTTTGTACAGTACCTGCAGAACACAAGCACCCAGCAAGGTGAGAACTTCGTATTCCTTTCACAAATACAGTACATTCGGATAATTAATTTACCTGGTTTATAGGTAAATATAATCTGAGATCATATGTAAATACATGCACAATTTCTTTTACTCAGTGTGCATCTTTTTAAGTGCTTAGTACTTCAGCAAAGTACTTAATGTGGATGTTGAGGTGCTTGAACCCATTGAAGCCAATGGAATACTTCATTAGAGTAGGAGCCAACTTCAAATACTCTGCTGACCTGGCGTGAGAAGTAGGTACGTGCTTTTCATCTTAGTTTAGGAAATGTAATAGTGTTATTTTTCAGGCAGTCAGCGTTTCTGGAGGCTTTTTTTTATGGTGCTAACAAACAGCTGAACCTTCTATAGACATGTTTAATATGAAAATACTTAGTTGTGGGCTCTATCTTATTTTGATCTCTGTGACTATTTGGTTGGAATTTTACTTTGTTTTGTCTCTAGTAAGAAGAACAATTGACTTTTAGCTCTCGTATCATTAGATTTAACTGAACCTGTAATTGTTTGATTTAAAAAATTGCATTTTTCATGAAAGGCATTGCATAGGAGATGCCTGAGTTGGTTTAAAACCTAATCACGTAGAAATACATTACAAATGCACTAACGGTTCTTCTTGCATCTAGTAAAATACTTGCAATAAAAAGAGCTAACAAAAAAAATAATTCACTACTTTATGTCATTGAAACAATGAAAAAATACAAAAATAAAGCACTCATAGCAAGGGAAAACAAATTATGTAAAAGAAAAAATGAAGAATCATTTGAAAAAACAACTCAATTATGCAAAAGTGAGCTGTAAAAAACATTAATATTATAAACAGCTCAAAAAGGAAATAGTACTTATAAAAACAGGAATGGAAAATCTTAAGATACTCATTACATGGGTGTCACTGCTCCTCAGCATTGTACAGCAAACATCTGAGGTACCACCCATCACAAGTCCATATCCTGCCTCAATTCTGTATGCAGAGATCAAAGTAAAGCAGTAGCGGCTCAAAATCAGGAGAGCACGTTGTGGTTATTTAAATCTGTACTTAACTAGATATGGGAAGAGCCAGGTACTGTTTCCACTTAGAACCGTCACTAGATTTTGTGACTAGAAAAAAGGCTGCAATTACTTTTTTCCACAAAGCGCTCTCTAGCCAATCCATTTTTTTTCCAGACTAATTGTAAGACATCATCCGGGTATTCTTTGTTTCTAGTTCTGTGTTTAGAAAAGATCACAGAAGTAATCCAGGGTGACTGTAGTGTTCACTGCAAAATTCAGATATTTGAACTTCCTGCTGCTGCATACAGGGATTTTAGAGATCTGTTCTCTTTTCAACGAAAAATACCCGCAAACACTACCAAAGTTTGGTGCTTGAGCTCTGCATCAGTATACAGGTAAACAGGAAATATCGGCCTTTACCGAACTGATGTGCTTCTGCGTCTCCTTGACACGCTTCACCTCTGGGAGATCAGGAATTGGAGTGCCTTTCCCAATACTCTCCTTGTACTTGATCTACAAAGATGCAGAAAAAAGCAGAAGGACTTACATTAAAGCACAGCTGATGCAGGCAGGAGTAAGAAGTCCCATGAATAAAGAAACACAGCTCCTTTACACTGTACAAACTCATTCAAATCTCAGCTACTAAATGCATTCTCATAGAAGGAAATCATCAAGGAACCCGTTACAGAGTTATGATAGCTAACCTGCCACACTTCTACAAAGCAGTTTAACAAGACCTCAGCTCACGGAAAAAAAGTAGAGTCTTGTTTGAGCCATAATTTTTCAATTGAAGCTTAAAATTTGGGTATCTAACATCTCCCAGGAGCTTTATTTCAGCAAGAACCAACCCCCTGATTTATAACAACTGAACCATTTCAAGGTTTCTTACACCAAGTTCCAAGAAATTGGGATATTAAAAATTTTAAATAATTTCTAAAAATCTTAGCCTAATGTGAAATAAGCACCGAGATTCATATGTGGATATAGAAAGAGCATTATCCTGATCTCGAGAAGACTGAAAATGTGAAAGATCTCATTTAACACGAGCAGAGAGCTGCTGTTAAAGCATTCCCATCATCTTTACAAGCAACCTGTTAGAGGGTAACTTCAGCTGCTGATGTCATTGTTTATGGCACTTTACTTAAAGGGTTTTCTAAAAACAAATATAAATACCTTTAACGTGATACCATTTGGTCTTTCTACTAATGGAAGAAGAATTTTGTAAAAATCTATCGTATTCAACAAAGGTGGAAGTCATCATACAACATTTTAACAATTACAGTGCTATGTGCATTTCTACTTCAGCGTAACAAAAAAAAAAAAGGAATAGCATTTCACAAGAACATATTTAACATACTGTGCATGAAACAAGTTGTGTGAAAAGTTAGTATTTTTTACACTAAAATGATGTCAGCATTCAAAAAAGCATGAAAAAAGATTTACAAGTTTCCAAAGAAAAGTAATACATACAATTATTCCAATTTTAGTGTGTTACAATTTTTTATGTACTATAAGAGCTTTACAAGACATGCTTCAGTAAGGCTTTTGACACTGTTTGCCCTGGCATGCTCAGAGACAAGCTAATGAAGTATGGGTCAGATTAGTGCACAGTGACAGGGACTGAAACTGGCCAAATGGCCAGGCCCAGAGCACTTTGACCAGTGGCACAAGGGCCAGTCAGCTGTGGTGTAACCCCAGGGTCAATACTGGGGCCAAAACTGTTTAACATCCTCACTGCTGACCTGGATGCCGGGACATGGTGCACCCTCTGCAGGTTTGCAGATGACACAAAACTGGGAGGACTGGCTGATACACCCAAGGGTTGTGCTGCCACCCAGAGGGACCTCGATGGGCTGCAGAAATGGGCTGAGGGGTATCTTCTGAAGTTCAAGAGGGGGAAATGCAGTCCTGCACCTGGGGAGGAATAACCCCAGGCACCAGTACATGCTGGAGGCTGACTGTGTGGGAAGCAGCTTTGCAGAGAAGGACCTTAGGGATTTGGCGGACAAGAAGCTGACCATGGGCCAGCAATGCACCCTCATGACAAAGAAGGCCAACAACATCCTCAGCTGCATTAAGAAGGGCACTGCCAGCAGGTCCAGAGAGGTGATCCTTCCCCTCAGCACTGTTGAGGCCACATCTGGAGTTCTGTGTCCAGTTCTGGGCTCACCAGTACAAGAAACATACGGACTTACTGGAGGAAGTCCAGTGCAGGACCACAAAGATCGAGTAAGAGCAGCATCTTTGGTGCGAGAAGAGGCTTAGAGAGCTGGGACTCTTCAGCTTGGAGAAGAGTAGGCTCAGGAGGAACTTAACAAAGTGTATAAATACCCAGTGAGAAGGAACAAAGAGGAGGGAGCTACTTTTCTCAGTAGGGCTCGGTGACAGGACGAGAGGTAATGGCCACAAATTAAAAAAACAGAAAATTCAATCTGAACACAGGAAAACAACTTTTTTTACCGTGAGGGTGGTCAGACACTGGAATAGGTTGCCCAGACACTGGAATAGGTTGCCCAGAGAGGCTGTGGAGTCTCCATCCTTCCAGATATTCAAAACTTGACTGGACATGGTCCTAGGCAACCTGCTCTGGCAGATCCTGCTTGAGCAACAGGGCTGGAGTAGATGATCTCAAGAGGACCCTTCCTATCTAAATGATTCTTTGATTCTGTGATAACTAAACTATGTTTGTGAGGAGATTAAAAATGATGGCAAGAGCTTTCATGTTTTAGAAATGGATTGTAAGTAACAAATTGAATGTTAATCGTCAGAAAGATTACTGTTTCAGTAACAAGAATAGGAAAAACTCCAAGAAAGTAGGTCTTAGATGGATAGATTATTGCCAATCCGCTGTTAGCAACATTTAAAGAAATGAGGGGTAAAAAAAAATGTTATTTCAAGTTGAATTAGCACTCGTAGAGTATTACAAATGAATTCTTTTGTACCGAGCTAATTGCATCCT
The DNA here is from genome assembly GCA_947846985.1 of Fratercula arctica. Taxonomy (NCBI): domain Eukaryota; kingdom Metazoa; phylum Chordata; class Aves; order Charadriiformes; family Alcidae; genus Fratercula; species Fratercula arctica. The sequence continues at coordinate 2,180,735 of CANTUZ010000008.1, read as the reverse complement.
GGGTTCGTTTAACTCTCTGCATCTCTGGTGTCTTTTCAATAGTAGTTCCAGTCCCAATATCTTCTTTATATAAAATCTTAATATTTAGAATGAAGACAACAAGGTTAAGCATACAAAACACAATATTATTTCTTCTAGAGGGTGAATACAGACTCACGACAGTGATTTGTAGGCACCAGTGCAGGCGGAAAGCCAACTTGGAGGATCATCTCCAGTCACTGCCTTATTGGCTTATCTACGGTCTGTCTGTCCTGATACGAGTGCCATTTGTGCAAAAAAGGGCCTGATCATTTGTATTTGTAGTAATGCATTTTAAGTAGAATGTCAAAACATTTGTAGGCCACTTTTAGGATTGAAGACTAGCATTTGTTCTAATTTGTTCCTTTTTATTCAAATTTGTTTTATTATGTTTCACATGAATATCTTCCACTTAGCTAGTTACTATGCTAATGGTGCTAGTGGCAAAATGGAACAGCAGACTGGGCACTTCATGGGAACGCAGGAAATGTGAAACAAATCAGGCAGACAGCTCACTTTTCACTGAAAGAAGACAGTTGCAAGACAACAAGAATATACTACATACGTGGTAACGGGACAAAAGAAAGGCGGTTACTAGTAGTACCAATTTAAGTACAGGATTGACTGTTTAACTATATCACAGCTACGTGCGTGTGAAAGAGCGCCATCAGGGCACTGCACGAAAAGCAGTAGGTAAAAAGGGGTAGTAAACCAGCTAAATCTACGTTGAAAAGAATTTTGTTTGCAAAAGTTCTTATACGCTTTTAACCAGATCAAGAACATAAGTACCTATATGATAAGAGCCAAAAATAGTTATTTGATTGAACATACTAAACTGTATTTTTTTGGAATGAGAACTGAAAACAGAAAATAACTATACCGAGCTGAAATTCTTCTGGTTTTCTTTCACACGCAGCATTTCTGGTGTGTCTTGTACAACTGTAACTTTTCCTTTGCTGTTCTGTAGGTCCCACTGATACTGAAGCTGTTGAAAAAGTTGAAGTAAACCGTCAAATGTTGCCCCTATGCCATAAAAATTTACTGACAGAGTTTTCTTTGAAGATGAGAAAAAAAATATTCAAGTATACCTTATAAGGAGGTCATTTTAACACCACCATTAGTGATATAAAGATGCACCACAGTTACAAGTAATCTCATTTAAATTAGCAATAGGGGATCTTTAACTGGATTCATTGAAAGATCTTGACAGGTGCCAGTTTGTCTCTAAAACAATTAAGTCTCAACAATGAAAGGTGAAGATTTCAAGTCAGACTGGGTTCTCTTACTGACCATATACAGTCTTGAAGGTAGCCCCACTGACAGCAACAGACAACTTCTCTAAGTATAATTCTCTACTGCTTGCAAAGTAATTGTCAAAGCACTGCAGCAGAAAGGTTTTTTCAAGAAAATTATGGAATCATTCTGGTTCCCTGTGTAATACACAAGTGGGCTGCTGCATACATAGCAGACTCTCTAACTGCAGATCCCTGAGAATATAACGGCAGCTTAGTTGAGGTTAGAGTGTGACATCGGGACCTTATTAAATGAAACAAAGCTGAACATTTTTCATTATTTGAGAGTAACAGTGTTTATTACTTATATACGTACTGTGCTAAAGTTCTTTTGATTCTCACGGACTCTCTGCATTTCTGGGGTGTCTGCTACAGGCACATAGTATGGCATGGTCCTTTCTGCATCTTCCTTATATTTTTTCTGATAGAAAATACAAAATGTATTCCATTAATACAAAAACAGTAATAAACAATCTGGTATTACTTATTGTTGTATAATGCCCATCTTTATGGAAATGTGAGTACTGTGTCTGATATAAATTCAGATTATGCCTCTGTGTAAGATTTATATTTAAGATTTATTTAAGATTTATTAAAATAAATTAATTTCAACGTTGAAATGGAATTTCAGAGTAAAAGATGCAACATCACAGCTCTAGAGGAATTTGTTTTTCTGGTGTATCTCCTGACTGTTGTGACAGGCAGTTATTTAGGTGCTCCACATTAGTATCCACTCAAGATTCCCACATGAACAATGATTAAATTGTTTCATTCGAGTACCTGGCTTGAAAGATTCTTGACCTGCTGGGCATGAATAATCTCCGGAGTATCGACAACACTGGTGTAGTTGGCTTTCTCCATTTCTGCCAATTGTTTGTATTTGATCTGTTGGGCAAAGCTTGCATTTAAGTGCCTGAATCATATCTTGTCAATAATTTTCATTTAGTTTAATCAGAAAAAAATGTTAATAAATTTTCCTTTGAAGAAGACATCTGATGTGATATATAAGATATTCACACTGACCTGGCTGGCAATGTCAGTGGCATTCTTTGCTCTCACAAAATCTGGTGTCTCCAAAGCCAGTTCTGTCAGACCTTTTCCTCTGATTTCTAAGTCCAAGGCTTTTTTGTATTCTTTCTGCAGATGAAGACGGTAAATAGATACTTTGTCAATGTGAATGCAGTACTCCTAGCAACTTCAGATAGTTTCATAACCACACCACAAAATAGGGATACTACTAACACAAATTCACAATTAAACACAAAAATTATGTCATTAAAGTGCATACTTTACAACTTAAATCTTGAGAACCAAGAGCCCTACTCCAGCAGTAAATGGAGGACACAACAGGCCAGCTCTATTAAGGTCACTCTTCCTTCTCCCACCAGTACTCTCAAAGTGTAAGTTCCTTTAGGTGATCAGTGCAAAACAATAAGTTGTGCAGGAGAGAGGCAACACAGAGCGAGCAGCGTATGAAATGCATGTGTGTCCTGGTTTGAGGAGTGAAGAGAGGTCACAGATGTTTCACATTGAGCATGTCCAAAAAGTGCAAGGTGTCAGGATTGTCTGTGACATTCTAGGTCCTCTGGAATGAATACCCTCCCTAAAACCTCAGTGCTGCAGCAGCCACGCATCCCAAAGAGATCTTCACTAAGGTCTAAAAGATTAATTTTGTATAGATTGGTATAATTCATATCTCTATGCCAACTCTGCTGAACTTACAGCTAAATATGTCTGTAATATTCTGGTAATAAAATACAGGCTCCTTGAATAACTCAATAACTCTGCACTACTAAGTACAAAATGCTGTTGTCAGTAAGGATGCTTATCTTAAAAGCATTTTGTTAAGAAGCGAATTCATAAGTAACACTAAAAAGTTACTTCAGCTTTCAGCCTGATGATGTTAAGGCTCTTAAAACATGAGCTAAACTTATCCTACAAAAACAATTTATGAAATGTTTATTATATTTGAAATGAGATATTTCAAATTAAATATGAAATATTTATTGTACCAGTCCACCACCTCAATAAAGTAGCTGTTAGGTTTGCATTCTGACTGTCTGCTGGCCACCTCTTTCCATCAAAGTGGGGAAGACTGTCTCGGCCATTGGTCCTGCGGCTGCCAACTGGGCGTCAGTCTGGGGCAGGGGGAACCATTCAGGAGCATGGCTGGTGGTTCTGACGCACCCATCAAGCATAAAGCGTTCAAAAAGAGCACAGCAGGCCTCCCAGAGCACAATGACAAAGTTCATACTAGTGTCATACAGCCACAAGCATTTCTCAGTAGGAGGTTGTTACATCCATTCAGGTATTTTCCAGATAGCTTTTGACATACCTCGTTCAGGATCTGAGTTGCATTCTTCGCTCTTAACATGTCTGGAGTCTCCTCTAAAGCTGTTAGTCCTTTACCTTTGACACCTTCCTCCAGATCCTTCCTGTATTCTTTCTGCACAAGAAAGAAAACGAAAACTGCAAAGCCAGACTAAAGAGAGTTCTACACTCTGCAACTTTGTTCAAAAATTTAAAAAAAAAAAAAAAAAAAAAAGAAGAAAACAATTCCAAAAACTCCAAAAGAAAAAAGAATTTTTTAAAACAACAGAAAATATTGCACAGGGCTATACAAGAACTACTGCAACAGAATAGAGTATAGTAATTGTTGTTCAAGGTAAAATGCAAAGGCTGACACATACACACCCTGCCATGGAACAGTTAGGCTGAGGAATGTCAGAAAGGGATACAGTAAATATGAATACAGTTAATGAACAATGAAACAAATGTCCACAACAAATTAGGTCACAATACAAAATATACGTAAGCATGCTTAATGTGAATGGTTAGGAAAAAGAAAGTGGTGAAGAAGAATTGCCGCTGAGAATACCTAGTGGAATTATTTAACTCAACAGAGGAAATAAGCACAGAATAACTGCTACCTCGCTTGCTATTTTGGTTGCATATTTGGCATGTAATAAGGACGGTGTAGTCTCCAAGCCAGTAAGGTTCCTGCCCTTAATGGACTCTTCAAAGTCCTTCTTATATTCTTTCTAATGAGAGTAAGAAGAAAGAAAAGCAAAATAGCAAATATTTATTACATTGTTTTTAATTGCGTGAAAAACTACAGGGAGGATGGAGCAGCAGTTTGATATTGATGTCACAATGATGATCTGCTACAGTCAATGGGCACCTAAAGCAATAAATCCTGTTTCTACTAAAGTCCATGAAACAGCTCATTACTTTCAATGGAAATATGACCTGACCCTGCCTTTTTTTCTTTCTTTTTCTACGTATTTGTATATGCAGGGAAAACATTCAATGGAACCACTCTAACATAATGACTAATGGTCTTATACAGCTGTTTTTCAGCATGTGCGACAAAACAAGATTATACTTCAAACAAACAGAAAAGTACTGCTTGAGGAAAAGACAGGTCAGTGAAGAACACTATGACAGTGGAGACAAACAGGAAATAAATGGGTTTCTCAAAAATAGAGGTCTGAGGTGAAAAGACTAACCAGGGTGCTTTCTATGGACTATGATAACTGATGCACATACTATACTCGTGTTGCAAAAGTTTAAGTGAAATGTATTTCATATTACACTTCTAAAGACTTGAAGACTTTCTTAAGCTTCATTAACTGACAGCCTCTTGATGAAAAATTACAGATAATATACACTTCATCGTGACACAGGAAAGCTTCATGGAGTTTTAATGCAGTATTTCATAACCAATATAAAGAAATGTGATATAGCCATAATTTTTCAGTCTATCAGCATCCACAAGATGTAAGTATAACAGCCTGCCTAAATCACTGTGAAAGTTTAAGTATAAAAAATAAATTTTAAAGTTTTTTAGTCTATCAGTATTGATTTTAACTGTACCTCACTCTGCATGAGCTGAGATTCCTTTGCAGTAAGGTACGTTGGAGTTTCAAAGTCCAACATAGGTTTTCCTTTTTCCTTCTCATACTTTTCTCTGTATTTCACCTGAGAAGAAAAGAAAAAAAGTTACCCTCCTAAATAATCAAGGAACCAATTCATTGACTGGTATGTACCTACTGTGGTCAACAGATTTGTGGTAAAAATTGAATGTCTAATACTGTTTACCTCCCTGAAATCTGTATATTGACCATAAAATGTAAAATCAAAGGTCAGGCTTGCAGCAAAATGTGCATAGCCTACTGATTTATTTCCTCTTGCTTATTCCTGAGAATAAGCAGTGTCAGCTCAGATTTCAAGAATTTCCTGATCCCAAGAAGGAAGACGGGTAGCTGTAAAAATTGAACTTGAAGGCGCTCAGGCTGCTCATGACCCTGGCTGAGTTCAGCCAGTTACACATTAATGGATCACTGGAGTGTTAGTGGCAGGGCTTGAAGCGATGCAATTTAGCGACTTGATAACTAATTCTGTGCCTGAGTGTCCAGGAAGTAAAATGTCCGCAAGGATGAAGATATTCCTGCTTCAAGTTATAATATCCAGCCTTTAGGGCACCAATTTTCAGACTGCTGCATGAGGTGATGCTATGCCTTTGGGTGAGAGATCTGGATCTCAAACTGGAGCAACAAGCAGTGTCTTTAACTACAAACTGATTAACAACCATTTTTCTAGTCTTTGCTATGTAACCTTTCTGCTCTTCCATGCCGTGCAGCAGAACAACAACTATGGCCCTTTGTGTTCTAGCAGTAATTTCTTTCTGTCTTTACAGTCACTAAATACCTGGAATAGAAAAGATCAGAGACCAAATCAGAGTATGGATTTCTCTGGAATGATCACCATTTGCTGTATTCCAGAGGGAAAAGATGTCAGACACATTTAATAGCAGCAGTAGGTATTGTTTTCGTTAAAGCAATTTTGGATGCAGCAAAAGAGTGGCAGAGCCCTCCTTTGTATCACTTGAGGCTAGAATGGATAAAGCAGTTGAAAATATACTGTCAGCAACAACCCTACTTCTTTCAATTTCCAGTTTCTGTGATTACTGGGTCCTTTTTTCTACAGACAAAATCACCCTGATAACTGTATTATACTGTGTAAAGAGCTCCATATACAACAGACACACGTAACTCTGAGGTTTCCTCTAGAATGAAGAAATCATGCAGATATTTTATAGGTGTTCTAATCTTGCAAATATTTCTCATTGACTTGTTTACTCAGGTGTGGAGTGTTTATAATACAGATAGAGATTGTTATATACTGGAGAATTTGCTAGGATGACTTCAGTGATGGCGACCAGTACTCAATGAGTGGGGTTAATGAGAAACACACAACCAACTTACGTGGCTCTGTAGTTCTGATGCCTCCCTTAGATGAACCTGTTCAAGATTATCTGGCACCACATGGTAGTGACCCTTACTCTTCTCATATTGCTTCTTGTACTGGTACTGAAGGGAAGGTGTCAAAAATCGTCTCAATAAAAAAAAAAATCCCTCAGCAAATTTACTTCTTAGGTCCAATCAAAGCAACACTTCAATGGAACACCAAAGAGAAATTACAAATACAAAAAGCAAAACAAAATCAAGAAGTTTAACTGCCAGCATCAAGATATCACTTCTAAAGATGTGCGTGAACGGGTATTTTTTTTGACAATTTTGATTGCAACAAAGATTTTTTCAAAACCAGGATTAAAAAAGAAAAAGAAAAAAAGAAAACACAGTGGATACATGAAAAGGCTGCAACAGGCAATAATTTTTCTCTTTTCTCAGAAAAATTATTAATTATTTTGTTAAGCATAATTCTGTATATCTAACAACAGGGGTATGTTAAACATAAACATGAAATGAAAAAAAAAACAGACAAAACCAAAAATTGTATATGTAGTAAGCAGTAAAGAAAAAAGTAAAAAAAGAAGAAAACGGTATTTGTTAGTGTAATGCAATCAGTTAAAATGTAATAAAGAAACAATCCACCAAAAATTATTAGAGGATTTAAAACATTAGCAGTTCTACAGCTAATAAAGATTTCACTTTCTAGAGGACAAATGTGGCAGAGTTGCTAGTTAACTAGGAAACAATCATTAGACAGTAGAGGAAGAGCTCACTACCAGGTGATGTCCCATGAACAATAACAGGGGGAGTAATTGTTACAGAAATAGTTAGCAGAGATCAATTCAGAAAGGAATCCATCAGAACGGAAAAATCAAATGGATCTGGGATTAGTTAAGGAGCTTACAGCACTGGCGAGCTGGCTGGTGCTCAGGACGTGGTTCATGATCAGCGATTCAGACATGTCTGTGACAGGCTTATGAAGTTTCTTTAAATCTGCCTTGTATTTCACCTGCAGGTAAGAAAGGACAAACAACAATAAAACCTGTGATGTTGAATGTATTAATAATGTAAAGGAGATCTTCCTTAAAGAAATGTGAAACTTTTAATTTCCCCTGAGGAGAAACTTAAGTAAACATACCTCACTAGCCATGTTGTGAGCATCTTTCATGGTCTTGTAGATTTTAGCCTCCTTTAAATCATACTTTGGCTTTTTACCCAGCTCTTTGGAAAAATTCTCCTTGTATTTCACCTAAATGAAAAAACAACCAGGTATTACAACTGTTCTTGCCTACTCACTTGTTGGCTGCAGAAGGCAGAGACCCTACTTCAATGCTGATGGTAAGCAGAAGAATGAAAATGTGGTAACTTGAAGGCATCCCCTGGAATAAAGGCTATTTTAAAGATGACCTGACATGGAAAGAAAATACACATCTGTATTTACAAAATAGCACTTGCAATTTTTCTTTCGGTGCACAAGTGATATCTCCCCATTTTCAAAATAACAGACGTAGTCAAGACAAGTATGTTGACAAAATACAGCTAAATTCTGACTCTCAGAGATGAAGAATTTTTCACTTGATGCTGTGCATCTGATAAAAGTGCGATAAAAAAAATCTGATAAAATACTGATAAAAGTATCTATGCAACTATGCATAGATAAAAGATATCCAATTTCACAAAGAGGCAAAAACTGACACAAGCGTCAAGAGTATTTAAAAGAACTTTTTATGTACTTCTTGGAGAAATATGAGCTTTACAAACTACCTCAAGACATATGAGTACCACTGAAGATGGCAATGTATCAAATACTTCTACGTATACTGTTACAAACATATTGTGTTCTGTATAAATCAGAGATGAAGGAGGATGTTAATAATCACAAACAGAATAGTGACATGATTAATTACTAGGAATTAGATTATGCAAGAGGCTTAGTAATGCTTCCAAACCACATTAGCATTAGCAAGGTAAACCATAGGGGTGTAAGCCATAATACTCCAGCAGACCCAGGCTGAAGGCACAGGATGTTGACAGGAATAAGAGTTTTGCTAATGACTTAAATGAGGACAAGCCCTTCTTCCATTGTGACTTGTCCCATCCCACTGCTGCAGGTGCAGCTAAAGGCTAATTCCTCATTATTTCTTGTAAACTTACAAAAGGGATGGTTCAAGTAGGAATATTTTGGTCTTATTACTTTGCATAAAATTGTTTCGGAAGAGTTACTGAAGAGTGCAAGAAAAACTCAAAGTATTAAAGATTAAGTTGTGGCTTATCTAAATGGATCCCATAGTTAGTATGTATGCTCATCACCATTAGAGTAAACATCAGCAGAAAAATTCTAAGGATTTCTCATATCTTTCTTCTAGTAGTATTCTACCAGGTCCATAAACAAGTGAGGCAACGTTTCTTTCTGTTTACCACTCCACGTTTCCTTGGAGATAATTTACAGGAAATAAGCTAGCAACCCCCTTCCCTGCTCTAAAGAACAAGAACTGAACTGTCACCAGTCTTTCTGAAAGATTTTGATCTTGTACAGGACCAAGATAATACTTACAAAAACATGCAGAAAATGTAAGACTGTGGCTGGTGAAGTAAAAGGAGTAATGGTTCTTCAGAAAAACCCAACAATCTCCCAAGCAATATTTATGTGAAAATTCAAATGAAAGAAATAAAATACTGAAGAACTGATAACTAAGTTGAGGAATGGCTGACTCACGCCAGGGTTTTTTTAATGACAATTACAGAAATGTAAACAGATAATTTTATATTAGTAAAAGAAGAAAGATGATTGAATGCAGAATTAAATCACATTCCACAATCACATTTTAGATTTGAATTCGTTGTCATATTCTTGTCCATACAGCACCACATGGTTCATGCTGGATACCACGGTTGCTCTTTTGCTTTGCAAATTATGGCAACATGCAGCTAAAACACACAATGAAACAGGCAAATCCACAAATTATACAGCTGCTGTAAGAAAACAAAGAATATTAACATTTTTGATCTAAAGGAATCAGTATTGGTTCTAACCTCACAGAAGTTAAACTCAAGCAGAAGTATACTAGAATCTGTTAAGTTTTGCAAGCTACACAACATATGATGAAGACCAGACCACCATGCCAAAGAGTTCACTTTTAAGCCCAGAAGAAACGTTACTGGAAGATCTATGCAAAATTAAAAGCAAGCGTGTCAGACAGGAAGATGAAATACAACAAAAAAAGGCAAGTGGATAAACAAACTGGACATAATGCTTTATAACGAAGAAGTTTATGTGAAGAAATGTCTAAGGAAAAAAAATGTTAAAGATTATGCCAATTATTTTTTACTCCTTTACTGCCTCTACAATAGTTAACTTTCGGGACCAAATTAATCTCATCAAAGCATGTTTGTAAGACCAAGAGAACCGGCTAGCACTGGAGAAAAAGCATGGAAAAGGAGGATCTCATCACTGAATGCAATTCTTCTTTTCCTTGTAGTTCAATTGTTCAGTTTAAGAATCCTTGGTTCTTCTGAAAAGATTCTCGTTTTTCCCAACAAGCACGATGGCTGATATTGAAACATGCGACAGTTACATGCAGCACTCATGCCTAGACGTGGAAAAACCATAATCCCCCTTTTTTTCATTTGGAAATACATGTAAAAAACTGAAATGGCACAAATCTCTCTGCTGCCACTTCAAAAACTGCTATGCAGCCATTGTTTTTCTATTTTCCAAAGGTTTTGAAATGTCAAGAAATATAAGAAACTACGTATCCTCCAATCACTACAGAGTACAATTCTCAGAGGCTCGGGGGCTGATTCTGTCAGACACTATGCTTCCATATGCCATTCCAGCACAATGTAAACAGAAAAGTTTAAATTGAAGTTTAAATTGAAGTTTGAATAGTTAAAAGGAAGTTCTAGTGCAAATGGAATGCATATGGTATGACTGTTCACTAAAAATTACTAGCACCATTGTTTGGGTTTGTCATACACACATATTTCCATTTTTTGCACGGTTTCACAAAATCCAGCTCAAGCTTATATGTCTGGTTTTAGGTTCTGGGGTGAAAAAGGTGAGTTTTCACATTGCATGAATGCATCGGAAACTTCCATGAAAAACACTGGAAGCTCCAAAACCATTATGAAGGGCACAGTACCATTTCATGTGGCGTTTCTGAAACGGACAAATTCCCCACCCACAGAATTCCTGTGCACTGTCTTTCCAGAGGAAAAAAAGGAGGTCGCATCTAAATGAGCAGTCTCACAAATTTTGCCACATTCAAGACCTTTGACACAACATCAGTGCACCTCGTGTATCATAAACCCTTTAACAGCTTGGAATCGTAAGATGATATGCAAGCAAGAGACAGATGCACAAAAATGGCATTCCCAGATGTGTCGCTTAAAATTATCTTACATGACTACTTAGCATATTAGCTTTCTTAAAGGTTCTCATCCATGGTGTATCATAAGATGCAGCTCCGTGCCCTCTCATATGCCGTTTGAGATATTCTGCCTATAATGCATAGCAAGAAAGCAAGATCAGAAATTCAAACAATTACAGGATTAAAGCACGAATGGGTCAGAAAGAACCAAGTTGAACTGAGGTCCTGGTGGAAAAAATTATGACAGGAAATAGTGAGCATATACTTCAAACTGGCCGGAGAACTTGACCATTGTATTGAAGAAAGCAAGCTTCTATTAATATACCATGTTAACTTCAAAATAGAAGATGCTTTTAAAGGCACAAAGTAGAAAGAAAGTGGCTGAAAGAAACTGAATGTCCATCTCATAAGTGATGGATGATAAGAGTTAGGTAAAAGGCTGCTTCTTTTAAAGCCAATACCCAGAAAAGATTAAAAAAAGAGAACATGGCTAACACTTCAGCCTTAGTTTTTAAAAGATCTTGTCATGGCATCATTTTAAGGAGATTCTATACCTCCATTACTGACATTTAGTAAGTCCATAGGAAAGTTATTAAAAATCTTTAATGCAAGAGAATTCCATTTGTATACAAGTGCCTATTTTAATTTAATTTCTTCAAAATATACCACACAAGCGAATAAGCAACATATTTGTGTCCACTTCACCAAGACAGGTACTACAGTTTCTAGGCTTTTTAAAATTTCTAATTCCAACAATCCTTAATTTTTAGGCAACCCTTTTCTGAAAACCATCAGATTGCTTGCAGAGGTAATGATTGCCCTCAGTTTTAATCTTTAGGACATACAGATTTACCAACAGCGTCTTGTAAGAAGGCCAGTTTAATTCTCTGCACATCAACTGTTTTCAGCATTAACAGAATATATAAATTTGTAAGCGACAAAGATATTCAGGTACCTCTATACTTCTATGTTTTAACTTTCCATATTCCATAAAAATTGGAAAGTAGACATTGTAGAATTATAAACGACATTTTTAAGAACACGGAAACATAAAAGGATTTTAGAGATGACAGAAGAATTAAAAGAAACTGAGCATTAGAAAAGAACACAAAATACAGGGGAACTACATGTCCCATCTCCCCACTTCTATGAATCCTCTCTCCAGCTGGTACAGGGGGGTCACTTCTGTTCCCACTAAAACCAGTACCTGGGCACAATTGTCTGCCAGCCCAGTCCATGGGAAAGAGACTTGACCAGTCTTGTACGCATTGCACGGCTATAAATGACTATAAGAAAGTGGTGAATCACATCTGACATTGCTGTAAGCAGAATCAGACTCTCAATTCAATGTTTATTTAACGAAGAAATACCCTGCATTGGGATTAAATTTTTACTTTAACACGTTCCCTTTCAAGTGTTTCCTTTAAAATATTCCCTTATCCCCTAATCTAGAAATAATTTCAGTTATAATACCACTATTACTCTATACGTTAACATCATGTATGATTTCTCTTACTGTTTCAAAGTTTCACAAACTTTTCATTATTACCTGGCTAGTTAGCTTGGACACTTCCTTTGCCAGCTCAATATCTGGACGTCCCAGCATGGTTACACCAATACCAGCTTCTCCACGCTTTTTATATTCAATCTAACAAAGAAAAAAATACATAGTTTAGTAGCGATGACACTCCCTTTTAATTATTTTACTGACACTGTTTTTAATAGTAAAATTACTGATAAAGAGTTACACAAAAGTTTTTAAAACTACTTACATCACTAATTAACTTGGCAGCCTGAGTTGCTTTCTTAATATCTGGTCGATCCGCTATAGGTGTGTAGTGGAGCTTTGACTTGGCATCTTTCTTGTATTCAATCTAAACCGTAATGATAGGCACAGGAAAGAAAATTACTGAGGTGTGTTCACGAGGAATATACCTAATAAGATCACAGCAATGTTGCTGGGAAAGTACCTGAGATTTTTTTAAAATATAATTTCACAAGGAATGGATTTGGGAATCTGTTTTTGCAAGCTGTCTACAAATGAAAAAATGCGCATGTGCGATTCTGTCTGTATTTGAAGGAATGAAAAAAATTACTGTGTGATTTGCATTAGATGACTTTAAATCTTACCATGTGACTAAACAGAAATATGATTTTCAAAGAAATCCTTTATTTCAGTGTAATGTTCCATTTGTAAATATTTGCAGCTCTATCTTTCAGAATTATACCTGACCATGGAGGCTGGGAGGAAATCCAGAAGTATCTGAACTTTTGGTTTTGTCAGCTGACCATGACTGAATTTGCTTACAGAAGCTACTTAATCCAGGAAAACACAAGCCAAACTTACTGTACTCTGTTTTTTAGCAACTTCCATGGCATGTTTCACTTCGGGAGGCTCCAGCATGACAGAATAATCAGACTTGCCTTTCTCCTTCACAAACTTCTTTTTATAGTTTGTCTGTTAAGAGCAAAAAGGGCCATGTGTGATTTTTTGATTTCACATGGAGGTAAATGCTACCAAAACTTGGAAATAAGCCCACTGAAACAGTTAAGATAGATAAAATGCAGTCTATTCAGTCTCAACATGTATGGTCCCCAGCTTGTTTGTCATCATTTGCACTTTAGATTACAAAAGTTTGTTATTTGGAGATAATGATTTGTGTTTAAACTGTGTTCTGTGAAAAATGAAATCTGAATTAAGGGCACCCGTTAGCACTCCAGCCTTTTCTCTACTCAAATTTCTCCAGAGTATTTCAACAGATTCCCAATAAAACATGTTTAGCTCTTTGTTAAAGTCTCATTCTAGTAGAAATTAATCTTTTCTGACTCCTTGGGCATTTTATGATGAGACTCTAAATGTGCTGCATGTGTACCAAAACATGCGACAGTCTAATCAATTACAGGCAGCAGGGAATAATCTCACCATACACCGTTAAAACACTGGTTACTTACCTCACTGACATTCTTGGTCACCTCTTTCACATGAGCAGTGTCTCTTGTCTCCGGCAGGGTTGTGTAAGACCCATGCGGAAGCTGCTTCTTGCTATGTTCTTTGTATTTATTCTGAAAGCACAGAATAAAAATTGGTAAAAAACAGCAATGCAAGGTCCATGCCCCGTTCTACGACTCCCCCCCAGTATTAAAAGTATGTACTTAAAAATAATAAGTAACTGTCCGACGTTTTACCTCAGATACAAGAGAGCTAACATTCTTAGCCAGGAGGATCTGAGGTGTATCTGGAACGACATGGTACGTTCCTCGAGCTTTGTTGTACTTCTCTTTGTATTTTATCTAGCAGGAAGAAAAGATATCATTTAAGCAACGTGTATCTTGTCTTGTGGCAATTTAAAAATAAATTACTGTAGTTCTGCCTGCTTGTTAGTGCAAAAGTTTGCAGAAAATCCCATATTTTGATGTTTTCCCAGATAATTCATTCCAGTTTATTTATTCCTATAGCTGTCACTTGGAATTTTATTTCCAATACTGGAATATATTATTCCAGTAAAGTTGTTTATGTAGTAAGTAAAGTTCTAGCAGAACAAACCAGTCAGTGTTCAAGTACTTACATCACTCGCCAAAATGGCATTATTTAAGGCCAATACTGTGTTTTTATCATCTGTGACAGAGAGTTTGCATCCCTTTAGGAATTCCCGGTCCAGTTTGTATTCATACTGCAAGAAGAAAAAACAAAGACAAAAGAAGAGAGTCTCAAATCTTCTGCAATCTTTTTTTTCTATTCTGAACATGAGAGACGTGAGGAAAGGGACTATTCGGTTGTTCTGATTTTCTTACATCACTCTGCTGCAGAGATGACTTGGCTGCTTGAACAAAGTCAGGTCTATCAGCAATCCAGTGCCAACGAGCCTTGGCTGCTTCATATTTCTTCTTATAATCCAGCTTTTTATAACGAAACAAGAAGAAAAAAAATGAAGTTAATTGGAAGTTGTGTACTTTACACATGACATCCACACAGACGCAAATTCTCTGTTGATCTGTACCAATTAAAGAGAGAAGAGGTAAGAAAGTGCATCTACATCAGAGTAGGGCTTTCCTCTGAATCATGTACAATCCAGTGGGAGCCCATTTACCCTAGTTTTTCCACTGCTAGGTGAAGTAAGGAATATAAATGACTGAAAAGATGGCAGCAGCCATCTTCAAGCAGCAGAAGAATTAAAAGCAATGTCCAAGCTCAAAAACTTTCAATGGAGCTCAAAATAATTCTCGTGGTCTCCACTGCCAGTCTGAAACCCATAATAAAATTAAAGTACTGAACTCACGTTGCTGTTTAGCTTGTAAGCATGCCTTGGAGTCTTAATATGAACTGAATCTGCTACGACATTGCAGTTAGATTTATTCCTCTCATACACTTCTTTGTATTTCAGCTAAAGAAAGACAAACATAAAAAATGTTTACAGAGATAATATCATCATCAACAAGAAAAGCATCAAAATACAAAACCCATAATATTAAAAATTGCTCCTGTCATGATAAAATTTAACAGAAGAAGAAGAAATTATATCAATAAAACTTGGTAAAAGTTTAAAGAAGTAAAAAGTAAAAAAAACAAGGGTAATTTACTTACATCACTTATTCTGTCCTTGACCTTGCGCACGTGCAATAACATGGGTGTATCATGGATTGTAGTATAGCCTTTAGGCTTTGCTTTGTTATATTCCAACTTGTAAATAATCTGAAGACAAAAATTATAGAGTGTATTATTTCTCGACATTATTGGTGTCAATTGAAAAAACTAAAGATGAGAAACACTGAAAATGCCATATTGTTAATTATCACACTTCAAAGGTCAGAACTGAGAGAAAGAGGAATGCTTGAAAGGGACCACACTTACATCACTGATCTGTTTGTTGACTTTTGTAGTCCTTAAGTGTTCTGGAGTATCCACAACTGTAGTATATTTGTCTTTCTTCTTTTCATAGTCCTTTTTGTATTGAACCTGGTGATTGGGAAAGAGCGTATGTTAGCCACAAAACCAAGACAAAACATCTTCAGGAGATATGCTTATATTCACACATAAAATTGCAAAATCCTTCCACCAAAGCCAATGAAAGCTCAACATGCACTATAAGTTCAACTTTTCAAACCCTTTATTTGCCTACGAGGCTGCCCATCTCTTTGCGTAATTAATTTTACATTTATTTCACTGAGTCTAAAAGCTTCACTTCTATCCTACATCTCCAAGGCTGAACTAAAAGAGCAATTTGGCAGACTAGTGACTTTTAAAATTTGTAACTGGACAATAGCTCATTTTTAAATATTCACCAAATCAAGAGAAACGTAAAACATCTTACACAGTAGAAGAAAAAACATCCACTGACTATATCACAATGCCAGGCAATTTTTAAGGCTTTGATATCAGAATTTGTATCTTGATAATTTCTTTCTTAAAGATGGACTTGCCCTACTCAGGACTCTAAACCTGTTTTCACAGAATTCAGTGAGAACAGACTGTACACCAAGAATGGTAATTCCTTGTAGACAGCCTGAGGGCAGGTGGAAGAGGTTAGAAGACATTTTTAAAAAAGAACTTCCATGCTCATCTCGCATCAGAATATAAACCCATGCTTTTGAAACAGGACTACGACAGACAAACAACAAAATCATAACATGAAGTCAACTCAGATGAACATGCAGGTCAGGCAGAGTGCTATTTTTTTTCAAACATATTCACACTTACCTGCCAAGTATTTAATGAGATAATAGAAATCCATGGATAAATTGAACAAAAATGTCTAGTAACAATCTTCAGTACTTTATTACTGAAGAATTTTAACTGTGCTAATAGTTACAAAGAACAGCCCTCTCCCTCTCATGTAATTGTTTTCTACTGTTGCATTTCCAGTTTATAATTTAAATGTTGTATGCCAGTTGAAAAGAGTAAGGTTACTGCTAGCAGCTGTGATTTCACAGCAGAAATAAATACATATAAGCTATTTAATAAGCCACATTTTCATCCAACTGGTACAACCAAAATATATAATCTGGAATCCAGATTAGAAGAGGTAGAATATGGAAAACTAATGCTTCACAGTAATATCAGAGTCGTTACAGGCTTTCTTTTACATCATCAGAAATATAAATATGTTAAGACTCTTTGTTTTGTATGAAACAACAGATGAATCATACTCACTTTCTACCTTCTGATTCTTATTAGAATTGGCAAAAGGAGAGAGCTTTTTTTTTTAATAAATTATATTATGTGACTGCATGGGAACTGCTTTGTTAGCCTTGCTTAAAAGCAGAACATAGAGAAAGAAAGTGATAAAAACATGATTTACTACAGACCTGTGCACCTATACCTTTTCTAAGAGCACTCAGAAGTGAGACATGACTCTGTTCTAGGCACAATCTGACACCGTTCTCAGATAGTGGTAGATAAATGTTGTAATCTACTCACCAAATTACTTAATCATGTTCATACTGAATTAAGGGACTTGTATTATGAGAGGTGGTCAGCCCAAGAAACGGTGGCAGAATGAGAATTTGGTTAGGAAAATATCAGGAACAGCTAACATACAATATCTCAAATGTATGGAAAATTGCTCTTCATGTAAGTATGTGAAATATTATATGGAAGTATATATAACAATTATTTATAACAAAAGGAGAAAATGGAGGCAAAATCAGCCTAAGCTGAGTGAAGTCCAAGTTACAGCAAATATTGTTTCAGATATTCTGTTTTCAAAAATTTTCTATCATAGCCAGCATTAAGCACATCAACAAAACTCTGGAATCTGATATCCGTAGAAATTTAGAGACCTCCCAAGCATTAAATATTAGAAGTCCAAGCAGCTAATTTGTGTATATATATATTTGTATTTATAATGTCCCCTACAGCAGCAGTTCTTCATATTACCTGGCTCCATAAGTGTGTGTTGTAGAGTGCTGTCAGCATATCTGGCCTCAGAATTTCATTACATCCTTGTTGCAGGAGCATCTTGGCAAGGGATTTATATTGTCTCTGTTCATGCAAATGGCAACGAAGCACAGAAGAGACTTATGAACACCATAAACAACAACACTGCTCTAGATCCCAGGCACTTTGAGAGTGGAGAGATTTAGGCAAGGTACCATATGTATTCATTCAGATGTGCATACAACTTACATCTACACAATTAAGAACGTCAAGAGTATATATTAAAAGATTTACGTACAATCCCATTAAGGAAATTGCAAAAATATTTTTTTGGGAGAAAAAAGTAAATTATAGACTAAGGTGAGACACTCAAAAGCCAAATATGTTACTGTTGCTTGAGTAATGAGTGAGAAGATAATGTTTGTAAAGGTCATTAAAAGAGAGGTTATAAAAGAAATGCATGATACAACATGCATTTTTTAAAACCTCTCCAATGACTTCAAGAGGCATTAGATTTCTGATGTCAATTGATGCACAATATATGAAAGTACATACAGTAGAGATTAGCTCACTCAAAAAGTAGTAATTCTTTTTGGGTGGCAAAACAGAGACTGTCTGATGAACTGAACTGAAACATCACAACATCACAGGTGAAACCCGTGACACCGCTAGCTAGAGACACGTCACACAGACGGAGTAGCTGTGAGTGAACCAGGCACTGCCTGGCAGCACCGGCTCCTGCTCCCACAGTACCTGACTGCTCAGTGTAGTCCCCCACTTGGCCAGGAGGTTCCTAGGGTCATCCACAATAACGCTGTACCTATCTTTGAGCTTCTCATAGGCAGCTTTATATAACTTCTGCTCAGAATGGCATAATACAGTGTAACAGATTAAAAGAGAGTGAAGACACAGAGAGATCATAGTTCTAACCATTGAAACCTCTTTACATGGACTATTTAAAGGCTGGGATTGAAGTTCAGACCCAAAAGAGAAAAATATATTAAAAAAAAAAAACACAGAGAGAAAATATTTCCAAATAGCATATACATTTCTACATCTCCTCTGGAAGGCCTAATCTACAATTTAAGGATGTCTATATTCTGTCTCTGCCACTCTTCAGTAAGCCATTTTATGACGGACTTTCTTCGTGAAAAATAACCGCTGAAGCAACTCCGTATGGAACTAGGTTCTTGATTTGAGTACAAAGAGAACACAATGAAATGCAAGGGTAAAATAAAAGGTTATATTATCATCAGACATTTTGTAAGCAAAAACTATAATCCCTCAGCATAAAAACCATCACTTATATAACAGAAGATATTCAGGCAAGTTCATTTCAATGTATGGAACCCCCATTGCTAAAATTTTACTCATTTATGTTTCTCATGTTAAATTTTTCCTTATTTGCTCTACCAAACAATAAGAAGACTGAATACTAACAATCTTTATAACAAATTCTGGCTCACTGCTTATCAAATTGAGCACGAAATTATAGCAACAGTACTGGAATGGTATCTGTTGTGAAACAGTTTTTCTTACCTAGGACAGATAATATTGTGATACATTTACTGACAGGTAAACAATTTAACATAATGTCTGGTGAAAAGGAATAAAATATCAAGATGTGAGAGTCTAAATATATGTTGCTATAATGAAAAGCATCAGAGTCTGGTGTGGAACACCAGCTCTAAGCTGATGAGAATTCACATAGCACCCAGTGCTTTTCAGTGGGCTTTGTCTCATGACAAACTCCAATTACCAAACTCCATTGGTGATTTTAATCTTAAACCCGGGGGCATTCATCAACCCCCTTTGCTACTATGTGGTGTTTATTGTTTCTTTAGCACTGCAGGAGAAGAGTAAGAAAAAGTAGCAGAGTGGGAGAATTCAAGGCAAAATATCTGAAATGAAATGGACTTATGGTAACTTCAGACATAACATTACCTTTCTAACGCTGATGAAGTTTTTCAACAATGTTTCAGGAAAGCAATTGTGATTGTCTCTGTACCTTTTTCACATGACAATCAACAATCAGTGTTACTAAGCGAGCAGCTTTATTTCAGTCAGCAAAGAAATTTCTTTGCAATGACAAAGTAATGGAACAGGGGTCAGGATTTCACTTTTTAGTTACTGTAAACCTCCCCTGTCCTAATACTCAGACAGACAATAACAACAACCTTGTCCTTCATTACTTCAGTCTGACCTTAAGACACCTTTAAGCCTGAATGCATTTTGATTTCATAAGGAAGATCAGCCTTCAAGTCGGTATTAACATACACGCACTTACTACTTCAGTATGAGACTCTACAGAAATCTTGAACACTTACCCCATCCGTCAACTGAGTGGCATATTTAAAATGCCGGTTAATTGGAGAGTCAGCTACATACTTAAAATGAGACTTAGTCTTCTCAAATATCTCCTTGTACTTACACTAAGAAAAAAAAAAAAAACAGACACAAAAAATTTTCCAGTGTTAATCCAAAGAAGGGTAAGGCAATGAAAACATAAGATTTTAGAAATAATCTGCAGCAAAACCATGGTAGAATTATTGCATATGTGCGTTTAACATATCTATAAAAAAAAAATAGTTGTAAACGCAGTAGTTTGCAGGATGGATCTACCACATCAAGAAAGCAATGGAAATTTCAAATCTTCATAATTTTAAAGCTAGAGTTAGAATCACTAGAAAAAGTACTATGGAGCTGATAGCTTTGCAAAGAACAGAGGGGATAAGTAAAAGATCATTTTGCCTATGTTTTCTTTTATAGCAAGAGTTTAAATTTTAGATGCTATATATTAAGTTCTACCATGAGTCATTCATATCGATGTCTAAGTCAAAATTGAATTCTCCTGCAAAAAACTTACCTGCAACACAAGCAAGTGTCAAAAAACCATTTAGCAACAATTCCAACTGTTTTACTTACCCCACTGTAGAGCACCTTATTCTTTTCTGCCAGAGCAAAACTTGGAGTATCCCATGCATAACAGCCAGTGCCCCTGAGCCACGTCAAGTCTTCCTTGTATTTAACCTTTAGAAAAGAAGTAAAAGTATTCTGTTTTAAGCAACACCAAGTGGTAAATTACAGTTATTCGTACTTTTCCGATGGACTCAGATTATTCACATACCTAATCTATCATTAGCTACTGGAGTCCCTGAGTGAATTAAAAAACATTTATTCTTGTACAATTAAGGGGTAACTGTATATGTACAGATATGTACAATTAAAGGTTGTTAAAGGGTTAAGAAACAAATCTAAGCAAATGCAACTGAAATGCACTAAAACTGTTCTGTTAATTTCAAAAGGAGATGGGCTGCAATTTTAGCCATATGATTTGCTCTGTCATTTCACAGATCTGCCAGGGGAAAGTGTAAATCACTAAAAATCTCAACTGCCTTCCCTTTCTCAAGAAATAAGTCTCAGTTTTCATGTTGGAAGCCTGCTTACAACTTTCAGCCTCTCACATCCAGGAACTATTTGAACTCACATCACTAATAGCATCCGTGACTGCACGATGATGGAAATGGTCCGGACGGTCTGGGATCGATCTCCAGATTCCCAAATGACTCATATAATTTTCCTTGTATTTCACCTACAAAGAAAATTGAAGAATGAAGTAAAACAATTTGAGAAGAGAACACTCTAGACAATACAGTTTCAAGATGTTCCTTTTTCTGAAACATCAGAACTAGAACAGTGGAAATGAGATTAACTTGCATTCACCTGTGTAACATCAAAGGCAACCAGGTGTATAACATTCCAGAGAAGGAAAGAAGTTAATATTAATAGTGCTGATCATATTTTTCTAATTATTTGACACACTTAAATAGAATGATAGCATAAATGGCATATTCTAGGTTATTAAATGACAAACACTAATTAGGAATGAAAATGTTGTATACATACACTGCTAATATCATCGGTGACCTTTCGATGATAGACAATATCCAAAGCATCTTTCACTGTGTGGTATTTGCCCTTGGCATTCTCAAAGGTTTCTTTGTAGCGCAACTGGTAAGAAAAATATCATATAAAAGAATATATTATATTTATCTGTCAGGAATTGTTTTAGTTAAATTTTCTGCCTCTTGGGAATGACATGCAGGGATATGTTACTGTCCAACATCCTAATGTAAGCCCTGAGGAATTCTAAGAAGCTGCAACTGCCTATAATCAACTGTAATTTGACTGAGACTTATGGTGAAAATTAGAAAAGGAGCTGGTACATCTAAAGCCACATTTCATCCTATTCACTTTCAGACTGAAGACTGAGGAAAAAACATCCATGAATCACAGGACTACGCTCTAGAATAGCAAAAGTGACACTTTTGGCATAAAAAAACCTACTTATCCCTTCTTCCATGTCCTGATCTAGAAGAAAGCAGGAAGATCATTCCAGTCTTTGCAGAAAGACTTTCTCAGAAGAAATTCAGATGTGCAAAAGAACTGGTATGTGCCTTAGCAGTATTTAAAAATCATTCTTAAGAGAGCAGTAAGACTAATCACATCACTAGAACAAAGCACCAGCCCAGCACATACCCTTTCAGGATACAATGTGCAATCTGAAATATATAGTAGTCTCATGGACGAGTAGAGTACTCTTAGCCACTGTCTGAGATCACAAATCACTATTCCACTTGAAGGAAAAATCAATTTCACCTTAATAACCTTATGTGCAGCAGCTCAGATAATTTTTCTCTCTTATCTACTTCTAAATTAAGAAATGAGCACACTCTCAGTGAGATGCAAGTTCACTTCTAACACAAAACTGAGATGAAAATATCTGATAAAAGGTATTCTATCCTGGCTCCAGCATGAATCATATCACTCTGCTCTATTTGGAGATTTCATGTGTAAGCAAATTACTTCAAGTCTATTTTTTCTTTGTTGTAAGACCACACTTCGGCACAACAGAAAATTAAAATCAATTATAATAAATGAAAAAAGCACTACAGTGACATCAAGAAAAAATTCAACAATGGCTGTAATATCAAATGGAACTGTCCATGCAAATGGGGTGACCTAGTTTATGACCCACACTGAGATACTCTGTGCTTTGCATGCTTGTTCCCCATTGATCCCTTTTCTGTTCTTTTCCCAAAGAAAGCAAGAAAAAGCAGCAGTGAAAGTGTTCATGGACTACATACATCACTGGCATTCAGGTAGGCTCTCTTGGCTCTTATCAAGACCGGTGTGTCAGGGACTGGCGTGTATTTGTCCTTCATCTTCTCATACTGGGTTTTATACTTTTTCTAAGAGAGACAGCAAAAAGGAAAAGTTGTATCTTTAATCTCAGAAGCATTTGCTAATCTGGCATTACGTTAACAACCAGGGGTGCTACACCAAGTGCATAACATCATTCTTGCAAAGTGCTTCTGTCAAAGCTTTGGGAAACAAGCTCAACTGCTCAGCTCTTTCTAGGTCTTCCTGGTCTCGCAGCCAGTGTACCTCAGATTCTGCAGACAGACACTTAGAAACAGGTATCTTATAAAATACTAAAACTTATTTTAAAAGTGTACTCTTTTAACACAACTTATACAGGAAATGTGGAACTTAAGCATAACAGACAGAAAACTAAATGAAGGGTGAACAGATTTGAGCCTTGAAACTATCACTAAAATTAGAAATAAAACTTCTGAGCAGTTCAGCATGGTGGTACCAAACAAAAAAACCCAAATATCTTACCTCACTGACCATGTCCTTTACGTGCCTAGCATGTGTAAAGGCTGGAGTCTGACTACCAGCATGATGATGGGGTCTCTCTTTTGTGGCAAGTTCCACATACAAGTACTGCAGTAAGAAGAAAAGAATCAAAAACCATCCATTTCAAGTAAGACCTACTTTATCTCTCTGAAAAACGTCTGTAAATTCCTATTGTATACATAACCACACAATTTACCCCAGAAAAAATAATGTGCCCTCTCCTCTTCCATACTACCTCAGTTCATCTTTCTCTATCAGTACTCTCGATATCCCGTAACTGCCAGTACCACACTCACAAACCACGAAGTCAAATGCAGGTGACATTAATGACCTCTCTGCCCTACACTCAGACCTAGCTTTAGATAAAGGCATTCATAAGGTCTGTTTTTCTCTGGTGAGTATCTTCATTTCGTTCTGCAAGTTTAAAAATTCCACAAAATTTGTAGCTAATAACTCAGATAATGAACTACTATGTTAATAAAGAAATGATGATGAAGAAAAATAGGTGGATAAAATTGTTCATTCCTCTGATGAAGACTTTCAGAAAATTTGAGCGTAACTGTACCAGAGTTCAATGCTCTGTTTCAGATGGACAAAGGTGAACACATCCATTACAGACACATTCAACACAAAAATTCATAGCCACTTAAAAATGAGCAACAGTCATTTTAAACGTCCTATCTAGGAACTCTACGTTGCTTTGAAATGGCCTGGAAAGATTTTGCTCTACTTTAAGAGTAAATTAAGAGGGATTCCCTGATTGTTTTTTGATCAGTACAAATTTTTCACCTGGCTCTGTATTTTTTGTCCTTCCTTGGCTCTTAAGAAGTCAGGTGTGTCAAGGATGGAAGTGTATTTTGTCTTCAGCTCCTTGCCTGCAGCCCTGTAAACCAGCTGAAAAAAAACGGGTCCATGAATTATTTCTTCTGTTACAGATGTTCATTTAGCAGCTGAACAGCCTTGCAATTATAACATCTCATGCATTTCAGTGAGACAGTCTGAGCTTAATTACAGCTAACAAAGATGTCAAAAATAATAAAGAACTTACTTCACTCAAATGGGTTTTTAGTTCCTGAACTGCTCTGTATCCAGGAGTATCCAATACCACGTTGTATTTAGGCCACATCTTCTTTGCAGTATCGGTGTATATATAATTAGACTGCAAAAAGAAAAGCAGTATTACTTAGGAAGCTTTCCTTATTCTTAGTAGTAAAGAACATTTTACAGTGTAACCTAACAGTGCTTTGAAACAACTACCTAGCTGCATGGCAAGAAGTTCTGTCATAAATCTTTACTCATTTTCATGTACTTGACTTGCTGGAAGCACATAGCATGCACGTAAGTAAATCAATTGTTGTTATACATGGTTCTCAGAAAAAAAAAAATCTTACCCAAAGCTTACGCAGGTGGCGAGCACGGACCATATCAGGAGTATCATACAGGAAGCAACCCAAGCCCTTCAACCACTTCAGATCCTCTTTGTATTTATTCTACAAGGCAATCAGAAAAAGAAAACTCAAAAGTTAGCTTTGGGGATAATTTCATTAATCAGTCCCTAAACACAGTTACAAAGCATTTATCTATTACAGACTAGAATGCAAGTGATAGAAGCCAAATTCCGTTTTCAGTATAAAAGCACTAGGCTTGTTGTATTCAAATACCAGGTATCTTAACAGAAGTCACTTACATCACTTGTGATGTCCCCAACATAGCGGCAGTGCAACACCTGAGGAGTGTATGGCAAGGAAATCAAGTGTCCCTGCATCCTAAAGAAATCTGACTTGTAGATCAGCTGAAAGACAAAGAAAAAATAGCATTTCACATGTTTGATCATGCTGAATATTCTAAATCTCTTCTGCTTTTTACATTAGGAAGACACATACATCGCTGACAGCTTCCTGTGTCGCTCTGACTTGACGGATCTCCGGCGTGTCTGGAGTGGTATGAATCTTGTCCTTGTACTTGTGGTATGTTGCTCGATACAGCCTCTGTATCAAAGGAGACAGCATTCTACATGTTAAAAACTTAAAATGGCAAGCAGTTTGTCAGAGAGTAAGTACTTCTCCTATAAGAGCAGGTTTTTTGCTAGGTACTGCTTAACTACCAGAGAAAAGGGAGCAAGCATACGATTTTCTAATCAGGCAAAGACTTTCCACAATTGTTTTTGGTAGCAGTATCTCTAAAACATGAGAATAAGAGACTCTAATCCTACAAATGCATAAATCTTTATGTTTTATTTTCATCCTACTAAAGCCAATGACCAAAGAAGTGAGTACATATATATAAAACCTAAAACTATTGAGACCCAGTGTCATATAGATACAATATTTCTATGCAACTTTAATCAAGTAGCATCAGATTGGTTAATAAAATTAGGCTGCAATTTATTTTATATTATGGTAACAATTTTACAGGATTACAGAAAGTTAGGGTTATCAAGAACCTTAAAAAGCCATACAGCCCAAACTCCAAGCCTGGATCAATGATTCCCTTGCCATTCTTGGTGGATATTTGTCTAAACTGCTCTTAAAAGCCTCAAAGAAGAGGGGTCGTACAACCTTCACAGTCAATGTACTCTCATCATTCATATCTTGGGCACTACAAATACAAGTGAAAGCAAATACATAGATTTACTGTACCTCATTAATGACTTGATTCACTTTCTTCACATTTTCAAACCCAACATCTTTAGGTCCCAGAGTATAGCCTTTAGCTTTCATGTGTTCATAGGCTTCTTTATATTTCAGCTACAAAGTGAGAAAAGGAACAAACCCAAAAAGAAACTAAGTTTGATTGTGATTCTCCTTACACAGCAGTGCTGACAGTAATTTATGCAGTATAAAGACACAGATTTTTAGAGATAAACAAGTGAGATGTAGCTATATCAGAGTTAAATACACTACACATCATCTGTATTTTTACCGTTATCATGTGGCCCGAGATTAATAACATTTTAAATTTCTCTTGCATCTAATAAGGTATTTGCATCTGCCTGAGGAAATTTATATTTTGATAGTAATTACTTCAGAAAATTATTGGGTTTGGTAACATTTAAATTCTGTTAAGGCAAACATTATCAATGTTTGGGCTTGCATGCACTAATAAGTTTTAATTGCCCCGACCAGCCACATCTGGGACGTCAGGCCTTGCCTGAGCTATGCTGTAAGTGCATCTGTCTTCAGCCCTCTCTCTGCCCTCATTTCCTGGATGGACACTGGTCCTATATCATTGGTAACTTGTCTCTAAGCCGTGTCTCCTGGATTTATCTTGGACCTATGTTGTAGGTAGCTCATCTCCAATCTCTGCTCCTACAGCTCCTGCCTAGATCCCCCTGGCTGGACCTCGGCCCTGGTTTCTCACCTTGTCTGGGATGATACAAGCTGTTACCAGCCCCCTGCTCTGCCCACCCCATTCAGGTACAGTGGGACTTCACCCTGGATGATGAACCACCACTTACGTCGTGGTCATCCTCAGTTCCTGGCTCACGCACCCACATGGAACTGCCCCGCTCTTGTTGCTCTCTGACAAGCAATCTCGTATCTCAGAAATAACTCTCTCACACAGTTGTGTGCTCATACAGGACACATCAAATATTCCTTTGTAACTTGTGCTGTACAAGGATGTAGTACGTTACTTACATCACTGCCGATGTACTGGACCTGTTTAGCATGCTGAAAGCTGGGGGTATCTGTGGGAAGGCTGTAGCCAGTGGGTAGAGCATTCACACCAGCCCAGCGATACAAATTCTGCAAGAGAAGAGAGAAATTGAGAGTTTGTGACGACTGTGTGTAATATTTGCAAGCATTCATTAGTTGCATAGGAAATCTCTTAATTGCAATTGGCAAAAGATTTCCCCCACATCTGCACTATAACGCATACTTGTAGCTTAAAGGAGGACATTTTCCCACTTTCATTTCAGAGCAGTGAAATCTAGCTTTTTTTATCTGAAAAGCTAAAGACAAACATTAACTTTATAAGAATTCGCTTTTTGAATATCAGAAACCCTGTGGACCCAAAAGTTTTATACTTACTTCACTCTGTATTTTGTTTGCATGATATGCCCGCTCCAAATCTACTGTTTTATCAGTCGGAATCATTTTGCCTTTAACATTGTGCTTATATTCACCACGATAGACAGCCTGAAGAAAAGAAAAAGTAATTAGAGGAGAGTCATAATTGTGATGTTCTCTCACAGTATGTATTGTTTGCATGCATAAGGGAATTTCTCTTCAAAAAAATGTATGAAGGTTTTTTGGAATCAGGCAATTAATGATTTTAGTGACTGTGTTCTCATATCTTAATAAAGGCATAGGCAATGAGTTGTAGATAACCAGCAATGATTAAATGATTAAAAGGAAATTATTAAAAAAGTATTAAAAGTCACATTTCTAGAACTTGTGAGGTGATGGCATATGCGATACTGGAGGTGAAAGGTGATACAAACACTTACTTCACTTAAATTCAAGCCACTGAGGACATTCTGGACATAGACAGGAGTGTCTATGACCACAGTGTAGTCATTCTTCATTTTTTCTGCCTTAGATTTGTACTTAATCTGCAGAGGGAAGTTCAACAGCTCCAATTAGTAAGGCTAGTCATTGTCAACTGAATTTATTATATTATTATATTTACTGTATTTACTATTTATTTTATTACTGAACTATTCTATTAGCGAACCAGCATTTAAACAGAAAGTCTATTGAAATTATATCTACTTCTAGAGCAGCAAAGTTTAAGTAAGCATATATGGTTATTTAATGAATACTTCAGTAGAGAAGGATATATAACATTTTCCAGATTACATCTGGAGTAGAATAAAGCTACGCCATCCTTTTAAGACAATGGAGTGAAAAAACTAAGAAGGGAAAGCAGTATCCACTCACGTCACTGCGAAGATCATAGGCATGTTTGGCATGGAGAATTTCAGGAGTGTCCCAAACAAAGCAGCCAATGCCTTTCAGCCAGTTAAGATCATCCTTGTACACCACCTAAGGTACCAGCGAAAAGCAGCAATCTGTAAGATTTCCACTAAGATCTAACCCCTTATTACTAAATCAGTCTGAAACACAACTGTCGAATGATGGCAAGTAAGGTTTCCAGTATTTTGACTTTTTTTTTTTTGTTTGAAAAAATCATAACAATTCCTTTTGGAATTTAAATACTTTTTCTTCCTTGCTTCGATCTGGCCAATAAATAAAAAAAACCCAATGATTTTTAAAAAAACTACTTGCATATCCTACTGCGCAATGATTTACTGAGAGATCGCTGGCCTACTCCTGGGATGACCTATGCAAGGCAAATGCATAGCAGCTTTGCACCATCAGGATTTTCTCTAACTTCCAAAGTTTCCACACCTTATGCAAGCAAATAATAAAGGACAATTTACAGACAGAGCTGCCCGAACTGGTAGAACTGTAATGTTACGACCCAATGCCTACACTGATAACACTGAAATTATGCACACTAAGCCACATCTCAACTACGCATTTATTGCCAAGTGTTACGAAAACATGATACAGCTGCTGTTTAGCAATGCCTAACACAACGGATTCAAGTGGCAACTTCAGAGTGCTCCAAAGTTTTCCCTAAATCATTTCCTCTAACAGACCATAAACACAAGAATCTTTTTAAAAAGTGAGCCATGAACACATGATTTGTGAACTTACATCACTGAGTTGGTCGGTTACTTTTCGAACATGGGCATTGATTTGAAGATCTGGTAGACAGATCCATTCATGGAGATGGGTGCGGTAATCAATTTCACTGACTTTCTTCTGTGCATCCTTAGCAGAAATTATGTCTACCATGTCTGGAATAATGTGGACTTTGGCTTTATTCTTTTCATAGACTTCCTTGTACAGACGCTGCAGAGTTAAAACAGCACATTAATAATGCTCACAAATAATCTGAAGCATTAACTGGTGATAAATTTGAAGCAAAATTATTGATATTTTCACGGAATGTTAGTGGGAGAGCAATCACTTTGGCTATGACTAAAATTTACACCTTGCTTGCTCAAAAAATAATTTGTAGAACCTTATCAAGGGTAATAAAATAGGATTTGTCAAATTTGCATTGTACTCACATAGTAAAAGGAGGCAGACCACACAGTGCTCTGTTTTATACATAAACATATTCACTAAAGGTTTAGCCATGCAGGCAATTTACCAGTTGAGTCACAAGCCTGAAAAGGCATTTGTAGGTGTATTAGAGAATTGAGCAAGTGCATGTGAAATGTGGTATCTGAATGAAGGCATGTGGATCCTTTGAGTAGCCTCTTCTGAGATAAGCATGATTTTATCAGGAAAAGACACATCAGAAAACAACACTTACATCAATATTAAGCTTTCCAACTCTAAGGCACCTTGCTGTATTGGGATCATCCTCAACACCTCTGGGTAGCGTGTAGAGTGCTTTAAACTTGTCGTATTCTTCTCGGTATTTCACCTAAGCAGATGCAAAGAAAGGCAAAAAATAACTGACTCCAACGAGTCCATTGTATTTTTGGAATAAAATTCATCAGTAAGCAAAACAGTTGAGTTCAACAACCAGAGAAAGTCTTTGAAGCAGGATCTTTGTTTTCTATTTTATTCTAAGTAGCAAAGAAAGCACATAGTAACTATCATGTAAAAATAATGACAGATGACGAGAAGACTTGAAAAATAAATAAACGTAGAATAAACTCTTTATTTATTTTTCCAGTTCTTTCATTTAAAGATATCCACGAAGAGAGTGATCTCTCATAAGCCTCAGTTCACTAAAGCATAAGATTACATTCTTCTATACTCAGTAAAGCATCATTTAAAGACATTTGTGTTTTTCTGGCCTGGATGCTTATGCAATTGAGACTAAAAAACCCACCTAAACAGACATTTTCAAGAAACTTTTTCCATGAAAAGAAGCAGCAAAGGACTATCTAACTGTTATCCAGATGATTATCACAGAAAAGTGATTATCTACAGATACTTATCGTATCTAAATTAAAATTAGAATTTAAAAAAAAAACCAAACTTCTTTACACCTGTAGTGTGTGCAAGGCATGAATGATTTCATTGCTAGAATTGATGATCTGATTAAAAGAAGGAAGTATTTTATTCACTTACAATACTAGCGTTATGCTTCAGTTCTTTTGCACGTGCTAGGGATACAGCATCGGAGGGCAATATATAGCCAGTAGCTTTCACTTTTTCCCAGGCTTCCTTGTAGAGATTCTGTGGGGAAACAGAAAGCTTCTGTGAGTGGAAAAATTCTTCTCCGGGGTAATAACCAATGACCAGTAGAAATCAAAAGCCCTTCTGCTTTTATTTACATGCCATAACTATTACTTAATATCAAGAGGCTGTACACTAGTTTAATCTTGCCAGTGCACATAAAGGGTCACAAAAATGTGTTCTAACTATTTATGTCCCATCTCTTAATTTTAATTAAGGTCTTAATTTTGTTCAGGTGGAATTTTCTTCAGAGAATCTATTTATTAGTGCGTGTATTTTGACATGACTGGAACTACAGTCAGAAAACATGTCCTCTGCCTGAAATACAGCATCTTTCCCGTACTCAAGCAACGTGGAGGACTAACACTGCTTTTGATAAGCTCCATGCTTGGACTTTTATCTTCGGAGTGAGCAAACAAAATAAAATAAAAATCCCACACAGTAGCCCCTTACAAGAAAAAAAAAAATGTGTAGAAACACTTACATTGCTAAAGAGATGTTTCAAATTTTGAACTCTTTCAGAATCGACTGTTTCAGTCACAGTTGTATACTTGTCCTTAGTTTTGTGGTAATCCTCCTTGTATTTCACCTGTAAGATGAAAGACAGAGCTAGTTAACGTGTTTCAATTCTCAGAAGCAGCCGGGGGAAAAGCCTGAGTAGAAAAAGTGGGGAGACTTACATCACTAGCATTTATGCCACTCTGCAAAGCAGTCACGTAGAGAGGTGTGTCAGTAACAACACCAAAGTTCTGAAAATTCTCTTTTCCTGCAGCTGTATATTTTATCTAAGGAAACAAAACAAAACAAAACAAACATTAATGCTGAAAATGACCAGGAATTCCCTGCCAGCTTCCTTTAAAATCAGTTCTACACAACTGAAGACCAAGATTACAGCCCAGTTAAAACCTACTTTA
Organism: Fratercula arctica; assembly: GCA_947846985.1. NCBI lineage: Eukaryota > Metazoa > Chordata > Aves > Charadriiformes > Alcidae > Fratercula > Fratercula arctica. Next base: position 2,149,098 of record CANTUZ010000008.1, on the reverse strand, counting down.
AAAGTGACAGGCCACAGAAAATAAATACTTAATATATAGCCAGTACGAACTAAGAAATAATGAAAGTTGCACAACACTGTACAGCATCTAGGAGGCTAAGAGTACAATTGGCAAGGCAAGAGACACTATTTTCCCAACATAAATGTCTCACTGAAGTATCTTGTGTGTAGGTGTCACACGGAAAAACAAAGTGTTATCACTGTCAAAACCCACAATCTCGCTGTCCTTCCTAAGCTTTCTGCTCCTTCAGTAACAAAAGTGATCATGTCTCCACAAACGGAACTGAAAGTGTATTATAACAGTTTGAACAAAATATTTCTGGTGTAATAGGAATTAGGACAGGTGTGAGTTCCAGTGATTCATAAATGGAAGAAAAAAAAAAATCTTATAAATATTTCCTGATTTGAGGAAACATGCTTACTTGGCTCTGGAGGTCATACGATTTTTTAGCATGCAGGATTTGTGGAGTATCCCAGACATAACAGCCAATTCCCTTCAGCCAATTCAAGTCATCTTTATACACCACCTGTATGGAAGAACACAGACTATTAAGTTAGAAAGAAATTTGCCTTCTGCTTGAAGAAAGTAGTATTTGTTTCTTCTCTATATTCAGTATCTTCCACTTGTGCAAACTCAATGCAGAGGTTACCACTGAATCTGAACCAGGCTCATTCAGTAATTCCCATTTATTTGGAAGTTTCGAAGACTAGCCCATCTCACGGTTTGACTGAATGATTTTTACCCACAGGATTTGCAAGGGAAACTAAACCAAATAATACAGCATAGCAATAGGGCAGGCAATTAACACATCATCAGATTTTATTAGGAAGGTTGGTTGGCCCAAGTTGAGATACTGTTGACTATGTAACATGAAAAAGTGTCGTGGTTCAGTGTATCATTCACTCAGCTCAGACTCTGGGGGCTGACAGAACCCCAAATGAAGGAAGAGAAGTCTTTTCCAGATCCACTGGATCCAGGAGGATTGTGGATGCTGTCCTGGCCCCTGTGCAAATTACAACATTCCCAATTACAATACATGAGGATCACTGCAGTGCAGTAACATTCTAATTGTACCGTGGTACATCCACGTCTCGTCTCTGCTTTCTATACAGTCTCACCCAGTCAAAAATAGATTTTGTGTTGATAGCAGTGACCCCCGGGAAGGTTTCATAAATGTTAACTTAAATTTTTTCCAATTTACGAGTGAATAATAAATAACCAGACCATTAAAATGTCCCAAAGAAAACTGTAAAAATGTAATTTTTGGTTCTATGCTACTGAGCAATCAAAGACCATCGTTATTAATTTCATATATAAATACTATGGAAGATATTTGAAAGTATTTTATATTTAAATACCATAGAAAAAAATTACTAAAATGTCAAACAAATAAACGAAACACATACATCACTCAAAATTTCCTGGGCTCTTCTGGCTTGAATAACATCATTTTCTTCAGGTGAACAACTCCACTGATGGAAGTAAGTTCGGTATTCAAGATCGCTGAGGATATACTGGCACTTCTTGGCTAGTACGTGATTCATCATGTCACTTGGAATATGGACATTTATTTTGGTGTCTTCATAATTCTTTCTGTATGCCAACTAAAAGAGAAAGTTGGGGAAAAGGTGAGAAGAGAGAATGGTGGTTTTTTGCATATTTTTTACTCTAACAGGCTACAGGTTACAGCATAATCTGAGGTCTGCTTTCTAGATTTAGTGGCTAAAACCCCACGGAACTCAACAGGATGAAATCTCAATTTTTGTATTGATCGGTATTTATTCCGATATGTGGGATTATCCTAACTTTATGCCCTGCATGACATGCTGTATGTGCAGTGGTGACAATAACAAAACACCAAATGTGCCTTTACTTTTCCAGTTCTTCAATTCCTATTTCAACTCAAAATTAACACTTTTTTTTTTTTTGTAAAGCAAAAGAATCCCAAGTCCTGTAGTATTTCTTACTGCTCAGGTTCTTAAACTGAAATAGAAAAAAGTTCTTTTTCCCTATTCTAATATGTCTAATAGCTAAACAAATCCCTTTCTAATCTCCGAAATCATTTCAAGTTCAATTATTCAACCTACATACAAAATAACCATTCAGGAAATATAAACACGTTGAAAATAGTTTTACTGGTATTGCTAAGCATTGCATTATTTATGTTTAAATATGTGACACTAAAATAAAGAAGATGGAAAATACTACAGCAAGACTAATTCTTTTCTTACCGCGCTCCTTATTTTCTGGAATGCCAGTGAATGAACAACACTGGGGAAATCGCCAATCTCTTTTCCAGCCAGGTAATGGCCTTTCAGCTTCTCATATATTTCCTTATATTTAAGCTGCAAAATATCCACGTGGAAATTTTAAAGTTCATTCTAACAACATACAGGGAAAAAAAGAGAAAGAATGGAAAATTCATACTAACCTCACTATTTATGTGGTTTGCATGCTTTGCTCCAACAAGTGGAATATATTTCTCATCCAAATTGTACCCAATGGGCTTGCTAATTTCCCAAGCATTTTTATAAAGTTTCTAGAGGAAAAAAAAAAGACATACAGGTTTTGGTAAAAAATACATTACACTTTCTAAGAAACCTGACTCTGCTATTTATACGCACATGGAATATGACTACTTTTATAAAGTAGTTCCTTATGCCTTGAATTGTCCCAATAAAGAAAACAAAGAATGTTCATTCTGAACACTCATTCAGCACAAGGCAAACAGAATAAGCATTCCAATTCAGGAACGTACCCGAGCACAAATTTGCGGTGATCTCTGCTCACTAATTTTGGAATTCAACATTTCTCATCCAGAAGAGTAATAAAAATATCCAAAATGTAGATATGAACTCTTGTTTAAAAGTGCAGTATAGAATTGACATTGATAATTTTATAGATACATGTGCAAAATTGTGAAAAATCCCCAAGTAATACTATTGTTATTTATAACAGCATTACCTGTGTCAGTGGCACTTTTCTAATACATATTTTGTTAAAAATTAAATATATTTACCTTCAGACTAAATTATGAAGTGCCTATTCATTTGAATGAGTAGTCACATTTTCAAAAAATACATATCCCATTAAAATTAGTGAGGCTCTTCAAAAGTAACTGCTTAATCATGTAAATCATCTACAATTTTCCTCTCATACAAAATAAATGTAAATTTCATCAGAAATCTAGGAAGATATTATTGGATGGAATTATAAAGTGGTTGTGCCATACAAAATCTACTGCTACTACTACTACTATGGTATTACTACTTCCAAACACCCCACAGCAGTGCTTTAAGATCAGTTCAACAAGAAAAGAAATTATCCATATGCCAATGATTCAAACTGGGAAAAACTGAAAAACAGAGATTAAATAACTTGCCCAGTGCCACCAGTAGACTAACGACAGAAACTGATATAGAACAGTTTTCTGAAGTCCACTCCACATTCTGTTGCTTTCAAAAGAAACAAATTAAAGCTGAGTTAGATATTTATCGACTCTTACATCGCTGTATAGTAAAGACATGTCTCTGGCATGGTTCAGCGCAGGAGTATCATCAGACCCAATATACTGGCCTTTCTCAAGGTTAAATGTTTCTTTGTATTTCAGCTATGAAAGAAAACAAACACAATATTAATTCCACAGGAGAAATAAATTATCCCAGCTGGTCCATCCATTAGAAGTAGACATTAATTTTTGGTTATACTATCATATCTTCAGTGATATTGTGTAGTACATTCCAACCAGTATAATACGCAGGCAAATGTCATTAGCATGTCACACTACACAATCCACACTGTATTCTAGTGAAATTAAATGTACCGATCAGCAAATACAGGTTATCAGCAACACCAGGAACTCCGCTAGGACTATACAACTAACGGCAGTTCACCAAGGACAGGACTCAATTTTAAACTACTATAAGCAAAATCTATGTAAACTCAAAGTAAGGGACATGCTATATTCTACAGAAAAATGCAAATTATTTTGGATAGCAATATTGTGTTGTTCATTTATATCACTTCTTACTGAACTTATTTACCCTGGTAAAAGTCTATTAATGAAACATGCATATGTGCACACGCACACAGGCATTAGGCTAAACACAGTATAGTTTAGCAAAAGCAATTATGTCATCTACTAATTCTAGCAATATAACAGTTTGTATTTTTAAAAAAAGTACATACATCACTCTGATTGACAGAGTTCATCTTTGCCAAAACAATGTCGGGAGTGTCAACCACACTGGTATAATTGGAAAAGTTATCAAGGGCTTCTTTCGTATATGCTCTCTGCAAAGAGATGAAATATTTTCTTAAACACTGTGCATGAGAAAGAGGAGCTAATCGCATAACTGCTCAAATATTTTCTCTTACCTTATTTATCAGTTCTTGTGCATTCTTAACTTTCTTATGCTCCACCGAATCCAGAGGAATCCAACCACAGCCACGAAGCCATTCCAAATCAGATTTATAAATATTCTAAAATATAGAAGATAATAAAAAAAGGAAAGAAATTATTTAATTTAGGGGGACATTTTTCAGTCTTACGTAATATGGACAATATACTTAGACCAAACTAAGTGGAAATTACATAGCATGTAGGTAACATCACTTACATCACTTTGCAGATCATAGGCCTTCCTTGCCTGAATGCAGTCATTCTGGTCAGGATGGCACGTCCATTCATGCAGGTATTGGCGGTAGTCAATATCGCTGACCAAGTTCTGACATTCCTTTGCTGCTACAACTGACACCATATCTGGAGGGATGTGAATTTTGGACTTTGTTTTGTGATAGTCTGATTTGTACAATCTGTCATTCTGGATCTCGCCTGCATGCTCAAACCACACCAGTTTGGGATCATCTCTCATACTGGCAACTCCAACATAGTGACCTCTTTGTTTGACGTAGTCGGCTTTGTATTTAAGCTGATGGAAGAGGGGAGAAATACGTATAAAATCAACACTGATTCTATCTGCTCTGTTCTTAACCTGTGAACAGCTATGGTTTCATCAACACAAAGAACAGACGAAACAGGGAGTTGTCAACTGCACTCTTAGGTTTTCAGGACATGACCAGATAAAAATATGACACAAACAGTAATGTTACTTTGCATAGTCCTTCTACTTCGAAATATATAATTTTCTAAACAAAAAAAAAAACCTTCAGTAAACAGTATTTTCAATATAAAAGGAAAACCTTGTCAGAAAATGTTTGCTAATAAGCGTTTTGACTCAGTTTTTTAACAAATCTTTGTAACAAATTATTTGAGACTGTCTGAAGAGTGGATGCTTATTTAAGGTATCTACATCACATTGTTTTGATAAAATGTATATTCAAACTAAGAGACATGTAATAATTTCAACATCCATTATGCAAAAGTTTAAAATGTAATGTGCATACCATCTTACAGTTTTTCAAGGAGGAAGCCTCTGTAATATGCCCAAAAGCGAAATCAGAGCTATTTATTATAATCATAATATCACTTCAATTATTTAACGTTTATAAAATATGGAAGTCCACCTCAGTTGATTTGGAAAGGACTGTTTCTGGAGAAAGTGAAGGCGGAAGGATAAGCTGACCTTTCAGACTGATATCTGTAAAACCCATAATAACAAAGACGGCTGAATGTTTGGAGGACACCGGACTTCATGGGCCATGAAAAGGCTCCTGGACGTTATGCCTAATGGAAAGCCTTCTATGCCTGTTGTTGAATTTCCAAGGCCTTTAACATTTCCAGACTTCCAAGCCCTTGCTTTTCTAATGAGAAAAATTATTACCTCACTTTGGACATCATTTGAATGTTTGGCATGACAGATCTGCACAGTGTCAGGAGGCAAGAGGTAACCAGTGGCTTTTTCTTTCTCCCAGCCTTCCTTGTATAAATTCTGTGGAAAATGAAAGTGAGGAGGAATTCAACACTACTATAATGATAGTTATTACCATATATATGTAACCTATATTAAAGTATAAGGATAAAGAATCTTTCCTTTAAGACATTCTTAATATGGCAAGTTTTCTAAATTCCTCAAAAGAGTTATTAATGTGAGCAGAAACTGCCAAGGAGAGATCACGTACCTGATTAAGAATTCTGGCTGCCTCTCGGGCCATATCTAGCTGTGGGGTGTCTGTGAGAGTATAATTTGACTTGACCTCATTCCACGCTTTGTGGTATTTAACCTAGAACAGAGAAAGAAATTACTGCCCTTGCAGCACCATCACAAAACTGTGAAAACATAATAGCAAGACCTGTATTTTATGCATGAAATAACGTATAAACCCCTGAATTTGCAAAGCATTCAGGCACGACACATTAAATATACATCCAAATGGGTATTTTAAAAAAAAGGAGATTATACAAGACAAGATAATTACAAAATTTTTCAGAGAAAATTTTGAAAATTTCTTCCAAGGCAGCTGGATGGACAGGGCAGAATCTTCAGAAGTCAAAGTTATGCTACCTCTTTGGTCTACAGGGATGTACAGCCAACAGCCAAGCAAGAAGTGTCCAAACCAGGGCAATACATTTTAAGCTTTTTAAGAGCAATTCTCTTTACTCAGCATGATCTCTATGTGAATGCAGCATTTGAGCAAGTCCCAACCACAGATACCTACAGAGTCATGTTCCCAAGCCCAGGACATGCCCAAACGCGTGTATGTGGTTGCATGGCAGTACGCCATTCAACTGTACCATTGTTACTGCCAACCTTTCACCACTGTTTGAGTTCATGTAAGTGCTCAGCTTAGCCTGGTCTCTAACAGAAGCATATAGAAAAAAAACCAAAACTCATGAAGTGAGAGGAGGTCATGTCATTTCATGCTCACAGACTAGCCTCAAAAACACATAAAGAATGGCAAACTGACCACACACCAGTTTTGCTCATGTTTATTGTTACACGGTAATTAACTAAAAAGTGCAAACTCATATTGGCGTAAGTGAGAAGGATTAAACATTATGGTTGACAGAGTGCAAGTGGCTATTTATGTTCATGTTGTCAATGATCACCAATGAGATCAGCCAAGACTGAAAGAAGGGCCTGGTTGCAGAACTACCACTGACTTCTCACATATAATGAAAGATGTTATTCTGCTTGAGGAACTTCTTCCCTCTTAGGTGACGGAGATGAGCTAGTGAAGTCCTGTTCATATTTATGTCATCCATTCTCAGAATTCCCAGAGACTGACCAGGAATTCTTTTGCATTTTTTTTTAAAGATAAAATCCTGCCACGTAACTATATAGACCAAGTTAACAGCCCGGAAACATGCTAGCAAACTTACATCACTAAGAATTTCACCGCTATTCTTTGCTGTGATATAATCAACTCTGTCCGCCACTGGAGTAAATGGAAGAGTTTCGGCTTTTGTACGGTACTTTCTCTATACAAGAAAAAAGATGAACAGTCAGATATAGACTGGGATATTTCATTGCTAACACAGCAATTCTGAATACATAGACAAGACAAGAAAGTTTACATGGGAAGAAAACCTCTCCATAGGCAATGAATGCTGTTGAAATAGTCCAGTTGTATTTTTTATTTTAAAAAATATTGATGTATTCAACCATTAAAAATACTTTGAATTACAAATACCCTTAAGAAAATTTTAGCATGGGAAAACATTTTGTTACCTCATTCAAGAGATCTCCAGCATATTTGACATGGTTGATTCCAACTGAATCATTTGGCAACCATCCAATTCCCCGTAGCCATTCTAAATCAGATTTGTAAATAGCCTGGGGAAACAAACAGGGTCCATGCTGTTAGCTATAGTTTCCTGTACAATCCAGCAAGATTCATAAAGGCACTTACTTCCACTGGTTAAAAGGAGGGCAGTTAATTCTAACATGAGCACTATATCTGAATTTATCACACTTCAAACTTGGCAACATGTAACAGTGGCATATACATATGCATTCCCAATAAACAGTAAAGCCAATTCACTGAATTCAGCAGAGATTCCCACTACTTAGAGCTGAAGCAGACTAAGAGACAATACAATACAGTAATAAGTTAAGCTAAGTTTTCATGTTAACTTACATCACTCTGAAGATCGTAGGCTTTCCTAGCGTGTATGACGTCATTCTGATCTGGAAGACAGATCCACTGATGCAAGTATTGACGGTAATCAACATCACTGACCAAAGACTGACCATGTTTAGCTGACAGGATAGACAGCATGTCTACTGGTAGGTGGCACTGTGTCTTCCACTTGGCAAAGTGTTTCTTGTATTCTAGTTCGCTCTGAACTTTGCCTATGCCGAGGGCAAACTGCATTTTCGTATCTTCTTTTGCATTTGGAACTCCAACATAATGTCCTTTCTGCTTCTCATGTTCCAGTTTGTATTTATACTGGGTAAAGAGTAAAGATCACCATTACTAACAGTTATCATGAAATAGCTCTTAAACCATGTGAAGAGCTCAATGCCTCTTTTGGCACTTACGTCACTAGCAATTTCCCTAGAAGCTTTGGCTGCCTTGATTGGGATTGCATCTACTCTCAAATCATAACTCATCTTCACCTCATTCCAAGCTTCTTTATACAGTTTCTGAAAAGATAAAAAAAGTCACACATATCTTAAATACTCTGGCATTTGCCATTAAAGAAACACATAGTTTACTGCCATTTGTTTGCTGAAATACCATGAGAATTTTTTGTGCATTACTCCTGCTCCTAGCCATAAACACTGCTGCAAATCTTACTGCCTTGCAAACACGTACAGTACCTGCAACACCAGTTTTGCAACCTCTACTGCATAGAAAGGTATTTGTAAAAGTTTAGAAAATATTTATATGCCTTGGACTCTCGTCCGTTTCAACAAAATATTATCTCAGTGGGGCATGATATTAATAATTTTTAAACAACTGTATGTTAGCATTTATTTTAAAATGTCTGAATATTTTAAGAATACTCAGCAGAGGGAAGGGAACGTTGCATGCCCTGTACAAGGACAAACTTCAATGAGATTCATGTGACTTGATCTTCAACTTTGTTAGTAACATCTTAGAAAGTTAAAATTCACAGGATGGACATACTATTTTATGGAAATGTAGAAAACAGAATGATAAGCATACCTGGCTATAATTAGCAGCATTAGTCTTGGCTAGGTTGATTTCTGGTGTGTCTGGCATAATATGGATCATAGTCTTGTCCTTTTCCCAGGCTTCTTTGTATTTTGGCTGTTAAAATAGTTCATTTTGTGATATTGTAATTATGGATTTTCACTTGTCAAGAACATAAAATCCCATAAATCTCTCCTGAATTATAATCTCTAAGAAGTAAAATGGCTGGAAAAGCATTAACTTAAAACACCACTGATCAATTTTATATTTTAGCAGTGAGATTTGTCTTTAACCATTTATAGCCTCCAAACAACTTTAAGAACATTGTGACATACAATGCTGACTTGTTCGGCATTCGCTTTAGCCAGAATAACGTCTGGAGAGTCAACAACACTGGTGTATTTCAGGCTTTCAATAGGCGTACGATACACATTATCACTGAGGAGATCCTGGGCATGCTTCACTCTCTTAACTTCTGGAGACTCATTCGGCAACCAGCCAATTCCACGGAGCCACTCCAGGTCTGACTTATAGACAGCCTGTATCAGACATGGTCAGAAAAGGAAAACATTGTGTTTAAAACGGCTGTCAATTATTTTAAACTATACAAAGCAGTTTATGTTTTAGAAAAAGTCAAATCAGCTACAGCTAGACTAATCCTTTTATATACAAGAGATGTTCAGTGTCATAAGTGAAATACAATCTGGGAACCAGGTTTTAAGTAGTTCATTTCTTACACAATACATTCTAAATCTTATGCAGTTAAATAGAGGGGAACCTGAACAGAATTGCCGTTAATGATGATGAGTATTAAGATCTGAAAAGAGTCTTCCTGTCCCATCCAAAATACTTATTCCTCTAGTCACTTCAACAATTTACAAGTCCAAACAAAAAAATCAAGCTGCCCACCTGGAAATTTGACAAAAAGGACAAAAAAAAAGGCAATGGGGATTGGAGCAAACTAGCAATAACTCCTGAAGTGGTATCAGGCAACATTATTAAGTCTTAATCAAGCAAATCCTTCAGCAAGGAATGTGAACCTCACCTCAAAAGCTCATAATTGAAACAGAGGATGAGTGACTGATACTGACTGATAACCAGCAAAGCCAAGTCAGGAAATCAGCTGCACTGATGACTCCTGCTTTGAAATCAGCCACTAAAACATCTTAACTGCTATCTTACATAGCTTTCTTTCAGTTAAATAATTTTCCAAATCGGCTCAGTTATACATAAGTAACAAAAGTCACTTGATTCCAAAGTAATAAACAGATGTTGTTTCATAAGTCCCATCAAAGTAAGATAGACAAATCCTTCATCCTCTCCACATCACAACAGTCCAAAGGTATATGTAATATAGCAGTTTCAACAAAAGCTTTTACAAAATTTAGAGGTAATACCAATACTTTTAAAGGATAAAAAGAGCAGATCATAGCAGTAACATGAAAAACTGAAGAAAAGAGTCTAAAGATAAATCTTTAGATATTAGATAATATATATTAGATAGATAGATATTAGATAATATCAGACCATCAAAATAAGGCTATAATATATTAAATAGCAACAGTAGTAACTACCACATTGCTACTCATACGCACATCACTCTGTAGGTCGTAGGCCTTCCTTGCATGGATCACGTCATTCTGGTCGGGCAGACACGTCCACTGGTGGAGGTACTGGCGGTAGTCAACATCGCTGACTAGCGTCTGGCACTCCTTGGCTGCCTGCACGGACATCGCGTCAACTGGTATGTGGACCTGGGCCTTGGAATCATGGTACGCCTTCCTGTAAATGCGGTCGTTCTGCAGCACCATGGCACGCGCAGCCCACGACAGTTTGGGATCCTCCTGGGCAGTCCGGCACCCAATGTAGTGGCCTTTCTGCTTCTCGTGTGTTTCCTTGTACTTGTACTAGAAAAGCAGAAACAACGTAAGTAGCCACACATTGCTCACCTGAACGTGATTAATGAACAAAAAAGGCTCTCAGCTTCCTAAGCTGCAACCCTTTGGACTGAACTTCACTCAGTTCTGTTGAGCAGGACACAGGGAGAGACAGACGCAGCAACCACATTAAGAGAAGACTGTACCTCACTCGCAATGTCTCTGGAAGCCCTGGCGTGTTTGATGGGAATGGCGTCAGCTCTTATGTCATAGCTTTTTGCCTTGGCCTCATCCCAGGCCTTCTGATAATGTTTCTGCAAAGGAAATTAATCACCCTTGTTACATGTTACAGGATTCTCTGATACTATGTCTTTTCTTAAAACCTACTCTGGAAGAGCAATTGTCACACTCTTGATTTTGTAACACTTCACATGCATATCATTTTATTATCTTACGTTGCTGATGTTGAGAGCGTTGACTTTGGACTGCAGCATCACAGGAGTATCAGAAGGTATGGAAATCTGTGTCTTATCTTTATCCCAGGCTTCACGGTACAGATGCTAAGGAGAAAGGAAGCACAATAACATTTCACTATGGTCTGAACACTGAGAAAAAAACACCAACAGGAATTCTTAGCTAATTCTGACTTGAATTAGTTTCCAGTCAGCCATTCCCATGGCAGAAATTCTACTCCCCATCACAAAGAAAAGAAACGTCATCACACAAATGAAAGGTAAGGGAAAGGTAAGCTTACGTCACTCATCTGCAAAGCATTGATCTTGGCCTGGACAACGTCTGGCGTGTCAGTAATGCTGGTGAATTTCATCTCATCTGGCCGCGTGCGGTACAACCTCTCATTCAGGAGCTCCTGGGCTTTCTTTGCTTTGACCACATCTACAGAACCTTCTGTCAACCAGCCGATGCCTCGCAACCACTCCAGGTCTGACTTGTACACATTCTACAAATAAACCAAGGGTTAGTGACGTTGCAGAGACAACTCTCCGCGCAGAGAGGGTTTGTACAAGGCTTTGCCCAAGCTCCATCTCATACAGTTACACAACAAGCAGTGAATGAGACTGTGGTGTGCCCAGCCCTTCCCACACACAGCTAAACCCCTACTTTGCACAGCAAGGAAATCACCGGTCTTTTAAAGATACTTGCTACATGCAGATCAGTGGTGCAATCTGCAAGCATACATGCAGCAACAGACCAAAAAAATATCAGAGACATATGCTATGTTTCCCTTCCGTGTGAACTGCCTGGAGTACTTCTGGCCCTCAAGTGGAAAACACTACTGATTTGGAAAGGATCATCCAGATGAACTAAAACGAACATCCTAGGACCGACTGCAGGCTCATGAACCTCCATTTGAAAAGACATTTGCGCAGTCACTAACAAATGAGGCCTTCCATAAAGCTTTTCTACGTTTATTCTCACTCACATCACTCTGTAGGTCGTAGGCCTTCCTTGCATGGATCACGTCATTCTGGTCGGGCAGACACGTCCACTGGTGGAGGTACTGGCGGTAGTCAACATCGCTGACTAGCGTCTGGCACTCCTTGGCTGCCTGCACGGACATCGCGTCAACTGGTATGTGGACCTGGGCCTTGGAATCATGGTACGCCTTCCTGTAAATGCGGTCGTTCTGCAGCACCATGGCACGCGCAGCCCACGACAGTTTGGGATCCTCCTGGGCAGTCCGGCACCCAATGTAGTGGCCTTTCTGCTTCTCGTGTGTTTCCTTGTACTTGTACTAGAAAAGCAGAAACAACGTAAGTAGCCACACATTGCTCACCTGAACGTGATTAATGAACAAAAAAGGCTCTCAGCTTCCTAAGCTGCAACCCTTTGGACTGAACTTCACTCAGTTCTGTTGAGCAGGACACAGGGAGAGACAGACGCAGCAACCACATTAAGAGAAGACTGTACCTCACTCGCAATGTCTCTGGAAGCCCTGGCGTGTTTGATGGGAATGGCGTCAGCTCTTATGTCATAGCTTTTTGCCTTGGCCTCATCCCAGGCCTTCTGATAATGTTTCTGCAAAGGAAATTAATCACCCTTGTTACATGTTACAGGATTCTCTGATACTAATGTCTTTTCTTAAAACCTACTCTCTTGGAATTAACAGCTTGGGTGCTCTGTTGGCCCACTGTAACTGTCAGCATTACAATAATGATCCTGGTAAGTGTCTTAATAGAAAACTCATGTCTTTTAGTAGGTGCAAAATCTAAAACACAAAGAGGCGCCTGAAATATTCCTGAAAACACATCACAAGGTTCCTTCTAACAAACTACTGCGGACCACATGCATGAGCTCCCAACACAGGCCCCAAACAGGGAGTCCAGCTGACAGAGTGTACACCTCCATGACCAACAGTGAATTCTGCATGACCCTACAACAGTCAGACATTCTGCTCACACACACCTGATCGCAGGATCATAGCTACTGGTGACAAAACATCTGTTCTACTGACAAAATGTATCAAGACACTGCTTAAGTTATGAAGCCTCCTGGCAGCTGCTAGAGACTTCTTCTTTCTTTACCAACGTTTTTTAGTTCTACCAAGAAAATTACTGTAGGCAGAGAGGCTCAGTCCATTGACGAGACTGAACAGAAATCAAACTGTCTTCATGTGTCTAGAGACACCCAACCTGTCCAGGACATCAAGCCCAAGAACATGAGAGCTCCTTCTTTAGCGGCATCGTGGACCACAGAAGCTTGGTCAGCCCAGCTGGCAACTTTATCGTTAGTACAGGTGGGTAAATGAAGTGATTTTTAGTTCATTTTTGATGACCATAGAAATTCAGAAACTGAATGCTATTGCAGGTCAGACTACAAGGAAATTAGAAAAAAGCAGTAATCGAAGCACGAGCAAGACAAAAACAGGGGAAGTGAAATGTCTGTTTCAATAACACCAGAAATATTCACACCTAATTCAATCACATCAGGTATTTTTGAAAAATACCTAACATACTATCAACATCAAGAAAGGCTGGGAATAAATACAGTTTCCAGGCAAAGCCCCAGACAAGTCCTGCTGAAAATGCAAAATGGGAAATGTTTGCAGCTTTACAGAATCCCCCGTGTGTTAGTCCCATAAAACTAGTGAGTGAAACAACAAAAATGTGCAAAACATGGCAGGATTGATGAGTCTACTATCTCTAACAAGAACTCCATGGAAAGTATTTGCCAGTTTTTGTCAAAGGGAGGAGCAGTTGTGTGGAACTGCACACTGAACTTTGGAGTTTGCTCACGAGCACACAGCCTATCAAGCAAGGCAGGCAACTCCATGAGTCACTCTCTGAGGAATTCACACAGTTTAGGACAAAAGACGACAGTGCTGCCATGTTCCGTGGAAGCAGTTCCATGAATTTCACATTCACACAGACTGAAAGAGGATACAATGGCATGGATTCCAGATCACCACCTCGGGCCTCCTGGCATAACAAACGTCTGGTCCGTAAACAGTGGTTCATCAACACCACACTCTGCCTAAATAGCCCCTAGATGTAAGGGGGCGGCTGTTTACAAGCACATTAAAAGATGGTGTTAGTACACCAGCATTTACAGCAAAATGTAAAAGACACAGGCCAAACACTGGAAGAACAATTGTCACTCTTGATTTTGTAACACTTCACATGCATATCATTTTATTATCTTACGTTGCTGATGTTGAGAGCGTTGACTTTGGACTGCAGCATCACAGGAGTATCAGAAGGTATGGAAATCTGTGTCTTATCTTTATCCCAGGCTTCACGGTACAGATGCTAAGGAGAAAGGAAGCACAATAACATTTCACTATGGTCTGAACACTGAGAAAAAAACACCAACAGGAATTCTTAGCTAATTCTGACTTGAATTAGTTTCCAGTCAGCCATTCCCATGGCAGAAATTCTACTCCCCATCACAAAGAAAAGAAACGTCATCACACAAATGAAAGGTAAGGGAAAGGTAAGCTTACGTCACTCATCTGCAAAGCATTGATCTTGGCCTGGACAACGTCTGGCGTGTCAGTAATGCTGGTGAATTTCATCTCATCTGGCCGCGTGCGGTACAACCTCTCATTCAGGAGCTCCTGGGCTTTCTTTGCTTTGACCACATCTACAGAACCTTCTGTCAACCAGCCGATGCCTCGCAACCACTCCAGGTCTGACTTGTACACATTCTACAAATAAACCAAGGGTTAGTGACGTTGCAGAGACAACTCTCCGCGCAGAGAGGGTTTGTACAAGGCTTTGCCCAAGCTCCATCTCATACAGTTACACAACAAGCAGTGAATGAGACTGTGGTGTGCCCAGCCCTTCCCACACACAGCTAAACCCCTATTTTGCACAGCAAGGAAATCACCGGTCTTTTAAAGATACTTGCTACATGCAGATCAGTGGTGCAATCTGCAAGCATACACGCAGCAACAGACCAAAAAAATATCAGAGACATATGCTATGTTTCCCTTCCGTGTGAACTGCCTGGAGTACTTCTGGCCCTCAAGTGGAAAACACTACTGATTTGGAAAGGATCATCCAGACGAACTAAAATGAACATCCTAGGACCGACTGCAGGCTCATGAACCTCCATTTGAAAAGACATTTGCGCAGTCACTAACAAATGAGGCCTTCCATAAAGCTTTTCTACGTTTACTCATACGCACATCACTCTGTAGGTCGTAGGCCTTCCTTGCATGGATCACGTCATTCTGGTCGGGCAGACACGTCCACTGGTGGAGGTACTGGCGGTAGTCAACATCGCTGACTAGCGTCTGGCACTCCTTGGCTGCCTGCACGGACATCGCGTCAACCGGTATGTGGACCTGGGCCTTGGAATCATGGTACGCCTTCCTGTAAATGCGGTCGTTCTGCAGCACCATGGCACGCGCAGCCCACGACAGTTTGGGATCCTCCTGGGCAGTCCGGCACCCAATGTAGTGGCCTTTCTCCTTCTCGTGTGTTTCCTTGTACTTGTACTAGAAATGCAAAACGAAGTATTAAAAGTGGTAGTGAATGTGGGATGATTCTCCCATAATTTCATATTGCTACTGATCAGAAATATATTATGTTATGAAATATACTCATTAAGAGTTTAGAAATGTCTAACACATTCTTTCTCCACAGTTTTTTGTTTGTTTTCATTTTTTTTTTATTTTCTAATGTATGCTTAATGTCAGGATTTATAATTCAATGTTCCTTTTGGAAACTGTTGCCCATTTTCTCTCTGCAGTGAATTCATTTCAGCAGGCTGTCAAGATGAATCTGAAATACTATAGGTTTTATGTTCTACATAGCTTATTACTTCATTCTTGTTTCTCAAGCTCACTGAAAATAAATGTAAAGGAAGAACATACGTCACTCGCAATGTCTCTTGATGCCTTTGCACTTCGGATTGGAATTGCATCAGCTCTCATGTCATAACCCTTCTTTTTGGCCTCTTCCCAGGCCTGTACATAAAGTTTCTACACAAAAAAAGACAGAAGATGGCTTCTCAATATTCTGAAAGATGGAATTTCTACCTTTCATAATTATTTCTTCAAATTTTCATGATTATATATTTTAGAAGATCTTTATGGTTAAAGAAATGCTTACTTAACTTCTGAATTTCCATTATTTAGTATATGTTTAAACATTCTTACGTGGCTAACATTAGCTGCATTGGCCTTCGCTAACAAAATTGTCGGTGTGTCAGGCATGACATGTATTGTCTTTTTGTCTGCATCCCAGGCTTCTGTGTATAAACGCTAGGAGAGAGGAAAACACATTCCTTTAAAAAGTTTCTTTATATATGTGATGATTCAAAGACTGCAAATTTGAAAGCAGTAGTTAACAAAAATATATCCATGATATAAAAGTAACCTTGAAGCAGAGCAAGATACATATAAGCAAACTAATACATTTGTCCAAAGAAAGTATTTTACAAACCGCAAGTGGTAGTTCAAGCAAGCTTTAAATACCCTGACACAGCAAAGCTTCTTATTGAACAGCTTAGGAAGGAAACTTTGTCCTTCCTCATTATTCCTCAGGCTAAGTTGGCACAGCAATTGATTGACTTAGGACTGCTGTAGGAGGAAAACTATATTCCTTATTCTGCCGTATCTGTATGAGTTGTTTGATTGATGTTTCTTATTAAAGAGGAGTAGGCACTTTGTGACTTTCATCCTCAGGTCTGAGATAAATTGCAGAAGCCTCACTTCCAGAGAACATCAGCTATTTCCTCATAACTTCTTCATCATAAAGTACGACACTCAGTCAACAATACATTACTATAGCAGCTGCAGTAAAAGCCTCAATATTGCACTACCTTCTGTCTTACAGCATGGTCATGGCACCACCACCGCTGGAGGTACCCTAACACCTTTCTGGAACATCATTGCTGCAGATTTCACAGTATTGTCTAAGAACCGCAAAAAACTTTAGCCTGTTCTGTCACAGATGAGCTTTGTACAGTGAAGTAGCAGTAACAAAATAGAAAAGCCATACCAAACAAATATTTAAAAGTAGGATTTCAGCTGAGATGGGAGAAGAGCGAAATTCACCAAAATTTTTAGTATTATTCTTGAAAAATATGTGCTTATGGTCAATTTTTTTCTGGACATTTTCAGTAAGTGTTTAGTTCAGACTGAGCCCTGAGATAAGAGCTTTTCTGTGCAAAGGCTGAATTTAAACATTAATTTTCTCTATGTCTACAAGAAAAGTGTTTAGTCTTATTTTGTATTTTTCACCTCATGAACAAGTTCTATTAGCTAGTGAGCACACTAGTGATTTTGAGAAAAAACAAAACAACACAAATCTCACCTTGTTCATTATCTCAGCATTTTGCTTGGCTAAGACCATGGCCAAGGAATCTGTCACACTAGTAAATTTAATTTGGTCTGCTGGTTGACGATACTTCCTTTCACTCAGGATTTCTCCAGCTTTCTTAGCTTTCTCAACATCCACGGAACCAATAGGAACCCATCCGATACCTCTCAGCCATTCCAGGTCTGATTTGTAAACAGCCTGAAAAGATTTGGAAGTTCATTACTTGTGTGCAAATGTGATAAAATATTAAAATAATTATAAATCAGAATATCCAAGTCTATACAAACAATTGTATATTTTTATACATAGTAGCAGAATACAGTTTTTAAAACATATGGTTATTTTTGAAGAGTTAGTAAAATAATTATTAAGTCACAAAAGCAATAGAGTTATTGAAAAACTCCATAAATACCAGAGTTAGACACAAATTATAACTCAAGCTAAGGACTGAGAAAATAGGATCAAACATAAATTTGATGATAGAATATTAAACATTTAACCTCTATCAGTATGACTGATACAAGCAAATAAGGCATATTATATATATTTTAAAAATTATATTGTACAAGACCTGGTATATTTGATTATGTACTATAAATTTAACAATTTACTCACATCACTCTGTAGATCATAGGCCTTCTTAGCATGGATAACATCATTCTGGTCCGGCAGGCAGATCCACTGATGCAGATAGTGGCGGTAATCAATGTCGCTGACCAACCCTTGACATTTCTTGGCCAACACGATTCCCAGCATGTCCACTGGGCTACTGAAGTGCGTCTTGGACTTCTCAAAGGCTTTCTTGTACTCTCTGTCACTCTGGATCTTGGCTACGTGCATCGACCACATCATCTTGGGATCATCCTCTATGTTACGGGCCCCTATGTGGTGGCCAAGCTGCTTGCGGTAGCCTTCTTTGTATTTGTACTGAAATAAAGTATATTCATGTTCACATGGTATGTTTTTAAATTAATAAATAATTCACAGAGTTTAAAATAACCATTAATATTTTGTTTAGAGAAAAATATGGTTCAAGCCTTTCTACCGTTTTATTAATTTCCACATAAAAGGGATTTTTATTACAGATATCATTATCTCTGATTTTTTATATAACTATATGACATTTTCAATTACCTAAAAATTTAATGGCACATACTTCCTAAAAAGTTTAGTATTCCACATTCTTTTAATATTAATGTTAAAATGTAAAGATTAACTTATTTTAAAAGCTTATTACAAAACACCTAGATGAAGACAGTCTGAGTTGGTTTTAATACTAACAGTTTAAATACCAATCTTCATAGAAAAACAAGAAGCATAAAAAACTGTTATCCTTTGTCTCTTCGCGATGTTTCCTCACCCCCGAAGCAAAACCTGTCATTGCACCTTTTTTCCCTATTTTTGTATTCAGACACCTTAAATTTCAATGTGACACTTCAACAGAACTATTTTTTTCCTCAGGAAAAGACAATGATTTAGAACTTTTAGAATTCATTTACTAATATATTTACTTTGGGGAGAGATTTTAAAGTATTTCCCATTTTGAATCAGAAATTAATTTGACTAACTCCAGCACAGACTCGTACGCCTTATTGATCATCCTACTTGCACATCCATGGACATCAGTGGAACTATTACACGGGGCATAGACATAATCCTCACATTATTTTATTTATTTATTACTGTGATATATACCTCATACATAAAAACACCGGCTATCCATTCCTTTCATGTACTAAAGGCATGCAGTAGAATCAATGGCTTTCAGCATTTTCTATTCTATAAACTCAAGGTATTATATTAACAAACAACGGAACAAACATTCTGGTTCTTCTCCATTACCAATTCCATACAGACAGATAAAAAAACCTGCTTACATCACTGGCAATCTCCCTGGATGCTCTGGCAGCTTGAATAGGAATGGCATCAAAACGCAAATCATGACCCTTCTTCTTCGATTCCTCCAAAGCTAGTTTGTACATTTTCTGTGAGAAAAACAGTCACATTTTTGTTTCAAAAACAGAATCACACTTCAGTTAGCAGATCTGTGTAATAAAACAAATTAAGTCCTTAAACAATATTGTTAATATTCAGACAACATAAATATCTGAACACAGCTCTATCTTCTCTAGAAAATAAAAAAAATGCAGATTTCAAAGGTCTTGTAATTGTGTTGTAGCTGCTTGGAAATTGGAAATCATATAGGGAGGGCAAAGAAAGGAATATTCTAAAAGTTACATTATTTATTTCCATACCTTGCTATAGAAATGATTTATCATTTATGGCAGATAATATATTTTAGAAGCCCAATTACACACCCAGGAGGTAAATTCTAGCAAAAGAACAACTCCGATTTTAGCAGTGGAGCTGGCAAATTGTGAAACTAAACAACTTGACAATATAATAATATTAATTAAAAGCCAGAGATGACAAAATTGTACTTGTCAGAAATCCTTTAATTCTCTTAACTCTTCAGTTTCACTCACCTGACTGTAGTTTAATTGGTTTTGTTTAGCTAGCAGGATTTCTGGTGTGTCAGGCATGACGTGAACCATGGTCTTATCTTTATTCCATGCTTCAGTGTATAAACGCTACGAAAGAATATAAGAAGAGATTAATATTGCATTACAAAACAAGTTAATACCTAATTATTCAGGTAAAACATAGAGCATATGGGGTAAAATTATAGGAAATATAGCATGGATAAACTGTTACGTATTTAATCATGTAGGGATACCATTTCTAAAAACAGAATTTATCTGAGGAGATTTAACAACACTTAGAAAATTGCCAAAGAAAAAATTAAAATGTAATATGCAGAATATCATGACAAAGTTGAGTCTTCCATTACACGGCCTGATAGTTTTGATGGAAACAAACCGAGCCCACAATTTGAAAATACATTATCTTTGAACTTTAGCATTACTTGTGGTCATTGTATTTCTAGCCCTGTCTCCAGGATTTGGGCGGAGACTGCTGAAGTGTTACTTAATCGAATCAAGACTCACCTTGTTCATTGTCTCTGCATTCTGCTTGGCTAAGACCATCTCTAGAGAATCAGTGACGCTAGTAAACTTGATCGTGTCTGGAGGCTGACGGTATATTTTATCACTCAAGATCTCTCCTGCCTTCTTGGCTTTTTCAACGTCCAAGGAACCAATGGGGACCCAACCAATGCCCCGCAACCATTCAAGGTCAGACTTGTAGCAGTTCTATTACAAAAAAATACACAGGTTATTTTAGTAACGATAATGCAATTTACATGGTGCATTTTTTCACAGTTAAGTAACCTCCCTATCAACTTTTCATTCAAATAAACTCAAAACCGTAGAGAAAATCTTAGAAAAAATAACTGCATATGATCTACATTAAAAGGGAAACCATTACCCAAGTTTCACAGAATGGCAAATAATAAAAAGCCCAAATTTTGGTATTACGGAATTTAATTTAAATGTCAATTCCTTAACATATCCTATTGAAGATGTGAATTTCAATTAGCCACAAAACTTAAAAATAAGACTTGAAAATTTGGTTCTACCACACTGGTATGTGATGGCCTGGTCCACCTATGTAAAATATCAAATACATTCCTCACCAAAAATTAAATCAAAAAGAACTCACATCACTCTGTAGATCATAGGCCTTCTTAGCATGGATAACATCATTCTGGTCCGGCAGGCAGATCCACTGATGCAGATAGTGGCGGTAATCAATGTCGCTGACCAACCCTTGACATTTCTTGGCCAACACGATTCCCAGCATGTCCACTGGGCTACTGAAGTGCGTCTTGGACTTCTCAAAGGCTTTCTTGTACTCTCTGTCACTCTGGATCTTGGCTACATGCATCGACCACATCATCTTCGGGTCATCCTCTATGTTGCGGGCCCCTATGTGGTGGCCAAGCTGCTTGCGGTAGCCTTCTTTGTATTTGTACTGAAATATAAATCAAGATACTATATTTCTATATCACCTCTAAATATCGCTTACTTGCATTAAATACTTGTAGTAATAAACCCTCAAAATTTCTCTATAATCTACAGTCAAAAACCCCAAACTGTCAAAGCAATTCTGGAGCTAATAACCACATTGAATTTTTGAGACATGAGTTAGAACCAAAATAGACATTTTTACGTAAGTTTTTTGAAAAAACACTCGTCACTAATATTAGTGAGAAATAATCCTCTCCTTATTAAATATATTTAGTTCATATTAAATATAATAATATACATAATGTTAATATTTAATTGAAGATACAGGTTTATGAGCTATAAAATTAACATGAGAGCAACATTATATTGTCCTTATAACTTCTCAACATTTAATTTTTACAATTAAGTCTTTAAGCATATATAATAATTTGCTTCCAAAAATCCATTATTTGAGATCACAGCTTAATTGAAATGCCTTTTACAGAATTCAGTTGATGACTTTCAGGTTGCAGAGATCAGATGTCGCCACACAAAGACACAAAAGAGTAGTTTCTTACATCACTGGCAATTTGCCGGGATGCTTTGGCAGCTTGAATGGGGATAGCGTCACTTCTCAAATCATAGCCTTTCTTTTTGTCTTCTTCCATGGCCTGTTTGTAGAGTTTCTAGGTGAAGAATAAAATAATGGGATTCATGTCAGTAAGTTCCATATATTACATTCTATACAAAAGAAAGTGCTTGTGAGCAGATATTAAAAATTACGTTAACATTTATCCTAACTCAGCTTTATCTTTCTTAACTCAAAGCCCCAGATCAGTAGCTGATAAAAATTCATATCAAAGGAACACCTTTGCTAAACACATTAGCTAATGATTTTTTTTCTTTCAATACTATAAATAAGATAACATTGACTACAATTTTAGAGATAACTATTCTTCTATACAAGTAGAATAAAACTTACTTTTTGAAGCCACCCCTTACTGATGTGAATTTATTTGCCTAAACTAACACTGAACACTGGGCTCAGAGCTCTTCAGAATTGTGCTATAAATTAACTTTTTGATATTTCCAATGTTGGAATTAATTTTGTGCCTTCCCAACAGTATGCACGCTGGCAGAAATTACTCCTAAAATTCACTGGGACACACAGCTTTTCATGGAATTTATTCTCAACAGTGTTCACTGATGTATAGATGCACTACCGAACAAATATGCAAACAATGTTTTTAAAGTCACAATTTTGAGGATAAATATTGGGAGTTACTTAAAGAAACTGATGGTATCATCTATATAAGGTTTATTAGAATGCTGATGATCCAGACATGAAGCACAGCAGTTACACTTGGAGACCTAACACACTTACCACGCTGTAGTTTTGCATGTTCTGTTTTGCCAGTGTGATTTCAGGTGTGTCAGGCATTATGTGGATTTGTGTCTTGTCTTTATCCCAGGCCTCAGTATATAAACGCTGCAGGAGAAATAACGTATGTTAAAGGTGGGGAAAAAACAGTGACTACTTGGAGATGTCCTAAAACATAAGAATTACAGATCTGTACTCCAAGTGAAGTCTAATAAATCCTTATTCCTTATATAGCAATGAGATTTTATATTCAATCTTCTAGATACTTAATGCCCAGGTTAAGAATAGTAATCTAGAAAGAATTCTGTTAAAAAAATGTTTAGAAAAATGCACAGAATGCTAATCAGACACACAGAGATCTAAACTCTAAGAACAAGGCCTGTTTGAAAGAGGAAATGGTTTTATTCACATAAGTAGAACTGAAATGAGGGACACAGATTCAGAAAAACTCTTATATTTTAAGTACTACACTGAATTGTTTAATATACAGCTATTTCAAAGACTACCCTAAAACAAGGAGTTTATTAAATACAAGATTAATAGATAAACTTGATAAATTATTAGACTTATTAGACAAATTGTTATACTAAAAATTAGATGAAAGTTACGTAACACATTAGTAGATATAGAGTAGAGTACGTGGAAAGCTTCACGACTGATAATTCCAATTTAACCTGGTAACTTGGAAGATACCATTAAATTAGCTCTTGCTGAAAAGAAGTTACCTGTTGATTACCAGCAATGTAACTTACACTTTTAAAGTCTCGCTGTGCTGAAATCTCACACAGCAACCGCACATTTGTATTTCTAGCCCTGTCTCCAGGATTTGGGCGGAGACTGCTGAAGTGTTACTTAATCGAATCAAGACTCACCTTGTTCATTGTCTCTGCATTCTGCTTGGCTAAGACCATCTCTAGAGAATCAGTGACACTAGTAAACTTGATCGTGTCTGGAGGCTGACGGTATATTTTATCACTCAAGATCTCTCCTGCCTTCTTGGCTTTTTCAACGTCCAAGGAACCAATGGGGACCCAACCAATGCCCCGCAACCATTCAAGGTCAGACCTGTAGCAGTTCTATTACAAAATACGAAGATAGCTGTCTCATTAATATTGCCAGTTAAATATATCATATATATCATACAACTAATGCTTCCTTTCTGTAAATTGCCCTCCTCCTAGTTCAATTTGCAAAATAATCTCTGTTAGCAACCTAGATTCAGACCCCATATCTGTATTCAAGAGGCATCATTCACCCAACAACATGTTGGGGAATGGTAAAGAGTAATGAGATTAAAAAAAAACCCTGAAAAATCGGTATAAACTTTTCCTGTAATATTTATTCCCAACAAATAAATAGTCATGCACTAGGAACAGCATGTCTTAATTGAAACCATTTTCTCCAACACAGAACAAAGGAATTATCTCCATTAAATTCAGGCAATGAAAAAAAAAGTCACACACGGCATTTCCTCTTCATATGCAATTAATCTGCATATAAAGGTATTAGGATTGCTTATTATGAAGGACTACATGCAGCTAATTCTACTATTCGTCTAAGTGATTAACTGTATATAAACTCTCATAATACTCAATGTTCCTTATACACAGATTCATTGACTTCTAAAAAACTTACAACCTTGCTTGGTACAGGTAAAGAAAAACACAATGTGAAAAACCACTGTATGAGAGAGACAGCTCAAGCAGCTTCTATAGCTTATATCCGAAGGAAATTACATAATCTTTAGAATTCCAATGCTTATCAGCCAGTACTCACATCACTCTGTAGATCATAGGCCTTCTTAGCATGGATAACATCATTCTGGTCCGGCAGGCAAGTCCATTCATGTAGATAGTTGCGGTAATCAATGTCGCTGACCAACTCCTGACACTTCTTGGCCAACACGATTCCCAGCATGTCCACTGGGCTACTGAAGTGCGTCTTGGACTTCTCAAAGGCTTTCTTGTACTCTCTGTCACTCTGGATCTTGGCTACGTGCATCGACCACACCATCTTCGGGTCATCCTCTATGTTGCGGGCCCCTATGTGGTGGCCAAGTTGCTTGCGGTAGCCTTCCTTATATTTGTACTGTAGGCAAAAAAAAAGTTCAGTGAGATTTAGTTGAGTTTTCTTTATATCCCTACCACCACCTGTGACACAACCTCTAGAAAACTTAGTATCTATAAACCACGGCGACTTCAGACTAAGAAAGAATTCAGCTGATGAACTGCAGTGTACGGCTGCAAAAGGATTCATATAACATTATCTGCTTGATATGACCTTCACATTCTTGAGACGCTCCCTGGCCTAAGAGCTACTACTCAGTAACTGAGAGTAAAAAAAGTCTCAAAATTATGGCAGCAATACAAAAGGCCCAAAGTTCAACAAATATCCCCTGCATAAAGAACCAGTAAGTGAACTTCAAGCACAATGTACAAATAAATTCCCTTTCAATCTACAGACGTTATAAAAACTGGAAGAACATGGAGACAGACCTAGAAGTTTAAACAGAGACACCAAATGCATATATGGAACAAATTTCGATATTAATAGCAAATAAAAATAAAAGAAATATTTACTTTTATGCTGCCTCTGTTTATACACAACAACTTGGTTTCTGTTTCCTTTCATCAGGGCCATGCAGAGTAGCAGTACAGGGGGCAGCACACCACCTCAAAAGTACAGGCTGTTGCATGAGGAGATGCCGCCACAAGCCCAGCATGGACACTGCTTTGGAGGATGTCCATCACCCAGCTCCCACAGTTACACTCTACACCATCTACACAGGCCCTCGCAACAACACACACCCGTAACGTGCAGGGACAGCTACAGGAAGACCCTCCAGAGCCAACATATTTACGGACGAGCTGAATGGCTGCGACAGGTAAGAGCTTTGTTGCCTCCATTGGGCTGAGGTTGCAAACTCCCGGCTTCACCAGCAACCACCTGGAAATTGTGCAACACACTGTGCCGCCAAGGGCTCCTGCGTACTTACATCACTTGCAATATCTCTGGAAGCTTTAGCAGACTTGATCGGAATGGCATCTGCCCGCATGTCATAGCCCTTTTTCTTCTCTTCCTCCATCGCAAGCTTGTACAGTTTCTGCAAGAAAAACAAGCATTCCCCTCAAACAACACTTCTTCCTGGGCCATGGCAGTGTCCAGGGAGGGACACTTAACCCCAGCTCAAACACCCACCTCACTGAAGTTCACTCTGTTCTGCTGGGCTAGCAAAATACCAGGTGTGTCCGGCATAATGTGAACGCTGGTTTTATCCTTCTCCCACGCTGCTATGTACGAGCGCTGAAAAAATGAGAACAACGAGAAATAAGATCACGCAAGCACAGGGAAAGAAACTCCAAGAGCAACCTAGCTCAAGGGGCCTCTACTTTGCACTGACTCGGGAAGGCCTTTTCTTCTCCCAAAGCCTTCCAACGGCTCACCCTTTGCTTCTACACACTGCACCCAATCACTCATGCCACCACACAAAAGAAAACTTGACCAAAACCAAGGAACACAAAGCCCTGATGCAAGAGCACGCAATACACCTCTTCCAAAACCCAGGCCCTGGAAGGAGAGGGCCCAGCATCCTGGGGGAAAGGAAGGCGCTCGTTTCCTTCAGGTGGCAAACACAAGGCAATCTCACCTGGTTCATGATTTCAGAGTTGTGCTTTGCCAGAACCATAGGCATCGAGTCAGGAAGGCTCGTGAATTTGATGGTGTCTGGGTGTTGCCGATACTTCTTGTCACTCAGGATGAGGCTTGCCCTCTTATTCTTCTCATCGTCCAGCGAACCACTTGGGGACCAGCCAATGCCCCTCAGCCACAGCAGGTCAGACTTGTACACATTCTGAAAGGACAGGCAAGGACACAAAGCACCTCAGCTACCTCCTTCCTCCATGCAACCTCTCCTCCTACCAAGGGAAGCTCTGTCGAACAAAACACATTCCCCTGCGCCAACCCACCAGCCACCACGAAGGGACTCCCAGTAAAGCTAAGCCCCCTGGATCCCAGCTCCCCATGCCTGCAACAGCACAAGCAGGTGCCAAGCAATCCACAAAGCCTTCCCTCCACCATCTTCTTACTCCCCCCGGGAAAGAGCTAAGCCCATTTGGCAACCTCCAGCTGGCAGTAGCACAGGAGAAGCCTTGTACCACACCACATGAGGCTCTTCGTACCATTCACAACTGCACACATGGCTTGCCTTTGCCCACTGTCAGTCCTCCAAAAGAACGTATTTGACTCCATTGCTCTTCCCCTGCCACACAGAACTCTAACCACCTACAGCAACCCTCCCACCAAAGTGCTCAAGGCAACACAGGACTCTTCTGTGACCACAAACTATGACCCCCCACACACTTCATCCCTACTCGTTCACAACGGCAACTCTCAGCAAGACAGTATGGCCACAACTATCTCAGTCTCTCAAAACAACCCAGACTTACGCTCCCCACCTGGACCTCCTCCAACAAAGGAACAGAACACAACACAGGAGAGACTTCTGGCTTTCACACAGCCAGTAAAGAACAACTTACATCACTCTGAAGGTCATACACTCTCTTGGCTTGTACAACGTCGTTCTGATCGGGCAGACAGGTCCACCGATGCAGAGGGTGCTTGTAATCAATGTCGCTGACCAACTCCTGACACTTCTTGGCCAACACGATTCCCAGCATGTCCACTGGGCTACTGAAGTGCGTCTTGGACTTCTCAAAGGCTTTCTTGTACTCTCTGTCACTCTGGATCTTGGCTACATGCATCGACCACATCATCTTCGGGATCATCCTCTATGTTGCGGGCCCCTATGTGGTGGCCAAGCTGCTTGCGGTAGCCTTCCTTATATTTGTACTGTAGGGTTAAAAGAAGCTCAGTAAGTGTCAGAACAGCTGTTCTCCCTTCTGACACCATTCTCCAGCAGCGCCTGTGAGCAAGCGCTTTGCTAATGGAGCCTGGAAAGATCACCACAGGAAGAGGTGTCTAAGCGCAGCATATCCCTACTCTGTCCTACACTTCCACCCCACCCCACACTTACACTGGGCCACAAGATGCACGTGGAGGCTCACCCTGAAAAAGTAGCACAGCAACCTGCAAGCAGTCCAGGAAACTACTGGAGTGAACTGAGGACTACTTCCTAGTACAGACGATGGAGAGCCTGACCAGAGGAGAGGCACTAATGGACCTGCTGCTCACTAACGAGGATGAACTTATCGAAGAAGTCAAGATTGGAGGTAGCCTGGGCTGCAGCAACCATGCCCTAGTAGAATTCTCAGTTTTGAGGGACACAGGACAGGTAAAAAGTAAGAGTTGGTACCCTAAACCTCAGAAAGGCAAATTTTCAGCTGGTTAGGGCACTAGTGAGTGGGATCCCTTGGGAAACTGCCCTCAGAGATAAAGGAGTGAATGGGAGCCAGGAGATGTTTAAAGACATTTTTTTAGGGCACAAGAGCTCTCAATCCCAACATGCAGGAAGTCAGGCAGGGGAGGCAGGAGACCAGCTTGGCTAAGTCAAGACCTCTTTATCCAAACTAAAACACAAAACCAGAATGCAATGGCAGTGGAGGCAGGAATACACATCCTGGGGAGATCATAGGGATATGGCCTGGGAGTGCAGGGAGGGGATCAGGAGAGCAAAGGCACAGTTGCAGATGAACTTGGCTAGGGACATAAAAAATAACAAGAAGGGTTTCTTCAGGTACACAGGACAACATAGGAAGATGAAAGCGTACCCCTAGGTCTCCCCTAGTTTCACCATGATGAGCAAAATGGGAGACCTGGCTACGATTGACATGGAGAAGGCTGAGATACTCAACAACCTTTTTGCCTTGGTCTTCACCAGGAAGTGCTCTAGCCATGCTGCCCAATTCACTGAATCCAAAAGCAGGGACTGGGAGAATGAAGTACTGCCCACTGTAGGAGAAGATCAGGTTCAAGATTGTCTAAGGAACTTGAATGCGCACAAGTCCATAGGACCTGATGAGATGCATCCGCGGGTCCTCAGGGAACTGGCAGATGAAGTTGCTAAGCCACTATCCATCATATGTGAAAAGTTGTGTCAGACCGGTGAAGTTCCCAGTGACTGGAAAATGGGAATCGGTCGACAGCTGGATGAATATGAGCCAGCAGTGTGCCCAGGTGGCCAAGAAGGCCAACATCATCCTGGACTGTATGAAGAATAGTGTGGCCAGTAGGACTAGGGAAGTGATCATGCCCCTCTACTCAGCACTGGTGAGGCCTTACCTCGAGTGCCGTGTCCAGTTTTAGGCCCCTCACTACAAGAAAAACATTGAAGTGCTGGAGTGTGTCCAGAGAAGGGCAACGGAGCTGGTGAGGGGTTTGGAGCACAAGACTTATGACAAGCAGCTGGGGGAACTGGGGGTGTTCAGCCTGGAGAAAAGGAAGCTGAGAGGAGACCTTATTGCTCTCTGCAACTCCCTGAAAGGAGAGGGTAGTGACGTGGGGGTTGGTCTCATTTCCCAAGTAATAGCTGATAGGACAAGAGGAAACATCCTAAAGATGCGCCAGAGGAGGTTTAGACTGGATATTAGGAAAAATTTCTTCACCAAAAGGGTTGTCAAACATTGGAACAGGCTGTGCAGGGAAGTGGTGGAGTCACCATTCCTAGAGATATTTAAAAGATGGGAAGATGTGGTGCTGAGGGACATGCTTTAGTAGTAACTTGGCAGTGCCAGGTTAATGGTTGGACTTGAGGATCTTAAAGATCCCTTCCAACCATAATGATTCTATGATTCCATAGCCGCTTTCCAGGACGTAAAGGGGCCTACAGAAAAGATGAGGAGGGACTCTATATCAGGAAGTGTAGCAATAGAACGAGGGGTAATGGTTTTAAACTGAAAGAGGGGAGACCTGGATTAAGTATGAGAAAGAAATTCTTTACTGTGAGGGTGGTGAGACACTGGCACAGGCTGTCAAGGAAAGTTCTAGTTGCCCCATCCCTGGAGGTCTTCAAGGACACGTTGGATGGGGCTTTGAATAACCTGATCCAGTGGGAGGCGTCCCTGCCCGTGGCAGGCAGGTTGAAAATGGATGATTTTAAGATCACTTCCAATCCAACTCATTCTACGATTCTATGATGCTATGACCTTTTACCCTGCCTCCTTCTGAAAGCTCAAGTAAGACTGAGGAGAGCATGCCCCAAGGGCTCCTGGGTACTTACATCACTTGCAATATCTCTGGAAGCTTTAGCAGACTTGATCGGAATGGCATCTGCCCGCATGTCATAGCCCTTTTTCTTCTCTTCCTCCATCGCAAGCTTGTACAGTTTCTGCAAGAAAAACAAGCATTCCCCTCAAACAACACTTCTTCCTGGGCCATGGCAGTGTCCAGGGAGGGACACTTAACCCCAGCTCAAACACTCACCTCACTGAAGTTCACTCTGTTCTGCTGGGCTAGCAAAATACCAGGTGTGTCCGGCATAATGTGAACGCTGGTTTTATCCTTCTCCCACGCTGCTATGTACGAGCGCTGAAAAAATGAGAACAACGAGAAATAAGATCACGCAAGCACAGGGAAAGAAACTCCAAGAGCAACCTAGCTCAAGGGGTCTCTACTTTGCACTGACTCGGGAAGGCCTTTTCTTCTCCCAAAGCCTTCCAACGGCTCACTCTTTGCTTCTACACACTGCACCCAATCACTCATGCCACCACACAAAAGAGAACTTGACCAAAACCAAGGAACACAAAGCCCCGATGCAAGAGCACGCAATACACCTCCTCCAAAACCCAGGCCCTGGAAGGAGAGGGCCCAACATCCTGGGGGAAAGGAAGGCGCTCGTTTCCTTCAGGTGGCAAACACAGGGCAATCTCACCTGGTTCATGATTTCAGAGTTGTGCTTTGCCAGAACCATAGGCATCGAGTCAGGAAGGCTCGTGAATTTGATGGTGTCTGGGTGTTGCCGATACTTCTTGTCACTCAGGATGAGGCTTGCCCTCTTATTCTTCTCATCGTCCAGCGAACCACTTGGGGACCAGCCAATGCCCCTCAGCCACAGCAGGTCAGACTTGTACACATTCTGAAAGGACAGGCAAGGACACAAAGCACCTCAGCTACCTCCTTCCTCCATGCAACCTCTCCTCCCACCAAGGGAAGCTCTGTTGAACAAAACACATTCCACTGCGCCAACCCACCAGCCACCACGAAGGGACTCCCAGTAAAGCTAAGCCCCCTGGATCCCAGTTCCCCATGCCTGCAACAGCACAAGCAGGTGCCAAGCAATCCACAAAGCCTTCCCTCCACCATCTTCTTACTCCCCCCGGGAAAGAGCTAAGCCCATTTGGCAACCTCCAGCTGGCAGTAGCACAGGAGAAGCCTTGTACCACACCACATGAGGCTCTTCGTACCATTCACAACTGCACACATGGCTTGCCTTTGCCCACTGTCAGTCCTCCAAAAGAACGTATTTGACTCCATTGCTCTTCCCCTGACACACAGAACTCTAACCACCTACAGCAACCCTCCCACCAAAGTGCTCAAGGCAACACAGGACTCTTCTGTGACCACAAACTATGACCCCCCACACACTTCATCCCTACTCGTTCACAACGGCAACTCTCAGCAAGACAGTATGGCCACAACTATCTCAGTCTCTCAAAACAACCCAGACTGACGCTCCCCACCTGGACCTCCTCCAACAAAGGAACAGAACACAACACAAGAGAGACTTCTGGCTTTCACACAGCCAGTAAAGAACAACTTACATCACTCTGAAGGTCATACACTCTCTTGGCTTGTACAACGTCGTTCTGATCGGGCAGACAGGTCCACCGATGCAGAGGGTGCTTGTAATCAATGTCGCTGACCAACTCCTGACACTTCTTGGCCAACACGATTCCCAGCATGTCCACTGGGCTACTGAAGTGCGTCTTGGACTTCTCAAAGGCTTTCTTGTACTCTCTGTCACTCTGGATCTTGGCTACGTGCATCGACCACACCATCTTCGGGTCATCCTCTATGTTGCGGGCCCCTATGTGGTGGCCAAGCTGCTTGCGGTAGCCTTCCTTATATTTGTACTGTAGGCAAAAAAAAAGTTCAGTGAGATTTAGTTGAGTTTTCTTTATATCCCTACCACCACCTGTGACACAACCTCTAGAAAACTTAGTATCTATAAACCACGGCGACTTCAGACTAAGAAAGAATTCAGCTGATGAACTGCAGTGTACGGCTGCAAAAGGATTCATATAACATTATCTGCTTGATATGACCTTCACATTCTTGAGACGCTCCCTGGCCTAAGAGCTACTACTCAGTAACTGAGAGTAAAAAAAGTCTCAAAATTATGGCAGCAATACAAAAGGCCCAAAGTTCAACAAATATCCCCTGCATAAAGAACCAGTAAGTGAACTTCAAGCACAATGCACAAATAAATTCCCTTTCAATCTACAGACGTTATAAAAACTGGAAGAACATGGAGACAGACCTAGAAGTTTAAACAGAGACACCAAATGCATATATGGAACAAATTTCGATATTAATAGCAAATAAAAATAAAAGAAATATTTACTTTTATGCTGCCTCTGTTTATACACAACAACTTGGTTTCTGTTTCCTTTCATCAGGGCCATGCAGAGTGGCAGTACAGGGGGCAGCACACCATCTTAGAAGTACAGGCTGTTGCATGAGGAGATGCCGCCACAAGCCCAGCATGGACACTGCTTTGGAGGATGTCCATCACCCAGCTCCCACAGTTACACTCTACACCATCTACACAGGCCCTCGCAACAACACACACCCGTAACGTGCAGGGACAGCTACAGGAAGACCCTCCAGAGCCAACATATTTACGGACGAGCTGAATGGCTGCGACAGGTAAGAGCTTTGTTGCCTCCATTGGGCTGAGGTTGCAAACTCCCGGCTTCACCAGCAACCACCTGGAAACTGTGCAACACACTGTGCCGCCAAGGGCTCCTGCGTACTTACATCACTTGCAATATCTCTGGAAGCTTTAGCAGACTTGATCGGAATGGCATCTGCCCGCATGTCATAGCCCTTTTTCTTCTCTTCCTCCATCGCAAGCTTGTACAGTTTCTGCAAGAAAAACAAGCATTCCCCTCAAACAACACTTCTTCCTGGGCCATGGCAGTGTCCAGGGAGGGACACTTAACCCCAGCTCAAACACCCACCTCACTGAAGTTCACTCTGTTCTGCTGGGCTAGCAAAATACCAGGTGTGTCCGGCATAATGTGAACGCTGGTTTTATCCTTCTCCCACGCTGCTATGTACGAGCGCTGAAAAAATGAGAACAACGAGAAATAAGATCACGCAAGCACAGGGAAAGAAACTCCAAGAGCAACCTAGCTCAAGGGGCCTCTACTTTGCACTGACTCGGGAAGGCCTTTTCTTCTCCCAAAGCCTTCCAACGGCTCACCCTTTGCTTCTACACACTGCACCCAATCACTCATGCCACCACACAAAAGAGAACTTGACCAAAACCAAGGAACACAAAGCCCTGATGCAAGAGCACGCAATACACCTCTTCCAAAACCCAGGCCCTGGAAGGAGAGGGCCCAGCATCCTGGGGGAAAGGAAGGCGCTCGTTTCCTTCAGGTGGCAAACACAAGGCAATCTCACCTGGTTCATGATTTCAGAGTTGTGCTTTGCCAGAACCATAGGCATCGAGTCAGGAAGGCTCGTGAATTTGATGGTGTCTGGGTGTTGCCGATACTTCTTGTCACTCAGGATGAGGCTTGCCCTCTTATTCTTCTCATCGTCCAGCGAACCACTTGGGGACCAGCCAATGCCCCTCAGCCACAGCAGGTCGGACTTGTACACGTTCTGAAAGGACAGGCAAGGACACAAAGCACCTCAGCTACCTCCTTCCTCCATGCAACCTCTCCTCCTACCAAGGGAAGCTCTGTTGAACAAAACACATTCCCCTGCGCCAACCCACCAGCCACCACGAAGGGACTCCCAGTAAACGCAGATCCCTACAATCTGGCTCCCCATGCCTGCAACAGCACAAGCAGGTGCCAAGCAATCCACAAAGCCTTCCCTCCACCACCTTCTGCATATAAGCCTTAGTGTCCCTGG
This sequence comes from Fratercula arctica, assembly GCA_947846985.1. Lineage (NCBI taxonomy): Eukaryota > Metazoa > Chordata > Aves > Charadriiformes > Alcidae > Fratercula > Fratercula arctica. The sequence continues at coordinate 2,115,038 of CANTUZ010000008.1, read as the reverse complement.
GACAGACCTATCACATTTAGCAATCCCCAGGTAGCAGTGGTATGGGAAGAGTCTTGTATCTCATCACTGAAGGCTCTTCATACCATTCACAACTGCCCACATGGCTTGCCTTTGCCCACTGTCAGTCCTCCAAAAGAACATATTTGACTCCATTGCTCTTCCTCTGCCACACAGAACTCTAGCCACATCCAGTGACCCTCCCACCAAAGTGCTCAAGGCAACACGGGACTCTTCTGTGACCACAAACTATGGCTCCATGCAAATTTAATTCCTGACCATTCTTGACAAAATGTTAGCAAAAGGAAAGCTGTTGAGATCTCTCATGAACAGTAAAATGAGTAATTTAGAGCCCTTGTTGAGAAAGGTTGAAATTGAAAATTTCTTGTGAATAGAAACATTGGGGTAATTATTTTAAACTGGAAGAATGTAGAGAGTTACATTAGATAGTAGGAAGAATTTCTTCACTGTGAGGGTCATGGATCACTGGCACAGGTTGCCCAGAGAAGCTGTGGCTGCCCCATTCCTGGAGGTGTTCAAGGCCAGGTTGCCCGGGGCTTGGAGTAAACTGGTCTAGGGGGACATGTCCCTGCCCAGGGCGTGAGGATGAACTAGATGACCTTTACAGTCCCTTCTAATACAAATCATTCTATGATGCAGCAAGACAGTATGGCCACAACATAGTTGCAGTCTCACAGAATCAGCCCAGACTTACGCTCCCCACCTGGACCTCCTCCAACAAAGGAACAGAACACAACACAAGAGAGACTTCTGGCTTTCACACAGCCAGTAAAGAACAACTTACATCACTCTGAAGGTCATACACTCTCTTGGCTTGTACAACGTCGTTCTGATCGGGCAGACAGGTCCACCGATGCAGAGGGTGCTTGTAATCAATGTCGCTGACCAACTCCTGACACTTCTTGGCCAACACGATTCCCAGCATGTCCACTGGGCTACTGAAGTGCGTCTTGGACTTCTCAAAGGCTTTCTTGTACTCTCTGTCACTCTGGATCTTGGCTACGTGCATCGACCACATCATCTTCGGATCATCCTCTATGTTGCGGGCCCCTATGTGGTGGCCAAGCTGCTTGCGGTAGCCTTCCTTATATTTGTACTGCAGGGTTAAAAGAAGCTCAGTAAGTGTCAGGACAGCTGTTCTCCCTTCTGACACCATTCTCCAGCAGCGCCTGTGAGCAAGCGCTTTGCTAATGGAGCCTGGAAAGATCACCACAGGAAGAGGTGTCTAAGCGCAGCATATCCCTACTCTGTCCTACATTTCTGTCCCCCCCAAGCCTACACTGGGCCACAGGAGGCACATGGAGGGCCAACACAGGAACTCCAACCAAGCTAGCTCAGGGAGCAGGAGCAATGCACACCAGCAGACCAGGTCTCCACACAACCTAAGCATCCCCATGGAGAGAAAACCTCAACAGCTGGGATGCAAAACTTGGGGAAAATCACCGGACTGCTCCAGCAGGCAACCTGGGCCTCATCCTGCACAGACCTGACTGCCCTCACCCACACAGCCCACACCAGCTGGCACACTCCACTGCACCAGGCTCTGCTGCACAGTGCTCAGGACTAATTTTTGCAGCCCTGTCTGTGTCCTCATCTGCAGGCCTACAGTCACTAAGCTTGGGAAGTGACAAGGGACAACACAATACAGTTTCCCTCACCTCTTACTGAAATGTAAAGTAAGACTGTGGAGAGACTGAACTCAGGTCCATACAGTAAGGGAACAAACCTGACCTACAGAACCTTGCATTAAAGAGTAAATCCAGCTCCTGCAGAGCTCAGGCCTGAAAAGATGCTCTGGGGCACAGTAATGAGTGGCTTACTGCGACTGGACCAGATAAAAATGATAAATATCCATGCTGAAACACAAAACTTGCTTTGGGTTTCCTTTCCTCATGTCCAGCTCAGCTGTGGAGCTGCAACATCAGGGCCATGCAGAGTGGCAGTACAGGGGGCAGCACACCATCTTAGAAGTACAGGCTGTTGCATGAGGAGATGCCGCCACAAGCCCAGCATGGACACTGCTTTGGAGGATGTCCATCACCCAGCTCCCACAGTTACACTCTACACCATCTACACAGGCCCTCGCAACAACACACACCCGTAACGTGCAGGGACAGCTACAGGAAGACCCTCCAGAGCCAACATATTTACGGACGAGCTGAATGGCTGCGACAGGTAAGAGCTTTGTTGCCTCCCTTGGGCTGAGGTTGCAAACTCCCGGCTTCACCAGCAACCACCTGGAAACTGTGCAACACACTGTGCCGCCAAGGGCTCCTGCGTACTTACATCACTTGCAATATCTCTGGAAGCTTTAGCAGACTTGATCGGAATGGCATCTGCCCGCATGTCATAGCCCTTTTTCTTCTCTTCCTCCATCGCAAGCTTGTACAGTTTCTGCAAGAAAAACAAGCATTCCCCTCAAACAACACTTCTTCCTGGGCCATGGCAGTGTCCAGGGAGGGACACTTAACCCCAGCTCAAACACCCACCTCACTGAAGTTCACTCTGTTCTGCTGGGCTAGCAAAATACCAGGTGTGTCCGGCATAATGTGAACGCTGGTTTTATCCTTCTCCCACGCTGCTATGTACGAGCGCTGAAAAAATGAGAACAACGAGAAATAAGATCACGCAAGCACAGGGAAAGAAACTCCAAGAGCAACCTAGCTCAAGGGGCCTCTACTTTGCACTGACTCGGGAAGGCCTTTTCTTCTCCCAAAGCCTTCCAACGGCTCACCCTTTGCTTCTACACACTGCACCCAATCACTCATGCCACCACACAAAAGAGAACTTGACCAAAACCAAGGAACACAAAGCCCCGATGCAAGAGCACGCAATACACCTCCTCCAAAACCCAGGCCCTGGAAGGAGAGGGCCCAGCATCCTGGGGGAAAGGAAGGCGCTCGTTTCCTTCAGGTGGCAAACACAAGGCAATCTCACCTGGTTCATGATTTCAGAGTTGTGCTTTGCCAGAACCATAGGCATCGAGTCAGGAAGGCTCGTGAATTTGATGGTGTCTGGGTGTTGCCGATACTTCTTGTCACTCAGGATGAGGCTTGCCCTCTTATTCTTCTCATCGTCCAGCGAACCACTTGGGGACCAGCCAATGCCCCTCAGCCACAGCAGGTCGGACTTGTACACGTTCTGAAAGGACAGGCAAGGACACAAAGCACCTCAGCTACCTCCTTCCTCCATGCAACCTCTCCTCCTACCAAGGGAAGCTCTGTCGAACAAAACACATTCCCCTGCGCCAACCCACCAGCCACCACGAAGGGACTCCCAGTAAAGCTAAGCCCCCTGGATCCCAGCTCCCCATGCCTGCAACAGCACAAGCAGGTGCCAAGCAATCCACAAAGCCTTCCCTCCACCATCTTCTTACTCCCCCCGGGAAAGAGCTAAGCCCATTTGGCAACCTCCAGCTGGCAGTAGCACAGGAGAAGCCTTGTACCACACCACATGAGGCTCTTCGTACCATTCACAACTGCACACATGGCTTGCCTTTGCCCACTGTCAGTCCTCCAAAAGAACGTATTTGACTCCATTGCTCTTCCCCTGCCACACAGAACTCTAACCACCTACAGCAACCCTCCCACCAAAGTGCTCAAGGCAACACAGGACTCTTCTGTGACCACAAACTATGACCCCCCACACACTTCATCCCTACTCGTTCACAACGGCAACTCTCAGCAAGACAGTATGGCCACAACTATCTCAGTCTCTCAAAACAACCCAGACTGACGCTCCCCACCTGGACCTCCTCCAACATAGGAACAGAACACAACACAAGAGAGATTTCTGGCTTTCACACAGCCAGTAAAGAACAACTTACATCACTCTGAAGGTCATACACTCTCTTGGCTTGTACAACGTCGTTCTGATCGGGCAGACAGGTCCACCGATGCAGAGGGTGCTTGTAATCAATGTCGCTGACCAACTCCTGACACTTCTTGGCCAACACAATTCCCAGCATGTCCACTGGGCTACTGAAGTGCGTCTTGGACTTCTCAAAGGCTTTCTTGTACTCTCTGTCACTCTGGATCTTGGCTACGTGCATCGACCACATCATCTTGGGATCATCCTCTATGTTGCGGGCCCCTATGTGGTGGCCAAGCTGCTTGCGGTACGCAGTTTTGTATTGGTACTAATTGAATGCAGAAACAACAATTATCCGTATTTTTCAAGCTGTAGTTTAAATTTCTCTGTTGATAATATAGTCATTTAAATTTTCATAGGTAATATACTTCAATTTTGTTGTGTATTCTTCCAAGATTTTTAGTGTTTTATTGCATGTCTAGAAGGTATCATCTGACTTTTTAATAGATATATGTTATCTCATAAATTATTGTATTTAACTTAATTAACTTTATACCATTAAGAGTTATACAGCCTCTGGGATGGGCAGCAATATATGGCTGCTAAAATTTTAGATGTCTCCTTCTAAATAGAAGACATATTTTCCCAAAAGCGTGTACCAGCTCTATGCCCCAGTATCGTTATCCCTGTGTAAGACTTACTTCACTAGCTATGTCTCTGGATGCCTTTGCTGACTTGAGGGGTATAGCATCAGGAGGAAGATCGTAGCCTTTCCTTTTCAGTTCTTCATATCCTAACTTGTAATGTTTCTGTTGGAGAAGGATTCAAAATAATTATTGGAAGTAAAGCTCTCTATAGTGTTTTTCAATGCTACAACTTTCCTCCCCGATTATTGAAAAGAAAGTATGAGATTTCAAACACAGTTTCATTCATCAAATTAAATACCTTTAATAATGTGTATTTTGTAACTGATGATATACAATATTTTAAAATTACTATCTGTATGTTTTCTGATTAACTCATTTGAGATCAAAGTTTTCTTTTACTTCATTTACTATTCTGAATGATTCATAGTCTTCCAGAGAGGTGAATAATACAACCCCATGATTCTCTATACCCAATTTCAATTGCAATTATTTTTGTCTTCCTGAGTTCCTATGATAGAGCTGCTAACTTTTCTTTATCTTTGCACGTAGTCTATATTTGTTCCATAATAACCAGGAATTTGATGTAAATTACATAATCCTATGTAATCCTAAAGAGGGAAGTCAATATAATCAGACATTTTAACAAGAACGACAGGCTTACTAAAAAGTACTAAACACGTATCTACAATGTTAATGTGATCAGTAGGGATGAAAGAGAAAACTGCTAACTTGTGTTGAATATTGTCCCCGTATTTTTTATATTCTAGCAGCTAGCTCCACTTCTGCTTTATATTTTAGCAATTCCCCTCGGGCTTCTCAGTGCACAATAATTTTCACAGAAAAAGACCACAGGTGTGCTTACAGCTGTTAGAATTGCAAAATTACTGTACTGCATTTTAAACTAAAGCCAGAATAGGTAATTTCAAATTCCATTAAAAAAAAAAAAAATTGTAGAGACAAACTTACATCACTTGTGTTAATTAAGTTTGATTTAGCCAGCAAAATTTCAGGAGTATCAGGCATGATGTGAACCTGAGTCTTGTCCTTGTCCCAAGCTTCTCTATACAGTATCTGAAAAGAGACAGGAACAAAAATATCTTGTCTGATAAAAGGCTCACACGCATAGCAGTAAGTTCAGCAATGTCAAGGAAACAGCATGATGACAATAGGTTTACATACTACAGAGTAAGTGTCTTATTTGCAGTTATTACAGAATAAGTTATGCAACACTGAAGACCTTAATCTTCCAAGAAAGGCATAGTACTTCTTGACAACTGAGCAGTAAGGCACTGATTGTAAACATCTGATGTTTGTCTATTTTAAGCACATGTTCTGATATGGAGATCTTTTTGACAAATATATATTAATGTATTTATTTATTGAATCATATATTCTGTCTTTAAAGGCAACTTACATTACTTCTATTTTTGGCATTAGATTTTGCTAAAACGATATCCATGGCATCTGGGATACTTGTGAACTTAATAGTATCTGGGTGCTGCCGGTACTTCTTTTCACTCAGTATTTCAGAAGCTTTCTTGTTCTTTTCAGATTCCAAAGATCCCAAAGGACTCCATCCAAGGCCTTTGAGCCATTGTAGATCTGCCTTATATAAATTCTGTTAAGGAAAAAAAAATCAAAACCATACTGGATTATATCCCTGTTCATTTATTAAAAAATATTAAAAGACTAACTGGTATTTCAGCTGCAGTCTTATCTATACTGACATCAAAAGAGAGTTATTAAAGACACTTTTCAATGAGCAGTAAATATCTCACAAAAAAAATAAAATAAATGAAATCCAGAGGAAGCTTACATCACTCTGTAGCTCGTAGACCCTCTTTGCCTGTGTGACATCATTCTGGTCTGGCAGACAAGTCCAGTGGTGTAGTATCCGTTTGTAGTCTATATCACTAACCAACTCCTGACATTTCTTAGCCAAAAGGAAGCCTAACATATCCACAGGCATATTAAACTTTGTCTTCCACTTTTCAAAATCTTTTTTGTACTCCCTCTCACTCTGCATCTTAGCGACTTGCATAGACCACAACATCTTAGGGTCATCCTGTAAGCTGCGGAATCCAATGTGATGTCCTTGTTGCTTGCGGTAACCTTCTTTGTACTTGTACTAAAATTATAAAGATTGCATTATTGAAATTAGAGTAAGAAACAGACAATGGTAAAATATATAAGCAAAATATCAATATATTCACTCAGTTCAATGTTTCTTGTTACCAATGAAATGACCATCTTGTTATGGCACCTCATGAAAGTTTTAGTAGCCCCTTGATCAATGGGCATCACTTGGTGCCAGTGAATGGTCTCCCTGGGAATGAACAGAGTCCCTGGAGAGGCAGAGCGCATGGCTATAAACAGTCTCCTGTGTCATCTGATTCATATAGTCATACTGTTCAGAACTCCCAAAGGCTGACACACTGAAATATTTTGATGAATAAAATAATCAACAAAGAAAAATGCAGATGCTTAAGCATTAGAAACATTGCCTAATGATTAATAAAATCTCTTCCATAAATGCAGGAGCTGTATTCATACAAGTTATGACAACACCAATACATGTGTCACCGTGTCTACTTCAGAGCTGTAAAAGCAATTTCTCAGTATGGGCACTGGCATCAGCTAATTGGAGGAAGTTTGCTGCTATGCTGAAAATGTAACATCCGAAAGAGCAGACAACTCCTAACTTTGTATGACTAGCCACTTCATGGATGGATCAAAATCTTTGGAACTGTCAAAATGCCAGAGCAACCATTCTTAAATTGCTTTCTTCACTGACAGATCAGGAAAGAGCTTTGTCATCAGTTTTGCCTTCTAGTCCAAGGCACTCCTTCGCCAAGGCGTGTATCTGGACTGAGTGCGACTGTAAGTTACAGCAACTAGATAAAGTGCAATTCATATTGAATTAGAAATGTTGCTTACGTCACTTGCAATGTCCCTTGAAGCTTTGGCAGATTTCACTGAAATGGCTTCAGGTGTGAGGTCATAGCCTTTCTTTATCATTTCCTCCCAGCCAAGCTTGTATAGTTTCTAAAATTGAAAACAATACTAATTAAATAGTCTTAGTAATACATACGTCACCTTCTATTTAGATATGCTAATGATCTTTGGGGTTTGAAACATATCAAGGGAATCTGAAATATATACATCTGAGATAACTGAAAACTTTTCAATTGGCTTAACAAAATTTTAATTAATAAGGCTGTAATGTAGCCATTTAACAGTTAATTCAATTTGTGCACAGTTGATTTTAAGTACCAGCACTTGCAAGTAAAAGATATGCCTCTGAGCAGTCATGCAAAGCAAAATCTAAGTATTTTATATTGGAAAAATTGTCACTTTCTCATATTTGAAAGCTGACAGAAAACTGAGAATTGCTGCATGTATTCTTTTCCCATATGTTAAGTAAAAATATACTCAATGAACTTGTAATTTTATAGTAAGGAATTTTTCATGTTTGATTTCTAAGGTAAGCACAGGTTACAGACTATGCACATCCACATTTCAAAAATAGGACTTATATTTTCCATACATTATAATGTAATTTAGGTTGTTACTTTGTTACCCTGAAGATGGTACCTATTGCTACTCTGAAAATACTACTCACACAAAAATTTTTGCCTCTGTTCCAAATCCCCCATTCCATTTCTTCTAACTTATACAAATTACATATTTTGAAATGGGAGGCACCTTTACATTTGAAGAAAGTAGATAGTAATTTAAAATGCAATAGGAAGTACTAAAAAACTCTACCTGACTGTAGTTCGCCTTGTTCTGTTTTGCCTGTAGAATATCTGGTGTATCTGGCATCACATGAACCTGAATTTTATCCTTCTCCCAAGCTTCAGTATAAGCATGCTATTGACAAAAGTAACATCAGATGTGTTAATATAAATGACAAATGATGTCTCTTTCGAGGGTTTCACCTTTCCATCTGCGCAGTTTGGATATGGCTAGGTAAAAAGACAAAGGTGCTGACTTAGATATATTTTGCTATGCAATGACCTAATCCAGAATCAGCTGAATTAGGATCCAGTCTTGCTTCTAATGAAGTCCAACTGTCAAGATTTTCAGGGCCAGTAATTTCTATACACAAATGAGAAGAATAGACGTTGGTGAGGTAGAAATGAGAAAAATGAGAAAAGATTGATTTAACCAACTCTATTTATCAGTAACTGAGTGCTTCATTAAGAAAAAAAATTAAAAAAGAGGAACCTGTAAATGACAGTTGTTTTTCGTAGGGAAACACTGCTACATAAAGGCAGTGACTGTTTACTGAGATGGATTCTATGTGAATGTTTGCCTAATTTTTCCCCATAAATACTCACTTTGTTCATTATATTTGCATTCTGCTTTGCAAGGACCATGTCCATGGAGTCATTCTGTTTTGTAAAGGGGAATATGCTGGGATGCTGGCGGTATTTACGATCACTCGCAATTTCTGTGGCTTTCTTAGATTTCTCCACATCCAGAGAACCAGCAGGACTCCAACCGATACCCTTGAACCACTCATTGTAATCCTGCTTGTACTCATTCTGCCAAACAGAACACAAAAGGATAGTTTAAAATTTACTAATGACCCACATGAAATAATTTTGTTGTTTCCAAAACACGGGCATAATGAAAAAACAGGGAAAAACGTAACAGCTGTGACTGACAGAAAGAAAACAGAAACTTACGTCACTTTGTATCTGATTCATGTTTCTGTACAGTTCTAAACTCATTGCATCTGGCAGAAGCATGTACTGGTGAATCAGTCGTTTGTAGTTAGTATTGGTTACACGGCCTTGTGCCTCCTTAGCTGCCACGATGCTGAGTGTATCAGAAGGCGTTTGGTAATGTGTCTTGCTCATCTCGTAAGCTTTCTTGTATTCACGATCAGACTGCATCTTAGCCACTTGCATATAATGGACAAGTTTGGGATCATCCTGAAGGCTGCGGAAGCCTACAAGTTTTCCCTTGTCTTGTTCATAACCTAATTTGTATTTATACTGTAAAGAGAAGAGACAAAGATTTTAATTCTACTTAATTTGTTGAATATGCAATATCTATCTTTTAACGAAAAAAACCCACAAAACATCACAAAGCATATAGAGGTGGTGGCTTTGTCCACCTACTCTTAGGGTGCACTCTAAAGCAAAAGAGATATCTAGCATCCCTTCTAAAAGAAGTACATTTAAAACATTTTCTTAATAAATGAAATTTCCTTACAATAGTTTATTCTGCTCCTGCATGGGGTTCAATTGCTTTCTAATCTCATTATAGATGACACAATTACAATATGAAACATACTCACAGAAAGCAAAATGCAAAGGAACACATAAGATCCTGTTTGCTGAAGGCAGTTCTTTGGAAAGAAGTGCACTTTTTATTCTTTTCACACTATAGTTTAGAGATACCCACATTAGCTCTAAGATGAGCTATCACAAACACTAGAACCAGGATACATTAACCCAGTTCTCTGTTACTATTGCTATCCTGCTTCCAATATTTGGCTTAGGGAACTACTTTTGTGGGAGTCTGCACCATACTTAGAATAGTTGAGGCCACACCTAAAGACAAACCATAAAATCAGAGATCAAATCACCACTTCCATTAGGTTCACTTCTTCAAATGATTAAAAAATTCAAGACATTTCCCAAGATCTTGCACACTTTTTTCTTTAATAAAACCAATAGTTCAAATTCTTAACCCCTTCCTCAATCTCTAATCAACCCTGGACAATGAACTACACAGACCAAGCATCAATTCCTTTTTCCTTCACTGCTTATTGCTTGGAGAGCACTCAGAATGGAAATATCTTCCCCTCAGACTTAGAGGAGTGGCAGAGCAAATTGACTTTGCAGTGTCTGCAATATCCCCTACGTTTACAAAAACCCAATAGGCGAAATAAATAGCATGTCCTTAGGCTCTAACTTCACCCCCCTCTCAGGCTGGATTTGCCCCTGCCACATCCCTCATCACTGATACACGAACGATTTCGGAATGGTCCTGATTCCAGACACTTGTATTCTCTGCACCAAGAAATTTAATGGGATTTTCAACAAAGGAATAAGGATAACTGTACGGCAGCATTAAAAATAATTTAAATCTGCATCTGTTCTTTTCAAATATTTCTAAGAACAATCAGTAGTTTCTACCTAAACTACAAAAATACAACATACATTTATAAAGTATCCAAGCGCCATCACACTGGGGAATGAGCTTTTTTTCTTTCTAAAAGTCCCTCATATATCTCCTTAGCTTTCTAGTAAAGTAATTGCTCTTTAACCCTGTTAGAAAATGTATTAGAGTATATATCAAATATGTCAGAATTATTTACAAACAAGACAATAAAGAGACTTTATGTAACTGGCATGTAAAATTCAATTCTGTCAAGAAAGGAACGTTTCACAATAACTGAAGTGGATAATTTTTTTCTTTCAAGAACTTACATCACTAGCAATATCCCTAGAAGCTTTGGCAGCTTTAATAGGGATAGCATCAGCTCTGAGATCATACCCTTTCTTCCTAGATTCTTCAAATGAAAGTCTGTACATTTTCTGTGAAAAGAAAGAAACATCCTTTAAAAAAAGCAAAATACACCACACCTACTTAAATAAAACTCTATTCATTTTATGTAACTTGAAACACAAACTATTCATATGTTTAATGCTCCTTGAACAGTTGTTTAAGGCACTCAGGCACACAGAAACGAATACTCCTTCAAAATTAACGGCAATCCTGGTATTCATACAGCAATGCAGTTGGACTGCACTATAATCACTGACAGTCATCTGTAACAGAAGGGCAATAAATTGCATTTGTTTCCCAGATGCACAAATATTGGTGAAAAGTTACATCTATAAGGATGTCAGCTTTTAAAAAAATGAGATAAACGTCTATTTCTGTGCACATTAAAGACATGCACAATTACAAACAATAATTTATTTAGCCTATGCTGATTTAGCAACTGGCTACTGAAAAATTGTCTATAATATCACCTGTTACTGAAAGAATAGGTTCAATCTGCAAGAAAGAATTTTGAATCCCATACAAAAAACTGCGCATGGGGTAATAAAGTAATAAATACAGTAAAAACATGGATAGTACTCAAACTCTACTATTTTGTTAGTAAGTACTATATTTTAATGGCCTACACAAACACTTCATAATCTGACTATAAATACTATGTCTTTTTCTTGGCAACTTTTGGCATTGAATTTTGGGGAAGGAAGCAGGGAAAAGAAAAATTAATAGTGTTCTATGAAATTACTCCAGGTTAGCAAAGTGAGAATTAGGGAAACTTTTGTATGCTGTCATCTCACTTATTTCTAATAAAAAAATAAGAGTCTTAGTCTTAAAAACAGTACTCACATCACTTAAATTAAATGCATTAACTTTTGCTAAAGCAATCTGTGGAATATCTGGTGTGATGTGAACTTTCTTTTTGTCTTCTTCCCATGCTTCTTTGTACTTGTGCTGGAAGGATAGAAAAAAAAGAGATGTCAACATAAACAAAAAATTAAATAAAACAATTTAAAAGGATATTTCCTATTTGGAATATAAACTTCCTTTACAATGATGCAACTACTAACACGGTAGGAGCATTTGACTTTTTATTTTGGAACTTAAAAGCAGTGTGAAGCAGGAATAGCTCTTATGAAGTTAATTGTGTGAAGCTGAAACAGAAGTGGAAGAAATACCAATCTTGCAAGTGTATTTTACTGCTGTCTCTTGCCCAGCAGCGCGTTCAAGCACACTCAACAGCACAAAATAACAGGTTTCAAAACGTACTGCGTCTGGCTGGGATGGAGTTAACCCTCTTCATAGCAGCTTGAGTGGAGCTGTGTTTTAGGATTTGTGACTAAAACAATGCTGATAACACACTACTGGTTTAGCTGCTGCTGAACAGAGTTTGCATAGTATCAAGGCCTCCTCTGTTTCTCTCTGTCCCCGTAGTGAATAGACTGCAGGGTGTGCAAGAGGTTGGGAGGGGACATAAGCAGGCAGATGAACTCAAGTAACCGAAGATATACTCCATGCCATGTACATCATGCTCAGCAAATAAAAAGGGGGAAAAGAGGGTTTAGGGAGGTTACATATCTTTTGCTCAGCAAGTGGCTGGGCATCAGTCTACCTGTGAGAAGTGATGTGTGATTCCTTTTGCATCACTTGGGGTTTTTGTTTTCTTTCTCTTTTCTTCCACTTCACTTTTTCTTATTAAACATCTTTTTCTCTTGACCCACAACTTCTCTTGTTTCTACTCTACATTTCCTGTTCCCCCTTCCCACTGGGCTGGAAGGGAGGAAGCGAGTGAGTGGCTGTGTGGTGCTCAGCCGCCTACTGGAGTTAATCCACAACTAAAAGCCAAGTCAGAAGGTATGTACAAAAAAATTGTTACAAGTGGAACATTATTAGTTTATCTCCGAGAATATAAGTATCAGTTGAGAGAGGCACTAGAGCTTTTCTTAGAGGAGACAGACCTAAGGGAAGTGCACGTGAGATTCTGATGGTCCCTGTAACTACAACGCAGATGAAGTCTAGACATTTCTAAAGAACACCAGCAGATTACATCAGTTCAGCAGGAGAATCAGAAAATGAATATCTCATTATAAAAGCACTCATATCATGTAGCATTTTCATATTAATGTAACAGGCATCAGATGAAACAGACGGCACATTTAGAAGTTTAAATCCTATTTCTGAAAGAGATCACTCCGGCAATTTTAGCCCCTAGATTTAAACTGTTAGAAGTCTACATTCAGTTATGTTGGATAAACTTTATTAATAAAATGTGACCCCCAGGTCTGTCTTTATATGTATTTCTTAGAAATACTAGGGTCATGCTTTGCTTTCAGGTACAGCAAAGGCCTATTAAGAAGAAATACAATGACAGTCCACCATATTCATTAGCTGCCAAAATCAACAATTTCCAAAGCCATGCACACAATAGGACTGGCTATTACATCAGGCATAGCTTGTTTCTTACTTCTGCAAACTTGAATGAATTTTGATGAACACTTTCTTACCTCATCCATAATTTTAGCATTATTTAAAGCTAAGACCATGTTCATGGAATCCATAGGAACAGAATACTTCAACTTGTCTGGATGCTGGCGATACTTCTTTTCACTAATAATTTCCATCGCTTTTTTGTTTTTCTCAGCTTCTAGGGAGCCCAGTGGCATCCATCCAACACCCTTCATGCTTTCATCATATTCTGCTCTGTATTGATTCTGGAAGCAGAAAGAAAAGAAAATAATCAGATGCATGAAAAAGTCTGTAAATCATGACACTTCTTTCTGTGTTTAATGAGTATTAGATTCTGAATGCACTTATTCTAAAAAGAGGCAAACAGTATCAAGATGCATTCAAGGTTTATTTAGAAACTGATTTGTTGCAGTGGTGTCTATTTTATTACTCTGTCTTTCATACAGTGTTCAGATCCTCCTTTGCTCACATGAGATTACATGCTGAGGCCCTCTTGAACGACTATACTGAGAAAAAAAAAAGCCCTCTTCTCTAGAGGTTAAACATCCTAGAAAATCTGAGACTATAGCTTCTTAGCTGGTTTCCCCTTTCTGTGAAAAGCTATCTTTTTGGAAGTATAAGATAAAGCTGTTAATGAAAAGTGAAGCTTTTCCTGTCTTGGCTTCACACAAGCATTACTCTTGAGGAGCCTGATGGGATGTGTAAACAGTAAATATCCATTTTACTTTATACATAAAATTTCTTATTTCTGAGCCCAAATTCTTTAGCAATAGGTGTAATGTAATATTTCAGAGTCTTAGGAAAAAACAATGGCTATCATTGCTGCAGGTCTCATTTCATTTACTACAATTTAGTATATAACTAATTTCTAATTTCACTAAGAACTAATTTCACTAAGAAAATAGTACTATTTATCTTACAGTGTGCTTTCATAAACTAAACATCATTGTATTCACAATGCAAAGATGGAAGAATCTCTCACTTACATCACTTTGTATCTGCATCATGGTTTTGGCTAATTCAAGACTCATAGCATCGGGCAAAACATTGTAGGTATGGATCAAGCTTTTATAGTTTGCATTTGTAGCCACTTCCTGTGCTTTCTTGGCTGCCACAATACTGAACATGTCAACTGGAGTATGGAAATTTGTCTTTGCCTTCTCATAATCTTTTTTGTATTCACGATCAGATTGCATTTTAGCCACCTGCATGAAGTGCACCAGCTTGGGGTCGTCTTCAAGGCTGCGGAACCCAATATGCTTTCCTTTCGCTTTTTCGTAGGCTAGTTTGTATTTATACTGACAGCAGGAAAGAGAAAGAACAGCAAAAACTTAAATCAAAAAAGTGCAGTATGAAGTTCAATCTTACCTCTAAAAACTGAAAATATTTGTTCTTTATGATCACAAGATTTCAGGTTTAGTCATTTAAATGTATTGTCTTACAAAATAGCCCATTGAACACAGGCACATGAAGCTCAGCAGCTTGCTGAACAAAGAGCAAAAAAAGCACAATTCAGTGTTATTCCACTGGAGAACAAATACTGGAAAGGTTTATCCCACCAAGCATATAGCTGAAACCTAGACAAGTCAAGATGCTTGAAAAAGCACATTTGCGCATAACAGAGCACTTTGAAAACATTCTGCTTGTCTTTGTAGCTACTCTGCACACTATCACGCAATCAAACTTACATCACTTGCAATGTCTCTGGAGGCTTTGGCTGCTTTTATTGGAATTGCATCTGGCTGCAAGTCATAACCTTTCTTCTTGTCTTCCTCCCAGTCAGCTTTGTATAGTTTCTAATTTAAAATGCAAAAGAGAACAGGTACTCTATTATGAAGGCAGAACTACTGAAGTACCCTACATCTGAATTTAAATATTTTCAAAAAGGACATAAAAATTACATGCAGACATTGAATGCCCACTGTGAGCATGGTAACTCACATTACTCATGGTGACCTGGTTCACTCTAGACTGCAGAATTTCCGGAGTATCTGGCATAACATGAATGCTGGTCTTCTCTTTGTTCCATTTATCTGTGTAGAGCCTCTGCAATTCCAAAGTCATATTTAGCATTGAAAAGGCATTGCACTCATAAAATAAGAGCTTGCTTTCATTTTGCTCATTTGCAAGAAATAATATTTTACAGTACAGCAAAGTTCCATAAGCACTACAAATAATCTTCACAAACATAACTGCCAAGTGGCAATATTATATTCCTCCTCTTTCTTTAGTACTTTCTTGGGGAAACTTGCAAAGTATGTTTTAATAACTAACAAATACTGAAACCAAAATTTTCAGTCTGCGTTCTTCCCTGCTTTAATGCAAAGCACAAATTTATTTTCTTTTCACACACCCTCTTTCCATGGCAAACATGGAATATGTATAAGTGGTGTCCCAGATAACTAGGGACACATTTGTAGAACTCCGCTTTTCAAGAAAACTTGTACAAAACAGACAGAATTTCAGGGTTTTTTCATGTCACTGATTATGAATACTCATAGCAGAAAAAAGGCAAAGGTTACCAAAGCATTATAAATCTGGAGAAGACCTCTTTAACCACAAACACAAAAGAGAAATCTTTAATCTTTATAAACAGAAAATGAAACTACCTTAATTATGAATACAGTCTGAGGCTTCCATCATCTCTTAGTGTCCAGTCTTAACAAAGCAAACCACAACACCCATTTGAAATTCTAAAGACTTCAGTGAGAATGCAGCTGTCCTACCATTTTGCAAGACAAAGACCCAATCTCTGACTTAGTCATGATCATTTGAAGAAATTCTCACCTTATTCATGGTCTTGGCATTTTGCTTAGCTAGCACTTGTTCCATTGCATCCATTGGAATAGAATACTTCAGCTTGTCGGGGTGCTGGCGATATTTCTTTTCACTGAGAATCTCTGTAGCTTTTTTGGCCTTTTCTACATCCAGTGACTGAATTGGTATCCAGCCAACTCCTCTCAACCAGTTATTAAAGTCTGCTTTGTACACATTCTTTTAAAAAATAAACAAGGAAAAACACAGTGAGACAAGAAAAATTAGAACATCTATATACATAAGACCAGGTAAAACTTCTTAAAATTTAATCTGGTCATTCATTTTTGAAGGAAAATGCAGACAAGCATGTTATAACATCTGTTGTTTTCCGAATTCTTTGCATGACATTAACAACTACTGATTTGTTAGGAATAAAGAAATTCTTTTCACTAAACCAATGTGTATAACTCACACTACAAACCAAACACACAGACCTTACAACAAATTTTGAGTGGTAAATATGAAAATCTGACAAAAACATAATTTTTTTTTAAATTACATTCTTGTTTATTAGTAGACTCAGTTTGCAAAAGAACTAATGCAGAGAAAACCAACTTCTCCTAATCGCCTGGTTCTGCACAATCTTGAATAGACACCATTCCTATTTAATCATACTTTATGACAGGGCTTTTAGAACAGATAAAGGTACAAGAATGCTGTGGAAATAAAACCTGTTCCTGAACTGCAGTGTTAGAAGTAACAGGGAGAATATCAGAGTTTGGGAAAAAGACCACATACTTTCATAGCATGTGTATACAGGGCAAAATTTGTCCTCAAGTATCATGTTTCTCTCCTTGCAAACATCCTGAGTTAGACAGCCAAGCAAGCTCAGCCAACTTAGCCAGGCTGGGTAAAAATACAATGGGGAAGCAAAAAACTTGAGATAAAAATGTCTGTATTTGAAAAGAACAGCATCTAAAGGTCAGATCCTCTATCTGTTGACCAATGGGAACATGCACATTACCCTCTCCAAACAATGCTTAGAATCTGAAGAACACTTCCAACCAGATTATTAACATTTTGAAGAATTTCAAATTTGTCAGAGGACTGTTAAAAAAATGCAGATTAAACTAAATACTTCCTGGATAAACAAGCAGACCCTGAAGTTACAATAGTGAAGAAAAAGGAAACGAGTCACAAAACCTAATGGAAACTACAAAGCTTTTGCATGACTCCTTATCATGCATGGCATACGCATCTGTTAGAGGAAAAAGGCAGGAAGGAAAAGTGAACAAACTAAGTAAGTCTCAAATCCCTAGGTATAATACAAACATACACAATGTACATTTTCGGTAAACAAATAAAATATAGTCAGAATTTACACCGTACATAACCTACAATCTCTGACAATACAAATAATAATCACAGTAATAACTGGCAGGGGGGCTGGACTAAATGATCTCCAGAGGTCCCTTCCAACCCTATGATTCTGTGATTCTATGAATAACACGCTGTAATTGCAAATCCAACTACAAAAAATAAATGAATTGGAAAAACATGTTCATTTGCTGAAAAGTAGCCAAATATGTAGAGAAACAAAGAAAGTTGTTACTTGCTAGTTAAGTTCCCTAGAACTTATCAACTACACGTAATTTTGATAATCTTTGGAAAACATAGGGTTCCAGACCAGGCATTTACATGTCAATCTACTGTTAATCCAAAATAGTTCATTTTTTAGCCTTAAAAGGTTAATAATGTAACACAGTCATTCTGAGAAGAAAAAAATGAGCTGACTAATTATTACATACATCACTCTGAAGCTGCATCACATTTCTTGACAGCTCCAAATTCACAGAGTCGGGCAAGAGTGTGTAATTGTGAATCAGCTGTTTATAGCCAGTGTTTGTAACTGCTTCCTGGGCTTTCTTGGCAGCCGTCACGCTGAACATATCCAAAGGAGTATGGTATTTGGTCTTGGTGACTTCATAATCCTTCTTGTATTCACGATCTGATTGCAGTTTGGCCACATTCATGTAATGAACAAGTTTAGGATCATCCTGCAGGCTACGGTATCCAACCTGTTTGCCTTTATCTTTCTCATACGATTCCTTGTACTTGTACTAGAGAAAAAGGAAAAGAAAGCTTTATTGTTTTTCAGACAGCACAGGATTATTTAGGTCAAAAAAAGAAGAGGACTGCAGGATTTCTCAGCTTGGCCTGACCCCTGGTATAGATTTAAATCTGGATATGCAGTTACATGCCCTCTCTTGCCATTGCTTCTGCCGTATTATACTTCACTGCCATAGACTTCTAACTCCCGGGAACATTCAGCTCTTCATTAAAAGACTAGCATAATAATATATTATTGAAAAGTCCAAGACTACTAAACAACTGGATATCCCAATATTCAGATACTCAGGGGAGGCATGTTTAAGTAGGGAATGGAAATAATTTGCAGGCTTTTGCTAAAGTTAGTGAATTTATTTCTGTGTTCCAAATTTCCTTTCAGAGTTTGCGTCAGACGGCACATCAAGCTTTACCATTGCCAATTGATGTAGCTGCCTGAAAACAGCCACATTTCTGTACAGCTCGTGAATGCCAGACGAGCAGAAGTACAGGTCTCCAGCAATTAAGAATACAGCATAGATAAATTATAACAAAGGAACTTTCAAATAAGCTGATGAATACTTGAAGCATGTATAATAAGCAGCCCCAGCTCACCAGCACTCACACACATTACACGGTATTTCCAAGTAAACAGGTTTTTTCAGAGGTTCACGTAAAAATCTGAATTAATTTGTTACTTAACAGTATCAGGAGTTTCAATTCTCAGAGCTAAATGTGTCTATACCATTATATGTATACAGCATATGCTCTATAGCATAATATGCTACAGAAAGCTGTAAGGCAGTAGATGTATGTATTCTACTTCATGTAAATTATACTTACATCACTTGCAATATTCCGAGAGGCTTTAGCAGCAATAATAGGAATGGCATCTGGTTTCAGATCATATCCTTTGGCAATCCTTTTCTTCCAGTCTGCTTTGTAGTTAGCCTTATAGGGAAAAAAGGTATGAGTTCACAATGTTACATGTAGCAATTTTAACAAAGTTGTTTAAGCCTATATTTTTTGTTATAGTTACAGGAATCAAAATATTCAGTTTAGTCTGCGCAATTGCAAAGAAAAACATTAACCTGTACAGTTATAGTATGATAACTAAATCTACTACTAATATAGAAGAGTCCTTCAAGACTACCAGTTTAATGTAGCTAAATCATTAACTCCATAAGCAATTTTTCCAATTTTTATGTGGAATAACTCTACCAGTAGCATTTTTGCCCTTCCTTAAGCAACACCCTTTTTCATTTGACCAAATCTTAAGAAATTTTTTCCTTTTAGCTTCAAAATCAGGCTTGTGGTCCTAAATGACTGAAGAAAGCAGTCTGGCTGATTTTTTGTTAGCAGTTAGCATCCAGACAGACTAATAGTATTTCTAGGCTTTCTACACGACAGAATTAAAGGAGATGTCAGCTTTTAACTACTTCCTGGAGGCCTGATAACGCTACCAAAAATTTTAGTATCACTAATGCAATAAAATTGACACTATCAGTGGAGATCTTTATGGTGTTGGATGGATGCAAGAAGTGATGGAAGGCAGGCAGACTAGTAGCTGAATGGCAGAAAAAGGCATTACTATCTTTCCACTGGATGAGTTAATTTCTTTTGAAATGTAGGAGCACGAAGCAAAATACAGCGAGCTTGTACTGCTTGCCTATGCAATGTGTTTTATATAAAAATTACATAAGTCTTCCTACCTATAAGAATTTGAATAGTGAGTCATGCTGGTTTTCTCATTCAGGTTATCCAAGTAGTTTGGCAATAAAGCACTGAAATGCGTTTATGTTCATGAGTGCTCAGACAGTTTAAAAATTAGCTTAACAAGCATAAAACTCATTGACTTCTAGAAGTAAAAGTTCAGCTGAATTCAGACCTTGTACATTGCTATATTCAGTATCATAGCATGAGTGAATAAAAGTTATTTTTTCTATTAAGTAAATGACAAATATATTACTGAACAAACTATTGGTCATATGCTCACATCACTCAAATTGAAGGCGTTGACCCTGGCTTGAATAAACTGAGGAACATCAGAATCCAGCGTGTATTTGTGTTTTACTTTTTCACCCTCTTGCTTATACGTTACCTGCAAGGAAAAATAAACAAATATTGTTGACAAGTACAAGGCAGGTAATGTTAGTGTTAACAAACAGATACAATGTAACAATGCTTAATTCTTACCAACAAATTGCAATTGTACTATTTTTTCAGTTTCTAAAATTTAAAGGTTTTTTTAGATGGAATATCAGACAGTAACTTTTAAATCATAAATATGGCAAAAAAATAAAATCACTATATTGCATTAATAATGAAAAATTTCTTACATCGCTCAGTTGTTTGGTGTTTTGCTGAGCCAAAACCATTGGTATTGAATCTGGTATACTTGTAAACTTGATGGTGTCTGGGTGCTGACGGTATTTCTTTTCATTTAATGCATCTCCAGCCTTTTTAGCTTTTTCAACATCCAGAGAACCGAGGGGACTCCATCCAATACCCTTGAACCAGTTGTTATAGTCTTGTTTGTATGCATTCTGAAGGAGAAAAAGCCAACACGGACCAAGATTTTCCCACAGAACTGTAATCATTCTGTTTAAAACAATAATCACATAGTCTAGCTAGTTTGTTCTACATTAGCAGGAAATATTTATAAATCCTTGAAGAGAACAACAGTTATTTGTTATGATTCTCTGTGATTTCATAAAGAAGAAAACAAGCTATTTTTTTCATCATGAGTCATTTCTTATAAACTGTAACATCCCTTCAGTATTTACTGACCTTTCTTTTCTCTACCCATAGGAAAAATTTCACCAACCTTCAATTCTTAATAACTTCTAAACTACCATACAGTGACCACTTAACATAGGTTAATTTGTTCTATGTTTCAGCAGACTCTGTGAGACTTGGCCTTATGCAAAGGTCCACAGAGCAGAGGCTCAATTTTTGGTTTTCTTCCTATAGTTTTTCCTGCAGTAAAATAGGCAGAATTCACAGACTGCAAGTAAAAAAATTATCCTGGCTACAAAATATGCAGAAGGTTATCCCATATAACCATTCAGACAGGGTTAATGCACAGTCTGAATGCAAGGATATTGTGGACACTCTTTTTTAAGACCCTTCCATGTTCTAACTCTAAAATGAGTGGTTCTCCACAGGGATCCATACAGAGAAAAATTGCACAGTACACAAAGAGGTGCAAAGTGCAACTGTGTATGCCCAAATAACCATTTGAAACTCTGTACCTGCAAGAAGGACCAAGAATGTCCTAGGAGAGATCTCCAGAATGTATTTCTAATAATATCAACAGTTATTTTGTCCACTCCTTCATCCTAAATAGTTAATAACAGTCCAACTACACTATCATATCCATCTCATGTGAAGATAAAGCAAGACAACTTAAAAGAAGTCTTAAAGAATAAAGCGAAATTGTGTTAGCTGCAAAATAAAGTTTTCTGAGGAAATGTGAAAAAAAAACCAAGTTAATTTGAATTCAATATTCCAGCAGTCTGCCCTCCGTTGATATGCCAACATCAAAATCCTGTTGAGTAGAACTCACATGGAATTTGGTATTTCTAAATGCCACCAGCAGCTGATAAAACTTCTAACGATCTTCACCAAGACATAAGAAAACCAGACCATTCCCATACAGTAATGGCAATTTGCATTGAATATAAACTATATATTCTATTTTTCACAGCGTGCAGGAAACCATCCACGAAATTGTGATCATTGAAATACTTACATCACTCTGAATTTGCATCATGTTCTTTGCAAGTTCAACGTCCATGGCATCTGGCAGATAGGTGTAGTGATGGATCAGATTTTTGTAGTGGGCATTGGAAGCTACATCCTGAGAGTGTTTAGCAGCCTGGATACTGTACATGTCAGGAGGTGTATGATAGTTAGTCTTGGTCTTCTCATAGTCTTTCTTGTACTCACGCTCAGACTGAATCTTTGCTACATTCATGTAGTGGACAAGCTTAGGGTCATCTTGCAGGCTTCTGAAACCAACCTGTTTTCCTTTAGCCTTTTCATATGCTTCTTTATATTTATACTAGAAACAGAGGAAAGAGATCAAATGCACTGTGGCATGGCTATTGATATCCACGCTAACGCAAAAGAAAAGAAAAGTTCTCACGACTTTCATTGGAAAAAGAAGCTGCAAGCAGTTCAGAAAGATAAACTCTCCTAAATGACACACCCAGTGACTGTACCTACACTGGCTTTTCTGGCTCCACCTTCTAAGTCTGTACATGACAGGTTACACACACCACAGTAACGTTTATCAACAATTAGCTTTTCTTGTAAGGAAGGGAAAACATTTCCTAAGCATTCCTGTGTGTAAAGGTGCGTATGAAAAATGTCAGAATAATTAAGACAATCCTTCTCAGTCATGTGAAAGTGATATCAAACAAATGCAATATGACTGGACAGCTTCCTCTAGTTATATGGAGCCACTGAAACATATCCTACTTTATATAATTCGCACTATAAGGCCTTCTGATTCATGTATAAGTCATGCTCCACTGTATAACCAAAAGCACCCTTAGCACCTATTGTTTCGTGGTCTGTAAATAGGTGCTAATGTAGTGTATTTTCCGGAAATTTGTCACAAAATGATTGCAAGAACTACTAATTTCATTTCTCCTCTGCAAATTGAGTTAACAAACAGTGCAATAGCATTTGCCTATTTAAAGCAAACAAGACAAGCATAAAAAAAGTTCTATACAAACTAAGCCTTTGGGAAAGACTAAGAATCTCTTTCTCATAATACTGACTCTAGTGACACTTGTGCAACACATGAGGTCTACCACATGGCCCGGAAAGGACAACTTTTCAAATTTTTTATTAAATGCCTAAGAAAAGTGTACCTGGAATAGATACTTACATCACTAGCAATGTTTCTTGAAGCCTTGGCTAGAGTAATGGGAATAGCATCAAGTGACACATTGTTCCCTTTAGCTATTAGATCATGGTAGCCTTGTTTATAATATGCCTAAAAAAGAAAATCCGTATTATTCTAGAGAACTGAGTAATCACATGAACTTTATCCAAGCTACTCCTAAGCTACTTCAAGCAATTCTTTAGAAGCAGATGCAGTGGAGATCATATACAACTATCCATCTTCACTTATGAGAACAGATTTATCTATTAATTAAATTAATTAAATGATTACGTTCTTAAATGGTATCCAGTTGGAAATTCAAATGATACCAAGAATGAAAAATTACAGCGATACATGTTGATTATATAGAACTGTATATCAGTGAAAGGAATCTGCAATATGACTGCATCTGTAACGTATTACTCAAAAATTCAAGAACAATGTGAAAACATGTTGTGAAGAAGTCACTTACATCACTGACGTTAGCTGCATTGTATCTAGCTTGGATAAACTGTGGAACATCTGGGGTAAGAGTATATTTATGTTTAACTTCCTCTCCAGAAGATCTGTATAGTTTCTGTAAAATATATGATATAGAAATAAATCCTTCATTCCTTCTATAGCTAGCCCCAGCTCACCACAAATTAACTGACGGTTTATGATTGATTTTGCCAATAATTGTACATTGGCACCTATCTCATAAAGATTGAGGCTGCACTTTTCATACAAATTGTTGATCTTATTGATAAAAAGAACGCACCCTAAAAGCTCTATGTAGTCTTTACGCAGTACAATTAAGCCCTTTAACGGACATAAAAACCCATTTCTGAAAGAGTGGGAGAAAACAGGATGGTAGGAGAGTATAACATAAAACAAAGCTTGCTGGTTTATACTAACAGACATATTGTGATTCATCAAACATTCCATAATTCATTCACTATTGTAGGTGGTAAAGCATCACTAAACAATGAGAAAATTTCACATTTCTTAAATCAAATGTATTTCAAATACACTTAAAATATAAATGTACAGAATCAGCTGATTTGAAATGAAAAAGCCACATGATTTCCATAGAGATTTGTAGACTTATAACAGGAAATATGGGCAAAATCAGAGCACAAAACAATGATGACACAGAGAAACACTTCCAGGTTAATGGTACTTTAACAAAAATTAAAGACAATGCTCAGCTCTTCAGTAGATACATCTCTAATTTACTCTAACACCCATTTCTTTCTCTACTTACATCATTGAGTTGAACTGAATTCTGTTTGGCTTGGACCATTACTGGAGAGTCCACCACACTTGTAAATTTAATGGTGTCAGGATGCTGACGATATTTCTTTTCATTCAAGGCATCTCCTGCTTTTTTAGCTTTTTCTACTTCTAGTGAGCCAATGGGGATCCAACCAATGCCTTTCATCCAGTTATTATAATCTGCTTTATATGCATTCTAATAAAGGAGTGAAAACAATGTTTCAGAAGTTAGGAATTAGAAAAAACAATTCAGGGGCCTCTCCTGAGCCTTCACAGTTTTTGCTTGAGGAATCTCAAAAACTTCTGTTCACATGAGGTTTTACTTACATCACTCTGAATCTCCATCATATTTTTGGTCAGCTCCACATTCATTGCATCTGGTAAATAAGTATAGTGGTGTATGAGGTTTTTGTAATTAGTATTGCTGGCAATCTCTTGAGCCTTCTTGGCACCAACAACATTGACCATATCCATTGGAATGTTGTAATTAGTTTTCGTTTTCTCATAATCTTTCTTGTACTCTCGTTCAGACTGCAGCTTGGCTACCTTCATATAATGAACAAGTTTGGGATCATCTTGGAGGCTCTGGAAGCCAACGAGTTTCCCCTTGGAAAGTTCATAGGCTTTTTTATAGTTAACCTGTTAGAACAGAAGAGAACATGGAGAATATAATCTTAAGTGTAGTAACTTAGCAATCAGTAAATTAAAAGCAAAGGCCACACTTTGTTTTCTACAAAGAGTATCCCTCACATTTAAGTCAATGACTATACATCTCAATAAAACCAGACGTATCTCTTTACAATTCACTGCTACACAGATCAGTTAATTAGCTTTCAAAGTAGCATTATCTCACTTGTACTGATCATAAGAGGGAGAGGAGTCTTAAAATACTAAGGGACTTCTGCGAGGCCACCCCCAAGAATACCCAAAACCCAGTGAGTCTTTCATCTCACTTATGATCAGGCCTATAATTAAGGACAGAGAGAATTCAGGGGCCCATTGCTCATGGAGCTGTCACTACTGACCTACTCCTCATGATTTTCCCTAACCATACCAGCATGCAAGGGTAGCCTATTTAGTCACAGAGAATTACATAATGAAACAGGCTTTTCTAAATGTAATTATACAAATATATTAGTGAAGCAATGAAACACCAACAAAAATATAACTGTGTTAAATATGTCCAATAAATGCTCAAAAAAAAGGCAACAGAGAAGTTATCCTTCAGATATCCTTAATAAACGTAACTGCAAACATTGTTTAAGTTAACTTTTTTGAATGAAACTGTTCCTTCAGGAAGGATGCACTTACATCACTGGCAGCCTGCCTAGCAGCCTTGGCAGCTCGGATA
This sequence comes from Fratercula arctica, assembly GCA_947846985.1. NCBI lineage: Eukaryota > Metazoa > Chordata > Aves > Charadriiformes > Alcidae > Fratercula > Fratercula arctica. The sequence continues at coordinate 2,089,207 of CANTUZ010000008.1, read as the reverse complement.
GGAATAGCATCACTTTTTAGATCATATCCCCTTGATTTTATTTCTTCCAATCCTGTTTTGTAGTAGTTCTAGAAGAAAAGGTGAATTTTGAATGAACGGTTTCTAGCTAACGGAAACTTCATCTTGTATGTTGAATCGAGAGCTGGGTTCAAAATCTACTTACATCACTAATATTGTAGGCATTAACTTTAGCCTGTATAAACTGAGGCACGTCTGGAGGGAGGTGGTACTTGTGAATAATTTCTTCACCTTTGGATTTATACAGTATCTGCAAAGAAAAATAAAGAACGAAATTTAGTAGCCCAATGTTTATAGATTGTAAATGCTTAATAATGCTGTGACAAAACTCAAAGATCTCGTGTGACCTCCCTCACAAAGAAAGACAGAGACTGAATCCTAGTCCTTGCCAACTGAATCTTATAAACTCCATTGCCTTAACTGGTGCAAAGAATACATCAAGAATGATGAACATAAATAAATTACAAACATACACGCTGAAAGTTGCCATGAGCAGCCACTTGAAAAAGTAAAAAAAACAAGCTGATTTCCAGGTGATCTTCCACTGGAACGTAACTGCGACCACGCACAAATGGTTTTGTGCTTGTGTGTGTGTATATGCACACACACCCACCTACACATTCATTTCAGGCGTTCTCTTAAAACTGGATGACAAAGGGAAGGTGGCCACAGTGCACAAATCGATGACGTCAGAGTGCAGCAACAAGTTTTCCAAGTTTACTTACATCACTCAGCTGCTTGCTATTGATCTCTGCTTGCTTCTGTACTGGAGAGTCAGTCACTTGAGTAAATTTGGTTTGATCAGGATGCTTTTTGTAGGTGTGCTGAAGGAAAACAAGAAATATATTTGCAGAAAATGTATATAAGCAAAACTATTTTAAAAGGCATAGCAATGCAGCATTACTTGGGTTAGCCGGCATGTGTGTACATAAGCACTGTCATGCACAATGGTTCTTATGTTACTTTTTAATATAATCAGAGAGGAAATAAATCTGTTACAGTATTTTTAAAGTATTCATGTAAAATATTTTGAATAGGTATATAAATATAATTTATAGTATACTACACAGTATATTGCATATTATATACAAATATATATTTAAAGTATTTTCCAAGTATTGATAAAGTAAATAAAACTAGTATTAATAGAGTAACTAAAGTACTTTCAAAGTATTCATGTAAAAATATCTTTACTGAAGCAGATAAATACTTGTTCATTCTTCATGTTGGTACTATTCCTCTAATTTTATGTTTTTACTTGTTGTAAATTGTGCTGTATCTGTCTTGATCACTAGATGTCACAAAAGGCTCTAAGATAGAGATGAATGCGGTTTTTAAAGGTGCATATGGTAATAAGGCCACATTCAAAATCACTGAAGTTAACAGGAATCACTCTGTAAATTCCTATGTGCCTCAGAAGCAGATACTCCGCATGTAGTTGGCTACTTGATAACAACTACTGTCCTGTACTCACATCTTTACACTGCTCCAACTTCTTAATAGCTTCATACTCTTGAGTTATGGTCTGAGGGAAGTAGCATTTTGTCTTTTCCTCCTCATACTCTGCTTTGTAATTTTTCTAGGAATAAAATCAACATTCAGTAAGAGATCATAATTGAGTTTTCTGTGAAATGAAAGTATGACCGTGAAAACAGAATGATTGCCACGCTTACATCACTCTTCATTGCTTCAACTTTCATGCAGTGTGTATGATGTGGGTCCTCGAAGCTGCCCAAATAGTGTCCTAAAATATTCTTTTGATATGCATCTTTATATTTTACCTGGAAAAATAATCACAAGTTGATAAACAGAAGTAATCGAGAGTGTCAGTACCTGACGACATAACATTAATCAAATACATACATCACTAAAATTCTTCAGAACAGCATCAGTTTGGAACTTTGGTGTGTCACAGTAATTCATGCTGTTTCCTTTTGATTGTTCGTAGGCTTCTTTGTATAATTTCTGCAAAAGAAAATAATGTCAGATAATGCCGTACTTTTCACTGCAACTCGCTCACAACACATTAAAAATGACACAACTGTGAAATTATTGCAACGAAAAGCTTTCCCAGAAGACTGAAAAACAGATGGCACTTTTTTCCCCAATCATTTTTTCAAACAAACTTTTTAGTAACTATTAGGGTTGTAAGGGAAGATGGAAAGGTATGACTAATGGTTTTTTAACTTCTGACACTTCCCATACAGATGAAAACAGCAAGAAGAAAGAAACAGAGAGCCATTACAGTGTGTAACCAGAATATAATATATATGAATTTTCAAAAGTACCACGTATTTTATCATTATGGGCACCAGTTGAAGTTCCTTAGAGCAGTAAGGAAAGAACCGTCATCTTGTGATCTATTTTCCACAGGGATCTAAATGAACTATAGAATAATTAGCTATCCCCATAACACGCTACAGCTATTGTTACACTCTGCTGTGGAGAAATGACTCCTTATCTGTACCGTTCCGGTCGGTGGTATCTCATGACAAATATTGGTCTATAAAAATAAAAATACTAAGAGATCCAAAGGAGAAACCTTGTGAAGAAATGATGAGCTTGGTTTATTGTACATAACTGAAAATCACCCAGCTGTACTTTGATAATACTTACATCACTCAGCACATTTCCTGCAGCTTTTAATTGCCTCAGCAATGGGTTCTCTGTAGCAGGAAGCACATTATAATCTGCAATAGCTTTGTTCTTTTCATAGTCGGCTCTGTATTTTATCTTTAAAAAAATAAAAATAAAAAGGGTGAAGTTCTAAAAATCAGTACTAGCCTATATCATCTTGAACTTTTCAGGAAAATTTCCCCTGTTTTTTTAATTTATGATTCATGATGGCAAAGGACCATAAAAGGCACTCAGATGACAGGAGTGCATGGATGCCCTGGGAGGCAGGGTGAGAAGATAACTTAGAGCTGTTTAGGAGGTGTCCCCACCTCTAAGCACCTCTCCAAACATTGTAATTTTCAAATATCACTTGACATCTCAGAATAGTCACATTCTTACAATTACTGACATAAGACTGTCTTTGCTGATGCATATACTGTTACAGAAAATCCAGAAGCCACACAGATTCTGTATTTAGAACAAAAGATGGGCCAGCAAAACATCACTGAGCTGCACTGAGCAAAGATGAATAAATATGAAAATACTGACCCAAATTCAGCTAGCTTAAATTGGTCTGAGTTAACAGTATTGATTTGTTCCAACTAAAAATCAGGCACATAACATAATCAAAACGAACAATGAAGCAAATTCTACTTCACTGGAAGAAAATTCTACTTCATGGGTACTATTGTGGAAGATCATACGCATGGCTAGGAGTTGTTACAAGCTTCCTGGTGGAATGCACGCAAGAATACATCTTTTGCATATAACAAAATATTTTTGACAGTTGACAGAACAGTTTCAGCAGCAACTGGCCTGACTTCAGAACTAAACTCTAGCTAAACAAAAGGGAGCACACATAACATACCTTACTGACGTTATTTGAAACTCGCTTATTAGCGTCATATTCTGGAGTTTCAGTCTGCATAAAGTAGATTTGGTCTTTCATGTTTTCAAAGTCTTCCTGGTATTTTCTCTGTTAGGAACAGAGACAAACAGATACCAATGTATCAAATGCACTTAAATTATACATCAGACATCCATAAAAGTAGCTTATTAAGGAAAAGAGAAATACCACAAATGGAGCAGACAAAATTAATCAGTATTTTCCACATCAACATAATCAGAGGATAAAGCTGCTCATTTCAAGATTCTCTGAAGAATTCACTTACCATACTTATATTTTCTGCGTTCATTTTCGCAATTGCAACATCATAGCATGGAGTTTGACTCCACTTGCCTTTGATCTTGTTTTTATAGTCCTCATGGTAAATAACCTATAATTAAATAAAAAAATAAAATATAAACCCCAAGATGCAGCACAATTTTCACTGGCAGACTTGTTTTAAAAAGTCTTCTTTTTAAAGTTGTTTCACATTTTACATCTGCCTTATAACGACTTTATCAGTTATTGTCAAAAACACCTTAAATATGATATGGCCTAAGGACTCCAGTTATTTCTCCTAGTACCTTCCCTGACCAGAAAAAAGGCAAAATAGGTGAAATAAGTCCTTGTAGAAGACAGTTATTAATAAGAAATTGTCTCTATGAGACATCACTAACATATTCCTCTAGTTCTGTTTTCTGACTGGTCACATAATACCGAGGCATATCATTGCCCTTTGGTTAAGCACTAAGCAATTACAATTTATTGTTATTGCTGCTGTAACTTGTTATAAGCAAATCCTTTTAATATATGTATTGCCTGGTACATGTGATTTCTATTACACTATATTCAAGCACATGGAAATCAAGTATCAACTGTTAAACAGACAGTTCCTGTCTGTCTAATAACAAAGTATCTCTCCGAGTTTTGAAAATGCATCCAAATGCATTTTCAGTCACAGTTGCATTGCTTATCACAAAAAATATAACTTCTCCAACACCTTTTTAACTGTTACCATATTGATACAGAACAAGTATGCCAAAAACAACCTTAAAAAAATATATCTACATTTTATTGTATTGGAGATACATATATAGTTTAATATTTTATTTATTTCAAAGAATTCCGATGCTGATTTTGCTTTTTACATGTCTAAAAATTTTCTTGATGACAATTTAGCTTTGAAGTTATACAAGAATAGAACTGCAAGAAATTTTCTCTCAATTAAATACTACTTTCTTTCACCTTCCAAATGGGTTCACTACAGTATTTTTTTAGTGGCTTTGCAGCCATAAGTGAATACTGTAACTCCGTAATCTTAAACAGCAGATAATTTTCAATACACAGCAATAAAATCACGTGTGTCCTCATCATAATAACTAAATTCTGAATTGAGTTAAAATCCTGTTTCTGTCTTATAAGATTATGCAACTTAGTTCCAGTTTCTTCAGCAAAAGTTGGTCTTCCTGTATTTCACTTCACCTCCTGCATTCCTCAGCTGTAATTTATTCTAAGTATACCTAAAATGCATTGAGAAGGACTGGTACTAGAGTCCCTGTTAATTATGCCACACAGTTATGGAATTTAATGTTACTTGTTAATTTGGCGTGCAGATCAGGAAATGCTTACCTAAGTTGCCAGACCTTTCCACTCACTGATATATCCATGAATTTAGGAATGCTTGGGATATGTACGTGTACAATGGTTTGACACTGCAATGAACATTTAGAATGTATTCTCTGCAGTTGACCTTGGCAACTTTCCAGCACAATGGGGTTATTCCTTGTAAGCAAGTTAACTCACTCCAAAACCAGATACATATTTAAATGTCACTGCTGACACTTAAGAGAACAGCAAAATGGATACTATTTACTATTTTCTCCTGTAAACACAGAAAGTGTAAAGCAGGAGACAAAAAAACCAGTGAGAACGGGAAGTAATGTGTGTATGGTAGAAGCAGAAATGTTTGTTGAAAACTAAATTCACCGACAAGAAAATTAATTTTCACCTTTCACCTGAGACTGGGCAGGATTTTCTCTGAGACATTTGAGGAAGAAAGCAACTGACTTCCGCCACTGAAAATCAAAGGGTTCTTCATATGAGCTCTGGTCTTTTCTTTTGCTTTTCCTCTCTTTAGGTACCTTTTTGCCCCTCTAGCTCCAAAAGTGAGGTTTCTACGGAAAGAACAGCACTGCACTCTACTCACATCACTCAGCTGCCTTGTCGCTTTCTTGGCTTGTTCCACGTCAGGTGGATCTGGCAGAGCAGTATATTTAGATTTTCGTTCATCATGCCCTTTTTTGTAGACAATCTGTAAATATGAAAGAAGTAAACATTTACAGTAACTACCAACTTAAGCATCAGAACATTTATCTTAACTCTGCTAATGCCACCATTCTGTCCACAGCTACTGCAGCATAAAAACTCTTTCAATCAAAGTATTCTAGAGGACTACTTTCTCTTGATAACAAACAGTGAAAAAGAATCAGTTCCCTGGGAAAGTTTTCAAGTATATTACTCTGTTGCTCCTGATAAACATGGACCAATAAACTTCTGGACATCTGCAAAATTCACTGAGATCTTTAAGTGAGACCTGAATTTCTAGGCTGAAGAGCTGTATGTATCTAAGCATCAGCAAATCATACAGCCTCACAAATTCCTGACTTTTCTTATCACCGTTTTAGAGAGACAGATTTGTAGACCCACAACAAAGAACTGGGCTTACACACAACCCTAAGAGTTTCTCCACACATTTTGAGAGATACTTGAGGTCTTCTTACTGATCAACTCAGATGATCTTTAATAAATGAATTATTTCATTCATTCAGTATCTGGCATCAAATTGCCAACAGATTTATACTCTAATATAGAGTACATACTTTCCTATTGAAATAGCACTACTACCAGAGCAAGCAGCGCACACATGAGCATTTTTATTTTCTGTTCCATTATGAAGTTTTTGTATCTAGTCGAAGTCCACCACGAAGACTACCAAGTTACACTGCAAGAGTGACCCAACTGTCAATCGGGCTTTGATACTTACATCACTCAGAGCCTTCTGAGCCTGTGCCACCCTTCTGAGCTCTGGACTGTCATTGTACGGATAGAATAATGTTTTGTCTCCCTCCCAGTCTTCGGTATAGAGTTTCTAAAAAACAGAAAAATGCCAGAATACTCATTATGAATTAATCTGTGACTTGGAATACTTCTTGCATTTCGGCTGCCTAGACCTGGGATATTTTTTTTCTTACCTTACTGAACATTGCTGTGTTTTTTATTGCATTCACAAGCTCTGGAGCATCAGGGGGAAGTAGGTACTTGTCCTTGTTCTCCTCCCAGTTCTGTTTATATAATACCTGTAAAGAAAGATCAGCACCTTGGTTACTATCATTAGAAAAATAGTTACATTTGTGAATAAACTGTAACTTCGGTAAAGATTTCTTCAAGTGAAAGGCTCAAACCAGTGTCATTTGAAGACATGAATTGGAAATACTTAAGATTGTATTTATACTTGCCTTACTAACTTCTCTGCTATCTCTCCCTGTACATCTAAACTGTCTAGAAACATTGCTTTAGTGCCCTGAGCTCCAAACTTTATTCATATCAGTAACCTCATGAGCCACTAATGTGAACCCTTCCAGAAAGTCGGAACTCGCTCACCTTGCTCACTTGCTGTGACACCTTCTTTGCATGTTCTATATCCTTGGCCTTTTCATCAACGTGGCAAATAGTTCTGGCAACTTCACCAGCCATGCGGTATTTAACCTAGATGAATGCACAACAAAACGCATTTATTCTTACAGCAAAAATTGACAGTTTTTTAAAAAAGCAGAACATTGGCATTTTGACACTTAATACTACGAATACCCAAAACCTGAATTCAATAAAGCATTTAGGACTACTTGTTCCTTAGAAATGAAGCCTATGGAAATAAACAGATTTTGTGAATTAACTCGGAAAGGAATGCAGCTTTGAGACAGTTTCAAGAGCTGTGAATCCCTGTTAGAGGTAGTGCCCTTCTGTAATCACAGAGTTCTTTCTAAGAGTACTTCCACCCTGTATAATGAGATAGAGGGATCCCCATGCTATGCAGTATATCCCAGTTTCACCATCCATTACCACGTAAACACTAGCTGTAGTGCCAAAAGCAATATAGCCACACTACCGTGGCAAACCAGCAGCTTGGGCAAAAAATCAACCTAATGCGGTTATACCTCTCCCAGCTTGACAGCAGGCTCAGTCAGCATCCGCATCTGGATTGCTGCATCGCATTCCTCAATATAGCCAAAGTCAGGGGTGGCGTAGAAGTTAATGCACACTCTTCTCCTGGCCACCGGTTAGGTTAGTTGACTACCCGCTCAGCTTTAGGGGTTCCCACTCCTAGGGACTCAACTCTCCCTATATACTGTACAAAGAACTAAGAAGCATTTGTAGGTGGCTTTCAGTTTCCCAGACTGTGACGTGATTTGTTGAAGGTAGACTAGCATTGCTTAAAAGAAAGAGGGGAGGATGAGCCAGCTTCCAGAACTAGAGGCACTGCATCAGTGGGGCATCGGCACCTGGGCTAGCTTTCAAAGGCACATCACTAAGAGTGGCATTCACACAGAGGGGACAACACATCTTGGAAATTCCCATAGTAAATGACAAGATCCACAGAAATTCATTTTGCAACACACTGAGAATCTGAGCATCATTTTTCCAATATCCCTTTAGGAAATCAACTTTCAGTTGCTTTACGAAAACAAAAATATTTAAACACATTTTAGAAACAAAATTCTAGGGTTATTTACCCAGTGTACAACTTCAACAGAAAATCATCAGGCACATCATTCAAGATGACTGCAGGGCATAGTGTGTGGATGATTGGTGGTGGCTGCCCCATCCCTGGAGGGGTTCAAGGCCAGGTTGGATGGGGCTTTGAGCAACCTGGTCTAGTGGGAGATGTCCCTGCCCATAGCAGGAGGGTTGGACTAGATGGTCTTTAAGATCCCTTCTAAATCTAACTCCATGATTCCAGGAATCTTCAAATGCCATGATATGGGCATCACCATCATCTCCCGTGCCTGTAGCTTCTAATCAGAAATTTTCAAACCTCTTCAGGAACAATGAAGCAGGGCTATTATTCACCTAGAAAGGAATCATCACATCTCCCCTCCTGAAAGCCCTAAATTCCAACCGACATCATAGAACTCAAATTTGTCATATACTCTGTATTCCTTACTCTTGCAATCTGATAAAGTTTCTGTTAAACATTCAGATTGTCTTATCACAGTATTATCAAGAAATGATCACTTCTTATCCAACATTTAAAATTGTGACTCAGTTTGCTTCTTTACCACTCAGTAAATATTTTGTCTTGTGACAACTGTTACGTACCTCACTGAGCTGGTCTTGCACTTTCTTGATTCTCCGAATTTCTGGGGTATCAATTGTGGAAGCATATGGCTTTCCTTTTTCTTTTCTAAATTTTTCTTTGTACTTGTTCTGAAAGAAAATAATGACAAATGTAATTAAGACACATCCTAAAGCTCTGGCAGAAATGTATGTAGCAATTATTGATTTAGTTTATCTGGTTAGTAGAGGAATTTGGGGCAGATCATTAAATAATAAAAAGTAGTATTACTCAATTACATTTGCAGAGTTATGCTTATTTTAACCAACTGACTTTCTTCCATCTGACACAAAAGAAAAATTCCATTTCTACCTTTAGCTTGTTTTAGGTCATCTCTAGTTGATTATATTCTCCTTAGGAGCTTGATATTGATAAATTCACAGTTATTTGTTTCAGTGACAAAAGATAAGGAAAATATGGTGGTGAGGGTAGCAGTCCTAGACCTATGATCTCACATAACCCTTAAACAGTGAACCCTGGTGGGTAATATACATTAAAATTTAGGAAAAGGGGTATGATGCCATCTGCATCTGTGCAGAGCAGTTTTCCACTTTTCACAATATTGTACACTATTGGTCTACTGGACTGTGATAGCCTGTGCCAGGAATTTAGGTTGGCGCTTGTTCCTATATACTGTGGACAAGGATTTTTCTTGGATATATATAGAGGGGCAGAGATATACCCTATTATAAAAAATACTGAGGTTTGCTATTCAATAGACGTTAGTCCCTGTTATCTCCCTTCAGTTGCATATCCAAGTCAGTGCAGGAGTCCTATTAACTGACAACTCTGCTCATCTTCAGCCATCTGCCTCAAGTCCCTTTTTGTGAGCTTAAGCAAGAAATGGGCAAGAGGAGCTAATTCAAAGAAGGAAACTTCCTACTTCAGGCAAATAACGTTAATACATATCATAAAATGAAGTACAGAAGACAAAATAGTAGCATGAAGGTTTGCAATAATATGGATTAAATATTTTTAAAGTTGGTGTTCCTCAAGAAATAAAGGACATGTGACAATTTACCTCACTGAATAGGTCCTTCATTTTATTACTGTGTTGCAGATAAGGTGTCAAAAACTTAGATGAGTCCACTTTTGTCCGTATTGTCTTCTTTCTGACTGGAGGTGCTGCATCCTCAACAGAAGGTTTTTCATGCTCAACAGTATAGGTAGTAGTTTTAGGACCTCTGATGTCTGTGCTAACAGTCTCAGTGATCTCAGTGATCACCTGGGAACCCAGAAAAAAATAATTATTTGCTTTATAACTGTAAATCATCACTTTACAACAAGCATGCAGTGGTACTTGCTGTTAGCTTTATAACAAAACAGTTGTTTATAAAAAGTTGTAATATATTGCTAAAACTTGGAGGGGCTTGTTTCTGAAAATATAGCATTTTGTGCAAAAAAAAAAAAAGCTTTTATTTTCCTATGATAACTCACAGGACCACATGATGCTAATGCATTAGACTGTATTTATAGCTGATGGGAAAAGGGCTAATCATTTTAGCTAGAAAGACATTCGTACTCACATGTAATTCTTCATCCCACAATACTGTTTTCAAAAACAGACGCAAATCAGACACAGAAATAATCAGTCATGCTATTGCTCCCTTTAAATCCTGTCTGGCTACAGATTTTAGAACCCCTGATGAACGCAGTGGATGAATTTAGCTTAAAAATAATAAGGTGACGGTCTTCCTTCCAAAGTGTAGTCCTAGATTACTTGCTCAAACAGTATTAATCAAAGCGTATTTTATTAAATTAAAAACTTAGGAAGACTTTGGGAACAGATTCTTTGTTTGGAAGGAAACATACTCACAAAGTGAAACATTAAGCTTTTGTTTCCACATAAGCCTACACCATAAAGAATCTTCCATGGTAACATAGCAGAGAGTTGCGTTATATCTACATTGTAAGTAGAATTTCAATTTATGGCAATAACCCCTTGGTGATTCCAATATTTGTTACCAGTGACATGAAAAAATCTGCAAACCACCACCTTTCAGTGAAATTACACAAGGTGAAGGGAACAGAACTGATACATGTAAACTGGTTTCAGGCAGAATCTTTTTATATTTTTCTTCATAACAAGGTTAAGTATAATGTATATATGTGCTTGTTGTTCATATGTACAGATCTAGTCACATTCACATCCTCAATAATTCTGTTCATCTTTAACACTAATGTTTGGATTTTGTCAATATGGTACCCAAGTAATCCTTCCTGTCTGTGTTTCTTGTTATTAACACAACCTGTTGTTTCATTTTGTCACCTCATGTGCACAGCTGCTGGGCAGGAGCAAACAGAAGACTATCAGCAAAACACAGGGCGGCACAGAAATTAGCACAGTCCTTTTCTGATGGACACATCCACTCCTTCTAATGGAAACCAAAGAGTGGCAGATAGGATACTCAGAACAAGCTAGGAACCCTCTAGCTTGGGGTGATCCCCCACAACAGGGTCTTGCAGAGGAAATAGAGTATTAAGAAGCAACTGTTCATTGACATTTGTATGTTTAATATGAAAAATTAGTCCTCAGATATGAAAAGCCACTAATTTAGCATAATGTATTCATTACATGCATATATACACTGCATACAACATTACAGGGACCTTTACCTCATGTGGTTCACCCTCCTCAATAATTGTCTCCTCAATGTAGTACTATTAAAAAAAGAGAAAAAAAGTCATTGTTAGGCCAGATCATACAGAATAGCAAATTGTAGCTTCTCTTAAGCTGTTGTAAAAACACACTTCTGGAGAAATATCACTGTAGTTCATAGGTGCCTATGTAGTCACATTTCCATCCTTGGTAATTCTGAACATTTGTTCCTTTTTTTTTGCATTAATGATCAGAATTTTTTTCCATACATTCTGCAATTAAGCATCCTCCCAAGTAATTAATGAAGGATCACTATCTAATTTTAGATGGATCACTAATGATAGACCTTGTACTACCAATCACAATTCTGAGCTCAGCAGCCCAGTTCCATCCACTTTATTGTCCATTTAGTCATCCCATAGTCTTCTTATCACCAAATTTGGTGATAAGAAGACTATGGGATGGACTGTTTCAGAGGTCTTCCTTGACCTTTCAGAGGTCAAGGTATGCAACATTCACTGGTCTCTCCTTGTCTATAGCAGCAGTGAACTCGTTATAAAAAGCAATGAGTTTGGTCAGCCATGATTTGCCCTTGATAGATCAATGCTCACTGCTCTCCATGACCCTCATATCTTTCATGTGTTTAGAAATAGCTTCCAAAAGGATTTGCTCCATAACCTTTCCAAGGACTGAAGTGAGGTTGACCAGTCTGTAGTTCCCTGGGTCTTCTTTCCTGCCTTTTTTGAAGAAGGGTATGACATCTGTCTTTTTCCAGTTGCCAGCAACATCCTTGCATCACTATAAGCTTTCAAAAATTATAGCAGCTGTGCAATGTCCTCAGCACCCCTGGATTCATCCCCTCTGGTCCCACAAAACTATGTACATCCCAGTGGATTAAGTCATCCCTAACTCTGTCTTCCTCTGCTGGGGCTACTACTTCACTCCCACATCTCTGCTAGAAAGCTCAGAGATGTGGAGAAGCGGATGACCACGGGACAAGCCTTATCAAACCTGAGGCACAAAAGACTTCAAGTACCTCAGCATTTTGCCTGTTCCTTCTCACTAACTTCTCTGCCCACTGAACTATGCTCCCACACTCTCTTAGCTTTCCTTTTGCTGCTGATGGCACTTGCAGAAACCTTTCTTACTGTTCTTCACTTCCCTTTCTGGCTTCAACTTCAGCTAAACTTTGCCCGTGCATGTAGGAATGGAGTTGATGTCTTATGTCTTTATGTTCCTCTCAAGAGGCCTGTTCCTGCTTCCACCTTCAGTATACTTTTTTCATGTGTTTGAGCTCAGTCAGGAGCTCCCTGTTCATCCATACCAGCCTTCTGCTGTTTGACTTCTGCACATTGGACTGAACCATTCTTGTGCTCTGCAAAAATCATTCCTGAGGATCACCCAGCTCCCCTGGGCCCCTTTGCCCTCCAGGACTCTTTCCTGTGAAATCTTCCCAAGCAGGTCCCTGACCAGGCCCAAATGTGCTCTTATGAAGTTCAGGATCATAATTCTGTTTATCTTGCTCGTTCTTCTCTGAATCTTCAACTCAGTGTAGCCATGGCTGCCCTTGACCTTTGCATCTTCTACCAGTTCTTTCTTGTTTGTGAATAGCACGTCCAGCAGAGCCTCTCTCCTAGTTAATTCATCAATCAACTCCATCAAGAAATTTATCGTCAATACTTTCCAGAAATCTCCCAGCTTGCTTGTGCCCAGCCATAGGCCCTTCCAGCAGATACTGAGGTGGTTAAAGCCATCCATCAGCACAAAGGCTGTGCCTGTGAGGCTTTCTCCAGCTGCCTAAGGAAGCTCCCAGGGTGCTACATCTACTCTGAAATGGCAGATCTGCAGGTGGAGCACGAACCCTCCTCCTATTGCCAGAAACCATGAGCTTCCTGCCTTCTCCAACCTGACAGCGACCCTCCACATCACCCATTTAACCAGGGTTTCCAACCGGCACTCCTTTTTTGCCATCTGTGGCTCTGCCTCTTGCTTTTCATGAAGGTGCTTTCAACCTCTTCTTGACTTTCTTCCACGATGGTGAGAAGCCTGCTCACCTCCTCCTTCAGCAACCTGCAGTGCAACTGACCGACCTGACCAGAACACGTCTCCCACTGAAGAGGCAACAAGGGCTTCGCTCCCCGGGTGTCCACTTGCCTTTCCCTCCACAGTGGCCAGGAGTCGACGGCACCAGAGTCAGCTCCAACCTGAGCCGCTGCACAAACGCAGAGCTCGCCACTGCCCTGATTGCCATTTGCTGAAAAGAATGTCGGAAAGTTCATCCTGGTTCCTAAAGCACCCACGGAAGAATTCAAAAAAAAAAAACAAAACAGGAAGATGAGAGCTGAGGAGAAGAGGTGGGTGCAGATCACGCCCCCCTGAGGCACCACGCAGCAAATGGCGGCCGCACGATGGCGCCGGCCCGCCACAGCGGCGCGCTGCCCCGTGGCAGATGGCGGCCGCGCTGAGGGGAGGCGGCCGCGCCACCGAGCCTTCACCGCCGCGAGGCTTCGCCCTCCGTCTCCCCTCGCTGCTTCATGAAGAAAAAAACCCAAAAAACATTTAAAGGTGTTGCTCCACCCGCTGTAGTAAAGAGCAGCTATTTTATTCAAAAGGTGTTTGATTTGCCACTGACTTCCGGAAAGGAGAAAATGTAAAATGTGGGGTTTATCTTTGAAAATCTCCTCAGCAATTATTTGCTCGGGGTCACAAGCCAAAACTATGGGAACAGAAAGCCCTTTGAATCAAGCCCTAAGTAAATTCTCATTAAAATTTAAGCCCTTTTCCCAGACTTGTCCCTCAAAGTCAGGTTCACGTTAACTAGCCCGTACTTTTGAAGTTGTCTCCTATTGGGCTGTTTCGAGGCAACTTCTGCTCACTGCCCCCGTACCGTGTTTAACCTGTCTTCCACAAAGTCTCAAGTAACTCAGCAGAAGAGGTTTGTCTGTTTCACTGTGGTTTTTTGCACATCACAAATGGCTGCAATGTCCAGAGGAAGAAAAAATAGTACCTTAAAATCCTCAACATTTTCTCAGTCGCTTATTATTCAGCAATTATTTTCTACTCTTTCAGAAGATGAATTTCTGATAGAACTCATACAGGTTTAAAATAGGCGATTCATATAGAAGTGGAATTCTATTTAAGAAAACTCTGGAAACACTTAAGCTGCCTTAAAATTGTACCAGATGCTATTGTTCCTATTTTATTTAACTTCTCACTATGAAAATCTCGAGGGAAGCTACTAAAACAGCACCATCCCAGTCTGTCCTCGGAAGGTGGTGATTGAAAATTAAAAACAAATAATGAAACAGAGCTGTGTAGACAAAAAGCCCAACATACAATAATTCCAGCAGCAACAAATAAACATTGACAGCAAAGAAATATACATTTTGTTACAGAGAGCACATAATGCTCAGGAAGCATAACGGCAATTTCAAGTAACATGGTAATAGGAAACTGAATTAAGGACGGATGTCTTTGTAACTAGGTGGTACAAGGCCTTTAAAATGGACTTTATGAGCGGTAACGCTTATTTTCCAAAACACCTTTAACTGATTCAACTGGTAAACCATTTGACTTTACTTCATTCACTATTTGAAATGTATAAAGTCGGCAGTCAGGGCTCAATGCTGACACACTGCCTGAAATCAACAGGCCGTTCAATATAGTGTGGAGATAATGAGTTGTGGGATGTCTACATTTGTATTATCTTCTCCTTTTCCTCAAACAAACACTGAGCAATTTGTTATAATCGCTTGCGTATTTCATAAGATGTAGTTTCATTTCAAAATAGTTATAATGCAGCAGGTAAGACCACACTGTCTGTTAACCTTATAAACTGTTTCAATAGCGAAGTCGTTATTTCAGTGACACTCGCTCATAGTAGTAAGCTGTAGGTTCCACAGTTGCTGGGGATTCTTTTGATCAAATTGCTGAGACTAATGACCTATCGGCAAATTGATCCCTGATGCAACTCCGCGGACATCTACAGGTTTAAATCTAGCTCCACCTCTGCAGCTTCTAAGGCTAAATTGGTTAACGGTGCCTTTGGTGGCACAAACCTGCTGCATTTCTGCATTGCAGTGGGCACAGAGGCAAGGCTAGAAATTGTCTTCCAAAGTCTTCTCTAGCATGGATTGGATGACAGAGGGCAAGCCAGGAGCAGGAGGGAAAAGAGATGGCCCACTGCATCTATAATTACGCAGAAGAGTAACCACAAAACCTCGCGATGGGGGTGTGGGATGGTTACAATCCTTATTTAAACAGAGGAACTATGACAGTCACCAGAAGGATTTTGCTACGCTGTTGTTGTTTTTACTGATCAAACCATTTAATAGGTATCTGTCCATAGCCTAACCTTCAGAGGGCAAACAGCAAGTAACCATCTATGTTCATGAGCAACATCTCATTAAAGTGATTAATATATTCGTTGACAAGGCAGGAAACAAATATTGCTACTCTCAGATTTTCTTCTTACCTCCACAACTTCCTCGTATTCTTCTTCCTCCATTTTGAGGGTATTTGTCTGTCTCTCCCCCACTCACTGGTCGCGCAGCAGATGAAAGAGTGAATATACAGTATTAGCCCAAGACTGAAAGTACTATAAAAGCTACTAGTCTAGTTCATAAAGAGCCTGGGTCATGGTTAGTAACTAGTCAGATTATTACAATGTTGTTGGCTAATTAGTGAAAGAACTCAAACAACAGAGAGAACTAAAGTTGGCATCTGGCATTGCTTTGTTTCTGACTATTATGGGAAAGCATTGCATTAAATTTCAAACATACTGATATAAATCACCATTTTGGACAAATACTTTATTCTAAAAGTTGTAACACCAATACTGGAATTCAATTGAAAAAAAAGGAAAAAAAATCAGAGGAAGGGATTTCTTGAAGTATGATTTTTTTTTTCATTACAACAAAATTATTTGAAGAATTTTTCTTTTTTCTATGACTATATTCTCTACGATTCCATCACATTATTCAAGCTTCTGTTTGAATGGGAGCTTTATCTGTATATTCTACTATATTCATTCACAAGTAAAAGCATAATGTAGAAAAAGATTGTAAATATTCTTTTTAAGTGACCTTAGGTTAATGAGGCAATTTCTTCTTCCAGCATTAGCCTATATAGATGCTATGGTTTGGGGTTTTTTTACCTCTTGTGGCTTTTTTGTCTATATTTCTTCAGACCTGGAAAATATGAAAATCCATATAGTTGGCTGAATTCTGAAGTACAGATTACTGTCAAAACCTTTAAATGAATTAATTAACACAATGATTTTGCTATGAGGCAAAGCTACAATTTTCCACCAGAGACTGCAGCCCTGTTTCTAATGTTGGTAGGGGATGAGGCTTTGGAACAGCTGTTCCTGAGTCCAAAGATATTTGCCATGTAAGCTAATACTACCAAATGACGGGGTGGTTTTGTTTAGCTGGCTAAACTGCAATTCCTTCTGAGGCAAGTGAAGTCTAGTAATGCAGGTTAAATATAGGGACATAGAATACTGTCCCTTTTTAGTTCCAATGTGTTGAGAAAAATTACCCCCCAAAAAGTCAATTTGTTAAACAAGTATGTTAACTATTAAAATAAATTAAGGATAACTCAATAAGTGGCATGCCGTGGGAACAAGCAGGCCGAAGTTTATGTATAAACCCAAGAAGTAGGGATTGCATATGAGGATACAATCTATACAAATTGTCACTATTCTAACCTTCAGTTACACTTCCAAAACACAATTCCAGGTCCTTTCCTCTTACTGCAATTTGCAACTAGGCATCCAGACAGAAGATCTGACTTCCATGGACAAGGCACGACAACTACTCCCAAAAAAATTACAGAATCAGGAAACAGCCCAAGATGTTATTGTAAGGAAAAGAAGTCAAACATGATTAAAATGTTCTTACCAGCAACATCTAGTAATTATCCCTAGGAGCAAAGCCTCTCCAGTCCTCCCTCCTGAGCAGCACTGGGTGAGAACAAGCCTAGTGCATCAGCTCCTAATTACGCATGTGGCTAGTGCAGCCAATCTGGCTCCAGCCCACTCGAGTTTCAGCCCTAAATATACTTAGTGACCCCGGAGGAGGCCACCTGTTCTCAGCAACATGAAGGAAAAGAGAGCTGGGCACTTCTGTGCTCCCAAGGAATCCCAAAACACACCAGAGCTTGACTGAATTTCACCAGGGCTCTGCTGAAATGGATCCCTAGGCAAATCCAAGGGAACACTCAGATGGAAAAAACATGCACGTTTTCATCTTTCAGAGTTGACAGTAATAACGATGAATTTGAATTGACAGAGACAATTTCATTCCTATATTGTACCTGAATCAAAACTGTCTGAATTCAAGAATCTCTGAACTTCAAGAGAAAGGAGAGAGGAGTCTGGACTTTGGACTAAATTTTTACTATAAAGCTGTCTTTAATTTCATCCCTTAAGTATACCTGAAGTGCTTTATCAACTTAACTTGATGCAAATCATGTGCCAATAGTTTTATCACTGCTTATGAAATGTTACGTAACTGAACACATGGACCCAGGAACACGTGAAAATTGACTACTTGCAAGGAAAAAACTTGCAAGGCACCCAATTAACAGCCAATATGCCTGGTGAAGAAAGACTAAGAATACAGGATAAACAGATTAAGTGACAGGGGAGCAATTCTAACACACGAAGTATTTTGGAAGGTCAAGAATTACATGATGTATGGAGTCAGAATCACGGTGATGATAACAGAAGTGACCTCTTAGGTCATCCACTCAACTCACATTATAGGGTTGGCTTTAGTTCTTCAAGGAGGTGCATTTAAAAGCCAATATCAACAATGATCTCTTTTCAAATACTATATCACATAATTCAGTAAATGATTGTCAGGAGCCCTTGAGAGACACCTTCTTGTTTCTTAACTCTTTCCAGAAGTTAATATTTATATCCAGATGAAATATCATATCTCATTCACTACTGCCAAGTATTTTATATTCTGCACAGAGCTGTAGATCCTTCCCTTTCTCCTTTAGGCAAGCTATATGCCTTCAATTACTTAGCATTTTGCTTTGATAGGCAATCCTTCCCCTTTTAATCTTATTTCTGTTTATTTAAAAGTCCTTCAGTTTCTTAAGATCTTTTGAAGATGTCCAGAAATGAGTATAGCATGTTGATGGAGTCTCACAATAGCAATGTCAGCTTAACCTTCTGCTCTCCAGTCCAGATCCTGTCTGTGTGCACTCCAGAAATAACTCACAGAATCATTTTTCTCCTGAGTACTGCTTTTCAGTTGATTGGATGCATAATGTGACATCTACGTAAGTGATGACAAACATTTATGTCGTGAAGGGCCAATTTCTTTTATTAAATATGTAATTCATTATTGCCGTTTCCAGCTCAAATCTCCATTGATGCCAAAATTTGCGCCATGTCTGGTGACTCACCATCCCCCTTCTTGGTTCTTTTCAGCAAGTCTGGGTTCATGGCTTCTTTTTCAGACTTAACAGTTGCACTTTACATTGCTTTTCTCTTAAATGGCATTCCCCCATAGTCACTGCTACGATATTGGATATTATTATGCCTCATTCCAAACACCTGATTTAAATCAGGTTTACTAGATCAACAGAAGCTTCTATTCCTCTGTCCTGATGGTTATTCTGACAAAATTAGCAGGCATTTTCAAATGGGATGCAATTTTCTGTGCAGTTCTCTTGCAAGTTCCTGCAAACAATCTCTTCCTTAGTGATATACTCTGCAACTCCTAGGTTACTAGAACATCACCTTCAGATTCTTTTACAGTGCTGTTCAGGATATCTTATTTAGAAGGACACCAAACAAGGCCAAAATTACATGCAGGATGCAAGTACCACTATTTCTGAAATACATCTGTCTGGTGTGAAACATGTCAGATCTTTAGCAGCTGACAGTTCATGACTAGAAGCGAAGTGTGGAATAACACATCAAAATTACAGAAGGGGTTTAAGAACCAAAAGTATTATTGCTGAAGTGAAAAGTTGGACAGAACATAAGATCTATGTTCTGACATCAGATCATGAAGAGGGAGGAGAATGCTCATAAGTCACCTACGGCTGCCAGCAAATCTTTCAATTCTTACATTTGCTGCTGTATTCCTTCAGCTCCAAATCTCAGGGAAAGACTCTGACAAAACTACCAATACTAGCTTCATTTTTACTTAAAACTGAAAAAAAAAACCCCACCACATTTTCTTTGATTTGTACTCAAGCCTACAATTTATTACTGAAAATTTAGTCTTCACTTACTTAAGTGCTTTTATCTACATACAACACATACACATACAACAAAATTGGTAATTTTGCACACCTGCCCGTTTATAAGTATGTTGTTATTGGTATATTTATATATAATAACTAAACACATGCACAGATATCTTCACATATGTCTATACATTGGTCTTCACTGTGGAAGTAAACTACTATGCTCGTCGTTACGTTTCAAAACAAATTTCTCAGGACGGTTAAAACGTCAATGATACATATTCATATTGAAATACCAGCAAGTATTGCATGCTGAAGTAGAACATGCATGAGGTACATGGAATACTGATGGTTAATATTCCTTTAATATTTTTTAATTGCTGTATTGTGAAAATTTGTGTCTGTGACTTGGATTTCAAATCACGGTTTGCTGGAATATTCTGAGAATACCAGCTGGACCTTTCGAGGCACAAATGTTTAAAGGGCATTAGGAAAATTCTGCTGTAGGTGAGAGCCTGGCAAGTCCGACACAGGTTAGCACACCGGACCAGATTCTTTTATCCACAGTACATAAATATGCATGTGCTCAGCAGTTTTGAACCAAAAAGAATAGTACAAAATGACTGAGGTAGAGGAAGATGATGTTTTGCATTTAAATGGCCCAAAATTTTAAAGCAGAATATATTTTCTTGTACTCAACTTTTTAAAATATCACCATATTTATCAAACAGTAACCACTCAGGGCAGGGGGAAAGGAAGGAAATAACATGTGACCTTCTCTAGATTTATTTAGAAGGTATATAATACAAGAACTATGAAACAGCAGCCTATATTTACTCACTCCCTTAACCCACACAGCATTCACATACAAAAACTCACCGCTTTTTTCTAGAACTGCATGTAGTTCATTTTGGGAGGCTGTCTTCCACCTACGAAAAATACGTATTTTAATCCTGGAGCCTGATCAATATAGAGGGCAAAATATAGAGGATCCGTATGTAAGGCCCAAAGGGCAGATACACTGTAAACTCCCTCAGCCCCAAAAGACCAAACTATTACAGAAATTCTAGTTTTTACAACCTCCCCCCCAGCTACTGACACTTGTGTATTGTCTTGATCATTCATTCCTTTGTATTTCTGTTACAGTGCCTCTCTCTAGATCCCCAAGGGAGAGTTTGGAAGAATTTTAATAAGCCAAGGCTAGATCCCACATCATGAAACCCAGGCAGTACATATCACTGAACTGCAAGCCTGCACTTGTTTCTTGAAGACGACGACTTCGAGACTCAAGGGACTTTCTGTCCATCCTTGCGTCTGTCTGACTGAAAATTGCACAGGAAATCTGTTGTGCCAGAGATTACACTGGCTTCTCTGTGCCTTGCCCTTTGTGTGGATAAACTTAATGACATCACGGGTACTATATATAACTTCCTGAGGTAATCAGTAGACCACCTGGACTTAACAAGCATTGTATCATTGAAAAGGCACGTATTTTAATACATATTTCTGTCATTTTTTTTTACTACTACTATTAAGTTACTTCTCATTCTTTTCACCATTCCTTTCTGCTTACCAGATTTTGCATGGCAAAGCTGGGAAAAAAAAAAAAATCTTGTACTTCATTATTTACAGGGCTCCCACTTAATCTAATCAGGTGCCCAAAATTTTCCTTTAGAGTGCAGTCTCCATCAAAAATCTAAAAATGCAGTGGAGACTGTAAGACGTGAAGTGTAGTTTGCTTATGATACCTATTATGATACCTAATCTGCAAGACAGAAAAATGCTGTAACAATCAAGAAGCTTTAAACATGAAAGCCATTTAGTCTGGGAGGAAAGCATTAACTGAAGAGCACAACATACCTTCAGAGCCCTAAAAATAAAGTAATTCTTGTTAGAAAAGCTGTTACCAGCCTCTGCTGGGAGGCCCATAAGCTATATTTGTATTTGCACTCCAGGGATCCAAATGATAGAGGAAACAGGTGTAGAAAATGCAAGTCATAGAAACTCTGCTAATAATGAAAACGGGAGCGAAAAAGGGAACTAGGTAAGGGTTTTCCCTCACCATACTGTTCTTACAAGGGCTTACTGTTATCCAGTGTTTATTGTACCTTCCTAAGAGGTGGGAGAGAGTCCTCCAAGTAGGTGGGGAATGAACCATGACCTATTACAAGTTGCAGAAATCACATCAGGGCAGTGCCAGCACAAATTAAAGACACTCATGCCTGCATGAACATTGTAGTAGACCATTTTCTTGTATTTTTCCCCAAAGAACATTTACCAGATTGAGACCCTGTACAGGCTTGACTATACATGGTTTCTAGATCCCACGTGGACTTGATGATGAAGTCCACATCTAAGGGGCATTCTCCCTACTTAGGGAGCCTCAGTGGATTTGACTTGCTGCAGTGTGAGAAGCATCTGAGGAAACCATTTTCAGGAGCTCAGTACTGAATCTGTATGGCACTGAAGTTGGCAGCGTGGCGTTGATCGAGCAAAGAAATATCTGCACTTTGAATACATGCCATACCTCTCTGCAATTTCTGTAATTCTCATGCAGCCTAGTAACTAACTAAGACATGGGTTTGAGTCTATGAGCAAAGGAAAAGCCATGCTCTCCTAGGACTAAAAGTCTTTATTTCTCAGTATCTGCCTTATTTTTCTTCCTACTAATTATCATGCAGTGAATGTGGCACATCATTTTAGAAGTGCGCAAAAGCCACATCACGAGAGCTTCAGCTATATTCAAGGAAAAGAAAAGCTTACACAAGTAAGTTGAACTTGTGTGTTTTTAATGGTCTGACTGAGCTTTCTGTTCATAAGCTGCAGGTGCAGATGCAAAATTGGCAGATAAGGATATGAAACATAACAATGTGTTTCTCTTTTTAAAAAATTCAGGTGCAGTCTACGGTGCAGACACATGTGCAAACATCTCTCTCTCGTAATTGTTTTGAAACTACTAAGGAGCTTTATTAGCATACGAAACTGTGAGGCCTGGGTGGAAGCCTGAGTGTTCAAAATCTGATAAAGGCTTCCAAAATGCAGAGGATTTTGATGTGTTGTTGACAGAGGTGGGTGAGGAGAGAGGCTGTTCTGGAAGTACCTTGTCTGGTGCAGAGTCGGCATCCACAGCAGCCGGGCTGACCTGTTGGACCAGCTTACCCACGGGATGGTTTCACTGCAAGGAGCCGCTGCCCAGGACCTCTGCAGTGGGGGCCGGCAGATTCTGGTTTGATGTATAGAAATAGTATTGCAAGTGGGGGAAATTTTTTTAACGAAAAATACGAAGTGAAGGGTTTGGTTAGACAAATGCAAGTAATTGCCTTAGAATTATATATATATGTATGCATATTTCTCTGAGACCTACCTTTACGATATGACAGCTGGCAGTACATTATCCAACCTTTTTTCTTCCTCATGAAAGCAGGCAAGGAGCGCACGCATTGTCAGCAACTGGGTCTTGGGTTAGGAATGAAAATTTCCAACCGACAGGGAATGTCATTGTTTGAACTATGGATAATCCTTGAAACTGACAAGTTGCATAGCACTGAGGAGTAACACTCACCGTCTCTGGAAGACCTCTAGCCCCCAGCCACTGAACCGTTAGCACTGAGTCCCCGCACACAGGCTGGAAAACCATCCACAGCTGCGGCCGTCGGCCACGCCTGAACCACCATGTCCGTGTCCCCGTGTCCCAAAGCTTTGAGGCATGTGAGAACCCGAATATGACAATGTCATAGACTCACTGTTTTGTGATGATTCCTGAACACTGGAGGCAAGTCAGTATCTAATGATGAATGGTTTCCTAGTTCATTAACACCTGACTAATTAACTCACTGGGAATATAAAAAAATACAAAGTGAAAAAAAGCTGCTTCCCTTCATCCTGTTGTCTGGAATCAGAAATGCAAGAATTGATGCCTATGCATTTGTAAAAGTAATAAGGTGATTTTTTTATACTGCAGACACGTCTTCTTATTCTTGTTAGGTTATCCAGCCAGTTGAGACAAATATTTGCAAAAATTATTTTTTTAAATGGAAGTACCATAGAAATGTGGTTTTTTTAGGAAATATTTTTAGGATACGTGTTCTAGCAAGATGAACACTTTTTACTTTGGTGCTGCTTGTCCTCTTTCTTAAAGTATTAATAGAAAATATTAGATCATAACAAATAATATACTTAGAGGCAATGCAATCAAAATGCCACGAGTAAGTCATCTACAGTGTCTTATTTTCGTGTTTATTTTTTGATACTGACAGGTCAATACAGGGTGAGTAGCAGCACAAGCTAGTAGCTCTGCGGTATGTAAAACAAACACTACGTATGCTGCCACGAGGCAAAAAGACTTTGCTGCAAGAGGAGGAAAAAAAGGAATATTGGTACGAAACCAAAATTCATTTCACACTTCCTGAGGTTTCTGGACAGAGGAGGAACTGTCTTCTCACTGAGCAAGTTGTTGGGTTAGGAAATCTGTCTACATGACAAGCTTCTGTTTACTATCCCCCCTCACCCTCTTAGTGAGACTGCAATCTCGGCTTTTTTGTGACAGGTCCAAGCTGCAAAATGAAATCCAAATAAACGTTAACCCAGTGCTTGATGGTCTTTGGATATAGGACTGAAGTTTTTAGTACAGAATGGCATTAGGAAAAAAATCACCAAGGTATTTCACTTGCCTCCTCAGCTTACATCTAGGCAACACACGTTCAAGCAGCATTCAGAATCACCCCCATACTGCTTCAGATGACAGGTTATTATTTGAACTCGCAGGGTAACACGTATACACTGCCATGTTGTTCGCTTGCTGCAGGCATCTCTCCTCAAAACCATAAACCAACTACTGTTCTCACACAGAATATTTGTTTTCGTTGTCCATTCATGCAAATCTCACACGGTCACCTCTGTTAGTGTCCAACCAGGATATTTCAAACATTGAATCAAGAGGGGATTCAAAAGGGAAAAATCAAAACCAAACCCAAACAGAAAAGAATATGAACAAGGTGCCAAGTATCTGTTCGTTTTTTTCATGATGAGCTGTCATGAAGCAAAGAGAAATCAGATGAACAAATGCATCTCAACCTAACTCTCCAACTCGTTGTAGAAACTTAAAAATTAGTATTAAGATTTTAAAAAAACAAACCTGGAAGATAGAAGATCACAGTGTACAAGCTACCGTATATTGCCACAAGATATTCACACAAAATTAACAGTCAGCAGCAGCCTTGTTCTGTTGTTTTTTCCCAACTGAATCTGGTCATTGGCATGAAGGGCAGTTCTCCTCACATGACAGCATCATCACAGCCTCCACCGCTCTTTACTTAGGTCTTCTGAGAGTCTTAAAAGAAAACATTTATCAACAAGATGATGTCAAACACCCTAATTTATCTCTCCTACTAATGTTCCCAAGACAGCAACAGGGCTTTTCACATAGGCACTGAGCAGAAAGAAGAGCCACTGAAGGAAGATTTCTTCAAGAATATGAAACCATCACTGATTGTATTGATCACATTTCCTAACATGAGCTTATGGGGTAAGCTTAGATACAGAGCACAACTCTTTCATCTCTAACTCAAAATTTCTAGTTTTCAGAATATTAAGTTAGTATAAACTGTGAAAGGAAGGGGAGGTTCCTCTCAAATCTTTTCTTCTTCCTTCTATTTATAAGATAAATAAACTTTTATATTTTTAGAACAGAGGTACAAATATCAGCTGTAAATGCCAGTGAAAAGCCATGACTGGCAGCCAGAAATTCAGTTCTTATCCTGTCTCCAACACTTGTCCCTTTGGGCAAGCCTCTGCCTTACCACTATGCAGTAAAGATAACTCAGATCTTTTATCTGTTGACAAACTTTTTCATTATTATTACCACTGTTGCAAACCATTAGCTTACAGCAACTGCGGTGAGATATGCAGATGTTCTCTTATAAGCAGAGTGATCTACACTCGAGAGCCACAGACACCCAGTAAACAGTTGCAGAGGGAAAGCGGTGCAGTGGCTGACAGGTCTACCCTGCAGGGACAGGTCCTCTGCAGTCACACAGGTCCACGATCAGCAGGGAAAAATATAATTTCTCCTTGGTTGTCCACCTCAGGAGCATGTACAAGAATTGTCCCACCTCAGTTCTCAAAGTGCTGCTGGCCATTATGACGTGATCCAGTTTTCTCACAACGTGCCAATTTAATTTTGCCTCAACTTTTCAAACCTATCTATCCGTTTCCCTATGCATGCATTCTTCCCCCAGCGTCTCTCTGAACCCAGCAGAGCCTTACTGTGAATTTAGAGGCACAGTTGTGGTTTCTTATGCAACTGAGCTGAAACAATGTATTGAGAAATCATAAGCCAGTCCAGGTTCATTTATATCCCAGCCCACGTTCAGATCATTTAATAAGTCTTCACATTAAGTCTATTATTTCCAACAAAGCTTGGCAGCAGGAAAGTTGCATGTGGCTTTAACAGCATTGCCAACTTTCCACATCACCCCAACAGCAACCAATAAATGGATGGATAAACACAGCTGTAAGATAAAGGCATTCCCTGTCGTAAATCCCTTGGGATGAAGGGACAGGGCCGAACGCACTCTGATTTCTGCAAAAACTGTGATCAGTCCCTTAATTCTGGAATCACCTCTGCTGCTGTTTTAAGTTCAACAGCAATTGCACCAATGTTGATGAAAGATACTCATGCCCAATGTGAGAACAGAGAGAATAAATCAAATATTTACTACTTAGGCCCCCACACCTTTTTTTCCACCAAGGACATGCTTTCTTCCAAAAAGGGAACAAACTATGAACAGAAAGGTGTGATTGAGATAACAGTCCTTTGAACTTTTCTTTTCTGGGGCAAAAGAAGAAAAGTGCTTCTATCGGTCTTCCTTATGGCATCTCGCCATTCCAAGGGGGTTTTGAATTTGTGCAGGGTTCATTTGTAAAGTCTCTAGTAAAATGGCATCAGGCACTGCCGCTTGATCCCTCTCCCTCTGAGCCCCTCTGGCTCCCCTGTGTTGCAAACTAGTTCCCACAGTAAATGGAAAAGCAAACACGCAAGTCAGAAGAGACATGGGCTTCTACAAGAATCGTCCAAGGGCGAGATCACACAAGCTGCTATAAAAGAAGGTCAAGATTTAGATCGAAGCTCAATGAGTACACTCAAGAAATACCATAATAACAACTAAATCACTCCATCAATATACAACCCATGTGTCTGTAGTCTTCTTGACCTGAAGGATGCTAAAGTGCACACGGCTAAATTTCAATGTTACAGACTTCAGCGAACTTTAACCTGTGTCCGAGAGCCATTTTTTTTGGAATTCCTCTCTTTTACTCTGCTTGTTTAAATGGAATGTGTATATGAAAGGTTACTAACACCTCCAACTGTAAACCGTGGGGGAAAGATTGCAACATGCTTCACATTCCTAGCTTACATTGCTGAAATGGTATCTCATATCCTGAAATACAATCTGCAGTAGTCCATAAAATATTAAGACTATTCGCTCGTTGTGGCCAGTAATACTTTGCAGAGGCAGTTCCCAGTGGCAGAATGCTCCGCGAAAGGTCATTAACACAACAGAAAGGTCATTAACACAACAGCCACCATGAGAAATTCTTCTCTGGACTATTATTAACAGTGCTAACCGGTCACAAGGAATCTGCCGTTGCTCCCGCTGCTCGGCTCTGCAGTGCCACTAGACAATAAGATAACCACTTCATTACTGAAGTCAATAAAGTGACGTTTAATTGCAATAAGGAACGATACCATTGCAAATAATGTCCTCTAACTCATTTGGCATTAGGCCATTCTGTCCTAAGAGCAGTTTCCTCCGTGGTGTAATTTGCAGGAGCTCATGAGCTAACATAGACTTCTGCAAACTGAATTCCTCCCATTGATGCTCCCTCGGTGACATAAACGGGGATTGCACCTGAATAACTCACACCAAGGACGGAACAAAAAGAAACAACCAGGAAAGTACAAATTATAAGACTGAAATTCAGCCTCTGGGAAATTGTTTTCTTCACCCTGACGTTACACAGCCTTTTCAGCACTGGGTATCATGCCGTCAGGATAAGAACTACAAGCCCTTGACTCGTCTCACGTTGAGGTGAGCCGCGGTCCTTCTGCTCACCCCATGCTGTAGCTGCCCTCTGAGCCCCCCGGCCCTCCCCACACACACACACACACACGAGGGGAGTTCAGTCCCACTTGTCTCGTGTACGGATCTTTTAGCATTGTCTCATTCATCTGTCAAAAATGACTCAGGCTTCTTGATGCGTTTTTTCTCTACAATAAGGGAGCAAGGGGGAGGAAAACTCAATTCGTTAAATAGTTTTCATTTCAATGAGTCTGGCAGACTTTCAGCTCGTTTCCCTGAAAATGATTCCATGGGAGGCTAAACTCCTGATGACTTCATGGGTCTTTTTATAAAGCAACAAAAGGCGGGGGATGGACAGAAGCAGCTGCAGAATCACCCCGGCTTCGGCAAAGATGCCCAGAACACGGCGGCCTTCAGCAAGCCCACCGGCCCGCCGGCTGCCACCTCGAAACCATCAGTGACCAGAAGCAAAGCCTGTCCTTGTCACCCCGGAGCAGGGCAGGTTACCACCAGCATCACGTGGGACACGCTGGTTTTCAGGGGAGGAGACAACTTACCTTGCATTTGGGAACGTCTTGCGATGGATCTTGCTATGCTTGAGCATGTTCTCAGCGTATGTTCGTAAGAGTTATAAAATCATAGAATCACAGAATTGCCCAGGTTGGAAGCGACCTTTCAGATCATCGAGTCCAACCATCAAGGCTGGGATGGTTTAGTGCAGACATTCACTTCACAATCTGAAAATTCAGCGTAATGACACAGCACAGGGATGGGGTTCCATCAAGTTCAAACACTTTTCACTGCAGCACATCATCTTTGGCATTAGTTGGTGCATGCTCCTCGTCCACGGGATTGCAAAGGACGTGAACAGAAGTCTAAATACCAAGCGACTGGAACCCCAATGACCCTGGGGCAATACTTGCCGTTCCATCGGTGAGGCGCAGGCAGCTCCGCACCCCCCGCCTGTCCTGAGACTCGCAGCCGGTCTCGGGCTGGATCCGGCCCACGGCAGGTCGAGAGTGATGGAAATACACTGTCGAGAATATCGTGCTGAAACGTACAGGAAAGATTCAAGAGCCTTAAAGAACACTCTTGCAGAAGTGTTTTTAATCCACAGATTTCTGAGCAAAAACCATGAAACAAATATTTCTGTTCGTTTAATTTGTTGAATTTTTTTGGCTTAGACACTGAAAAGCAAGTAAATCATTTTCAGGTTTGAATGGAGTTGTTCCTACAATGAAACTGTCTGTTGAAAGCCAGCAAAACCTGTCTGCTTAAAAACAACCCGTCTCCTTCACCCTTTAAAAATACCAGAAAACATGTTGATCTCAAATTTACTGAAGAAAGGCTTTTTTTTAAAAAAGCAGAAACAAGATAGACCAAAGCAAGACTGAAGACAGCAAGGTCCTGCACGTGGGCCGGGGCTGGGTGGAGAAAGGATGGAGAGCAGCCCTGAGGAGAAGGACTTGGGGGTGTCAGTGGATGAGAAAGTGCGGCAGAAGAGGTTCCCGGGTGACGACCGAGGGCAGGGGACAATCAGGGAGCAGCCGGGTGTGCAGGAAGCATCATGGGCACGGCAGGAGGCAGTGACATCCCCATGAAATCGCTGTGGGACTGTCTTCTATGAAAGATATAAAATAATAAGATAAAAGATCTAAAACCTAACTTGAGTAAGGGATTAGTAGTCTTCAAACCAGATCATTAAATTACTCTGTGACATTGCCAGCATCTATCTGGGCTAAGAGGTGACCGAGTTTTTAGCAGCACTGAGGAGTTAGAGGAAAGATGATGGTCTGCAGAGGCAGGATGGCACAGGGGAGCCCGGACAGGGAGAACGCGGGGTTTGTGACACAGAGCCAGCTGAAATCCATTAGGCTCCAGCTCTAGAGCGAAACCCGGGAGCTTGTAAAATCAGTTTCAAAAACTCCAGCGTGGGCAGGATTTCCACCCCGAATGCTGGACAGAAAGAGGGAAAGCTGAAAATGCAGCTGAACTGAAGAGCAAAGCCCATGCCACTCCCAGCTTCAGCTTTAATAGAGTAAGATAGGAGTTTGCGGAGGTTAATTGTGCTTTAACTTTCATTCATGTAAAATCAGAATAAAGTGTTTTTATACATGAATACCTGAGCGACTAAAAAACTAGTTTAATGTCAAGCTGAATAAATCTGAAGTTCAGTGTATGTTATAATCTTCACTCCAGATGATAAAAATACAGGCTGCTACAGCTGCTTCCTTAAGACGACAGCTCTAAAAGCATCATTTTCTAAGGGAAGGCCAGTAGCGGTGGCTTTGTGGTCTTAAAAGTATTCCAGTCATAGAAACACCCTATTTCTGTGAAACCACGGGCTGAAATCCTGGCAGGGGTTCTTTGAGGTGCAGAGGAAGTTGAGCCCCACACAACTAAAGCGCTTGCTCCGCAGAAGTGCTCACCTCCTTTCCCAAGCCGCTGCTGCACTTCCCTCCTTACAGAAGTTAATAAATAATGGCGTGCGCATATGGAAGGTGCATAATGAGTGTGAAAGAAGGACCTTTCCTACCGCCCGATGGAGGGAACGAAAGGAGCCTGGAGCTGCCAGGAGCCTCTTCACTCGCCGCCGCAGGACTGCGGAGTCCCTCTGCCCCGCGGCTTGTGACTGGGGGTCCCAGTGTTCTCCTTCAGAAGCCATCCCTGAGCTAAAACACATTTTCCCAGCTTTAATAATTGATGCTTCCCATTGTTGAGCTTCAAGTGCAGCTGCTTCCCCCCACCCAGGTCCTTGCAATCTGCTGTTCCTTCCGTGATATCATTGATGCGCTGAGCTTATGCATCACCTTTCCTTTTGATAAGGACTGGACTCCTCAGTCCAGTCTATCCAGCCATTTGATCAAAAAATAAGATCCAAAAAAATAAGAGCCTATTACTGATGACTGCAGCAAAGGTCAAGCTTTATGGATTTGTTGCACGGCTTAAACTTAGCCAGACTTTTCTAATGCAAGTGACAGGTGCATTGAGACAAATTTGATTATTTTTTTTTTAAAGGTAGAATTTTAAGACCCCTAATCCATTCCCCCTCGCTTGCTTTCGTGCTGGGTTGCCTGCAATTTCTGAAGCTGGGGCAGCGGCTACCCCTGGCACAAGCGGGTTTTCCTCCCAGCATCGCCCGGCCTCTGCCTCAGGGACCGGCTGCTCCGGCCGTACCGGCAGCAGGACTGGACTCAGCACGCTTTGTCGCTGTTATGGTTTGAAAAACCCACAGCAATTTATAGTTGTTTAGACAATTATTCTCTCACCCGATGACCCCTCCCCACCTGGGAAGGGGAACTGGGAAAGACAAGGAAACCCAAGGATTGATATGTAAACAGATTTAATAGACTAAATAATCAGTATTAATAACACTAAAGACCCAGTATTGATCCTGATCCCAATATAAACCACCCCAGGACTGTCCCCAGCCCGTTCCCCAGCAGGAGCCGTGCGCTCCCCGCAGGCACAGCCCATGTGGGACCCTGCGAGCGCCGCGGCTGCGGGAGGGAGGGAAGGGCTCAGGGCTCTGGCACCGGGGCGAGGAGTGCTCGGGATCCCAGACATCATGGGAGAGAGAGAGGGAGAGAGAACTCCTCAGCAAACTTTCTAATTCATATTGAATGTGATGTTCACATTCTGTTGGCAGCTTGGGCCAAGTGCCGGGGTCTCGCTCCTCCTCGTCCCCACACCTGGGGGATTCAAAAACACTGAGGCCTTGAGACCTGCACCCCAGAGCTGGCTGTAAAGCAAATATTTTCCCAAATTCAGACACCAGAGTCTTCTAAAAGTGCAGTTTTCCCAAGCATTACAAGAGACCTTACTGCAAAGTAAAATTAGTGAAAGAGAAATAAATCCCGTGTCGCTCCAAGCAGCACAGTCGTACCACTCGCAACACACCACTGTCGTCCCAGACACTTTCTGCTTCTCCCTCTGAAGGGCCCAGTTACTAAGGAAACCAACAGCATTTGCCCAGGCGAGGCTTAGTAACAGTAAAGCGCAAAGGAAAGTAAGTTTATATGTGCCACAGTTTGGGAAATAAGGCAGTTTACGTGACACATCCTACCCACACAGATGGCATGACTCAAAACCGCATCTCCTTTAATCTGGTCCTATTTCCCCCCCATTCCCTTCTGTGTAAGAGGGGATCTGTTCAGACAGGCTGGCACACGAGGACATGGAGTGACAACCCGGCAGCTGGGGACATGCACACCCCTGGCAGCGCTGGGGAGGGCTCCGGGGTCCCTCCGGGCCGGGCAGGCAGCGCGGCTCCCCCAGGCTCTGGGCCACCCCCACGCACAGCGGGGCAAGCAGCGGCCACCAGTGACACTGCCCCATTCCCACGGCTTCTCAGGAGCCCTCCATCCCAAACAGTCACTGCAAACCTCACCTAAACCAACAGGGCTTGTCCCAAGACTTTTCCCTTAATTCTACCAAATTCACAGCAATGGTTTATTCTGCCTACGAACCCTGGAAAAGAGAGGCCTGAAGCAGCTGCAGGTGTTTCTCTGGGCAAAGGCAAAGCTACCACAGATTTTTAAAATAAAAACAGGGATTTGAAGTTTCACACCTACATAGGATTTCCTTCCCCTCCCAATATACCGTGCAGCTCCGTGCTTTGGCTTCCTCGCTACTGGTGGGGGAATTAGTGCAAGTGTTCAGGTCTCATTCCTTTTGAAGTCTATGATGACCTGTGTCACGCCAATGATTTCAGCCCTTGTCCTCTACCCAGGGACATCCTTACATCAGTGACAGCCTCTGCCGGCTTCCCTGTTTGCTGGGTTCAGCTGTTAACATCACGTTGCAGGCTGATAAATAGAACATTGCCATAAAAGAGGTCACAGACTTTCTATCCACCCGACAGCGCAGGGTCTCAGTCTCAGAGCTTGTCTGGCCTCGTCACTCTAATTGGACTAACAACTGTTGTGTTGTGATTCGACATTAGGCTAACACATTACCAGCCCCAAGTGAGACCCTGATTCCGATGCTATGCCAGAGCGGGGCCGCTCAGCCCGTGTCTCAGTGGAGCAGCAGCCACTACCTGGGCACAGGCATCGTCTGCGTTAATTGCAATGACACTGTACACGAAGGCAGGCTCAGGAGCTAAACCAGCACTAGTGCGACAAAGCGACACTGACCCTCCCAGCATCTCCAGCTCTTTCAGTCCTACCTCCGTCCTTGCTCTTTCTACCCTTGCCAGTGCCAAAAAAAGCAGTTTGAGCAGTCAGCACGCCGATTTAGCAATAAATTATTCAGAAGGTTACAAAAACCCAGTAGTTCTATCACAACTACAGCCCCAAGCACCACACAGGCATTCGTAGTGCTGCAAGGGACGGAGAGGGGAAAGGGATTGATCACCTTGGATATAGCTCAATTCCCACAAAAAAAAGCTTCTAGTTTTAGGTATTTGCTAACAAAAAGGAGGATCCTGCCCCCATCTGGCCTCCCTGGAAGGAAGCAGCCCCAGGTGGAGCTGGAGCAAGAAATCCTTCGCAGTGGCTTCGGAAGGGGAGCGCTGGGCAGGATGCGAACGCTGGCTCCCGAGCCGCTCTCCGCACCCGGAAACGGGTCATAATTCAGGTTTTGGATCAAGGTTTGACTGGCAGAAAAGCAGAGATAATTATAATCTTTCTGGAGCAGCTCCAGTCACGCTATCGTTTGTTTGTGGGGTGCAGATGGGTCCAACTGTGCCGTGCGACGGGGAATATTTAGGCTTCACCATCTGCTGCCGATGTGGGAAGGGAACCGTGGTCCCCTCAGCAAATCTGCGCCCACCGCTGAAAAACAGAAAAACAATAGCTTTATTCGTTTTGCCTCCATAAAGCTCCACCACAGCACATATTCCACATATTCTGTATTACGCTTCCAGGCAGAAACAGCTTTTGAAAAAAATTACTCGGCCTGCAAAGCTGAACCGGCCGCGAGGGGGAAGGGGCAGGAGAAACCGCTGGGTCAAAATCCAGAAGGACCTCTTGCTTTCAGAAAAACAGAAATATGGTCTCTTTTAAATCTTAAATTAGCTGAAGCCCAGACACCCTCCAAAGGCCTTCCCCCGCTCCCTGCCCCAGCCGCCCTCTGTCCTGGGCCTCTTGCTCCTTTGCTGGGCTCAGCATGAAACCATGCTGAGTTTTCACCGGCAGGCAGCAAAAGTCATAGAATCATGGAATGGTTTGGGTTGGAAGGGACCTTCAAGACCACCCAGTGGCACCCCCTGCCCTGGGCAGGGACACCTCCCACCAGCCCAGGTTGCTCCAAGCCCCGTCCAACCTGGCCTTGAACCCCTCCAGGGATGGGGCAGCCACAGCTTCTCTGGGCAACCCGGGCCAGGGGCTCACCCCCCTCATAGCAAACAATTTCTTCCCCACATCTCATCTCAGTCTCCCCTCTGTCAGTGTAAAACCCTTCCCCCTCGTCCCGTGGCTCCCCTCCCTGATCCAGAGTCCCTCCCCAGCTTTCCTGGAGCCCCTTGAGGGCCTGGCAGGGGCTGGAAGGTCTCCCCGGAGCCTTCTCTTCTCCAGGCTGAACCCCCCCAGCTCTCTCAGCCTGTCCCCACAGCAGAGGGGCTCCAGCCCTCCCAGCATCTCCGGGGCCTCCTCTGGACCAGTGTAATCCCAAGTAAGAATGGGATTTTCCCACCTTATCTCAGTTAAGAGTTACCTCACTTACTAATACACATATTTTTTGCGTTATCCCAGGATTCTCCTTGAATGCACCAGGAACAGTAAGAATTAATGGTCTAAACACAGGGTGGAAAAGCTGTTCTGCTGGGGTTCTTCATCCATAGGATGGCGAAGAGGAGCTGGTTTCTCTCTGCAGCAGTTTACCTTTAGGGAATAATCCACCACTGAATAAAAATGAGGTTTGGCCATGGCAGTTTATCAGCACGCAGATCGGTAAAGGATTCTTCGTACATGCAGGAGGCGAGCGACGCTGGGATTCGCCATCCACAACTGGACTTGGGTTGCTGCTGCCAGAACCAGAAAAACCCCAAACAGATCCCGTATCAAAGATGTCCACAACAGACCACCTGAAGGCCACTTTGTCTCCACGTCTTACATACATTAAAAAAGGAATACAAAAGGGGTAACTTCCAAAATCAGTTACTCAAAAACTGCACATCTGAGTTCCCGTCTGCAGCAGATGAAAAGCTCCAGAGGCAGTGGCTAATGCTTTTTGGATAAAATCAGTTGTTTCGATCACCTTGTCTCTTGCATAAAAAAAGCACAGGTTCATATTTTACGCCAAGGTCCAGAGGTGATCTGCAGAGCGTAGGTGTGTGGAGGAGGAAGGTACATGGATACCTGAGGTCCTGTAAAAGAGGGTCTTAGTGATCTTAATTAATTATTATCAACTCCCAGCACACAGAAGG
The DNA here is from genome assembly GCA_947846985.1 of Fratercula arctica. Lineage (NCBI taxonomy): Eukaryota > Metazoa > Chordata > Aves > Charadriiformes > Alcidae > Fratercula > Fratercula arctica. Next base: position 2,054,032 of record CANTUZ010000008.1, on the reverse strand, counting down.
CAGATGGTTACCACCAAGAAGCCTCACCCAGCACAGCAAAGACTCTCCACGACCCAGCAGGGTGTGGAGGAACCGTGCTACGGGCTCCATCTTGGCCACCACTGGTCATGAGCAAGTACAGGCAGGATACAAGGATCGGTGACTAGTTATGACTTTATTAACTCCCAGCTGTTTTGATTTCTCTCTCATGCCCCTGACTGACACGTGCAGGAGCTGCTCTGTGGAGAGAGAAAAGTTACCGTTTAAAAATGTGCTTTGGAAAGCAGCTTGCCCTTACTATGTTAACATGTTTTTAAGCAATCAATCATTCTCCTCGCTTTGTTCCTTGAGACATGTTTTGCGGAAGTCCGGGTGAAAATTTAGATATTGGAAGTTCTTATGAAAATTCATGTATGAAACAAAGTTCAAGACTTTCCTTCATTTATCAGCCGGCCTGTCCACCACAGCGTAAATAGTCCGGCACCTTCGGCATCCCGGAGCAAAACAGATCCAACACCTGGCCCACGAACTAGGGACTACGCTGCTTCTGGGAACACGCTACCAACAACCGCAACTATACTCAAGTATGTTGTCAAATATATTTAAAGCCTTTCAAAAAAAAACCCCCAAACCAACAAACACTTCTCAGCCAACAAAGCAATTGGATTATTTGTTGCTGACTACGCTGTATACAACTGAGCATTTTCTGAAAGCACAAGAAAATCCTATTGTAACAGTATGGGAAGACTAACCACAGCATCCCCCGGCTGACCGGCCACCGTCGCTCCAGGATGAGACCAAACATACGCCCAAGCCACCGTCGCCCACGGGCTCTAAAACAACACTCACGTACTTCTGCAAACAGTAGCAGCTACGTATTATGCTCAACAAATTCAAAATTATTAAAATATGCATTTCACCTTGAAAAATGAGTCGTCCAGCTTACTCTGAAAATGGTATGGTGAGTCCAAAATGAAGAAATTATCTGGCCAGCTTAATACAAACAGTTCGGTTTATTAGTTCTTTACACAGCTCCAATACGCACCCATTCATCCATGTTTCAAAGCTCTACACACAGGTAAGAACGGGGCGTCTGTTCGGATTCAACAGGACGAGGACCTCGGAAGCAAGTCTCCAACAGTACCAGCATTTGCTCTGAGTCTTTATTTATGTACAAAAACATTAGACAATTTTCATTGTGACTATTCCATGATCTGCATCTCTTTGCACGACCCCAGTAGTTTGCCTACAGATACACACACACACACACAGATACATATTTGGAGGTGGAAAAAAAAGACAAGCCTTCCAATTCTGAAGGCTCAGGGACAAAAAGCAAGACAGAACAAAAAAGTGAATAACAAGAATTAGCTCCGAAGATGTTGAGAATTCTGTAGTTTGGCAGCTAATTCAACCTTACGCTAAAGAGCCACGGTCAGAGACTAAACCAACGCAGCCCGTGCAACAGAAGCGTTATGACACGACCTGGGATTTCAAAAGTGGTAACAGGATCAAAAAAGTACTCTATGATGTTTTAATTAAAAAACCCAACCAACACAATAAAACCACAAACCAAACCAATTAAGAGAACACACCAGTCTCTACCTTTCACACAGTCAAGAAAAAAAGCCAAAAGGTTACAGCATTTTCTGTTAAAACGTCTATTGACGGTTTCATAGCCCAGAAGTAAATGCCGAAGCCAAGGCCCGTTTGAGCAGGTCTGCTCTGCGCAGGATACTCCGCTGCAGGATACTCCGCTGCTGGGTGCAGAAATACAACGGTCGGAGTTTAGCCGTGGCCAACACTTTTCTTGCACACAGTTAAAAAGAATAAAGGTATTTAATGCTAAAACCATACCGGAAAAAAACCCTTTGGAAATACTCCTTCACCCTCTCAATTAACACAGATGGAACACGCCTGTTGGGCCTGCAGAGATCTTTGCTTGGGAAGTTTCCCCACAACACACACAGACAAAAGGTTTAATGCAAACAGTAAAATTTTGACAAGTGCTTTCATCTTACAATAATAACTACTGGTCGTTTTCCAAGAATGAGCGGTTCTGAAGCGATCTGTAAGTGTGTGTACACACGTACACAGCTCCCCCAACAATTCTACACCAAATTTGTGTTTCACCTCTTCAACAAGAATGAAAAGAACTGGATGAGTTCCCTCCAAATAAATGAAGACCAGATTTGGAAAGACAGAGAGAGGTAAAAGGGAAACAAACCGAGGAATGTTATGATAAAATTTCAGGAAAAGCTACTGAAGAGGATCATAATTGGACTTCATTATAATGAATAGCTTTTTAAAAAGTTTTAGCTAAATCACTTGAATAAACATGCTTAAATTTCAGACACAGAAGTGCTCGGGCCAGGAAGTGCAGCCCTCACAAGGCTCTGGATTAAACTGAAGCAGTAATTTTGTATGTTCTGGAATGAGATTTTATTGCAGTATCAGCATTAGCTGCATATTTCATGCATTTCTTTCGGAAAGAAGACAAACTTTTCAGAAAGAGAAGTACAAAATACAAGTGATGAAGAGAAATACGAGCTTGGTCGCATGATTAATGCATGAAAATATGGACTTTGCATTTGTAACAGACAGATAATATACTGTAATGTGTCCACATCACTGGTGTACTCATCTGAGACGCCTATTCTAGGCTCAAAGAATGCCAGGTTGAGTGCTGGAGGTTCGCGTTCGCATCCAGAGCTCGGCAGAGCCTGAGGACACGGAGCTCGGCTGCATCCCCGTGGAGCCAGAGGGGCAGCCCCACATCTGCGGCACCAACGGGCTGAGTACGGGACTGCGGCTGCAGGATTGAAGGTCTTGGAAAAGAAGGTAGCGAGAAAGCGGAGGGTAAGTTGAAAACGTTCATCAAAACATAACATAGGCACAGTTTAAACGGGATCGGTTACCATTCCGCTAGCATATACTACCAATTCTTCAACTTATTAACCATAAAAGTGCTCAGGCTTTCCAATCGGAAAGGTTTTTTTGTTTTGTTTTGTTTTTTAATCTTTGAATCTCTCCGCAGGAGAATACGTCTATTCGTGGCCACCTCTTCTGCCCTCTGCAGTGTTTGATGCAGGAAGCATTTAGACAAGAGTAACACTGAGCTGACAATTTACAGCTAATGACTTACAGCCTTCTAGGTACAGCAGCATTTTCTAACCTCAGCCAGTATCAGCCAAGTTTTCTGAACTGACAATAGGAAAAGCTTAAAAAACCTCACCCAACTCAAGTCTTTTCTCACAAGAAATCTGGCTTACAAGGCGAAGGCGTGTACAGGAGCATGACCCTGTTGGGAATAAAGGCTACGATCCAACGTGAAGAACATTTTTGAAAAAAGTCTCTGTACAATATAAAAATTAAACAGTAAAATCCTTGTAAGGCAAGAATATAATTTCTGCTTATGATTCTAAAGCACATTGTAAAATAGTTACAGTGGCAACCACTTATCATTTCTCATTTTTGTACATTTAATATATTCACTGCAACAATTATATTCAAGTCACATTTGGATTTATAACACATCACAACTATACGCAAAGACATTTTTCTTTCTTAGTGCCATTCATCACGGCACCAAATCATTCTCGTCCCGCGATCCTCAACCGTGCACCATTTAAAGGCTTAATATTACATTCATTTGAATGAGCTGAAAAACTATTTTTCAGATGTAATTAGTCTGACAGTAGCAAAGCTAATGTTTTACTCGCCAATTAAAAAGGAACTACTTACATGAGGATGCTCACAAGGCCAAGCAGTCTTGGGTTAAGTTATTTAAACAGTCCCTTGAAAAGAATTCCAGCTACCCAGTCTGATACAAGGACAGATTTACTATTTCCTCGCCCAAAGCAAGCCGGCTACGGTAGGTCTGACAAATGGAAAAGCGCTTGGAATGTAGAGGGTAGAAAGAACCGTAACAAATAAATTTATCATAAATCATGTTAAAACTGGTGTGTAGGGAGGGGAAACCCCCACTCATTTACACACGTTTAGATGCTTTTATAGAAATAGATCTATTTGAAGGATAATGGAAATTGCAGCGTAGGAAGAAAAAACCGTGATCACTGAATTAGTTTTAGGCACTTGAGCTGCACAGAGGGGAGGAGGCGCCTGTCAGACACGTTTAATGTTCACACACGCGCACCCAGGAACATACCACACAATGCACAGCAAAACAGCTAGTATAAGCCTCCCTGAAAAAAAAAAAAAAGGAAAAAAAAAGAAAAAAATGAAGCTAGGTAGATCCTTGTTCACATTTTCCAAGTTCTATATCCCACCTTTCCTCGCAATTAAAAACCTGTGGAACTTTCAGATCACAGAGGCAGTGAATTGCAGGACGGATTTACCATGTTTATTATTTGCTAAACCAAAAGAAACATTTGAAGTATTATTGAAATATGAGTTACTGCTCTATTTTTTTGCTAGTAAAATGGCATTTTGCAGCATAAACTTAATAACCATTTTTAAAGACCCCCTCCCTTTCTCTGTATAATATCCTAAGAATAAATTTCTCAAAGAACAAAGGCAAAGTCATGTTAAGCTGTAGCTGAAAGGCAAGGCAACGCAACAGACAGAGGGAGAACACACAAAAGCAATACAAATCAAGGTCATGACTCATGTTAAGACAATCACTCCCAAACAATAACGAGAGAAGTTGAAAGCAGCATTGATGCAAAGTTGCTTTTCCATGGACAGAATTGTGAGAAAAACATGAATTGTCCTACGGGGAAAAGAGAAAAAGCCGTAAACAAGAAGTACGTGCAAAAAGGGTTTGCGTGTTCAGAAGTTTGTCCGCTCTTCTCCAGCTCTCCTAGGGGACTAGATTTAAAAACATTTCTAACATTAGGCAAGGCGAGCAGAAAAGGACCGTCACAGCCACAACGCTACCACGAGGGTATAGACTTGTACGTTGCTCTGATGTTCACCTCATTAGTACCCGAGCAAACACACTGGTTCTCACGAAGAACCTTCAGGCAGACAAACTTCCCTACAACAACTCCCACCGCAACATCTGGATGACGCAGCTCCGCTTCCGCCGTGCTGTGCTGCCCTTCCCGCACCACCACACCAGCCAGGCAAGGGGAGGATCCGGAATTGCCACCTTGTGACAAAGAGTTTCCCAACTACTATAGACAAAATCCATCACCCTTCGAGATGGCAAATCCAGCACTTAAAATGAAGGTGTTTCGATTCCTTCGATTCCTAAGCCCCACTAAGGACGCTACAGGCACGCGATGCGTCAGTAAGCATCGGCCACCACTGAAGTCTTGCTACTGAAGAGCACATCTGCCACTAAAATACTATGGGGTCACAAAACAGATAGAAAAGACGACTCGTCGTTACAGTGACGTTGACACACACCTGCTTTGGAGTCAGGTTAAGGCCGATTGCTCACCGCCCAACACACAGACAAGGACTGACTCTTTGGGGCACAAGAGACATGGTTTGAACAGGTAGTGTTCACCTGTGCGGTCATTCCAGCTCCCTGCTGGAGTCTGGTCCCTCTTGTGAAACAAAGTCAAAGTGAACCACCCAGTATCTTAGAGGCCACAGAAAGTGGAAGTGGCCAGGATACTGAGAGGGAAGAAGAGTAAACATACAATTACTGATGTGTAAACATAAGATGTCTGGTTGCAACATCAGCCATATCTGGAAAAAACACCACACTTCCATTATACGGACGACCCAAGTCCTACAAATTTAAGCACAAAGGAGTAAGTAGCAAATTTCAGCAAGAAGCAGATACCAGAATACTGCTCCATGATTTTTCTTCCATTAACAGGAACAACTCATTTTCTTAAAAACAAACAAAAACCCACCACACACAACCTATGTATTCAGGCAAAGGGATGCAGTATTTAACAATACTAAAGCAAAATATTTTAAAGGGATGAAAGGGAAGACGTAAGACTCAAAAACCAAACACTCAGGTTTATAAGCAAGTCTGCTTTTTCTTTTTTAAGACTAGAAAACGTACAATTCCATTTCATATGCAAGTGTGCACAGAGCTCATTTCTTGAAGACATTATCAGATAAACTGAGAAAGTCTTTGCATTAAATTGTTATTTCTTCAAACATTTATACATTTTGCAATACACCAGTTAAATACCAAGATCTATGTGCATGCACTATAGATATATGCATGTACACGTTAAAATGTTTAACAAAGACAGCAGATTCCCTAGCCAGTGAGCATCATAAAGAGATACCAAAAATATATTAAAAAGTTAAATTCTTTACCTGCCTTTGTTAAATACAGACTTTTGAAATTGCCTCCCTTCTTTTCCCCAAAAAATCCACACCATGATCCCCGGAGAAGCGGACAAACGGGAAGGCAGGTGCGCTGATGAGATTATCCCAGAACCAAAGGTAAGCACCTTAAAAAGTTCAAACTAAGCTTTTTCTTTAAAATGGCTTTTCCATCCTTATCAGATGTATGAGCTAAGAAAGGGAAAGACATTTTAAACAAAGTTTTATTTCATTTTGCTACACTCCCCAAACGTACATCTCCAACATAAAAGCCTCTGATTAAGGCTACGGACACTTTCACAATACTGACGACGTTTCAAACCATCCAACTCATCCCACTGCAAAGCCTGTATCCTTGAAAATGCTAATTCTGAATGACGTCGGTATGGGACGTCCACCCACCCCGTTAGGTACTACAGTAAGAAACGACAATCCCATAGTGTTCTGACACTTCTTTATAACTCACCTGGGGACCATGCAAGGGAGTTATATTTTCAAGAAGTGCTGCCCTGGAACGTCTGTGGGAACATGATCCAGGGGTCACTTACGGCCTTTCAAGTAGTGTAATCTGTTTTGTTCCCCACCTCAGTTCCGTCCATTGCATATAGATATATATACATTTTATGCTATCAGAGAGAAGTGTGCCTTCCTCTGAAAAACACTTAATAAAGAGTATGACTTGTTCTCTAAGATTCCAGTGGGACTTTTAAACATACTTTTGTGCCTCTTCTTTGGTTAAGAAAAAAATGAAAGAGATGACATTTTTCCCTTTATGACAGCTAAAGGTACTTCTACTAGACCTGAATCATACATGAAGAGTACTGCAGAGAAAGAAAAGCAGTACCACAGGACAGCATGACATGAACCTTTTGGAATCGCCTAATCCAATGATGACTACCATAAAAAAAAGAAAATCTGTTTCATTTTCAAGTCTTCGGCAAATGCTTACTGTTTGCCAACACTGTAATTTGAAGTTCAACCCCTGCCCCAATGCGTTACGGCATCCTCCCTAACTGAAATATCATGTGAGAAACAAGCAACGGTCTTAAGAGAGAGTTTGCTTTATAAAGTTCTGGTGAGCCAACTGTCTGATGGACGTTACAGCCATACAGATGACAAAGGAGAAGAAGTTGTGACACGTTGGTGATGTCAAATATTAGTACTACTGTCAACATACTGATTCGGCTTTACACACTGGTCTGAACAGATTGCAATTAACCTAAAATTGAGGTATAAATATACACAAATATGTACAGTACACATACAGGAAAATATTTTTGCATTTGTAACATTGGTAACCTTAAAAATACTGGAAAGTTGATATCTATGCCATTGATTTGTTTGCTAATTTACTGGAATAATGAAGCCAACATCTTCAACTAGAGAGGACTACAATGGAATAATAAAACTCAAAATTAAAAGCTCCTTCCTCTCGCTTCATCTTCACCACGCTCAACGTTGGACTGTTCTGAGTGTCTGTATCTTGAAAAGAAGGTTGATCACAGCTTTTAAACGCGTCCTTGGAGGAAAACAAACAGGAAACCAAACTGGAGCCTCAACTGCATCTTTCTTTTTGCTGAATGGTCTTAATTTATATACATGTATGTGTGTGTGCATCTATGTAGAAAATAAAGTTGAAATCAGTTCAGTATAAATACATCTAACCCATTAATTCTGCCACTGTGAAGGTAATCATGGGTACAGCTCTTTTTAAGCAATGTCTGTGCAAAGAGGTCATTAAAAATCATCTGATCTTAAGTCTTGACATCATCCATTCGAGTCCTTGGCACAGTCTGTAAACAAAAGAGACAATTTTTAAGGAATACATGCACTTCTCAGGATAACTTCAAAGATAATTCCATGGTACCAATCTAATTTCTTCCTAAGAACTCTGTAATTCTGACTGAAGGAATGATTTCCAGAAACAATTCACTCCGTGCACAGCATTTCCTAGATCTTATCATGCAATTTACAGGTGAGAGACTTCAGATCCCAGCACTTCCAAGACATACACTGAAGTTTTCTCGAATTATGATTAGTCTTAACAAACCAGAAGAGACTTTGGGTCGTTCCCACCCTCATTAGGCCCAAATCATACAAAGTTTTATCACTGTGAGGTGAGACTGTGGATTTGATGTGAAAGTTGGTTTTCAGATCACACCGATCCTACGTCAGTATGTTCTGAGCCCAAAAATCTTTAAGTGTAAGATTATTATTCACAGGGGAGGAATGTGTGTTAAAATCAAACACCACAATTAAAACACCAAAATAACTCAAGATTACAGGAGTAACACTTACCCCTCTCCAGTTAGAGCACAGCAGGCCTGAATGTGCCACTGGTGATCCTTAATTGAAGTCAGCTTCAGGAACTGAGATATTTCAGCTACTGTCATACACTCTTTAACATCTTGCTTGTTAGCAAAGATCAGCAAACCTGCTTTTTTTAAGTCCTAGCGAGAAAGAAGAAAAAAAGAAGATGATTACAAGTCAGCCCTTGGAGGCAAGAGATGTGATACTGAAACTAGAGAACCTAAAGCCCTAGCAAAAAAACCTAAACTGTAAGACACTGCAGGCTGATTGGCATGTAACTTCAGAAAATCTTTTGATCCAGCAAATCAAATATCCAATTTTTGCCTACGATGACCTGTAAAACTACGTACAGTATTTTGTTGTGCTGCGTGAGGATCAGAGGCACCCTGTAGCCATGTGTGCACAGCTGCAATAACACCACACACCCCTCCAACAGCCAAGGCTCCCGTTTAACCCTGACCTTGCAGGTCATTCCTGCCTGTGTATCCAAACCAACCGCTGCATTCTCCTCAGCCTGGCTTTTCTATAGACACACACCACACTTTTACATATTACCATCCTGTAAAACTGATTTTAGTACAAAATGAGTAGACTGTGCAGCAGTTCTCACCCGGGGCAGCAGTGGGTTACCCCACCAGAATGTTTTAAGCACTGGTAAAACCTTGCCAAGCCTGACAGCAGCAAGCGCCAGCAGTGTGCGTGCTGGCACCCAGCCTGGCACCGTGGCTGCCCAGAGCCAGAAGGACGCTCTGCCCACGCTGCAAGCCCTCAGCCAGCAAAATCCCACCCATTAAGAAGCTTTAAGATTGTCACTGACAGTGTAAAGCAAGCTGCGGTAATATTTTATTTAGAGGATACACAGAAAATCATTGCTTATGCTGCTTCAGAATCAAAGGAAGGACATCTACATGAACAAGCACGTTGCAATGAACTTCTTTATGAGGCCTATGCAGTATTTAAAACATCAGTACTAACAATTTAGAGAACAGCAACTCTAGGGGCAAGCTTATTTTACCTCAAGCTGCTTGGAATTACACTAGTACAGGCATGTATTATTGAAAATCTGTCCCTCTGAAAGTAAAAAGGTCCTCCCAGGAAGCCCAGACAACTCATTCGCTTAAATGCCTATCAGGCACACTAATTTCTACAATCAGTAAAATTAATTCCCAAACGATCTACTGGTCCAGAAAATAGCTGGAACTGACCTGGGCAACTTAATTTTGCCTCAACAAAAATTCAATTGGACTGGTTTTCAAGGACTGCAAGGAAAAGCCATTCTAAATAAATATTTGACTTTCATTTCAGCTTACATGTATTGTTATTCCCTCCAAACGTCATACCATCTGGAGAGTGAGCAGAATATACTGACAACATCCTGTTGTAAAACAATGGGCACATTTACTGTTAGATGGGTTCTTTCGGAGCACAGAAATAGTCTCCCAACACGAAGCAAGGGCATTCATGCTTCTTGGGGTTTCAGCCTTCCCTCATTTCAAATTCAGTTCATTACCAACTTCCGCATCTTCCTTTATAGATTACGAGACGGAAGATGCAGATTTAGTTTAGGGACTGCAACAGACTGAAGAGCACATCTCTGAAATTCTGACAGCAGCAGACACAATGGCCACAGTCCCCCCATGCCACATTTAACACTCCATCAAAACCAAGAAAGCCAGACCTACTTTATTAGAATTTATATTAAACACAATTTTAATTTAAATACCAAAAATTATAACTACAAGACACTAGGCAAAGCACTTGTTTTTTCTCAAATGCTTTAGATCACCATGATCACTCAAAGGAAATACATAGGCAGCCTTTGCCTTTCCTGCAGTCATCTGCTGAACATTGGCTATAGTTTAAATATAGATGTAATATTTTGGGATATAATGCCATCAATTTTATGCACATTTTTGTATTCCAACATTTAAATTTGGAAGCTCATTGTCCTCAGTTTAATCTCATACAAACTGATCCAGTTTGAATTAAACTTGTCTTATGAGTCCCAGTAGCCAAGCTTATATAAACACGTCTTCAGTGAAAACCAGGGCTCCAGTCCTGCGGCACTACCTGGGCAGATTAAAGTCTTTGGGACGTTCAGGTCACGCAATAGGCGCTTCTTGGCTTATACAGCAGTCCAGCGTCTCTGAATCAGACCCAGATAGCTCAGTTTTAGACCTGACACAGGGCTCAATTTTAAGGAAGGTCTATACAAGTTAGCAAATTCTACTCTCATTCTGTAATTCCAAGTACAAACAGAATGATGGCTATTGTAGCCACAGGCAGTCCATTTCTTCAGCTTGATAGCTGGTTGCTATAAGACATGTTATTAAGGCTGTATCTGTTTTGCTGTGAAAATAGAAAACATCAAGCAACCATGAAGCTATCAAAAATACTAATTAAGTTGTTGGAGGAAACAATGTTTTTTTTTAAATTATCTCATTCAGCTATTAATATGGATTGAAGCATAAAACATGAAAAAGTCACTTATAGGACATAACTTACGTTTCACGGAAGCATTCAGAAGTTGAAAAGGTACTTTCGTGGGAGTTCTCTTTACTAATTTGGTATTAATTTAGAGCTTCATTAGGAGCTTCACAAAAGACCAAGCCTCAAGCAGGACAAGACAGCTCTGACACAGTACTACCTGCAGCTGGGAGAACGCAACTGGTAATGTTTGCCTTGGGCTCCACTGGAGAGGCCTCTCTCTCTCTCCATTCTGGTCTGTCTCCAGCCAGCAGGCGTAAGTGAGAGCTCTCACAAACAGCGTGTGAATCTTCTTCCCTTAACACCTATCTGCCAGATCTTACCCACAGTAAATATTAAAAGAAAGAAAACACAGGGTCTACTCACCTCGTGTGCTAGCATTTTATACAGTTCTTCTTTAGTCACAGAAATCCTCTCTCTGTCTGTGCTGTCCACAACAACTATCACAAACTTTAAAAAGTGAAAAGTTATTATTCAGAGAACAAACTCTATTTTTCTGGCCACACAGCTGCCAGCAGAACAGATTACTGTTCCCATCACATCATCCAGACAGTTGGATTATCAGATAGCATCATATCCCAGATACACGTCTCCCAGCTGGAGCATGATTACCCACAGCACTGGTATCATTTACAACTCGTGCTGTGGTTTGTATACAAAAGTAGCTCTGACACATCTTTTGACTTTCCGTTTTCCATTTCCAAGTGAAAAATTTATATCGAAAGCAAGCGTTTCCCTGGAATCCCAGATCTGGTTTTGTTCTTTGCCTAGCATAATTGAGGTAGCACACAGACCCCTCAAATAATTTGTTGCAGCCTTAAAAAACTTAAACTCTGTCAGCTTTCTCCCTCAACTTCAAATACTAACATGCAAATAGATACTTGCGAGGGATTTTAAAAAATCCATAAACTCCATACTTCAGGAACACACATGCAGATACATGTCATAGCATCTTACAGGGAAGTACAGGAGAACAAAGTTAATTATTATAAAAATTAACTTATTTTTAAAACCACAGTTGATAACACATAGGAAACCTTGACTTAAATCATTATTTTGATCAAGTTCAGTATATGTGCTGCAACTTCATCGCTGAAGAGTTCTTAAAATTCTTGGGGGCGCTTAACTAAATTGATCATGGGAGTTTGCAAGACAGAGCTCCCACAGTCTTGGAGGAAACTTTTGGGTTTCAGTCTTACTCCTCAGGGGTTACCCAGGAATTAGAGTACCAGTACCAGAGTACAGAGACAGAGCAGTCAGCCACAAAAGGGGACCTGTAAACACGGGGATCTGCAATACCAAGGCAAACTAAGCACCTGCCCTAAGGCCGCAGATACCCAGACACAGAATCCTTACAAACAAGCTGTTTTCAATCGCAACTTCATATTATGCATCTTACATAAGAAATCTAAAAGCGAGTGGTACAACAGCTTGCTAAGGACAAGACTTCAAAAATCAAAACAGGAGTACCCCGAAGCAGCTATGGTAACTTTCAAAGCCCAGTTAATGCTGGAAAGGTGTCTGGTACAGATCTCGGGCACGCTGTATTCCCGTCACCAACAACGGTTGTACTATGACTTCCAGCAAGGGGTTCAGGTCATTCTCACCTCCGTATTCGTGTAGTAGGTGTTCCACGAAGACCGAAGAGACTCCTGCCCTCCGATATCCCACATCAGAAAGCGCGTGTTGTTGACCACTATCTCTTCCACATTACTCCCTATGGTGGGTGAGGTATGCACCACTTCGTTCATGGAGCTGCAGAGGGAAGAGAGCAACTCGGTCAGACACGGCATTATCGAGCATCTTTAGGACTCCAAACTGACCTACTGCTATAAAAACTAAACTTCATGCTTATTCCAAGCTAGAAAGCTTAGTGGGAGAATTATAGCAAACACTCCTTATGCAGCAAAAATAGACAAGGTTTGACGGTGGAAGGTGAATAAAAATAAATAAAAATAGCAATAAAAAAGGAATCAGTGAATAATCAAATTATGAAGTTGAGAGCGCATTCATGAAGAAAGCTATATTATAATTAATTAAATCATAAAGCTGAGAGAATATTTGGTTCTGAAGCTGTTTTAAGCAGTCAGCTTTTCTTTTTCCAGGCTGATTTTGGCACACATGGGAGACAGCAGTTGTTTGCTTCAAGAATGTGGTTAAGCCACAAGATTTCCAAGGTTGCAGAAAAACAACAACTCAGCATCCAACTCCACCAGCCACACTACATCTCACTCTCCTTCCAGTATTGGCCACGAAGAGCGTACTTTCTTCACAACGCAGTTACTTTATGACCAAACTTGCTTCTCTCTCCCTTCAGCACAGTCCAATAACTCCACTTTTTGAAGACAAATGCAGACACTAAGTCTTTCAAGTATATTGTTTTAGAGATACTGAGTGCAACTTTGTCATTAAGACCACCAGTTTCACATCAATAGAGATAACCAAATGTGTACTCTGGATGCTCCTAAAGTTCAAATTATTTAAAAAATCTACTGTATCGAAATACGCAAAAAAATTAAAAGCAGCTTCAAGGGAAACATCAACCATTTTCAAAGAACTTAATTATTTTTTCTTCTTGATAAGTTTTTCATTTTATATGAACATTTTTGAAGCTTTAGCAGAGCTTTTAGTGACAGCAATTTGAGACTTGTAACAGTGCTGGAATATTTCCTGAAGAGGATAAAGAGAACTGGGGAGATAAAAGGATGGTCCAGTGTTCTCAAAAGGAATCCCAGTCGCAGTGCCTTAGCAGCATAACGAGATACCTTCTCACCCCACACATTTCAGGGCAACTATGTAAGGGAAAGAGAAGGACTAGAAGAAAGAACCATAAAACCAAATAAGATGTCTGTGGCTGATTTCATATTTAAAAAACAGGTTTTAGCAGAGGTCTTTTAATGCTTGAAAGAGATGTATCACACATCGCCTTCCCCTGGTTGAGCCTGCAGCCTTTCACATTCAGGCTCCTGGCACCTCACAGTCTGCAACACAATAGGTGGATTTTTCCCTGCTTCTCACTGAAACAAGGTGAGCATGAACCTTAATGGCATTTCTAGGAACCTGATCGCAAAATCCTACGGCTACCTGAGGGGAGGGAGGAGATCCGAGCACGAGAACAGGAAGGAGTGAAGTGTCTGCGGAGCTGCCACAATCTCTTAGAAGAATCACCTCTCCAATGCCTGCTGTGACCCTCCATGACATCCAAGTAACGGCCAGTGCACTAACCAAGACTAGTTGTCCTGCTAGTTATCTCTGCCCATCTCTTATGAAGAGTTAAACATATTCATTTATGCTCAGAACACTTATCTGCTACGAAGAAATGATAAGAGAAAAAATGGGATACGCACAGATGGAGGCAGGGCTTAAGGAGGAGTCAAGCAGGAGGAACAGAGACTAGTACATACAAAGCCCTGTCAAAGCGGCGAAGTGGGGAAGGGGAATACAAGCAGAGAGAAGGGGAAGTCCTGTGGAGCTAAAATGGGTATAAAGGAAAAGGAGGCATATAGAGATCCACTGTGCAAAAGGGAAAAGAAAACACTGAGGCTGCAGAAATAAGAAGATAAGAAAAATCATGAGACATTTGTGGAGGAAGTGGAAAGACACCAGCAGCATTAAAATGCTCCAAGGATGGCCCTCAGCTGCAGCAGTTACTAGTCTTAAAAAAATAGTCTTCATTCTATTTATGCTTTTTAAAATCTCTCACTCCTGATTTAAGTAACAACAACCACCACCATCTTTTCCACTTTCTCTGCAGACCGTGCTAGGGCATAAGTGGCTGGAAATGCTGCACGAGTTTCACGTTTCAGAATGGCAAAAGCAGATCATAATTTGACAAAATCCAAACATTTTGAGAAAGCATATTTTAAGTGTGGGATTGGACCAGTATGACCATATCGCTTAACAGGAATTATTTCTGATACTGACCCAGGAATACTTTCTAATACCAGACTACTTGATGTGAGAAATCACAAATCTGTTTCTATTATAAACAGACCTTGAGTCCCCTGTCCCACCCAGAAGCTTCTGAGTCTGTGGACAAATTTGTACCCTTTTATCAAAATGCAGTTGAGGACCAGACATACGAAGCTCGTACAAGTTTCATGCAAACCAGTAGCAAGGTTAATGCAAGACAAACACAAGTCAGTGCCACCATTAAAGGCAGAAGCTGCAGGACAGCTACCAACGCTGGTGGCTCAGGCAGAGCCCTGGCCAGGTAGCATGGGCTGCCACCAGCCACAGAGCTGTGCTCTCCTGGGCTCAGCCCGCACTCAGCTCCTCCTTCATCCCCTACCACAACTGACATGGAAATACACCTTGGTACGTCGGACACGAGTCATGGCAGGGAGAGGTCAGGCTTCGCTGCTTTGCTACTCACAGAACAATTTGTTTAGTATTTATGTGCTGTGGCATGGATCAGTTTAGCAGCATTGTCCTGTGGCTAAACCTCACTATAATCATATTTTATGGAGTTGGCAAACAGCCTACATGGTGACACCAAAGGCAGTTGTGATTAAGTGGTAATAGCAATGTAATCTGATGAATAAAAGCTCTGAACAAAACCTTATTCATGTATCAGGCAAAACACAGACCTTTCCAAACTCTAAACACATGCTTTGACCCACTGACACCTACACTGTTCAGTAATCTTCAGTGTAATGCTTTTAAATTAAAAACTAAAAGGGAAAGCAGCGACAACAAGTCAGAGAAATACATACAATGCACACCTTGAAATACAAGAAACGTCATCTGCAGTTCATACTTACAATTGATAAAGAATGGTTGTTTTTCCTGCATTATCCAGACCAACAATGATTACTTTGTGCTCTGAAATAAAAATATCACCAGTAAGTCACATAGTTAACTTTGCTATCACAATAACAACTGTGTTATGAAACAAAGTTGGTATTGCATTTTTGACTGATTTCCTAAGCAAACACTGCCAAACTTCAGGTGCCACATTTCATGGGCAATGGCTAAAACTTGGTTTGACTGCGGAGGTGTACAAACCCACATGCTGTTCTGAGTAGGTAAGTGACTGTTGATTTTTCCCCATCTGCACATCTACAGGAACAATTTCTGTGAGACTATATGCGGATTTGTTCCTTCTCTAAACTGCTGGAGAAATCTCACGCTGGAATCCTTTCCTGAGCTTTTACACATTTTTGCAGCTTATAAGAGACTGTACTCTCTATCCCCCCCAACTACAGTAGTTCTCCAGAACACATGCTCACACGTGTTAAATGTTCACTTCCGAGGATGTACTTTTATTATGGCCTGCAACATCTTGATGTCTTTGCAAACAGTTGTTAAAAACCATAGCAATGCTGATTTGCACTGTAAGCAGGGTGATCCACCTGTCTCCCTCAGTGCCCTCTTTTCCTTTCAGCTGGTTTGGAACCCAGAGAACAGATTTGCCTATGAATATTTTACAGTACACATTCACCCAATTTAGTTTTAGATGAACCAACGAGTACTACACAAAACTACTCTGACACATATGCAAACACATTCTGGAGCTCGATGCCAGAATCAATTATTGTTTCTATTTAGCACCTTCTTTGCTATACACCACGAAATTGAATTTGAATTCTACAGCTGGTGTTGTCAAGCACATTCAAATTTATGATTTCCAGGACGAATCGGCACTGCCTGCTCTCAGCTACATTACGCAACTTTTAGTTGCACACATAACCTTGGCTTCAACGGGACTATTCATGCAAGTAAAAGCTTTGTGAGAAGGGGCTTTCTTCCCCCCCTCCCCAGTGGTCCAACAAGGGCAACAAAAAGCCATTATAAGTCTGCCCAAGCTTCCTTCAGACAACCAGAGATCAATTCCTTCTGTTAGCAAAGTACACTCGCATTGATTCATCAAAGAGGAGAGAGGGAGGGGATAGGGGTCAGGTAAGTGGGGTTTCTTGGTTTTAATTTTATCAATATTGTGTGGTTTTGCAGAGTTGTCTTATGTACCATCAAATATAAATTCCAGGTTTAATAACTTTGCATAACTGCACAATATTGTAAAAGTATCTGCTTACCTGACCCCACATAACTAGGAACTTTTGTTTCTGGTGTGATGTTGCCAGCATAGTGGATGTTAGGAAATCAGCTGGAACAGAAGATCTGAGGTGGGGCTGGATGCTACAAGACAAAAATATTTTGTTGTGTTTGCACTAAGTGTTAATGGGCATATAATTGGGACATTCAGCATGCATGTGTAAGAGTATTTTACTCTAAATTAAATTTAAAAGACCTTATAAACACAGAGAAGAGCCTCAGCATGTGTTTTATAGTTAAAAGTTACAACTCCCATTAAAACCTTACTGTAAGGAGACAGGCGTCACCAATCTGAAGTTGCTTATAACATTTACTCCATAAACAGCAGTTTGGCCAGATATGGGGGCTGATCACTTAACGCCATTAATAAACGGCAGGTGACGAGATGAGACTAGACACTAATGACGCAACACGGCTGTATTCTTTCGGCACACGTTAATAATTTAACATCTACCTTTCAGGAAATGAGCTTTTCAGTGACTTACGAGGAGGGGGGTAAAAAAAAAAAAAAAAAAAAAAAAAAAGGTTAACCCCCCCCCCCCCCCCTCAACTTTCCTGGCCGCAGCCTGTCCTCCCGGGCCGCTCCCCCCGCCCGCCGCCTCAAGGCTCGTAGCCTCGTAGCCCCGGTGGCCACCGCTGTGGCGGTTTACCAGAGCGGGCCCCCACCTCAGAAAGGGGCGAGGAACCGCCGCCTCAGCCCGCCCCGGCGATCGCCCCTCAGGCCCCGACACGTTCCCTCCTCCACCTCGCCCTCACCCTGATGGTTGAACAGCCTCCATATCCTGGTGAAGAGGATCCCCATCCTCAGCCGGGGCCCTCGCCGCCTCCTCCTCAAGCGCCTACCGCGGGCTTCTTCCCCACCCCGACCCTCTTTTCAGGGCCCGGCCCAGCTCCCGCTTTGCCGGCTGGGGCCTGGCCTCATCACCTCACGCTGGGACATCGCCGCCGGCTCCTCTCGCCTCAGCCGGGGCCGCTCTCTCGCCTCAGCAGGGGGGAGAAGCCGCCGGCGACCCGGCGGCCACCGTAGAGACGGGGGAAGGCGGGGGCTGACGCGTCGCTGTGACGTAGGCGCGGCGGCCGCCATTACGCGACGCCGCCTCAGCGAGCGGCTGCCGCGGCGAAGGCCGCGCTCGCCCCCTCAGGGGGCGAGCGCGGCCTTCGCCGCGGCAGCCGCTCGCTCAGAATGCTTCCCCCTCCCCCGACCACAAAGACACTTTTAAACGGTTTGTACATTTTTTCCCCCCTCATTTATTGTATAAAAGTTAATTATAATGCGGGGTTTTTTTTTTTTTCTTTTTATACATCTAAATCCCATAAAACAAACCCATAGAAATGAGGATGCCCTTAGCATGCAAGCCCGCGTTTTCTCTCTCTTTTTTTTTTTTTTTTTTTTTAATGATTCCAGTCACAAAAATAACAACACTTTGGGTTTTTTTACTTTTTTTTTTTTTTTTTTTTCTTCGAAAGCCACTAAAAGCAGAGGGAGAGCAAAGCATGCAACGCTGTACACAATTTGCATAGTATATTTTACCCGGCATGCCTTGTAGAATGCTACACATACAGTATCTATAGGAGTAAAAACAGAAAAAGGGGGGGGAAATCGGCAAAAAAAAAAAAAAAACAAAAAAACCAAACCCACAAAATTTGTGTGTATTCTTTCTTTTTTATTAGTAACACCTTTCCCAGTGTGACTGAACTGGCTCCCACCGAGGTACCACCGCCAAGCTATCGCTGGGAACCAGTTTGGGTGAGAAACAGATTTTTCTGGGATCTGAGAAGCCCAAGGTCTGTCGTTTGCAGTGTGAAGGGCCTGTTTTCGCTGCATTCCATCACCCCGCTATTTCTCTCGTGTACACACAAGTCGCATTTCACTCGATTCTCTTTCTAAGCTGCTCTTCTACAACCGTGACTTTTCTCCACATGAGAAGAGAATCTGGCGTATTCCAAATGTAAACACACCTTGGGCCCAAACGTGCATTCCTTAAGCTTACTTTTCTTTACTTCCAAATTTACTTTTAATTTTTATTATTTTTTTTTTTAATTCAATTTTAAATTCTCAGCAATGTTAGTGGAAATTTTGGGTGGGCTCGTCCACAGCTCGTATGGTGTAACATTCTTCTCTCCCCCACCCCTCCATCCCCACACACGAAAGCACGTAGCTCCGCGGCCCCGAGCACTTATTTACCAGGGGTATTTCATTCCCAACCCCGGCCTACTTCTGTATTCACGGGATATTCATCAGTCGTATGCCAAAATCTGTACACTGGCCAAAAGCAGAAGTTACTCATGTAATGTCAACTTTGAGGAGGAAACGAGCAGAAATGAATGCAGTGCACTTTCTAATTTTAAAAGGTTCTTTTTTTTTTTTTTTTGCCCCCCCATTAATTAGTATGGAGGGAATACAAGTTACTGAAAAATCAATCACATACGCAAAATGCGAGGCTTAGAAATAAACTGCTGAAGTATCAGGCAGCAAGTTAAACTGATCAAGAATGCAATAAATCCATTGACGCTGGATCAAAATATCTACCCCTTTTTTCAAAAATACAATGCCAAATGCAATAGTGGAATTACTGTAAATTTGTGCTATTACAAATGTGCTTTTTTTCCTTGCTCTGTTTTTACATCGTTGGCAAAATATATTATTCTGTACTGTACAATATATTTTCTCAGTATATAGATTTTCTACTGCTTATACAGAGTAGAATTAATATCAAAGGGGACTGTGGCGTTAAATTTAATTACATTTTGTTTTTCAGGAAATATGGATAAGGCATATGATCATCAGTATGTGACATTTATGGTCAGACCTTGCAAATACTGACTCTTGGAGAAGACAGTAATAAACGCTGTGTCCAGCAGTAGGTGTCTGCAGGATCTAGTGCAGATAGTAACTCACTGCCAGGAAGTTTGAGGGGAAGAGGCAAGTCTACTAAACATTGCCGAGACCAAGCTGATGCTACTCCCAGCTTCCCCACTTTCCAAGGAATAAAGGGATGGCACACTCTTACTAACATTTTTAAATGATTCCTACCTTCTCCCAAAATTCCCTGTACGGATTCAATTACACTATTTCTATTCACTTCTTAAGTGGATTCCACAAGTTATGAAAGAGATCTTAACACAAATTTCAATACTGAGTAGCATTTCCAGCTCCTTCTCCAAGTTAATGCCTTACATATATTTTACAACATAATTAAAATGTCCCTTTATTTTTAAAGGCATACCTTTATTTTTCTATATAAAATAAACTGGACCTGAATAACAATCTAACAGAGGTTATTCAAATGACAGCTCTTCAAATAGTATACTCTCTTTTGGCATCGTTTTAAAGACAGTGGGAACTTAACTCCCCCAAAGTTAAAATTGGCTACATTACAGTATCTTCATCCTTGTTACTCTTTGTACAACTACTATTTGAAGGAATGAGAGGTAACAGCAACAAAATACATGATAGCAGAACACCATGTATCCAAGTTTGTATTGAGACCAAATGGGGTAATACAACCCTATTTTAAAATACAGATTTTTAGGAGCGAAAACAGATTTGTATCAGTGATACTTTACAAAATATGCATTTGATTTTTTTCTTTTTTGGTCTCCAATTATTTTTGCTTTAAAGAAAATGAAGACCATGGCATCAAGGACAGGCTTCAGAAGCACTGAACTTGGAAAACAAAATATAGCAAAGGACACATTTAATACATTCCTAAGAAAAAATGACTTGTGAAAGCCCTAATTTACCCAAATCAGTATGCTAAAAGTAATAGTATTAGCAATATTATTTTGAGAACGGTAACGTCAGTAAAGATATGAGATTCGGGGACGTTTCAAAGCAGTCTACGGTATTGAGACCAAACTGAATTCAGAAGATTTGCAGTCAAACTGAAGTTACAGGCCTACGCACATCCAGAGGAACTACCATCCATCATCTTGTTATTCCTACAGCTACCTTTCCTCCTTTTTGTCATTTTTGCTCTCTAAAGTACACATTAAACGTTAATTTAAAAGCAAGGAGCACAAAAGATTAAACCCCCAAATAGCAACTTCAGAAGCAAACCTGGAGAAAGCACAGTAAAATGTTTTTGTGTTTGCAGCAAACCCCGTGAGTGCCGTGACTGGCAACTCAGTCTGCCGAGTCCGCGAGCCGCCTCCCATCCCAAGCACACCTCATTTATCTGGCTCCATCAGAGCTACCTCAGAAAGCCACGGTATCGGAAGCAGGCGGAGTGCCCAGCAGGGTACTGAGATTGGGGGTGATAAGCAAGAGATAACAGCACTTGCTTCACAAACTGCTCTTGCTTATCAAGTACAAAATGGGGGGGTGCCACCTGATTTCTGTGGCAATATGATTTTTCAGGATAAAATCTAGGTGTCGGGCTGTACCGCACTATCAGTTCTCAAGCAGAGGAACTGATTTTTGCCAGACCAACCTGTTTAGGTAATGATAATCTAATTTAGCCCACTGTTTATAAATGAAAATTTGATACAGAACGCTTTAGTTGCATTCCTTTAAACATAATTTCATAATAGACTCAGAAAACATCATCAGTTGTGAGTTGCACATCCCATGGGATAAATGGTCATCTATGGAACTGGTAAAAGAACCTGATGTCTGTTAAATACAACTTGCCGAAGTATTTTAAATTAAAAGCTTAACAATTAATTGTCTTTGAAGTGGCTTCAAGATTTTAAAAATACTTTGTTAATTCATTCACAAACATATGAATGCACTGACATATATTGTCTTTAGATATTAAGACTGTTGTTATCACCTTTATTGGCTAAATTGTCATTCATCCAAAAGTGTCCTAATGAAAAACTCAGATAACAACAACAACAACGAAAAAAAAGTTTTTATAAACATTTCTAAAAATTCTCTGTATAAGCCAGAGCCTAGGAACAGAACTCTGATCTTTAATAATATTTTAATAACAAGAAGAAATGGTATGAGGACTGGAAAATTAGTCTTACTCGTATTCATTCAGGAATACATGAACTTCACAATTTTATATAGCGCCATTGCATAATAACTCACAATACAGCTGGCTAGCATTGCTGAAGTTCTAATACACATACTATGAGTTAACATGTCCTGATCAACATTGCAGCTTTTACTGATTACCGTGGTTCCTAAAAATAATTTGCTTTTTAAAATAAAGAGTTCCCATAGCTTGTATCTAGAATAAATTAATCATCTATTAGCGTGTTCAGTATATTTGTACTTAAAGATGTATCTATCTTCAAAGAATAAAAAACAGCAAGCAAGGAGACCTGCTGGATCACTTGTAACTGATTTCTTATATTAAATGGGCGATGGGTGCGGAGAGGGTAAACTAATTACATACAACAGTAAAGTAAACTTAAACCCACATAATAAAGGAACTCCATGTGTTCTTTCAAGACAATACATGACTTCCCTCACAAGCTTGTTTTTATTCGAACAAACAAAGTAGTTTTGGCACTTCAGATGCTGCAGGTGATGGAATTTGTGCATATGTGTTGTGTAGATCTTTCCCTTCACTAGCATGACATGGAAGACTTAAAAACAAGGCTCCAAAAGGCTCTAGAAATAAATGACATTTTTGTCTAGGAAATGATAAAGCAGTAACCTTGTTTACTAGAAAATATATGTAGATGCTTCGCAGCTACCTGCCATTAAAATGCAAATATCTTCAAGCAGTTAAATGATCTGATCCCTAATGCTACTACAGAATAAAGATAAAGAGCTGTCTAATCTAGGTTTATACATCTCAGTGCATCCTTTGCAATTAATACTTTAATGCACACAAACAAGAAACTTATTAAAGCTTATAGAAAAAATGTTTTGCCTAATGCCTTCTTTCTCATGCAGGTATGTGTGCTGTACATGTAACAAAGATTTGTAAAAATTACTGGAGAATGCTCCACTGTGCTATAGCAGAAAATATTAGAGAAGGCAGCTGAAGCTACCGTTCCCAGACCGGATCTTGCTGCGCTTTCTCAGCCTAAATGCTCCTTGGGAATCTGCAGGCATCCAGCCTGAGAAAATCAAACAGGATCAGGTCTGTCATATCCATTCTTCACTCTGTTACTGCAATGGATGCAGATATTCTCTTTTTTTTTTTTTTTTTTTTTTTTTGGTAATCGGCCCATTCCAATCATCTAGCGGTGCCTTTTAGGCGGTGAAGTTGTTTAAAAAATTAATCATGCATCCACAGTCTTTTAATGCTGCTAGAGATGTACATCGGTTTTGGTTGTACCAGATAGGAGGTGAATTACTTTTCTCATTGTTAACATCAAGAAGATAACCAGACTCAACAGTGGTAGAAAAATACCAGTGATTTTTGCCAACTGGTCCAGAAAGTAGAAGAAGCCGTAATATTCAGGAAATTCATTTAGTGCTACATGCTTTTAAAGCCTACTGTTAGCAGGCTTTGGGAAGAAAATAAGCAAATATAAAAGTTTATGATCCTCGTTTTTGAAAAAATAGTTTTGACATGAACCTGCATAAAAACCTGCACGTTCAGCATAGGTGTGCCAATTTTAGAAAATGCATGCAGTGGGGGATTTCAGGAGTCTCTGCTTAAAGACATCAGTGGGTTGTACAAAACGGTCAATTATGGTCAATTTTTCAATCGGATATAAGGCTTCACTGATGATGTAAGACATAAGGTCCAATCACATAAATTTATCTGTTCAAGGAAACTGAAGACTCAGTAGGTGAAAAGAAGCGATTGTTAGGAAGTAAGGCAGCGATATCTCCAAAGATTTACCATAGTTCTTTGAATCAAAAATGTCAGATCTATGACTTGACTGTGAGCAATTTTTTTTCTGATACTCCCATTTTTATTGCAAGCTAATTCTGACCAATATGTTATTTAAATGCTTATCATTTAAAAATATTTAACCCTGCCCCCTTCCCTCAGATTTCATTACTGGAATTTAAACTGATGTTCTTCTGGAGAGTTCTTGTGCGATGCTGGAATTTTCAGACATTCAGAGATGGATTTTGGAAGATGTAACATACAGGTAGGTACTCGGATGTACTGGAATGTAGATACTCTACATACTGGGTAAGAAGAGTGTGTTATTTTCCATTTAAAAAGGCAGAATACTAAAAATGGGAGAAAAAACTACTAGGTATCTACACACTAATGTTCCATTTTGGGACTACTAGCTGTATTCAGGTAAACAAGAGGAAAAAAAAAAACACTTCTCAACCTCTATCCATACAAACTATTCTTGAGTTTGTTCATTTTCCTGGTTCCGTTTCCCCTTATCCTGTCATAGTTCATCATCGCTGACCGCAAAAAAAATGTCAGTACTGACTAAACTAAAGAAATCATTTTGCTGCAACATTCATGCCAGGTCTAAAAATAATTTCAAACTGGAAAGTATTTTGTAACTGCTGCAATAATTTGTGATATTTGGCACTCTCAATAGTTTACACTTGGTTTGTCTGAAAAAGCCATTCTGGAAATAAGTAGTTGTTACAATAAATCATTTTATTCTAACCTTAAATGTAAATTGAGCTTCCAGCAAACAAATACCGTAGCTGACTTTCTGGCTTCTAGTGGTTTGTAATTTTCAGATTTTTGATTTGTATTTTTTTCAATTGATTGCAACATGCTCAAGTCGACTTTCCAGTCAATTCACCCAAATTCCAACAGGAATTGGTTTATAAATTGGTTCCAACTGGAACTGGTCATTTGGAATTTCCAGCACAGGAAATTATTGTATAAGTGCCTTGATAAGTACCCTAAATTACAAATGGATGTGTCTAATATCTAACGACAAGAAAAAGTATGGCTATAAATGCAAATGCTGTACTAAAAAAAAAAATAAATCCAAAAAACAACCTATATGATCGGGCATAAACATAAGGGCATGGTAACCTTTTTTTTGCCCCCTACTTAACATCAAATGACAGCAGACTGCAACCTCAGTATAACCGCGTTACATCTGCCAAATTAAGATGATTTATTTTTATTTTTCCTAGCTACGTTATGGCAAGTTATCGACTGATGAATACTATTTTTCCCCAGGTTCTTGAACTCAAAGCCTGTGTCGTGAATCATGGCTATATCCTCCAGGGGATCCTCGGTTCCTATGGGGTTTGTAAGTGTCCTGGTACGAGTCAGAGTATTCTTCTTCCACTAGAGGATAGTGATCTCGGCTGTGTTGGGAACTGGAAGACAAGCGGTTCCTGCTCTTCCGAGCCCTTTCATTGTGATAATTTTCATCTGAGGTCATTAGACTTCGCCGCTCAATTGGAGAGTTCTCTGTAGAATGGCTGCTGTGCCTCATACGCTGGCTCTACGAGTGCCAAAGAATCCAAGCATTAATACAGACAAAGAGTATTTGACAGTTTTTAGCACGTTTTGAGACTTATTCTGAGGTCTTTCAGAATCCATCCACTTTTGTGTTAGTCATTTTATATTAAAGTCTGTACGCTACAGGAATGGGTTACAAGAATAGTCTGGTTCCTAGAGCTGAAAGCAGACCAAAGGCAGTAGTACAGTGTGCACCTTACGGTATTCACCTTGTTAAACATTACAGGCCAGTTAGCATGAAAAGTGAGCTGATGTATTCAGCATTTATCACTTTTCTCTGATCATGAACATAACATTCATGCTTCTATTCCTCTTAGAAAATTTTGAGCACTGATTTGTGTGGTTTTAGAAAACATCTGAAGGTGTTTGTTGTTGTTTTGGGGTTTGGTTTTGTTTTGTTTCTTATTTAAAAAAAGAGGTGCGGTTCTGAGCCCTGTTTAAGAACCTTCATATGACCAAACAAATGATGGAGTGCTGACCAGGCAGCTAAGGGGTGGCTAAAGTGATTAGGTATTAAAAAATTATTTCAACTAAACCGTAATAAGTATTTTAAATATGTTGACAGAAAATCCTTTTCTAAGATTATTAATTAAAGGGTTTTGCCTTTGCTATCCTCATGTTCCCATAATATGCTACATTTGCCACATGAACAAAATTAGTTCATATTTTTTGCCTGTAAACTGGCACAATGAAGTAGCCTAAAAACATATTTTGTTAGCTGTCATCACACATCACACCTCTCAAGAGCATAGCCATCCGTACTCTCAGAACTAACTGGGGCAATACTTTTCTTTCTCCAGATCACACACCCAATGTCATTTTTTTGATGCTGTCACTGCCAAGAGAATGCTGCCGCTGTGGCTGCACTCTTGTGGCCTCAGGTTCCCGTGCACAGACAGCATTGTCTGCTCCTCTCAGTTCGGAAATTCCGACCGATGCTCCCTCTGCTCTAAAAACCTTCCTCCTACTGCTACACCCTCTCTGGATGGCAACTGTTTAGCTGCATAATTTATAACTAAAGGCTTGTCTGTGCAGGGCAGTAACTGTGCCGACGGGTGTACATTTACAGCACAGCAGATACGGTGTCGCATCTCCTGTGGATCAATGCTCCCAAGGTTACACAGGGAGAGATGACACATTACGAGCTGCCACAGAAAAGGTGCCCTTCTGCAAATTCACACACTCGGCTACTGGGTAGCAACTTCTACCACATTATCCCCAAGTGTTCCCTATTGCATCATGTTTTAGTAGTCATTATAAGTCAAAGTCCACGTATTTTCTTCACAAATTACACTTCTCAGATTTATTTGGCCTGGACATACAATTTTCATATATAATCACCTAATCAATTGCAACTTTACCTTTGTGTGCTCACACCCTCTGTCTTCCCTGTAGTAATTTAGTGCTCTGGCTGCAACCTGGTCCTTTCTGGAAACCTTCCCGTCTCCCTGCCTCGATTGTGATCCCGCTATTTACCTCCTGAGAGGTGTAAGCATGGCACAAAACTGGTGTGGCTGCATGCTGGTCTTATGCCCCAAAATAACTTTTGATCCAGCAGCGCAATTGGAATGATAAGCTGCGTTATGTTTTCTGCAGTAATGGACTTAAAATGCAAATGCCCTGGAGCCTAAGAGACACATATCCCCAAAAGCTGACTTACAGGATTTAAGGCCATTTGGTGAAATTAGACTAGACTGTAGGTTTAGAGCTAACCAGGGATTAGGTACAAGGGCAAACCACTGGCTCCTAGGAGTTAGCAATGACAAAATTTACTATTCCTATTAAGGACTGCAAACACACACAGCTCAACATTGGCATCTTCCCCTTTTAGGCAAGGTCACGACCAAGGACACGGTGACCACTGGCTTTGGCAGGAGTACCACACATGGTGCGACGGGATGCAGCGGGAGCACACTGTCATGTATACCCTCTCTTTTTCTCCGATTCCTCTGATTCTATGCCATTTAACTTCACCCTGGTGACCTTCATGAAGCCCAAAGACTTAAGTTAAATCAGAAGTTTCAGTTTCCAGTAAAATAAAGCCCAGGCCACAATCATTAAAAAAGGGATACTCCTAAATCCTGATTAGGTGAAGTATGTACAGATCGTCCCAGCAGATCTGTATCATTCTCAGGTGTGACTGTTACACGAGGCTCTGGGCTTCTGCTATTCAGTTCCCCAAAGGATCAGGTGAGAAGGAATCACAAGGTCATATGTATAAATTCAATATATTGTAAGCACCTAAGCTAGTTTAACTCTTAGGATTTGCACAAATGCTTTAATTACCATATTGCATCATTACAGTTAAAACTGATGCAAATCCTTCTGAAGGCTTGACTTAGTATAAAACCTCGCGGTGGATAAGCACTTCAGATGATGGAAGCCTTTACTGCGAGATAACCATGTAAAACATGAGAACCCTTTATGTGGGGCTGAACACTGGAGTGGCACCGAAAGCCAAATCCTGCAGCCTCCAGCTGGGCGCCATTGACTCAGGGAGAAAGTGACCCCTCTGCAGAGAACTAGCAGCATTCAAGTCCCACCTAAGCCTTCACGATTAGGGTGAAGTGGGGATTAAGTGATGCATACCTTCAGCCAGCCCACTGCACAGGGGTGATTTTCATCTTCAGTGTGAGTTTTCCCTAAGTAAATGGAGCAACATTTCACAGTTACTGCTGGTGTCCATTGATCAGAGAGAAATAAATGCCTGAAAAAAATTCTGTGGATACACCCAGTTTTCAAAATGAAACTGAAGAGGTGAAAGTTCTGCAGATGGTATTTTATTGTCATGAAGGGATGGAAAACTGAAATTTTAAGGCAAGTGAAAATGGAAACAACAGTTCACATGTGCATGTCATTAGTAATAGAACAGTGCTTGTGCGTTCAGCCAGTCAGGACAGTGACTTACTGATCCTAATAAAATCAAGCACAGCATTAGAAACGTGAGCATCAAGTATCATGCACCTTCAGTGAAGTGCAGTTCACTCACAGAAAAAACAGCTTTATGTTAATTGAAAACACTGAACAACTCATCATCTCCTTCAAAATTGTTACCTGCTTCCAGATACTCTACAAGCAGAACAGAGGTTAAATTTGTCAGGTGAATTATTCATTAAATGTCATTTGCTCAACTCTACTTTTGACGTACATTAGCAAATGCACACTCCTAGGAAGTCACACACATACACAACTCCTTCTGAGACTTTCAGACTTAAAAGGTCGCTGCAATCCTGATCCTCTCAAGCATTCATAACTATTAATCAAAAACATTTTCTGTTTTCAAACTTAGTAAAGCACGTACTTCTCATTAAGGACTATTTACATGCCACGATTGAAGTTTCAAAGTTCAGCCGTTTTTGAGCTATCCCTGTGGAAAAAAATGGTCAGAATTTTTTTCAATGGGTAAAAAAAAAAAATGTATTTTATTCACACTCAAAAGAACTCAAAAAGGTGAAGGCATTTTTCTGATACAAGAGACAAGCATGGAACTTTTTCACCCAAAAGCGAATGCTTTGTGAAGTTATGAGGGAAGAAATAAAAGGGATCATTGTAGACACTGTTCTGCATTCTAAAATACAGTAGCTGTTAGCGCGACTGCTGTCACATACTCTACCTGCTGATTCTCAATCTGACAGGGGGTCATTTGCAATGGCACTTTTTCCAGGTTAAAAAAAGGCCGTTTTCTAATATGGCTATAATACAACTTGGCAGAGCATCATTTAACTCTTCCTCAAGAACTCGCTCCTTGCCAGAGAATTCATGGCCGTTTTATTTCCCACGAAAGCAAGCGCGGTGACAGCGCTTCAGCACTCACCGACTATGGGCCTTGCCTTGCCTTCTTACTGCTGGCAGTGGCCAAACAGTGAATAACAACTCATGAAGCAAACGTAAATTATGCTATATAAAACCTATTACGCTATTTCCCCATAAATTAAAAAACCCTGCCTGATCTGCCCTGGGGTTTGGGGCTGAAATGGATTTTCATACCTGTAATCCAGAGATCGCAGCAGGGTATGGTGAAAGCGCGGTGGATCCTAAATTCCGCCCAAGGAGAGGGGTCATGGGTGTGCTACTGGTGGTGTGAGTAGCGCGCCAGTACGCCTCAAGATATTCTGCCAAGTGTTCGCAAGCATCTTCGAGCTGGTTTTCGTCCAAAATTACATCAAACATTTCCTATCAAAACAACAGAGAAGTTTAGTTGGTCACAATGTTACAGATGAAAAGAAGAAATGTTAAACAATTCTCGTTGTGCTAATGCCTTTAGAAGTCAATAAATAAGAATCAGAGCATGGGACTGCAAGAGACAATCATGTGAGTGGGTTTAGAAGGTGATCAAAAGCCAAGGCTCTCAGAAGTCCCTGTATTCAGTGAGGCTCACTAGAGGCTGCGCGAGCCCGACCACGCTCAAAGGCACAAGACTCCTTTAATGGATTTATTTTGCTCTAAGACAGGGACTGAAGCTAGACGTCAGAGCAACAGGGATGCCTGCCGTTGCTTTTGGACGTGAGGACTCACACACACTTCTCTCACCCTAATTGCGAACACATTTCTAGGGTGACGATGCCCCTAAAACCATTTCCACTCGAGCAAACGCAGCGTGCGGTTCTGTCCGCAGCGGGACTTCTGCTTCAGCAAGGCTACTGATAATAAACCATCATAAACTGAGTCCCTCAAGAGAAATATAAACAGCAGTGAAATTTTGTACCTCATCTTTAACCTTAACTCACGCCTTAGTGGAAAAAAACTGTTGTGCCAATAGCACAGGAAATGAAAAATAAGTGCAGCTGTTGCAGGTGTTAAGAGTAACCGATACAAACCACAGGGTGCTTTTTCCTCCGGGCATATTCATAGGTCTAGCCAATATCCGCAGAGCTGACATCTCTAGAATAAGATGTAAAACTGCATGATGAATTTATCAGAAACCTACCTTCTGCCCCAGAGTCTGGTCCAGAACTTACTTTAATACTAAAGCCATTTGATTTATTTTTTAATTTCTTCTCTCCTATCGGCATGGTAGAGAAACGTTTCCTCCTCTGCCAGCAAGTACGGAGTTGTCTTCCACTAGGAATACTTTGAACTCTACATCCTTTGGTGGAGTTCAGTGTTCATTGCTGCTTGTTTTGCTCCTCTATTTATCCGTACCCTTTACACCCTCCTTTGCTATTTAAACACACGTTAATACACTGCATATTCCATTGTATCACTCACACCATCATTTGTGGAAGAAGATAGGAAGAAGTGAGTAAGAAGTTCGTAATTCAAACATACTTAAATTAGGAAATAAAAGAATGCGGTTTGCTTACATATACTTTGCTTTGGAAAATACTGAAATCAAAGTATTACACTTGGAATATAGTATGTGTTTTCTTAAATAATGAATGAATAGTCATTTTCTGGTTTGAGACTAATAAGCAGTTTTCCTGCGCTGCTCATTCCTTGCATCGCCAGCCGCCAGTGTGAGGGCAATGCTGGCTTTTTCTACAAAACTCCGCTTTGCACGTTGCCAGGTTAATTCTGTCTCACGGCCTGTTTTCAGCTGCGTGGGCTTTTACCAGCCGGTGGGTCAATGAATACTCTTCCAACACCCTCCAACCTCCTCCTGCTAAACTGGGGAACTGCTTCTCAAGTTTCTTTTTAACCTGGATCAGTTGATAAAACACTGCATTGGCATAAGTAAAGGTGCAGCAAGGTGAAGGTAAGACAGAGATGGAAGAGGGGAACGCCAGTCCTGCTGCCCGCAGCTCCCTTCCGTATCGGGGTAACGCCTTCCTGCACCGCCAAGAAACACACAGCTAACACTCCAGTTAGCGCACCTAAACCACCCCGTTCTGTGATAGTATGTAGCTTCATGGGGTATTCTGACAGTGGTCTCAATTAAATTGAATTTAGGGAAGAACAACTTCTAACAGTTGCAGTAGAACTGTCACCTTTTTAACCGCTGACTGTAAAATGACCCCAGGGCCGGTAAGGGCGAGCCCCGCAGGCTGGCATTTGAGGGTCACGGGAAAAAGCTGCAAAACCGGCAGGAGCCTGATTCCAGGGCTCTACAGTGTTTCACAGGGAAAATAAATTACAGGGAAAGCATCGGGCTTTTTTTCTTGCATTTAACAGTTCAGCTCATAGCTAAACTGTGCTTGCTCTACTTCTGTGTATTTGGGAGGAAAGAATCTTTTAAGGAGGTCCCTGTTTGTAAGGGTCATGGAGCAAAGCAATTTCTTCCCAGTTCCCCTTACAATGCATTTTATTCACCACAATATTTTCTTACAACGTGTGTAAAATAGTTATCAAATGGGCATTTCCATATACTAGTATTTCTTAAGTGATATACGTTAAATCATCGTTCTTTCCTGAAGAGAAAATTAGTTGCACTGTCCTCTGCACTTTCTTTTGGTTTACTGTATCACAGAATGGTTCGGGTTGGAAGGGACCTTAAAGATCATCTAGTTCCAGCCCCCTGCCTGTGAAATATTCTAGGTGCATGACCCCACATTAGCATCCTCAATTAGTTGAGCCAAGGGCCATCCCAAATTGCATCTTACTCCCGGGGGCTGGGGAAGGTGAACACAAGCTCCAGGGGAAAAGATGCCCCAAACAGAACTGCAAGGACAGAGATGGACCTGAGAAGGAGGAGGGATCTGAACTCGTACATATAGCTGAGGTACTGGCTATTTTTAATTATACCAATGCATTTTAGTTCCGCTGGAGTGTAATTTCTGGTATTTTTTAGGTCGTATCAAATAGACCAGAGGGATACGTACCCTCTCTTAGCATTGGCACGAATCCGAAAGTTAAAAAAAAAGAACTCACCATAATGAACTGTATACAACTAGTGTATTTAAAGCTGTATGGTTAGGACAGTTCATGTTTCCTTGAGCCATGTAACGCTCCTGCTTAATGCAGTCACGCAGTGAGAGGCAGGCTCAGCACCGGCTTCAGCAGCACCAGTGAAAGATTAGCGAGGAATTAATAATGAAAGTGGTTCTTGAACTTGAATACGCCAAAAAAGACAGCTATTTTTAAAATGTCTAGACATACAGCACCATCTGATTACTTAAGGCTGGCTCTCAGCAACTGAAAAAAAATTGATGTTTTTCTGGTTTCCAAGTATCTTCACTTTAAACAAACACTCCTCTTGCAGGAATTTGAGCTGCAAAATGTATGAAGCAGGTCACGGTGCCCAAGACAGCCAGCAGCGTCAGTGGTCTTAGCAGTATGCTTTTACTTGATTAAATCATGGATCAACTTGGTCCTTCAACTTAAACTTAAGCAAGACTGTCATCTCCCCTCGAGTGCTCCAAGTCAGCAACAACTTTCTTGAAATCAAACAGTGCGAAACCGCTCGGGTGGTTTCTGCAGAGGGCTGTTGCGCGAGTCAGAGCGGCAGGCAGCCTCTGAGCAGGTACATGTTTGAAATCCGGACACTCTGAAATCTGGAAATATTTTTTTTATCCAGGCAGGGTCTCACTTTGTTGCCTTAGGCAACAAAATACAGTTACAGGGTTGGGTGTTAAGGTAGAGTTTACAGGATCCTGGGGATGGACAATCTAAGTGCCCCAATGCAAGGAATCAGCTACAACGTGCATCTGCTGCTGCATGCTGTTTATTTCCATCCATGCCGCGACCTGCCTCACTCCAACTGATATGAGCAAACCTAAGTGGAATAAGAGGAAATCACTATATAAAGAGCAAACAGGGCTGTGACACATGCAGAGCTTTCTCTGTGCAGGTGGAAGAATAAACACACCTTTCAAATGAGAAGAATGCGCAGCGGATTGTTCTGTGTGTAAGCTCAGTGACAGCTCGGTGTAAATACCACAAGCCGTACTCAAACGGGTGCAGGTGCCACTCCATTTAACTGGGCTCACACCCAGTAAGAGCTAGGAAGGTAAATGCTTTTATAGAAATTATTCTGTACTCCAGAAAAGTGTGCAATTTTGTTTTAGTTAATGGGACCTGAATGGCTCACAGGAATTCTCCGTCATCATTTTAAGAGATAACAATTCAGTAGAAAGTGACACGTGAGAAACATAATATAGCTGAGCTCCCCAGAAGAACTCGAGATGGCTTGAACATCTTTCAGTGCTGCTCAAAGTGGAAAACAAGGATGAGACAGTGAGCAAAGCGATCTGCAGGTACTGTAACCAGAAGCTTACAGGTCTTTGCAGCGGCACAACCAGCTGGAGGTAGATGCAGTCGCCATCTACAGCTTTGGACATCTGCAAGTGGGGTGACAGGGCAGGAGGGACAGCAGGAGGGCGGCTGCAAAATCCACACTGCCAGGGAAACAGCAAGTGCTCTGAGGCACGGTGAGCACTGTGGAAGTGTATTTAACTGGCAAAATTGAGATATACCTCCCACATACCACCAGCACTTTTCTGGCTTATTTAAATTCTTGCTCTGTATCAGGCAAACGTGGAATTTGAACCAGATCTCTCCCATTCTGGACACAAACCCTTCAGCTTTTAGATAAGGATGACAGGAATTTCAGTCAAACTTACTACCTTTTTTCTCTGCTTTCTAACGGTCCAGTGTGAATCTATCTGAATATACACCAAAACATTGCAAAACCTGCCAAAATTCAAAGTTCGACAGGCCCCCATCAGTTATTCCTCACTTTGCATTTGACTGAAACTACTGAGTAAACATAACCTGAACTTGCTGGCAGCGTCAGCAGCTTGAAATGGTATTTTCCAGAAAGGCATTTTCCTGTACCCGTGGAATTACCCCGTGCTCTGGGTAAACCAAGGCAGAATTATTGGGCAGAGCTGAGGCCACAGAGGGGCCCAACTCTTCCACGCGGGCAGGAGGAGGCGACGCTGCTGAGGAAAGATGCGGAGCAGCCTCCGCACACTGGCTTGCAATTAGGTGAGGTCCACCTGATGGCAGGAACCAACTAACCTGAAAGGCCAAGCAGTGGGCAAGAGGAGGAGAGAGAAGGAGAAAGCTCTCTCCAGGTCTCCCTTTCTGCTGGATGGAGTGCCGCCATTCCCACCAACAACATCTGAGGGGTGTGAGAGCACTGGCCTAAAGGAGACGTGTCTCAGCCTCAATTCCTACCAGCAGGAACAGTTAGAAAGCCACATCTATCGCTGCAATTTAGGTGGAGTGCCCAGAAATAACTGAATTATCTTTTTTATGGCCAATGGGGACAAGAGAGGAGGAGACCGTGAAGTCTGGTATCTTAAGAAGCAAACAAAACCAAGTTCCATGCAAGTAAATCCTCGTAGATCATTACTCCAGAACAAAAGCTCCTTGAACTTTGTTCCTTTCATTTGAATCAAGACTAAAAGCCATCTGAAATGGAGGCAATCTCTTTAAGGTCTACATAACAGAAGGCAAAGTCTTCTAGAAGCATTATCTGACCATGAGGGTTGTGCATTCGTTCTGTTGATCCTAACTCCCAAATTTGTTCCTAGATTGTTCCAAGACATTTCTTTTGTCAGCACTTCGCCTATTTTAAATCAGAGAGTACGACCATGGAAACCTTCCCAGTGCCTACTCTGAATTTCTCAGAATTAATCTGATTTCTCCTCACAGTTCTTTGGCACGAGAAAGATGGGCGATACGGCCAGCCATAGGCTGGAGTGTCTGGTCATTGCCCCGCTACGAACAGCAGTCTCTGCACTACCAGAGTGATGTTACCAGACCAACAAGGACCAAAGTCCTCATCCAAGTTTGTTTCTATTGAGTGGCTTTTCTCTTTTGCTGAAACCAGGTGTGGTTTTCAAAACTAAAAGCAAGTTTGAGCTGCCCTGTCCAAACACCCGTACAGCTTCTCCGCACAGCTCTGCCTCCCTCATCAGCTCTCCCAGACCTCTGCTCCTTCAGCAGCAGGTGATTCAAGGTGAGTAATCAGTGTCTTTGATAAAATGGTTGGTGAGCCGTGACTGTGCTCCTATGAGGTAACCAGAACGGCCTGCAGGCATTGCTGCGTCAGCAGTCTGAGACTTTGGCCCTTTGGGACCTTAACATAGCACTGCTTCACAAATGATGTAATTTGCTCATGTGCTAGTACATCAGTTTTTACCATACATGTCATTTGTGACCTGTCACCTTGGCAAAGATCATCATAAACCCAGCACAGGAGATAATCAGGAGGAAAGTATCAAACAACTTGTTTCTCGGCAATAAAAGCTGGTCGAGGGTTGCAGTTGCAGGCCTGCCTGAATCGCCATAAAGTGACGTGATCACGTATCAACTCAGCTACAATCAAGGACCAGCACAGCAGAAATCTTTAAAACTCCATGTATTACAGGCTCTTTAGCCTTTCTTCTGTACTTACTGGTGGGCATTGTGCAAGTTTATCAGCTGCCACCAACTGAACGTTCAAGTGTTTACTTTGTGACTTGCCTCTAGACTTAATCAGTCGCTGCAAAACCTGGCAGAGGAAAAGAGGAAAATGTGAGTTTAGGAATCACGTATCTCCATAAAGCTCAGAGCTCCATAAAACACCCCATCGGAGGATTACCAGGTTCAGAAGCTCTCCATCATGTTTAACAAAATGGATAAAATACTGTCCTTGAATAAAAGCACAAACCTTTCTGATAACCTCCCTGAAAGCTGTGCACATTTCCCTCTGCATCACGTTTGATCCCTTGCAAATATTCCAAATGCAGTGTGAATGGTAATTCTGCTTTACTCTGCCTGAAGTGATAGGTTATTTTTGACAAATGTGATCTTCTGCAGGACCACAAAAATTATACATATACAGAATTATACTGGATTGCTGGACTGCCTACGGCACGTCAGTAGCAGCATGTTACATTGTGTGGCAATAACACTTTAATTTAATCTTTTCCGAGGTGCATTTTGGGTATAGAAGGTATTTTACACACACAGTTCATATTATTATTTTTTTCCTTCCACTGTGTTCGTTACTGGAATTTAAAGGGCAGAAAAGTTAGGATTCCTAAATTATTTCTCTGTGAAGTTTAAAGAAAATTACAGGATGATAGAAGAACAGAGCATTTTTTGAGTTGGAAGGACCTCTAGAGGTCTCTGTGCCAAGGCCTCACTCCCAGTAAGGTGGCTGGATCAGATTGCTCGGGTCCTCATCCCGCTGAGTTTTGAACATTTCTGAGGAGATCCCACCATCTCTGCACCAGGATTGACCCACTGTTGCTCGGACAGCCCAACATGTAGCCAATTCCCTGCTGCAAGGGCACACTGCTCGCTCCTGTCCAAACTGTTACCCACCAAGACCCCCAGGCCCCCGGCCGCAGAGCTGCTCCCCAGCCTGGGGCAGGGGCTACTCCAGCCCCGGAGCAGGACTTGGTGTTTCCTGAACTTCAAGAGGTTCCTGACAGCTCGTTTCTGCAGCCTGACAAGGTCCCTCTAAACGCCAGCCCTGTCCTCTGGGACATTAACCTGCCCCAGAACTAGGTATTGCCCACAACCTTCCACATAACAAGGCTTGCCACGTTCTTACGGAAGCCTTTTTTGTTACCCTTAAGATCTCTAAATTTCTTCAGGAGCAGACACCACACTGCTCACTCCCACACTGCCCGCCAGGTCCCTCTCAGAGGCACATCTTTTAAGGGTGGGATACATTACCTTTGGAGAAGACACTTTAACGTGGACGATAATTGGAGCTAAAGATGTCTTGATAAGTTGTGCAGGGTGATTGATAGTGTCTGCATCTAAGACAACCAGCTGTAAGGACCTCGCCAGCTCAAAGATTCTTTCGATTTCACTCTGTACTTCGGCTGGTAAAGGAAAATAAAATAGGTGAAGCCATTCAACCCCAGCATTACTTAAACAAAAATATCACCGCTCATTTATTTTCACGGACTGTATGCATCCACTATATGAACTCCAATGTCAATTAATGCAACTACCATAGAATAACCTATTACTCAAGGCAATTTTTAAATTTGGAGATAATTTTGTTGCCTGAAAATACATATGTACTATGTTAATTTATAATATCAGTGTATTTAAACACTGGGTACAATTATATGCACGTTTCTATTAACACAAAACAGACTTAAGCATATTTTCCAAATCTGCTAAATAGCTCAGGACTCATAAGATTTTTTTTATCTCAGACAACAAGTGATGTATTGATATTCCTTAAAAATGTTTTGTTCTTGGATTGCAATTCTGATTTAACTTAAACAAGAGTCTGTATGAAAAGCAGAACTGTGACCTCCTAATTCTATAACCACAAAATTTTGTTTATGCTAAATAATTGACAGGGTATTATTTAAGACGACACTAATGGCAATGTTCACACCAAAGTACTTTTGTCTGAAGAAAAAGGAGAAATTTATTTCCATGTAAATTGTATTTTTGATATTCATTGTTCTGATCCTTCTTAATCACGCGCATGCATGTGATGAATTTTAACTAGATACTAACTCAGTGCAAATTGAAGCCTCTAACTTACAACAAAGTACAAAAGAGCTGTATGTCAGCAACTCACATGCATTTAATTTGCCTAAGAGCTGTTCCACAGAGCAACGTATGTTCGCAGGCACAAGAAGATTTAGTACTCACCCTTGCAGCACTTAATTTTGGGGTGCCTACTCCTGTACTAGAATGGCAACTAGAAGGGAAGCGTCCTGTGACCTCCACCTCTAGTTCAGCCGCTCAGGATGTCAAAGAATTGGGTTTAAGAGCCTTTTCTTCCTGAGAAGACTGAAAGCCAACTCCTCCTACCTCCTGGGATGGTGTCCAGAGACCGGGCTACCGGCATGCATATACTACACACAAATTTCCACCCTTGTGAAAGAAATAAGAATTCCCCAGGGCAGTGTAAGCCAGCAGCCGTGTCCCTGGGAGGGGAGAGTGGGAGGACCCAGGCCCCAGCCTCTGCTCTCACTGCTAGGCAGGAAAATTCAGCGTAAAATATGAAAACAGTGCCAGGGTCAGGAATAAGAACGTTTCCTTCTTGGTTGGGCAAGGTGAAACCTCTCCAGCACCTTGGGACATGGAATTCAAAGCACAGGGCTAAGAAGAGGGAGCTGTGAGCCAACTCACCTTGGGAGGAACCAGCCCTGAACTGATACTCTGCCTGCAGGCCCCCAGCTCATTTTTAGCAAATAATAGCTAAAATACTGCTTGCTCTAGGCCAGGTAATTGCTTAATGTGAGGCCAACACAGTACACTGTGCTCTGTTGCCACTCCTCAGTCAGGCAAAACTTGTTTGCCACTGGAGTATGTGAAATTCAGAATTGTACATTAAAATGCTGTAGATACATTTAAAATTGCAAAACTGATGATGTCTTGAAGGCTGAAATCCTGTCACTTTCCTCCAGTATGTAAATATGTTCAGAATGTGTCAATGTCTTACCTAAACTGGATCTCGTATTTGATCGCTCAATTATTGCCCTCTTGCTGGGATTATTTAGAACCGACCTCTTAGCAAGAGAAATGTCAGCCGTCACTCTAGTTATTGATATCCTACGAGTAAGAACACAGGACAGAACAACACAGCAGTCAAATTTTCAGTGCACTGTGCATGATTTACAGCTACATTCCTTTCCAAAGTGCAAAGACAATAAAAATACCACTCAGACATGTTTTATAGCTGAGTTATGTCATCATTAAAAAACAACTAAAGAAAAATGCTGCATAATTGTAAAGTATTTTCTATTCCCTACACTACTGTAGACTCTGGCATATAGTTTCTGCTACTCAATGTATAAGTTGACTTTTCTCTTCCCCAACTCACTATCTCCTACGTGAATTTACGCAGTACCATAAATACTATGAGTTATGTGAGTCTTAGGGCACACAGAACAACGGAGTCATAATGGTAACAGCACTTCTCCTCCCACACAGTTAAACCATTGGTTAAAGCTGATGTTGCTGAGGGGTAAGGAACTGAGGTTTGGACTGAGCAGATTGTGTCACTCATATCCGAGTGCCCGTCAGGCACTGAACGGAGCTGCTGGCTTTGGGAGACTGGTCCTCCGACACCCACTCTCCTTTTCCTGGCCCGGAGCTGTGCCCATAGGCTAAATGACTTGGCTCCTGGTTAAACAGGAGAAAAGCAAGTTGAGCACAGCTACCTGTACTGCTGGAGCCTCCTCTTCAACTTAAGGAAGGTGATTTTTTTACTTGATATGTCAGTGAGCTGACAAGAGACAAAAGATTATAAAACAAAGACCACAGTCACTTCAACTAAAATCCATTTAGGGCTGGGATGAGCCAAAGAGCCACGAATAACGAAAAGAAAGCAAGCTGGAATTGACTAGCAGCTATTCCACAGAACGTAAGATTAATGCAGCTCTAAGTGAAATTACCAGATGGGGGATTAAAAAAAAGTGCAAGTATTTTCCTACATAATACATAAATAAATTTATTGCCAGAAAATACAGTAGAGACCAAAAGTATAAATGAGTTTTAAAAAGAAATGGGAGAAATTAATGGATCATGGGTCTAGAGGTGACGATAGAACACAGTGGTGCAGGTCACACCTCTGGCTCGGGGAGCTCCTGGACCCTGGACTGCTGGAATCAGAGACGTGTAACAGAGGAAGGAGCAGAAATGCTCACCTACAGTGCCAGATACAAGAAGCATTTCAGTCTTCCAGAGGAAGAAGTAATCCTAAGTATCACTGTGGCTGAAAGATGTTCAGAAAAATATGTGCCTTTGCTGTGTTTTGTTTACACGGTGTATAGAGCCAGGCTTGGTCTATGCAACAGTGATTAAACACAGTGCATTCAGAAGACGATGCACTAGAGCCTCTGCAGCAGCCGTTCCCCGAGTGCTGAGTGCCAGCCAAGCTTCAGCAGCCTCCTCTCTGCCCAACATGGCCCTCCGGCCATTCCTGCAGCCCCTCCTGCAGCTCGCTGCCCAGAGGAGCACGATGCAGTTAGAAAAGGAGGAACCAACAGAAGCCAAGTGCATTATGAGGGAGGGAAGGAGTCCTGCGAGTTCAAGTCTTACCGAAGTCTTCTGAAAAGCTCCTCCTTGGACAGTCATTTCCCTTCTTGGTAACTGTGGAACCGTCACAAAATTGCAGAAGAGATGGAAAGAAAGAAAAAGAAAAGGAAGGGAGGGGAAAGACTGCAAAGCCATAAAAGTTGGCAGGAGAACCAAGGAGCAGCTGAGGTGCCTGAGAAGGAATTTAATTCATTTTTCTGAAGTTACTCAGAGCTAAAGTCAATTGTATCAGCTTGCTTGTGGCACTTAACTTTTTCAGTGCTGAAATTTCATACTTCTACCCGATCTCGTTGCCAATACTGCTAATGGCAATCGAATTTCCAAAAAATACCTCACTCCAGGCAGAATCTCCCAAGGGCACGGTGGGGCAAGGACAGAGTGTGGGGCAAGGCGCAATCCTGCCTCCCATGGGATTACGCAGCCTAAATGGGTGCATCCAAGTGAGCTTTACATCTTCTCTGTATTCAAGCACTGCTGATCTTTGTGGATCAGGCCTCTGCTGAGTGCATTCTCATATAGGGTATAAAAATATACCTTATAAAGGATATATTCATAGCAATCACGTCGTGGCAACTGGAGATGACTTATCACTTCCCGTTGCCATGGTTTCCTACTGAAAACAATGACTCTCCGTCACCACCAGCATATGCAAAGCTGACAGACATATGCCAACAGCTGGAAGAGAACATACACTGCGGTTCTGTACCTGCCCCTAACGCAAACAGGCAGCGGAGCCCATGCGGCAAGCGGCAGTGGGACCAGAGCAGCCCCACGGCTCCGGAGCAGGGAGCGGAGGCACCGGCAGGACGCATGAACAGCCCAGAAAAACCATCCTTTGACTGCCACGTACGGCGCTTCATCTGTCAGCTTTTAAATCAATCACTGCGTTTGTAGGATCTGCTAAAATCACTTGAGCTGGGTAATTAAAAATAGGGGAGGAAATGAGATATTTTGCACAAAAGTCAGTCATTAAACGTTTTGTCTCAGCTGTTAATGGGTTAGTTCAGCATCGCCATCTCCTCACTGCACCCAAAAGGGTACCTTGACCATAAATCCTACTCCACCGCTT
The DNA here is from genome assembly GCA_947846985.1 of Fratercula arctica. NCBI lineage: Eukaryota > Metazoa > Chordata > Aves > Charadriiformes > Alcidae > Fratercula > Fratercula arctica. The sequence goes on along the minus strand of CANTUZ010000008.1, from coordinate 2,012,665 downwards.
CTAAACCGACACTACTGTTTTCACTCTCCTAGTGCCAATGTTTTAGGTATTTTCAAACCTGACTTACTGTCATATACTAGCTAGCACAGTGTAAGCTCCTCTTCATGGTTAGAATATACTGGACAAACCAGGATGAAGGAAGGGCAGAACATCCCAAAGATGCAGCAGACACCTATGACTACTGACGAGCTCCGGTGGAAAGGAAGAGATGCCATGGACCAAGCTTGTGTTCCTAGCGAGGAAATACAAATTATCCTTCCCACAGCTCATCAGGAAATATTCCGTGTTCCAGCTGAACAAGACAAACCTTCCTTAAAACTTCTGAAGTTTTGACACACTTTTTTCTATATTTCAGTTTTCAGCATTTCCTTCCTTAAACTGCCTTTTTAAGTGTTTTTGACAGAGAATATTTAAGAGTTGATTTTTCTTAGGTGGTGTTCTGAGGCACCATTACTGCACCCTGTTGAAAGCTGCTGTTTCTCCTACGTATTTCAGGACTAGGCTGTGATTAGTTTTATTTAGAGAACATCCTGTTGTAGAGGAGCCTGAAACTTCACAGAAGGTGCTGGAATGTACCCAGCCCAAATACAGCTTTTTCGAAATAAAACCAAGAGGCACTTATTATTCGGTGCCTGCACACGTCAGCGGCTGGCTGAGCTGCTCCAGCAGTACACGCCTGTATCCAATGGTTAAGAAATTTTCATATGCCCAAAGGATTGTGAATAAAACTATACTTTTACGTGCTATCAGTCAGGCTGGTAAGATACCGAGGCAGAATTATTCTGTTAAACCTAAGAAATCCTACTACAGACACAGCAGATACGAAGACACATGCACTTCTAGTAATACATTAGCTGTGTTCCACCTCACAGCTTGGCTGCATCTCAGTGTCGACACAAAGCCAGTAAATCAGTTTTGAACATGCATCAGTCTTCTTGCATTAAAAAATAAATAAATCAATCACTAAAAAAAAAATAAATAAAACACTAAAATGTTAGCAACACACGGGGAAGGGAGGGGGGAAGCATGAAAAGGACAGTTTTTCTCACCTCCCATCAAACCTGTGCTTCAGGAAGTCAAAGAGAGCTTTCTGCATCATGTCTGTCACCTTTGCAGAGGTGAGGAAGATTGAACAGGGAGGATTGACAGGGAGAAAAAGAAGTCAAAAGTAAGAAAAGAGTTAAGTAGAAGGTAAAGATACTGCCAACAATCAACACCTTTTACAGGTAGCAATCATTTAATTTTCATGCTCTTGGCTGCATGCTTTGTAATAAACACTTGCAAGTTTTCTGACTCATTCTCCAAAACGCGGAATGGAGGATGCGAGAGCTGTCACTCTCCCTGCTCTTGCCTTGACTTGCACTGAAGCACTAGAGCATTGGAGCACACCTCACCACCTTCCCCAGCAACACCCTTCCCAACAGGCTTCACAACACGTCAGAAGCGTACGGGATTATTCCGCTCGAATACATCATTTGGGTTTTTCCTACAGTAACATTATTAGAACTGGCTTAAAACCTCAGATACAAGATTTATCGTGTTGGATGACTGTTCTAATGGAAGAGAAAAACGATTCTCAGAGAGGCATACGAGCAGAAAAAAATGGATGCTTCCATTCCTGGGCATGGCAAAGCACCCGAGAGACGCTCAGCCCCAGCAGCTGTCACCTCCTTTATCGAATGAGCTCCTTGTCTTTTTCGGGACAACTCAGGCTGACACCTATTATCTGCCAGTCTAGACAGGAACTTCAACAAAGCCCCCAGGCCTCTGGCAGTTTACTTCTCCTCCTAGGTTACCTTTCAAAATGGTTCCTTCAGAATTTAGTCAGAAAAAAAACAGTCAAAAGAATTTTCCCATGTAGGTTGCAAAGTAAGATCAATGCGTTTCTGTTATGCAGACCAGTATTTGTAATTGAAATTAATACTCTGTGTTACCATTTACACACTTCTATATGTTCAGGATGTCATGTTTCGTGTATTTTCTTAAACAAAGGCAGAAGGGCCTATTTGTAGAGGTCTGTATTAACAAACAGCCTCTCTCCTCTCCAAACTTGAGAGTCCCTGGGCAAATTAATCCGGGGTGCAGCACCATATGATTCAATGGATGAAAGTTACTCCTGTCAAGAAACATCGCCGTAAAATCCAAAGACAGAGAGTAGAACATGACGTACCTGCTTTGCTAAACTACACTTTCAATCATTCTTACAAAAAAAATACTGCAAGAACACTGCCATTATGCTAATAATGGTACCATGTTGTAATCTTCCCAAAAGATCCATGTTTAATAATATTCTATAAAGTACTAACAACATTAATTTAGCTAAATGAAGTGTATCTTTGATTTTATGTTCATGTTCATTCAGTTCTTAATTCAGCAAAACACTTAACAGATGGTTAAGTTCACTAAAATGCCCTGCTAAAAGCCTATGCTCGTTTAGCACGTGCTAAATGCTCATTTAAATCTGCAGCAGCCTTGAAAAATGGGTATCATGTTTATCTGTGCACGCTATCACACTTCCATGCTGAACAGAGGCAAATAATTTAGAAGGGTTAAAGGTTTCTTTACATATATATTTCAATATACTAATAATCTCAAAAAAATAAACATCAAGAAAACATGCTGAAATAATACTCAGTTCCCATGTTTGCTTTCAGGTGCTGGAGAACTGAATACGCTGTGACAGTCCAGCTACCTCATTTGCCAACACAGAGTTTCATGGGAAGAGGTAAAGTTTTTGTAAGTGAAAAAAGGAGAAAAACAGGGATGCTTCTTCAAATTTTTTGCTAATTAAGTTCAAAGCATGTGCTAGTTTGACTACAATTTTACATGTGTACAGAAGTCTAAGTAGTTAATTTAACTGCTCCAACTTTTTCTTGTAGCGCACACAAATTCTCTTTTTCTTACTTGATTTAATCAAGAATAACCGATATTAATGACTGAAAACGATGGATGTACATTGTGTTTAAAGCAGTAAAACTGGAAGGAGAGCACCAGTGAATTACGTTACCTACCCTTCGGCTGAGGCATGACAGACACTGTTGCAAGGCAGAAAAAAATTCACCTCATCCAAATGCTGCAAAGTGCTGACTATGCTCTTAGTTCTTATACAACATTTTTGACAATTATTTAAGTTAAGATCACTTTTAATTATCATAAAACAGTTGCACTGGACTACACACACTGAATGCACTAAGGACGATGACAGATAGGAAAATGCTAGCTCATTGCAAATGCCTGGAACGCGTACCTCATAGCCTTTCAGTGACGGACCCACCAAGACCACAGGTCTCATGGATGGCACTACATCATACGGGGGAATGTGTTCTGTCTAGAAGAAGAAAACAACCCTTCAGATCATTAACCAAAGAAGATCCATATGAAAATCCTGGGAATTACGTGTTAGAATAAAACAAAATAAAATGAAAGTGAAAGTACTACTTACCACTTTTTGTTTCTGTTTTGCTAAAAGACCAAATGAGAATTTGGTTAAAAAACACACACTGTGTATAACAACCACAAGACTTGCAAAACAAAAACCCCTTTGTCAAGGCACTTTCAATTTCTCTCAGTTCATCTCCCTTTTGGTCAGCCCTGTTTAAATTGGTCATTTATTCCATTTTAGGGCACCTGCTACTTTTCCCGAAATTTTTTCCCATCCCTTAGGAACTACCGCATGTCTAGAAATAGATGTCTTTCTCCACCTCCGCACGCAAGTGTTTTGTAAAACCTCTTAATAAGTCAGCAAAGGGGGGGGGGGGGGGGGCCGAACGGCATTTTTTATATATGATTTTTAAAATAGAAGTATTAAAATAGCAAGAGTTTCCTTAAATAAAATTCTGTCTTACCCGTGGAAGTGGGTGTGGCTCGAAACGTGCCAGAAACCATTTCTCCAAGACTTGAAGAAGAATTTCCACTCGATTTCCTGTGGTATCAGAAAGAGCCCCATTAACACCAAGCACCGAGAGATGCAAATGTGTGAGGTTTTAGGCAGCAGCGATGAGGAATTGCCCCAAGAGAAATCAGATGGTAAAAGAGAGTCTTCACCCACATTCATACTGCAAAAAAGCCTCCTCTGAAGCGAGAGGTCCCAGGCAGGGACACGGAGAAATCAAAGTCCCTGTAATTTAGTAGACCTCCACGTCTGGAAGAGCTGGGTACAGGCTACAGGGGGAGAGCAGGTTCCATCACAGACTGAGCACAGCTTTTCTGTCATCTGCTCTGGGCATGGACATCTGCTAAACTCAGCGCAGAGCCCAGCTCGGCAGGAGACCCCCACCCCGCACTCCGCTGTCCTGCTGGGTCTCTCCACCAGCACAGATGACTCACCAGACACATCTCTTGGGAGGTTTGGGGTCTTAACTGGTGGTTTAAATAGCTGTTGGTGTGTAGCAGCAGTGGTTTAAGTAGCTCCTTTTTTCACTCACTGTACCTCCCTGCTTCCAGTTCTGCCCCTGTGCCCTGCCCTCCCCTCCCTGCGGGATGCACCCAGCACAAACCAGCAGGAGACTGGAATGGGAAACTGGTTTGGGGAGGGGGAAGATGCTCGCGTGAATGAGCTCTCCAGTTCAGCTCGTTGCACAAGCAGCTGAGGAGGAGATGGGAGGAGGAAAGGAGAGCCCAGGGCAGAAAGGACTGTTGAAGGAACCCGCCTACTGCCGTGACACAGTCCCTGGGTACAACCCAGGTCTTTAGCACAGTTATTTAGTATTTTTCATTATATCCAGACTGAGCAGCAAGAGGCCACTAGTCCCAATCAGTATTTTGCCCTTGCTTTCTTGCCATCTGCTCTCCAGAGCAGGGATTGTTTACTCCTGGGCTTGGGAAATCCTTTGTGAACATATACTAGACTGTAGAAACCCTCTTTAATAGACGATTTTTCACTGCCTTACTCAGACAAAACTAGAATTCTTCTTCATCACATGGAGCCTTAGTATGACAGCTAGTCACAGGTTTTAAAGAAATCTTAAGGTACCAATACCATAAAACTATATCTAAACCAAGATGCTCAAAAATAAACTATGGTATCATTATACATTACTTTCAATTTTATCATAGAAACCCAGGAGTGTTAGTCCAGACTTCTTAAAATCTTAATAAATATCCTTTACAATATTTCCCCTGTCTCTTTCATACTTGATTTTATTCCTGACATTCTCCATAGGTGAGATTAGACAAAATCTTTGCAAGAACTGGTGGATTCAGTGGAGTCGTACCCATTGACATAAGCAGAGAATTTTTCTAATATGCTGTGTCTGAAACAGTATCCATGTACTCTGTCAGTGTCCATCTCTCTGAATGAGATAATCTTCTTTCTGTACATTGAGATACACTGGCTTCCTCTGAAGCTATTGCAAAAATTATAAAAGCAATTTGGAAAAAGCACAGTTAATGCTGTTCAATCATTCTAAAAACATTTCCCCAGATGGTTTATACTTGAAATGATTCCTGACCTTGATTAAGTATATTAGTATGCCAATTCCCTGACAGTACTATGCCGTCTAAATTATGCTCCTCTTACTGCTATCTATTAGGTCCAGATTCAATTGGCTCACATCTCTCTCCTCTGCAGTACTAAAGGTTTTGTTCTCCTCATTATCTGTGTGAACATTTACATTTTGTTTTCAATTAGTGGGAATAATATGTTAATAGTAATTTTTTTAAAAAGAGAAAAGTATTTTGTGTATTCAGTGAACAGAAGAGTATCTTCAGTGTCTGAACTGAGATTACGAGAAACGAGTTTGACTTCCTAGACCAGTGACCGAGTTTACATTTTTCCAAGGACTTGCAGCCTCCAGCAGCGTGAAGACACAGAATGGTCAGGCTGGAAGATGAAGAATAAAGAAAGTCGAATGACAAAGCTCATCTCAAAGTTTGAAAAGTCTGTTTTTGCCCAAAATGCAGAGAGAGAAAGAAAAAAAAAAAAGAAAGAAAACCCCATAACCTTAAGAACATAAACAGTTGGGAAAAAAATCTGGCAGCCTTTGAGCACCAAGTTGACTTAAACCCATGGGGACGTGAAACTCTCTAGCCCTTCCGAAATTTCTGTCATTACCACTCATATCGTATTACTGATCTTTGCTAACGTCAATACACATTTTTTTCTTGTTTCTCATCGTCAATATCTAACACGTCTGTTCTCTGCAAATATGTATTTTCATTTGAAATCCCAAATCAAACACTCCTCCAAATGCACTGCAATAAAAAAGAATCAAAATGACCTTTGAAAATATTGTCCGGTGTCAGAAATGATTTTAAATTATTTTAAAAGGTTACAGCATTCTTACCCTCCATGGAAACGTCCTCGCTTCTGCTCCTGTTGAATGCGGATATTCTCCAGTCTAAGCGGGCTTGGAATAAAGCCAATCTCGCAGCCCTCCTTAACCAGCCTTCCTATCCACCAGTCATTATTGTATTTCTGGAACACAGAAACATTACTGGCTTCAGTTCAAAGCGCTCCGTGGCCGAAACTCCCTTATTTTGTTATCCACAGTCCTAAACTCCATACTGGTCAACAAAACCAGACTCACACTGACAACTAAATGCTGGACAATCCATGTGAATTTAAGTGAAGTTAAAAGGCGCTAGGCAATATTTGGAGGGTTGAGGTCTTCTTTGTAGCCAGAGAGTGGAAAGCGGTGCTATCTGTGGCAGTATTGGCTCATCTCTTACCTGCCCCAACACATCCTGCTGTGACTCTTCCTCTGATGTCCCCAACTAAGGTGCTCAGTGTGATGGTCATTTAATGAGCCAAACCAATTTCTGGTGAACCAAGGCCACCAGAATACCTCACAGAAGCCATGTAAAACATAAAAATAACACCTTCAGATCACCATCAAACTCATCATTTTTGGTTCCTTGCAAAAGTCAACACCAAAGGTCACTACCACCACCATCATTTTTCCTTCTTCCTTTCCAGGTACTTGTACAGATGTTATTAACATGTTGTCCCTTTGCTGGAAAAGGTCTACAAACACCATTCTAGAAACCAAAATACAGACAGACCAACTTCCCAAGACAACATAGAAAACTTACCAGCTCCAGCAATAAACTAAACCTGTTTCTGGTTAATGCTATGGTAGAGCTCTAACCAAAGTCGTGACACTGCTCTACAACTAAAGTTTTCATAGTGCTGCTGCCTAGAAGTAGCTAAACTATTTGGAGGCATACACTTCTAAATTTATGACAGTTGAAGAAAAAATTCATCTTCAGGAAGAAACTTTAATATGTACCTGAACATATAAAATTTATTTATATCATTAACATACATTTTTTCTGCATTACTGACAGCCTGGCCTAACTTTAATGATGGAGAGATGAAAAGCGGTATCATAGTGGAAATCACAGTGGAAAAGGATTTGTTGTAGCTGGCTACCAGCGGAGCGGAGCTTTTGAAGCAAAACACTGGAAAACCTTATACTCTGCTGTGCTTCATTAGGTACTTCAGTGTTCAAATGCAACGTTACTTTTCACAACAGACCTTCAGGTCATTAAAACCAGCACGAGTAAAACCAATTCTGTTTGCGTGCCTTGAGGAAAAAGTTATCACAGAAATCTGCTCTTAAAAATGATCAGTTCTCTTGGCTCCATATTCTCAAGCACTTAAGTTCTTGCAGAAACACGTAAATACAATGCCCTAGTTGTCAAGGGTACAAGAGTGCCTGACTGAAGTCTCTGAAACATACAGAGCCTCAATGCCTTTGAAAAATAAATTACCCTATTTATTAACCCGTACATACACACAAATATGAACACATACAGCTATGGGAAATGCAATCCTTATACCATCATCCTGAAAACCTGTGCTCTTTATATAGCTGTTATTTATGCAAGAGGTTCCATTACTTTATCATTTCAACTTTTTAAGTGTCTATTCTTCATGCTGTTATGATTCTGATTTGGACAATGTCAGTAAGCAAAGCTTAATTTTAAATACGATGCTTCTGCTAAAGTCAACAGAACTACTTATATTCTTTAAAATAGACAAATATTTCAGGATTTAGCATTCTGCTGTTGTGAATCACTGAAATCAATCAATGGATTTAAACCATTGTCAAACCTGAATCCCATGAGCATTACCCGCGCTATTTTGGTTCTAAATATAGGGCTTGAACATGGGAATCTTTCTTCCATTAGCAGGTCACGGACCTCTGAGTGATGCCTCTAGACATGAGATCAGAGCCAGCGTTACGCTGAGAATATCTGAACAATAAGAACGGTAACGATGCAGCAGGGAACGCGGGGCTATTTGCATTAGGTCATTACCTCCCATATGTTATTCCTCGCGTTCAGCATGTGGGAGGACTACGGTTCATTCCCATTGGTTGCCATGCCCATGATTTCTCCTGCATCGTCAGTAATTGTTGCCACTTCATCTTTTAAGTAAGCACATAATGTATAGTCTTGTAGGAGACAGATGAGACATACAAGACACATTCTCAATATAGCAACTCATCAGCGTTTCATCCTGTCAGCAGGCTGACCTTACTTCTTACCTAGTTTAGCATTATTCTAAAATCCGGAACCATGCTTGTTCTAGTCCAAGCAAGCCTGCCAGATCATTGAAAAACAAATTCTGCAAAGCCTTTCTCCATGCAGCTCCAGACTCCAGCAAGGGGAATCATTCCTGAAATCCTACTGAGTTACAGATACAGCTTCAGGCAAGCTGAAGGTTTCAGAGTTAAGAAAGAAACTATGCTAAACCCTTAGCAGAGCTGACAAATACCAGTAAGCCAGATGGCTTATTGTTTAGTGGTGATGTGATCCTGGCCATTTAGATCTTGGAAGGAGACTCACAGAATGCCGAGACACGGACCTGGGCCACTTCTTTGGAAAAATGTACAGGGCAGCACAGTAAGAGTACATTCAATTCAATCGCTGGCCTGACAATATAAGGCAGCCACATCCCGGGAAAGCCAAGATCAAATACTTGTTTTAATGGTGATGCAGAGTTACCTGAACGGTTACACAGGACTACGTATGCTAGAAAGATGGTGTGTCAGGTAGGGTAAACTTCTGGTACGAATGGGAAAAAGGAAGGTAGGTGAGAAAGTGGTCTGAGTGCTGGAACGCATGCAGCTGTCGCATTCCACTTTGGGTGCCAGCAAAGGACCTTTTCCCTAATGGGAAGTGGGTTTACAAAGTGGCGTACATCAGGGGAGTTCAGGTGTGGTGCTAGACAGAACAGGATACAATCCTGGGGGACGAAGAGGAGGGGCAATAAAGCAGTTCTGCATGCAGAGATAGCCAGATCCAGACTCAGCGCCCCACTTCCTCAGCAGGGGTTTAAGCGCTGTTCCACACAAATATGAAAAAAAGATACACACAAAAAAAACCTAAACCCAAGCAAAAAAATCCAAATCGAACTTCCAACCGTTTCCAACGAATTGAGAAAATGGAACAAGGGAATCGACTGCCTCTCCCGTGTCCTTCTCAGGGAGAAACAATCTAAAGCAAACCCTCCTGTTCTACCACCAATCTCTGCCTCTAGGGGTGCAGAAGCAGGTGTTTTCCTCCTAAAAGTGCTCAGTTGAAGGGAGATCAGTGCTCTGAAGTGATGATGGACACTTGTTCAAACGGAGAGACAAATGAGTACTGAACACCCTTAAAATAAACCCAGAATGCAGAGACAAAAAAGTGTTTTTGCAAGCTGCATGCCTATGTACAAATCTACAAAACAACAGGGGTTTATGCAAATTTGGAGGGCTCATTTCAGATAAAGAATTGCATAAAATATGCTCAACATGCAATAAAATGTATTTTTCTCTATCAAAGGCATACTCAGGGACCATTTGTTCCCATTCCTTTTTCCTTATTTTTGTACCTGTCCTCTTCAATATTTTCTTTTCTTATTGTACTATTCTAAGTCTTATTTCCTCCCTTACAAGCCTATCTGGTGCTTTATGAAGACCTGGTGTAACCTGGCACTACTCCACTTTTTGGTCAATAGAATCCCTTTCAGATTATCTCTGATCCATCACACAAATTTAATTTGATGACAAGAATCTGTATCTACCATGTTGAAGGGGATTTAAATTATAGCAAGGTATTATTTCCTTCCTGTGACATGAAAATCCAACAACAAGCTGTTGACATCAAGTGTTTAAAAAGTGCAGGATAACCACCCCAGGGTGCTGGAACTCTAAAAAGGCTGAAGTATCGCCCCATCATCATTAATCAGACGGATGTGCTGTGCTCTCCTGCCTCCACTCGGCTCTTGGCTCGCTGTTCAATCTGGTATGGCTCAGCCCCGACTGTTCAAATCATAGTCCTTGGCATGTAAACAGGTTCCCTTTCACATTCCCTTTTACTACTTCTTGATTTTACCTCTTTAATGTGTAGGAAGTCCTTGGCGTCAAAAGAGATGGCAGTGCTTGGGACAGGAACATCTTCATCCAGAGCTCCACAGTAACTCACATTAGTCTTAACAGCAAATGCTACTGGTTTGGACTACAAACAGAAACACACATCACAGACAGTGGAAACTTTTCTGAATCAAGGACTGTATCAAATTACCAAACACCTAGCAGAGGTCATTGGCCAAACACACCAAAATTCCGACCTGATAATTTCACACAAGCCAGCAGAGTCCAGTTCACTAGAGAAGATCCCCATTAATAGGAAAATATTTATACCATATTGCCCCAAACATCTTGTCTGCAGGTAACTTGACTCAATTGCCAACCTATTTCAAAAGATAGCAGCATCATTATAAACCAACAGTGTGAATTCTAACACTAGGCAAAAGATAAATGCCACGTAACTTAGTCATTATTAAAGTTGAAAAGAACACACCTTCGCCCTTTCGAGTTGTATAGCTGCTTGTTGTTCTCTTTCTTGGCGGATTGCTTCCCTGTCTTCTTCCAAAGAGACATCAGAATCTGAAGGTCTGCTTGTGTACGAATCTGCTGAGCCCTGAAATTAAATGCATGTCACTAAGAAAACATATGTAAGAAATAGAAACCCTCTCCCCACTCAGATTCATAAAATACTTTTAAAATATTCATTTCTTAATTTCTTTGAGTGGGTTTTATATATTGCTGCCAGCACAAAAAATCTGCAGAATTTAGCAGAGAAATAACCTGGCTTTACCGATCAGGTGCACGAAGCCAAAGACAAAAATCCCAAGAAAAACCTCTCTCTTTCCACTTTCAAATAATCTCTTCACTTACTGACACAGTGAAATACAGCTCAGCTGTGGGCACTGTCCAGAAATCTTTATAATATTTAAATCCTGTTTGACAACCTTAGATTCAAGACTGTCAAGGGCTAGGTCACATCAAGTATAATTAAGGTATTATAAAGCTTGGTCAGAATCACCCCTCCCTGTAAATACAGTACCATTGTGTAAGTACTTCCCTCCCTGCCATGGCTGCCACTCACATAAAGCTTGGTTCCGTCCTTCAAGAGGGAAAAAGTGCCAAAAGTCGCATTATTAAAAGCTACTCAACAGGGCAACACAAAAGCTGTACAATGATATGAAATGAAAACAGCACATACAAGCAGCAGCAGAATACAACAGCCTGAAGGGCAGGAAATAAGGTATGGCCGCAGTTAGATTTTCTGTCTGGGACATTATTGAGGACGCCTGGCAACATCTGAAGTATGCAGTGGCTCCTCTCTTCTGTCTCCAGCATCCTACACAGCTGAGCTTCCTGTTTGCGTGGAGCCAACGGAAAAACAGGGCAAAACAGACACGGTAAGGTAAAGGCAATGTTTACTCATGATGAATCCGAAATATCCATCCCCCTCTCCAAAACCTCAAATGAACACTCAACTCATTGTAGAACCCTTCCAACTGAAATAGTCTATTCTATTCTATTTTATTCTAATGGCCCAGAAGCCGAGCAGGCCTAGGGCTTGAACCTAGACTTCCAGGAGCACCACTGAGGGAGGTGCGTACGACTGGGTGTTCATACAAAAGGCAAAATAAATTTTCACTATAGGAGGAAATTCCTACCAAGATCTCAAAATCCTGAAGTCTAGGTCTAACTTCCCACTCAAGGTAAGCGTTGAACAGGAAATAGATGTCCCTTACTGAGCCATTTCCCAAGCAAATGGAATTTTTACTAATAAATTAATACGTCTGTCTGGTGAACGATGGCTTTTGCTTAAGCCAGACTCCAGAATCCTCTTCTGTTCAACACAGTATTTGAGTGATTTGTGTTGGGGTGGTTAGTTTGCTCCCAGCAGGGAGAGGTCTGCGCTCCACCCTCCCCAGCCCGAGGGGAGACGCAGCCACCCCACGCTCCCCAGCAGAGCTGGCAACGGCTGCCAGAAACGTCGGGATATCAATTTTAGCGTAAAGAGCTGCATGGAGTTTCCATTGTCCTCTAGCTTTTTAACCAACATAGTTTATATGCCTTAGGAAAAATAACTACACAAAGCCCCTATCATAAAAAAAAAAAAAAAAAAAGTGAACTTCAAAAGGATCAGGATAATGCAGAGCTGCAGAAGGATCCGGCCCCAGTACTGTGCTCAGGAGGAGGAATACACAGCAATGTCTGACCACTGCTAAGAGATGCTATTTCTGTGTTTAAATAAGGGAAAGGACTAACGCATTGAACTGTGTATGCTGTATTTTATTATATAACCAGTGTAACAAATAATTTCTAAGTCATCACATTTCCAGCAACAAATTGAAGACATACACATCTATATATCTCCACAGAGCTCCAAAACCTATAACTCTATACGTGTTCCAAAAGAGCCATTCTACAGCATTATGTCTTTCAAACTTTTTTCCTTAAATTGATTTATACCCTGCAGCACAGAGACACATATTCTATGTAATCTACCGTAGAAGTCAATGTTCTTACTCTCCATGTGAGCGAAGATATTCTTAAATATTGATGTGAATACACATCCATTAGAAGACTTCTGGCAGTGAACCACTGATGAGCATACGCTCTCTTCTTGTCACGTACAACTTGGCCATAAGCATGGTGCTGTCACCAGGGAGGGCAGATTTCCTCTACGTCAGGAACAGGATTCACCTAACGTGAGCTAGCACACAGCGATGATTTGAACAGACCAGAAAAATTCCTTCCCAGGACAGGCGGCTGCCCCGAGGAAAGGGCAGAGCAGTCTCAGCAGAGACCCACGGGTCTGGGTCCTGAGCTGGACCAAGTCTCACATCAACAGGCTGAAAACCAGTGTCAGCCACTGGTGGCGGCACAGCTTTTCCGACCTGGGAAGCTGGACGTGCTGCTCTTCCTTCTGCTTCCCTCAGGATGGAACACGGAACTGGCCAGGCACTGCACTGGGCAAGGTGAGCACCAAAGATGCCTCTCATGCTGCCCAGTGCCTCCCAGTTACTCCTCTCTCCCCATCTTGGGGGCAAGATTAAAACTTCAGCGACCAAATGCATCTCCAACAGAGGCATAAGAATGTTTCTTCCCTGATCAAAAGCGAGAGTGCGAAGCATGCCCGCTCATCCCACCGGGGTGAAATGGGAGACCTCCTGCCTGGCCTGCTGCTCCAACCCCCATCTCTGGTCAGCATCTGAAGAAGGCTAGCAGCGGGAGACTGAACTTATATGGTCAGATATTCTAGTCCTAAAATTAAGAGCCTGTCCTTCAAACCAGACTCTGCATTGTTCAAAGCAATTAGAGAAAAAAAAAAAGGAGCTGCAAAGACAGACCAAGTTTGTGGTAGAGAACAGCTTATCATTTATCGTCCACTAAACACTCTGAAGATACAAAATAGAGCTGCTGATCATCACATTTTTTACTTACAGACAAGAACAGTTCAATAGCAGCAGAAAGGAAGAAGAAAAAGTAATCGCACTCTCCAAATAATAAATCAAAAGGCACAATAATAAATACAAATAATATACTGCATTAGGAATGGGCTTCTTTCCAAGATTTTAGTCCTACCTGGCATAATACCCTGCACGAGGAACGCACCACATCCCGGCATGCCTGAAGCCTGAGACAAAGCCACTACTGCTGTCATCGGGAGTAGCAGACACTGTTCCTCACCCACGTGCTCTCTGACCGTGTCATTTCCCCCCTTAATTTTCTGGGTACTGAAAGGTGTACAAGAACAAGGCACAGCACACATCACCGACAGGACAGATAGCAGCATCACGCACGTAGGTGGATCGCAGAAATCATCCATGTGGGGAAATGGTGAACAAAAAGTGCATAGGCGCATATCTATATATTTATTCAAGTCCTCTGGATACGATTTACTGTAGCTCTGTAAGGGAATTTAATAGAAATAGATACCTATGCTGGATGCACAGTTTCCCATACTGGCTTTTAGTGGTATATGTTTGAGCACTGACCTATTTAATGCTGTCAGAACAAAGTAGCCTTAACCAAAGTAGCTGATACTGCAAGGCTACCCCAGGCTGCTCTTCAATGCTAATCACTGCCTGTACACCAAATGATATGGACTGGTACAATCACAGCCGCATGATCCCTTCTCTTGCAAGTTATGCCAAATAGCAAGTGGCTTATCTGAAAGACGCAGCCCCAGGACTGTGACTCACATGATGCCGAGCTACAGCATCACACTGAAAACAAGGCACAATTCTGCAAATAGCAGCAAGACGGACAGAAAAAGCAGCCTGAGGTGAGCAATGAAAACTGGCATTCTGTAACGTTCCGTACGCGTGGAACGCCCCTGTCCACACTCACTCAGAGCAGAAGACCAAGCAAGATTAAGGTTTACTTTTCTCAGCTCAATCACTGCCCCGCACTGAGCAAGAGCACCCGGACTACTGGGTATGGACACGGACCCTTGCAGGTATCTCATTGACGTACCCATCGCCTCTCATGCTTCTGCTGACACCACCCTGCATTTCTGCACTCAGCTTTCACCAGCCAAGATCCATCTGTAGTGACACTGGGCTCCTGGCAGCAGCAACTTCTACTCACAAAATGGGACTCAGAATCTGATTAAAGCTTCCAGGAACTAATATAACACAAGCAGTCCATAAATTAAAAATAACCCCCGTTATCCTTAGAAGTCCAGCTTTTGACTGTTTTTGAAAACCGTACACAGACAAAAGCATCACTTCTTGTATTTAATTAACTTAATTGGTTCTGTTTAAAATTTTTGATTGCAGATCAGAATATCGATGGCAATATTGTGCCATATCGACAGACTATTGTGCAACAAGCCAACACGAACACTCCTGCCTGTACAGCACCAAGCCCAATGAAGTTCTGGCCTGACAGCTCGTATTTGTTGAAACTGCAATAAATGGGCTGATACTAAATACTACGATGCATCCATGCCCTTGTCGCAGCTGGGAAAATATAACTCACTGCCTGACCAGACAATAAAAACAAGATTTTGTTAGTAGTCTTGGGGAAGTGAGAGGAGAATAAGGAGGAAAGAAGACAGCCCTGTTCTTTTCCTGTGCACCAAAACTTTGTCAAAAAGACCCTTGAATTTCTTTATTTTCCTATTGCTTACAGCAGCAAGCTGACAGTTTGGGGCATATCGCGTATGTCCACAGGTTCACGTTTGCACATAATATTCAAGGACCAATTATCACACTAACTGCCACCCAACCTCAACCTCACCACCCCCTGGGAGACAGAGGAACTTTGTGAAGAGGGAGCATATGCAATGAGTTCAAGCACACACCAGACTTGACGATTTGAAGGAAACAGGCTCTGCTAGATAATTATATTATTCAAGGCAATGAAAGACTCGTTTCATATTTCACAGCCTTTTAACTTTGGGCTTCTGTGAATTCATTTTTCTTGCAATTTATTATTTATTTTCTCCCTCGTTCATTTTCCTCTCTCATCAATTAGTATAATTCAGTTTTGACAAAAACACTGAGGTTGAAGCAATCCCAAAAATGCTTGGGAAAAAGGGTAAAGCAGAAAGAACAGTGGGTCTGTTTATTCAGCAGCTACAAAATACTGGTAAATCATCAGTCCCTCTTGCTCACTGACTGACTGGTCTTACGCTTGAGACTGCTAAAAGTTACGTGCCGCGGTGGCTGGGTGACTGGGAAGGGTAACACAATATTCCTCGTGAACATGGTGTTTCTATGCCCCAGTCTGTTTAGGGAGAAAACCTTCACACGCATCCTCCTCCTGGACACTACAGACACCAGCCAGGTCCAGCCTTCCTGCTTGCTGAAGAAAAGAGCAGAAGAAAATACCAACTTTTAGCTGTTTTGGTTTCAGAAGTGGGGGGAGGGGGGAAGACTTCAGTGAGGTTGCAAATAATTTTTTTTCCCCAACTGCCATAAATATACAGATCTGAATTGCTCTCTATCCAGCCATAACTTGTAATGCTCTGTCATATAGCTTGTGCAATTAAAGCACCAATCCATTAGGAGCTCCAATAAGCCAGATGACAGGCAGTCTCTTTTGAAAAGATTTAGGGTGCTGCAGAGTCCATTGCAACCCAGAAAGCATTTCTGAAAACATACTCTGCTCAGAGAAAAAGCTTCTGCCTTATCCATTAAGCAAGACAACAGGGCAGCATTGTCTAATTGCAGGCATCCTTCTCTGACCGAAGGACTAGCTATGGGCATTCCGAGCGTGTCTCTCTCTCCAGGAATAAGCAGACATTGAGCACACGTGGCAATCGTTGTGCTTAATAAAGCATACGTGCCACTGAAGAGGAAAGCCCGAGTATCTGTGTTCATATGCACATGTTGTTTTCAGCGGAGAACATGAAAAATGTCTGCAACAACAGAGAGTTCACTTTGAAAATCTACAGCACTTTAAAATGACAAAGTACCAGGAGTGGCAGCACACCTCAAGGCAGCCAATTATTTTGAATGGTTTGCTGGAGTTTGAATAATATCAGAGCTAGGGACAGCAGGAAACACTTCAGAGGAAAAAAGATCACTCCTGCCCCATCCTGTCCTCCCCCCTGCCCACCTCTCCTCCTGTGCCTCCTCTTAGTTCCTACCCACAACAGGAATCCCACTTGGTACCTTCAAGCTTCCCTACAGGTTTTTGGATGCTTGAGGCAGTTTCACCTCCTGCAAGACCGGCAGGGCAAGGTGGGGGGATTCTGCCCCTCTGCTCCGCTCTGGGAGACCCCCCTGCAGCGCTGCCTCCAGCTCTGGGGCACCAACAGCAGAAGGACACGGAGCTGTTGGAGCGGGGCCAGAGGAGGCCCCGGAGATGCTGGGAGGGCTGGAGCCCCTCTGCTGTGGGGACAGGCTGAGAGAGCTGGGGGGGTTCAGCCTGGAGAAGAGAAGGCTCCGGGGAGACCTTCCAGCCCCTGCCAGGCCCTAAGGGGCTCCAGGAAAGCTGGGGAGGGACTCTGGATCAGGGAGGGGAGCCATGGGACGAGGGGGAAGGGTTTTACACTGACAGAGGGGAGACTGAGATGAGATGTGGGGAAGAAATTGTTTGCTGTGAGGGGGGTGAGCCCCTGGCCCAGGTTGCCCAGAGAAGCTGTGGCTGCCCCATCCCTGGAGGGGTTCAAGGCCAGGTTGGACGGGGCTTGGAGCAACCTGGGCTGGTGGGAGGTGTCCCTGATTCTAAGACACAGCATGCAAAGGCCCAAAAGATCCTAAAGTTCCTGTCCTGACGTTGGACACAGAGGTTACACAGCAGCCCCAAGAGCTGAACCAGAGGTCACTCCAATGCTTTTAAACCAATCAGGACCTCAACTCAACCTTTTCCAGCGGACATCCAAGTGTGCGAGCACACATACAGCACAATGGAGGTTTAAGAGAGCAATATTGTACAAAACAAGATTGCTTATCATTGTTTAGCTGTTTTCTACTGGAAAACAGATAAACATGGCCTTGTAAAGCACAATGCGACTTTCTCCTACACGCTGTTTTTCGCACTCAGCCTGTGTTGTCACACCCCTGTCTCTGCGAGGTTGGGGACAGCCAGCAAATTCCCCACTGAGGGCTGGCGCACAGAAGCCCTGCTGCACAGCAAGCCTGCAACTTCTGTAATAATTAGTAAAAGAAAAATTTACATTTACAGATGGATGTACAGATAGGGAAACTTGTCTTGTGCTGCAATTTGTTCCACGTCGATTCCAATGCATTATGCTGACACTGCATGGCAGAAGCAGAACCGCACAAGTCGGGAGGAACTGCAGACTCCTACGTACCCCGGAGGAGAGGGACAATACAGTGGATCTGGCTTTCTGCGGTGGTTTTGTTGCTGTTCTTTTTTTAATTAACCATGTTACCAAGAATCAAAGCATCAAAACTAGACTTCTGGATGCAATCTTGAGATGTCCTTTAATATCCAGCTCGTTCAAATGTCCTTATATAAAGCTGGACACTGTAACTTACGGATCTCTCCCCGGTCTCCGATTCCCACAAAAGCAGGGAAGTGCCCCATTTAGGACTGGAGCTGTTGTTACAGCCCTGCCAGGAAACACTAAACTTGCATGCAAAAATGCTGAAATTTAATTTCTTGGCTAAGACATGGAATCATGGAGATACTAGCTACTACTAGTCACTTTGGCTGGATTAAATACATACTATCGTGGGGCTTGAATTGCTCTCAACCCAAACCACATTCCAACCCAGACCAGGCACAATTACTCACTTTACCTGAGCATCAAAAGGGGGAAGAGTTCACTCTAAACCAGTACCATATGTGTTCTAGACGCATTCAGTACGTCTCTTGATATTAAGTTATTTCATGGGTAATGTAACCAAAAGTATTTTGTATAAAAGCAGGCAGGAAGCATTCTTCCTGTCACATAGATGAAATCCCAAGATTTCATTCTCCCAAAGCAGAACAGAAAGCTGAGATCTCAAAAGCCCTGGTGCAGCCAAAGCTCAGTTCAGCGCGACACCACCTCGTGCGCACTGCCTGTCCCAGCCCCCTCCTACCCACGGCACCGACCCATGCCCGCAAAGCCCCTCTGTGCCCACCACCTCTTGGCCAAACGAGTAATGGTTTCCGTACAACAAAAACTGCTGGCTATTTTTCAGGATATGTATTTAGAATTATTTATTCAAGTGTGATACAGGTCTTTAAAACTACTCATTTACACTACTTCTGAACTTGGCAGGTAAGTGTATGGAAATAATCAGAAGACTCTTTTTTACTACCAGAACAGCATACGCAACCAGAAGTTCAACATAACCCCATCAGAGAGGTGGTTCTTTATATTTGCCATATATTGCAAGGTTTAAGCAACTTAAGATTTGTTTATTGTTATTATTACTATTATTAGATTGTTTTTCTTCATTACTTTGTCACTTCTTTTCCATTGCAGTCATTGCTCTATTCATTCATCCACTTTAAAAAGAATAATAAAACCCCATGTAATCATTTACGCTCCCGTCTTCAACAATGAGCCACAACAGCCTGCTCAAACTTCAGTGTGATTTGGGACGTCAGCACTGCTCAGAAACAAAAGATACCTCCTAAAGCCTGCTTAACTCCAGACCATAGCTCTGTCTCTAGCTGGGGTTGAGGTATCGTCACACTCCGACAGTGGAAGTAGCCAAAACCCAAAGCAGCTCCTTGGAGAAGGAAGGCTGATTTAATTAGCAGGAAGGTGACATTAGCCCATCCTCTACCTGCACACGAGACGGATTCATCAAGAACCAGAGCCCCAACCTGAAAAAAGTCTGAGTGTCCTCAGTCCTCTGCAACTCTCAGCGAGAATCGAGGTCGACGCACATCGCACATGAGGCCATGCACCTCCTTAACAACTTCCCAGGAACTCGACAAAGTTCTTGGCAAAGCAAAAGGAGAACAAATAGGCACAGTGCTGGCTGCAGGGCCATATGCTGCCATATGCCACATGCACTCAAGGAATGATGGCTTGTGGGTTTTTTTAAAAAGGGAAGAGCTACTCATTTTAGATGCACTTCACTGCAAGACCCAACATACACCCCATCTCTCACTGGTCCATGTGCATCGTGCAGTCCCTCTGCACAAGATTAGCCTCTACGTAAACTAGTCACAGTGTCTGTATTGTTCCCACTGCTTCAAAATGCAGGTTTAACTCACAGGGGTTACTACTGTAGGCATGCCACAAAGACAGGTGTTACAGAGGATAAGTACTAACATATTTTTACATTGCGGACTTTAAAAAACCCTACATTTTAAATAACAGTGGCCACTACTGCTGACCACAGTTGGTGCTCACCTGGTCTCAGCACTCATGGCAGGCAGCTAAATTTAATTACTGGGCAGGTGATGTAATTAAGAAGCAAATACAAACCAGTGGGTATCTATTCATTTGGCATGAAAACATTACTGTGCTGCAATCAGAGTCGGGGCCAGAAAAATCCGTGTTTGCTAGAAGAACAACCCCAGTGCAGTACTGCAGAGAGGTCCTACCTATCCCTAGGCACTGGAGTGAGACTTCTGGGGGGGCTCAAGGCAGGAGGAGCAACCCCTTGCACTAATCAAACCAAAGGGGTTATTCCCACCCAGAAAGGCTTTGCGGAATGAGGTGCAGAGATTACACTGGAAGCACAGCCCCTATTTTGCTTTTAACATCCTCTAGAATTAGTAATATCCCCCTAGAATTACAAAAGCTGTTACAGCTCTTGTAATGTGAAATAACAAGGTCCATCAGAGCTGTAGGAAAGCATTTTAGTAGGACTTTTTCACAAATTCATATCTACGAGACAATATGAATGTGCCACTGAAAGTCTAACCAAATCATTTTCCTGCTGAAGAACCGACACACACACACACAAGCCAGCTGCATAACCATTCTGCATTGAGTTGCCATTTCAGAATTAAATGCTCAGCAATTATTTCCTTCTATATGTTTGGTAAATTTATTTAAGACAACTCATTAGGTGTCTCAGCAATTTGGAAATTACTAGGTAGTTAGAACATGGGGTTTTTGTGAATACTAATTATTAGAAAATAGGGCAACTGTTGTAACATTTCTTTTCACGATCTCTTTTTTTTTTCCTTAAATTTAAAATCTTGCAGTCACATCTTTTTCAAGCTGCCTTCAGTTCAGCACAGATTGTGTTTTTACAGCTAAGAAATTTGGTTTTTAAAAAAAGTACCAGTAATATATACATTTACTGCCAAAATACTACATCTTTTTCTGTAATGTTCAAATGAACATGCAAGACATACAAGATTTTGCCTGACATGCATTACAGGTGAACATTCACTAGGTGCTACACGTGGAAAAGGTCTACAGTTTAAAGATCTACGTAGACTAAAAAAGAAGTCCAAGAGTGACTAACATATTCAGGGACCTCTTTCTAAACTTTTCCTTTTCACATTTTGACAGACGTAATTTCTTATGTTATAAATAACTGTAAACTCCAATGTTGTTTTGCTTTAGCCGGAACCTCAAGTGCTAATCGATCAGGACAAAGCGTAGATGCTTTAGTGACAAACAGGGCAGCATAAACTACTTGAAGTACAAAGATGGACAAAACGTTTCACTAGTTTGTCCACGGGTGTTTCCATTCTCCTGACCATAAAAATGCATTTATACATTAGTATTAGTAATAATACTAATTTAAGTTGTTAAATGCATTGTGGCACTACTCAAACTTCTCCAGCTATCTCACCTCCGCTGGCAACAACTACACAGAACAGTGGAGGGGCCCAAAAGTTACCAGGTCCCCTTCACAAGAATAGTTCTTGGCTGCTCTATCAATTAAGCACATGCCTACATCCATCCCCTTACTCAGCGAAGCCCATCAGGTTCCTCTGACTATTGCTGTGCAACCCAAGGAAAGAAACAAAGATTGACCCTGGGGCATCTCTAACCTGAAATATTCGCCATGGGAGGCTGCCAGAATCTGCGATGTGTCTGCCCATGGCATTCACAGTAGAACTGGATGACAACAGACATGAATACCTGCTTAGCCTTTTTTCTACCCCTCCCTCCAAATTAATCCTTTTTATTTTGGGGTGAGGATTTTTCTCCCCCTCCAAAAAAGAGTTGAAATTGTGATCTTCACACACAAAGAAAAAACCAAAGCACTTTTTCTGCAGTCTCCAAGCAAGCTGAAGGGTGAAGATCACAGCCAGATAGGTAGCTACAGGCGCAGATTGTTTTTCTCCAAAAATATGTCAAAACCACAAAATTTTAACAATATACAAACTTTTCAAACTCCATTTTTTGTTCACCCATAAAAGAACAAAGATCTGTCTGGGAATGCTCTGATCTGTGTTTTATTTCATTTGCTAGAAGTGTGATTGAATGAACAGCTGAACACCTCGAGTCTGAATTTTGCTTCAATCTTTGCAGCTGGTTCCTCTTTTTCATGAAAGCTATTTAAAAGACCCAGGAGAGAAAAAAAAAGGTGTTTTTTCCAGTGATAAAAGGCACTAAACTAAAGCTGCAACAGTATAGAGACACCGCTTTATTTTTCCTAATTACTTTGGCTCCTGAAAGTATTGAGTGATCTTCCCAAGGCTCTGGAGAAGCTCCCACTATTGGGTTTTATGACACCTGATAATAATACACCAGCTAATAAAATTGCACCTGTTCTCCTAAATGAGCTCTTCTAGAAAGATGCTGCTCTGTGTCTGTCCCCAATAACACGTTAGGAAGTCAAGAATGTTCCATAAGTCTTTAGGAGAAAAAAAAAAAAAAAAAAAGAGAGACAAATATTGCCCCCAAACTAAACTTAATCATACTGCCAACTACACAAGCATCTGTGTTTACCATATGTGGTCTACCACAGCGTTTCCTCAGACACACAGTACAAAGTCTTCAGCCAGGAAGTCCTGAAATAACGTGGTGTATTTCTAAGTCACTCCCTGAGCCCCCCATCTCTCCCCCTGCCTCCTCTGTATTACTCTCAAGAGATCTCTTTTGCTCCACGTGCAGCGTCCTGGAGCAGGACAAATCAACCGCAGGTCTCGGAACACTGTGGGTGCTTTCCTGTGCTGGCTATGATGAAGCGTTTTTGCTGACATGGGTGGACCATGTTTTTTTAAATCACACATCTAGTCCCCTTTTACAGCATCACATTAACTTGCCGATCTGGAAGAGGATTAGCACCCATTTCTCCTCTTATTAGCTTATTCTCCTCTTATCCTCGCTCTGTTCAAGTTTATTCCCATTTCTCTTTTGTCTTCATCTAGTTTACCTTTGGTTTCTCTCCCTGGCGCACTCTTCAAACTGCTGGCTGGAATTAAAAAAAGCTCTGAAAATTGAAAGTATCTGAAATTTATTTTCTACCTCTGCCTCTATTCTTCTTCTGGTGAACAGACTGCAATTTGCTTCTGCAAAGCTAATTCACAGAGGGAGCTGGAAGTGACCGAGCAGAAGTTTTTTACTTACGCTTTCTTCTGTGCCTGAGGATGGCTGCTATTTCAGCTGATTCCTTTAGAAAAAAGGAAAAATTAGAGAGCTGAGATAGAACAGGTGAGTTTATTTTCCTGGAGGACTGTTCAGCAGCACATGGACATCTGACATTCGTTTTCCTCAGTATGTGCTGTGACCTCTAGTTTCTATTTCACAGACTATGTGCATAAGGGACCTTATTTTAGTAAACAGGACCTAAGCGCAGAAGTTGATGGCACAGAAACAGAGGAGGTAGGGTGAGCCAGATTGCCGCTGTTTTCCAATCACTGCCCTCGCAATATGGCTTGCACAGAAGAGACTCAGGGAATTACATTGCCAAGTGACCGAGAGGCAAGGACCTGAGCGAGGACTCTTGCCATCACCTCCCTCCTTGGCACCTCTTCTGCCCAACACACTCGTGCTGACTTGGCATTACTGGAAAAGGTAAGAGGTATGAAATAAAGGATCTCGGTAATTCTTTTCTCACATTCATTGGCTAAAATGTTTTTTTCTCAACTTTCCAAAAACCCGTACATTTCTCCTTGGGTTGCAAACACACACAGAAGACTTCAGCCCCTGAAGCAGGAATGTTCAACACAATAATCTTCAAAGTGTTATAAATGCGAGGAAAGAAGTGGAATTTTCCTCAAGACCTCATTGTCGAGAAGATCCTTGCCACCTGTCTGTTTTCACTGCATGCTTTTCCTAATTCAAACAGTTAAATTAAAGAACATATATCTTTGTAAGGATTTTTATCATTACAGTGTCCTGATTTCCTTCTAGTGTGGTGTCACCACTTCCCACACCATCAGGTTTTATACAACCAATATAACCCTGACCACTTCTTTTTATTTTTTAAACAGAAGTGGTTTAGAACACGCTGAACGGTCTCACAATTTGACCCAAAGCTGATGTGGTAGAACCACAGACTCACCGACGGTGCTCAAGCAGACGGGTGGCTGGCTTCGCAATCACCAGTTAGTTTGTAAGACAGAAACAAGCCCCGCACACCTGTAGAGCACCACGTTTTCCAGCTCCGTACCAGGCCCCCAGCTCACAGAAGTCAAACTCCCGATAGCGCACGCTTTGTAATCCTTCACCAAAGAAACCTGGTGGGCAGCCAAACTCCATTTATCACACAGAGGACTGCAGCTCTCTGCTGTCACAAGTTCTATTTAGGCGGCAATGACTTCCTCTGAAGTCATCCCATCCACTTTGCCTTTGCCCACCTCTCACAGGTTTTGCCAAGGGTCTCACCAGGGCGCAAAAAAACAAACCAGACTTACATCTTCAATGAAATTATAGGAAAATTACTTTGTTTAAAATATTCACGCTGTGGAGTGAACGGGAAAGAACTGTGACACGCTGTTACGGTGTTGTTGAAATGAATTTCATGCTGCTTAATTTAAGCCAAGCAACTGATAGGGTTTGGGCTAAGGTTTAGTATGTTGTGTCATATTGTGTTTTTAATTAGCTTTTTCCTTCCACAAGCTTCCAAACTCAGAAGCTTAGAAACAGCTTTAAACACTAATAAATAGGACTTACAAACAAAGCATTTTACTTTTTTTCTTTTTACATTTTCTACTCTTTTTTTATTTCTTTTTCTTCCCCAGAGAACAGACTTTCAGCTGCTATGATCTCTTAATATTTTTCTTGCAGCAAGGACCAAATTCTGAAATCACACAACTCACAATAAGCTATTACATACTGCTAGAAATAGCTTAGTAAGAAAAAGCCCTAATTTTCTAAGTATTATGCACTCTGTAAATAGCAACTCCTTTCCCCTAAACCTTGCAATCTAAAAACTGTATGTGCAGAGAGCAAAATACAAGTGAAAGGGCATCTTGCTATCACCTACTGTGGTAATATTTGAGCAACACTTTGTGGAACTTAATTGCTGTAATCAGTCCAGGACTCCGGGGACTTTCTAGGACCTCGGGGTTATTACAGTCCGTACTTTGCTGCCCCACAGGCTGGATGGAATGTCACAGTGATAGGGCCGGAAATCCAGTTTGCCCAATTACACCGACTGTGACCTATTCCCACAGCTCCGAGAGCACTGCTGAGTAGTGACGGAGCACAGCTACCCCAAACAAACTAGGGGCTTTTTATCACTGCTACATAAAATAGGGACAAAATCCCTACTGATAATATTTGCTGAGTGCTACAATACCTGTTCTGACTTGGATATTAGTTCACGTTGAAAACACACCAGTGTTTTGAGAGGTACTTGTTATCATCATCACATATTCTTACATGGGTTGTAAGAAGGATCAACAAAACACAGGACAAACACACAAGCAACAGTTAAATTTTGGGAGATTAGAAGAAGGAACAAACAATGTCAAGGATTTTAAAAAAAATCTTGGAATGCCACTGACTTGATAGTTTCTCCATATATCCACTGTTGGGATAAATGGGAAGGTACTACGTTATGCTAGGTAGAAAGGTAAATCCAGGAAGAAGGAACAGCCAAAACCTAAGTCTAGATCTAAATTCCAGACACTGTAAATAGTTTTTCACAAGCTCACGGTAGCCTTAAGAACTTGAGAAAATATGTTCAGACCATGCTATGTACCGAAAAAAATATTTCAATTTTACATAGTACAAAAGTATTTGACAGTTATTTAAGAGAGTTAATTAGAAACTCAAAGACAAAATCCTTTTTCTTTTTTTTTAGTAACTGCCTCTAGTATTATCTCAAAATAGATTCTTAATTAAATGGCTTAGGAGAAACAATAGTTTCATATTCCTTCTTACTAGCATCCAATAAGCATTCCAACCAAGAAAAAACCCTTTAGGAATCACTGTCATACCCACAGCCTCAGAGATTTGGCAAAAGCAGTAACAGAGAGATGGGGAGGACCTCATTCTGTGCAAAAAGCTCCTTCCCTATCACAATTCTCACATGCATCAGTAACACAAATCTACAGAAGCAGCAAACAGGACAACTTAAAGCACCGGGGTATTGTTCTTTGCTGAACGAAGGAAAAAAAAAAAAAAAAGGCTTGTCAGGAGTGGAATCTGTTAAAAGCTTGAAAAGATTTTAAACCCTTATTTTGGTCTAAAGCTTTTGCCGTTATTCGGGATATTCTAGAAGAGGTACATCTGCTCAAAAAACAATGTCACTGCTGTCAAGGGTTCTGCTAGTGCCCTATAAATCTGCACTAAGACGTAACCAAAAAGGCAGGGCACAGGTATGATGCTAGAGTGAAGTCAAAGCCTGGTCAAGGGTACAGAAAAATATCCAGCAGAAAAAAGGAAAATGTACAAAGATCATCAATCACAATATGAAAATCACAAGTAAGGAACTAAAGGCCAAAAGACAGAAGATGGTTGCTTCCTCACAACCACCCTTACATTGCTATTACTCCCACTGGGTAGGTAAGCATCTCACTGAAGTCAGATGCAAAACCATTCCTTGCACTCCCCAAAGAAAGAGAAGGACGAGGGGAAGGATGTAAAGTTCAGTCAGATGAACTTTAGGAACTTCCCAAGTTCCCTTTCTGCCTTGGGTTAACCAAAGTGAAATCCCCAGAGCTTGATTCTTGTGTAGACAAACTGCTCACGCTGAACAGACAAGCCCTCAACTTACATGGCAGCTGTAATAATAAAATATTTCAATGTCAGGATAACATGATGTTGATCTAAATATATACATAAACAATACCCATATTTAGCTCCTTTAACGGGAGAGATTTGGGGATGGACATACACTCAGGCACAGCTTATCTAAGTATTGATGCATTCGTGGCATCACTTGCAGAGATCACCACGAGACGTCCATGCTCCAGAATAATTCACTGCAGGTCCAAGTGCCCTGTGCTGCTGGCAGGAAGGAAAGGCTTATATTAAACTAACTTTTTCTTCAGCGCATTTTATCATTAACTAAATCTTTCGTATTCCATTCTTTATTTGCAGAGCATTTCCTGCGCCAGGAGCTCACTCCCTGCAAGCTGTAGGGTTGAACACTCCTCTGGGATCAGGTCCGTGTTTAGCCGCGGTGGCTGCTGTGTAGATCCTACTTCCCGCAGCACAAAACCTGCAGGAGAATTCAATTACTAAAGAGTTCTCCCCCAGTCCGTTCTGTAAACCCTCCTGTGTGCCATTAGCTCCGTGCGGAGGGCAATGCGTCGCTCTCCTGTTGTTTTTCCTGCGTCCAGCATCTCTCTCCCTGGCTTAGCAGCAGGTGGGAAGGCTACGGAGACAGCAAACGGTGTGGAGGAGCAGTGCAGGGGGAGGAGGAGGAGGAGGAGGACGGAGGCCTCATGCTGCGCTCCAGCAACCTCCTCCACAGCCGCAGAATCGACAAGCCTCCCTGCCGAAGGGACGAGCCAGCACAGCAGTGTCTGCGGTGGACAGTGGTAACCGGGGGTGGCAGAGCCCACATACGCCCCAGCTCGCCCTCAGCACAGGCCATGCTGTCATGTGTATATGGAGGAGCTGAGCATCTCCACCAGGCTCGCTTCAGTCCCACCGAGGCTTTACACCACCCTCCTACTCAGAGCCACCT
Source organism: Fratercula arctica (assembly GCA_947846985.1). NCBI lineage: Eukaryota > Metazoa > Chordata > Aves > Charadriiformes > Alcidae > Fratercula > Fratercula arctica. The sequence continues at coordinate 1,984,953 of CANTUZ010000008.1, read as the reverse complement.
CCCAAAGGAGGATTTTTACCCAGTTCTACCAGCAACACACAGCAGAGTGAAAAGTACAAAATCCCGGACTCTCCCCCCTCCCCGTTTCATGTCCCTCCTCTCCAGAAGCAGGGCCTGGAAGCCCTGGGCTCCTATGAAGTTCCTGCTCCACTGCATGTGTTTCCAGGGCACACTGTGGGCAGGGAACTGCAGAGCAAGTGCTGTCACCACAGGCACAGCCTGGGTTCAAGCTGCTCCTTGCTGACATTTGTATCTGTATCGCTCTTGAGTTGCCATCCTGCTGCCCCGACGCAGCCCCTTCCCTATCTCTCTATACCTCGGTATCTGTCTATATCGCTCTTTGAGCGACCTAGTCTAGTGGGAGGTGCCCCTGCCCATGGCAGGGGGGCTGGAACGAGATGATCTTTAAGGTCACTTCCAACCTAAACCATTCCATGATTCTATACTGCAGCTCTTACGTCAGTCTCAAACTTAGAAAAGAGCTGTGCAAGCCAGTCAAATACAAATAAATTACCAAATTAGTAAGAGGTACCAAACAGAATCACAGTATTGTTATGGTTGGAAGGGACCTTTAAGATCATGGAGTCCAACCATCGACCCAGCACTGCCCAAACCCCCACTACCCCATGTCCCTCAGCACCACGTCTGCCCGGCTTTTAAACACCTCCAGGGACGGCGACTCCACCACTGCCCTGGGCAGCCTCTTCCAGCGCTTGACAGCCCTTTGGGTGAAGAAATTTTTCCTAACATCGATCCTAAATCTCCCCTGGCACAACTTGAGGCCATTTGCTCTTGTCTTATCGCTTGTTATTTGCAAGAAGAGACCAACCCCCCCTCGCTACACCCTCCTTTCAGCAAGCCGGAGAAATAAGCAAGAGGAAAAAAAGGGCTGAGCCTTAGGAAGGAGTGACTCCTCTTCCTTCGCCCTGCTCCATCATCCTGAAGCAGGGACCGGTGGGATGGTCAGCCACCGTTTTTGGCCATTTCCCTGCGACGTGAGGAACTATAACAGCAGCTGCTGAAAGAGAGAAAAGCGGAGAAGAGCAGGATCCGGCCCGCTCCTCCTGGCAGCCATAGCTCCCTCGGGCAGAACCTCTCGCAGCCAGGCCCTGTCTCAGCAGCATCGCTGCAATTCAGAGCAAAGGCAGAGCATGACTTGCTCTAGGAGAAAGGAGCAAAATAAAATGAAAGCAAAAAAAAAAAAAAAAAAAAAACAACCCCAAATGCCTCTAGGATCTCCAGAGACTGCAGCATGTACCCAGCCAGGCAGGCAGCTGCTTGGGAAACCACTTTGCTGATTTCCTTCCTGAACCGGTTCGATGGGGGAAAGCTGGTTAATCCTCCAGCTGCTATGAAGAAGCTTTTTTGTGTGTAAGTAACGCAGCAACTGCAGTTGGGTTAAGAGGCAATACAACCGAAGGGAAGAATTATTTAATGGCTGAAAAAGATGAGCAGGAATCAGGACTTTTGGGCTGCACTTCCCTGAAATACATTAGCCTAGCTTCACTGAACCTAGGTTCTCATTTTGATTTTATCCCTCTGTTCAGTTCTGGCTCCAAATTTCAGAGTTAATGGGCATGTGTAATTTCTACTTAGGCCAGAGAGGTTTGCAAATGTTCAGCAAAATCAGCCTGAAAAGCAGGCTGTAACAACTTCAGACATAGCTCTTCACAGATCAGTTTTCAGCAAAACAACACTGCAGTGTTTTTATTTATTTACATCGTCGTTGTTGTTATTCTGAGGATACAGACTAGGATTTCTTTATCTGTAAGAGATCAGACCATCCAGAAGAAAGTTAGCCTAGCTTTATATTTTTTTGTTGTTATTGAGGAATGTGAAATATTCAATTGTGATGGCAAACAGACCTCACATATCTTTCATAAATTAAATTCTTGCTTATGAAGGAAGACACGAAATATCTGTGCAAAGTTACATTCCTTTGAATGTATTTTCCCACTTAGCAGCTATCACGTGCAGGCTGAGAACCGGAGTAAGAAACCTTACATACAGAAGCTTCCTCCTGCAGATGACAAAAAGTCTATGGAAGTGTGATGGTTTTCTGTTTTATATCCAAGAATCTTAGAAACAGATTTTATTACTGAGCATATTACACATTAAAATGATTGTCACAATCATCCCTTAGATATCCCTTGGAACTTTAAATTTGTTTGACACCAGGGACACACTTGGCCTGACGTAGTCAAAGACCCAAGATGTTACAGTCTGAAAATGTATAAAACCAATGGCTAGAGATCAACCTGAGTATTTTGAACCCAGAACTGGGTTCACACAGGAAATACTTGATTCCTTCAACACAAGGAAATATTTGATGTAGTGATCTTTTTCTGGACCACTCTTAACTAGTAACAACATATTCAGCAAAACTCTCATCCTGCAAGTGTTTTTTTCAGTAGTATGCAAATTCTTTTTTTTTTTTTCTCCTCCTGTCTTCCAAATGTATATAGTCCAGTCACTGGGAGGCATCACACCTTTTCGATGAAGCACAGTTTCATACTTTTTGATGTATTTCATTACACATGAAATACACTGAAACACACGTAACTTTGAAGTTGTCAGTTGAACGCTTCTCCCACGCTGGTGTAGTTCTACCTGCAGAGTTCACACAGCACCAGCCGCAACCTCCCGTTCTCAAAAAAACAATATTGGAAAACAAGAGGTTCAGAAAGAACAAAAAGAGCCAAACGCATCAAGGACAGAGACAGACCAGTAACAGGGAAATTGCTTTCTCAGGGGCTGGAGGCTCCATCAGTCAAACCCCTGAGTACAAATTCCTGCCCAACATAAGCCTATACAGCAACTGCATGAGCTGGGAGGGTGCTATGGGACACCTCTCTCTAAAAATAAGATGGAAAGGTTTTACGATGAAATGGAAAACTACAAATCTGATTCTAAGCCAACCAAAAGGAAACATTGATATGTGATATATTCAGAACAGAGCAGTGAAGCTAAAAATTTAACAAGGTTCTTAAATATTATAATAGATAAAAACGTCTTCAGCACAATTAGAACTAGTGGCACATCAGCACTAGAAATGACATTCAATGACAAGTTTCAAAGCCTAAGTCAACTTCTTAATTCCGTTCAGCAAAACAACTTCTATGTATCCACCAGCACACTATGAATTTTAAATGTATAACAGGAAATATTCCAGTCTGCGACTCTTTTCCTCTCTTACACTCCCACTCATACTGTATGTTTACATATAGCAGACCTAATCTATTAAAGGGAAAGATTACTTAACGCATTCCTGAAATGAATCCACTCCAGGGTGTAACACAAAAGCTATTCAACGGTGTACTAAAATACTTCCTACTGCTCTGCTCCTTAGGACAGTAAGTAAAAAATAACAGACAACTGAAATTAGCATGGAAAAATGTAGGGAGGCAAAGTGTAAGTCATGTGTCTGGTTTCCCACCTGTCGATATCCTGGTCATTTTCTAATAAGAGATTGATTAAAAGTGCAAAGTTCCAATATTCCTGTTTTATGGGGTACAAAAAGGTCTTGAGAACATTTGAGCTAGAATAAGCAGTACACTGGGGATAAAGCTACTTCTCATATCTCGTCAGAAACTTTGAAAACAAATACACTTAGAAATAATTTTGCCCACTTTTTTTTTTAGACAGACACGTCAGTAAGTACACTTTATTACAACAGTGTATCAGTAAGGTAATTTTGCTTGAAGAACAAGACCCCCAGTGAGGTGAGATTTTTTTTTTGGCAAGAAATAAAAACAATCTAAAATGAACAAGTTGGTCAAGACATCTGAAAGGTAAAGAGACTACCACACGCCCCCTCGTTTACTCTCCTTTTGGCACTGACCTAGAGCAGCTAGTGCTTGCCACTTGCTGGCTTCTGGCTAAATCAAACAGTCTTTCAGTAGCCCACAAGGTAGTCCTGGCTGGCCAGGAGGCTGGAGAGGCATGTTAAGAACATGCCATGTCCCATCTCCGGGTCTTGGCGGTCTTTGCCTGGAAATCCTGAAATAGCGTTCAGTCCCACAGCGACGGCACAAGTGCCATTCAGCAGGACAAATAGATCCTCACTAGTAAGGGAACTTGCACGTCCTCCAGATCCGTCTCACTCCAGTACTCAGACATGAAAACAGTGATGGAGAGACCTTTTTCCCAGGGCCTGAAGCTTTTTTCAGCACGTGTGAAGACCAGCTCTCCAAGGCTGAACTGGAATATTGTAGGGAAGGGTCTGATCCTCTGTACATTGGTCCCAGCGCCACACCTGACAGAGCAGCTGACACCTCAGCCAGGTCCATGGGCAGCAGCAGCCACAGATGTAGACTGTTTTCTGCTTATCAGCAGGGAGAGGAGACACCAGGAGGTAGGTCTGAGTCACACATGATGCTGCAGATGATGCTCATGCTGGTAGCTTAGTTGCATTCCCACACTGGACAAACCTTTGATGAATAGAGCTTGAGTCAACAGCAAGGACTGCCTTGGCGGAAGCAGGATTAGCACCATCACAGCCTGCTGAATCACGGGTACTTCTTTTCCTAGCTTGGCGTCACCTGGAGACATATTTCTGTGGTATCTGTCATTCCTGGAGTGTGATGGGTTTATTCTTGAGCTTTCATCATGCCGTTTAGGCCAGAGCCATCAGTGCCAGGAGCTGCTGCTAGGTCGCACCCAGCAGCAGCCTTTGCTGACAAAGGCAGGGCGAGCTGCCACTGGATTTTTTTTAACTTGGTGAGGTTTTCTTTGCATTGGTCATAATTGAAACTCTCTGCCCAAGAATGATTCTGGGGCTTGTTTGGTCAGAACCTGATGAGATCACCACTGATTGTTTTGGAAAATAAAATTTTATTGGGGTCTCTCATGACCCATATATCTTAGCAGAGATTAATTGATGATTTGTCAGAATACACCATTTTCCCAGGCAAAAGAGAGATACATTCTGGGGATACACCAATCACACAAGGAACATGGCTTAAAAATATTGTCAAGAAGTCCCGCATGGAAAGGAGAAGTTTAAAGAAGCAGAATAGGGGGGTAACCATTAGAAATATGATTTTATTATGTTCTTATAATAAGAGATTAAAGGATGAAAAGTTTTGAAAAAGTTTAGGTTTTCTAACTAATAAGCCAAAGGTTTTCAGGTTGTACCCAGCTCCATGAGCAGGAAGGGGGATGGGGAGGATGCCTCGTCCACCTCACTCTATACCTCATCCCATAGGGGCGAGAGGTGCAGAGGGCTCGTTTATGGCCATAATGGACACAGCTGTTAAAAAAAAAATCTTCCAGCCTCATACACACCAAGAGCACCTAGTACAGCATCGACAGCAACGCATTTTCAAAGAAAACATTACATTTATGATACTGTAATCATGAAACTGTGATGCCCCTGCACCAAGGACAAACAGCCCACGGGAGGGAGCAGAAAGCACAGGCGAGCTGAGCAGCGAGAGAGTCGATTTGCAGGGAAATGTCCCAGCACAGGAAAAAAAAAAAACAAGAGAGGACTCACAGAGAAAATATATTTGGTATAAGCAGAATTCTCTCAAAATAGAAAGGCTTGTGAAGTTTTATATGAAGTGTTAGCAGCTCGTTCGAGCACACACTTCACCACTTCAGTACTCAGCAAGATGATAGGGAGTATTTTTTCCTCATGATTTCTTCCATGTTGCTGTAATAAATCAAATCACTGCCAGGCTGCATTCCCCGTGCTGGTGAAACAGCACAACCAAATAGCTCCATCTCTGTAAATTATACAGCCTTTGTACTACCTGTCTTTTTAGGAAAAAAAACAAAACAAAACAAAGCAGAAGAGCCGCCCCTTGTCCCCCTCCCCCAGGATTTTCTTGCTTTTTTATGCCCTTGTGAAAACTAAAATCCTCACAGCCCTGAGGAGCAGAGCAGACCCTGCAGCCCACCATCATCTGAGCCCTTTCCCCAAATCACTTGGAACTCTGACAAGACTGGCTTTAGAGAGAAAACAGAAAATGCAGATTTACATTTTGCGCTGTACATGCACAGAATCAGGCACCGCTGGCTTCCTCCAGCGCTCCGTGCCGGGTGGAAAAGCGTGGCTGACTCTGGACATATAGGTGGTCCTCCAAATCAAAAATCAAGTTTTCTTGATGAGCGCCGTGGGGTAGACAAAGATAGATAGGTGGGCAAAAGACAGAGGCATCAGAACTTGCAGTTGGAGAGACCTCCCCCGGCTTCTTGCCTCCCTTTCTGCTCTGAAAGTCCTTCAGTTCTCATAGAGTAACTGAACAGCTGAGGTTGGAAGGGACCTCCTGAGCCCAACCCCCCATATATACATATGTATGTATATACACATATGTATGTGTATATATAGACACAAACCCATCATCTGTTCAAAGGGAATATGTTAGGAAGTGAGCCAAGTGAAGGGAAGACAGAACCTTAGAGGAAGGGAAGGTAATGAAAGATGCAGGAGCGAGGAAGAGGAGGCCCCGAAGTTATGTAGCACATGCTAAACTACACTGCCTATCGCTCTCTCTAACCCACGTCGCTCCTCATTTTTCAAGAATTGCTCTCTTGTGCCTTTTTCCAGAGGAGAAATCACTTCTGATGCCCAGTAACACAGAGAAAGATAGGCAAAAACCACATGAGCCAGTAAGCGTTAATGGGGCACGGGAGTTCCAGTCCCATTTTTCTTTTCTTCAACAAACAATGAAAAGTTCCCTCTAAGCTACACTCACGAAGAGTTTCATACACAGATGTTACATCAGGAGTGACTGGCAGGCAGCTAAATTCATTTGGCACGCACAGGTCCATGACCTGAAAGATGTCATGAGTGAAGAAAACTAAGATTCCCACTTGCGATGGGCGTCTCCTGAAAGAGGGAAACTACCCGGGCAAAGCCAAGCCCATGCCTGTTAACAGGCTTTAGCCTCCTCGCTGTTCTCCGTGCAGCAATATTGCACCTGAACATTAAGTACATGTTGAAGACCTGAGAAGAAGGAAGGGACATGGCAAAATGAGACACTGAAGAACTGAAAACAGTTCACTGTTGGCATGAAAACCAGCAACAAAGGACTGCCGAAAAATACAAACCAGGATCTGACAGAAGTCTGCAAGCAAATCTGCAATCTCTACAGAACTCAGCATTCAGCCAGCTAAATGACTTTTTGAAATTAATTACTGGATTCCAAATGACCGTGAACAGTTGTCAGACTTGTCCTGTTTGTAAAGTCATCTGCATTTGTGCAAGTTGCTGATTTTCAAAACCAGGCTCTACTCTCTCTGTAAAGGCGTACTCAGTGGAGAAACATCTAAGAGCTCAGTATCTCACAAGCAGGACATGCTCTAGGGAGATATGGAAGCAAGCCGTTGACATCAACAAAGCCTAGGTTAAGCTTCTCCCCTTGTTATTTATTATTCCTATGATGTGTTCCTTCAGCACCAAGAACCATGTTCCTCCCCGAGATGTCCTTGAGCCCAGGGAGAGTTGTTAACGCTTCCTAAAGGCAGCGGCACTTTATTAAGCACTGGGAAACGTTTAAAGCAACCTGCAATCCAGGATCAGCACGTTTGTGAGAAGCCCTTGTCACTTCAGCTGCGCTCTACAGTCATTCAAGAGTTCACCAGAAGGAATCCAAAAGCAGGAGTAAAGCTATAGTTTATTACACGCTTTAGTCCTTCATATAAACAAACAATATTCTAAACAGACACCATCCCAATCAGGTGAGCTCTTACTTGCAGCTGAAATGGAAAACATGCTGTTAGCTATTCTTCATTATGTTTCTTTTTTTTTTTTACATTTTAATGTATCTTGCTGAAAAAAAGTACCTCCTTGGAAACAGCAGGTAGTAATTTACGAAAATTATTTATGATTCTTACTGAAAGTTTTATTTGACTACCATACTATCAAATCACAACATTACAGTTAACAAACAGAAGATCTGAGTCAGTTAGAAAACCATTTTCATGGAAGCACAAAACACTAGATGTGGTAAGAATAGCTAACGTTGTGGTAGTACTAGGACTTTGGACATTTTAGTAGGAAAAACCTACTCAAAAACATCGAAGCAAACCCCAAAACAGAAAAGAAGCTAACTTCCCAACCCCTGTCAGACAGCCCTTTATACAAAAGAAAAACGTTAGGCAGATGATGATTCATCAGTCAAGGGAATCTATTAAGAACTAATGGAAATGAAAACAGATTTGAAACTGTAAAAAACACACAAACGCTTTGATCGTGTAAAAGCCAAATCTCAACGAGAATTCGAAAAACTTTAGGGGCAGAAGATAATCTCTTTTTATTAGAAATTATCAAATATGTTCCCAGTCAAGACATACTTTAGTGCACACTTGAAACTAAAAATCCTACATAAACAAAGAGCAAGTCAATAACTGGTAGCAGTTAGGCATCAGATCCTGCAATGAGTAGGTCCTGACATTTCCTCATGTTTAATCCAAAAAGGATGAGTAACTTAACTAATTCAAACAGAGAAACAAAGAACAGCTATGCCTGAAGAGAAGCCAAGGGCCATTAACAAAGGAAAGGCACTGCAAGCACCGTTTTCTCAGTTCACACGTGCACCTGTGGCCTCTCTGAGGAGTAAATTAACAGAAAGGAAATCTAGTTGCCTCCTACTGCTGATCAGCCCCACAACTGAGGGTCTTACAAGACCACCCACCCACTGTTTTATAGAAGTAGGCCTTCCAAAGAAAGATGACTTCAGCAGGCTTCATCTCACCTCCCTTCATGTCACCAACCACGAGGAAAGCTCAACGTCTCACGGACGGTCTGTACCGCCCAGTACTCAGCATGTTCCCTGTGCAGTCTTACCCTGTTATTAATGTTACCTATAAACCAAGCAAAGATTTTGCAAGTATGAAAACTCCTCTGCACACTGTAAAGAGAGTGTGTATCACCAGGCTTTCCACTACCAGAGAATCCTGCTGGCAAGCATGCTGGAAAAAAGAGAAATGCATTGACTCTCACTAGCAGCTTCCATCCCTGCCTGCAAAATCCATCAAGCCATATAAAATGACAATCAGATGCAGACTACCGACTTTCAGTCTTCAGCTTGAAGATTTCAGAAGGGACCTGTGAAATGATGTACCCAATAACCACTGACACCCTTCTAACCCCATTGAAAGCCCCAGGTTTTATTTGACAGATGTGTGAAGCCTTCTGCTTGGTCTCAGCTGCGTGTTGTACAAATACGTTCTATAAAATGGCTCAGGTATTAGAAAACTCACTACAATAACTGGCTGTGGGACAGTAGAAAGAGAGGACAATCTCTGCAGGCACGGAGAATAAACTTCAGAAGCGAGTGCAAAAGAACAGTTGAGAGTGCAGCCCCAGCGTACGTGCTCTTTGGGCATCGCCCCTTCCCAGAACAGCCTGGCCGGCACCTCTCCTTTGAGAGAGGTAAGAAATCAGAATACACCGGCTGCCACTTTAAATATATTTGCTGTGTGAGCAGCAGACTGATGTTTTGCGCTGCAACTTCTGCATGGATCTACACTTACCGCAAGCAATACTGCAAAACCATTTACAAGTCAACAGAATGCAACAAGTCTTTAAACTTACACTAACTGGAAGAGTTTTGTAGTATAATCACCAAAGAGACAGGATGAAGAACACTTCTAAATACACATTTTATTTATTTCCTATTCTCAACCTATGACAACTGAGAGGATGTATAGAGCAAGCAAAAACCACCTTTCCTTCTCCTTCAGAGATCAGAGAGGGACCATACAGAAATCCAATCAATATCTGAATATGAATTTCCCTACCAAGGTTTGTGTTTCTATAATCATGTTTTTCTACTTGAGCAGCATCCAGATCTTCTTGTCTCAGTTGCCATGAGAAAAAGCGCACACTAGCAACAGAAAGAATGACTGGTGTGAGGAGTAATGTCACCCAACTGGAGAAAGGGAGTGGAGTACTGTCCTCAAAACACTGACACTGACCATCTGCATGGTGAATAAAATGTATTTTCCCCACTATTCCCATCACCTCTTCCCTAAAAATTCTCAGCAATGCTTTCTCTAGAATTATATGCAGGAACTGGAGACAAAACCTACAGATCAGCATGGTTTTCACACCGATGTCACATCGAACTATGGCTTAGTGGAATGGAGTCCCAGTGCTGTTGCCCTGCATCAAGCAGACTCCTTTCTGGCTCCGGTAGCGTACACACAATGTCACCAAGTTGTGGTAATACCACAGTTTGTACCACTGCCTAACAACAGGCTGGCATGACTCCAAGCAGAGCCTTCTACCCTAAGGTATGACCTAAAGCCATTAACACTGCAGATGAAACTCAGAGCTATCACCACACGCACTGCCAATATGATGCTATATGCTGTATTGAGATGCTATACATTGCACTGCCAGCCACAGTTTCCCAACTCCCTGTTACAGCCCTGATGTGCCAGGGAGATTCTACAGGGCTGTAGAAACCACTACAGAGTCCAAGCACCTCCGTACGCAGCCCTTCTCACTGACTTTTTTATGGCAAACTCTGAACGTTAGCTTCCAGGATCAGTCTCACCAGTGTTCAGCTCCTATAAACACCAAAGGACTTGCTTTTGTGGATCCGGGTATGAATCCCACTGTAAGTGTTTATCTGATTCTTGGTGATAGAGTTTGAACTCGCACAGTACCTTTGGTTGACACATCCTGGCTTACAAACCAGTAAAGAAAAAGCCCTGCTTCTCTGGTGTACTGATATCCCCTCTAGCACCGGCAGCAGGAGGCAGGCTGTGGATGCAGGGATGAGAAGAGCCTGAGGGAAACCAAAGCAGGATTAGATGCAGGCCAAAAGGCTGAGAAGTCAAGAAAAGAAGGTGTATATACAGCTTTGGAGATGGAGACTATGCTGGAGAAAAAGCAAACAGGTAAAAGCAGTTAAGAAAAAGGACCTACTACAACAGAGATGTATAGGGCAAGGAAAGACCACCTTTTCTCCTCCTTTACAGATCAGAGAGGTACCACACAGAAATCCAATCAATATTTAAATATGAACTTCCCTATCAAAAAGACAGTCAGAAGATGAAGGCACAAATTAAATGCCATCTTAAATGACTTGGAAGACAGGGAGGAAGACGATGACCTGAATGGGAAATGCTGGCATTATTAAGCAGAAAGGCACACAGAGGAAGCGCTGCAGTCTGTCACCGGCTCACACTGAGCAGTGACACCATGCAGCACCCTCACCACCACCGTGGCCACACAAGAGGGGCTTCTCGCCCAAGCTGGCTCCCAGCCCTGCCAACAGCAGCCCCTTGCTAATCCCCTCCCAGGCCATCCCTTGCTCGCTCTCTGCTCTTTCTCCTGACGCCAAACCAAGCACCTACCCAAAGGCAGCTATTCCCAACACCCCCCAGAACCCATTCAAGTGCACAAGATAAAGCCTCTCACGTGTTGACAAGCATTAAACTTACACCTTGTGAGAAGTGAGGAAAGCCATTTCACATGCTCAGGTGTTGTGCTGAAATGAGCACTTTGGAGGTATAAATATAAACAGACAATCTAAAAGGGACCGGTCTGATAGTTCCGCAGGTGCAAAGAGGGTGACACATTGCAGCGGGTGTCATTCCCAATCGTTTACTGCGGTTTGGAAGGACTCTGCATTAGAGGGTACTTTTTGCTAACCCCTGGAGAGAATTTTTCAATTAAATGCTGTTTTAATGGAAAATGTAATTTTATAGAAAATACTATTTCTTATGGGAAAGTTTCACTGAAGTTTGTTTCTGAAAAAGATGGAGTCTTTACTGAAACCAAAGAGCACCAGGAAATTCTGGACTGATGTATCAAGCAGCATCTACACCTTTCCCCACTGTAAACAGACACACACCTACCAGTTCACAACTGTGAAGGTAAAACAGTATTATCTGTTTACCCAATGGACCTCACCGTCTTAAGCCCCCTGTGCTGATGGGGGTTTATGTCCTATTCGCTTCTTATCAAGAATGTGAGACATTTCCCTACAAGGCAAACAAGCTCTTATTCCCAAAAGGGTAACCTAGAACTACCCAAAGCACCAAAAAAAAGACCCTCAAAATCAAAGGTGAGGGCAACAAACAAGGCAAAAACGTTCATTGGGAAGATGTTTCTCTCTATGGTCAGGCATCTTCCACCACCTGAAAGCCTATGTTCATTACAAGGACACTTGTGCCTGTAAAAGTTGTTTGCTTCCATATCTCTGGGCCTCTTTTCCTCAATGTGGCAACTAGTTTTTATCTACAATTGCTGGTAGGTTTTTTTCAGCTTCAGCAGTGTAATTTTCCTCCTCCAAAAAGCCTCACACTAGCTAGTGCATCATCTACTTCACATTAATCATCACAGCTGGTAATGGACTGTAATACCCATGCACGCACTCAACCCATTTCTTTATATATACATAAATAAAAATATGTATTTTTGCCTATATTTTATATAAACACACACATTCAAACACACTATAATAATATCTTCAATAACAAAAAATCATCTATTTAGCTTTTCCCTGTTAAAAAAATGTCATGTTTGTTCCTGGTTTTAACAGGAAAATTTCACCTGCACCCTTCTCCTAGCGTGTTCTCTGATCACTTAATCTGTGTATTATCTACCAGAAGAGACTAGGTATAAATTCAGCACATACCTCAGCATCCATGTCTTTAAATGTTGTGACTTCACAGTACCTTTCCAACAGTGAGCATGTTTAGTCTGTGTAGGTGTCATACACCGATGGTTCCCCTTTTCCTCCAATGCAAGTTAAAATTTGATATGTACATATAGAACTTATAATGGGTACAGTTTTATTTCTGAAAGAAGTCACCGTGGATATTTGAAGTCAGTGTGCCGTTCAGCTGATTTCTGACTGTAACACCACTAGGTTAGCTTGAAGCACTTCAGAGGCACTCAGCAACGCACATCTCTCTCAGTCCAGTGAAGATCGACAAAGGTTAACCCTTGATCACCACGGCTGCTCTTCTCTCTGCTTTCATCGACAAGGGACAGATTCGCCGTGATAAACCCAGCCCTCTAGTTACTCTCTTTATGTTGCAGGCACAAACCCCAAGAAAGGAGGGTGAGTGGACGTTCCTTTTGGCCCTACCAGTACAGTTAGGCACAGCTTTAGCTCCCAGCGCATCTCCGCACAAATCCTGTCTGGGAGCGTGCCTAAAGCACGCTCTGCAGCCGCACGCTTCAGCTCGCTCTGAAGCAGCTGCCTTCCGAGCCGGCGGCTGAGACAGACCTTCTGAGTGAACATCGCTAGTCTACCAGGTTGTAAAGGTTTCCGGCTGCTTCAGACACGCACCAGGATTTCCTTCACAGAAAATGCAGCGTAGACATTGTGCACATGCAAAATAATGAGAACTAGGGCAAAAAAACCAATGATTTGTTAGCTTTTATTTCTTGCCATATTAGGCAGTATGGGTTTTATAAGGGCAAATACCTACTTTAGGAAGATGCTACTGTACTAGAATGACTCATCTTGATATGGTTTATTTTATGCTAGAAGCATTGCAAGTAGCACAAGTCCTCGATCACATCTCCCTGTGCTTCAGGGAATGAAAGAGCACATAGAATATACAAGCTCACAGCTCCTTTCGTTCACTTCAGCACAACATCTGGGATAAGCCTTCCAGGTCCTAAACCCCAGAACAATACAGAGGCCTTTTCTTTCATCTTTCCACGCTCACAGTTATTTTCTCTTAACCGCAGGGAACCAGTATTCTACCCTTGATTTGTTTTTCACTATATTAATTCTATTACGTTGGCTCTCTTGGGCTTGAAAGTAATACTCATATGACCCATCATGCTACCTGTTTGCCAGAATATTGTCTCAGCAGGCATTCTCAATTCATGAGTCAGAATTCAAAATAATAATAAAGTATAATGTTTTAAGCAAATGGTTCAGGAGCATAAAGCAAACAAACACTTCGGGAATTTTACCTGCTTTGTGTCTGAGCCTTTGGGATTTATGGCCTCTAGCTTTTCCCTATGACTATGAGATCTAGGTTGCTTTTAGGGTTTGGTGGTTTGGTTTGGGGTGGGTTTTTTTTTTAATTAATGAAAGCTGAGATTCTCACATATTCCCACGATTCCAGAATTTAAGTCTACCGAAAACATTCTCAAGTACTGAGAGACTGCAAAATTACAAAAGCTGTCAACAGCATTATCATGAACTAGTTAAGAGTATTAAAGAACCTGGAAATGCCTTCTTCATCCCAGTCCTTCATAGTGGACCTAGTTCCTCTCTTCTATTACTAACATGATTCTTACATTACAAACCCTAACACAGATGCTTGTGTAACAGGTAGGTCTCTGGTCTTCTGCTGCCATTAAAACTGCTTAAACTGCTTTTCCCACATAACGTTCTTGGAAGAAATCAGAGGGGCTTTATTGAAATACATGGAGTTAAGCATCTTAGAAGCACCCTTGAATCCCACTAGACATTTAACTTTAAAATCTGACTTTTACAGATAAAACATTTCTTCTACAGCAACCACTATCCAGCAAGTTAGCCTTCTTAGCCACACTACTGTACTTTTAAGTTGCCATCTTAAGGGAGTATTTATGCTATGCTGAGAGACATTATACCAGCACAAGGCAGACTCAGGATTGAGAACAGTTCCCAAGAATTCACGCTTTGCCTTACAAATGCCTGGTTTACAGAAACATCCAGTTGGATCCTAAAACACATCCCTAAAGGAACCAACACACTCATATGCATTTGGCATGGCAGCTTGTAAGCAGCAGTGAGAGAAAACACCAAACACAAATTAACACATGCCTAGTGAAAAGGCAGGAATTTCTAAATTGACCCAAAGCAGCACAGTTTTGAACAAATTCATAGTTTTAAAGGATTCAAATACAAGGGGATTCCTCTCAACACAGTGTACTGCATTAATTTCAATTCTGCACAGCTGGGGCTCCTCTCCCTCTGAAACAAACAGAGGCTAAAACAAGTTGCTGGTATGCGAGGCAACATGTAGAAATTACACTTCCAGCCCTACACCAATACAACCTCATTGTCAGGCAAGGAAAAAAGCCTCGTCTGAAGCGACACAGGATCCTGTCCATTCTCCTGGGGATACCACATCATACGATACATACGTCTGCATTGACGTACACTCTATTTTATGTTATAATCTGTGTATTTTACGAGCTGGCCACAACGCCTTATGTAACAGATCCCTGTTTAATATGGAACGGTGCGTTCATCGCCACGGCAATCCCGACAGTTTCCCTCGCCCGGAGTAATTCTGCCCCATGGGGCTCCCGCTGGAGCAGCTCACGCTGGAACACGATGCCGCTCGGACGACTGCCGCCAACGCTTCTTATCCTTATCCATCAGGGTGTCAAGCCCTGGCCACGGTAACGGGGGGGCCTCCGCAATGCAAGAGAACCATTTTGTGAGGGATGTCACCAGCTTCCCAGCAAGGCTGGGGGGGAGGCGGTGGGGAGATCGCTTCCCAGCAAACAACACCAGCCTGTCCCGGCTTCTTTTGGGCAGTAATGATACCGTCACCCCGGTGATGCCTTGGCCACCACCGGCACCTACATCGCTGCTTTCTCCATCCACACCACAGGCACCCACGCTGAGCGGGTGGCCAGCAGACGTGCCATACAGATGGCAGCCGGGCAACTTCTGCTGCTGTTTTGGCAAACGCGCACCGGGTATCGTGTAATTAGCAGCTCTCCCTGCTCCGCCGATGCACCTAACGGCGGCAGGAGCGGGCAAGCTCTGCCGGGACCCCCAGATACCGCCGCTCCCCCCCAAATTATGCAACGGAGGAGGGTTTCGGGTGGCACGCGCCACCGCCGGTAACAAAGCCTGCGGGGTAGTTTTGGGCCCCTCCCCGCCCCCGCGGGACCCCCGCCGCGGCACTCACCGCCTCCGAGTCTTCAAATCCATGCAGGTACAAATTGTCGTACATGGAGGTCCGCTGACGCCGGGCGCCTCTCTCCGTGCGGAACCGGCGCTGCGAGGCGCCGCGGGGGAGGGGAAAGGGGGGGGGGGGGGGGGGGGGCCGAGCAGCGGCGGAGGCCTGTGCGGCGGCGGGGCCGAGCCTGCCCTCTCAGCGCTGCGGACGCCCCAGCCGCCCAGCGCCGCCTCCCGCGCCCGCCGCCGCCGCAGGTGCCGCTGCCGGCGCCGCGCCACCCCGCAGTTCCCCCCCGCGCCCCTCCGCCTTCCCGCCCGCCGCGGCCCGCTCCCCGCGCCGCCGCGCCCCATTGGCTGCGACGCGCCGCTACGCTGCCCCCTGCCGCCGCCGAGGCAACAGCCTCACGGCGGCCGGCCGCGGCCCTGACAAACTACCGACGGGCGCTGACTGCCGGCGGCGGGGCCGGCTCCTGCCGGAATGCCCCAGGAGGAGGCGAGGGGAGGCAAATAACGGGGGCATTTTCTTCTTTCTTTCCCGCAGCCTCGCTTCTTCGAGATCCCAGAAAGCAGCGGGTCGTTTCTGAGGAGAAACACACACGCCCCCCCAAGGTCTGGAAAGAAATAAACCAAATCCTGAACACTGAGAATTAAAAGAACATAAGTCTAGGCCTTATTTACAACTAAATTAAGAAACAAATTTCTAAAACGGGTCCTACTGGAGCTCTGATCTCTAATACTGAAGTTTCTGGTCCCACCTCTCAAAGAACTCCTTGCTCCAAGCAAATAACTGCTTGCTCCTGTGGAGTACCAGCCACCCACACAGGATGCTCATGGGACAGGCCACCCTCCTCCCACAGGTGAAGGAACCACCTCCAGAGAAGCTAATTGAGCATCAGAGTCAGTCACACAGCGAGTAAACTGCAAAGCCAGCCCTTCGCTTGTACGTCTCTTGATCTCATACTTCAGCACTCAACGTTTCTCCTTCCCAGAACTTCAGAACTTGTGGGCAAGAATAACGCTAAAGAACTGCCCTATCTGTCCTTTCCATTTGCTTCCTCTCCTTATTCCTTCCAAAGGCTTAAGCAAAGTTCCCACTAATTACTTGGGAAGTGTCCAGCAGACATCTGAAGCAAAGCCAAAGGTATTATTCTCCCCATATTCACAATGTCTTACAAATTTCATCAAAGATTCCACATGGTAACTCTTATTCCCAATTTACTGTTTCCCCTGTGCTCCCAGTGCATTCTTTGCTTCTGTCCATATAACCCCCTGGTTTGCAGCAGCTTATGTATCTACATACAGAGGAAGCATGGTCCCACTGATGATCAAGAGAAGAATCTCATGGTTAAAGTTTAGGTCTCTCAAAGTGGTTTTTTTTTCAGGAATGAGTTCTCAGACTACAAGATCTTCCACGGAATAGCAAATTCATCTCTAGCCCTGTGCAATGAGCTCATTGCTGATGTTAACCCAACAAACAAAACACAAGCAGTAGTTAATAAATAATGAATCTCTGATGGTCTGTTTCAAACAAGACAGCGCTTGTGTCAAACCGCTCCTGGTGGAAGGGTTGTTCAGATGACAGAACCCTCTTCTACCATTGACGCTAACTGGCTCCTTCCTGGCCATCTCAACTGAGTGCGGAACAGCCCCAGAGGCTGAGCGGCTCCTCCTCCTCCTGGGGGTTACCCTTCCAGTTACATTGGGGCTGGAGAACACAGCCAGCGTGTCTGGGGACACTTTGTGGTGGTTTGAACAAGGCTGTTCAGATGGAGGAGGATTTCAGCTTCTAAGATTGCCTTTAAAAATCTCATTAAACTCCCTATATAGGAGTTAATGGATCGATTTTTAGGGCCTGTGCTACGGAGCAGGCCCCTTCCCTTCCCCACCTTGAAGATCTGTGATGTTACAAACTTAAAGAAATAAATACATTGTTGGTGAGAGACTATTAAACTTTAAAAGGAGAATGAATTTCTAAGTGTGACATCAGAATCATTTGTCAGCTCAAAATAAAAAAAGGCCACAAAATCACAAGAAGAAAAAAAGTAAAGCATCTGAACTTCACATAAATTTGTAATGAAATAATTTAATTCAGAAGTCAGAGGAATCACTATTTGATTTCCAGTACTTATATTTCACACTGTCCTTTTAAGACACAGAGGATATTAAAAATATATATTTAATGACTCAACTTGAAAGGCTCCTAAAAGATGCTGTAAAAATATACACAGCTCATTAAATAAGGATTGTACTTGAAAAAGATCTAAACATAAGGGACAGTCGCACAACCTACTTCAAGCATTTAGCTTAGGTGCCTAAAATCCAGTGCTTAGGCCATTTAGGGGCTCTGAATCCCCCTCCAGGAGCCTCGGATCACTTCTTCCCAGTCTGCTGGAAGGGCTGCGGGCAGGTCTGGCAGTCCTGCCCCCCGACACCTCCCCAGGGCCACCAGCACAGGGGCCAGGACGTGGGGAGACCCAAATTGCCCCCCCATGACAGTCAGCCCAAACATACACATCTAACACACATTTTCATAGTCTAAGTTGGTGAAAATCATTAAAGAGCCAAATAAATACAGGAACCCTTGTATTTATAAGTAGTTTTTTTTTTCCCAGGCATGTGCCTAAAATCCAAAAATACTCTATAAAATAGAGAAACTTTAAATCAAAGAACCTTTTGAATATTATGAGGTAATTTATCCAAGAAACATCCAATGCAAACCAAGAGAGGCAGCACACCGAAGGGAGAGAGGAAGACATCCAGCTCTTTGGAAGTTGTCTGAAAAGTAATCACATTCTCAAAATATAGTGAAGGAACAGGAGGCTGGATGGAGCTGGGAAACAGGGAGCAAGGAAGCTTTGCAGAGGGGAGGATATACAGGCTATGGAAAATAACTCAAAATTCATTTCAGTGACAAGCCATCACTATGCCACTGTCACATGTCATGCAGGTATCTCCATACATGACCGCCAGAGTATGGGGCATTATTCAGTAAAAACGTGTTATGTTTTTACAGCAAGGGACACTGTGTTATGCTGGATATATGGGTGGTCATCTCTGTCAGCTTCCAGAAAGTCAAATCTCTTTGGTTTCAACTTCTAGGCTAGCTTAGCACAGGCAAAATGGAAAAAGTACAATGGGAGAGACAGTTAAAAGCTTCGTCTTGTTTAGGTGAGCTTCCCAAAAAGTGGTTCAAAAGAATTAAATAATCCACTACAGCAACAGATGAGGGTCACACATTAACTGAAGGTTTTGAGAGATTAAAATGAATCCTGGCCTGTTTCGGAAAGAGAATACAGATGATCTGATATTATCAGGCAGGGAATTCCACTGCCTCAGGCCATAGAGAAAGACTCTGGTACCCGTCATCTTCACTCTGCACTTGGCTAGCACTGCAGCAACGAGCACCCAAAACCCAGCAGCGTTCGTGTGTGTGCGCACGCGAAGCTGCGAGAGAGACGGTGAAAACATGCAATGGGTAAATGAGCTGAACTGAGCCTTTTTAAGGTCTAACCCTTTAAAACAGGCATTTTCGAGCAGTCCAGTCTCTACTTATAATGGGATTTACTAATGGTGCGTTGCAGACTCTATAAGGATGTGGGATGTTCCTCACTGAGGATTGCTGCCCTCTGATGATGACGGCAGGACTGCTATGAAGTTCCTTTCACATGGATTTACTGCAATATTTTATGCAGAGAGCATATGTTGTCCTTTGATCTCAGCCCACAACTCCACATGTTTCCAAGCACACAGGAGATTTTGAAGGAGATATAAATAAAAAACCACAAAACAATCCAGTTTCTGTAGGAGCTACTCAATGCGTCTGTCAAAAACCAGGCTGTCCCATCACAGCAGACTCGCACAGGCAAATATATACTGTAGCATAATCACAAGTGGCTGAAAGTCTCTGGTCTCAGAACTGTTACACAGAGGAGGCTGTTTTTCTGTGCTTCCTTTTCATTTTGGAGTTCGAGAATGATCCTGCAAACACGTGCCTTAAGACAGCACTACCTATAGCTGCTGTTTCCACGTGGCTACCTAAGATAATATTAGCATTTCCAAAGAGTCTGCTAAGACCTCTCACGACCAATAAGTCACTGGGAATATAAAACAGACTGACACATTTTCCTCTGGCCTCGAATAAATGCAATATATAGAAATTCTGCATAGAAAAGAGCACATAACAGTGATTAACTATACCCGCCTTCAAATACTACCCACTAAGATCTTTTCCTGAGCAGAAATGGGAACCACACAAGGAAACCCAGGAATTATTCCAAAGAAAGAATTCATCTTGAAGTTAGGGGCTACATAAGAGACTAGGCTCAGTGATAATTAAGCTGTTCCTGGAATTTTGAGCCAGCATGAGCATTAAAGCCAAGACTTTATTGCACTCTATTGGGGGGTGGGGTAAGAGAAGGGACTGCAAGTCAGAATATTTTTAGCGTCCCTCAGACCTCTGAAATACTTGGCTTCCTGCAAATACTCTGATCCCACTAGAGATTATTCATATTCTCCTTTTTTATTAAAGCCAACCCTTTCTGAAGTACAAAGGAAGTCTCTTGGAGACATGCATCCATATATTCCTGAATATCAATTATTTAGTCCTTTCTGAGCTATCCAAATGTGGGAATACTGTTTTTTCCCAGGGCATGAATTTTGTACAGAACCATAGGAAATTTTATTTAAAGCCCCATCTAATGATTACACAATCAAATGACAGCACTTGTATGGTTCTTTTAGGAGATGTAGCATTGAACTATTTGCATAAACACACTAAAGCGCTATTTGAATAAATGCGCAGTAACTAGATTGCCAAGTCAAGGAAATGCCTCAGCACTGCAGTGCGCAAAGCCAGAATGTAAGTCAGCAAGTTCTCTCTTTTTCCTACTTGAACAAATTTCACTTTCACTTGGGATTTCGCTGTTCCTAACTCACCGCGAGCCGTGCAGCAGGACTGCAGGCCTCGATGCCTCTTTTCCTGCTACTGCGGAGGAGGGAAGGATCGATGGGAATATTCACCCTGAAGCAACAAAAGCCAAATACTAACTCGGTGAAGAAAGTGAGAAGTTCTTTATGGCCTCTTCCTGCTCTGACACCAAGATTATGATCCTGGACTCTCAACATCAGTTAGGGGTAATGAGAAAATATCCCCGCAGAGGGTGAGGGCATATTAAGAAAAAGCATTAGTGGTTACATTAATAGCACATTTGGGTATGAACCCACTTCTTCCAGCAGTTTTAAGCACACAGAAGACTCCAAAACTCACAGTCTTTATCAGCGTACTTCATATCAAATGTAAGCATTGGTTTTGATCTTCCATTGCCTGAATTCTGGGACCTGTTGAAGAAAAATGCTCTCTCCCATATAATGCTGCTCTTGTTGAAATCAGCAAAACAGCCCAAGTATACATTTCATTAATATAAAGGAAAAGGACCGTCAGCATTCTCCAGCAATCCACCTAAGGCAGAACTTGCTTCCATCATTTGGACTAAGTCCAATTCCTCACTCAGAATTCTAAGTTATTTGGCATAGCCCAATTGCTTACCCCTTCTCCCTCTAAAGCAATTTCTTTCTCTCTTTTTCTCCCCTCCTCTGTTTTATGATATAGATTAGATAAGCACCTGGTTCAGTAACAACAGCTTCTGCCTTGGGGTGGAGGTACAAATAAGATAACCTCTTGAGATCCCCACTAACCCTGTTTTCCAACATCACACAAGCAATGAGAACTGGATGACATTTGTGGTATTCGGCAGTCCTCAAAGCTATCAGATGAATAAGTATTAAGTATGTATTTATATATTTATATATATATACACATGTATTTTGCTGTTTGGGATATGTCATGGCGCAGAGGATTCTGCACATTTAGAGGTTTTATTCGAAGAGACTACTAGATGGCATGCTTTAATTCTTTGAATTTCAAGTAATAAATTAGTCTGGTAGGGTCTAATTTGACAGTTCTTCTGGAGGAAGTGAGGTGCCACCTATCTAAAACACATTTATCTGACGCTGTTATATAAAGGCTGCTATAATTAAAGAGAGTGTGAAGACTTCATTGTCACTTTCTCTTGGTTTAAAGCACCTACAATGAGAGAGGTAACTGGGCTACATTTGTAGGTATCCTCTATATTTAACTAGTTGTGAAATTTCTCCTTCCTGCAGGCACTATGGAGATTTGCAAGAAGCTGAGCTGTGGGGAACTCGGAACTATAGCTACGGCCTTCCAGAGTGTTTTTGATAAAGAAGAGTAGATTACCTCCACCTCCTGAGGCAGATCTGAATGTGCTCTGAGGTTTTAATAACTCAAGCCAACTCTAATTGTGGCTTCCACTGGTGCACAGTATCAAGCGAAGCAAATCCAAAATTACCTGCAAAATGTTGCAAGACATATCCTGTAGCCATACCACTGTATTAGCATGGATCTCCCTCTTAAGACTTGGAACTTGAAGTACCTACACTGGTACGTGGGCAGCTGAGCAGTCATGGTGATATCCACAGACACTGAACACACAGAGAACTATCTCCTGCCAGCAAAATTCCCATCGATGAGCAGCTCTCAGCATCCACCAGGCTGCTATGGGCTGATGGCCCAAAATACCGAGTCACGGTACAGGTACCAACTCGAAGATAAAGAGGGGTTTTATGGCTAGAACTGTGTCATGTTTCTTTGTTGGAAAGAAGAGGGGGGGTTCTGTTTTCAGAGAAGATACACAGTTTTATCTTCCATGCCAAAAGCCATCTGGGCCAAAGGATTAAGCATTTGCTTTATTTCTTATTTTAAGCTCCTCTTCTTTTCTTATGAATGCTAATCAATCTTCTTAACCGCTGTAAGTGCTGATGCTGAGTGTTGCTCTACACCACTTTAGACTGCAACTGATGAAATGATGGGAAACTATCAATAAAAGCCAATTACAAAGTTTATGGAAGCTGGTGCTATTTTACCGAAGTAGTATAAGTCCCCACTGCATTCTGGAAAGCCTCATCAGTACTGAAACGCAGACAGACACACACAGGAGAGCAACAATCATCCACCTGGGGCTGCTAAAAGCAAAGTTGTGGGGAGCCTGTAACAGGGGAAGGAGAGCTGCAAGCATACGGATGCCAGGTACATCACACCCAACCACAGCTCTCGGTATAGTGTTATGCACTCTGCATATGGATCATCTCCAGATCATAGAATTACGGAATGGTTTGGGTGGGAAGGGACACTAAAGCCCACCCAGTGCCACCCCCTGCCCTGGGCAGGGACACCTCCCACCAGACCAGGTTGCTCCAAGCCCCGTCCAACCTGGCCTTGAACCCCTCCAGGGATGGGGCAGCCACAGCTTCTCTGGGCAACCCGGGCCAGGGGCTCACCCCCCTCACAGCCAAGAATTTCTTCCTCACATCTCACCTAAATCTCCCCTCTTTCAGTGTAAAACCATTACTCCTTGTCCTGTCGCTATGCTCCCTAATCAAGAGTCCCTCCCTAGCTTTCCTGTAGGCCCTGTAGCATCTTCAGCGTCATCTGATACCCATTATAACAGAAGAGTATATTGGCTGGTGGCAGTAACACAATGCTATCCTAAGTGAGTTCATCAAAATCCCAAACTTGTGAGATGGAGGATGTCACAGAGGCTACAGAGCAATGAGCAGAAAGATCTCCAATCTCATAAAAGACATACAGCCCAGAAAGCTCCCGGTCAGTGTTAATTTCCCAAACACATTCAAATATTTGTAGGTTTATCAGTAAACATTCATAAAAAGGTTACTTGAAATACATTTTTGATAAATTACAACTATCTGGTAATAGCTCTTTAGAGAAAAAAAGCCTTGACTGAGCAGTTGGAGCTGGACAGATGACCCTGCTAGCTAAAGTGAAAAACCCGCTTCTGTAAAAAACATGATCTCCCTGGAGTTTTGGGGTTTTTTCTTCAGATAAACTAGTAAAACTACCATTTCTATTTTGTACTTAGGGTAACTTAGACTAGGGCAAAGGATGTCTTAAACAGAGTCAGACAAAAAGTTTTGAAGTCATAGTGCTAAGGAGAATTTGTTGTTCTTGTTAATAAATTAAAGGGAAAAAAATAAATAAAACTAGGCAAACGTGACACAAACTTATCTGTACTTTGGTGCTTCTGCTTGGGATTTTACAGGGATGGCTTGATTAGCCTGTTGATTTTATTGCATTTTCTTATGCTTTATAATCCAATTACCATATACTGCAACACAGCACTTTGAATTTCATGGCAAGGGACTGTAGGAAACGCTTCAGTTCATTTCGGTAGATTTCCATGACAGCCATCCAAGTGGAGAAACTGATCCAGAAACAACAGATCAATGAATGAGGAACCACTAATCCAACCTGATTTCTTTAAATATTTAGTAAAGATAGTTGGGAAGCGAGTTAAGGAAAGCAAAGATTCAAGGATTTGGCTATGTGTATTTAAGTAAGTCGAGTTCTTGCCTATAAAGCCTCTGTGAGACCTTTTCTTATCTACCTGATGAAACGACAAGTTTGTGATATTCTCACCATCCAGAAGCAGAACACAAACTCTGTGTAAAAAATCCTGAAAATGATGACTGATTATCATCATTATTCTAAAGTATATTTTAAACATGTCTCTGTTTGAGAGGTTCACCCCCTTCCATTGGTAATTCTTGCTATGAGTGTCCTTGAAGGAAATGGCACCATTTCCAGGAGAAGGACTAAGGTCCTTAGTCAATCTTGCCAACAGTTACTTTGTGCTCTGCAGCATGGCTCAAAACAGACACAGAGCAGCCAAAACATCAGCCCTCTTCCTTCCACAGTCTACCCTCACTGCAGGGAGACAACATGCCAGGTGAGGTCTGTACCAGTGGATCCAGCTCCAGCAGTGCCCTGGGACAGGACAAGAATTCAGGGATGCTTGGGCACTGCCATCCTCGAGCAAAGTCAGACGGAATCTGGGATGAATTGAGTCATCCGTGTTCTGCCCAGGGTGATAAACACCTGCAACTCTCACTTAATTCATTCAGCTTCTCAAAATACTCCACATGCCAGCAGCACTGTATGAGTCCTTTTACAAATCTGAGCAGTTAGAAACGACTAAAAATACCTTCTGCCTTTTCCTTACAAAAGGGAACAATCATAATTATAAAAATCCTTGCAGCAGCAGAGCCCATCTCCATGTTACAGGTATGAAAAGCCCTATGTGTAAAGGGGGTTTGATGCATGAGGAGCGACTAAAATAGGATAGAATGCAATCTGTTTCTCAGCTTTTAGGTAAGGATGTTTGAACCCCCTGGTAAACCTTTAAAATTCCCAGTTTGAAATGACGCACCAATGCACGTGATGTTAGGATGCAATTCTGTGAAAGCTCAGGTGTACTTCAGAAGCTTGATCACATCAGGTAACTTCTGATGCTCTGAACACTTATACAAATACTAATATTTTTTCCCCCGACTCTATCATGCAATTGTTAGACATGTATTTTCCCTCATCTCTCAAATCCTACAGTCACGCACAAAAAAAGAACAGAATGATTAGTTTATTCCGGCCTTTGACAACATCCTTACAGAGACTACTTAAAAAAAACACCAAACCCTAAATAGACTGCTGAGAGGAAAGTTCTGTCCTAGATCTAAAACTGCCTATGAGACAGGAAACAAAAACAGTAGGAATAAATGGAGAAGGATCAATACATAGGGTCTAATATTTGCTATGGTCCAAAAAAAAGTCTCCATTACGATAGCAACGTTCTCACATGAAATGAAGTCATTTGAGAGCAAGCATGGAAAAATTCAGCTTGAACAGCTAGGCTTGACAGAGTTACAAGCAGAAAACAGAATATTATAATTGGAAGTGTAGAGAATAAACAATGGCAGTTCTGTCATCCCTGCCTATAATCATTATTAGCAATAGAGAGCAATAGAGAAGCAGATCAGAACCCCGTGTTCTCAGAATTTAATTCAATATCCAGATGAGGGAGTTCAGAATTAAAAGGTGATAAAAATCCAAATTTATAAAAGGACATATCTATCCAAACTGTAAAAAAATTCCAAATTCTCTTTAAAGAAAGGATGGAACCAAAAATTTGTAAAGCTTAGCCTTAAAAAAAAAGATTGGTCATTTATTTGAATACTGCAACTACTGTAGCTCTACACGTTCTGCTTAGGAAAATTTGAAGGGATATAATCAAGCTTTGCTTTCAGCCTTGATCCCCTGGGCAGGGACAGGCTTAGGAAGAGACCTACTATTGGTGTCAGCTTATGCTATGTGTTTTCCACTGCATTTTATTCTCCAAAAATATCTGCCATTAGCTGCTGTGATGGGCAGAATATTAGATTAGACTCTATTCAAATACGGTAGTTATTACTTTCTACAACACCGACCCCTGTGCAGCCAAAGGTAGCCCAACCTTTTAGGTGTAGACCAGAAAGTTATAAGCATTATTTTCAGACACATCAGTGCACTGATGAAAAGTTGGTTTTATTCCAGTTCCAACTAGAAATAAAATTATGACTTGAACCCTCATTACTGCTATTAAACATTATACTACAGTAAAACATGTCAAATGTCTTTGTAATGAATACTGCTGCCACCTCTTGGTTCAGCAGAATAAAAATAGCAGAATAAGATTACTGAGTAGCATTCTGCAGATGGAGCGCTATGTACGAGGAGCTTTCATTAATCTCCAACATGACTTGTACAGTCACAAACTTGGCCCTTGGAAACCTGTGGCTTTAGGATGGCTTCCCAAACCTAGCTGGTACTGGGATATTCTGAAGTCACTTCTGTTGGTCTTGACTGAAGTAAAATTGGGTGGACATGGAGCAAATCTCAGGGAGAAAAAGCCACATTTCAGTTTTACTATTTTCTCATTCAAACTCTCCTTGGAACGCAGCTCCTTCACATCTGGAGCATGAACCTGGAAACACAGGCAGGTTATAAGCCATAGCTGTATGTGGCTATACCCAACAGCTGCTTCACCCAGGGAGCGAGAGAGGACTCGCTCAGAAGTTCAGAGTTTATGTTCAGAAAGGACAATGATGGAGTTTGACCTTCTGTAAGTTGTAGATCACCACATCCCTTAACTGAAACCTACAAATCTGTGTTAGGAAAAATAATTTATACTAGGTGAACAGAAGTTCCCAGGAAGGCATTTGGTCTCAATTTGAAGCCATCAGTGACAGGACAGTCAACAGCTTCCCTTTGCTCCAGAGGTTAATCATCCTCACCATTAAAATGCCGCTGACAGCTACTGTTAGGGAGCTCAGTTCAGAGACTTTTATCTTCTGATTTTTGGGAACAGTTGCCTTCATTCTTTTTAAAGTACCTGAGGAAATGCTACTGAAGATAGTTATTCCCTTAGCATAGCATTGGGAATTCACTAGTAAAAACGCCACTGAAACTTGCTCTTTTTTTCTAATTGTTTGAATAAAGAGACGAGATTTAGAGCATTAAAATGGCACTTCCATGCTTTAACAAAAGACGTGTTTCTGAGAAACATAATGCATGTTTTATGCTCACCTTTGTGAGACGACTTCTGGCCTTGTTTTTCTCACCATCCATCTGTTCAATGAACACTTAAGATTACTCTCCTTCAGACTGCATTTTTGCAGCTGATTAGCATTTTATTGTCTGCCCACATTCATAACCTGCCAAGATCCCTTTCAATTAGTCCTCTGTCCTGACAGGTAGCGTGACAGCGGCTGGCCAGCAAACAGGAGGATGTCAAGACTATAATGAGGATTTTTTACCAAGAAACTGAAAAGCCCATCAGTTTTACTGGACTCCCAAGGTCTCTGGTTTCACACGGTCAGAGCTCCCAGACCTGAGGTCCGCCCAGGGAGGCCATGGTGTGGTTCAGCACCTGGGGCCCAACCTGCTGGGCCTCCAGAGTCCCCAGGCTTGGGGCAAAACAGAAGCATGGTGGAGGGGTGCAGCGAGCCCCAGCAAGGGACCATGGCAGCATCAAGTCCCAAGCCACAGAGCAGTCCTCCTGAGGAAGCTCTGGGACTGTGGCTATTCTAGAGGACAAGGAAGCACTTCCCAGTTCCTGGTCCCAGCTGTGTCTCCTACCCTCAGGTCAACTTCACACCAAAACAAGATCCACCTGGACATCACCAGTCTCCCTGTCCCTTCTTCCCTAGCTCCACTGCTTCCTGGGCACACCAGCCATCACTCACTCCAACTGTTTTCAGCCTGGACATCTGGGGACCATGATGCAACAACTACAAGTTGGCCTGAAAGTATCAGATACCTGTCTCAGGAGAAGCCCACCCAAAAGCGACACTGTCTTGATCTGGCACAACTCACTGGGTCCTTCTGATCATCCATTCCAGACTGACTGTATTTCTCATAAAACTCTGTTCCACTGGAAGAGTCAGAGTCTTTAGTTATGGCTCCTCTCCATCTACTCCAGCCAGCTCTTGACTTGATCTTGTGTATCACACATGAAGGTGGGCAGTCCAGGTGAAGGGACCTCCCTGCTGACCCCAATTCCCCACCACTGCACACATTGCTTCACCCCCTTCTCCACAATACAGCATCTCTCTCCAACACAAGCTGAACTCCTTTTGCTTCCCATTCAACCTGGATCATAGCTCAGCCAAGGGGTTCCAGCCTAGATCCAGCTGGGATGGAAGTAGGGCACTGTGGAAGTAACAGAGGCAGGGTGAAGTGATAGGGAAGGATGCAGCTATCATCCCTGACCAAAAAACACAAAGCAGAAATCACAGAATAATTGCAGAGTAACTGAAATTTGATGACACGGGATGGTATGCATTACAAAGAAATTAAGCTGGGAAAGTCCACCATGAAAAATAAATAAATAGCACTAATCCCGCCTAATGGAAAGATGTAGAAGGGTCCACTTTTTTAATCAGAGAGGTGAACTGATTGAAACAAAAGCTGAAGCACTGCATGGCTTTGAGCACAAAAGCAACAAATATATCATAAGAGAACACTGAATCAGCATTTTCCTGCTTCTTCAGCCACCTTTGTGTGTGATGCTCCTTGTATTTGTGTATCAGTATTCCAACACAGTTGGATCTTCATAAATCTCCCCGCCAGCTACTCCTCAGAATAACTTGGTACAGGTTCCACTTTAGCTGGCTGCCTGGATACATCCCTGCCCCGGGAAGACACACACCAGTCTTGCTTCACTCTTTGAGGGTGTATCATTTATGCATCTTCTCACTGCATGGGGGAGGCACTGCTATGACTTGTTGAAGGTAATAAGACGTAATTACTTTGCAGATGTACAGGAAGCAGTGAAGTTAAAAATGTGTTGTAACTAAAATTCTGTGCAGGCACAGATTACAACAGCCATTCAGCCAAACACCACTGCGTCCAGAGCAGGGAACGGTCCTTCAAGCAGATCCTAATGCGCAGCGTCTTATAGCTGAGGAATGTAACACAACTTCAGTACAGCAGCCTTACAGATTTAGCCATGGAAAAAAAATAAAAATAAAAGTCTTTTTATTAAATGTCTTCAATACTTTTCATAGTAGCAGGAAGCAAGCATTAAAGATTTAATAGCTTCTTTTGTCAGTGGACTCATTCCTTCCCACACACGTGCGCGCCTGCTCTCCCCACTGAATTTGAAAGCCTTGAATTCTTCGTGCCACTAATTCAGTTTTATTCATCTTTTGAAGAACCCACCTAAAACTTGGGGGTGTGCAAGTAGGTGGTAAGGGCATAGGTGACAAAGGAATAGCAGCGAGCTGAATTACGCTCTGAACTGTGAATATCTAGCTCAATAGGTGAAGCTTGATGGGTCTGATACATTAATGAGAACATTTTCTTAAAATACCAAATGTCTTTAATTCTATGCAGATTGTAAATCAGACATTTGAATGCCTTTATCTTAAATGAGCAGTGAGGTAGGGGTAATGACAATATTCCTTCTACCTGCAGACAATTTTTTCCCCTCTCCTCTCTGGGCATTAGTAGATATAAGCTCCCAAAACTTTTTTTGATCTTGCTAACATCCATAATGCAGACTAAACCGTCAATATTAAGAAATTGAGAAGCTATTTCCAGAAAAAGCTTTTGTTGCAGCAAGACTCTCAGCCATAGTTTGCCAACCACAAAGAGCAAACAGCCCAAAAGTATTGTCAGGTGCCCGTATCATCTTCACAGGTAATTTACAGTACAGGCAACCCATGCATAAGCCCCTTAAATACATTTAATGAACGGAATAAGCACATTACGGCTATTTGTGACACAGTATACTTCACGCATGCTGTGCCGTCTTCTTGTTTCAAATGAGCTGTATTTGGTCTCTGCTTGAAGTCCAACATCCAAAAGAAGCATCAGTTAATGGTCGGTGAGGAGTTACCAGCTTTAGAGACCAGAACTCTGATTTTCAGCATTTCTAATATGCCACTGAATATACGCATGAGCAAGACAAACATGCATACCAGCCTAGGCTGGATGTGGTCCAGTAACCCAAAAAAATGAAAAGCCATAGTCTTTGCAAGAACACTAAATTGCTAACTCACTTCTGCTATTACAAAGCAACACAAATGACTTAAAATAACCTTCTAGAATGAGGAAATGGCACCACACTAAGTGTATCATGGGAAAAACAGCTTTATGCTTGCCCTGTATCATTCATCAAGCAAGGGAGGAAAGCATTTCAAGAATCTCTTCATAAGAAGAGCACCATGTGGTTTCAGTTAAGTTAGGAAGTACAGACGAACCAGATTCCATATCAGTGTTTTGAGCAGAGTGAAAACATACACCGAACTTGAGTTTCAGTTCTGCATCAACTCTCAGAGACGTGATGCAGAAGTGAATTTTCAAAGACTTCGTCAATTGTATTTTTACAACTACATCTCAACCTCACTGAGCATTTTCTGAGCATCCACTGCCTCAACAGAACTGTGCATAAACCCACCCTCTGTACTGCTCAGGAATGTTCTGGCAAGTAAAATAATTGGAGGACATGAAAAAAAGAATGCATCCCTGTTACGCTTCACTGATCACAAACAAACAGATAAATAAAAATACACAAGTGTGCACCCACTAAATTTATCTCCTGCAGTCATCAGTGAAATCATATCATTCCTATTCTCCTCCTGCTAGAACAATTGCTTTGCAGCATGAAAACCTTGTTTATTTATGGGTTCAGTGCTACCGACCTCTCCACCATGGGAACCTGGGATCCACCGTGGGGCAAGGGAAGGGTTTTCTGCATCCCCTTCTGCGCAGCATCCCCAAAGCCCCTGCCACAGCCTTTCCCATCAGAGCTGCACCACCAGCTCTCCTGCAGATCTAACAACATTGGGTCTGTATAGGCTAAGCTCATGCGCTTAATGAAAGAGCCAGCAAGGCATTATCAGGGTGCCCCGATACCTTCCTCTGCAGCTATGCTGGGGTGTGACTCATAGCAGAAAGCTCATATTTTTACACCAATGATGAGTAAAATATTTACAGGATGAGAAAGTCTGTCAGTTATACCAGGAGTGCTATGACATCAAATGCTTTCCTTAACACTTCAATTTCTGGAGAAAGAATAAATAAAAAAAAAACACCAAAAAAATACTTCTCAGCTTTAATTCAAAAGCTTCTGGCCAACAAATTGAGGAAAACTGCCTTCAAAAAAATAGCAGCTGGAAATCACTTTAAAACAAAGGTACACAATACGGACAGGCATAAAGTGAATCCAACCAGCTATTCTGATAGCAACTGAAGTCAGCTTTATTTTTGGGAGTCAATACTCGATTCCTAACTTCTTGGAGTTGGCAAACCCTCACCAATTACATCTGCATCAATCGATCATCCCGCTCAAGTTTCACTGAGTCCAGGGCTATAAACTGGAGCTACAGGAAGGACTGCATAAAACTTAATAGCTGTGCCTTCAAGATGCACCTAAAAATAGTCTGCCTTGCTAACCTGGGAATTCTGCCTGTAGCAGCCACTTGTCCTCCATTACTAATTGCCGTTAGTCAGAAAAGTCAAAAATATATAGCACGTGTTATGCAAAGCAGAAGGTTAGCTATTCTGTGAGAGAGATGCTCCTAGCACTATCACTCTTCGCCTTTTCCTAGGAGGATTCACAGTTACAACACGACTGCAATTAAAAAGGGAGGCGCCTCCATTTTAAGGATTTCTTTATCAAAATCTATAGTATGCATCAGTTAATAAGGGATAAAAACCTGTTTTTCTTATGCTAAGTGGCCTTATACTGCTATTTTGAATGTGGGTTACCATGGTAATCAGCAGAATCTGGAATGAATTTGTTTCGTCATAATTGCTGCATAATTTTGTGCAAACAGCTAAATACTATCCTTACTATTTCTACCGGATTGACTGAGTAGCTGGAGCTTTCATGCAGCTCATGATTTAATGAACAAGCCATCAAAAAATATGATGAATTAAAGCTATTATAATTATTTAGAACAATCAAGCCTGAATACTGCAAGTGGGTAGGAATGTTTATTAGTGTTTTCATGACTCAAAACAGTTCCATCTTTAGAGCATCTTCAAGATTTTCTCTGTGCTCTACAACGTCTGGGGAGCACACCAGCATACTGTGTTTGGGGCTCCAAGAAGACAAAAGCAGAGGATGAGCCACCTCTGAGATCCCCTCCAGCTTGCCCAGTTCTCCCAGTCCAGGGCACAGAGAGAAGATGAACCTACCCCACACTCCCAGGAGATGCTGGAAATGCTATGGGTTGCCCTAAAAACGTACAAATCTATGCAGCTAGAAAGCACTTATCAACAGGACTCATGAATTCCCAATCAAATAACCTTTTATTGAAGGGACTAGTTGGTGCCCAAAGCAATAAATTACTAAATTTGAGCCACCATATTACTCTGAGCCTTCAAGGCCATGATATAACCCAGGACAGTAAGGGCATAGATTTTTGTATTTAATTTAATTAGAAATCTATAATGTCATCATGCAGAAGACCTCATGAGACCTTTTCCTCTGCTGGTTTCCGTAGGCACTGTCCATGGCCCAGCAAGTTTGGATTTAAAAAATAAAAATAAAAAAAATAAAAAACACAAGAAAATCCACAACGAAAACACTTGATCAGGAGCATATAGCTAAAAATATAAAATCTCATGGGGGGTGTGGGGGGAAAGCTGTGATTCAGACACAGCAAGGTGCTCTTACCTCGGCTTCCAGGGTGAAAATAAGGCAGTGTCCCCTCCTCACAGAAATGCCAAGCACAGCATGGTGCGAATAACCCCCTTTTCCCTATGAAAGAGCTTTCAGTACAGCACATCAAGGGATGGGCCTGCAGTCTACTGGGAAAAGTACGCCTCTCAAGTACTCTATCTATCAGATTTCTCACAATTCTGTATTGCCAAATGAGCAGAAACAGAGTCGTTTGCATCAACAAATCTGGCTGCCTTTACCAATTATTTTATTTTACAATTTAATCTGGAAGAAAACACAAGAGATTATAATAAAAAAAAAAATTAAAAATCTGTTTTTAATTTACATAACCCCAAATCTCAGCAGTGCCACCATACATTACGGCTCCCTGCCACATTGCCCGGTGGCTATTTATATATCTAAGCACATCAGCATATCATATTGCCATGAGCTAAACAAACCAGGCAAAACAAGCACTGCATTCCAGCTCCTTGCTTATATGAGCTTCAAATGCAGAGGTTTAACGGTAAATTAGGTGTATGTTTGTGGTCTGATAGCATGTAATTTTCTTCATCTGAAAGTGTGTGTTGTAATTCCCATCCTTTACTCTCAGGACAAATATTTTTATGAAATTGTGTCAGCGCAGCACCAACACGCTCTGAGGCGGTGAAAAGAAATTAATAAGCGCTTTTGAGTAAAACCCATCAAAATAAGACAATGGTTGGTACTGGTGTAAATAGAAAAACAAAAGCCACTGCTTGGGCATGCACAGGGAGGAGTACAAAGCAAAAGATTCTTCCTCAGTTCCCTTTCATTAGTGGCTTAAACACTGCAGGTTTTTGCAGGTGAAGCTTTAGGAGGCCGATAGCTTCAGGCAGCCATCGATACAGATGTCAGCTGTCTAAAATACAGTGCTAGCCTTATTACCCCGGCAAGTGGGCAGAGCGCTGGGCATCTCATTAGGAGTGTCACTCTCGACCATGAACAAGAGATGACAGACAACATGGGGCCAGGCTGCGAGGAGTCATCGGGGTGAAGATTGAGGAGAAGATTGAGGTGAAGATTTGTTTGGGAGTGAGAAAGAGACATACACAGGAACATGTGTCAACAGAGTCCTAAACATGGAGTTGAAGAAACAATTTTTCTTGCATGCCCAAAGAACGTTAATTAATATCACAGACATCTCCCCTTCAGAGGGCAGATTCCAAAAAAGCATAGCACTGATGTTTGTTTGTCTTTACACATTTTAAAGTGTCTTTATTCAACAGAGGGGTTTTGTGTTTGTTTGTTTTCAGTCTTTGGGTGTGCCCAGTAAGTATGAGGAGACAACAGAGAGTGTAGATGAGAGAAGGGGAAAAAAAAAACTAACAAGAAAATGATGATTGACATCTCCCTTCTATGGCTTAATGGTACAGGAAATATTTAATTTAAGAAGTTCACAAATGCTTTGTAATTGTTGAATATTCGGTTCACCTCGTGCATCCTACAAGCTCCCTGCCTGTAAGTGTAAATTCAAAGCAAGAGCAAGAACTTGCATCTTTCTTACCTGGGCTACAAAAATCAGAAATTCCTGAAAGCATTACTCCTTGTAGCTCCAGCTAAATCTGCTCCCCTAAGATAACATAGGCATTTTACCAGACATCCAGGACTGCAAATTATTCCCCAAAAATCAGCAGGAGGAACTCTTTGGAAATTAATTATATTGTGCTTGTGATCTTTGTGCCTGAGCCAAGCT
The DNA here is from genome assembly GCA_947846985.1 of Fratercula arctica. Classification (NCBI taxonomy): domain Eukaryota; kingdom Metazoa; phylum Chordata; class Aves; order Charadriiformes; family Alcidae; genus Fratercula; species Fratercula arctica. The sequence goes on along the minus strand of CANTUZ010000008.1, from coordinate 1,950,307 downwards.
TTTTGCTTGTATAAAGACCACATTTAAATGACTAAAAGGACATAAAGACTTCAGGACTCCGAACTTGGTGCTCAAGGACCGAAGTATTACAGCAAGCCTTAAAGTAACAACCCCACCCTGTGGCTTTTACCAGAACTGCAGGGTTTTTAGCCCATTAGGAACACAGCTCATGCTGTCAAATTGCAAAGACACATGGCACGTTTTCCTGCATGCCATCCTGTCAGAAAAGCATGTTTATATTAATTTATCTGAGATCATAAAGAATTGGGAATTTTGTGTTTGATAAGCAATGAAACACCTTTTAGTAAATCAATAAGATCTTTATCTTCACCTTAACACTGCCACAAGAGTATATGAGCGCAGAAACCCCAGACACCCGTCCTGTACAGAGGTGACTGACACAATTACCCTTAGGAAATATTCACATTTACCTATCAAAAACCATACTCACCAGGTGAACCAGGATTTGCCAGCTTAACCTTGCCTGAAATACTAAGGAAGAATTTTGTGAAAAGAGGCTTTTAAAATCTAGTAAGTGTAATAATTAACAACTTTCTATGGAAGTGAATAGATGCCTCAGAGGTCTAAAACTTGTTATCTGAATCGCTGTGTCTGTTTTTTCCTAGGACCAGATACTTAATTCCCATGAAATTCAGTATTGCCTATCCTTACAAAACAGCTCGAGTGATGGCATTAGGGTGGAAGGACTACAGAAAATGCAAGACAGCATCAATACAAACTAACTGCCAGCTGAGCCCATTCACAGCGCCGGGACCCGAATTGATGTACTGCTGACAGGACCCAGCTTCAGCCAGACTCCCAACTTCTGGAGCCACACAAAATACAGATCAGCAGCAACAACCATCAAAAGAAAGCATTTCTGAAGCCTAAATTGGAACCTGACATTTTAGACAACAGCCCAGCTGTTTGTGCCCAACTCCTGCACTAGATCCGAGTAACAAGTGACTTGAGGATAAGAACACAACCACGGCAATTGCCAGTTGCATGATCTACGAGGCAGCAGCATCCTCCCCAGCCTTCAATCTATGATTCTGCCTCAACGGCCCAAATAGTCCTAGCCCTCATTACAGGAAAGACACAGGATTTATTTCCATAAAACGTTACATTTTGGAAGATTATTATTACTGCCAGCTATCTGTCAGAAAAGCAAGTTCATTTGTGTCTGCTCCCCTTCGTGCACAGAAGACCTAATAGTCTGCTGCGCACAAGGAGGTGATGGCTGCAGGCAGCTGCCCCCCTCTAATGACACCAGGGCATGGACAGGTTCCACTCATGGCATCAGCCACGGCAAGGATAGTGTCCAGGGAGGACGGGCAGAGCAGCAAGGACTCCGGCACGGCCATGCAGGGAGTTGCACGCCTTGCAATGGAGCATGTGGCACTGGCCACTGCAGCCTGAGCACGTGCCTACTGCGTGGGCAAGCTGGTGCAGTAAAAACTGTGCAGTGGACACCTTAGAGAAGACGATAACCATGAATATAAGGGGTGACACGGTCTATTAGAAATGATCAGAGACTCATAGAGGGAAGCTGGACTTGCAGTCTTCCCAGCCCAGCTGCTGGATCAACTGGATGCGACTGGATTTGGGATCAAATAACAATAATTATTATGTTGCTGCCATAAAGAAATCCCAATGGTAAATCCAGCGCCGAGACAAGCATGCCAAGGCAAAGCTGAGGACGTTTGGTCCCAGAAGATGCAGAACCAGAGCCAGACGCCGCCGGAGCTGCTGGTCCCAACTCCAGAGGTGGGCCAGCCCCTGGGACATCAGTGGTCCCTGATGCTGCCCATGGCGCAGAAGCACCCGTGGCAATCTGGGGAGACAGACCCCAGAGGGAGCAGCAAAAACCTTCGGGAGCTGCTGTTTGAGGAGTGGCAGCATCTGTGTCCCGCTCCCATTGTCGTGTGACCACACAGCCATCTCGCTACACAGCTCTGCCCTCCAGATGGTGACAAATTCCCAAAGATGTTTTTAAATTCAGGGTTTGGGTTTTTTTTCTTTGCACAGCATTTTGCTTCCATAGGAATAATGCAAGTTCGTTCAACCCTAGGGAGTTGCTTTTTAGGTACAAAAGATAACATTTTTCCTCCTACAAAACAGTAACATGTAGGTGAATACAGCAGAACTAATTAATGGGCATAGTCCCAAACATGGATACAGGAGAGTCAGTAACCATCTGTACAGCGCATTTTGGTTTGTGATTGTATTCAAATATATTGTAGCAAGTAAGTATTCTAAGAATAGAACTGAATGAGAAAAAAAATATGGCATGAAACTGCTGCGTACAGTAATTTTATCCATCTCTAAAAGCCATATTTAGCTGAACTACAAAAACCCCACAGAATTATTGCTGTGAGTTAATACAATTCATTCTAAATGCTCGTTAGCAGTTAGATTACACTGCCAGGACCTGAACTTCGGTATTTAAGTGCATGACAAAGACTGCAGTGGATGTGGAAGTGAGACGGTGCTGGCTGGCATCCCGTGAGAGGCCATACCCTCCTTGCCTTTGCTGTGCAAACCCAGCACAGAAAAGAATTTACACTGCAAGGTATTAAGAAAATTGGCTAAAGAGCTCTCTGAATTGTTACAGGTTGACCAGGTTTTTTTCTTTTAGGAACTTCTAAGGACTAGGGGTCAGGTAGCATTGTGTAAATATATAAACAGGGATCATTTCCAAAAGATATTAAGGGAAACCTGAGGTGGATAATTACCACTGAAGAATTTAAGAGAATTAGCAAAATAATGGAAATGACTATAATTTCGTTGGAGATAAAACAGACTGAAAGGATTTTCATTAGACAATACATAAAAACAGGTTGATAAGGCCTTCTTTCACATATACTAATATCTGATTGAGACATGCCTGACATTTTAGTAAAAGGGCTGCTTTATTTGATCGAGTCTAATATTAAAGAGATTAGAAAATGGTTAATCAATAGATCTCAGTAACATCACTGCTGAAAGTTACCGAAACATAAGATGCTTCAGCCATGGGACAGCGCAAGCCCAGAGCATGTACACCTCTTCCCAACCCATGGAGCCCTCTCCTCCTCAGGCTCCGAGCCTCTCCCTTGCCTTTCATCGAGCACCCATGTCAGAGCAGATGTCCCCACAACTTCACTTTTTTAGCACCCTACCCATTCATGATGGCCATCTTTGTACTAAACGCAGGTTGTGATAAAAATATTGTAATGTTCCATTACATGTAAAATTCCATAATATTGCTTAACATGAGTATCAAGCATGGGGAGAATGCAGTTTCCAACTATATGTTTTTGTGTGAGCATGCAAAAGGTCTATATGCCTTTGAGAAGTAATATTTGCCTACATAAGACTGGAGACAAACTCTAAACCACAGCAACATTGAGGAGGGGGATTTGGGGAGTAAAAGGCTGAATAAGCAGCTCCACAACACTGGGAAATGCAGCCCTTGGGGGCCTGAACACAACCATAAACCAAACAAATAAACAAAAAAAGGAGCATCATGTAGCCACAGGGGACACGTGGCATGACCTTGCTTAGAGCATTGCTGAGGTCATTCCTGGATATGACATTTTCTGTTGCCCACATTGGGAGAAGGATGTGAAAACTTAGAAGGAATACAGAAATGAACTACAGAAATAATAAAAGCTCTGAATATGTGCCTTGAGAAGAGAGGTATGAAATACAGTTTACTTAGTGTATCCAGAAATGTCTTTCTTACACAGGGAAGAAAAGCCACCTCAGGGCTGATCAAAGATCTGCCTGTCCCAGGCCCCTACCTGTACTGGTACCAGTGCCTTTCCAGGGAGGGCGTAGGAAGAGGGCAAATACATCACCATGTGCTCTGAGCACCTGGGATTTGGCTCCATCCCAGAGCCAAAAATTATAGCCAAATACTTGACAGCCTGTGAAAAGATTTCTCTCCTGCTGGTTTGTCCATTCCCTTTTTGATTTGATCTGGGGTTGTTGTTGTTTTTTGGTTTTTGTTGTTGTTGTTGTTGGGTTTTGGTTTTTTTTTTGCATCCACAGCATCGTGTGGTGAGGGGTTCCCCACCTGAAAGACAATGCTGAGCAGCTCCAAAAGATAATTATTCTCACTACCTTGTAAAATGGTTATTACCCATCCACATAGAGTCCTTAAAAGTCAAGTTGAAAGACCTAGCACTGTTTTTATCACACCGATCATCAACAGAAGTGTTTCTCAGTCTAGTGCTACCTAGAAGACCGGACTATATGAAAACTACTTTTCCTAGCACGTCACCTTTGAAATACGAACAGCCAGCTGATGTCATACATCATTCCCCCAGGCAAATCATATTTCATTTTTCTGTTGGGAACCAAATTGGTTTTGGTGCCATTCCCACAAATGGTTTTTCTTCATTTATCAAAACGTAGATGTGCAGGGGCAGCAAATTTCAATTATACTGACAATGGCAGACAGGAGGAAAAAAAAAATCTGCTTGTGTTATTAGCTCATGTAATCCTGCTTGCTTTGCACATGGAAGACCCTCACTGCTTTCAGCAGGAGCAGGACAGAGGCACTGTTTGCTTAGACACATCAAAGGAAGATAAATAATTGTGCTTTAAAAATAACATAAAAAGGGGGGGGAAAACCACAGAAAAATATTCAAGAAAGCACACTGAGACCAACTATATATATCCTAGGCAGGCTCCTAACATATGACAATGAAATATACCAAGTATGTCTCTTCAGCATCTTGAAATTCCTTTTTTCGCATCCATGACAAAATCAAAATGGTCTTCCATGACTGGCCCCACCTTCCTCGCCACTAAAGCCTTTGCTCGCTCACATCTCTGCTCCTCCACTCCAGCCGAAGCCTCGTGCCAACCCCTCTCCCAGGCTTGCCTACACTGGTCCACCCACACCTTTATTATAATGAAAATCACACTTCTCTTTGACTTGTTCTCTCCATAACATTCTGTATCCTTGTAGCAAGCCGATTTTAGGTCCAAAGCTGTTCCATCTTCTCATGTTCCAAACAACCATTCTTCAGCTTCCAAATCCTCCTCAAAGCACTTCTCAAAAAACTGCTTCTTGCCGGTTGGTGCTCTTACTGCTGCCGTCTCATAGAGGGAGCTCCAGCTTTGCAACTGCTCCTGAGGTGGAGAAGACCGGACCATCACCCTGCTGCTCCCCAGTTACTACTTATGGCTAAGTGGCTAGGGCTATATGCAGCGTTCCTCTAACCATCCCCAACCTTCGCTAGCTTATGGCCAAATAAATATTATATTTATATATTGCGCCAAGCAAATATTATATAGTGGACAGCATCATACTTTGCTTTCTTCATGAATTGTTTGCAACTTCTTTATTTCTGCGCTCAGGTTCAAAGGCTTTGTGTTGCCTATGACCCAGGAGAGAAAGCTACAGCTCCGAAGAAGTCTACAGCCGTGGTTTGCAGGGAGGTGACTGCACCCAAGAGCAGGTTGCATCTTCATAAGTGCACATTTATTCACATATATCCTTACTACAACAGCCAAGGGATCTCTTCAGAGATCTCCAAAGCATAGGATGTAGCTCTCACGTGGGAGGGCTCTGGGAGAAGTAGTAAATTTAGGAGCCCCTTTTCAAAACAGGGTCTTTAAAGAACAGGTCTGTTGTAAGGAAAATAAAGAAACATCCGGAACCGCACGTTTAGCAAAAGTTTACAGATGATCTAAAAATAAAGGTGGGGCAAAAGGGAGACATTTGAGTCAATGTATGTACTGTAGAAATTTAGGGCATGATTCATTAGCCAAAAAAAATCTGAACACCCTCTGTAGCTATTTTCAAGGAGGTACATGCATAATTTATGTGGAACAAGAGTGGGCTGCAATTTCCCCCACACTGCTTCTGCATAAATTACACTGGCTTGTAATTCATCACACTTCTGTTTTTCCTGCATGTAAGTGGTAACCTCTCATTTAATGATCGCAGAAAACAGAGTCATCTGCAAAAAGGAAGGTGAAGTATTTACAGGTGAAGCAGTTGCATATCTGGCACATACATGTGGTCCAGAGAACTGGAAAAGGCACCATTTTCTGGTAAGGGGTTTGCTGTGTGGTGACTTTTCAGTTATCTCATTTTCAATGACCACAGTTAACAACAGAATACAGAATTCTTTCTAAATCACCAGCACTAATCTCAGAGAGGACCAAAAGCACAAGATTATGCAGAATTTTAAAGCACCAGGAGATTTGTTATGGAGGGATGTAAGCTGCTCAATTACTTGTTAACGGTCTAAAGGAGAAAAATCCTTACATGCATTAAATGAATAAATAAAACACCTTTCCTTCGAACAAGGGTAAAAACCCACACGAATCTGACACATAGAATAAAAGCTCCATTATGACCAATTACCCAGTTGACTGAACAGAGTGAAAAATGTACAGCCTTTGCCTTGCAATACGAGCATTGCGATCTCTGTTGAGTCCACCAGTCCTTCCTCTAAGCAAAGATGGGGAGAAGAGAAAATTAACTGTGTTCCAGTTGATCAACAAGAAGCTGGGCAACAGATTGGCACTAATAAGAAGTACAAAGCTCGCACCAAGAGATCCGCTGGGGACATCAGTAATACATTTGTACCAGCACATCTGACAAGAGGGCAGCGCATTAGAAACGAACAGGAACAGATGAGGATGAAGGAGGCACACTGCACAGCAGGGACACACAGTGTGCATGCCACTCTTCATTCTGTTCTTCGGAAGACAAAATCAGCCAACATAAATTTCAGCATTTACCATGAGAAGCAAGTTCATTATAAAAATCATAAGCAGGAGGGTTTGGATATTCAGCCAAACAGATGGGTGTGCTCTGCTCAGCAATGCTTACATCATTTTTTTTCTTTTTTTTTTTTTTTAATGTACTTTAGGGCTCTGAAAATCGTCTGTTTGACAGTAAACGCTGTCTACCCCATGACTACTGAATATGGCTAAGAGTAAAGCACCCTTTTCTAATCAGTCTCCCCTCCCTGAGGTTGGTGTTTGGGGGTTCAACATTAAGATTAGTAATTCACACTTTCACTTTAAAAAAAAATAATTGCAAAAAGAGTAATACAAAGAGCAAAGGTTGTTTTAGTTGTCTTTCATCTCCTTCTGCATCTTACCATTCTGCCATACAGCCTAATGCAAGTCATGCAGCTCACCCTTGGATCCTTCATGCCAGGATTGTGCCAGGACAGTATACAGGTGAACAGGCCAGGACTCTAGGATTATTGCAATAACTTTGTAAGAGTTATTCCATCTTTATTTTGTTTCATAATGTTTCTTTCTGTGGTAAATAAGGAATCTTATTCTTGGCTGAGTGGAGATGAAAAGGGATGAAAACAGAGGAACCTGCTATAGGACCAGCTAGCATAGCTAGGACACGTCTAGCTGCCCCCTAAAGGAAAAGGGAAAATGTTCCTTCTAGAATACATATGAACAGGGGTGAATAAAGTCATAGAAGATGAGAGTTATACAAGAGCCACCCATTTTGGCAAGCCACTACTAACGTTATTAGTTCATATACTCTTTGTTCTGCAAACCAGCTAGAGATATATTCCACCTCTTCTTTCTCAGTTTCTCCTTTTCCCCCTTTTTCTGCTTCCTCTCACCTTCTTCCTCTGCCCCTGGTTGTTGTTGGCAATTTTGTGGATTTTTTTGTTTTGGTTTTTTGCTAATTTGATGGCTGGCACTCTGTATGCTGGGCAGCTCTCATTAGCCAGGGAGCGAGTGTCGCAACATGCTGAGTCCACTGTCAGTTTTATGAGAGAAATACAAGATGTGGCAAACAGAATGTGAGATAAGAAAATAACATTCCCAGGAAAAAGGCAAACAAAAAAAATCCCAAATAGCATCCACAGTCAAATCTAAATAGTTACTTAAGTAAAAAATTGTGATATCCCCTCTTCCTGCTCTTTTTGTCTTGTACCAAACTGGGTAACAAGGCAGCTGATGAAATTCAGCATGGAGGAACGAGAGGCACCTGGGGTGAGAAAGGAGACAGACAAGCCTAGGCTAGTGACCAGAGGGAGGTTTCAGAAGAGAACGGGAATGCCAACAGCGGAGTTGGAAGAGGACAGAGATGAGAAACAGGGCAGTGAGCTGCAGGAGGCAGCACAGGAACACTGTGGTGAAAGCCATGGACAGCAACTAAGCGATGGGAGGCGAAACATCAGAAGGAGGATATTAGTTTAGAAAAAAGGGTGAACGTGTCAGGAAGCAAAGCATCATGCAAAGGTCTGTTGTGGCACATGGCAATGCCCATTTACTCATACCTCCAGAATCTCACTTCCAAATTGCCTCAATCCTCCCTTCACCTCACCAACATCCTTCCTTATCCAGCTTTAAACCTGTCCTGGAACTGCATCCCTGGCTCATGCTCCTCTTTCACCTTCCTGATGCCTTTTAACCCCATCTCATTCTTCATTTCTCTGCATCTCCGACCTGACCTTCTTCTCTGAAGAAGTGGGTTACATTTGGCAGTCCTGGATTCCCTCTCCTGCTATCGCAGTCTGCAGAAACGTGAAGATAAGCTTCATTACTGTTGCCACCCAGCGCTGCCACTAGCAGCTCTCCCGTCTAACACCCCCAGGTCACACATCTCATACATCCACAGCCATCATGGCAGAGCAGCTCACATTACCGCCCTGCGGGAGGGATGTTTTGTCCCCATGACCCCAACATGTGGGGAGGGGGGAGAGGGAGGCAAAGATGCTCCCAATGGCCCAAGATGATTAAAGCCAAAACAGAGGCAGAATATTTAAGCCATAACTGTCACCAGGCACTTTGAAGATTAATGACTGGCTGGACGTTTAACATATCCTGCGACATTAACTCCAACTGCTCATTAAGCCCTAAGAAGTGCCTGATGCTGAGGTCATTTTTATCACCCTAAGATGAATAAAAGAGAGAAGAAAAAAAAAAAAAACAAAAATCTACAAGCTTATGAAATTTCTCCTAATGGGAAAATCAGTTTCAATTGCTAAGAGGTCACCCAAGGAATGAACGCCCCTCCAGGCACAGCAGATCAGGTCAACCAGTCTACAGAAAGAATTGAGTTTGGACGAGATTTCTTTTCAGTTCTTCACATCTTCCGTATTTAAGAAGAAACCATCCCTTTTGTGGCTCAATGTCTATGACTGGGCCGGCCATGGGGAATCTGCCACCGGAGGGGCTCAGAATATCTGACCTGTCATATTAACTGGGGGAGGCATGGAAAAGGGATCTCCATTTCAAGGTATAACCCCTTTGCTTTTGCATTATTTATAGATACATCCTTCATTCCTAATCACAAGCACAAAAACAGCCATAACAAACATAGATGCTTTAGCAGAACTGGCAGCCTAATTTCAGCAGAATTTCATTTCAGTTAATTCCCAATACAAAGTTTCCACTCATGAACTTCCAGGTACATAGTGCTTTTGTCATAAAAGGCTCAAAAAACACTTCACAAAAATTTGAGTAGGACACGTATGTATGATGTGCATGTTGTCACCAAGGTCTTGTACAGGACAAGGTACCACTGAACCCATAAGGTGGGAAGTAAAGAATATACCTCACCACAAGAATTTGGGCAGGCAAAATCCAAATCAAAGGTATAATTTGGTTGCAAAATCATAAAGTAATTTACCTTTATCTTTGGAAAGAGACATGTAACCCTGTAATTATCAAGGCTTACTGAAGTCACAAGTGAGGAGCTTAATTTAGGTTTTCTTATGTAGCATGCTGGATGGGATTCCTCTGCTTACACTCAGGTGTCTAAGGTTGTTACAAATGACCAAGCAAATCCCGTGGGGCTACAGCAGGGTGATGGTCTTCCACAGTTGCCCAGATCCTACCTTCTAGCTGCCACAGCATGCTGTCCTTGGATGCTCTTGGCCTGGGATGTCCCGAGTGGGATGAGACACCAGAGCTGAGGCAAGTGACTCCTTCCCTTTGCGTCCAACTACTGCAGAGCGCACCATGAAAGAGCCTGGCTTCCCAAAACCACACCAGAAGTGTCACCTCCTCTTTCACCATCCAGATGAGCACCCTTACAAGTCTCTCCTGCCCATGGTAATTCAGGTATAAGCTTGTTTTCAGCTCACAAGACCCGATGTATTCCCACCCAACGAGCAGTGTGAGAGAAGCTCTTCACGGAAAGCTCAAGAAACAAAACCAAAGGGCCACACGAAACACAGTCAGCAATACCATGAATGTCTCTAAAACACCCATTAGGGTGTAAGCTTAAGGTGACACAGAAAACCCCAAAGACGCATTTTCTTCCTGAAATGCTTATAATAACAGCTAACTAATTTTTGTATGCATTACACAAAGAGAATCTACTATTAAATTCCAATGGGAATTTGATTACAGAGCTGCCCACGTGTAGCTCACTGCCTCACTGCACTGCTGCTTCTTCCTCCCAGAGAATAAACCACTGGAAACATTTCCACAGGTGAAATGTGCAAAATTAATGGAATATCACTGGGTAGAAGCTACCAGATTATCCCAGTAAAAGGATTATCTTGACTTTCAAAGAAACAAGTGTTTTGAAAAGGTGTTTTCAAAATTCTGACCTGTAGCATTTTACTACATTATCTGAATCAGGTTATCAAATTTTGCAAGTGATATCAAAATGTATTAAGTGCATTAACCTAAAGAAATATTGAGACATAGGGACAGCTCGTGCTGTCTGTATGTGTAAGTAGAAAAATGATATATTATATAAATGGGGGAAAAGAGTCACTAGTTAAGCACTGAAACCACCAGTCTGCAGAATGACCGTCATAAAAATACAAATGATAGCAGAAACAGAATACAAGTAAACCCAAATGAAGATTACAACTAGAATATTGCTTCTTCTGCACAAGAAAAGGTATCATAACCCAGACGCAAGCAACACAAAGCTGTCAGAATCCAGTATTCAAAACTGACTCTTACTTAAGGACGTTAAATCTCTTATTGAGATTTCCCAAAACCAGTGATGCTCATCGTAAAAAGTGCCGAGGAAACAGAGTGCAAAGAGGGTTTATTATTAAGAGGGATTGTGACTGAAGTGTAACTACTAAGATGTATTTTTACCCTACTACCTTCAAGCATTTAACATGCTACGTCCCATATCTCACAAAAAGACAGGTGCAAGTCACTTTGCAAAAAGCAGAAACCCCAGAGGTTGGTGTGGGACCACTCGCGTACAACAAGGTACCCCTGGGAATGCCAACACCGAAACTCCCGACAGCCATACAGCAACAGCCCCCTTTTACAAGCCATGCGATTTGGGAAAGGTCACAAAGTCGGTTAGCGGCAAAAACACACTTTATTTGTACACATCACAGATGACTTGCAGGGCAGAGAACGGGGGCAGGAAGGCGTCTCCATCCTTCCTCCCCATGTTTTAAGAAAGCTTCCAGTTCTGATTAGAGGGATAGGGGAAGGCACACGAGTGCTATCTATTACCCATCCCACTTTGCCCCAAAGCACCAGGGACAGCTGGAGACCTCATTACAAGCAGCCAAAAATTAATACAACAGACAAGAGATATGTTGTTATTCAGACTCTCTAAACACATTTTTGACATCTTTTCTCAATTGTCATATTATGTGACATCGATTATCAAAATTACCTTCTGATTGTTTTTATTACATTGACTGTTAGACAAAAACTGTCTTTAATGGGAGATCTTTTTAACATCCCATGTGGCTGAAGAAGTTCCCATCTGAATTTTATTTTGCTACAGCTCTGCTTTATTATTTTAAAGCAAAATTTTGAAGATTATGCACGTCAGGCTTTCCAATATAACCCTGAAACCAACAGAAAGGAGTTAAGAAGCTATTTTCTCCAACTCTGCAGGTCACTCAAGACCTACGGATTTTAGGAAAATGCTATTCCTGTCTCTACCCTATTCTTTTCAAAGCAACAGAACATATTTTAGCAAATACAGGTTTGGAGTCCCATGTAATCATCTCTGCTTCCTCCATATTCAGCACAGACAATCGCATCGAGATTGCATTTGACACAAACCATTGGTGTCCATAGAAACTGCATGACAGCAAGCGCAGGCAGAGCCTGGGCATGGCTTGAGCTCCCGAAATCTGCCAATGTGGCTCGAGCGCATGGCGTTACACTATAATCACACAACTGGAGTTTTGCACATTCTGTTACCGCGCAGCAAAAATATCGGGGGCAAAAAAAAATACCAGTGAGACTGTCAGAAGGTGGTGGGCAATGGGAGGTGGGAATGGAGCTGCCCAGGGCGCTCGAGCCCCAGCTTTAACACAGGGTTTGTAGAGTCACATCGCACTTTTGCCTCCAGTTTCCCCATTACTGAGACAGTAACAGCACCTTGCATTTATACTGTCATATGCTGTGCATGTCTGTAAAGATTTTTTTAATGGTTACCTATTAAATATTATGCATTTGGTATTATGCTAGTATTCTAAGTGTTACTGTAATCATGTAAATATTTCACAGTAATAACATTGCATGAATAAAGAGAAGTAATTTTACAGGTCACACTAGAAAAGTACATTTAAACAAACACCCACAGTATATACAGAGACAGACAACTCCCAAATACGAGAAATTTTGGATGAGGAATAGCCAAATCCTATTTTTTATTCATACCTACGCTGCTTATGCTATTAATATCTGACTTCTCTTTTGTGACTTTAGGCTATTTTAAAAACGAAACCTTGTTACCATGGAGACAATAAGCCGGTCAGCACATCTGCTGAAGAATAGGACATAAAATTTTTAAAGCGAGAATTTTGAAGGCTCAGACTTTTATGAATCTGCGCCAACGACTCCATCAAATACACATAAAGGAGCCTGATAATTTAGTTAGCTGTCACCTACCAGATTTCTGACAATCTTCTTAGCTGTTATTGTGCACCAGGACCCACCAGCAGAGATTGCAGCTCTACGAGCACGGGCACACTGAGGAGATGAATCATGTTTCGCTTCCACGTGCTGCCCTGGCCACACTCACGGAGCGGTGAGGACAACAGCTTATTATGAACATAACCCAGTGAACCTGCCTAAAAGGTTGATAGATGGCTCCAAACAAAACCAAAAAAACAACCGGGTGATTTTTTTTTTATTTAAATGCAATCATAATTGTTATTTGCTTGCAAACAGACACACACACAAAAAATCTTTTTCCGTTTCTAACAGAACACTAAGTGGGAACACAATTTGAGATTCAATTAGAACATTAAGAAACATTCAATTAAGCCTCCCAGTGACACAGAGGTACACAGCTACACTCGCTTTCCAGATGAAGAAATGAAACTCGCAGAAGTCTGCTGGTTTCTTCATGGTCAGATGAAGTGATGGCAGAATTAAGGAGAGAAGCCAACTTTCCTATCCTCTGTTTTATAACAAAAAAAAATCCCTTTAAGTTGCCTTCTACTGTTATTTCAACCTTGTGAAGCTTGTCCCCCACCCACCACCTCTTCCTCCCAACCATGCAAGGAGAAACCCAAGCAAGGCAGGATTTTGGGGTACCTGGGATCACAGCAAGACCATTAGATAGGACAAGGCAGCTTTCAGGAAGGCAGATGTGCACACATAGGTGTGACAGCCACATGCCACCAGCTGTTACCAACAGGGAAGCCAGGAACGCGGGACACACTCCAAGTCCATTAGCCTCTCAACTGTATCAGAAGACAACTCTGGAAAAGCTATCAGCTCCATATTCTGTGATTCTGACTTAAGCCACATAGGCAGCATCCCGTAGGAAGTTATGGAGCAGAGAGATGTGATATGAGAGTCATCAGCACCAGTGAGCTGGTTAGAAGCTGCTCAGGTATAGCAGCCTCCATCACTGAAACAGGCACAGCGGTAACAAAGCATTGTTTTATTTCACAGCCTTCATCATTTCAGTATTTTTCCTAATCACAGTTGTCATTACGAGCCTCACCAAGGGTCACAACAGACCTTCTCTTCCAAACCTAGCTGGACCCATCAGTTGGACGATCTCTCTCCAGCTGGCAGGAGACAACTCCGTGAAATCTCTCCATCCCATTGCAGCCAAATCCAGCCATGGTGGGTCAGATCACCCCAGTGCCAACTGTTCAGGACCCAGGTACAGCCCCTATGAAATTCAGGCGATAATGACATCAATGGAAAACACTGATTTCTCTTGAAGCTCATAGGACCTTTCGTAAACTTACTCCATGGTGCTGTACGCAAGAGAAAACTGCAAACCAGCCTCAAAGTCAAATGGTTGTTGGGGTACTAGAGCAAGATGGTCCGTGGAAATTTATTTCAGTTCAAGCATACCTTACTTTGCCTTATTTTAAATCTACATATTTAGGTTAAATCAAAGTAATCTGGTCTTAAGTATGGTTTAACTTGAAAGAAGCAACTGTTGTATTAGTTAACTACATCGATTTAAGAACAAATGTGAGTTAAAAAAACGTCACTCTGCTGTGCAGACAAGGCTTATGTTCTTTGGAGAAAGGGTTGAATCTTTTATTCACCTGTCAAATGCTTTAACAGTTTCTGAACACCATATAGAGAAAAGTAACAATCCAGTCCTGTGTCTAAGGAATAATCGTATTCTATGACAGCAAGTTATATTTTAGAAATTAATGACTCATTGTAGAATTGAGCTCATCCTGGTAAATTACTGAAATTCTAATCTGCTCCTTTGCAGATATGTATTTTATCAATCTAATCAGCATTTGATTTTGAGAAATGCCTGGTTCACTGCACACCTAGGTTGGAACGGACCACACCACTCAGCATCATCCACCTCCTACATACCAGAAAACCTGTATTACCAAAGACCAAAACCTCAAGAGCATCAACTGAGGTCTCATTTCATTCTGGGGAAAATGATTTTAAGACAAAAAAATGCAGAACTGAAGGAAGAAATCAAGTGCACATTAAAAAGTTTGTTAAGAAATGGTCACTGAAGCTGCCTACCTACATTGCTGAGGAGCAAAGACCAAATGTTGATTCCCCCTAATTCAGATCATTACTTTACAAGACAGTCAGCAAATAACATCAGCTTCAAAACTCAAACTTGTATTTCAGGCCATGCATTGCTCTTGAAAACGTTGTTGTATGTAATTAAGCTAACATCTGCCAGAGCTGACGAGCAACCTTGTCTGCTTCACATCTGTGAAGTCACACCTGAGGGGGACACGGGGCAGCTCAGTGTGCTGTGTGCCGAGGGAAAGGAATGAATAAATAAAGTCAGGAATGACTTTATAAATGACAACAAAGAAAATTCGGACACCCTTAAAGCTTCCCAAATCTGACCTACAACTATTTTTGCTTGACTAACCAAGAAGATATCTGAATGTAGATGCCAACATCCAGCTAGAGTCCAGCGCTCAGTCCTATGGGAAGGACACCACAACCCCACCTCCACACACAGAAAACCTCAACTGAAAACAAGGCAACAAAACTCTTGAAAGATTTTTACTTTTTTCTGGTCACAAGATCATTAACTTTTTTAAAAGGTTGCTACAGCTTAAGAGCTGGTCTAATAACAGAAAATGCTGGTTTTCTTTTCCTCTCAATATTATGTGGGAAAAATTATATTTAAAAGGGGGAACCACAAACATTGCAAAAGATGCAACACAGGTGTAACTATGTTTTAAAAGAAAATTAACTTTAGCTACCCTAAACATAAGCAGTAAAAAACTTACAGAACTAAAATGCATGTCTAAATATGATTTTATGTAAGGCTAAATGTGCTGGGACTGAACAGGCACACTCGGTGGCTTTACCTGAAGCCTCTGGCACGAGCCAGAAAGAATTTCCACCGATCACTATGAGTGTTTCAATAAGATTATATCACAAGGCCCTGCCAATTTCAAAGAGCAGATAACCCCTGTATTTCACTTCAAGCATGTAAGTTATGGTAAGGTCATACAGCGAGGCAATGCAGCACATGAGCAGACAAGTACCAGCCCCGTTGGGGACCAAACCACCAGTCCACCACCAGGCTTCAGTTCTGGTTACACCTTCAGAAGCAGAGCTACTGACACCTCTTCAACACAGACCACCTCAAGAAAGTTAATTGCACAAAACATTTTTTAAGTGAGGAAGGGCATGCCAAAGGGAGATCTAGAATAAGGAGAGGTTCACTCACACCTGCACTGAGGGCTGCAGTTTGGGTAACAAAACGGAAAATGTATAAACACTTCATGTACCCCTGGTCAGAGCAGGCAGACGGGCACCACTGTGGGGAGACACCCGGCCGAGCTGAGGAGCGAGGAGGAGGAGGAGGAAGAAGGGAGGCTGAACCTCCACCTCCAGCACCACAGTTAAAGAGCGGCCACCATGGCACTTTCTTTTGACAAGAAGCGATGCTCTAATACAACCTTTGGGTGACGGTTGCTGCTCTTCACAGGTCACTTAGCTTTTCTCAGTGAAATAAATTCCATTAAAAAAAAAATCACAGGCAATAAGTCAATGAAAAGTCAAAGGAAAAAAAACCTGCATTTACTCACAAGTCACACTATGTCACAATAAGTGATGGAAACATAAAATCTTCCAGAAGAAAACAACAATAAATTATTATTAAAGCACTTTTCAAATTTATAAGCATATGTTTTCATCTGACCTACATATTGTCTTATAATTGACTTCTGTCCCTTAAGGGGGTTCTTAAATATAATTGAGCAGCACCTGCCACGTAAGAGGAAAAATTTTGTACACCCGTTCCTTGCTCAAATATCACACTTAACAGCTTCAGCACCAGGTTTACTCACAACCGTGGCCATGCCACTGGAGACAGAGGTGCCCATCCAACAACCTGGGAACCTCCTGCACCTGAGGTCACTCCAGGACACAAGTGATCTTGCTCACTGGGTAGGTCTTAGGCTTTTTTTATACCAGCCCAATGATTTTCAGCACATACCTACCTGTTCCCGCTTGCACATCACTCCATCCGTGTCTTCCAGTGCAGCATTTCCCACAGCAAGAGGCAATTAGGGGCCCTGCCAGCTTCCCACTCTGGTGACACTGGAATCAGGAGCTCTGCCCTTGCTGACACACGCATGGGACTCAGCACCATGAACTGCCTTTGCTTATCACCACATGGGATTGACAAAAATGCAAATTCAAAAGCCCGTCCAAACATTATTCCCTTACTAGATTAGATTGGCCAATGGATTGAAACCAAAAATTAAGTGCAACATAATGAAAAGTCAAGGAAAGAGTTGAAGTCTTGGGGACCTGTGCCTCTCCTGACACAAAAGGAAACCAATGAAACAATTTCCACTGGTATTTTGGACTTGGGCAAGAAGATGGTGCACAATTCCTAATGCATACAAGATCTACAAAAGATTAAAACTCTTTTGGGACATTCATTGCAAATCTTACTGACAGAATTTCTGGTTTTTTTAAATTATATCTACAACCACCACAATGTTACTTGAATTTAATTCCTGCTTTTAGTACTTTTTTTTCACACTTATGCTTCTAAAGCCTGATTGCTGTTAGGGAAAACTCCGCAGCAGGGGGAGAGGACAGCAATGCTGGGCAGCTGGGACTGCTCTGCATCTGCGGAGCCAAAATCTCCCATTCTCAAAGAAAAACCACTAAGTGCAAAGGTTGAGAAAACGGTCTCATTCAAGCACTAAAGGGGCAGCAGAAGCACCGTTGTGCAAAGGAAACATTGTCCTGAGGGGCAGAATTGTCCCATGATGAGGAACCTCCATGAAGCCCACATGAAGGAGCAGCAAGACCCTCACGCCGGCACGTCTCCAGCTCAGCCCCACAGCACTCTCCCCCAGCAAGGGGCAGGCAATCCCGGAGGTGGTTTGGTCGCTCAGCTCACACAACTCAAACGAAATCTTCTTGGCCGTCTCATGGCGAGAGCTACTGCACTTGCCTGTTGAAAAGTTGCTAAGGTAGTCACTCCAGAAAGTGACAGCAATGTGTCTGCTCCCTTCTCATTTGGGATAAGCAGGTTCTGATATGGACCAATTTGGCAGCACCCCTCAAATGTGTTACCTAATGTAAAGCCCTTGAGCGGGGGTCAGAAGTAAAAGCGAGTCTCCCCATCTTCCAAAGAAGACAGCAGACAAACAGATGTTGAAGCACTCGCGGAGCACGCCATGACCCAAGACATGGGACGTAAAAGAAGTGCAAAGCACAGGAAAGGCCCCAGCGCGTTTTGCACAGGCATGAGGTGTGCGATGCCGTCCCTGGAATTCAGCTGCAACGCCCAGCGCGTCGGCTTGAGGAGCCAGGCTCTTCCACACCCGCAGCAGCTTTCCCCGGGCGCTGGGGCAAGTGCTCCCTCGTGCGAGGTGTTCAAAATCCCAGGTCACATCCTCTCTCCCTCAGACACCAAGTGCTCCGATGACGCCGATTACCCTCCGTTTGCCTAAATCACAAGCCCTCGGTTTCCGTGTGAGCACAGCATGAAGTCCACCTCTTGAAACAATGTGTCTGACAAGCTGGAAGATTCTCCAGGACATCTCCAAGAAGGGCCCACAGCCACCTGCAACATCTCCTCAACCGCTACAACAGACCAACACAGGCTAAAACTACCTTTATATTTATCTATCCTTGTTCCAACTCTAATTTACATGGCTGAGACCCCATTAAACATCAAATTCTTACTGTGACACTCCCATCTCATTCCGCTGGTGCTGGAAACGGGGACTGATAGCCCAACACCGCTGCAGTTCTGCTCTGGGCTGGATCGGTGACAAGGACACACCGCAAAGCAAAATAAAACTTCCCTGGATTATTTAAATCTTTCTCTGCCAGACCAGCCTCACAACTTCCACGTCCTGAGCAAAATACGCTTCCACACATGACAAGTGCCCCCGAATTTGTAAAGGGCCCAGTTCTGCTTTCCTCGCGCTTCCTTAAATTTCTACTGAAGTCACCAAGGGATGCGGGGGGGTGTGGGACACAGGTGTGAGCTCCAAGAAACGTTCTACCTCCTTTACTTTTGAAGGAAATCAATAATATTCACTCTAAGAAGCATCCTTCAGGAGAGAAAGTGATGCTTCAGTGAGGCTCGGGATGTTCACCTCTACTTCACCCAAGGAGAGCCGGCGGGCGAGAGCGTGAGACCGGGAACGGCGAAGGAAAGGGTAACGATCCGTACCTGCAGGAGGTTTCATCTAGATTGCTCGTGCTGCTCCGGCGGCGCCAGGGGAAGCAGGGCTGCTGTATAATTAGCACTGACGAGCCCCAAGCCCCAAACTGAGATGCCAGTGCTCTTGACACCTTTGCAAGTGTCTCTTTTTTTTTTTTCGGAGACACCCAGCTCTTTGAGACAGAAGCTCTATAAAAATCTCAGGTTCCGTTCTTTAAGAAAAGTGTCTCGCCCTCAGCGTTTACAGGGAATAACCAGAAAATCAGAACAATGTATCACTGCCTTCGGGGACTGACGGCAATCACAATACCAGAATTAAAATAAATCATGACTTCAGGCGGGTTTTTTTTAGGCCCTTCTACGAATTCTGGGGCTCTCTGGCTTTATAGTTTCAAGTCCAGCTCTGCCTTGTCCCCAAACTCCCCGGCTCCAGGCGCTGAGGGGACGAGCAGCACCACAACTTGTGAGGTGCCCTGCGCGGGGCCCGGCACGGAAAATCCCCCCCAAAATACCGCGATCTTTTATTAAAAATCAGCCAAAAGGGGCTTCACGAAAAGGTTAACTTCTCCCCCACCCCGCCCCTCACCTGCCGCAGGATGAAGCTGGTGGAGGTGGTGCTGCCATCCGAGCGCTTCAGCCGGCTGCGCCGCGTCGCCGTGCCCCTCGTCACCTGCCCCGGGGGGGGACAAGACATCAAGGTCGTGTCACCGCCGCCGCCACCGCCACCATCTCTCCCACCCTCCCAGCCCCGCCGTCCCCCGGGGCCGGCACCCACCGCGGCCATGGCGGCCAAGGATCGGCGGTTTCTCCTCAGCCGCCGCCGCCGCGCTGAGGGGAGGCTGAGGGCGGGGCGGGGCGGGGCGGGGCCGGGACACGCGTGGACACCGCCTCGCGGGCGGCCCGGCCCGGGGAGAACGGGGCGACTCCGCCACGGCTGGGTTCGCCCCGTTCTCCCCGGGCCGGGCCGCCCCTGTGGAACCGCAGAACGGCAGGGACACGTCCCAGGAGACCAGGTTGCTCCAAGCCCCGTCCAACCTGGCCTTGAACCCCTCCAGGGATGGGGCAGCCACAGCTTCTCGGGGCAACCTGGGCCAGGGGCTCACCCCCCTCACAGCAAACAATTTCTTCCCCACATCTCATCTCAATCTCCCCTCTGTCAGTGTAAAACCCTTCCCCCTCGGCCCATGGCTCCCCTCCCTGAGCCAGAGTCCCTCCCCAGCTTTCCTGGAGCCCCTTGAGGGCCTGGCAGGGGCTGGAAGGTCTCCCCGGAGCCTTCTCTTCTCCAGGCTGAACCCCCCCAGCTCTCTCAGCCTGTCCCCACAGCAGAGGGGCTCCAGCCCTCCCAGCATCTCCGGGGCCTCCTCTGGCCCTGCTCCAACAGCTCCGTGTCCTTCTGCTGTTGGTGCCCCAGAGCTGGAGGCAGCACTGCAGGGGGGTCTCCCCAAAGCGCGGCAGAATCCCCTCCCTTGAGGTGCACCAGTGACCCTTATTCCCCATCCTGGCTCGCTGCATCCCACGCAGGATGCTCCTGCTGCATCCCACATGGGACCCTGCCCAACTGGAGACGCCTTGGGCAAGTACTGGCCCCTGAGCCCGGTTTAACCTCCTCAAGCTGAAATTGAGCCACAAGTGCCATGACTACGTAAACCCCAGCACCACCCAGTGCTTCTGGGTATTGATCAGCCTTTATTTGCAACAACTACTGGTCACACAGAGTGCCACGATTTCCAGGGTACAGAGGAAAAAAAAAAGAAAAAAAAAGAGAAAGCAGGAGATAAAGTGATTTGTTTGAAGTGAAAGGGGAAATCTGGGGAAGAATTGGAAGCAGGACCTGGATTTCCTGCTTCCCACCCCTGTGCTGTAACTGCAGGCACATTGCACCTCCCACTGACATGAGTAAGAGGAGAAACGTGTGCATCTTTGAACTGATCTCACATTTACACAAGAAAGCTCTGAACACACACACACATCCCTCTGCTGAAGGTCCACGGCAAATCACAGCAAACATTTCTCTCTCGCCGTAGACACAAACTGACGATTTTTTTTAATTCCTTGGATGAAATTAGGCAGCCTGGTTTCTTTGTCAAAGATGAATGTGGGTCATGAATGCTGTAGTCTAAATTAGATTATTTTTAAATTCAGTTTAATCATTAAATCGGTACTAGGAAGGATACTTCTCTTTAAACATTAATCTTAGTGCAACTGAGTATGTGGCTGTTCCCAAGTAAAAATACTGTCTCACTTTAACAAGACATAGTAATGTTTAGGTTGAGATTCAAAATGAAAAACCAAGAAGCATTTGCCAGTAGTTCGGCAGACGCTTGGCTTTTTCAGTGCTTTGTAAGATTTAGGTTTGCAGCCTGAAGTGACTTGGAATCAGCCCGCTGGGGTCAGTAACTCGGAAGGGCTGTAAATAAATGACAAAATGCAGTGATTTATGTCTAAATAACCATTAATGCAGCTGCCCTCAGGTATATTAGACTCCGTGCACACATATTTTTTTTGGTGTCCATTCACAGCATTAGCAGAAGGTATCTTTAAAGCACAAGGATTTCTTCTTATTTTGGATGAGCTAGAAATCTCTGGGTAATTTGGTTAGAATCTTTGTGAAAACCTGTAAGAAACCATAAGCACTCATAGCTCTTACTGAAGAAGCTTAATACAACCAAATTTAAAGAGTATATTTGCTTTCTATATAAACACCTTCTCATTTGTGGCGAAACATATTATAATTTAGTGTAAGGTTATTCTCTTCAGTTCCCCAGCAGTTAACAGCTGGTAATATTCTCTCGCTAACCCAGTGAGCCGAGCACACAGGCACCTGGGGCAATGGAGCGCTGCTCCCCATTTAGAAGAGCTCGTCAGCAGAGGTGAGGCGCAGCACAGCTGTGACATACCGGAGCAGAGCGCTGGCTGTGCTGACAGCCTGCGGGAACAGGAGGAGCTGGAGCCCGCTGGGCTGGTGGCCGAGCCCACGGGTGTGCGAGCCCAGGTGGGCTCCCGCGGGGGAGCAGGGGAGGGCTGCAGCAGGGACGCTCAGACGACACAGGGATTGTGCCTCACCTTCCTGGCAAGGACTTCGCTACGTCGCAAACAGAAACTCTTCACCCTCATCTGTTAAACAAACTTTGTTTTATTCACACAAGGCAACACACACGTATTGCAGACAGGAGGCCAAATGGATATCCCAAGAAAACAGATCCCCTCTTCTTAATACTGCAAACTCTTTAAGACAATTTTCTGTAAGAACTGTGATACATCTATTAACCAGTACACCTTCACCTTAACCCGCTGACAAAAGAGAAGTAGAACCTTGTTCTCAATTCCAAGTCCAGGCGTGCCACCTGTTGCTGGCCAGGTCACCAGTAAGTAGATGTTACAGTGCCAGTGACGGGAGCAGAGCCGTGAGAGCTCAGAACCTGCCCCAGCCCTATTTCCTTTCCTTCCTTTTTCGTTTTCACCAATTCAAAACAGTTTGAATCAGCTTCACATAAAATTTAACTGGTAAGAACCATAAATTCTAAAAAGTTATTCATTCATTCATTCAACAGACACATCACAGTGTTCAATGTAAGCAAGAGTAGTGCCTATTATTTCTTAGAAAAGATGCATAGATTAAAATAAGGAAAAAACCAGTATCTTCCTATCAGAAAATAATTCCTGTAAGAGATTGCAGCTGCAGCCGTGTCCCCCTCAGCTCTCCTTTCTTAGGGACAGCCTTCAAAAGAATTACACTGTTCCACAAGTCCACAAACACCTATGAACAGAACCTAAAGTAAAACGAACACAGAACATTATTTTTAACGTTTACTTGTTACAGAAACAACTGGATTTTTTAACATTGTAATTTCAGTACCAAATTAAACAGACAATGCGTTTGTCACATCAAGGCTGTATGAAAGACCACAATTCCTCAGAACACGTCTCTGTGTGGCGGTATTACAGACAAATTCAATTGCTGCTTTCAGCTAACTTAGACATAATAGGTTGTCAGCTCATACTAGAAGAAAATTTTTCTAGTATTGATATTTTCAACACCCATGAAACAAATATATTACAATAAAATTCTCATTATAAAGTTGCAGAGATTTCTATGTTAACCATTAAGAGTTTCTATGAAAAAGCAGAAGTTATCTACTGCGGATTCCTGATATAAAACAGTAGGTAGAAACCTAATGTAGAAATCTGAAGTTAGATAAATCCTTTGGCAGCATGTTCAGTTACAATCAGGCCTTAAAAATAAATATGATAATGTATAGAAGTATGAAGAGAAAAAAACCAATCCTATTAACACCAAAACCCTCTAAATACACTATTTTTATAATAATAATTAAATTATTTTACACTATCTACAAGTTGCATATCACAGAATTAGGAATATAAGAGATGACAGAATGACAAATCCTGCTTTTATAAAATTTCAGGCTTTAACAGTATGCGTATATGTATCCGTGTAGAAAATCTCAGACAAATGAGTATATACATTATTTATATTTAATAATTAACTGAACATAATCAAATCACATCTGTCTAGCCTTCTCAATTTAAGATACTCAGTATTTCTGCTGGATCAAAGTTTTGAATCCAACAAAAATACCTACCTTAATCTCAATTTCCTATCCAACTTGGAGAAGCTATAGAAATGATAGCAAGGTTTAGCTTGACTACATACCAACTTGGAACAAAGTAAACTCTTACAAAAAAAATAATCTCCAAACAAAAAGAATTTTGATCAGCAGCATTGAAAGTAATTATTCTTCCTAAAGAACGCAAGGAACAAGTTATCAAAATACTTCAGTATTGCAACAGGTGTTATTTATACTAAGCTACTTCAAGGGGAAGGATAAAGACAAGTTAAAGTCATGTCAAAAGAAAAGACAAAAGCTTCCTTCCAATTGCACAAATTTAAATTAAAAAAAAAAAAAAAAAGATTTAAAGGGCAGGTACTGAATACCTTATTGCATAAGCATGAGGCTGCAAATGAATAAGGTCATGATACTAAATAGAAGTGGAGGTGGCGCTGAGTGAAGGGTGTTTTTTATTACTCAACAACAGCCTGCAATCTGATAGTTCTCATTTGGTAGAAAATTTATACACCAAACATACTTATTTAGACATCTGGGAGTTTCATGCATTTAATCAACACGTTTTTATCAGTGATTTGCTTCCACTATTTTCCCAATCTAAAGATTACTACTCATCATAAAATTGTTAAAATAATTATAAACATGACTATGCTAAAGTGAGTAGGTATATAGAAGAATGATTTTTTTCAGAGGCTGAAACAATAAAATAAAGAAATCCCACATTCCTGGAAGATAATTCAGCTCATCTGCTCCTCTTGTACAAATCCCACCCATTAAAAAAGTGCATCAGGGAAGAAATTCTTAGATTTCTTTTCTTAGCCACCAAATGCTACACTTCCATGGTTCCAAGGCAATTCCTTTTCTAAAGACTCGTCTGTCATTTTCAATCTGCAGCCACTCCTTGTATTACATGAGAAGCACAGTCCCACTCGCAAAGCACCTGTATTCTGCCTGTACAGATAGTGTGTTAAACACACCTCTTCCAAATGGTTAAAGAGTTTCCCCAACTGTAGTCAGCATTTATTTAGCCATGGAAATGGTGGCAGAGAAAGGAAATCCAAGAGAGGCAAGAACCTCCTGGTCCCAGAAGTTCCACTCGGCTCCCTATTGGAAAGGGAACAAGGCAGATTCTCACAGTCTTCAGCTTCAAACATTCTTGAGCCCCTCCTTTACCACAAGGAACTACAATACTCCTTCACTTCTAAATACATCCAAAAAGGAAAAGAAAAGAGATTTTGTACAAGTTTCTGGCTCAGCACCTTGTATCCACAGAGTGCCCACACAGTCAGCTGGGAGCATCCCTCGCCTGTTCTCGCAAAGGAGGCTTGTGCTTGCAGTGCCACCTCCGCCAAAAGACACAAAACTCCACCTGTTTTCTTCAAGAGAAACACATCAGGAGGTCTCTGTAGTTTCCCAAAACCTAATAGGCAGCACTGTAAAAATCTCATTTCTCACACTTCTGTAGGCACGTGGTCCTTGCTGTCACAATATCAAATCATTTTCTCTTCCCTCTCTCATCTGCTGAACCCGTGCAGTTGTTCCAATTACGCAGTGCACATCACGTAAAGCTCGCTACAGCAGCGCAGAGAGAAGGTGGTACCTAAATCAGCAGAGATTCCGTAAAGCCACTTGGACAGTAAGATACCAGAAGAGGCAACGCATAACAAGAGCAACGCATAACAATGATTAAGCATCCTCAAGTTTTCAGAAACACATTTAAAAGAAAATTATTTTTGGACAATATTTAACTTAAGATTCGCAAGTGGTATTTCTTGAAACCACTGAAATAAGGGCTTAAAGTCATCTGAAATTATTTTAAACCACCCGCTAATCTAGTTCAATCTATCTTTATGCAAATGCTTAACAATCAGGTCTGATGCATATTTTTACTCTGCATCACCCTAATGCAGGAAGTTGGGTTATTTAAAAGGAAAATGTATTTTGATATCCGTGACAGGTTTTCATAGAAATCATTAGGTCAGGCAACCTTTATTCATTAATTCAGAATATGAGCTGGTTTGGTTTTAAAGGAGAGGTTGTTGGTGGTAATTTGTTTGTTGCTGTAGAACGGAATGAGCAGGAACTGCCACGGGATAACCTGGTCCTTGAGGCAAACTGGATGTACTGTTCTGGTACGCCGACATATCCACTGACATTCCCATCTGCTGCTGGGTGTAAGCAGCTGTGCTGGCAGCTGACGGAAGGCCAGGGGTCTGGTTCACGTACGTCTGGTTTAACACAGAATCTGGTCCTGGGCTGTAACAAAACATAAACAAATCTAATTCTGACAAGTTCATGTCTATTTATCTGATAAGTAGATTTGCAAATAAGAATATTGCTTAGTTCAAAGTCGATCTGCATGCTCTCAAAATGATCAAACAGTATTACCTGTCATTGAAAATATCCCAAGAACACCCAACCTCTAGACAAAGTAGTAAAATTACTATCAAGAAGGTGATTTAACAGTTTGCTGAAGTGATACCTTAGATATGCAGCTTGAGCTGGCTGAGTTGCTCCAGAAGAGTTTATACTTTGAGGCAGAGACCTCAACTGCCCCATCTGATCAGGTCCTAGGCTATAACCTGGGGAAATGGTGACTTGGTGAACACCCTGGATCATGTAGTTTCCACTAGGTGGCTGTACAGGATATGACTGTAAATAAAGAAAAAAATACACTGTATACCTTTTATTTGCAATTAAGTAGCAGCAAATGGGGCACAGAATACAACACTGAACAAATATGTCAGGATTCAAAAGCTGAATGAACATCAATTGATTTTTTCCAACAAGGTTCTAAAACCAAAACACATAACTTATAGCACGTAAATAGGCAACCTTTATTTCATCAGAGGGTACCTTTTCCAGAAATGCACTGTTAACGAGGTCAGTGCTTAATATCTGGAAGAAGAACCTTTGTATCACGTATAAGACCTCTACGCCTCCCAGAAACCTTCTTTCTTTCTCTCTAATTTGCCTTGTCTTTAAAACGTTCAGCCCTTATATATTTTGAGGCACAGAGCTGCGTAGGAAGATGGGCACCACACGAGATTTGTTATTTCACACATTTTGGAAATTAAAACTTAAGAATATTCTAAGACATATAACGCAAAAGAAAAGCAAAACCTTTAGTTGCTTGTATTTCTGGTTTAAGATAATGCAAGTTTTCACTCAAAATTCAGATAGAACAGGTGGTATAATGTGCTTCATCTACAGAATTGTATGCTGCTCGGTGGTTTTGCACTAAGCTCAGCATGGTTAGCATTACTTTGTATTCTTCACCCCTGGAAGCACACATCTTGGAAGAAATGGTAAACTCCAGTTGCCTTTTGGCTTAAATTACTTTTTAACCTCCAAATATAATGAATTTTCCATCATTACCAGCAGTTAAGGACATGAAATTACTTTTAACTGACATATTTTCAGATCTGGCAGTTGCCATGGCAACTATTCTTTTCCCACTGAACAATTAACATTAAAGTAAAATTCACTTAAACTAAAAACACTCATTCTATGCTTTCCCCAAAAAAGATCTTTAAAATCACTTTCTCCTCCATTTTTGTTTTCTTAAAACATTAATATGGCACATTAGAGATACTATAAAACAGTCTTGAGCAACTACACCCCCTAATACAACACGTTCATTTCTTAAGAACAAAAAGAGAGCTAAAAGCAGACTAGGGTTTCTATACTTAGAAAAAGTACACTGCACTCATGATTAATGTACTAATATTAAAGTTCACTCACATCCCCACTATTAGATAAGAAGGTAACATTTTACTTGAAGACTGAGGACATGACTAACAGCAAACCAAGCTGCTGAAGCACACAATTCTAACTGTAAAAAATTAATCACAGAAGGAATCTTTAAGTATTTTCAATAGAGTACCTTTCTGTTAAGTAGAGCAAAATTAACAACTCTACCTTACTGTACAAGCAGGTAACTGCAAATTGAAGTACTCTGTTCTACTGTGTAAATGGTGTTTTATTCCAAAGGCTGTAAGAAGTCACCAGGCAGTGTCGGATTGTTTGTAGGCTAGCAAGAAAGCATACACTTCATTTTTGCTGTCATCTTTTTAAATAGAAATCTATATTGGGAAAGTCTCTATTTCCAGAAAGGGATACTGACCTGCACTGAAACGCCAGAAGATGTAGGTGGGTATTGTGCAGGATGGTGGAGTTTTGAGTAGGCTGAATACATTGGTGTTTCATTCATCAGTTTGTTATAGAGCTCCAGAGCTTCTAGAACTTTCACATTCAATTCCGATAATTCTGAATGTTTTCTGTTTCAAAACAAATATACGCAAACACTAAGTTCCTCTAACAACTAGCGCTGGATGGCAAAGGAGTGGTTCATTAAACAGTTCTGACTATGCAAGAAAAAAACAAACTTAAAAGGCAGACGGTGAATTTCTTACGCATCTACATTCTAAAATCGCCATTCTGTTTTTTACACCATTCTGTTAATTATATCATGGGACTGGAAGGAGAGTCCAAGTGGTGAACAACTATTCTTCCCTGGCTGCAATAAGGCAAGCAACTCTACAGATGTTAGTTAACTTTTCTTTTCACCCCCAAATATGCCTCGGAGTCTGAGGGGGAAGAGGTGAAGACAGCGCTGAATAGATTTTCCTGTTACGGAGGACAGCCAGCAGCAGACTGAAAATACCAAGCTCTAGACAGAGCGCAAAAGGCTATAGTCAAAAAGTGCCAATATAAAATGAAAGTTAAAAAAAAAAAACACCTAAGTACAACTGAACAATTTAACGTAAATCATAGTAAACAATGCAGAAGCTACATTACAGCTCACCTATCTATCTCTTCCAGTTTTTCATCTATCATTGGACCCATCTGTTGACAAATATCTGTGAAGACAAAAAGCGTCAAGGTAGTTAATGTCTTACACAATTAAAACTTTAAATGCAGACAAAAAATACTTTATCCAAGTACCCTAAAATAGCATATGAAATTGGAGAGTGCACCTAGTTATCATGTGGGTCCCATTCCTCCAGCCCAAATAGACAGGAAAAATACTTTGGTTGTTCTGCCTTGTCAGCCTCTCTCTTCTTTCCCTCTACCCTCTCAAACAAAAGGCTACTGATGGAAAACAGAAAATTTTGCATTTCTGCTTGCACTGTGCAATACCTATGACTGTCACCTCCTACTGGAACACCTAACCTCAACTGCCTATGAATCCATCTTGATCTGTTGTACTGTACGGCTTCCTTTACCTTCCCTTTTTCCACTCCAGGAACACTCCTTTTTTAATGTATGCTCAATTGCTATTACACACCTTGAACTAACCGGCTCCTAAGTGAACTGAACTTTCTCTCCCCTCCTAGCCAGCAGCATTTTGGAGAAATTTTGACACAAAATTAATTGCTTGTTTCAAGCAGAGTTTTTATATGTAGATGGATCTTGCAAAGATCAGGCATTGCACACTCGCTGGAAGTTATGCAAATTACTCTGCTAAACACGGAGTTGGCTTGGCAACTATTAGAGAATTTAGAGTTATACGTATAGCCCCACCCTCCCACTGTGAAATAAGCTATTCTGCAGCACACTATTAGTACAAACCACAGTTTGTCTAAGCTTACAATAAATGCAAAAGAATTACCAGCTCAATCCACAAAATGTAACTGTGAGAAGAAATACAAAACCTAGGCAACGTAGTGCTCAAAGTACCTTCTGAGTCTAGAAGATCCGGAGAATCAAGCTTTAAATCTGTAGGATCTATACTCTGAAGTACCTGCAGTGTTTTATCCATCTTATCCTGAAAGGCGAAGAAAACATTTAGAACAGTTATTTTTGAAGCATGGCAGAGACTGTTTTAATGTTCCATTTTTAAAAAAAGTTATTTATATAAAAAACACTTATCTGCTAACATTCAGTAACAAAAGAATATTTCAACCAATGTAAAATCTCAGCAATTTTTTATATTGAAAGTGACCACATACCTCATCTATATAAACTGGCTCAGGTTCTACTTTCTTAATTTCTTCTGTAGTATCCTCAGGAATAGAATTTTGATCCACAGTTGCTGAAAGAACAAACATTAGTTTCTTTTCTGCAGCTGTGTTACTATGCTAACTTAAAATACACATTTTCCCCTTGCTTGCCATCAGATCTTTAAATAAGAGAGAAATTTGAATAAGTACTTTGAGCAGTGATGCACCTAGCTGCTGGAGAAGGGAAAACATTCTGACAAGCTGCTTCCTTTGGGCTGTTAGCCTGATTGTGAACCTGGGCCCAGCAAGGGAAAAACTCTTGAGTCACATTAGCATCTAAAAAACACCTCCAACACACATACAGTTACTTTAAGCCAAGTCATAAGCGTTAAGATTTATTTTGGTATCATGAGCACAAATAAAGCTAACAATGTGATTCTTACAAACCGCTGACATGGGTATGGATATTCTCCTATACTAGGTCTGACGTCTGAAGACAAGACTTCGACATTTTAAATGGCAAGTTACTGGATTTATATGCAATATGTTACTGACAAAGAATTATGGTAAATTGAACTGAATTTCTATAACAGGAAAAAGGTAACAACTTAGAAGGGAATCAGAAGACAGAAATCACTGAAGTGAGCTACAGCAGTGGTAGACAAGTGCTTGCTTGTTTGAAACAAGGGTGGGATTTCTCTTTCAATTCTTTCCTTGGGCTGATTTCAGGAAATTATTTTGCTCATAGGCTAATCAGTAGTTCCACCATAAGCCCACCTTTCTAAAATAATCTGTCAGCTTTTAGTAGCTAACTTACCTGCCTCAGGTTCCACAGTTAAGTCAGAAGTCACAAAGTTAGATGGAAACAGTCCTACTCCTCTATGATTTTCACCTTTCCACCAATTGGTGTCACTGGGGAAATAAAGATGTATTACAAACCTCAACATTAACACTAGCGTCAGCGACATGTTTTGGGCTTTTGACAGAAAACCTGTGATATCTAATACACTGTTTCCCTGTGTATCCAATAACAAAGGCAAAGGAGAACATTTGTAGAGATGAGCAGCAAAGTCAAAAGAGCTGCCAAAGGGCAGAGGGGTGGGGAGAAGGGACGAGGGGAAGTAAAGTCATTTGGTAGCAATCACTCAAAATTTAACACAACTCTTCAATCCTTTAGATTGATTAGATGATAGTCCATTACAGCTTCATCTAAAAGTTTACAAGAATTACATAAGCAGGTACTAACATTAGAAATACAATTGATCTGTCACCGTCTATTAAATTGGAACAGCATTAGCAGTGAAGAAGTTCTGTTTCTTAGCTATCATTGGGGCAACGGTGGTAACAACAATAATTATCTTAAGTGTTATTTCTTCAGTTTTATTCTTAGCAAATCTGGTGCTTCATAGCGAGAAATTTATCAATTTCTGGAAGTAGCTGGAATTTAGCACTGTAATGCGTATGTATATTCTTATGACATACGTTATAACTAACTAACGTTTATCTTACAAACTACAACTAAATTGGACATATGTATTGAAATACCCAACGTAATGCAGTTAGGTTCTCCCTGCACCAAAAATGACCTGAGGTCAAAAACTGAGGGTATGGAAAGAATCATGAAAGATAAAGGGATTTGAGGGGGGCCAGAGTGGCAATATACATTTCTGTATGGAAAAAAGCATGAAAGGAAAAAAAATGCTATCCTGAGAAAACAACAGTTCTGGAATAAAAGCACTTTCATTGGAGTATATTATACCTGTCATCCAAAACAAAAATAATTTCTCCACTTTTAAAGGTGAGCTCATTGTCCTCGACAGCTTCAAAGTCATACAGAGCTCGCACCTTCCTCGAGTTCTGATTGTTTTGCTGGATTTCTGCAGATGGGTACAAGGATTTAGTTTCCATTTGTTGCTGCTTCTGCTCTTGCAAGGACAATTCGATAGCTACAATTAGAGGAGGAAAAAGAAAAAAGGTTTGCATATTTTATAACTGTATACAAAGGCAGTTTGCTTTCCTAATAAAAAGAGAAAAATATTTATTGCTATATTATAAATATGCTCTGTTTCTGCTTCTCTAATATTTTACATTGAAAATGCTTGCTCCAAACTACTAGCCATATTTCACATTTCAACAGCTTTACTCTGCCTTGCAACAGGATTAGAAGACAAGATGTGATCACACACACGTTTAAAAAAACTTCTGCTTTTCATAGTACAGGCCGCTACTTGAAGCGGTGCACACACTACTAATGTCAGCAGCATCATTAGCACGATCAGAAATACTGATAAATTCTTCACTACGACAGCTGAACAACAGTAACTACATCTAAGGAAGAGGAAGAAGAAGAAAACATTTAAATGTTCTGATTTTTTTTTTTTCTTTTAAAGCATCAAGATGAAGGCTAAAATAAAACATGTGGGTGCAGGAGGGAAAAGACCAAGCTCTCTGGAGAGAAAGCAGTCACCAAATAATGCTCATGGCTACGTGATGGGGCAGAATATCTCTCACCCCAAATCCTCATCCATGAGAAAAACACCTTGAATGACACAGTCCACTAATTCCCAACCTACTGTGCCCTTGCTTTCCATTCTATGCAGCAGAAGAGAGTACAACTTCCTATTTCCATGCATTTTAACCAAACTTTAGAGCACAAGTCTAACCCAAGGCTGTGACTAACAATTACCTTTAGCTATATCTTCATCTTCTTTGTTTTTACTTAATGATGAACCATTCTTAGCAGCATTTATGGTAGCCTGCAAATGTATTAACAACAGAGTAAGTTCAGGTTACAAAGGAAAAAGAAAGCTCTATAATTATAGACTTTAAAAAAATCATAGTAAGTTGTTCCTGGTTAGCTGCCCTACTATAGCATTTCTTCACTGAATCAAGATGACACTCTAGAAGAAAAAAATTTACTCTTCAGAATCTCAGCCAGGTTTTATTTCGTTTTCAGCAAGGAACAAAGTAAAATAAATAAGATCTAATTTAAATAGCTGATCTAATTTAAATAATCATTTTAGCCTCATTTAATGAAGTGAAAATACTCGTTTAAATGACTGCTTTTTTCACCTTTGTCCTCCAGGCCTCCACCCCTCCCTTCAAAAGGGAAGAAAAGTTCTTTGGAGTCCTACACCTGTGAAGACCCAAGTTATTAAGTAGCAGCTGGGCTCGTTGAAAAGGGAGATCTCTGTATTACAGCAAAAAGCCACCCTCCATCTCTGCTGGTAGGACAACAGGAAGGAAAAGCAAATGCACATCAAGTTGGGAGCTGCTGACTTAAATAATACGAGTCTCCACAACAGCATAGTGAAATCATTCTTAGAGTTTTCCGTCTGACAAGGAAGTTTTCCTGCACATAACAGGAGTGAAGAATCTCGTTTCAGACACTAGCCGTGGCTAGGACTTGCCAATGGTCCTCAAAAACAATTCTCTACAAGTGTACCAAATACTAATAACCTCAGATTTGCTTGTTTGAAGTAAAGTGTATGTGGTAAAAACATCAAGATGTCATTTTACATGCATTTGTAGGAAAGGAAGCATAAGGTTGCCAGTACTCTAGATCTTACACGTTTCTGTCATATGTTTTAACACATATCCTAGATTTAGAAGTGAAAACATCTGTGTGGAGGAATGAAAGATTGTAAAAGTAAAAAACCCCTCTGTTTAATACAGAGAAAAGTAAACTTCATGTAAGGAATATGTAATAGAAGCTGCAGTTCTAATTTTCAGGACTCATCTTCACCTGACTCATAATTAACAAGAAAATATTTAGAAGCATCAATAATAAAGCACAGAAAAAAACCACCTGTCATCATATCTGCCAGCTAGAAGATTAGGCATAATACACCACCAGAAGTAAAATACAAAGGGTGAGGTTAGGGATTGGTGCACCCCACCTACTGCAGGGCCAGAACAATTTGTGACATGGACAGGTAACAGCATGAACAAGAAATGGGGACTTGGAAAAGGAGAGCGTAGCACAGATCATCTTCAAAAATGTCTCAGTGCCAGATATTGCCCTTTGTTTTGTGAGACACTGGGAAGAAACATGAAGGTGTGCGCTCTAAGTCAGCAACTAGAACCATGAAACACCAAGTACAAAGCGTGGGTGTAGAATCGCTTTGATTTAAGGTGGTGACAGCTCAATGAAGCTCTAAAAATCATTGAAACAAAAGAAGGATCGAAAATGAAGCAACTCGTAAGGGCATCATGAAATAGCCTTTAGCCTGTTCTTAGGAAGGCAAGGACGTAAAAAAGCACAATGAGTAGAAGTGAACCTCAGCATAAGGAGGCAACCAAACGAGAACAAGGATCATACTCTCCTCTGATCGAAAGCACCAAAGATCTCATTTGGACAGCTTTTCATTTTGTTCTCTGCCAAGAACAGTGAAGCTAACAGTACCACGTATCCCAAATCAGCTCTTACCTGCGATCCAGCTGCAGGAAAAGTTACACCTTCTTCTTTTAAAGATTTAATGGTTGCAGATATTAAGCTACATTGCGGGTCTTTCTGAAATTCTTCTGACCACTCCACCATTAGGGTTTTTAGTTTTTCACACACTTTCGGATGGGCCTAAGAAGACAAAATTGCATAGAAAGGGATGCTTGTACCTCAAAATGAACAGAAACAGTTATTCCCTCTCAGTAGAACTTTGTTACCAAAACCATTTTACTATAGGTATCCTTAATAATTGTCTTGATTATAAAATTTGGAAGAGGAGAGCCCAGAATATATTGTCTTTTATACAATGATTCTAATATTTACAGATAGCATGCTTGGCTTCTGGAGCACCATCCTTTCATTGGGAAGCTGGCATAGCTGTTTCCAACACCATTACCCCAGTGCAGCAACAGACTGCAGGTAGTTCAGATTTCCCTGATTCTATCAAACAGCTGCTTATTTTAAATCAGGGCTCCTTCAACCCTTCAGCAATCCTCTGAGGCAAACTCCCTTGCACAGCCAAAGCTCAGATCTTGCAGGAAGCTCACCTACCTATACTGCTGTTACTTTAGTGGAGTCCATCTTAGGCGGTTAAGGAACAGTTAAGGAAAAAGACTGACAAACTTTTTGACTTTTCAAATGTTAGCCATGTTTCCATCTCAGTAGTTTTGGAGAGATTCAGGCTACCACACTTACACCAACTTTTCTGCACCTCTATGTTAGTTACCCTCCATTTTACCTCAATTTTCTCTTCATTGCTTCTAATTCGTATTGTTATTCCCCTCCCAACCACCTAAGTTGGTCTAATATAATATACTGTCTTTCCCTACAAGACAATACCCCCTCGCTACCTTTTATGACCTCTGCTGTCTTCTCCTCAGATGCCAGAACACATTTCTCCCTGTTGACTTCTCAGGTGACACGATCTCACAAAACACGATCTTTGTATGCACATACGTATGTACGTCTCCTTGGTTCAGATTCTCTCACAAAAAGGAGTTACGCATCACGTACAGTGCCACCCAGCTCATGGGGACAGTTTATACTACTAGCCCTGAATTAGGAACTGAGGTGGAGGGACACAGCCTGGTAAAGGAATGCATTTGCTTGCAGTGGGGGCAAACCAAGATCAAGTTCATGCTCTGCCTGCAATTCCTCTGTCTCCCACATCCTTCTCTAGGCTCTTGCACAAAAGAGCCTCTACAGCTCCCCTTCCTCCACCCTCATCCACAGGATTTACAGCTACTCTAAATCCACACAGGCTCATGATTTCATTCAACGTGGCAAATTTTATGTGCTAACAACCTCACCTGATGTGATAATCCACCTTCAGAAAAGCAGGTCAGAGTCATGTATTACTCTACTGTATGGTTAAAGAATACCCTTCAGAGTATACCTCAGTCACATTAAACATCAGCTGCTGTTAATCCTGTAATAGCCTTCAAAAGATTATTGGAGCAAAAAAGAACAACTCTTCAATAGAGCAGCTAATATATGTGAAGGTCATGCCAACACTGTGAGGGTCAAACATGGACCAAAGCGCTTCAGACTTCCTGGTTTTGTTGACAGTTGCTGAAGAGACTATAGTTCAAACCCAAAGGATCCAAACTAACCTCAGGATACCTGCTGGCCAACAAGGGTTCTGGGGCTGCTGGGCTCACCTACGTCTGCTTCACGTGGCTGGTCGGGTTAAGAGCCTGGGACTGCACAACTGCGGTGCATGGCCAAGATCTCTCATTTGGGTGCAGTTCAGACCACACTGTAAGCCTGTGCCTCCCATGTAAACATATGCTGAACAGGAAGAATGCTGACAAGTTTGGGCTCAAGTATGCATTTAATTGAAAGAAGAGATGTAGCTTGATAGGCTCAGCATCAGCACAAAGACATTTTTGACACTTGTCTGAACTAATTTCCTTTTGGACAAAAGGGAGAAAGTACAATTTTATCAGCCCTCTGAAGATTATTCCTCCAAGGGGGCCAGGGGTAAAATGTAAGTATTTCCCAACAACAAAATAAATTATGCTCCTGTTCTTCAGTGGGATTAAAGGTTTGTTTTTACATCCACGAGTGCTGTCAGACCATGAAGGTCAATGTTCTATTTCAGAATGGACCATCGCTAATGAGAACAAAGGGGAGCACTTTAAGACCTATTTTTCCACACAAAGCGAGAAACAGAAGAGCTGTGAACTCATTTTGCTTCCCAGCAATTTTATTAGTTTCCTTAATTGCTTTGCTCCACCTCTGATGATTCCAGGCCTCCCATATATTTGAAGACAAACTTCTTTTTAACCCATTAGCCATTTTTGTCTTCAACTGGAGCAGTAATTAGGGGAAAGCTGTTGCTGCTTATTCCATTCATTACAACCAGATTTAGATCCCATCAGTTGCTTTGACCCTAACCATTTAGGTCTTCCTTTCTTGGTTACCTCCTCATTCAGCATTCTGAGAATCTCTGGACACTACTAAAGTTGTCTGAAGACTTTATTCTTTTCCTTGCAAAAACATAATTTAACAGTTTATCAGTTCTCACAGTTTTCCCTTTGCACTTCAGCCCATGAATTTCATTCAAGCCAAATAAAAACTGTCTTCAAGAAAAGCTGTCTTCACCATTATCAAATTAATTGTGCTTATGAAGAGTGACTGATTTTAATTAATTGCTCATGTAATTTTGTAAAAATTTGGAGTAGGTATTATCAGCCTGTCACTTCTTCAATACATCACATTTTCATAGTAAAAATTAAAGTACACAAATTTCAGTGATAAAGACAAATAACCAGCAGTATCTGCAACTGCACCAAAACTAGGAAATGCATATTAACTGCAACATTAGTTTTGCCAATTTTTTGCTATGCTGAGACAAAGCAAAGAAGTTACCCAAATAATTACCCCCCAGTACTTAAGTTTACAAAAAATTACCTTATTTATTATACTTCGAGCTTCACTAGCAAAATCACGAGAACATACTTCTAAGTGAAATATTTTTCCACAGTTTGATACACAGGCTCCTAAAAGCTGACAACAGAAATACAATTGTGAAAATGTATGACAACAATGAAAATAGTCCAAAATAAAAGCATACATAAAAAGAGTTACATTTAATCCTCTGTTCAGCATGCACACTCTCACTGACTTCTACTGGAGATATATATAGGTATTAATTGATCAGTACACATTTATAATAGTTGCATTACATAAAAGAATACGAAGTTTACTGAAAATAGTGATAATCTACTCACTGTAAGTGCTTGCAAAGCCACATGGGGAACTTTATGGTTTACTCTCTTCATGATGGCTTTAAGGCAATCCTTTGCTCTGAAAAAGGAACAAAGAAACCACGAGTGATAAATGCGACTGACATGATCCGCAGAATGAACAATACCAGATACTCAAGTTGGGCAAGCAAGCAAAGCTGGGTCTATTGAAAAAAAAGTAACCTAACCTCAACTCTTCCCAGAGCTGGTTTGGAAAAAATATTTAGCAACTTATTTCTTCTTATATGTGTATTGGATTGGAACAGACTCCGTTTATACTGGCATTTTGTATTAATTTCCATAAAACTGCTGACAGGTCATAAAGGGAGCAATTGCCATTGAGTTGTGGAAATTGATTTGAAATAGACAATGAAAGAAATGTCTACATAAAAAAAAGAAGGAGGAGCAGTGATGATTAAATAAATGGTTATTTTACTGGCTACTGTAAAGGGTCTCTATGATTTAATTTAAAAATTGTGCTCACAGGTTGTCAGCTCCTGGATCCCATTTTCAAGACACTAAGGACACAAAGATTTTATAATTTGCTTCAGTAAAATACGAGATAAGTTTAGAACAATGATTAGCACTCTAAATGTTACTCTACTAAGGAGTTTCATACTTAAAATGAGCATTAACGGCATGCACCAGGTACACTGGCTAAGGCATACGTAAGGCTTCTTTAACACCACTATTTTGAACCTCCTAAAAACATGAAATCTCTACATAAAGGGCTGACGCTTGAGTTGCTATATTACCAAAGCACAGAAATGTCTCTGCAAGGCTGCGTTTCTCCATGTCACTCAGCAGCCTCAGCTGGAACGACCTGTGCTCTTCACCACTAGGGCTCTGGTTCCCCAGTCAATTTATGCAGGCACAAGTGAAAGCCACCAATGAAAGTAGTGGACCAAACGCCCACTGTCCCTTCCTACAGCAATGCAGTCCCCTTCCCTTCCCTTCCCGACTGAGGCTTTAGCAGTGCCTGGATCAAGGAACTGATGTGGCTGAGCACGTTAGTCTTCAGCCAGATCACTGCCAAGATCAGATCCCCCAGGAATCCATCGCACAAGGGGATAGAGGAGATATCTGACAACCCTCTTCAATGCAAATTCTCTCTCTTTTCAATTTAAAGTCGTCATGGAATTGCAACCTTAGGCAAAGCTTAAAAAAAACCTGTGCATAAATGAAGCCAAAACTGTTTCACTGTTAACATAAAAAAAGATGTTTGTTTCAAGGTTTTGTTTCAAAAGATGTCTGTTTCAGTGTATTGTGTGTACAGTAGTGAGGAAGACTTTATGCCCCTGTATGAAACAAGCTAAAAAACTGCCTCTATATTCTCATTTTGGTTTACAGCAGTAGTCTGGTTTTGAACAAATTTTCTGATCATTCCCACATGTTGCACATTTAGTTCACAGTGGCATTTTGTGCAAGCAAATTAATTTCCTTTTGGAAGAATCTAAGCCAGAAGCTCCTCTGTGCACGCCAAATGTGCTCCAACATCTCAAGGAGCCATTGGAGGCAGAGCCAGTGACAGGATCTGCAGACAAATTTGCACCAATGCTGGTGTGGATATTAAGTTTAGGAGAAGAGATTAAACCTGTTCTGTAGGGGGGGAAAAACCCCAAACACCCTGAGCTGCAAATTGGATGGATACAGTGGCTTGCGTACCAACTGCTCTGGTTTACACTTCCAGCCCCATCCTGCTGAGTTACTTGATGATGCACACACAGCCAGAGAAATACGGGTTTAGTCCTAACATTGGGTATGTTTGGTGATAGTTAATGTACCAACTATCCAACACAGTCAACATACTTGTTAAGCTATATATTTAAGGGTAGGCAACAACATTTATTGTTTTCAGAAGATGGCTATTAGTGAAGAGCAGGAGGGAAAAAACTACACAAAATTGCAGTACAATATGCTAGCAGTAGTGGCATTTAAAATTCAGAATTTAGGATTTTATTGTATATATAAATATATATATTAAGATTTAATTACATTATTATAGTTATAGATTTTGCATGTTTAATTAAAAAAACCCAACATCCTAATTTTTTTTTTTTTTTTTTTTTTTTTTTTTTTACACAATCTCCTCTCCCCAAAACAAGTAGATTTAAAACAATCCCATCTACTAAAGTGTTCTGGCACTAAAAAAAAATAAAGAATAGATTTTTAAGAAAGGAGATTCTGTATGTTTCTTCTCCAGGACTAAAGATTACCAGATTGAATAGATCTGCTAATATTCCTTGTGGGACATAATTAATATAAAAAGAACTTTCTCAGTGTAATATTCTTAAACATTACATGTAAGTGATAAAAATTCTAAGATCAATTAATAATTCAGCTTATGTACTAA
Organism: Fratercula arctica; assembly: GCA_947846985.1. Classification (NCBI taxonomy): domain Eukaryota; kingdom Metazoa; phylum Chordata; class Aves; order Charadriiformes; family Alcidae; genus Fratercula; species Fratercula arctica. The sequence continues at coordinate 1,910,680 of CANTUZ010000008.1, read as the reverse complement.
TTCAGGTTTACTTGAAAATTTAAAACATCACTCAAAAAGATTACCTTAAAATTCAGCAAATACTTTTCGCCATTATAGGATCACTGAACTACCACTCAGGCTAAACTGATTCAAATTGTTCTGTGTTTTGATACCAATTTTTCCCCCTTTTCTCCACCATCAGTCCCATTGCTCCTTATGAATAAATACAGACAAATTTCTCATCATAAATAGCTAACTGTCCTAGCTTGGTAATTTTCTGCAAAGAAAATAGTTCACTCTTTCCTGCTGGCACAGTTGCTTCTTGAAATTTATGCAAGATCGTTAAATATGAACAACTTGGTCTACTGTGCAAAACTCCACAAAACTTGGAATGCACTCAGCACATACGAATTGCTCTACTAGAAATCCTGTCGGAACATTTCTTTCAAAGAATTTTAAAGCCAACTACATATATTTGTAGAGCTTGCAGAAGTGTCAGATTGGTAGCACTTTTTGCATAGCTGACTACGCTGAGCGTTTTGAGATGCGTTGTCTCTGAAATGGTATTCTTTTTCACATGAACATGAAATTACACGTTGTAATGCTGAGATACAGCTTACCCATTAGGAGTACTTCCAACTTTGTCACATATGTCCATAATAAGACCCCAGTCCTCACTGGTGTTGTATTCATTTGTAGCCTTTTCTATAAAGAAAAACAAGATTGAGTAAGTGTAATACCCTAATAAGTCCAGATTCTAGTCAATAAACACTGACCTCGGTCATACAAAAAAAAAAAAAAAAAAAAAGATGACGACTGACAAAATACTGAGAGGCAGTGTCTTCTACAGATCAGCACTAATTCTTGCTATCTTGTAAAGCGTTATGTACCAGTTTTCATATGGGAAGAACAGCACAGGGCTAATAGTTGTGATAGGTATTTAAAAGATGCAAAAATAGAAACAACTCTTGAAGTGTAATATTGTAAATGATGAAAAAGAAACTGCTTCTGTGCAGTTTGTTTAACTCCAGGTTTAAGTCACAGCCCTAATTTAGATTTGCTGAAGGTCTTCTAACATCTGCATGCCATTAGATATTTCACATGGATGTTCCAAGAAAAAAAAAAAAACAAAAAACAAAAAAAAAAAAAAAAAAAAAAAAAAAAAAAAACAAAAATCTCTTTAAGACTCTAAAGGAAAGCCATCTCCTAATTCAACACACTCATTAAAAATTTTTTTCTACTAGATTTTTCAGGAAATCTAAACACCACAGCAAGTATTGAGAAAAATAAATGGCATGGAAGGATGAATAAAGAACACAGAAGGGACCAAGAAAAAACAAGACCATTCTATCAAAAACATGTATCCCTAATTAATATTTGCTGCATATCATTCTATATATTAACTGATAAGGCTTAATGTTATTTATTTGTGCTATCCTTTTAAATTTTTATTAGAGCCGTGTTATTTTAATCCCATGTAAATATTACAGTTCTATTAAAATAGGTTGTGAACAGCAAATTAAATATTTTATACATTGCACTTGCTGCCTTAGCATTTAATTTTAACCTGCTAACTTAATATTGTAACTAAATTCAAAGATAAGCCTTTTAGATTTTTACACTATATATTAAATCCAGCAGAATGCACTTCATAATCATGCCAATATCATCATCAGTACTTCTACAGAATTTTACTTTGGTAAGAGAAGCCACTAAATCCCTTTGTGACCGAGTATTTTAAAGACTATTTAGTAGATTAAAGCAGAACATAATGGTCACTCACTACCAATGTGATGGTGTTCTGTGATAGCAGCTGTTCCAAAATTACACGGTTTGCTGACAGCAATACTACAGCAGGATAAACCCAATTTCATGGGTGCAATTAAGCATCTTCTCTGCTAATCGGCTTCACTGCTTAGTTTTGCAGTCAAAAGTTGCAACAATGTTCGGGCTGGCTCAGCAGAAAGGCTTCCACAAAGAAAACACAAGCATAGCAGCCAACGGTGCCCCAACAAATCTTTTATTACAGATGTAAAAGCAGATCAAGGAGGAGGAATAGAAATTTGCCATTTTGGCCATAGGTTATCTTCACAAACTAGACTCACTACTTAGAGGAAGAACATCTTGTATTGAAAGCATGTTCCTAGAGCAAAAACCTTCTTCAAAACTTATCCATAAAAGACATAATTGTTAAATTTTCTTTTAAGTGCATCAATATCTTTAGGAGATTAACACAAAATTCATTGCTTGTTCTTGAAAATAAATGAGTGCTGGCAATTTTAAACACTTTAACATTCAATTTCTTAAAAGAAAAAAAAAAAAAGAATCAAACAAAAAACACCCCCATATACACATTTCCTGGATATATGTACCGTAATTACTGAACAATCACAAAAGAACAGCATAATGCAATGTTTGGTGACAGAACTTCAGCCTGGTGTTTCCTATGAAGTTCTGCCAGCTAAAACTGCTTTTTAAAAGCATTGCCTTGCACGTCCCCATCCCCAGTGGTGTGAATCCTCCCATCAAAACTTGTCAGTCAAATTAATCCATCTCATCAAGTGACAGCAGCCATCAGTTGTGCACATAAAGCCATCTCTCCAATGACAAATAGAGCCGATGCCTATAAAACAGGCTGGGCACATTGTTTAATAGCACTGCCTGGTGTCACCCTCATCTGAAACTTGCCTCCCCTCTGAGATTCTTGGCATATTTTAGAGATGCCTCTTTCCACAAGTCCCCCTCTTCTACAAGCAGAGGGAGCAGCTAACAGTAAACAGTAAGAAATGGTGGTAGGTCAACCAAAAGGCCAAGAAAAACTGAGGTTGTGTTTCACCCCCAAGTCTTCAGAACCATAAAAGTCCACAAATGGCAGTGACCAACGCTGCACGTGGGCTCTTCCCAGTCTCGGCAATACCCACCGACTCAGGAGGATGGAAGCTCAGCTAAGACACCGGAGTGTGAAACGATAAACCAAGCTGACATGTATGACAATACCTGCCTGGAGGCTTTCTTCATTGGTTGTGCCCACTCCAGCATCTCAGTTGAGCTCGCAGCCTGCTGATGGGCGATAGCCAGACCTCAGATGGGTATTGTCATACCTGTAAGCTTGGTTTCTCGTTTCATATGCTTCAAAACCCCCAAACCTCTAGACTTCCCTCTTCCCTTCTTTCTCTCTACTAATCTCCCTTTAAAATGGGGAAACAAATCAAATCAGGTAATTTACTTTTGGAGAAGTTATTTTTTAAAAAAAACATAATTGCATCCACAAAATACATATAAGATGGTTTGAGAAGACACACCTATCTGATTCACTAGTAAAAAGCACTCTCTTCTAAAATATCACAGCAAAGAAACAAGCTGAAATAGATACTTAGACATAAAAATACGTAGGAAATTTAAAATTACTTTGATTGTTTACAAGCCAGTCAAATGCAAGCTTGTAAAGTGGCCCTGCAGTGTAAACACCGCAAAACCAAGCACCTCACTTTGTACATGCTGTCATGCAGATCCAAAAAAAAAGATTCCCCACAAAGAGTTCCAGATAAGGAACAGGGTAAAACAAGTGCAGCGGTACAGCTCAGTGGGGCCCCCTCTCCTTCAGCCTGCCAGGAGGCATCAACAGCTCTCCTCCCTCTACGGTGTTGGTTAAGTAGACGTAAGTGTCACTTCTGCCCTCTACAAAAACCTCAAAAGCATTTACCAGAGGATATATTGAAGTTTTCCTGGACCCTTAGAGGAAATCAAGATCAGCTTTGCCTGCCATGACAAAATATGTCCCATGCTATCCTGATCAACTCTTCCACTGTCAATGGGAAGGCTTAATATTTACCAGCCTTCACTGAGAAGTGTTCAACTCCACACCTTCTACACCGTGAAGAACAGCGTAGCTTCCATAATGCTGAGCTCTACTCACTCACAGCTCCTGTGCTTTTTCCTCCTCTCTCCCAGCCAGCACATTCGCACATGGAGGCTTGTCAAGCGCAAACTCTTGCATCTCCACAGCCTGTTCTCAGAGCAGACGTGGTCCCGGTGAGAATATGAAGGCTGCCCTACAGCAAACTCTTACAACTTTTGGTTTCTTCCCTGCCAGCATGATAAATTTAACAGCATCTGTTTTTTTGCTTAACATGAGCTCCAGCTGAAGAATAATGTTGAAGGATAACTACTTCACAGATGCCGAGACATGGACTTTCATCAGAAGAAACAGATGTGTGAGGATATATTTTCCAAGATTTTTTCAGGGCTAAGAGAACATAAACTAAGAAAATGCTATGACTTATATTGTGTAGTCCTCCAATTAATGAAGTAACGGTAGACTTGAGTTAACTTTTACAGAAATAATGATAAAAGCAAAATATGCTGCTTTTTATTGCTGCTTGGTATATTTTTAAAATCCCACAAAAAAAACCCCACAATTAATCATTTTTGACTGGATCAGTTCCCTGATCTGATTGGCCATGCAGCTGCATGAAAAAATATGCCAACATGAGAGAGGAGATAGCACTAAAATGAGCAGCTGGGAAGGGGACAGGAACTGTTTACTGATATTACTGCCAAAAGAAGAAATGCTTGTCAAGCTACTGCCTTAAAACACTGTCACCAGCTCTTCCAGAAAAGAAGGTAATGCTTCACCAAGACATGCTAAAGTCAAGTTTTTCAGGACTCTCCCTCTACCACACGACATCCAAAAGGAGAGCTGACTGTCGCCCTTTCCAGCCTAACAGCACTAATTTTTCTCCCCCTTTTTCACAAGAAAGGGATGGGTAATACACAGAAATAAGACCAAAAGACAGGAAACAAAATACTATGAGGACTGCAACTGGGCAACACGTGGCAAGCCTCAAAAGCCTCCCTGTTTGCATCTTTTCAAACATCAAGCCCTCAGTCTCTAAAGATGCTGGCATAATGTCAAAGTGTCCCAGATTGGCATTCATAATTAAGTGTCCTACTGCACATTCAACTCTTACAGGCCTGGAAACACCAGGCGGAGCTGGCAGCCTCCATCCCTCACAGCTTTCCTACAACACCTCTCTTCAGGCCTGCTGCGTTTTCAGCAATGCACACGCAGCACTGGGATCCCTCAGGTTTGCAAATGCAAAAGCAACACACTCCATTTCCAATACAACACTGAGAACTCTGCAGATATGCCTAGGATTTTTCTATACTCACAATGGCAAGGAGCAAGGAAAACGGCATGAGCATCCAGGGGAATCTTAAAATACCTACATGGACATGAAAAGGAAGAATAGAAAGGGAATTGTGAGAACCTCACAGCCCCCAGAATTCCCCAAGAATATGAGCACCCCAAAAGTTCTGCAGAAATCTCTGCCAATGCAACAAACGTGATACGTTGATACCTACCAAAACTATATCACACTGTTACACAACAGAAATCTCTCGCTGACTGCTTCTGCTGGAAATCTATATCCCATTTAACATACAGCATTAGCATTTGACACTGACACAGCGAAATCAGCAATCCTGGTCTGATGACAGCCCTACCTCTATGCTGGCTAGTACATATGACCTTCAAATTTACAAAATATTTGTTATTTCAATACTAACAAATTACTGAATTCCCTTGAGCCAAGCTTACCAACAATGCCAAATAACATGTCAGTTAAAACAAAAATAAAAATACTAGAACATAAGTTTTTTTCACACCTGTGTCAATTTTCGTGCTAGAAACAGAGAGAAAATAAGCACTCAAGCACTGATTGAGCACAAAGAGCTTTTCAATTTTGTATGGCATTTGCTAAAAACTGTGGTCACTAAAATAAGAATTTTCTAGAGACTGATTTTCCCCCCAAAGGTATGTGAAATAGAATCTTGTCTGCACATAAATATTTCAACTTCCACACAAAGCCATTCTAAGTACGTAAAAACAGAGTTCATATATGAAAAGTGAAAAATAAAAAAAAATAATTGAGGACTACTCCAGACTGCTGTTTTTTGGAAGATCAAGCAGAACCACATGGACGAAAACCAGGAATTTAATCCCACACACCTTCATCTGTGTACTTTGCCTTTGTATAGCCAAATTAGAAAATTCTAGCTTTGATTTAATTAGTGATCATAGACACGCTGACACTACAGTCATATGACTTGCATTTCCAGTAACACTACGTGGTCCCTTCTGAAAAGGCAACCCTAATTGTAACGATCCCAGGTCCCTAATCATGTCACTAAATATTATATTCTAAAAAAACTGGATCAAAGTAGAATATTAAAATAACTTCTTGCAATGTAAGGCCATTTCACTGAGAAGGCTTTTTGAGCCACAATTTTTGCTTAAAAAGCAAGTCTGAGATTTTGTTTCATTGAGTCAATTGGCCGATAACTTGAAAAGCAAGCAATTCTGTTTGTCAGACAATCTGCAAACTACAAGAAAAACACTGAAAAGACCAGGGAGAGATTAACAGAGACTTATACTTTAGAGCCTGGAAAGCACCAAAATTAAAGTTACCAGCAGTTGCATGCTATATAACAAAACATCCCTCATAATAGATTTAAAAACACAAAAAGTGAGGCTATGATATATTAAAAAAAATAATCAAGGCAGGGGTGGGGGAGCAGACCAGTAATCTCAAAAATGAGAAAGAAATGCCTTCAAATTTCAAGCTCAGAATTTAGGAATTTTAATCAGTCAGATCAAGGAAAAGCCACAGACTGAAGACTGCAAAATACAGTCCCTACATTTAAAGTGGTGGGGGAAAAAAGATACAGCCAAGCAGCACCCAAAAAAACCCAACTGGCTTGTTATCAAACTTTAGACCCAACGCTGAAGACTGGGATTATTACAGACTGAGAAATGCAGAGGAAATATGGTGAATTGTAACAGAAAGCAGTTACTCTTTTAGGCAGGCAAGGACATCTTATTCAAGGCTAATCTAACATCAATTGTCCGTTCAGACTGCAGAGCAACATTCCATAGGATGCCACGTGTAAGTTATTAGCTATGTTACTTGCAGATTGATCCAAGAAACCACTCTAATGAGGGCGGGGAGAGTTTACTCCCCAAATGTCTCAAAAATGGGTATTGAAATCAATATTAACATAGCTTGGCTGACACTGACAGCAAGGGTAAGGGTCTTGTAGGGAAGCTAGTAGAAAGTTGGAAGATATCGTCAATAAAAGGAAAGGCTAAAACATAACGTAAGAGGAAACACAAAACCTTGAGGACTGGATTAGGTAGAAAAAGGTAACAAGTAGGACAAAATGCAAATTCACACAGAGTCAATAAAATATTCTCCTAGAAATGAAGTGCTCAGCGGTTGAAAACAAGAAGAGAATGACGAGTACGCAGAGTTCTAGCACACGACGACACAAGCCACCAAGGAAAGGGAGCCACAAAAAGGCAAATACAATCCTAGAACAAAACACACCAGGTAAACACTTCAGCAAAGCACAAGGAAACATGCAATGCTATCATACAAGTTATCAGCGATCCATGATATGGCGTACAATTCTGGCTGCCAGTCAAGCTACACAGAAAAATACTTCCTACTCCCTTGATCGTGTCAACAATCTTACGAAAGATGGCTAACTAAACAAAGGATGAAAGGGAACAGGCTTGTTCTCTACTGAAGGAGCAACTACTTAGGAGATGAAGGTTATTTAAGAGGAAGGACAACACTGGGAAAACAGCAAGTGCACATGAACTAACTATAAATAGATTAAACAGGAAATTAAAAATCTTCTAACACTCTAAAGAACTGAAGTTTTGGGGTATCCTCTCAATAAGAAAAACAGATGATAGAAACCACGTTCCTCTCAAACACTATTCCATAGGTTAATCTTGCAACACTGCAACTATATACAAAGCAACCAAAGCAGATGCCAAGGAATTAGGACTCCACGCAGCTCTGATGAAAAGAAAACATAGGGGTTTAGAACCAAGAAAGCAAAAACAGCTGTGGCCAAGCAAAAGAGTGCTTATCTACATTTTCCAAAGGTGCCCCAAGAAAAGAGCAGTACTAGAAGTATGGTGTGAAGAGAGAGCTGGATCAATCTCACTGCTTGCTGCTAATAAAAGCGGGGTCCTCTTCTTCCCATTCACCTTTGCAGGGGTGTCCTGCTCCTCTTTTTCACTGCCATTTCCCAGCCTTTGCTGAGCTGATTCAAGTCACCAAACGGTCAAACTCATCACCTTCGTAGATGATCCAACTCACAAGCCAAATGCTTTCTCCTGGCAAATTAGTTTTCTGCCAAAAAGAGCTGAATCAGCTCAATGGTGAAACCAAAAAAAATCAAAACAACTACAGGGTGGATGGGGCCATGGAAGAGGATCTCTCCTTTCCAGCTGCATCAGGCAATCAGCCGGGCTCAACTCTTTTCTTGGTATGTACCTTTTTTCTTTTTTTAAATGAAAAACAAAACAAAATGTAAAAAAGTTAAATCCTGACAGATGCATATTAAAAGCATGAAAAAACACTTGCGTGAATACTGCAAGTTAAAGTACAGACCATCCACATTTGATATTCTGGATGGTCTAATTTACAATGGAATAATAACTTTTTAAAAAGCTCCTAATGGCAAACAGAAATTTTTCCTGGCAAGGGACTGTAAGATTTGGCCTCAAAAATTACGAAGTTCCTATTACTTATTTAATTGTAATAAGTGCAGACAGTTACACTCAGTATATACCAGGCAAAATTTAAGAAACTGCAAGTGAAGAAAGTGCCACTTTTGAAGTACTACAGTCTTGAAGTTCTTGAAGCATTTCGGTTTGCTAAAGAATTGTACAAAGCTGGGGTACTTTTTGTACCCCAGTTCAAAGAGTCTTCACTTGTGCAAATACATTACTTAGACCCATGCGAAAGACAAGTCCGGCAAAACATACATAAAACTTCACAGGGTATTTGAAATAACTGGACTATGCATAGCTGGTCTGGCAAGTTTCTACTTCCATTTCAATCAGAGGTCAACATTAAAAATCTCACAATGGTTTGTGAAAAGATAAAGAAGAAAGGAAATGGGAATTACACAAACTTTGCAGACACATTAAGAAAGCAGTGAACTTATACCCCACAGAAAAGAGATGGTGTGGTAATAGCAGCGCTCACAACAACCTCTTCCACCTCTATACTTCCCCAGCCTTGACAAAAATCCTAAGAATGCTGAATTCTTCTCTTACCTAAAATTCCAGTGTAACAAGAAATGTAAATCTGACTCTGCTATCTAGCTTGATTTAATGGCTTTTTCCAGTGCTTTGATCCAGAATAAGCATTGTTGACCAAAAAAAGGACTCCCCCCCCCCAAAAAAAAGGCAACACAGGACAAGTTTGATGCTCAAGAAAGCACAAGACAGAGCAGAAGCGCAGAACAAAACAACTGAGTCATCATCTTCATCCCGTCGATGGCACCAACTCCAGCTGAAGTTGCCTCATGGTTTCATAATGGGAAGAAATGTCCACTCAGGCATAACCTGATGTCCCCAAATCAGCCTCTAGATGCCCCCAAATCAGCCTTAGCATCAGGTACTGGAAGAGGCATAAAAATGGATTCCTACTGACATAAACAGAGCTGGTTTCCACCCTCGAGTTCTACCCCAAATGACAAGCTTTACAGCCCACTTCACCGAAACTCAGTGTATCGAGCAACCCACTGTGAAAGGCAGGAAGTAACGAGCCACCTCAAAGGCTGTAAAACTTTATACGTTTCAGCACAAGTGGACACACAACACTCCCTAAACCTGCTGAGCGCAAAGGGGACTAGGCAGACCCCGAGGCTGCCGTACCCCACCGGCCCGGTTTCTCTGTCAGAGCTGCAAAGGGCAGCCGGGGCAGGCCGGGGGTAATCCTGTCCGAAACACCCCGTTTTCCCCTGAAGCTTCCCGGCGGGACCGTCAGCAGCTGCCAGCCCCCCGCTGCCTCACCGAGCAGGCGTGGAACCGCGGCCTCCACCGCCGCCGTTACTCTTTCCCCCTCAGGACCCCAGGGCCTATCGCAGGGAAGAGGAGGCCGCCGCCGCGCAGGCACCGGCCCTGCTGCTGCCGCTACCGCCGCCCACCCTGCCTCCCCGCCGTCCCGCTGGCTCACCCACGTCCTGCTCGAAGGGGTTGGGGGCGAAGAGCGGCATCTCGACAGCGCTCACCCACCCTCCTGCCCGCTCCTCAGCCGAGACCACCCGGCCCGCGGCCGCCCGCCCCGCCGCCGCCGCCGCCTGAGGACCCCGGGGCTGCCCCGCCGCGCCTGGCTGCCGGGCGGAGGAAATGCTGCAGCAGCACCGCGACGACGCGCCGGTCCTTCGTGGGGGTGCGGGAGGGAGCCGATGGCTCCCGGCGGGACGGGGAGGAGCGGGACGGGGAGGAGCGGGGCGAACAGCGATCGCGGCGGCGTCAGGCGCTCGCTGGGGCACCCCGGCGGGACGGGGGCCTCGCGGGGGCGGGGCTACTGGCGGCCTTGGGAGGGGTCCCGCCCCGGCCCCGCCTGCGGGGTGGAGTCGGTGTCGGCGGGCGCCATCTTGAGGAGGTGGCCGCCGGCTTGGCCAGTGCCGTCTTCGTCCCCCTCGTCTTCGTCCCCCTTTTCCTAGGCAGCCGCCATCGCTCGGTTTCCTCCTCCCTGGTGCCAGACCCGATGTTAAGAGCTGCCTCAGGGCACGGGCTTTTTGCCGCCTCGGTGGTGTAGGGAGGGGTGGTGGGTGGGGAAACGGCGCCCGGTGCTGTGGGAGTGTGGCTGTGGGGGGAGAATGGCTGAGGAGATGGTGGCCGGCGGGGTATGGTTGGGAGTGTGCGGCTTGTGGGGGCTATAGTTGAGGGGGGTGTAGCCTGTCTTGAGGGAATTGGCCTGCTGCCGGCTGTCCCCACGGGCAGGGAGGGGAAGCCCCAAAAACCCCTGAGGGACTCCTGGCCCTCTGGACAGCCATCACTGAGACTGGTTTACGCTTCTTGTTTAGCCACTTCTGGGGAAAAAAAAACAACCTGGAAATCAACATGATTTTGAAGGACTGAACATTTTATTATGTTACACGTCACTGCTGTAACGTGTCTCCTTCCTTTCTCTTCTATCAAATACAACCAAGTTCTGTTTTCTAACCTGCGTGATTTATGAAAAGTGTTCACTCAAGAAATACATTCTTAGTACATCCCAGGCCAGGTTGGACAGAACTGATGAGCAACCTGATCTAGTTGAAGATGTCCCTGCCTGTGGCAGAGGTTTGGATTAAATGGCCTTTAAAGGTCCCGTCCAACCCAAACCATTCTGTGATTCTATCAGAAGCTGCTTGCAGGAACGCAGGAGCTCCACCACTGTCCGGTGTACCTGCTTTCTCTGAGGAGTATTGTGACTTCAAATAAACTCAGGCCAGGCGGGGGGTGAGTCAGTAGTTTCGTACCCGGTGCCATGTGGTTTTTGGAATACACAGTCATACGTTTTAGTGCCATGTCTCAGAGTAGTCGTGAGCCTTAGTCATCATCACGGTAGTGTCAGCACATTAGTGCATTAGTCAGAGCCTATTTTTGACTTCAACAGGAGAACTTGTGGAAAAGTGAGCATTACAGTGGCTGTATTTCTGTTAGAAGGGTAGGACTTTGAAAGTACTGAGAATAAGATACCTGAAAGATTTCTGTATGATTCAGTGACACTTCCCACTCATCCCAAATTTGTGGGGCCACAATTTTTTCCCTGAGCTGTGATATGCAAGTATAAAACTTAAAGGTAGCAGTTTCACTTACACATGTGAAGGATAATTTTTAGCATATTTTGTAAGGAATTTTAGGTTACCTATTAGGAAATAAAGTTTATTTGAAGAATACACTGATGTTCCTTCAAAAACGATAGCAGAGTTCATGTTTCTTTAACGTTTTGTACATAGGAAGCATTTATTTTAAATCATCTGGGGCCTACGATGTCACACTATTATCGAATGTACTGTGGTTTGGTTTGATTGTGAAATTGCCTGAGCAGATCCCTTGCCTGGCTGTGTAACCAGTCTCGCCTCTCCGATGGACTTCCCATTTTGTTCCCATTTTCCCGGGTTTGAGGCAGTCTCTAGGTGGCATCGTTGTCCCACGTTCACAGCCATCGTTGCCCATCCTGAACTGACTGCTGGAAATGAACTCTGTCAGATTTTTAAGGCAAAATGGAGCGCCTTTCCCTCAGTCTTAAATTTACTAATTACATCGAAACTTACAATTTCACTTAATGAATCACACCGAATAAAAATAGCACTAATTTGTTTAATTGCTTCAAAAAGGAAGGATGAATCAATTTGTACAGAAAGGCAATAAACACTAATGTTGTCTGGCTGAAACAGAAAATTGTAATGAGTTCTGTGTGATTCAGGACAATGAGTTTTCTCTTTTATTAACTTCGGCTCCCTTCCCCTCCGCAGCATCGCATGTGGTGCAATGATCCCAGCAGCTGCACATGCAAGTAGATGGAGAGCTTCTGCAGTTCTTCAGATCCTGTAATGTTGGTTTTGTCACCTTGGTATTGAACCAAATGTCACACATCTTCATGTACGTTGCTCTGTTTTTTGTCTGGTCGTGGTGGGACAATGCACCTGAGATGTGTTGTGCCTCCCAGTGATGAGGGACTGGGCAGGACCGCCTGTGCCGAGACCTGTAGAACATAGAGCCCAGAAGCGTCAACAGAACTTCTGCTCTAGGTGACACCACAGCCAAAGCCACGGGGCATTTCCCAGTGGAAAAACGTAAATCCCACAGTAAAGAATAAAATCCACAGTAATAATACGACGAAGGAAGAGAAAAGAAAATACTAGGGCAATCCCGAGTCCTGCAGGAACGAACTCTTCATTAAGGAGAGCTCCTAGGAAGCACTGCAGTGGAAGACAGAAAAACAGGTACGGGAAAAAAAGTTATTTCTAAACCTGTTTTTGCAGACTCCAGATCTGGCAGTCTCTTTATGCACGAGTATGGAGCAGTCCGTGCCCCCGTGTCTCGGATATGTAACCATCATCAGGAGAAGCTGCAGACTCTGGTGTCCGTATCAGTGATGTGTCCCTGGGGCTTTGTAGGAAGTCGATGCTTCCCCCTCCTCATTGCCAGCTCTGATCTTCCCTGTTATTTTTGGAACAATGTGTTGTATTATTTAATCTCAAGCCTTAACTTTTGTAATATGTTTTAAAGGACAACTTATATTGTCCCAAGTGTTTGCTTTTAGAAAACTTAGGTAGTTCTCAGAAAGCTTTTTCCTGGTCCACAGAAGCGGCTTGCTAAAGCTTCTAGCTTTGTTTTGTATCTGACTGGATTCCCTCTATTTCTCCAGCTGTCCTCTAGTTTACTTTGTGGTTTACTGAAATATTTTCTTTCCTCTTTTTATAATGGACTCTCTCCCCTTGTGCCCTGTGTGGGAGTCATGCAAAGTGATTAAACAGAAATGCTGAAAATAATTCTGTATAAAGCATTTCAAGATGTACGCGAGGACTCTTTCCCCCTCAGTTCTTCTGATTTTACTGCTGTGTTGCTCGTGACGAAGGAAGTTGGTGAGAAGCATGCTCTTTAAAGTGTTAATATTCTGTGTTTTTACATCTCTCTGCTCAGCAGATGAATAAACTTTGTGTCCATCATGCCCTTGCATGAGAAACGATGCTGCATTAAACAAGTACGGAAATGCTTGAGTGTTTTTAATAACAAATTTTACTGTACACACAGTCTGATGCCACTTAAATGGAACACACTCTTGCTGTTTAAAGACTTTGATTTATTATTGTTAAGTTTTCTGTGGCTTTTGTTATTCAGCTCAGGTGCTCAGTTTCTCATAAAAGCATCTCAGATGCTTTTTCACGCGTGGCTCTTGCAGCACTCTCGGAAACAAGTTGATGTTGACTGGAATGTGTTTATTTCTCTAATCATAGATTTTATTTTCTTTTGTCTGTTGTTACACAGTGGGATTCGTCTTTCTGACATTAGGGAGGGAGATTAAGCAGCCAAAACAGACGCATCCCACTTTTCCCCTCTTCTTTCATGCACAGCACCCACCCAGCGTCTACACCCAGCAGTCACCCAAATGCAGAGAGACAATTTCAGCGATTAAGGACCAGGTTGATGGACCTTGCCCTGGGGTCTTGGCATCTCCTTCCAAAACCAGCCTGGCCCAGGGCAGAGTTGTGCCAGCAGGATGGGTAGCTCCTTCTGGAGCAGCCAGAAGACCCAACCCTTAGACATTTCCCTATACACTGCTTGGCGTAGGTTTTTATATATGAATGTTGCAGCTCCTTCAGCCACAGCTCTCGACTCCCTGTTTCCAGTAGGGAACTCTACAAAGACATAGAATCATAGATTCATCAAAGACATGTCTAGTGCTGTCTAAGGTCTTGGTCCATGAGCCTTTGGGAGGTGCTCTCCCAGTGGTGTAGACCTCTGGGGATGCTTACAGCACCCCGCAGTGGTACGTGAATGCCCAGCACCTGTAGTGCTTGTGGGAGGAGGGAGCTCACACAAGAATATGTGGAGCTGGGGCATCCCCACCTCCTCTGTGCTGGGGCTCACCATGGTGGAGCAGCTCCTCTGTGCTGGGGCTCACCATGGTGGAGCAGCTCCTCTGTGCTGGGACTCACCATGGTGGAGCAGCTCCTGCCCGTTTCTTGTTTTTTCACAGCAGCACATCAGAGGCAGGTGGACCAGGCTTGTTCTGGGACCATCTTTCCTACCCACCCGTCCCCTCCAGCCAGCAGGCGAGAGGAAAGGAGTGTTTTGGCGTGTGGGATAAGTGCTCCAGTAACCCAGTAAGTTTGCCTCAAAGCAGTGGTTTTGTTCAGTGGTGGGTCATGTGGGGAACTCCTGTGACACCCCATATGGCCGTAGACACTCAAGCAGGGTCCCAGGTTTTGTCAACCAGTTTGTCTCCCTTTGGCACCATATGGCCTCCCGCCACCTCCCCTCGTCTGAGTAACTGCAGCCAGGGAGGAATGCGGCCATCGGGCCACCCCCATTGTTTCACAGTGCAAGCCAAATTTCGGATCAGATGCTTCCTCTCATCAGCTCCAAAGTTCAATGTCCTTTCACTGCCAGCATTTATGCGCTGAATGAAAAATGCCGGTACGCTGCTTTGCATCTCGTTATCCGGCAGCAGCGTGCGCCCAGACAGCGTGTAAGCGATTCTTTCTGCAGGGACCAGATTTGGATCTGTCTGCGTCTCCGTCAGTGGGATTGCACTCACTGTACTGGGACAACTCCAGCTTAACAGTCCTTCACGACTGGCATGTCCCGAAATATATAATTTTTGAGAATTATGAGTCTGGCTTGTGCTTTTCAGAGCTGTGGCTGCAAATAGTCAGCACTCAGTGCTGGGTAACAAGACAGCACGTTATTTTAGGATACTCATCCTAACACAAGGCTGAGTACCCAGACGTACCGTGCCTTGAAGCATGTAATTAACAAGACAGCCTAGAATATGCAAATGTACATTTTTAATTAGTTCTGAACACATACAGCCACCTGTACGGCTGTTCAAACAGGGGAGAGGACTGAGCACCGCGGCTACGCCCCAGACAGTGCCTGTGTCACAGACACCTACGCCATCGTGTACTCTTAATGAACGCTCAGCAATCAGCTGATTTCCCATTACAAAACGCGTCCGGTTTGTGCTGCCAGTCCTGTTCCAGTTCTTCGACAAAAATAAAACCCAGAACGAATCAAAACAGAACCACCTCCGAAAGAGACTCGGGAGGTCATGAGACGCATGAGCAAGCTTGACAGAATTAACCCCTGCAAGTAACGAGCAACGCAGGTTAAAACTGAATGTGTCAAAAATGGATGGGGTGGGAAGTAAAATAAATCAATAAATTAAGGACTGGATTATGCCCTTCAGATACGATTTACAAATCCAGAGTCACTCTGGTCAGCGGGATCCTGAGCGTGACCTGCCGTGGTCTGCGGAGCAGGGCTGGGGGACGGAGGATGGCCGTGGCCGTGTCCCCGCCATCGGGCTCACGGCGAGGGCACGGGACGCCCGCAGCACCACTGCCCTCCGCTCCCCTGGGCAGTGCTTCTCTCCCTGGCACAGCGCGCTCTAATACTGCTGGCAAGTCAGAGTTTTACCCGAAAAGCAGGACTTCCTCTACTCTTTTCAAGTGTTGCTCCATCAACCCTTTTCCTCTCCTAGACAATATCAAATACCATTTTTTTCTTCTAATGAGAAGGCAATTAAAGTGCGTGATGCTGAAATAAAAAACTGCACAGTCCTCACCCCGATCCCAGCACCTATGGCATGTTTGGAAGCAGAGGCACCCGAAGCTCTGCCGCGGGGGTGCCAGGCTGGAGGGGCACATCTGGAGAGGGAGACTGGAGAGATGCTGCTGGGGCCGAGGGCAAGAGCGGGACAGAGGAGCAGCAAGCGCCTGCCTCTTCCCATCCAGGGGCTAGGACCGGGCTGGCAGCCGGCCTCGCAGGGGCACACCTGCTCCTGCTCTCCTTGGGCCACGAGCAGCTTGCCTTTTGGGGTGTTTTCTAGAGAACTGAGCTTCCTCTGGGGTTAACTTCTAAACAGTGCCTTTGGGAGCGATCGGGAGCAGAAGCGTCCTTTGCTCCCAGGCGTGTCCCCCGCTCACGGCAGGATGCTCTTGTGCTTCTGCCTGTAAGAGCAGGGGTTTGGTACCCAGCTGTGACCCCAGGATGCTCCTGCCCCAGGATCACCAACGCTATATGGGCATGGTTTGCAATTAACACTGCAATGGAGGAAAAGTGCCTGAATTCCCCATTTTAACACTGTCTTTAAGAAAACATTTCCTTCAGTTTTCCTGTCTTGCTTTTTTCGTATGTATTTCAGACCTGCCACAGTAGGACTTAAAAGAAATTCCCCAAATTGCAAGGAAACCTCCTCTCCTGTGCAAAGCTGGGCAAGCCGTGCTTATGATCACCCACTTGTTGGACAAGTATGATAGGAGAGGCGCTGCATGGGTGTTTGTGGCTTCGTTCATGTTTATAAACTACTCTGAGATCCTCAGATGAAAAAGGATTTATGAGCACAAAATAATAAGTTGCCAAACTGTTTCTAACCTCATAAAGAGATAATTTTAAATTCAAGGAGACACCGAGGAGGGCAAGATCTCACAAGTGGTCTGGGAACAGTGTTTCCATCACCCGTCCTGGGAGCTCAAACTGCAGAATTCCCTCCGTTGCTGTAAACCCAGCCAGCATTTTATCGTAAATTGAGAAAAGCCTTCCTAAATTTATTTTCTAAATTTTAAAAATGGAAAACTCATTTGTTTTTAGCTAGCCTCCTCCTTCTTATGTTTCTCTCTTTGTGCTGTATTCACACGGCGTTAGAGCAAAGCTTCCTGTAAATATTAACTGAAATGCGGGAATCAGTTCAGCTCACTTTGACGTTCTTCCTTTATGTCACAGAAACTACGGCAAATGTGTTTGTTCTGGGGACATGCACCGAAACAGCTAATTTGAAGCATTGTGCAAGCCGAGCTGGGATCTGGCGTCTTCACTCCTCCTGCGGCATACGGGCTTGCGGGGGGAGAGCCGAAATCTGGGGACAGGCAGCCTGCGAGGGGCCCGGGGCAGAGCCAGCCCCTGCCACCACGCACTGGACGTGGGCAAACGATGAAGGTGTTGGGGAAGTTTATGAGTTATTCATGGACCATGTTGCAGAGTGGACTGATCAATCATTAACCGGAGGCAGCAGTGGGTGAATGGGCCGGCATGTGACTCGGTGGCCGGGAGCTGCTCACCTGGCCATCTCGGGCTTCCCTGTCCTGGGGAGTGCTCGACCTCAGCCCCCACGATTCATAGAATCGTAGAATGGTTTGGGTGGGAAGGGACCTTAAAGCCCAGCCAGTGCCACCCCCTGCCCTGGGCAGGGACACCTCCCACCAGCCCAGGTTGCTCCAAGCCCCGTCCAACCTGGCCTTGAACCCCTCCAGGGATGGGGCAGCCACAGCTTCTCTGGGCAACCTGGGCCAGGGGCTCACCCCCCTCACAGCAAACAATTTCTTCCCCACATCTCATCTCAATCTCCCCTCTGTCAGTGTAAAACCCTTCCCCCTCGTCCCATGGCTCCCCTCCCTGATCCAGAGTCCCTCCCCAGCTTTCCTGGAGCCCCTTGAGGGCCTGGCAGGGGCTGGAAGGTCTCCCCGGAGCCTTCTCTTCTCCAGGCTGAACCCCCCCAGCTCTCTCAGCCTGTCCCCACAGCAGAGGGGCTCCAGCCCTCCCAGCATCTCCAGGGCCTCCTCTGGCCCCGCTCCAACAGCTCCGTGTCCTTCTGCTGTTGGTGCCCCAGAGCTGGAGGCAGCGCTGCAGGGGGGTCTCCCAGAGCGGAGCAGAGGGGCAGAATCCCCTCCTCGCCCTGCTGCCCACGCTGCTGGGGATGCAGCCCAGGCTGCGGGGGGTTTCTGGGCTGCCAGTGCATGTTGCCAGCTCATGTTGAGCTTCTCATCCACCAACACCCCCAAGTCCTTCTCCTCAGGGCTGCTCTCCATCCGTTCTCCACCCAGCCTGGATTTGTGCTTGGGATTGCCCCGGCCAACGTGCAGGACTTTGTACTTGGCCTGGTTGAACTTCATGAGATTGGCACAGGACCACTTCTCCAGCCTGTCCAGGTCCCTCTGGATGACGTTCCTTCACAGACGCATGTCCCCTCCCTGGGCCAATGACTTCCGAGTTTTTATTCCTGCAAAGGCAGAAGCTCCCCCCATTCCCAAGTAGAGGGATTCTCCAGGTGGAGCGTTTCCCTGCAGAGCATTCCAGAGGCTCCTACAGCACCCTCAGCAAACCTCCTGCAGCTGGCAGGAGCCCGAGGTGCCTGGGGGGAGGCACCCCCCCGCAGTGCTCCTCACTGGGGCTGAAGGCAGAGGATGGGGAGCCTCCACACAAGCCACGGTGCTCCTCGGGCGGGGGACCGATGACTGGCAGCTCCCTTCCAGCAACAGGCTCTTCTCCATGTGGTGGAGGTTGCGCTATTTAATAGTTTAATAGAAAGCAACACAATTACAGCTTAATCTAGTGAATGAATCCTGATAAGAGCCACTGTAATATTTCCTGTTCAATACGTGCACTGCAGTTGGCGTTGGGCACTCGGAGCAAGGAGCTGGGAAGCCAAAACTGGCCACCCATGGCAAGGGAGGCTGCGCGCATGCAGACGCTGCGGCCGAGGGGGGGGAAATGCAAAATAAACAGCGTGGATGGCCATCTGCCACTTCCGAAGCAGCAGCCAGCGCTAACACCCCATTAGGACACGGACCAAAAGCACAAATCTGGTGGTTTGGCCACCGGCGATTTTCTTTTTTCTACCAAAAAGGCTTCTGGCATTTGTTAAAAAAGAAAAAGGAAGAGGGCCAAGGGATTTGAGGACTTGTTTAAATAATAGAAAGGCTGCTGATGCCCGTTTTGTTTATGTCATCAAAAAAGGTTACAGCTTTGAACTTGCTCATGGGCAACCACAGCCCTGACTTGGAAATGCCGCGGGGCCGCGGCGGCGCTGGTTTGCTGCCCTCGCCGCAGCGGAGACTCGGGGTGACTGCACCCGAGCAGGATGGTCGCACCCCCGTGTCTGAACCAGCGCTGCTGCCCTCAAACCACCTGGTGGATTGATTTATTTTTTTAAATATAGAAAAAGGAGAGGGTGAGGATCGTAACATTTCCCTTCCCCAAAACATTTGATGTGCTGCAGCCTCCTCCTGCGTGTACGAAGCGTCACTGGAAATGCAACAAAGCACAAACTGGGGGGGGTGTCACCTGCCCTGGCTGTGACCGAAGCACATCCTCCTGCTCTGAGACCTCCTCCAGGTACCGGGACTAATTAATTGATTTTTAAAAACATTTTACTGCATTGTGTAATATTAAAACATACCATGATGCTGTTATAATTCTATAAATCACAAATCATAAAACCGATCTGGAATATATACATAGGATAAACGTGTGTGAAATAGCCCAGTGGCGTAGCCAGCCCAGTTTCCACAAGACAGTGATTTATCAGGAGTTAGTTAATTAATAGAAAAAGCATCGTTGCTGCCAGCAGAACCCCCGCTTTGCCGGGTGAGGGTTTTGCCGGCTGCAGCCCTGCGATGGCGATGAGGCCGGGCCAGGAGACGGGAGGAAGGTTTCCCTGTGCCGTCATTACAAGAGAAGCTCGTGGACGTGTAAACGCCTGGTCTGGACCTGTTGGCATTGTCGAAAACTTCCCGTTTCACCACTTCTCACTTGCTGCATTTCTCCCTCAAATACGGGATGGGGCATTTGGCTGCCTTCTCTCGCATCTCCCGCTCTTGCGCTCGTGTTGAGACCCAACCCGTTCTCCCTTGCCAGAATCTCAAAACATGAGTACAATGAGTAAATGAGTTGAAATAGTGTCGCACAAGTTTTCTTAATATTTAAAAGGATGTTGTTTCGTTGCTGCTCCAGAAACAGTCTTGCACGATGTTTTCTGCGGGACAGGGAGTGTTTGGCTGGCCTGGCTGGGGAGGGGAGCTGGGCTGCACGGGGGCCAGCCGGCGCTTACTAACCACCCAAAAATGAAGACCATCTTGTCCGAAAGGCTCTGTGTAAAATAGCTCTGTGGTTAAAGCACTGCTGGTCCTCTTTCAGTTGGAGCCCCGCTACTTCAAAGTCCTGCCGTGGGCTTCAGCTGAACTCCTCCGGGATTGCTCTCGGGGCAGGATCTGGCCCTGCCCGCTCGCCAAACCGCACCAGGGGGTCGCTTCGGTGCGCGGCAGCTGAGCTCACCCAAAAATGCTTGAGTGGCTCCGTCACTCCTGCTGCCAACTGGGAAACATGGGCTCAGCAAAGCTTCCTGCAGCCCCTCGGCTCAGGGGTGTCAACAACCGAGGGGTTCTCAGCGTTGTCAGTATTATTACGTTTACCCTTATTATTGCAATTATGGGTGTTAGTGTACCACAGAAGGTTGCTGGAAGGACCCCACTCTTACAACGGGGTTTTCTAGTAGCTTCATTAACACTAGTGCTAATATGCAGGAGTGAATTGTACGATTGACAGTTCAGGCAATAAAGTTCATCGTGTTCCAGTGTGGGGTCACGACGGGACAGGGCTCCGGCTGCAGTGACCAGGCAGGTCCCACTGGTGCCACCTCCCCAAGCCCACGAGGACATCGGTGCCATGGTCCCCTCCTGGGCGTCACCGTGGTGCTTGGGAAAGAGCTGCTCCATCCCGGGGAACGCCGGCTCCCAAATCATCCCTGTCCAAGGGAACAGACGTTAACCATTGCTGCTTCTTACATATTTTAGAGGAAAGAGAACTCAGTTAAAAAAGCTGGAGGAATGTCACTGACTGCATTCTACATCTGTTACATCTCAGAATAATTTATTTTAACCTCTGAAGATAGAAGGGAAAATATTTGAAGGAGGTGGAGACTTGCCAGTATTTCCAGTTCATTATAAGCAAAGAACTGTTGCTTATAGCTCTTTTTTGGAGCAGAGAGTAGTCTGGTTTTAAATCCCTCAAGCAATGAGGAATCATGTACTCGCCAATGGAAACTGCTCTTCAGTAAAGAATTTCCTAATTAAAAAGCTTTAATTTTTAAATTCAGTCTGAATTTCCTCCCTTGACATAAATGTTCCGTCTGCTTTCTAGGGGCATTGCTGGGTCCCTGGGGTTCCCCCACACGCCTTGCCCGGTCTCGGCACAGCGGTTCCGGCGGCGGGGCCGGCTGCCCGCAGGGAGCAGACGATGGGCTCGGGGTGCGCAGAGCCGGGGGGCTGCGGGCGGGGGCGGCTGCGCCTCTCATTCTCTCCAAAGACACTCAAACTCTCCGAACGTTGCAGCCGGGAGGCGGAGGTGAGGCCGAGGGATGGCCCAGCCGTGGAGCTGCAGTTCGGTGATGTTGGGGCCAGGCAGACCGTGTGCCGCCCATCCCCGGCGGCGGTGGGGACGGTGGCACTGGTGGGTGGCACTGAGCAAGGTGGCAGACATGGCCCTTCCGCAGACCCCTCCCTCACCAGCCCATGCAGCCAAATCCAAAATGCAGATCAGCTATAAATTGCTCCGTTCCAGCTGCAGACTTTGCCTGTTCAGTAGCGCCTTGGGCAGGACCACGAGCACAGCTCTGAACCCTGCGCACAAAAGGGCAGATTCTCCCCGTTCCGTTTGCGTGTGGGAAGGGAATATGGGACCCGGGGACAGAGGGATCATCTCCAGCCGAGCTGTGTGACAAGATGTGAGCAGGCTCGGTGACGAGTGGCCGGCAAACTGAAGCGAGGAGACCCAGAGACATAAACACTGAAGCATCTTTGCTTGCAGATGACACTGTATAAGCAGATATGTATGTTACCAAGATTAAAGTTTAATTAAATTCCTGCAAGATTTTTGGGTCTTCATAAATTTCCTTTGAGCTTTCTGCCAACTAGGATATGCTCGCTGGCTTCAGAATATAAAGGCAAGTGTTGTTGTGTTTTGCAAATATATTTTATAATACATGCATGTGCTGACTATGCAAAAGTCTCCCTGGTTTCCACGATTAACAAAATTACAAAAGCACAAAGGGTAGCAGTTCTTCTTGTTTTCGACTATCCTTTAAAAACAAGAGACGGATCAAAGTATCCTGTGATTAAGTTCATTAATCACGCCCACATCATGAAAAACCATTGACTCTTCTGAACCCACTTTGCAGCGAGGGAGGGCGTGAGGAGTTGGCCGGGCTGGATTCTGCTGTGGGTTCACTGTTTATTTACTCGCTTTTCCCAAAGGAGGACCTGGATGGGTTGGCACGGCCAGGGCAGGGATGTCTCTGGCCGGGAGCAGCCGGGAGGGCAACAGTGGCAAACTCCCTGCCCGGCCCTCGGGGATCGGGGGGCACAAAACACTCTGCTGCTTTTAGCCCGTTTGTGGGCAATCCCTAGAATTGAAGGACTGAGCTGCAGGGGCGCGGGGCCAGCGGGCAGGATGGGCGCGGAGATGTCTGTCCTGAGCACGGCAGGAGCAGACGGACAGACGGACAGCGATGTGCTGGAAACCCCGCGCGGGAGCGGGATCCCCCTGCCCCTGTTGTGCCGCTCACGTGGGGTTTGTATCTTCATTGCTTTTCATCCAGCGCTTGTCCTTGTCAACACAGCGGCAGCTTATCTCACGTAAAGACCTTTTATCTGGTGTATCTGGTAACCGAGTGCTGCACCAGCCTTCGCGAGAGGGACAAGCAGATCATCACCCCCGGGCCCGGCCCCCCCCCATCATGCTCATTTAGAGGCTGCTGTAAATGTGCTCTCTCTGGGACCCCGTAGCAATCTTGCTTGACGCGTGTTAAAGCACTTGGAAAATTCAACAGCAAACTGACAGTAACGTTCCCAAGCTTGCAGATAAGCAAGAAAGGGATTTCATGTGAATTCAAGTGAGGATCACAGCTCTGTCCCTACAAGCGGCATCTGACTGCAGGACGTACCTTTGTGCATCGAGTGATGGAGCCAGAGGAGCTTCCAACCAGCCGGGAAATCACAGCAACCCACGTAGGATGGCAACGTCACCTGCTGTGTTTAGCACAAACCCAGAGCTTTCACAGATGGCTTTTGTAGTCCAACAATTAAGTGGGCACTGAGAAGGACGCGTACCGATGAGGGCTCTCCCTGTTGTGCAAACGTAGAGCACCTGGCCCTGGGCTCTGGCCAAAGACATCCCTGTAGGGACCGCACACCCCAGCACAGACCAGGCTGTCACCCGTGCTGCATCCTGCCCCTTCGAAAACCAGCCCCTGGATGTGGTTTTTGATCAAATCCTACCTCTCTGTCCTGAGGCGAGGGGGCTTCAGCTTCAGTGGGGCCCGGGTCCAGGTCTGCCGCTTACGTTGGCTGCAGAGACCCACGGGAGCAACACCGTGGCGGGCAGTTGCAGGAGGAAGGGGGAATTTTCTCCCCCACCCTCCAAAAAAGCTTAAAGTGCTTGACCAATTCTGCGGCTGGCTGATACAGACACACTCTTTTTAATTCTGAGTTTCATTGAATTACAAATAACAATAATAATAATAATAGAGCTTGTTTGCTGGTAAATGATGATTTTGAGGTCGTTCCCTAGGCTGGCTGCTTTCGGGCCCAGCCCCTCCGAAAGGGCGGGCAGGGTCTCGCCCGACGGCCCGGCGAGGAAGGGCACAGGCGGTGACGTCTGAGCTCCCGGCGTGGGCTGCGTTCTCTCTCCTCGCTTAAGATCTGGGGAATTCAGCTGGAAAAGAGATTAAGATTTAAAAGACAGGAGAACCAAAGGTCCAGCTAGCTTTCTGTCCCTGGGAATGGCCAGTAGAGGATATATTGGGAAATGTATGAAACAGAGAAATATTCTTCCTCTGGCAGTTTGCAACCTTGAGCATCCTGCAGGGATGGGACCTTCTCACTCTGAGGCTGCACCTGCACCGCTCCACTGAATAAACCTTCTCCTCCACGAATTAAGCCAGTTTTGAATCCCACAGTTTAATCATTTTTGAGAATTAGTGAGTAACTTCCCATGATTGTACACACTCTATCACATACCCTCATTGTCGACACGGAGCCGAGCCAGGGTCGCCTGCAGCCCACGGCGGGATGAAGGGGTCCGACATGGACCCTTCTTGCCTAGCAAACAGCAGCTCAGGTTGGGCAAGAGACAAGAGGGAAGGCACGGTTTGACTTGAACCCTTCTCCAGGGTTTAAGTGCCTGAATCCGGAGCGCCGTGTGGGATTCACAGCCTCGAGGGTTTTGCTGGAATTGAGCTCACCGAGGAGAGAGCTGAGAGTGTCTCGTGCCCCGCAGTCAGTGATCTGCTACCGAGACGCTGGAGAAAATACCCGATACGCTTCTCCCCTGGCTGCTTTCCGCAGGGGACCAGGCCCAGCGGTTGCCAGGATTGTGAAGATTTTCATTTTGTACACGATAAAAAAATGTCTTTAGCCCCCACGCACATATTAAGCCACAGCCAGAGATGAGAACTGCATGGATGTGTGCCAAATTCCGCACATGGAGGTTGCGTTGCTTTCAGTGAATGGCATTGCACCACCTCAACCCACTCAATCTGCCATTTGCAAGGTGCAAAAGAAGCCTTTACATGGCACCACTGTATTTTGTAAAATCTAAATTAATAATAGGGCAGGGGCTGCAGAGTTTGAATCTCGCTGCAGCACGGAAGGGGTTATACCGATAAGCCAGCCGCCCCACGTGGAACAAAGCTGGCATTTCAGGGAGAAGACAATGGATTGTATTTTCTGTGTTCATTTTAGTCATCCGTTTGGCATTGAGACTGAGGTCACCCACCCAGTCGTGCACTGCAGCATCTCTGTTCTAGCTAGCAAGGAGAAGCAAAACAAAGAGGAGCTGAGTCGGCAGGAATGGGATAGCAATCGTGTACGGAAAAGTGCTCCGTTAAATGGCTTTTAGATAACGTCGTTGCAGTCCATTTCAGGACACTGTTTAAAATCCTTCTGAATAAGCATTTTCTCTGACACACATCTTAGCACTTTGCATGGCCACTGGTCACACTCAATTCCCGTTTCGCGGCCCTAACAATAATTACTAGCTTGGCCTGGTTTTGTAGCTGAATGATATGATTTGCAATGCAAGCACTCAGACACCAGCCAAAAGGATGTAGCGACTGCTATCCATCTGTAAATATTTTCTCTAGCAACAGCTTCATTTCCTTTGAAACATTAAAAAGGTTTCAGATCTAACATCCATGTATATGCAGGCACGTGTCTTAAAAAATATATAACAGGCACACACACACACACGCGTCTTGGTTCAGCCTGAGTTTTGCGCCATGCAAAGAAGAGGCTCAATTTGTCACCCCAGCCTGTTTTCTGGGAAATGTGCTTTAATTATGTTCCTAACAACTGGGAAGCCCGCGTTCTCTGTGGTATGGCTCTATCCCCGGGGAGGCGGCGCTGCGAGCTCCTCCGCCTCGTCTGCCCGAAGTGCAGACGGTCAAGGACGAGGCGCGATCCCGCTGGCTGTGCGACCGATGCAACCAACATCACAAGGGTTGCTCCAGATGCAGGAAGGTTTGGGATGCCGCTTTCCAAGGCTGTGCTGGTCCCCAGGGCGGTGTTGCCACAACTGGGGATCACCAGACAGAGCCAGACAGCGGGACAGAAAGCGATGGGGACTTTGGAAGTCGTATCAGCTGGTACCTCCAAACCCTCACAGCTGGTTTCTTAAAAAAGCTATTAAAGATGCAGCAAGTCTTCTTCACGCTCCCTGCGTCTAACATCATTTCACTCCTGCCTGGGTTCAGGCGAAGCGAGCCAGTCTGCCTCCAGTCCCCTGTTTCACTGAGGTAGTAAATAATTCAGCGTGAACTTCTGTTATCCTTGTCTTGTAATAGAAGCGGGGATGTTTAGAGTTGGTCGGAAAGGGGAAATTTTTGTTTTATGGAAAAATCTGAATTGTTGATCTTTCATTTAATTCAGCATCAGAACAAAACCTTGCACTGTGGGACCTGGGGGGAAATTGATCCATCCATGTCCCAGTCCATCCTGCCCCTGCCAGCGGGCTGGCCACGGGTCAGGAGCAGAGCAATGACTTCTCCAAGGGTCCAGCTCCCAGCAGGCTCCCCGGGCAGCTGAGGAACTCCAGATTCGTGTACCTGGGCTCACACGGCAGTGATTTCTGCTCCCTGCTCAGTGATTTCAGCTGAGGTTGAGTAATCTCAGACCAGTACCCACTACAAATGGGCCTTAGAGGTGAAGACAGTCACACCAGTTTGGTGAAAATCAGCCCTCTGAGGCCTGTGATGCCACTTATCCTCCTAATGGCCCTACACGCACCATGGGACCAGATGGGACCTCACAAGGTACAGCAACATGCAGAGACCCCATACCCTGTCCTTACACAATCCTCTGTTCAGTGGGCAATGGGAAGCATCCCCAGCACAGCCCATACCCCACGCTTGTGCCCTTGTGGCCAAGGAGGCCAATGGTCTCCTGGGCATTAACAAGAGCGTGGCCAGCAGGTGGAGGGAGGTCATCCTCCCCCTCGGCTCTGCCCTGGGGGGGCCACAGCTGCAGCACTGGGGCCAGTTCTGGGCTCCCCAGGTCCAGAAGGACGGGGAACTGCTGGAGAGAGCCCAGCGGAGGCTGCGGAGATGCTGAGGGACCGGGGCATCTCTGTGCTGGGCAAAGGCGGAGAGCCCTGGGGCTGTTCCGCTGGAGAGGAGCAGGCTGAGAGGGGAGCTCATCAATGCTCAGCAAGAGCTACAGGGCGGGGGGCAAGAGGATGGGGCCAGACTCTTCTCAGGGGTGCCCGGGGACAGGACACGGGGCAACGGGCACAAGCTGGGACACGGGAAATTCCATCTCCACAGGAGGGAAAACTCCTTTCCTGGGCGGGTGCCCGAGCCCTGGCCCAGGCTGCCCAGAGAGGTGTGGAGTCTCCTGCTCCGCAGAGATCCCAACCCCGCCTGGACGCGTTCCCGTCCAACTGCTCTGGGGGACCCTGCTCTGACAGGGGCTGGGGCCAGATGATCTCCAGGGGTCCCTGCCGACCCCGGACACTCTGGGATTCTGTGATTCTCCACTGGTCAGGGATGCGGACATGGATGCAGGCAACTCTTTCCCTTGGGAAATGCAGAGGAGTCCCTAAATTTACAACAAAAGCAAAACGAGGGCTGCAGTGCCGCCCGCCCTGCCTTGCCCTTGTGTCTGCGGAGCACCCCGGGGCCACCGGCTATGTGTGCAGGAGGGGGCTGAGGGGGGGGCCATGCCCAGCGCAGCCCTGGCCAGGGCAGCTCAGCGCTGCTGGAGCTCCGGCCGCAGGGAGACGTCGATGAAGGGAGAGCTGGTGAGATTAGAAAACCTGCTTTAAAACACAAGGGCTGCAAAAGGTGTTTCCAGTGACTGCACAACTCCCGCTATTGCAAATCCTCCCCCTCCCCCTGCCTTGCTGGGAGACAAATGTTATTAATCAGTCCTGTAAATTGAAATCCATATTTTTCTCATGAGTTCTGAAACCCATTTAAGGCCTCTAAACAGCTTCTATCAGCTGAAGAAATTAAATTAATTTTATTCCTCTTGCCTAACCATCCTCGGGAGTTCTTTGTCAAAAGCCTTTGGTGGAAAAACAATGGAAACTTGTGCAGCGTTTCTGTCCGAAGCCTGCGTGGAAGCACACCGAGCTTTTCTCCTGCGGCGGCAACAATGGCCGGCATTGTCCCACGGCTGTCGTTTGGAGCAGCGAGCCAGCTGAGGGCCCAGGAGCCGACCGAACTCCAGCCCCTCCATTCCACACACTGATAACTCTTCCAGGGGGAAAAAAAAAAAAAAAAAGAGAAAAAAATCTTTTTGTAATTAATAATAACAGTCCACAAAGGTTGGAAAATGTCCCCGTCTTAAAAAAGGATTGTGATGCTTCTGTCCTACTCGCAGTTCTTACAGCCAGTTTGAAGCTGACAGATAGGCACAGAGATACACATCTAGTCTAGCCCCTGTCTCCACCCGAGTTTGGAAAGTGCTGCTTTACACTCAGATATAAGCTTTATTAAATATTGACTCATTCCCTACCATTATTTTCTGCTCCATTATCTCAGTTTCATTAGCATTTACAATTCTTTGCCTTTCTGGGAATTCAGAAGTTGTGTTTTGTCTGCTTGCCTTCCTGCCAATAAATCATGAACGAGCTCCCGGCCAGGGTGCATCGCACCAGAAAATCACACTCATGTTCCATTTGCTCGCAGCGAGATGGCATGAGGCTGGGCACGGAGATCCAACGCTGGCGTCTCCCGGTCAGTGCCTGTCCGGGGAGCATCTCTGATCCGCACGGACACAGGCTGAGTGAGGATCACGAATCTGTATCCTTTCGTTTTCAGTCCATGGAAAATTTTAGCCCTAAATTGCATTAATTCCTTGAAGAAGCTGACAGATAAGCGAGCACTCCGTGTTTGTAAGTGCCTCTCTCGGGGACGTGTTTTAAAAGCAGACACTCTCTGTACTCCATCCCACAGAACAAATGCTCATGCTGCTTTCTGTAACTGATTTTTTCTCCAAGCTGTAGCAAAGCATTCAGACTAGCTGTCCGGAGAAGAATAATCTTGCTTGCCGGAGGTGTTTTCCCAGGAGCGGTTCCAGCGCTGGTGTGTGGCTGGAGTGCTGCCGGTCTGTGCTGGCTGTAGACAGGGGAAGGTGGGGTTGCACGCGCATCCTTCCCCAAGGTCCACCTCAACCATATGGTGCCACCGAGGGCCACCTGCGTCTGCAAGCAAGAGACGTGTTCCCTCAAACACCTAACTCCTTGAACGTCCCTTCCAAGCTAGGTGATTGTACGATTCTAAATGCAGCGCTCAACCTCTGCAGCCACGGGGTGTTTGTGGAGGCGGAGGGTGCCGTGAGACAGAGAGCCCAGGCAGGACTGATTATAAAGTTGCTGCAAAAATCAGACCACTTCCATTGTGGTCTTGTGATCCAGCACCCGCTCTTCCTACCAGGCTTCCCTCCGTAGGAGAGGGAAAAGGTCACAGGCCCCTCGCAGAGGGAAAAGGAAGGAGAAAAAAAATAAGACCACTCAGCCACGGACACATGCTGAGTGAGGATCACAAATCTGTATCCTCTCATTTTCAGCGCACAGAAAATTTTAGGCTTAAATTGTATTAATTTCTTGAGGAACCACCCGCTGGCCTCCCTGCTGGTTTGAACAGATGGCAGCAGCGCAGACCAGGACCCGGCACAAGCGTTTAAGGAGAGCATCGGGCTGCGGGTCCCCACCTGCAGCAATCAGATAATGCCTGTGGTCCAAGCCCTGCCCTTGAGTAAGCCTGGTGGGACGGGTGGACTCCGCAGCTCTGCCTTCAGCTGAGTTAGTGGGCAGAAAACCAGGCGTGGGGCCCACGGAGAAATGGCAAATGAGTTTGGGGGCCCTGCTTCACCTCTCAGAAATCCAGGTCAGCAAACCGGCAGTGGCAGAAACGGGGCTGTTTGCCATTACTGCAGCTTTTCTGCTGAACACATCTGCTCAGGCTTCCTCTGAAAATCACACTCTGTGGGCTAACGAGAGCTCTCGCTGCTGAGCCCCGACCCGCTCTCCTGGTGCCATGCATGCATGGCCCCTGCTTACTGATGAAGCCTACATTTTTTTAAGGAACAAATCAAAAGTCAGAAGAAAGATGCAAAATTATTGTCAGCTCCTCAAAAGCTGACAAAAAGTGCTATCACGTAGATGCCATCAGATTCACACTTATCCCTCTTGCATGTTGCCGTGCGTCATCACACGCTGGGTGCAGGGCTCGCACACAGCCTGGCTTTGGGCTTGTTAATCCAGTACCACCAGCTGGGAGGTGCCCCCACGCCTCAGAAAGAAGCAGTGAGACTAAAAGGATCGATTGGTCTTGGATTAAGCGGGCGTAAAGCCCTGCACCCTCCTGCAGGAGACGGCGCTGTGATATTTAGTGGTTGCTGCCGGTAGAGGAGTGGTCCTGAGCAGAAGCTGGGGGCTGATCTCATTGCCATTGACATCACAGTTTGCTTTGATGAAGCTGCAGCTGATCTACACAAACAAGTGTTGGAAGTAAGGCCAGGGATGTCAGCACAGTGAAACCAGAGCATAGCCACTGCAAGGAAATCAAAGTTAATAATTTAATTTCTAGCAGACAGAGAAAAATCAGAGGGCTAATACGGTATGAACCTAATAACTCCGTGTGCTGGGACTGAGCATTTCCATCTGTTATCACGAGCTCAGATCTCAGCACAAGATGCAGAAACAGCAATTGCGCAACGAGGATGTGGACACAGGGATGAAATGAGATAGAAGTCAGGCAGCCATGCCCACCTCCGCGGCAGAAGGTAGCATCAAAGCCCAGGAGCTTTATGCGCTGACGTACAGGTGGTTGTGGAACAGCTGCCGATATGGCAATCGGTAAGGTCCTTCGGAATGACTGTGAACTATTCAGGTTCCAGGTGGTTTCTAGATTTGTATTTAATTAATTCTCAAACAAAATACACACTGTGCTAAGATAACCTACACTAACACTACGGCTAACAGGCCTGACCATTATTTTGCAACTTATTTCTGCAATCTGCTGAGGCAAGATAAGGCAGGTTTCTGGTACTTGTAGGAAATTGCTACAAATAAAAGACTAATAGGCACTGAAGTAGATAGTAGATATATTGTACAAGGTAAAACATGATGAAGCAAAGTGAAACTGCCTCTTCTTTAACAGTGGATGTGCACGAGGATAGACTACCAAATATTTACCTCCCATCATGAGGAAATCCCAGCAAAAGCCGATTTTCCTTGAGAAGACTGTTCTCAGAAAGCAGCCTATTTTTTTTTACCATTTATTACAGAAAAAGTCCTCTGTAGTCTTCTAGGCAAGGTCAGCTGTTCATGTGCTGCAATCAATAATCTCTTCGTAAGTGTACACTGCTCAGCTCTCGCTACGGAGTTTATGGTTGCACTACGTCTTTGTTATGAACGAGTGCAACCTCTGCCGCTGCCGAGCTAGGATCGAGATGTTTATTAAAGCCTGACGCTGACCCTCCAGCTTCAAGACCATTAAATCAGATCACCTAGAACTGAACCCGACTGAAATGTCACCTCAGGATCCATCTGGAAATGCTGAGCACTAGGGGAAAATGAGTGTTCATAAAACAATATTATTTTCCCTTCAGAGTTTCTTCCAGAGATAGAGAAGTCTGGTTCAGGGGAACTTAGGAAAGGTGTGATCCCAAACTTCCAGCTTTGTTTTAACGTGGGGATGTTGGTGACAAACAGAGCTACCAGTTAGCTTCAATAAACGCTGAGAAGTATTTGTCTCATTCTCCAGTGAAATTCCCCACGCGCCCGCGGCACGCAGCCCTTGCAGAGCTGGTACGGCCATTAACCCCGGTGCAGACAATGACATCCCTGGTGGCATCACCCAGTGTCAATTGCCCGGCTGCCTGGGATGAGCTCTGTAAATTACGCATTGTGTGGCTGCTTATTTAGTTTAAATAAATAAATGTAAAAACGAAGGTCTTGTTTATTAATTTTTATCCCAGAATAATTTCTTTAGCTTAAGAGTGAGCCAGCTAAGTAGCTTTTTTATTTAGCAATGCTGCCACGCTAATTTTGACATTTGCAAATGTCGACATCCCAGTTACAGACTACAACAAATTGCTCAAAAATCGTCTTGTTCTCTTAAAAGGATTCCCTTCCTTTGCACTACTGCATTGATGTTAAACAGTCGCCGTACGTATGGATGGGTAGTTTCATTAAAAATTTTGCAAGTCTGGTTTTGAACGGAATATGCCTTATAGCGTGATTTAGAGCTGCCTGTGGCTTCTTGCCTAAATGTAAGCCAAAGAATCCAGTTTGCCCTGCAATTATCCTAACCTTTCCCAGGTATGTGTGGCTAGCAGCAGCTCCCGGTCCCCAAACATCTCCCCTTGTCCAGAAGGAATTAAAAATGCTGATTTCCCCTTGATTCAGAAAACTAAGGCTCCTGGGTGGGAGCCATGGCTAGAGACCGTCTTCAGTGCCCTGTACCCTGAACTTATCTGTGATAGTCTAATGCTCCCTTATCTCACAGCAGTGTTGTGAAGCTTAATTAACTAATTAATCTTTTAAAGAATTGTGATAGGCTTAGATAAAAGACATCAGGCAAAGTGTCTATTACTATTTCTTTCACTATTGACAATAACGTTGCTATTAACTCCCAACAACTGTCTGTGGTTTTAAAACTTTGTTTATTAAGGACATTGCAAGAATTCTAGGCTTTTAACAAAGCGGTTGTACGAAATTCTGACCTGTCCCTGGAGTAACACCCTCCCCGGCACCTGTGGAGTGGGAATCCACACCTTCGGCATCGCTGGGCATCCCGAGCCAAGTCCTGCACTGGCTGATGCTCCGTGGGCAAGGTGGCCCAGTGGGGTGCAAGCCAGGACAGGGTGTGTTGCTCACGGTCCCAGTTATGAACATATTACATCTTTTTTTCAATTAGAATGAGAACATTTAATTAGTAGTGGGTTTAGAGCACGCACAGGGAAAACCTTACTGTCGCTTCTGTGGGTTTCGACTGCAGATTTGTGTGTGTTGCAGCAGGTGACTCCCAACGCATTGATCTGTGGCAGCTTCCTAAGCACAATTCTCATCCTAGATAACGTAAATGAAGAAACGGTCATTTTCTAAACAATAATGCTTATCTTCTTGTTTTTCTGCCCCCAAATTAATCTCTGTGTGGAAAGCTACCATCTCCTACCAGGCAAAGCCAGAAATGCTCCCACATCCCAGCAGAAATTTATGGATTCGGCCAGATCCCATTGTGGAGTGCGCTGGTACGTTTACTGCTGGCTGCCAGGTAATAGCGTTAGTAAAGCATCCTGTAGCTTAATTCATGAGATTTACCGAATTTCCTGAACCAGCTGGCAGCAAAAGGCAGAAATTGACAGAGAATCACTGAAAGCCTTTAATGACCTTTGTAATTTTATCTGTAATTGTGAGGCTGGCACAATGCAGAGCACCCAGAGCAGGGACAGACCGAAGGCAGTGATGAGCAGGAGGAGCAAGAGCAGCAAGTGTGTCGTCGTGAAGGGGATAGCTGAGTGAAAATCGTTCTTCTCTGGAAGGATAATTGAACGTTAATATAGGACAGAGGGATATGGATTGGTGGGGGGTGACGGGAAAGGAATTAGGTCTTGGGCTGGAGAATAAAACAGATGTGAGTGCAATGGAGAAGTCACCGAATGGGTCGATACCACCTCCACCAGAGCTGCAGAGTTTTCTCCGATCCGGAGGGAGGTGCTGCTTCTGATGCAGCCCCCACACGACAGCCCAGGTTGAAGCATTAACGGGGTCTGGGTTTGACCACCACGATGCTTAAACACTGTGCCGGAGACAACTTGCCAGGAATGATCAAGAAAACGTAAAGTAACACCTGAAGAACAGGCATGATATGCTTGGGATGATCCTCTCAATGATGCCCAGGTGGCATCGCCTCAATTATGGATTAGCTTGGGTGGTGTTACCCTGAACCTGGGGAGATTTATCCTCTCATGGTTCCCATTTCTATTGAGATGTGAGCTATGGAGGTGGCAAGCGGGGCTGTGACTCCATGAAAGCCCCTCAGGGTGGCAGCAGGCCTCCCCACCATTGGGAGCCCGCACGCCCCCAGGGCACTGAGGCGATGTCTGTCAGCCCCACCGTGTCCGGAGAGAGACCCCTGGGCCCTGCTGCCCCGGCACCCTCAGACCCCCAACCTGCCTCCCGGCAGCCGGGACTGGGAAAGGCCGGGGGCCGGCTGAGGTAAAATGGACGCCGAGGGGGTCACCCGCACCCCCGCCCGCCCCCGAGGCGGGTCCGCAGCCGGTCCCTTCCCTCTCCCGGACGGCGGCGGGACTACGAGTCCCAGCGCGCCCCGGGCCGGGGGCGGAGCGGGGCTTTGTGCGGGGCGGCATGCGGGGGAGCCGCCGCCGGAGCCGCAGCCGGAGCGAGCCCGCCCCGGGGGGAGGGCGAGGGCGGCGAGCCATGACGGGCGGCGGCGCGGCGTTCCGCCGTCGGTGCTAGAGGGCGACCGCGGGGCGCGGAGCCCGCCTGGCTCGGCGGGCGCGGAGCGCGGAGGCAGCGCGGAGGGGCCGCCGGGGCCGCCGCCGCCGCCATGGGCAACGCGGGGAGCGTGGACTCGCAGCAGACGGAGTTCAGGGCGCACAGCGTGCCCCTCAAGCTGCCCATGCCCGAGCCCGGCGAGCTGGAGGAGCGCTTCGCCGTCGTCCTGGTGAGTGACCGGCCCCATTGTCTGTGGGGAGCGGGTCGGGCCGCCGGGGAGGGGGCGGCCGCAGGCCTCTGCCGAGGGGCCGAGGAGGAGTTGAGGGGCCCCGCGCCCGGCCCCGGGGCGGGGGGCGGTGGGGAATTGGAGGGGGAAAAGTTGGAGCTGCCCCGCCGCGCTTCTCCGCTCAGCCGGGAGCTGGCGGCACAGGTGGGCTCGGCGGGGGGGAGGTGGGCTCCCCCCGGGCCGGAGGGGAGCGGAGCGGGGGCCAGACGTGTGCGGCGGCTGCGGCTCTTTGTCTCGGGAGCCCCCGAAGAGCCTCCTTCCCCCGAGCTCAGGCGGTTCCCTCACGCCGGGCGCTGCCCCTCCTGTGAGGAACGGCCGGGAGCGAGGCGCCCGCGGCGGCTCAGCGGCGGTGCCGTCGGCGGGGGAAGGGGGAACGGCCCGGTGCGGGGGTCGGCGGCCGCGGGGAGCCTTGGTGCGGCCTCACTGGGCCTGGCGGCTGCCCGCCGGGACACGCCGGTCCCGCCATCCCCACCACGCCTGGGGCTGGCTCCGGGCTGCTGGCGTTCCTGTCGGGCTCTGGGCTTTATTTGGCTCTTTCCCCCTCACCTGAGGAGCACCACGGACTCGGTGCTTGAGACCCCCTTTCCCAGGAGAGCTTCCCAAGGAAGGGCAGTGTTTCCCTTAGTGCCGCACCGGAGCGCGTTGGGCAAACGTCCTGTTTTCTTTGGGATATCCAAGTAGTGCAGATAGGCTGTAATGACCCATCTATTCTTCCATGCCCATCTAACTTGTGAGCCACGTTTAAGTGAAAAACAGAAGCTGGGGAGGAGGGCGAGTAAACCCCATGTGCATGCCGTGCCTTGAGCTCCCTGTAACGCCATGTGAAACCCGGCGAGATGAACTGTTGCAAGAGTAATATCTGTATCAGATACTAGCACAACCCCCCCGGTGTTTGAAATACTCCTGGTGCTGAGCGAGGATTCACAAACTGGTGTGTGTTGGGGATTATTTCTGGTTAGACCCAATTAGATTATCATGTCTAAGAAAAGAATAAGCCTATTCAGTCAGGAACCCCCACTGACGAGCCAAATGGCGAGTGAGATGTTACGATTATTAGGCACAGTGGAAAAAGCCTGATCTCGCATTGCGCTTGTCGGGGAAACCTGTGGTTGTTTTACAGATGGGAGATGCCCTCACAAGCAGCACATTGCTCAGAATCAAGTCTCGATTCATCTTAACCTACCGAAAGGGTGCCTGTCTTAATTTGTGTTCATGGTCTGTGGGAGAAAATAAGTGGTTTTGAGTTAGGGCCGATTGATTAGATCAGTAAAAGGAAGAGACATCATTTGGAAAAGCAGAGTGCGTTAGATATGTATAACATAAATATGGGAGATAACAGGACCACGCCTGTAATTTCTTGAGGTACTTGAAAGGAGTTAAATGGCATCTGTTTTTAGAAGATTGATTTAAATTAAGGGTCAGACGATGAGTGCTGTAGCTTTGCTGGAGGGTGCGGCAGGCCGTGCAGATGCATGTCTGTACAACAGGGTGTTGGATGGTCTACTCCCATCGGGAGGAGCTGCAAGATGGGGCCCAAACACCGCTGCTGGAACAGCCAAAAATCGCCTTCAGCCTGTTCTCAAAGCCAGCCGGGGATGGCTGGTGTTTGTTGCAGCTTCCAGGAAATATCTGACCACTTTATGAAAGAATAAACTCCCAGGCTGTTATTACTTTGTTTTCTCTGTGGCTCTGAGGGGAGGATGACTGTGCCACTGGTCAAACCCCAGAATGGGGTAGGCAATAGAACAGCAGGGATTAATGAGAAAGGAATGGCGATTGGGAGAGAAAAAAAGATGAGGAATATTTTCTGTAGGGAGAGAGGATTAGTCAGGAGATGAGAGCATGAAGAAGGAGATGCTGAAGGTTATAGGACTAAATCTCACCTTTATGTGCTGTCTTAAGAAATTAGCGTGGCACAAGCATTGCTCACACACTTGGAGAGCCCTGCTGAGGTCCTGAAGGGCTTTGCTGACAATAGCAATTTTCGTACTGCTAATGAAATTTCCAGGACTGTTTTTGACATTGATGAACATGCAGCTCGGTTGAGTTGCAGCCACATGCAGGTATACAGTCACCACGCTGAGCGGTTCGTCCCCATTTCTGTGAGTAAAGAGCAGGGCCATGTGGGAAAGGTTCCTCCTGTGCAGCCTCACAAAAGTATTTTGAAGTTTTATTCGTCTCTCCATGTGCAAAACCAGCACAGGGAGCCATCGCCCTCTGAAACATGTGCATGTCTGTGAGGAGAGCGCACACTGGTCACATTTTTACCGCAAGTGCTGTGACATTGACTGTGGTTTTATTTTTTCCACTTTGAACTTGCTTGCCTGATCTTTTCCAGGAGCTCTGTGGTCCCTTCAGCAGGGGAGCGGATGAGCAGTAGTGTGCCTGGAGGTGACACGTATGTGCGCTAGCTTGTGTTTGCTGGGCTGTTAGCAGCCTTGGTCTTGAGGAAGATCAGCTGAAGCAGTTTGTCCACTTCAAACATGCATTGTCACCTTACTGCCTCCTTGCTTAGCCTTGCTTTTCGAGGTCTGAGGTGCGTAAATTGCAGGAGATGATGGGAAGTGCTCCAGGTCATGCTTTCTGGGTGAAGCTTTCAAATCTAACTCTGCTAATGCGCTCCTCCGGTGTGTTACGGTGCCATTGGCATTACTGAGGATGCGCTGAACACACGTGTGGCAGTGTCCGACCAAGGAGAAGGACAGTGAGGATGGCTCTGTCTGCGTCGCACCTCTTGGTCCACTGGGCAGAGAACGCAAGAGGATTTCCTCCATGGTCCTGTTTTTGGGACAGGTGTGGTAAATGTGCTTCCCTGGCTTGCTTGTTGTGTTGAGATTTGTACTGGTCTCTGCTAGCGAGGACCAGGGTCTGTCTGTGTGTTTCAGGAAGACGTTGTATTTGATGGGGTGTACTTCAAAGAGATAAACGTGGAGGATAACCCGAGAGAGTTCCAGGTTTCTGTCTGTAAGCTGTGTTATTTTTTCCATCCCCTCAAACTGATGTGAATTGTCCCCTTTTGGTAGGACATGTGAAATAATTCCCGTAGTTTTACGTTTACACAAGAGTGTAAAGTCCAGGGAAGTGGCGGTGTGTTATTGCCACCAAGTTCCCGATTTGCCCCTGAGGGGTGCCAGATAAACGCAGAGCTGGATCCCGGCTCTGGTGCTGACTTTGAGCTTGCCGGCGCTGGCACAGCCCCCTGGGTGTGCGTCTGCAGGAACCTCCCACCATCATCCCTTCCCCAACACGCTCACTTTTCCTCCTCATCTGTGTTGGACTTTTTTCCTGGCTTTCTCCTGCGGGCACATGGGGCAAGTCCACATAAATCATGAATTCTGGTAACCAAACCTAGTTTATTGCACAGGAAGCCATTGTTTGGCGCGTGCGAGCGCCGTTGCAACCCAAGAGCACCGAATGTGTCCATAGACATCATGGCACCGCCGTCCCATGGGGCGGGTGTGGAGATGTGGGGGTAAAAGCCAGCCTTCCAGCTCCAGCAGCAGGGTGGTCTTCCTCTGAGCCGGTAACAGGGTTGCACGTTTGCAAATGACACATGGTTTGGAGGAAGCAGCCAGGACAGAGTTGGCAGGGTAAACTGTTGCCTAATGAGCTGTGATTGACATAATTTGACTGCTGGATTACAAATCTGCGGTGAGGTTAACAGGAAATATCCTCTTACCCCCACCAAGTGGTGTTTCATTTTACAAAGGAGCCTTCTGTGCCCGGTGCTGCAGGATGGAGGGAAGCGTCTGAAGGGTGAGGGGAGCGTGGAGGGAGGGGGTGTTTCTGCTGTCCCGTTCCTGGCCCTGCTGTGCTCCATCCTCGACTCAACACGATGGTACCTACCTGGAGGCAGGGTGCCAGCTCTGCATCTGTTGAATGCACATGAGGTTTTGCCGATAGGAACTTCTTCGTTACGCTGGAATTTCCGTCTTCACAGTGGATTTTGCCCAAGCATCTTTTTCCATACCAGTCAAGGGAGTTTTAGTGTCTGTTGCTAAAGAATTCGAAAGCTCAGTGTGAAAACTCTGTAGCATTTCCCAGCTGTTTTCCATTCCTCTTTCTAATCCTCTATCAAATATATTATGCATTGTTTTATAATATGTATGGTTTAGAGTCTGCAAATCATTAAAGAGCATGACATGGCTGCAGGAGATATCTGAGAGGTAGTATTAGTTCCCTCGCTTTGGTGGAATTGGTGCAGCACTGGATTCCGTGTTGTAATTCCTAAATTTAGCAGAGGTCTCTTGGGACCGAATTTCAGTTGAGATCATGTACTCTTATATCAGGTGTGATTTGTATTGTTTTTGTGGAATTTGAAAGCAATACTATGGAAGTTGAGAGACACTAAATTAGATTCAGGAACTACCTTCAGGAAAAGGAGATTTCTAAAATTCAGATATTGAAAAGACCTGTTGTGTTTTCTTGTTCAGGCCTCATCTCTGACAGGCTTCTGCTGCTGGGCTCTTTTCCTGAATGTCTCATTTAAATGATTTGAGCAGTGACACCTTTTGCTTGAAGAAGAAAATCCAATAAATCACGTTGTTAAACATATGTATTTCTGAAGGGTTAAATTCACAGAGTGAAGTAGTGCTTGGTGGTGACACATCTGTCAAACTGCCTTGTAAATCAGTAGACAGCATTTGTAAGTTTTTCCACCTGCCATCACAGGAGAATATTTTTGTAAAACTATTTTTTTTTTTTTAAGTGTCTGGAATACAAGGATACTGTGGTGGGTATTTAGCTACTTTAGCT
Source organism: Fratercula arctica (assembly GCA_947846985.1). NCBI lineage: Eukaryota > Metazoa > Chordata > Aves > Charadriiformes > Alcidae > Fratercula > Fratercula arctica. The sequence goes on along the minus strand of CANTUZ010000008.1, from coordinate 1,871,354 downwards.
AAAGTTAGTCACATTCCTAAAATTATTTTCAGATCCTGGAAACCTGGAAGACTTAAAAAGTAGCTAAGCTGATGTAGATGCATACATTTTTTTCTGTTTCCATACAATTTTTCATACAAAATAATCTCCTTAATTTATTGGGCTATAATGATGGAGGTATGAACCCATTCTGTCAAACTGTGTGTGTCATTTGTTCACAAGCTCAGAATAGCCTGAGAGGAAGTAGTAAGCTTTTTGTCCAAAACCCCAGGTGAGATGTGAGGGTTGGGGCCGGACCTTTCCCCAAAGGGCCTGGGCTGTCCAGGGGGCGCTGCTGGTGGGGTGCTTGGCGGGGACACCCCGGGTGGGTGTGAGAGCCTGAAACTGCAAACCCAGCTACAGTAATGAGGGCAGAGGGGCTTCCTCATCCTTTTTCTGCTGCGTGCTGTATAAACCATCATCATGTCATGTTTCCTTGCAAACTGCTCTGTGCTTTTGTCTAAGGCGAATAACAACAGGTCAATCAACTTCTTCAGGCAAAAAATGAAACGGGGTGAGAAATGTGCGCATCTATGAACACGGCAGGGTTGTTACTTTTTTTTTTTTTTCCTTTAGGTGTGCATAGACCCTGCTTTCCGTCTGCGGCCCCTGTGCCGTGCAGGGCTCCAGGGAGGACCCCGCAGCCGCGGTGTGTGGTGGCCAAAGTCATCTTCTGGGGAAGGGACAGGCCTCTGCACAGCGCTGGTGGGGTCAGGTCCTTACCCTGGCTGCGCCCGCGTCTGGGGTCGCTTGTGAGCAGTGACCCTTGGGATCACAGGGTGATCGCTCCTGCGGGTACTGGATTCCTCCTGCTGAGAGCCAGCAAACCCCCTGCCTTCACCCTTAGCCTGCACTGTCATCCTCCCTCCCGTGCGTTGAAGCTTTATCAAGCATCTCTATCAACTTCCTTAACCTTGCGTGCAAGATAAAGGTTTTTTCCTTTTATATTTTGTCTTTACAAGCAAGGTCATGCAAAACTTGGCCCCGAGGTGTTAAATGGTCTCTTCTGTGGTACTGTAGGTAGTGGGTGATGCCGTGGAAAGAATTTGAGACACAAAATGAAATTCAGAGTTTACAAGATGATCTTGGATAAAAGAGTAGCTGTTGAATTGTTGTCGATTGATGATTGAATGACTTTGAGTCACTGGAGTCAGCCTTTAGTGTTTCATTTAAAAAATAAAAAAATCACTTTAGCTTTTCATGCTGCATGAAAAGGTATTAAAGTCTACAGAAACTTTTTTTTCCTACCCCTGAATAGCAAAACCCATCAGAAACACAAAACCAAACAAAAATGTTTGATTTCTCCCATGTGTTTTTTCAAAAGTACATGGTGGTACTTGTTATTTTTATTATGTTTTTGCATCATTCGACAAAGATTGTAAGTTGTCCAAGCAACTTCTTAAAGAGTCCAAATCCTTTTGGAAATAAAACAGCTGTCTGAAGGTACGCATGCTAATTACCAGCCCATGTCCTTTGCTTGTACAGCTACTTAAGAGAAGGGGAATATTTTTCCATGCTGGGGTTTGGGTGCTGTGTGCTCCTTACAGTTGCAAAAGGGACCAGTCTGGTGCTTCGTCTGGGATCAACACCACCTCTGTCTTTAACAGGATCCTGTCAGTGTTTAGCTCTCATTTTGAGATGCTGAATAAAAGATTCCTTGCCCCCCTTCCCCCCCCCCCCCCCCCCCCCCCCGCCAAAGTCTGTTAGAAAAGGTGGTTGAAATCTGTCATCTTGATCTGTGATTTCTTAGGTAAGGGAGTGAAAGACCCTGCAGGAGTAGCTGGGGTTTTCCCTCATTATTTGTAGCTTGGAATATGTCCTGAAGTGAAACCAAGCTTTGACATTCCCTTTCTGATCTTTTGTTTGGTCATTGGGGTGTTACTAAAAGGCAAATCTAGTTCCTGCCTTTTCCCCCAAATACATTTTTAGTCTCAAGCTTTCAGCATTTCTGCTCATTTTTCAGTGCTGTTGCTGTTCTTCTTCCAACTCGGTAGCAGAGACGTGAGAATGAATACAGCCCACTCTTCACTTTTAGAAGTGGAAAATCCCTGGGATTGATTTCAGTTTTGCTTTTGCTTTTCTTTGCTGACCCAACTGCTTGTCTTCCTGCAAGGTGTGACCCTTGCTGTTGAGCAGCAGCAGCTTCTGGAGTGGCTGTGAGCGGGAGGTGGCTGGGGAAGGGGCTCCCGGGGCGGGTGTTTGCTCTGGTGGCACCATCACAACTTCCGTCCAGATGAAACGGTCCCGCCTCAACGCTGATGCTCCATGCTGACTTGTAGCATGGGGAGGGAAGTTAAATTGATGTCTTCGGTTTTGCTGCAGGTTCTGCTGCACAAGTTGTTGTCAGGAGTCCGTGATGTCCCTTGGTAGAGTTTAGTGCCATTTACACTGTGGCTTGCTGGTGTGCGAGGGGACATGCCTGGCAGATGTTGGTGAGCTGACTTGTGCCTAACCAAATGTGAAGCTTCATGTGAAAGGGCATTATCAACTTGACTCTTCTTGAGCTCCTTTTAAATCAAGGTGCTAACAGGGTACTCCTAAATAGACTGTTCTTAGATAAAAATTGTTTAAAAAAATGGTAAGAGCTTTGTCCTGCTTGTCGTTTTCAAGAGTGGTCTTCCAGGAGAGACAGTGACAGAGGCCTGGAGGTCACACCAGCATCCCCCCAGAACTCTTCCTCAGTGCAATTCGGTTGGGTAGGGAAGGGAAGGCTGACACCTGGCTTTGCCCGGATCAGTCTGTGGAGGAGCACATGCCTGCGCGCTGCCGTCGTGACCTTGCACGGAGTGGGAATTGAAGAGCTCTCCGTAGCACGATGAAATGAATTATGCAAAACATGCTAATGCAGCAACACTCTTCAGCACCAGTTTATTTTTAAGCATCTGGGCTGCCTCTTGAGTTTGAATTAAGCATGTTATGATCAGGATCAAAATACCTCCCAGTGCAGGAAGCCATAAAGAAAACTGGAAGAGAAGCAGTGGTTTTTCCCCCGTCCCTTTGGGATGCTGTGTCCTCTGGAGCTGTGTGTGACAGCAGAATCGTAGAATTGTCTAGGTTGGAAGGGACCTTTCAGATCATTGAGTCCAACCATCAGAAGGCACGGCTGTTTCAGACAGGCTTTGCAGGGTGGTGGTTGGTCCCCTGGGAGTTCTTGTGGATGGAGTGTGCCCTGCTCTGAAGGGTTTTCTAACTGCTGGGGGAGGTAAACGTGATTTTCTTTGGTAACCAGACGATCAGACCTTAAAACCAGCTGAGGAGCAAAACCGTACGTTGCTGTTCTGAGAGGAGCAGTTTGAAACGTGCTTCCCAGCAGCAAAGCAGCCATTCTGGATGCTGGAAGACTTCTGCAGTGAGCAGACACATTTTAGACAAACTGAGCTGAATTATTGTTTGTTTTCTTCATTGTTTGTTTGGAAGAGTCCGTTTGGGAATTTGGTATGGGAAACAAATGACACCAAGTCATTCAATTTGATTTATAATCGAGTTAAAAATATCTAGCCCAAGCCTCCAGCTCTTAAGAGCTGCAGCATCACTGGAGCCGAAGGCCTCAGCCGGCTAGTCAGGTAACAGCACTTTCAGCTGCAGTTGCTTAAAAAGCAGTAACTTCCAATTTATCGCATCCTGCCAATTTCAGTTCTGAAGGGTCAGTGTAGTAAAACAATCAGGCTTTTAGTGCTTTGGCTTTTTAGGATTGCACCAGTTGAAACTGAAGGGCTGCGCTCTTGCCCACGTAGCAGTGTCTCTGAGAAATGCTGTGTTCCCAATTACTTCTGCAAAGGGCCATAGGTATGTGGTGTGCACCCCTGTTTTAATTGAATGTTGTTTCACTTGGCACTGATTATTTTGACCTTGATATCTGTTTTGTAGTTTTAACAGCTCAAGATGCACAACATTATAGATAGATATATTGGAAAACATAAGCATTGATTTGTCACAGGCTGTGTCTCTTCCTAAAATAGTGTCTTACTGCCTTTCACAAGTGTTTCATTGCATAAAGACTTGGATAATGTATAACTTGCCCGTACTCTGTTATAACTAACATACTGTAGAAATTCGAAATGTGTTGGTTTTCAGTGTACCATGGGATCTCTAACAAAACAAGTTTTTGTCTTCTGTAACTGTGCAGCATTAAACATATATTTGGGGAGGATATTCATAAAGCAACATAATAGTGGTATTGTGTTGGAAATGAATGGTCTTCAGATGAGTGCTGCGCGATGCGTGGACCTCCAGGACTCTGCATTGCAGCTCTTGAGAGCAACTGTGTGTACTTGATCATGAGCTGGAAACATGCCCAACTGCTTCCCAGCTGGAGTGCTGGCGAGGCAAGTGGGGACACCTCCGCACGGGCCCTGGGAACGGTCCTGCAACGTGCTAGGACTGTTCGGGTGATGGCAGCCAGCACAGCCTGCTCTGTGCCCCAGAGAAAACTCCCCTGTCAGAAGGATCCTCAGGAAAACCTCTAGCAGATATGACTTCTCTTATCACCTTGCCTGAACAACACAGAGAGCGCACCATGGCCGCCTGCCCTGTCAGAAGTTGTGTCCAGGTCCCATGGTCAGAAGTTGTTGGTGATGGCACCAGAAGCCCACAGAACTGCCCTTGTTTTCTCCGATGTTTGTGGTCTGTTCTGGCTGCTCTCCTCCATGTGGAGGTTGTCTGAGGGCCGAACTTGCTCCTGGACAGAAGATCCTGGAGGCCTCCAGGAGCATATGAAGAAGTCTTAGGTTTTTTAGTGTATGTTTGGGTGCTGTGGGAGATATCTTAAAATACAGGAGTTAGTGGAGTGGGTTTTGTTTGGGTTGTTTTTTTTTTTTTTTAAATATACAATATTTGGCCAGAACTCATTTTACTATAAAAGGATTTGGGGTGAATATAGATTGTACATCTGTTACTTGTTTGTCTGCAAAATGACTGCACAGTTGAGGCCAAAAGTGAAGAATAGAGGGTTGCACAAATTGGCAAAGTTTCGGTAGTCTTTCAGAAGCCAGTAATTAAAATGAAGAAGCAAATCGTTCAATCCAGAAATTCTGGTTGTTCATCTAATGCTCTGGCATGTCCCTCTACTGACTCCTCTCGTCCTGCTTTCCACCTTGTAAAAGAGGCAAATGAATTAAGGCATGTCTACCTCAGGCAGTTCTGAATTCTGAAGCCAGCTGTTCCAGCAGAGGTAGGTGGCACCGTTATCGAAAGGGTCTGTGAAGCGACGGAGATAACTTGGTGGAGTTTATACAGCAGTTTTCTGACAAACGTATCCAATAGTTTAGTGTGTTTGGGAGTGCTTCAAAGGGCTTTCTGTCCAGCTTTGAGCCTTGCAAATACGGAAGATCAAATAAATTAACTATCACAAATATTTAAAGTGTGGTCAAATAGAGCTTTGATTTTGCATGTGTATATGAGAACCTCCATATCTGTACACTCTCACAGATGTGTTAGGTCAATGTTGTATTTGTCTCTTCTTTCAGACATACTAAGCCTAATACTGCGAATCTAAATGATTGTGTTCCACCTTAGTAGGTAGGCATGTTACCTGGCGTAAAAATGTAATACGGTGTACGGATTTTACTGGGGAGCTGCAAATCACTGCGCGGTGTCATCATACTTTGGAGGATTGTGGGGTGGGTTGGCATGCCACCCCTACAAAAGGTATTGGCTCATAGCTTATTTTTCACTGCGTTTGCATAAGGTGTTGCTTGATGGCCAACAATGCTCTTCAGGTAAACTGAATAAATCAATTTGATGTAGTAATAATTATTAAAGCGCACTGTGGATTGGGCCAGGAAGTGTTTGGTAATAATTCCAATCCTTTTGTGATAGCATCTAGCTTACAGGTAGTTGATGAATTGTTGTGAATCTTGTTCTCTAAAAATTGCAGCTTCTTAAAATAGTCTACGAGTTGTCATGTTCTCAGCGATGCTCTCCCAGCGCACAGGGGAGTGACAGTGCGTCTGCGAAAACGCAGTTCTGCTCTGTGTCAGAGCTTCAAATACAAATGCCTGTTCTCTTGATCACGTAAATGAATATCTAAGTGTGGCAAATGCACAATATTCTTTTTGGTAAATAAAACAAGAACTTCTGTAATTTAAGGCATCTTTTATCCATGAATCGTGGTGCTGCAGAGGAAGACGAGGAGTGAGAGTTACACTCCTTTCCTTTTGAAGAAGGAAGCCTGAATTTCTGCTTGCCCCCAAAAACTGAGCAACGGGCCTGAGATTAGAAATAATGTCTCCCAACTTCCCAGCGCTTGCTGTAACCCCTGGGAAAAGGGAATGGGAATGTTGCTCGCCTCCCGTTGCGAACATGTGTTTGACACATTGGGAAGCCCGCTGTGTCCCTCTCCAGCTAGCGTGGGGACCTGGCAGCTGGCGTTTGGCTCTTTGAAGTCACCTTTGCAGATCTATGTCAGCTTTCCTTTAAAGTCTTTCATTTATCTAGCTCAGTTACACAGAAGCTGAAGAGCAGCACTTATTTTGTTTATTTTCTGGTGTTTCAGGGCATCTTTTCTCTTTGATGTATTTAAAAAAAACAAATCTGGTTTTGGCTGGGACAGAGTTAATGGGTTTTTTTGCGTCTCACCTTCTCTTCCAGTTTTTCTGTTGTATTCTGGAGGTGAGATGAGGTTTTTGTCCCTCTTTGTGTATGCACGGATGTATGAATTGAAACTGCTCTTTTTGGTGATCGCAAGGTGTATTTCAAAGATAAATGGCCTGTGAGTCCAGATGAAGGTGGGAGAGATCATGTTCATTGGCAGATGCTTCAGTCTGGAAAAGCTGGTCGGCGCTGCTGTCTCTTCAGCACAGCCTGCGAGGTGCCGTGCACCAGTGCCACGCAGAAGTCCTCCCTTCTGGAGAGGTAAAGGCACTATGAAAGCTGTGGTGGAGCTTGTTTCAGGAGAGAAAACAATGATGAAAAGGAGTCGTGAGGGTCTGAAGAATCATCTTGACTTGGAAATTAATTCTGTGTTTTCTATCAGTAGAAAAAAAGACATTTTTTCTTTACCGCAGAGATGTGTGAGCAGATGAATGATGTACACAAAACACTGGGGGAAAATGTTTTTGTTTTTTATTTTTTAAATCCTTTCATATGAGAATCTGTAATACCTGGGATAGACAGTCAACAGTGTTTGCCTTGTGCACGTGTACTGTGCTGAATGTATTCATGAAAAGAGATTCAGCTGACTCGGATCAAATGGCAAAAGACCAGGAGAAGAGAAATTTAGGAAGCGAAGTCTCAGACTTTGTATAGATTAAAATGAAATGACCTTTCAGATCAGCATGTGTGAAGGTTTATACGATCAGGTGTGTGGCTGATGACCTTTCCCTCTAAGCGAGGCATCTCTCACACACAGTGAGTCTGCAAAAGGTTTGTATGGCAAAGTTTTGGTACTGTACCGTTACCGCAGTTGTCCAGCTCTATATTTGTAGGCCATCACTTGGTGTGCGAACAACACAGATGTCTTCCAGAAATAAAGCTGTGCGTACACCTGTAAATCCAGAGTGGTGTTCAGACCAGGAGGCAGTGGGCTTCCTCTGACTAAGGATTTTGGCAGAAGATTAAGTGCCTCAATTGGAATATAAAAGAAATTGTGCAAGGGTTTACATGAGCTGGGTCCTTCAGTGTTCAGCAGCAGGAGGATCCTTCATCAGCAACTGTGATGCAAATGAATTTGTCCTTTCACAGAGCAGGGCGGGAAAACCAGCTTGAAGTTTTCACATGTTGATACTGCTCCTGCATCCTCAGATACTGCTGTGATTACAGAGGGCAGCCAGTGCATCGTGAGCACGCTGGATTTTCAGTTGAGATGAGGAACTCAGATACCTACAAATGTGTGTGAGGCACAAAATTGATTAAGCACGAAATCTGCTCTGACGGTGAATTCTTGGTTGGCTTGGAGACAAAAAGTTGCACAACTGAAAGGGAAAAGTACTTTCACTTAGAAAGCTCAAGCTTTTGTTTGTTTGGTTTTGCTAATGTTTGTTTTATGTCTGGTGGCAAATCTTTGTTAAAGGTGAATTATCCCTTCTGTTTAGCAAGTGGAGGGAAAACTACCGGATGCACGTGTTAGGCATTCAGTAAATTGTCAAAACTGGATCCCTTTTAGGTGCTCTGAGAAGTGGTGATCCTTGAGGTGTGACAGCCCATGTGGACCAGAGCATTCCTTGTGTTTCTGGTACAAAGCTCATTCCTTGTACTGAATCAGCCCAGGTGGTACACATAAATAAGCACACAGATGTATAGATGCATTGAAAAAGAAAAAAGAATATCTGTTGTCATACTTCTAAGCTGTGTTTTAAGGCTTTGGTGATCCATGAGCGCCACAGTTTGCTGCCCCGAGAGCTTTTCTCACAAAGATACCAGTGAAAAACAGGGAGTCTTTTGCTCAACTGTAAAGCAGTGTAGCCAAAACACTGATTAAGGCCTTGAATGTGGCTGCTCTTGTCCTGCTGAGCTCATAGCATGGCTGACCTTGTGCTGTGTGATACCACATCCATGGCCGTGTCTGCTGTTCCTCTGTGGAACCCACATACGCCAACTCTCCAATGCTAATGACCTAATTTTGGTTTCCAAGTTGCTGCTACTTAAGGTGCCCGGGGCCTGGCTGTGGGCTGCTTCCTCCTCTTTGAATTAGTAGAGATTTTTAGTTTTCTGCTTATTCCCTTGATAAGCAATTTTTGGGTTGAAACTTTCTCGTTCCTCACAAGAGTGGGAATTGACAGCTATTGCAGAATCTTGGCATATTATAGTAATAAAGACGTTAAATAGTGGTTAAAATGGAGCAGATCTGTGGATTTTTCTGGCCAGACTTCATCCTTGGAGATGTCTGTGCAGGTCCCTCCCTCAGGGGCTTCTCAGATGTTGTGCACAGCTGGGAATGGAGATTGGTCCTCAGCAAAGGTGGTGTTGGCATCACTGTTACTGCCCCATTAACTGCCAGCGCAGGACAGACTTCTTAAAATGATGCAGAACTTAAGAGTCTTTGTGTTTGCACCTTGAACCCCAGGAGTTTATCAGGTGGCATCTTCTAGCTACCAAGCAGTGCTTCTTGGTGGGGTGGCCTTCGCTTCTGTGGAAGTGTCTGGCCTCTGGAGCAGTAGAGACTCAACAGGGCTCTCAGAGGGGTTGCAGGCATTATTTATTATCCGTGTGGGAACCTTGAAGGCATTTTAGTACTTTCATGAGCGTTGGCCTAAATGCAGCCTCAGCTTTGGGTTGCTGTGCTTTGTTTGTGGATCCATGCAGTGATGTGGGAAGTGTTGTGGTCTTGCATGGAAAAATTAGGAGGAGCTGGGCAGTGAGTTGGCACATTCATTATCTTTATTAGAAAAGCAAAGGGCACCCTGGCTTCATTGCAGGCATAGATTTTACATGAACAGGACACTTCAAACGGGGCTGAGGATCTAACTTAGAGAGCAGCCTGCTCCGTTTCCCCTCGGTTATCTTAAAGGCATTTCTAACTTTGTGGGAGGGAATGCGGCTGAAGAAATATCAACATGCCAAGAGCAAGTACACTTCATTAGGGAACACGGTTTAAAATTTTTTGCATTACTAGGAGGCGGAACTGTGGTGTTTCTGTCTGGTTTGTGTACTTGGTGGTGGATGGAGGGAGGGATCTTGCATACTGTGCGTTTGAGCAGCAGCGAGCAATTTGACAATATATAATAAAAATCTATCATGATGATAAAGCTGCGGGGGGGGGGGGGGAAGTCTGGCAGGGCTGCGGGAAGCAGTGCTCCTCTTCAGGGGATGCTGTGGTTTAAGGAAGGGGCATTTAACTGTATTTTCACTGATGCTGTTATCTTGTCTGTCAGCTGAGGACGTGTGTCCTGTGATAGACGATGAGATCTATTATGCCACGTTTTTATCATGTTAGGATCACTTTTACACTCTTTATTTTCTTTATTTTTGGTTGGAGCAGCCTGTAGCCTGCAAACAGCTAAGCTTTTTGAGCACTACCCCTGTTTTTTTCTCATGAGAACCCGATGGTGTTTGTGCATCATCTTCATAGCATGCGTTTGTGCAGCATATGTTTTTGCAAATTCATGTTAACTGTGATGCCATTTTTTTTTTTCTACTTTTATGTCACATTATGATCTCTGGAAAATGTCACAAAATGTTTCAGCTGAATAAGAAATCAAAAGCCGAGCCCTTTCTTTTTAGGATAATTGCCTGCCATTGCTGCTTCATCTGCAGGGAGTCAAAGGGTTTGTATGGCTGTAGGCTCTGCCCGGTGCAGGTCTGAACCCCGCAGGCTTATCTAGGTGTTAAAATACTCCCTCAGGTCCTCTGCAGGTGACCAGACACGTGTGTACGGACTAAGGCTGAAGCGTATTTGTCTTAAAAGCAAGATTTGTGTGTCCTGAACGGTTTCTTGGACCCTGCTGGGCGCTGGTCTGAGGGGGTGGCTGGTTATTGGGCTGTGCTGCATCAGAGCAGTGAGGAGATGTGGCCCGGAGCGTGGGAGATGGCAGCAGGGAGAGGGGAGAGCCTTGACCCCGGCGTTGAGGACATCTTCGCCTTCCTGGTCTAGCATGGCCAGGGACGGGCTCCACTCGCTCAGAGGTGACATTCATCAGAAAAATCAGTGTTGCTAGGTGCCTGGACACAATAATGAGGTGATTTTTTTGGAATTGCTGGGAGACTGTATGTATCTGAGCACTCAGCGTGTAAACCAGGAGGTCAGCCGAAGCAAATGTCATTCCCCTGGGCTGGTGATATTTGCCCTCTGAAACGTTTGGGTCGTTTGTAATGTCTGGTGGATATCGCTTTTGACTTGAATGCATTGATGTTTCTGAAAGATGCTTTTCAGTATGTTCATAGGGCCTGATCTCGCTGGTGTTAAAGGCCCCTATACTTCTAGAGGGATACATGGATGTGTTGGGGGGATAAGAATTGAGGATCTCAGTTTATTTAAAATTACGCTGTCTGGTTGTGCTGGTGGCAAGGAGCAACAGCAGCAAAAGGCACTAACTTGTATCAATGTTGGCAAGGACTGTTGGTGGTTGTGTGCCTGTAGGTACAAATCTAATACTTCATCCTAATCTGACAAATTTAGGAGGAGTTGAGGGACTCTAGGGGTGATCTCTGCTGCTGCTCCTCCTCCTTGGTAAAAAATACAGTCTTCCTTGTAAGTGTGGCAATACTCTGTGTTACAAGATGGGACAATTTTTATTTTTTTTACCTCTTGTCTGGATGTGTAAGGCAAAATTAATACCCACAGCTCTTTGAGAGCTTTATTGATGCAGCTGAGTGTGGAATTTGGCCTGTATTTTCTTAGTTTTAATCTACAACAGTCTTCATTCTTAAATTAGAGAAGACTTCACACTAGAAATACACACCGTGAGTATTTTGAAAGACCCCGAGCCTGGTGTGGGGAGCCAGGGGTTGCCATGAGGTGGCTGGTGCGAGCCCCTCCATCGCACGCAGCAGGCAAGGTCTGGTGACAAGCATCACTGCCCTCCTTGTCCCCTGGTGTCAGGTAAAGCACTGATTCCCCATTCTTCTCTTTCCTCCTACTCTCAGGTTTCGTCTGAAGGGATTTGTGTCAGGGCTTTGCCTTTCCTTGTCTCCAAAGCTCTTCTAACATGGGTAAAACTGCTCATTCTTCCTCAGCTTGGCTCCTGTAAGAAACAGAAAAGCCTTGGGTTGAATATTCAGCCTGAGACAGACCCAACATAGAGACTCCAATGAACTGGTCAATGCTTGTCACAGTTAAAGGCATCTGGAGATGGGCTGGCAAGAAGGACAGAGTAATAAATCATATTGTTAGCCTAGCGAGGTGGACTTCCATGTAACTCTTAAGTACAAATTTAATTGAAACTCGCTCCTGGTTGTTTACAATATTAACTCCTTACATATCAGGAATAGCATATATTTATTTCTGAATATAGAATATTATATATGAGCTCCTGTAAAATGAAAACATTTTATTTTAGATAAAACAATAACCGTACTTTATAAACCTCTAAGAGTAGACCTTCGTGTATATTGTTTTACACTAGATTCATTCCTTCTTTCTGTTAAGTGCTCAGGTCCTCAGATTACATGAAAATACAAAGCTTTCATTTTAATATGCACAGTCTTTTCCAAAGATTTCCCAGAGTCCCTGGCTTGTGGTAGCACTGGATTGTGTGGAGGTTGTGTTACATGAATAACCATTTCACTTGTATTCTTAGTCATACACCATTTAGGATCTATAGAGGTTTTTACTGTTCTTTTACTTAATAGTTAAATCATCTGGAAAACATATTTAAGCTTTTACATAGTGTATTTTTTCTGATGTTAAACCAGTCTAAAAGTTGGCATAAGTTTTCTTCAGCGTGCAGCTCCGAGCGCTCAGGAATGATGTCCCACCTCAGCAGAGTGTCTGTGGTCAGTGCAGGATACATCAGGAATGGCTTAATAGTTCTTAAAATCTGGTACACAAGTTCCAGATGATGAGAAATTCTCTTTACCTGGTAAGCTTTCAGACTGCGCTGCCTGAGTGTAGTTGCTCTGAGCTTCCTTTGTAAAGACTGTAATGTTATAATATTTTTCCTATGTGAGTTCATGTTGTTGGTGAAATCAGTGTTGTGTTGCTGGGGGGGAGGAATGTTGTGAGACTGGGCAGGCTCTGCATAGGAGAGGCACTGATGGGAGGGAGTGGCTGACCTGACCTCTGTTGCTGGAGTGGTTTCTGTGCCAGGATGGTGTTTTCTGCTAGAAATAAGGAGTAGAAGTGGCCAAACTCTCTGTGCATCCCTAACAGCCTCCTCCCTGCTTGTGCTTCCGTTTTGACGACATACGGTAAAAATGTCATTGCTCACACTCTGTAAGCCGGGGCCAGCAGTGACTTGGGATGGAGATCACAGACATACTGTTTTATCTTCTTATTAAAATACACTGCTGTAATTATTAAAGCAAAATCTAAGGTCTCTGATGTAAGGGTTTTCACTTCAAAAGCAAATTGAGAGGTACTTTAGCAAGTCCACTGCTGCTCTATAACAGGTATTATTGAAATACTGTGCATGGTGGTCACGCTCCCGGTATTATTTTCTTAGATAAAAAATGCAAGAGGGAGTTCTGCAGGAGAGTGGTCCAGATGCATGGTCCAAGGGCATTTTCTACTCAGAAGCAGTTACCAGTAGAAGAGATTTCTAAATAATGGTGAAACCATTTACTTATATAGGAATTTTAGTTTAAATTACTTAGAGTTTCTAGCCATCTTGTTAGCAAAGTTAACGTACTGGCATATACCTCGTACCCGAGTTCGGTGCAGTCGGGGCAGTAACTTGGTTTTGGTTGTCAGTGGATAGATTGTACTTGTTGCAAATAGGTACTTTATCACTTAGTGTGTGAACTTCATCTTTCCTTAGAACTGTGTTACAGCCAAAGATATGTTGTTATCGGATTTCATACATTAAATCCTCAAAAGCTGTTCTTTTAAACATCAAGTAATTTTTGTTAATTTATCAGATAATCAGGAAGCCAAGAAAACCTCAAATGAGATTTAATAAAGTCTATTACCAGTATTTATGCATAAGATTAATTGAATAATAGAAAAAACCAGACATTTGTTCATGTATTCCCTTTCTTCTTAGTATCCTGAAAATGAGTTAGGGTGGTTGAGTGCAGTGGAGACAGTGCTTTGAACAGACGAACTTATGCTGACAGCTAATGGATCAGCTACTTTCCAAATAAAGAGGTAGAGTAGGCAGCCTTGCATTCTACTAGGTCAAGTTTAATAATCATTTGGAGTAGAAATCCAGGGAGAAACAAAGCACTAGACTGCTAAAAAACACAAGAAGTTTGTAGGTTTTGGTAATTTGACGTTTGAGATGGTCAGAAAAAGGTACTGCCCCAACTCAGTCATGTTTCTCACTGAACAAATGAGACTTCGTCTCTGAAAATGTGTAATTTAAAGAGGGACTTCCAACTCTGAGTGAAGTGTTATTTTCATCTTAACATATGAATATTAGAGCTGGAAATCCACCAAAAGTGCAGCCAATTGGTTAGATTCATGAGGGACAGATGCCTGGAAAAAATGCTGGGTATTAAATGAAAAGGCTTTATATGAAATGTTGGTATTTAGGGGAGAGTTCTGCAATCTGTTTTCTAGGAGGTAATCCAGGAAAAGGAATCTGGTCCTGGGGAGGGAGGTGGGAGTGAAACCAGGCCGTGTTGATACGGGGAGCTAATGGGAGCTCTTCATCAGATGCTCTTGGCCAGGTTTTGTGCACTGGAGGGGGCTGCAAAACGCAGGTGAGAGTAACTGCGGACTGGGTGGAAGCATTACCTGTTGCTCTAGGAGGGACTGAAGGGGTTGCTGCTAAATACAGACATAGCCAGATAGTTCTGCATTTTTCACGTGCTTTTTTTAATTAATTTGGGTTATTAATTTTCATTAGGATTTTAACATTTATCTCAGAGAACAAATTAGTGTATTCAGTGGACATGAGAGAAGCTGGCAGCAGCCTCCTCCATGAAAGCAGGATGCTGAAAATCTCCTAGAATCATAGAACGGTTTGGGCTGGAAGGGACACTAAAGCCCACCCAGTGGCACCCCCTGCCCTGGGCAGGGACACCTCCCACCAGCCCAGGTTGCTCCAAGCCCCGTCCAACCTGGCCTTGAACCCCTCCAGGGATGGGGCAGCCACAGCTTCTCTGGGCAACCTGGGCCAGGGGCTCACCCCCCTCACAGCAAACAATTTCTTCCCCACATCTCATCTCAGTCTCCCCTCTGTCAGTGTAAAACCCTTCCCCCTCGTCCCATGGCTCCCCTCCCTGCTCCAGAGTCCCTCCCCAGCTTTCCTGGAGCCCCTTGAGGGCCTGGCAGGGGCTGGAAGGTCTCCCCGGAGCCTTCTCTTCTCCAGGCTGAACCCCCCCAGCTCTCTCAGCCTGTCCCCACAGCAGAGGGGCTCCAGCCCTCCCAGCATCTCCGGGGCCTCCTCTGGCCCCGCTCCAACAGCTCTGTGTCCTTCTGGTGCTGAGACACATACTGCTGGGTAGACTCCAGCCCAGTTCTAGTCTCTGACCCAAGGCACTGGCTTTCTCGGTAAACATCAGCACAAAAGTAGAGAGAATGGGAATGAGCTTGGGACAGCATTTGTCCTTTGCTATCTGAGCTGGTCACCGGGAATGAGGGACAGCCCTGCAGTGGCCCTTTCCTGGTACAGCCTCTGCAGAGGAGCCTTGTGCCGATCCCCAGCTGTGGGCTAATGCCCAGCTCTTGCACTGGGGAAATGAATCTGTTCCCCAGCCTTGGGGACAAGGGAGCACTGAGGAACACTGTTGTACGTGCGAGGGAGAAGCTGTTTAATTACACAGCACAATTCTCCATGAAATTCTACAGTAGTGATTATCAGTACCAGTATGGGTGTGCATCAGCGGGAAACTTTTTTTCCTCAACTGCTTCTCAGGATGTTCTAAAGCCCTTAAAAACAAGGAAAAAGGGAATCCAATTGTTTCCAAGCAGTAAATAACATGTGAGTAAGTGGACTTGCTACGTGTTATTTAATACTCATGTTGTTCATGATTTGCAGCAACAACTTCAGCAGTTTATTTTAAGGTTTGGGAAGTCTAGGGAAAGATTTGCTTTTGTGTGTTCCTTTTGTTGAATTTCTCAGGTGTATTGATCTTAGATACGCTTTCACAGTCACCAAAAAAAAGAGAAAGAAAAGAGGATATCTCTTCCTTTTTTCCTGTTTGGAGCCTGGTGTGTTGCAGTCCGTCCCTGCCTTGCCAGAAGAATGTAGTTTTTCTTAACATTTTAAAATAAGGAGGACTCCTGACCTGTGAGTGTTTTGATGCCATCCGCCATCTCTAGCTTTGTAAAATCCTTACTGATAGTGAAATAACTTGGTTTTACTGTTGTGTGAGCATCTCTTGTCTCTCCATATTCTACATCCCAATGGTTAAGAGACTTTTGTTCTTCTTTATGCTTTGCTCTAACCTAAATCTGAAGATAGGGGAGTTTAATTCATCCAGTCTTAGTCTTGTTTGATCTAAGGTGGTTGATAAGCCCAGCATGATTTCTGAAAATGCTCCTTTACTTGTGTATTGTCTCGACCTGCTGGCCACCTGCCTTCCAGTGGTCCTTTCCCTCTCTGCCCCAGCCTAGCTCTCCTGCACTTGCCGCATCCTGGTGCCCAGCTGTGAGGCTCACAGCTTGTTATTCCTTCTGCAGCTTTTTAGGTTGTACTTGACTCCTTTCGTCTGGGCTGAGCTACAAGAGCTACTTTTCCATATCTTAATCCTCATCTGTCTAAATCAATTCAGGTTTTTTTTGCTCACAGATAATATTATCCCCTGGTTGTCTCTGTTCAATATTCCGCAGGTTTACTTGCATGTCCCTTAAGCAGCTTACATATAAAAATGAGGATAATTTCCTAGTAATTTCCTGGGTTACCCAATTAAAATTTAGTTGTTCCAGTAATTCAGTGCAAGGGTTATTTATAGCACAAGCATTCATGGAGTCTTGGAGTAGCCTGGAGTGCTCAAGTGCTCTCATGTCCGTGATGGGGAAGGAGTGACTGCAGGTACCCAGCAGGAATGTGCTGTCTGTGAAGGGACAATTGTGATTTTGTGTGGCTTCTTGCAAGGATGTCTGGGCAGAAAATGCAGTGTGTTTTCCCCGTTTATAGCAATGCCTTAGCTTGTATTTTCATCGCAGAGAGGCTGGTGATGTGCTGGGAGTTAGCAGGGGATGATGCAGCGAGGCCAAGGGCTCTGAGCTGCGCCGTTCCTGCTGGATGCAGCGCTGGGGCTGGCTCTCCTTCCCCTTCTGCCAAGAGACCTAGTTGGAAACCAACTTAAACACAGCCTAATGTAAAGAAGCGTGGCTCTGGTCCACAGATGTTTAAAATGAATCATGCTGCTTGTCTTTATTTCTCAGCTGGGGTTAACTCCTGGACTCTGGAAAATAAAGATGGTCTTTTTATTGCTTTGGAGGCTGCATTGTTGAGCTGATGCCATGGATGCTTGGTGATGAATACTGTAGCACCAAACAGCTGTCTGGGAGAGCAATACAATTGTGAGGCAATATGCAGCTTACCCGTCCAGCGATGATGTGATTGAATCGCAAATAGACAAACAGAGCTTTGTCTTTTCTCCTGTATTTTCTGAGCAGGGGCTCCTCTTCCCCATGATTTCCAAAAGGTTTAAACTTACAGAAATGAGTAATACTAAGCTATAAGCTATAATATTAAGCTATTTCTTTGAAGGAGATAGCATTAATGATGTATGACAACTCAAAAGCAGCACTAATAATCTTTCTGGTCATGAATTTAGGGCACGAATTGGAAATGCTTAGGAGTCGTAGAAGCCAGGATGTTTCCCAGCTCTGCCAGCCCCCCCATTTGCCTGGTGCTCTTGGCTCTCCCCCAGGTATCTCACAACACCTGGTCTCTAAGGCAGTGCGCTTTGACAGCCCTTGATGTAGGAATATATGCATCAATATAAGCATGCATAATTCAGAGTTGATTGAGTAATACTTTTATTATGGTGTTAGTCGAGAATACTGGTAGAGGCAGATAGTTAATACAGTTGTTCTTAAGAAAATCATTCCAGCAAATATTTTTAATGTAGACTAAAACACATTAAAATATAGGAAATTCAATTTAACTTTTCAATTTCTTAAACTTTCTCAACAGTAAATGCAATTCTAGGCTTATCAGTGCAAAATGATCCTTACTGAGAGCTGTTTATCGACGTTGCACTGTAATAAATCTTTCTTCGTCATTTTTGGTGATCATTGTCCAGCCTGGGCTGTACAGCAGGGAGTTAGCACCATGGTCTTGTTTCTGAAAGCAGTTGTTAGGGAAGGTGGGACACAACTGATGAAGGCAACTTAAGAAAATGTAAGGATTGAAGATGGATGAGATGCAGTGAAAAGAGCAGACATTATTTTAAATACTACCCCCACTTCCACCCATATGAAGCTTTATCTGTTTTGGCCTGTTTGTAGACATTGCCCAGTGGAGCACTGCGAGAGAGATTTTACTGAAAGATGCTTATTGTTCAACATGGAAGGTGTTAATCAGGAAAATGGGACATTCTCGTAAAATAAATTAATTGCAGTTCAGATTCTCTGTGTGAAGAGGGAGTAATCAAAGTAATTTCACTGAACTGGAGTACGGCATGGAAAGCAGGCAGTGTGTTAGTGATGGTTACTGTGAGAGCACCCTAGTTCAAAGAGTTCCTGTAGTCTGGTACCTATTTTGCTATGCTTCAGCCATTAACACTTTGGGACAAAAATTTCACCCTAATTAGGCCTTATTTCTCAACTGGCCATCTGTTCACTGAACCCTCTCTAAATCTTCCTCTGTTGCAAACCCTCCTCTGGCTGCATTGAGATCCTGGCTGTCTCTGGGCTGCTTTTGTAAAGCCAAACAGACTGAGCTGAAACAAGCTGAGGTTGAGTCTTCGTACCCTGAACCTGTGAGTAGCTTTGCACCGCAGAAGTTTTTTTTGGATGGACTTAATAAATGAGTCTATCTGGACAAGAAAAGACCCAAAAGACACACATGACAGCAAGTTAACAAACAGCTATTGAAGACAATGGCCTTTTTCCCAGCCTCAGACTGCATGTCTCTCTGGCTCCCTTTTCTTTTTGTGAAATGCCAGGGCTCTTTTCTCTCCCTCTGCTCCCCTTTTAAACTCCGGTTTTCTCTCCAAAACCTTCATTTAACTCTCGTCAGGCTAGTGCTTTTGGGATGTGTGCTGCAGTATTTTGTGCAGGCGGTGCTCTAGAGATTAGGCCAGCTGATCAGCTTTCCCTAAGCGTGGTGGGAAATCTCTCTGCTGTTATTGCTTAACAAAGAGAAACGAGAAATCTGGGAAGGTTTCACCTTCCTAATCTGTGTTGTATGTGACAGCCCCCTAAGCGGAGCTCTGTTTGGGCGGAGAGCCTGCGGTTATACACCCAGGTACAGGTACACCTTCTGCACGTTCCCTGCCTGACCAGGGCTTGGAAACCTTCCTGTCTAGCTAGTGTGTTGGATTTAAATATGCCTGTGATCTGCTGGCCTCAGGGGGCCTGAGATGTAATAATAATAATTATATATATAAAAATATATAATATATATTATATATAATTTTTTAAAAAATCTAATAGTTCCTTTTGCCATTGAATGTTTTATAGTGCTAGCGTTAATAATACATCTTAAGGAGTGAATCCTCCCTGCAAAAGCAGCCCCATCAGTCGTGTACGGTGCTTAGTCCAGCTCTGCTGCTTTGGGGGTTTTTAGCGCTTCCCCTCTTTTTAAGGGAGCTCTCACAACTTGAAGTTAATGCCAAACTTGCAGTGATCTTCTTGTTTTCTTTTTTCTTTTTCCTAGCACCTTTTCAGTTTCTTTTATAATCGTTGCAGATACAAAAGAAAAAGCGAGGACAAAAAATAGTTGAGTACCAAAAGGTTTGCAGGTCATCAGACATAGTGGTAGTAATAGTGTTACCTTTTCTCATGAAACAGAGCATAGAGAGGAGATATAGATCTGACAAAGCAACAAAACTCTAATTAATCCAGTGTCCAAACAGCTTTAGAAGGCACACTTCTATCTAGTGGTGTCTGTTTTACATAATTCTGGTTGAGTTGAGACAGCCGTAGGTGCACAGCGAGAAGCCACGTTCCTGTGCCCAGAACAGAGCATGTTCCTCTCTCCTCACGCCCACACTGTGCCCAGTGTGAAGCTGCTGTGTAGCTTTCCATGCAGAGCATGACCGTTCCGCTCTTTTTCCATGGAAGTAAGTGTACACCATAACGTTTCAGGGAGTCCACACTGCTCCTGCACACCGGTGTGGTACATCTTTTCATGGCATCCTTGGGTGAAACTTGTGGATCATGACCCAAAATGTCCTTCTGGGCTGTGCACCCTGCCTTTGGGAAGGGCTTGGACAAGTCTTTGTGCCAGCACTTTCAAAAGTCACATTACAGGGAAAGGCGCTGGGGGTCGATGGTCGTGCTGTCCCTCCTGCTGCGTTGGTGGTGGGCACCAGCTGGAGCAGCCACCTGCTCCGACCTTCCAGCCAGTTTTGTGATGATCAGCCATCTATACAGGCACATTCCTGGGGTCCTCCTTCGGTGCTGAGGGGTCCTGTCAGCGCCAAGAGGGAGAGGGACTCGGAAGTAAAGGCGGTGGTGCAATCCTGGAGCATAAGCAAGCTGCAAAAGAATGAGTTCTTTCCAATTTTTAGGAGTAGTAGTGGGGTTTGGTGTCAGTAAGCAGTAAAAGCGCTTACCCTAAATATGAGTTATCTCTGAAAATAGGTTAGTAATATCAGTTTAGACTACTGGGGATTTTCCTTCTTGGTAATGCTCATCAAGAGAGTGAAAGGCATTTGCCACTTCTGTTAAGTAAATGTCAGCCTGGGTTTAGTGATCCTGTGTCTGGGAATAGTGTTACAATGGGATGAGCCGTGCTTTGGTCAGTTCTGCCACCTTTTGTTTGTGACCATCAAAGCATATGTTAAGACTGCCCAGGGGATCCAGGCACACTTTATTTAATTTTTCTTTTTTTGGGGGGTCTCTCTCAGCAATGGTTTGCGGTTCCTCTCTCTCTTTTCTCAGGCTGCTGCAACATGCTGTCCCATTCTTTAGCACGTGATAGATGATGGCATAACGTAATGCTTTTTTCATGCTGTCATTGTGTATCTTACAACTGTAGAATGATACAGTAAGAAGTTTAGGGATACATATGAAAGGTTTCTATTTTCTAGCCATTGCATAAGAGTTAGATTTGTGTATATGCAATTTATGATTTATGTTCAGGAAGGATGGAAATTTTGTCCCTCTGGTAGCTTCTCTTGAGTAATCACTTTCATCCTTCATATTTCCTGTGTTTTCTTTTTTAGCAGAATACAGTCTCTTTAGAAGAGTTCAATTTACATTTAATTCCTGTTCAGTTCTGTATGTATTCATGGTCAAATTCTGGTTTTAGTTAACTTACAGACAACTTCATTGACGTCAAGAGAAGCTGGATGCATGTAACAGTATGGCTCTCCATGATTTTACGCGTTTATTGCTTTCGTTTTGGCTTGCAGATACAGACCTCTGGTGTCTGCCATTACAAAGAACAGATGCCCCTCATTTCGGACCCAAATTTATTCCAATCCCACACAGATCTGGTTAGTGTTCTTGCCCTGTTATTGTTGTACGCTGTGCAAATGCATTTGAAGTGGGAGGTCAAGGAATCAAGAGTACAAACAGTGCTATATGTTTAAATTTTGTAATCTCACAACATTAACAGTTTCTCACTCTGCTCTTTCCACATTCTTTCTTTGGGGTTCTTATGCTTGGGAGAAAGCTAGAGAGTTGGTTCACATTTGTGTATTTGTATGTGTTTATATTTGTTGTCCTGTGTTTAGTGACATGTTTTTGGGTGCTGGGATACACATTTGTTGCTTTCAAATGAAATGGCTTTAAAAGCCTGGGCTAAATTCTGTTCCCTGGCTGTGTACAGGTTTGCAGACTTGCATAGATGTAAATGAATTTGGAATTGCACCTTTCAGCTTAGATGCTGTCCTGCCTCTTCGATATCTGATTTCCGAAGCTGAGTGAGCTGTGAGTGCTGCCCGTGTGCCCCGTAGGTATTGCGCTGGGCAGGGCCAGGAGGAGTGGGACCCGTCTCTTCCTGCTCCACTTGCTCTTGCAGATGTGCAGTCTCTGAACCTGCTGGCACCTGCTGCGGGTCCAGGCTGAAAACGGGCCCCTGATTCTCCTGGTGGGACGCTCTGAACCATGAAGGGGAAATAGGAAAGGAGTTATTCCCAAAGGGAGTAACTCTTTAGTTGTCATGAGGGTGAGACCTTCCGAACCAAGTATGGCTGGGCTAAGCATCATCCCTCCATAAAAACCCAAAAGACCTTTTTAACACTTAAAAAAATGTAAATAATACTTTGCATCTGAGCTCCTGGAGAAGAGCAGGAGGGGATCTGCAGCAGTTGTGACCTTGTTCCAGTTTGACCACCGAAAAGCTGTCTCAGCTGCTGGGCTCTGTCCTGACTCGACCCTCGCCGGCGTGGGCCCTGCCTGATGGATGTGGTGGGCCTTTCCCTTCTTGGCATCGGCAGAGGCTGCTGGCAGGGATGCCGATAGTGCCGTCTGTTGTGCCAGGTTGGCTCGCAGGCTGTGGTACTGGAGTGTGCTGCGTGCGCCCTTGCGGCAGCCATAGGTGCTGCGTTCCTCACCATGTTGCTGGCACTGACTCTTCACCCATCATGCCACCTCATGCCCTTGAAACACCTCTCTGCTTTTGCCTTTAGATGGGTAAAATGGGGGGTCTCAGACTTGTTTTGGAACCTGGGAGATAATGAGACGTTAGGATGGGTGTAGCCACTTCAGACAGTCTTGCATCCCGTTAGCGTGACGAATGTGGAGATTTGGCAAGGCTTCTGCAAGAGGTGGGCTGGGGGCTGGGGAGAACATCGGAGCTGCAGCGCCGTGGTGGAGGTGGTGTGGCTGCAGGAGAGCCCAACTGCCTGCTCCGCTCCGGACATGGGTGCTTGCCAAGGGATCCCGGGAATGGTGGGGCGATCTGGAGTAAGGCAGAAATCAGCTGTCTCCTTCCCTTCTTCTCTTTGCTCCGAGGGGTAATTTATAGATGCTGATACAAAAGCTCCCTGTTGAAGCCTCATTGAGTTTAATGAAGTGAGCTTGCTGTGCTTGGGAATGAAATAAAACCCCTAATAGGACAGTAACCTTCAAGTGAACAAGAGGGTGATTAAAATGCTTTATTCTGAACTGGCTGAGATTCGGAGCCGTTTACCAGATATACTTCCTGATTAAATAGAGTCCTAACTAAAAATTAAAGATCAGCAAAATAAGATAGTATTTAAAAAAAAAAATGATAAAAGAAGGCACTGATACCAGGGGAGTAACATCTTTCCTGAACCACTTTTCCAGAGTCGCACCATAGACCCCTTGGAGCTTCCAAGTCAGCCCACATGTCTGAACATATACTTTTTGCATTTTTTGCGCTGGGATAACTGTAAATACCTGCCCGCGTTCACAGAAAGGCGTTTCACAGGAGCGTCTTCTTTCTGTGAAATTACAGCTTCAGCACCCGACTTGCCTAAACAGATTCCTGTCCCCAGAGGTGCTCAGGTCTGGCTGTGCTGCCAGCGGGGGGGCCGCGGTGCCAAGCCCTGGGCAGGGGGATGCCCGTGGCCGGGGGGGCCAGCAGGGCTGCTGTGGTGTGGGCTTGGCCGAGACCACTGCGGGGAACCAAAGGGCACAGGGTGGGTTGGAAATCCAGGCTAGGTATCTGCATTGGGAAGTGAACGCCGGAAAACCCCGGCCTCGGTCACGGTGGAGGACCTTTAAAAAGTCTGGAGTATCTAAACATGTTAATAAATCTCAGCTGTAAAGACAAAACAAGCTTAACCTTCCCTGGTTCCCCTTCAGAAAACATTGTGATGAGCATATCCATCTTAATAAAACATTTCAAGATCTGAGGATGAAAAGCAAAATATGAGTGCAAAATCATTACTGTCAAGTAAAATCTGAGTGCAAACTCCTACTACTGTAAGGGAGGTGTAGTCCTTTCAAAAAAAAAAATAATATATTTTGTAGAGCCATTAACCATGAACTCAGGAATGTTAATTTCTGTATGATTGTCATAGACAAGGGATATTTTCTGTAATAATTATGTGGATTGCGCATCCAAACATGCTAGCGAAGAGCAGAGATAATTTAGCCCAAATTCAGCCAAGCAGACTCTGATTTAACTTGATGAGGATGACATAGATTTAAAGTCTGAAATCAGACCTTTGCAAAATGGGCTCATGTTCAAGTCTCTGCCTGCATCAGAGCTTCCGTAGAGATCGCTAATTTGGGTTTTATTTAAGCAGCGTAAAAATGCATCAAAGGTGGGGAGTGTTTTTGAAAAGAGGCAGTGAATTCTGGCTCGCGTGTCTGGCTGAAGCAGGAGCTGCTTTTAAAGATGCATTGTAAAAGAATGCAGAACTTCTAAGTGACTTGAAGAAATTTAAACCACTTCCAATTTGAGTGACTTGAAAACAGTTTTCTGAATTCTTCTGTTTCTCCAAAGGATTTCACGTTGCTGGATTTTTGGGTGTTTTTAGGTGCAAACTGTCCCACTCAGGTGCCGAGAGGATGGGGCTCTGAGGGCCTTTGATGTGGTTGCACGAACACACGCTCTCGTGGTCGGGTGCATAGGTGTTTGCTTTTTGAGCAGATGAAGTGAAAGGAGGAAAGTGAGCCTGGATTTCTTCAGCCCCTTTCGTTTAGAGGAGGCGTGGAGTCAGTATGCTTGTATTTCCTATTGGACATCTGGAAAAACCCTTCTGAAGGCGTTTCTGATTTGTCACTACGTGTCCCCTTTGTGGAGGGGAGCCTGTAGGTGACCTGGCGTGGGGGAGGCTCCAGGAGATGTTGCTTTGGCTCCTGGCCCAAGGCAGTTGATGGATAAGCTCTTGATCCAAAATCAGGAGGGAGATTTGCAGCAGCAGGCTGGGAAATGGAAAGTGAAAGCAATCTCCAAGACCTTTTGGTCTATAGACAAAAGTCCCCTCTGCAGGGAGCGAAGTGGAGAGGAGGGAGCTGCTGGAGCGCAGGCGAGGAGGGTCTCCTGGGCTTTGTGGTCCTTGCGAGCATTTTGGAAGACCTTGGTGACGGGGCAGCGTGTTGCTGGATGCTCACCTGGGAAAGGTGGTGTATACAGCCTCACGTTCTCCCTCCTTTTCTTCGCTTGGTTGTCTGAGGGAGTGGGAGTTAGAGAGAGGGAGTAACCTGGGGTCCCGAGGGAGGATGGGTACTCCAGTGAACATGGAATGGATTTGCCACATCATACAGTAACTGTGGGTCAAAATTATTAATTATTCTTTAATTAACTGTAAGGCCAGGGAAACTTTGTTACCTTTAAATTTACCACTTACGCTGCTGTTGATGGCAGCAACATGGTGCCTTCCAAGTTGTTTTCTCTTGTACCTTCTAGTCCCTGAGTGATGTGGCTCGGGGTTTTGACTTCCTCTGGTCTGAAGGCAGTGCAGAGAGACCTCCCCTACCTGCAGAGAGACCCCCAAGTTGAAGGTCTTCTCACGATGTGTGCCAAACACCCATGTATTGCCACACCAGCTGTGTGTTACGTTTCAGGCAATGTGATGGGTCAAACCCTGCGTTCAGCTGTGATCCTGTGCCCTCTCTAGAGCTGGCAGGAGATGCTGGGGCTGTTGGGAGTATGGGTAGACCCAGAACTGGCTTCCTCAGCCGAGGTGAGGAAGAGGCCGGAGTGGGGGCCCTGTTGGGATGCTGCGTTGGTGCTCAGCAGAAGCGCTGCACGTCTGCGGCGACCGCTCGGCTGTGGAGCTGCTGGGACTATTCCCGCATGTCTGTGGATAAGATGGAGGCAAGGGAAGAGATGCGGCATGAACTCTCTCCTTCAAATTCTCCCTAAGGCTTCAGTAATGCTGTAAAGTCACACTGGAGCTGCAGTCGGTAGGTGTAACTCCAGTGGCTTCAGGAGAGCTTCCTGGGGACAGCAGAAAGGAGGTTTTAAGGGGGTAACTGAGGGGTGCAGGGTCTGTGCATGTACCGGAGACTCCACTACCCGCTCACACTGCGAAACGTCGGACCTGCCAGCTACGAAACGGCAGAAACATGCCTGGATTTTCTTGTTGTTTTAGAGATTATGTTAAGTGTTGCTTAAATGAAAAGGCTTTATTTTCTTACACCCACGTGCGTGTTTACTTCCTTGTCATACCTTCTGGAGTTGAAAGGCCTCTTTCATTAAAAAAAATTCCCCTGCAAACTGGCACTTTTGTTGTGGTTTTGTATGATGATGGACCAGTGAGTATGTGTCTGTTTCCAGTAAGAGTTTGGTGGATCCCAGCCTCCGTGGGCTCCATTCTGCCCCTGTGCCATTGAGTCACCGTGGGCTGGTGACTTGATGATGATTCCTATGGGAATGGGTTATGGATCCTAAGGAGGGGAGGAGGAGTGGACAGGGGGATGAGGGCTTCTGCTGAAACAGGCCAGGGTTTCAAGGAAAACATGACAGCACAAGTGCTTGAGCGTGTGTTGTGCTTGTTTGCACTCCATTGAGGTTGCTGCTCCTGGTTTTGAACGGGTTATCACTCAATCACTGTGTAAGTAAGATGAGGGGGGGACAGAGGGGGCAGTGATGCCAGCTCCTTGCCTGGCCTGGTGCAGGCTATAGACTGAGGTCAGACTCACCTTACAGTTGGCTTTCCAGAAGCAGTTCGTAGCATGGGAACGATGTTTCGTGTTGTCTGTCAAACCTGTCCTCCCGGGAACCTGTGCTGGGTTCAGGCTGTGTAAAAATGCCTTATTACAACCTGACAATAAGTGCCACTGTCACCTCCGGGGGACTTTGCAAGCGGGCACGACATCTGTCAGGCTGCTCCTCTCAAGGTGTCTTGATTAAGTTTTTATCTCTCCCTTCCTTCCTAAGTTCCTGAGGAAACACATGCAGTTCATTTTTGTCAAATAAAAAAATTGTGACTTTAATAATAAAGATATAATCCCGCAGAAATACAAGACCCTTCCTGGTAGTACTTAAATGTTTGCTTCTGTGTCGTTACAGAGAAATTAAAATAAACGACAGTCAGTTTGGAGCATTTGCAGTGAAAGGTCTTTGTCTATAAGCTTTGCTCCAGGAATTTGTCATCATAAAACGCAAGAAAAAAAGCAAAGGCATAAAGTGTGCATCTGTGCTTGTAATGCAAATAAATTACTACAGGAAAATAAGAGAGAAAACAGGTTAGTGTTGATACTATTCTGGAGACAGCTTTGTCATTGTGTATGTGGGTGTGTCTGTTGTTTGTGTTATGAACAAATCTCCTGTTTTAAAGGTTGTCAGCAAATAAAGGGAAATGTTATTGTCTCAGCCTGATAAAGAGTAAGTACCCAAACCTTGCTAACATCCTGCATAGGCCGGACGCTCAGTGTGTTCAGTGAGGAGTGCAGGGCAAGAATAGAAATTAGGACGGGAGCTGCCCAGTTAGCACCCATGCCCGACATCTCTCTCGAATCAGAGAGGTAATTCACGCTCCAGGGATGCGGTGAACACCCTGTGTCCTTGTGCCCCCAGTGCTGGTGGTGTGTGCAAGGGTGCAAATCTCAGCCCGTGACATTGACCGTGTGATATGAGGCTGCAGAGACTCGGGGACTCGGAGTGGCACTCAGGCTGGAAGGGACCTCAGGACATCTCTGTTCCTCCTGTTCAACAAGGGGTCAAGACTCAAATCAGACTGTGAGATATTACTGAACACGAGAAGAACACTGTCTTTCTGCTGCTGCTGTATTTGATAATACTGAGGAAAGAATGCAAACAGGGAGGGCTTTTCTAAAACATCATTATTGTTATTTTTTCCCCCTTTGGCCCAGCTGCTCATACAGCTCTTGGGGCTGGGCGATGCTTGTTCTCCTGGAGTTGTGACTGGGTGGTTTACGCTGCTGCAGAGTGGTGCTTGTATGAAAACCTTTATTGTAAATGAGCCAGCAAACACATTCCTTTTTAAACATTAAAAATGTGTGGGGTTAAACAACTTTGGAATATGGCTCTAGTGGACAGAAACACTTTATTTCCCCCTATCTTCTGGTTATGTGGCAGCACTCCCTTTCCCAGAGCGCAGGAGCATTAGCCAATGCAGCCTCTCTTGATGTCGGTTTTACCTGCGAGAGCACCTTACGTATTCCTTTAAGAGGTCTGGTGTCGCTGGGGGTGCTTGTCTCATGGCAGTGCTGGGGCTGCACGTGCGGCTGCCCGCAGTTAGCGTGTTACTGGGTTAGTGGCACATCTATGTCCTCAGCTGGCACCGAGCGCAATGTTGCAGAGTTTTAAGATTGTTTTGGACGAGCTGCATGGCATCATGCCCTGTTTTTTTTCTAGACTCGCTATCGCTTGGCATCGGGAAGCCCTTTCTGGGCACTAATGACTTCCCGCGGTATGCGGAGAAGGACTGGGGAGATGTTGGTGGCGTGGGTGGGATGGAGATGCTTCCCCGGGTTCACTTCTGCTCATCCCTAGGTATGCCTGTGGCCATCGCAGCTGGAAGTGCAGTATGTGGCATGGAGACCTGCAGGTGGCAGGGAGGGCAGAGCAAAAGGCTGTGTGACTACAAACATCCAAAGAGGGTGAGTTATCAGCCGTCTAGCAGAAAGCTAGAAGGATGGGTCAGCCGTTTAATGCTCCTGCCATTAAGTGTTGCTCAGAGTACCTGGGGAGAAAATTTCAGCCCAGCACTTCCACAAAGTGAGCGACACCTTTGTTCAGCTACTTCTGTGCCTGAAGAGCCTTCTCGGGTTTGTTTGTAGAGGGTTTCTAGATGCCTGCTTGGGAAATGGTCGGCCCTCGAGGGTATAACAGAAAAATCAAGGGTTTTCATTTAAGCTGTAAGCCTCTCCTCCTTGCTTGTAAATTGCTGGCGATGCACTTTCTTACAGCTTTTAAGCCTTTGGGATAAAACGGGAAACAATCAGAGGTCAAGTGAAAAAAGGAATAGTTTTGCTGAAGAAGTAAAGAATGAGGCTGGGATGTAGGTCAGATGCACACAGCACAGGGCTTTAGGAGCTGTTTTCTACAGTGAAATTGTACTTCGAGACTTTTTGAAGTTCACATCTGGTGAGCAGATTTAAGGTACAAGCCTCCAGTGTTTGTGTAGTAGTTTCTTTACTTGCTTTCTAAAAATATGACCTGGAGACCTCCCTTTTGCTGAAAATGTTGAGAATCTTGCTGGGCTTCTCTCCCCTGCACATTGCAGAAGTGACTGTGGAGGCTCCAGAAATGCAGCAGGCAGATTAAGGCTTCCTATTTTCAGATACCAGCCACTTGCCACTGGACCACCAAGTCCAGCCCTGAAGAAGGGACCAGAGAGCCTCTGGGAGCATCCTCAGAGACCTTTGGATAGTACAGCGTTCCCTCCCCATGACCCAGCCATCCGGGAGTGCTATGGGGCTGCCCACTGGCAGCCCGGTGAGTCAAGCAAAGGGGTTTGGGTGAAGTTTTGGGAGGAGAGGAGTGGTAGGAAGTCGAATACGTGGGTTATATCTGACTCTTCCCTTGCTCTGGTGTTGCTCTTGTGTTTGATCTCACTGGAGTTGCTCCAGGCTTGCGTCAGAGTCAGCCCCAGCTCTCCTTTCCTCTGACAGAAATCTGGAAGAGCTCTCTTTAAGGCAGCAGAACAGCAGAAAAATATTTATAGACAGGAAGGGAATCTGGTCTCCCCCCACCCTTTGGCAGAATAACTATCAGTTTCCTTAAGATACATGCTTGGCGGCGGCAAAACGTAATTCATCCCAGTGAGTATACTTCTCAGCATTCATCAGATGTAAAATGTCATGGAATTGTCATGTAATTTAATTTCTTCCATTCGGATGTATGTTAGGAATGAAGTCAGCTGAGGAGATTACAAAAGGAGTATTGATGCTGTGTTCCCCGCACATATTTCGATGGGAGGAATGAAATGCCAGTCAGCTGGCAGGGCGTGCTTCTCCGCAGCCGGGGGATCGCCTGCCCGTCCCCAATGCCTGGGACTGGCGAGTTAGACCAAGAGATGCCATGTGGACACCCCAGTAAATTGGGAGGTGCAGGTGTTGATTCGGCTGCTGTGCAAGGCTGCGTGCAGGCTCTCTCCAGGCAGCCCAGGGAGATCTGCGTGGAACCCCCTGGCCATCCCAGGCAAGCATCCCTACTTGTAGCCTGCAAACGCTGGTTTAAAAGATGTTTGAAAGCATCAATAAAAGCATCTTATGGGTTTATTGGGTAGTTTGGAAACTTTGTCACGTTCCTCCTATAAGCTGTAGCTTTTAGTTTCATGTTTTATTCTGCCTTTGCGTTTAAGACAAGACAGGCTATGACTTGATGGTGGTTCTGTCACCACTTGTAACATTTGAGGAAAAGCCTGGCATTGTTTCTTCACCTTTAATAGGAATATTATTCACCTCGAAGTAATGGCAATAATCGCTCCTTTCGAAATAGATGAGAGCTGGAGTGACTTTATGGGAAGAATTAAGAGTAGTGAAAATACTGTTTTGTATGTAACAAGGATCTGGTTTGCAAAGGGGGATGCTGTTGCCTTCATGCATAGAAATTCTTGGC
Source organism: Fratercula arctica (assembly GCA_947846985.1). NCBI lineage: Eukaryota > Metazoa > Chordata > Aves > Charadriiformes > Alcidae > Fratercula > Fratercula arctica. The sequence goes on along the minus strand of CANTUZ010000008.1, from coordinate 1,841,283 downwards.
CAGATCTGTGGTGCCGTCAAGCCTGTGGGGAGCTGGGTGCGGTGCCTTCCATCAACTGAGATCTGTATGGCGCCAGAGGCACTTTTATCTTTTGGCTGCCAGGATTGGGAAAGGAGGCTTAGTCCCTGCTCCTCCTCCGGTGTGTCTCGGCCTCCGCGAGTGCATGGAGTACCGGCTCTGCTTCACAGGAGAGCAGGAAGGTATCTGAGACACCTGGCCAGAACGTGCCTGGTGCTCACCCTTGAGGAGTGGGTGGTGTCTCGGAGAATGAGATTTGAGGCATAAACGCCCTGGGGAGGAAGGCACAGAGGAGGAAAGCAGAACACAAAGCAATGATTTGGGTGTATGGCTTGCGGGGAGCCCTGTCTTGCACCACTGCCGTGAGTGCCAGTACCTGCCATGGGTGCTGGGCTGGCCCTGGGGTTGCAGCCCAGACCTCAGCGGGCACGGTGGCCTTCCCGGTTGTGTGGGGCTAATCCCAAGCAGATGGGGCAGCAGAAGAGGGTGCTTCCCCTGCATTGGTTGCACTTGGCAGGGGTGGCTTTGCGGGACCCTGCCCAGGGTGCATTCCTGGTGCTCCTGTGCCGGGCCAGCTGATGCCCTGGAAGCGCCTGTGCCAAACAATAGTTATTTCCCGTGAAACGCTCCACTGGTGCTTTTCTGAGGTGTTATTCCAGCATCCACTGATTCTGTTATTCCTCCCCGCAGGGAGCCTGGCAGAAGGGGCAGGCTGGGCAGACTGGGGTTGGTCCTGGAGGTGTGTGCTAGCCCCAGAGAGACCTGCCTTGCTGTGGGTCAGGAAGCACATAGTGAAGAGGGATAAGTATGGGTTAACATGGGCATGCGAGGAGGCACTAAGTACTTAGTCACAGCAGGAACAAACAGTATCTCAGAGAGGGATCAACAAGCATGCAGCGTTTTCTATGGAAAACTCACAGGAAGTTATTTGCTTTCCTGACTCACAGAAGAGGGAAGAGAAGTTGTGAAAGATGGGGACCCCCACGCGGGCTGAGCCGTGGGACAGCCCTGGTGGGTGGTGGCTGCCAGCCAAAAGGCAGAGGATGAGCCAAGGGTATAGAATCATAGAATGGTTAGAGTTGGAAGGGACCTTAAAGATCATCTTGTTCCACCCCCCCCCCTCCCCTGCCCCATTGTGTATATATATTTATTTATGTTTGTAATGCAATTCAATGTTTGTCTCAAAGTTGTGCTTTTATATAAATAGCTTTAGTGGGCTTCACGTGAAGGCAGAATCCATTTAATCATTGCAATCTCCTCCGTGCCCGCTTGCTTCTCAGCCTTCCTATTTTCTGGAGTCACTGCACTGTGGAGCTGGGGCTTGGGCACTGCCTGGGGTTTTGAAGATGGGAGCGGGCTGCAGAGATGCAAAGTAGATCCCCCAGTGCACGCTGTATTTGCTGAGGCAAAACATGGGTTACCCTTCTGGAACAGATCGTCCTTTGGTGGGAAGCAGTGTAGCTGCACTCATTCCAGTGCATCATTACCTCTTTATACCAGCTGGGGATCTGGGTGTGATGGTCACACGCCGCATACTTAATTGGTGTAGCTGTAGCACTCTAACAGTTAGTTAACGACTAGTTCATGACCCCCTTGAGTCACCCTGGCTCCTGACATCGACCCATCATGTTACTGCTTGAGGTGTGGGGTTTTCCTGGCGCTGGGGATGGTGATCGGGGTCAGCTTCTGCAGCAGGAGAAGCTCCCGTGCCTGAGGAGCTGCTCAGTGCCCAGAGGAGGGAACGGTACTGAAGGTAAGGAAAGTGTGACAGGAGATACCTATGCTTTACGAGAACACCCAGCTGTGGGAGTCTTGCAGCAAGCAGCAACCTCTGCTGAGGGCTGGTGGCGGAGCCCATCTTGGGGGAAAGTGACTTCAGCGCCGCGGCTGCTGCCAAGTGGCTGTGGTCACCACCGACAGCATTGGTGGCAGCGGTCTTCCCCAGACAAGTGCACAGCCTTCAGCCAGAGGCGCCTCTCCACATGCTGGTACGCTAGTTGTGTGTGTGTGCATGTGTGTTTATCATTTCTTCTTTTTCTAGTTAAAATATGTAATCATTTTTGTGCCTGAGAAAGTGAAAGACTGCGAGCGTTGGTGCAGGCGACCTTGCATGACTGCTGCAGGATCCAGGGCTAAAACCAGTCTCTCTAGTCCCTTCTCCCTCCCCCATCCCTGCTTTTTCCTGTGCAGTTCTTGTTGGGAAGAGATTTTTGTCTGTGCCAGAACGTGCAGGGATTTTGTGCTTGGGATGCATATCCCCCCTGGGATTAATTTAAGGCTTGTTTTATTAGTGACCTAATCCATATCTGCATCCATTTCCCTGGCTGGTGGATGCACTAACCAGGCCTCCTAACTCAGCCGGGGTTTCTTCTCCCTGCGGCTCTGCTGTAGGAGACTGCTGGACAACTGGTGTGACCGACTGTGACCATCACCAGTGGGTAGATGTAGACCTTCTACTGCTCCGGACACGATGAGGAGTTGAGGGAATACAATGGGGAGGAGAAGTCTCCTACCCTGCTGCCTATGGTCCTACTGTGCAATGGCCATGAAATAACGCGAGTCCCATAGATACAATGATGTGCTTTCCATTGTGGGACGTACCCCTTGCCTTTCTTGGAGAACATTAATTTTTTGAGTAATGCCACTGTGCATTACCACGGACAGCAATACTTGCCCAGTCCTTCCTGGGAAGGGAAACTGTGTGCCATTTGCCTGGTGGAGCCCCAGTGGAGGAGTTTTTTTATATATTAAATACCTTTTAATTAAAGGTGAGGAAACTGAGATGTGGAGAGATTAAGGACCAGTTTTCTAAAGAAGCTCAGTGGCTAGTCAGGACTAGATTTTCAAAAGAGCTCAGCTCCTATTGAAGTAGTAAATGAACAACCGGATTTTCAAAGCATCTGATCACATTAGATGCTGAGCCCTTCCAGCTGGGCTGTAATTGCTGGTGGGAACTGCCCACCCCAGGCGAAGGGAGGGTGTTCCTCTCCCGCTGCAGTCGGTAATGGCGTTGTTTACATCTGAACTAGCCCCTCGTAGCATGGGGAGAACCAGGCGCTCAGGGCTGTGTGAGGTTTGGCTGTGTTAGTTTTGCATGGGGAGGTGGATGCTGGACATGCTCGTTCCTCTGTGTTGGCCACAAAGGACCATGTGAATGACCTCAGAGGTACATGTCTGTATGGAGAGGCCATGTCTATGCGGGAGGTGAACCTCCATCCTTTCTGTTGCCCTCTGTCAGCTTCAGCACCATCTGTGTTGAAGCTCAACGTCACCTACGTTGAAGCTCCCAAGTGCTTTGTGAGCCAGAGGGTGGTATGGGTAGTCATAAGCAGATGGTTAAACCAAGCACCTACGAAAGAAGACATTAAAATTACTGAAGACACTAGTTTGGTGCCTTTATTGAATTTTCTGTTTTCCCTGAAAGCCACTGAATTCTATGAAAAATAAAAGGACGTGAAATAGTCTGTAAGTGGTAAACTGGATTATTACCATTAAAAATACTGAGTCTGAAGAACAGAAAGTGACCGAGACCCCATGAAAACTCTTCTTCTCCAGTAATTACCTAGTTTTGAGTGGAGACCCCAGTGTGGCAGAATTGCCCAAGGAAGGAAGGAGGAATGTGGCATGTATTGTCCCTTTATATTCTAAGAAAAAAATGTGTAGGAAATTAAAGAAAATGTATTTTCCTGCGGAGATGCTTAAACCCATGCTGTGTATGCATGAAAGGCTGCTGCAGGAAGCTCTGTGACAAAGAGGAATGACAAATAAGGAAAATCTTGCCATTATGCTCAGAACTTGCATCCATATCCTGCGCTCCTTGCAGGGTGGTGGGGGACGTGGTCGTCCCTGCCTCTCCCTCATGTCCATCGTCCAGAGCAGCCGTGTGGCCTGTGGCCGCTCTGCGTGTGGCTGGGCTACTAGTCACAGTGCAGCTCAGGTAGCTCCGTTGTGGGAAACAAAGTGCCCCCCGTCTTAATTCTTCTGGTCCCTTCCCGTGGCTCTGCTGTGGACTCCGCCAGCTGCAGCCGTCCTCACTTGATGTGGCTGCCTTCAGATGGCTTCCATCAGCTCCACTAACCAGCAGCACAGCTTTTTTTATTAAAAAGCACATGAAAGATGCCCGCGGAAGTTGCTGATTTCCCTCCCTGGCCTTTTCTAAAATCATAAAATGAAATCTTGGGTTGTCTGTCGTGGCGCAGATGTCAGCAGTAGTTCTGCTGTGCAGCTCCAGTGCAGGCACACACCCCATGCTTTTGAGAGAGTGCTTTTTTCCTTTTCCCCACTTTTTCTTGTTTGCTTTTTTCTTTTTGTTTTTCCTGTTTAGTATATTTTTTCTGGATTTTTTTTCATTTTTTCCCCCTAAATACCTCCTAAATACCTCCTTAATACCTCCTGTGTATGCCTCCTAAATAATAAGAAATTGAAGAGAAAATGTGGTATGAAGGAAACCTGTGTTATTCTGCTAGTTTCCACCCCGAGGGACATCTGGTGCTGTGTTTTACATGCATGGAGCAGAGTCGGTGGCCTGCAGCTCTGCAGCATGCACATCATCACTGGCCCAAGTGCAGCAGAGCTTCTCCTGCTCCAAAAATCAGTTCCCTTGAGTGGGTGCAGGTGGGACTGCCTCCACAGAATCCCGGAACGGCCAGGGTCAGCAGGGACCTCCGGAGATCATCTGGTCCCAGCCTCTCCCAGAGCAGGGTCCGCCAGAGCAGTTGGGACAGGAACGCGTCCAGGTGGGTTTTGAGTATCTCCATCTCTGGGCAGCCTGTGCAAGGGCTCTGCCAGCCTCAAAGGAAAGACGTTTTTCCTTATCTTCACACAGAATTTACCGTGTTCCAGGTTATGCCTGTTGCCTCATGGACTCCTTTTTCTTGCACCTTGTTGTGGATTGGCTTGTTAGATATGTTTGATTCACAGGTGCAGGCAGTAATCATGTTTTCCACTGAGGAGGACATGGCATTTTTAAAATGTATTTATATTATAGCTTTTAGATGTGACAGCAATAAGATTTTAAACAATTAATATGAAAAGCTGAAAATCCCTTTGCTACTGCCTGCTCTTGCCTTTGCAAGGAGGGGGAGGATGACTTGCTGGCTCAAGTATTAAGGATTTGCTCACTCTTCGCGTAGGAAACTGCTCGCCAGGAGCATCAGCTCCAGTGTCGCTGGCGAAAGCTGGTCTCCCATCCGCTCACCACCCCTCCGCTGCTGGAGGAGATGCTCTGGGATGGTTTGCCAGATGCATTAGTGTGGGCCAAACCAGTCTGACTGGCTGCGGTGCATAAAGGGAGATCCTGCTCCTGCTCTGTCCCCTTTGCTCTGATTTAGACTGGTCCTGCCAGTCCACGGTGCAGGACCAGTAGCCACCACCTTCCCAGGCACCCTCTAAATGAAGCAGGTGGCCACCGCAGCCATGTTACCTTCCACTCAGGCCGCCACAGCTTGTGCTGTCTCTGCAGCATCCCCAGCTCTCCAGCGGTGCATCAGCTTCTGCGTGCCTGATCTTGCCTTCCTCCACTGCGCCGTGACCCGAAGGGGAGCCCTGTACAGCTCTGCGCTTCTTTAAAAGTGCTTTTTAGCATGAAACACTTCGTGTTTTCTTGTTCTCCTGGGCTAAATGAGGCACACAGTCCTCGCCTGGCTGATTGCTGCAGTGTGGAAAGGGTTCTTGGGCTGAACTCATGACCCAAAGCTCTTGTGGGTGTAGGACGGGCTTGTGTGAATTGGAGCGCGCAGCAGTGGCAGCGTCCAGCTTCCTGCTCTCCAGAGGTTATTTGTCTTTGCTTCTATATACAATCACTGCCTGAATGCTCTTTTTTAGGTTTTAAATTGGAGGAGGATTTCTGAAGGTAGTATGTGTTTTGAAGGCAGAGCCGAGGCGTCCAAGAGTTAAATGATGCCCAGAGTATTAAAGTACTGAGAATTTTCCATAGATAATAAAGGAGACTTTATCGCAAGAATAGCTGTTATTAAAAACAGTCACAAAACAAACTGTTGGGAGATTTTCTTGTATCTGATAAGGAAAGTAAGAAGATAAAATGTTAGATCCAGGCAATGAAATTTTAGCTTAATTTAAGCTAAGAGGGATTTTTGCTGTTTCCTTCTCAGTGGCCAGGATTTCAGTTCTCTACTCAGACTTTTCACAAGTTTCTAGGCTTGGTTATAATTTAAGGGCCACTTCCCATCTTGCCTAAGAGCGGTCATAACTTCAGGGAGCAGTTCCTGCGTCTGTGTGAGCTGGCCGGCGTCTTGCAAGAAGAGGTCCCTTAGCGCCGAGCCTGACTTGCGAACCCACGCAGGGAAAATTCCCAGTGACATCAAAAGGAAGTGTATGGAGAGCAGGGAAGGCAGCATCAAACCCGAGAGATTATAATTTTTTATGTAAATTTGTTCTGATGAGCCACTGAAACACCTAAAAGCAATACGCTGGCTAAATAGTCTGTTTGCATATTGCGTTTATTTATCTTGTAAGCGACTTGCCAGTTTGCAAGGAGGCCGTGTTCCAAATTCATTTGTGTAAGAGCCTGAAGTGGCTCCAGTTGCTCCCTACCCTCTCCTCACCTTTTGTCGTCTTATATGGCAGTTTAATTGGGTCAGGAACAATATTTTTTGTTTTAGCTGGGGGAACGATGAGCTCAAAAGTGATGGCAGGGTGGCCACCGCGGTCTTTGAAGAGCAGTAAGAGGGCAACAGGACTTCAGCGTATGCTTCTAAAGGGTGTAACCACCACAACCTAGTTGGACGTTTTCAGGTGCTACTAGATGAATACAATACCTCCCCACAGAAGAGCGTTCACGGGCACGAGCGCGTGGTGGGCAGAGCGCTGTGTTCTTCTGCAGTGTTCTTAATACTGCAAGAACAGGCTGACTTAAAAAAGGTTTTATTACCATTTTCTACTTGGGCTCGGTTTTCATTTCCACAGTAATTTTTTAACCACAGATTTGTGTTTTTGCTGCGTGAATAGCTAAATAAAAGGATGCCAAAAGCCGAACTTAAAGTTGTTATTCTGATTTCTGGCCAAAAAGTAATTGTTTACCATTGCAAATGTGTACACATGGCACCAGCAGCTGGCTGAAATTATTTTGGGCCAGATTCTGCTTTCGTTGAAAGTGGCGTAATTTCAAAAAATAAACCAAAATAAAAGCCCTGTGGTCAGACACAAAACTCTCCCTGTCCATCTTCTCTTTGGCCCAAATGCCTGGATCAAAGGGGTTTGCTCTTTGGGCTGCCAAGGAGGTCAGAAAGCTCATGGGATTTATCTCATGGAGCAGCTGGGACACAGCGCACGGACTGCGTGTGCTCCGCACACACGGCAGGTAGCAAGGAACGGCATGAAAATGGAAATTATTTTCTTGCACTTCTCTGTAAGAGGGTAGAAACAAAATGATGGAGGTTAGTTGTTCCGGGAATGGGGAAACACAGTCTGTGAGTGAAAGCTGGTGGTGGATCCCGAGTGCTCCAGAACAGCAGTTTTGCTTTTCTCTGGCTTTTTAGGAATGCTTTGCTCCTGAGTACACTTACGTGCATGCCAGGCATTACTCTTAGAAGCCAGGTATATTCCAGAGGTGGATAAACGGTGCTGTAGTAATTAGTATCTGAGGTAAACAGTGTGTGCATCACAGGCAGCTAACAAGTGCTGGTCCTGTTGCCTTCAAAGGAGACTGTTTCTTAGAAGCCCACACAAGAATACAGTGAGTGTATATTTAAAGTGCTTGGTTTTTTGATTTTTTTCCCCAAGGTCCCTACAGTTTTCATGGATTTATGCCTTGGCGGAGGTGTGGGATGCTGTGGTCGGGTTTTCCAGTGCTGGTTGGGACTGGAGATGTGACGGCTCTGGCCCCAGCAGTGTCCAGGCAGCGGCAGCCACCGTCCCCTGTCCCCTGGGCTGGGCCCTGGTGTGGCTCCTGGCACCCAGAAGGGACCCAGCGCCGCTTCACAGCGGAGCCGTCCTAATGCTTTCTCTTCTAAAGCTCTTTTCAGAGCCTTAAGGATTGTTAAACTTGGAAAGCTACAAAACTTGTGTGATAATTAATTATGCAAATAGAGTTAAGGATGGGGTCTGACTCTGGGAAAGCAATAGAGAAATACACCTTCCCTGCATGGTGTCAGGGCATGAGGCTGTATTGCAAGTACATCCTGTGTTTTCATAGTTTTTAACATAAACTTATGACTTTTTGAAACATCCTATAGAACTTTCAGTGATCCTGAATAACTAAATAATCTTCAAAGGAATATTAGTATGTCTCCTCTCAAGCTCAGTTTGGCAGAAAGCTCAGCTTGAAGAAATATTAATAAAACGGTGTGTGATTCACATAAGCTTTGTGAAGCTTAATTGATTCAGGTTCATAAAGAACTTTGATCCAAGAATGAAAGGCATTCAACAGATGTGAACAATTTCAAGTGGCAATTATCCTTTATTTGGAGGTACTCCCTTGTTTTGCTGTAATTAATTTGTATTCTTCAGGCACAAGCGGTGATGGGGATGATGTTTCCTAGTTGACGAATGACTCCCGTTGAGTTGAGGCTGGACCGAGCGTCTGCCCTCGCTGCACTCTCCCGACACCCACACCGTCTGCTCGCCTGCCCTCGCCGAGCGTGTTAAAGCTTGACATCACCCTTCAGTCCCATCCCCATTTCGCAATAACAAAAAGCAGAATTTGGAAGAGCCAGCTGCCAGTTTTAATAAGCCCTAAAACACACCCAGCCAAGTTTACTTTATTGTTCTTGGGATACACAAAAAAAAAATTTGTTTGTACAATAACATATTTCGGAGGGTTTGGCTGACTCCAGCCTTTCCTGCCTCCTCTTTTGTTTTCCGGATGCATCAGCAGATGTCCATGAAAGTGCTAAATCTGCACCCTGCCTGACCTTTACCACCGAGGAAGGTAAATCACTTCTGTCAGGAGACTTCCCGGAATATCTCCAGAACGATACCATTGCTATTGTAAACAAATCTAATTAAAGAGGAATCTTAAGAAGGTTTGGGTTTTGGTTTGTTTTTTTTTTTTTTTTTTTCCTGCTAATTTTTTAATTAGGAACCTGCATCATTGCAGTGCCTGTGTGGAGTTTTACACTTCGGTGCTTTCTCAAGAGTTGAAAAATTTGCTAATGATTTGAATGTTAGGGTTTTTGGTTGGTGTTTCTCATAAAGACCTTTTTGAGGGGGCAGAGAATAATTTAGAGATTAGGCCACCAAAATGAGAAATAATATTAGAAGTAAGACTTGGAGCAAGATGTTTTAAGGTCTGCATTTGGCATATGTGGTGGTGATGGTGGACTCCTCTGGGCTCTCCTGACCTGGTCCGTGGTGCTTCCGGGCTAAGAGGAACTTTAGCTGGAAGGAGTGGAGGATGGGAGCAGTTATCCAAGTTACCAGCCTCAAAGGAATGGATGTTGAGTCTCTGTCTGGATACCTCTCCTCAGTCGGATCTTCTGCTATTGCTGTATGTCCATGGGTTGTTCGTCTTCCAATACTATCACGCATATTAACATCAGCAATTAAGAAGACTTTCTGGGATCTAAAGATAGGCTCCTAAATCTATATGTGATCACCTAAATAAGCATACTCCTTTCCCAAGGGCATGTCTTTAGGTTGTTAAGTACAGATCTGGTCAGCAATCAACTTTGAAAGCTGGGCTCAGCCCTCCTTTGAGGACGTCCTGGTTGTAGTCCTGGTCCTGGTCCTGTCCCTGGAGCATGTTCAAGGGAGTTTTGCCAAGTTCCCCCGAGCAGGGAGGGAGGGGCAGCCCCACGTCCCCAGGTCCCACCTTCTGCAGGTGTGACCTTGGGAGCGTCTGTGTTGATCTCCAAAAAGGGTTAATCTGGAATATTTTACAAGTCACATTTTCCAGCGTATGTGTGGATGAGGGTTTATAAAGTGAATTACAGGGGAGTGAGTTGTTATATGGAAGGGTAGGGAAGGGTATTCGTCTGAAGTGCTGGTTGGGAAAATGACCAGGACAGCAAAGACTTTCTGCTGACTTCCATGGGAGTTTTTGGCACGTACTGTTTGCCAGATAGCTCTTGACCCTAAGAAATGTAATGAAATTATTCTATTGATTTTTTTTAAAAAGAAAAATACGCCCACCGTTTTTAAATTATGGCACGTACATATTAGCAACACGACCTCAGCGTAACTATGAGACTTTGGCTTAAGACAACTCAGACAGGAAACTAATACCAACGCCCATTTCAACAGATGTCGTGTGCCAGGAAATCAATATAATACGTTTCCAAATAAAAGACACGATCTGCATGAGAACTGAGTAATGAAGTCATGACTTAACACACGGATAATGTCTGAGCCCTTCAAAAGTGTGAATTGTTTGCCATGGGGAAGAGGAATCCATGCTGCAGGTGTTGAAGGGTCTGGTGCCTGGACAGGAGTGTTAAAGATGATGGGCTTCATGTTTGGTCCCCAGCTCCCCTAAATGTCCTGTCACATTGCTCCCACAATCGGCATTTCCTCTGAATGGGATGGGGGAGAAGAGCTGTTCCTGGGGCGGAGCTGGATGTGTCTTCTCTTGTGGATAATCTGGGGCAGAGAACGGTGTTATTGATCAGAGAAATCACACTTCAGTGCCCCCAGGTGTTGGGTGGCAGCCCTCTCTCTTGATACAGGTTTGTTACAAACACCCTCTGCTATCACCTTCCTCTCAGCGCTACGTAATGCCAGATTTTCGCCAGCTGCCAGGAGCTCCCAGGCTCTACCACTGCAGTGGTGCGTTTTCAGGGATGTGAACTGCTGCTTTGGGCTCCAGTTAAAGTAGTTGTGCAGTCCTGTGCTTCACCCCCAAGAAAAAACATGGTCCCACTGGATTTTGGTGCTGCAGTGGGGTTTTTGGTGCGAGGAATGTCCGTTCCCCCTCTGTGTTTGTAGAGGGGGGACCTAGCTCCACAGGTGCGGGACCGAGAAGGAAGGGTCTCTAGGTGCGTGGGTGCTTTGCACGTCCCTTCTGGGTGAGCTTGGTGGTGGCTCTGCAAAGAGGGACTTCATTGAGCAAGGTGGTAACCGCTTCTGTGGAAGAGGAGCTGCACCAGAGGACTTTGGGGAGAAGCAAGCGAAAGCTTTGAAATGCAAAGCGAAGGCGATAAAGATGTCAGGGTGCGGTGTGGTGGTTGGAAATTTGGGGTGTGATAGGCGCCTTGTTTTCGCTTTGCAGGGGTGGGGGGCAGCGAGGGGAGCACTCCCCAGGCACGTTGAGGCGTCGGCGCGGTTTTGGCTCTGGATCCCCTCTTAGGGAGCAGCCGAGACGGGGGAGATATGATCGAGATGCTGCGCTTTTTTAAAGTTGGTGAGGCTGGCCAAGTTTATTAAGATAAATATACATGAAATTTGCATAACTGGCAAAAGAAGACTGTTTACTGAATCCTGAGAAAATCGCCTGGCTTTTTATTAGTGGTGCATTAAAATAACTGAATGCACAGCTGGAGCTCCCTGCGGGTTAGTGTTGGTGTGCAGGATGGGTCCCTGGGATATGGTCCCTCCCAGGCTGCCTCAGGACCCCTCTGGGCATCCTCCTTGTGATGCCATCTTCCGGAGGCGGAGGGTCGCTGAGCCTAGCTGCAAAACTGGGGACACCAGAGAGCCCTAAAAATGCAAAGAGTGGCTGGATGCAGGTTAAAATGTCACAGATGAGGATTACGGAGCCCAGTCACCGGTTGTGCCATTCCTTGCCACAGGCACGCTGGCCGCACCGCTTGGTGTTTTTTCACTGTGTGGTCAGAACTGGGCATGTTTTTTGGACAACGATTCACCTGATAAATAGGTGCTGTGAGAGCTTGTGCTGATGCAGCTGGGATTGAGGAACATGCTGAAATGGATTCCCATCTTTAAGATACGTTGGATTTGAGGTGGGATGGGCGGCTGTCCCATCTGTCTGTACCAAGAATTGAGGCTAAAAGTGCAGTAAGACTGTCAGACTCCCGTAAGAACAAAAAGGAAGTTAAATACTGATGAATGTATCTCCCTTAAGACTGTATTGAAATCAGGTGACAGTAAAGACAAAAGAAAATCGGTTTTAAAATCTGTTTGGTAATGCCGTTGTCTTCTGACTTTGGAACAAGAGTCCTGTTGTGTCCTGGCCTCATTTATATGCTGCATCCCCAAGGACATTGCCATTTTAGTAATTTTTACTAAGGTATCATCAAAGCATTTAGAAATGGTCCCTAACATACCTGAGGCGTGGAAGCAAGGAGCATCCTGTGCTCGGACACGTTTACATGAAGAAGAGCTGCAGTCGTTCCTTGTACAGGGCAGAAGCAGCCGTGGCTGCCAGCGGGAGCTGGCTACGCTCCATTGAACAGCACAGGGTGGGAAGGAGTTTTTGTTTTAATAATGGGCAGAATGATTCCCATTTTCTGCTAAATGAAATCGTACCAGGCCTTGATCAATGCTAATATCTCTGCGTTATTCGTAATTCCCTAACGCTCTTCCTTTCCCAGCCGTTGCCCCGTGGCCGCAGAGGTGTTTGGCCCAGAAGCCAGCCCTCCTCCCTGGGCAGCAGTGGGGACCCAGAGGAATTTACACCCCTTGGAGCAGGCTTGGGCATGGAAAGCCGCGACGGAAGAAAATCTTGGGATGAAATAGAGTAATGAAACTTCAAGCACACCTAAACAGGGAAATGGCATGACTTGGAAAACAAGGGACTATAATTAATTAAACCCACTTAGGCAGACTTCAAGGGGTTCTGATGACAGCATTGCAGCCAAGAGAATGGACCTGCGGCTTGAGATGGTATCTGTAAAACCCCGATACTTGTGTCGAGCTTTATTAATGGCTTTGCTGTGTTATGTTGGATGTTTTGATGGCTATCACGAGGTCCTAATTGGTAAAACATGTTTTATTAAAATAGCCCTCTGCCCTCGTGCTTGGCTTTCTGCGGAGACAGTGTTTGTCAGGGAAGATGGGAAGATTCAGGAACACTGAAATCCCTGCAGGGCTACGCCCGGATTTCACTGGCGTGAGGTTTGCATGGGTGTATCTGTGAGGAGCTCGGGTCCAGCTGGACACCGGGCTGCAGTCCCAGCCTCTCGCCCTGCTTCGTTTGCAAGCCACAGGCATAGCTAATTAGGCTGTGAAAGCTCCACCGGGTTTTTCTCAGCCGTCCTTGGCGGCAGGGCCGGCAGTGCCGGGGGGGCAGCAGGTACCGAGACAGAGGCAGGATGGTTCTTGGTGTTGGGCTGCGCCAGGAGCTGCCATATCCCTCAAATGTGGTGATGACCCCATCTTCTCTGCCTGGTCCTGCTTGACTGGCACAATAAGTGTCTTCCCGGGTACCTGGTGTGACAGTGCAGGCTGGGGCTTTCTTTGCTCTTTGTATTTTTATAGCACGTTGTAGAATCATAGAACAGTTAGAGTTGGAAGGGACCTTAGAGATAGATCATCCAGTGCCACCCCCTGCCCTGGGCAGGGACACTTCCCACTAGCCCAGGTTGCTCCAAGCCCCATCCAACCTGGCCTTGAACCCCTCCAGGGAGGGAGGGATGTTCTGGAGGTCCTCAGGAATCCCGTAATCATGGTTTAAGTGTGACAACAGTCACGCTGGCTGCTGGTGGTCTGTGGTGGGGAAGGGAAAACAGTGTCACAGTTAGAGATTCAAATGCAATTCCATTGTTTATGTTATTTCTTGTAAAAGTATTTTTTCTAGTGCAGCAGTTGTCTTTATCCTTATAGACATAAGCAGTTCCGTGATCCTGCTTTTGGGGTGGTTCGTAGCAGAAAGTGTCGCAGTCAGTTCCTGTTTGGTGCCTTTTAGCATGAAGGTGTTTTCTCTGGTTTTCCGTTCCGTGGAAGGTGTCCGGGGGTACCATAACTCCCACTGTCAGCTCGGCCCCTGCTCTTGGGAAACTATGTCTCACCGGTGTAAATATTGCCGAACTGCAGAAGACACTGCATAAATCCCTCTCCCGGCTTTTCATTCCTTGGTTTGTGGCCATCTCAGGCTGCTGGTGATGAAGACGTCTGTCCCTGCCGTCTGCTGCCTCCTTCCCCTTTCTCCTTTTTAAGCAGTTGAGTGATGTTCAATTTTGGGTGGTTCTGTTTTTCTTCTGACAAATGCTTTTGGACAAAGGCCTGTGTTTCTCAGGGTGGTGGAGAACTCGATTGCATAAGCTAATGAATCCCCGCTGGCAGCGGGGGCCCGAGGAGCCAGATCGGGGTGTGGGGCTGGGGTTTCGGGGGCTGGTGTCTGCTGGGTCGGGCAGTACCCGATTCCTGCTTTCCAGTTAAACTCAGGAGTGATCTGAAGGGTGTCCCTTGCGCTCTGTTTCCAGAAGTTATCCGATTCTTTCTTTTCTGGTATCAATAATAAGGATTACCTTTAACCTGGAAAGTCAGAGCACTTGCTAAAAATGTATTAATGAAACACTATGAGAGGGGTGTTTTCACAGCCCTGTTAGGGAGGCACAAAGGGAGATGCAAGAAATACATGAAAGAACAGTATTGTATTGTTCCCCTCTTTCACAGATAGTTATTTTGTTGTCCAGCATGGCCTTTTGTGTCTGATCCTGCATATCTTCGGATATTTCTGTGTCATTTTAGGGAATACAGGCTCTTCTTTTGCATGTAGATGCTCTTCTTCAGCTGCAAGCACGGCGTTCAGACTGCGGGGTGAGAGGCTGGAAGCTGTTGTTTCTCAGCGTAACTTTTCCAGTTTGCTGTGCTGCTGCTCTGGCAGAAGGAATTTGCAAGTCCAAATGAGTGTAGCCACACTTGTGATAATATTGAGAGTGCCACCAGAGAACTGGGGTTCCCCCGCTCGGGGTCCCTGCTACTGCTCCAAAAGTTGCTTGCCGCAGGCTGTTGACCATTATTAGCTCCCTCATGGCTTGGAGTAAACGTGTCTGCCTGGAAGAAGCATTAATTATGATGTTTTGAGTTCTGTGATTTGGGAATTGATCATCTTTTCTAATGCCGTGGTGCTGTAGTGTATCTGGTTGCTTTGTGTTTTTCTTGGCAAAGAGCGAGGATGGGCATTACCCAGCCAGATCCTGCATTTGCTCCTGCGGAGAGTAATTAAGGTGGATGTGGTGTTCCGAGGGTTTCACACTGGCTTTATAATACTCTCTTTCTGTCTCATTTTAAACAAACAGCCCATAATTTTAGCTGGTATTAATTGTGTAACCGAGCAGTAAAACTACCCATTTTAATGGTATGAATACTTGCTGTGAAATCGTAACGTTTACCTCCAAACATTTACGTTCCCTCTTCCGAGTGACCTGGCTGGCTAGTGGGCATCTGGGGCAAAGCGATAGTCAGGAATTCCTTCTTGCCTGGCCCAGGGACACTCAGGGTTAGCTGCCATGAGCAAATGGCTTGAAATCTTCAGGCAAAGAGGCAGTAAGGTACCATTTGTTTGCAGAGGATGGGTTTTATTCTTGTTTAGCTGCTGGGTGCTCGGCGTATACGCAGCCTGGTAGCATGGACCTAGTTTTGCAAGGGAACCGCTCAGCCTGCGTGGAGGGGAGCGTGCCCTGCAGCTCCGGCTCTGCTGGGAAATGAAATAAAGCCAAGAGATTGAGAAGAGTGTGGCTTTTCATGGCTCTGACAGTTCTGATGTCCACAAGGGCACTGAGGCAGCGACAGCGTTTGTCCTTCTGGAAGAACTACTGAGGCAGGAGGGGCTCCCGTGCCACGCTGATGTTTTTAAGGACTGATGGAGCTCTGTGCAAATATTTATAAAAATAACATTTTGGCCTCCATCTGCTCTGAAGTGAAACCTCCTGGTCCGTTAGCCCGAAGCAGGGAGCATCTCCCTGTCCCGGTCCCAGGAGGGATGCTGGGAAGCCGAGAGGCAGGTGAGGAGGCAGAGCGGAGCCCCGGTGTGCCCGGAGTGCCGGTGCTGGGCTGCCGCAGCCGAGGGTGGGCACCTAGGGGCAAAAAAGAAACATTTTTCTCTAAATGCCAGATTTGTTTTATTTATTTTGCTCATGAAAGAAAAAAGTGGCTGGGTATTTAGGCCCTCTGTCTTGATTATATTATAATCTTACAGGCAAAACCAAAATATTAGTGAGATTGCAAAACAAAGGCTGCATTAACTGTCAGGAGCACAGGTACGGCACGCTGAGTGCACTCCTTTATGGATGCTGTGGTACAGATCAGCCTGGCTGCGTGCTAAGCCCCCAGCACATGCAATATTTCATCTTCTATCCATGCAAGATTTTCTCACTTCCCATTAAAAACAGCTTGGTTCATATGTTGGCATGGCATGGGAGCTGCGGAGGGAAATTCCTGGGGTGGGGAATGCTGGGGCCGGTGCTCAGGCTCCTGCTGCTCCTGTGAGCTGGTGTTTCTTTCAGGGGATGTAAATCTTGTCTCAAGGCATGAGCCCAACTGCTGATGGTGAGCGGTAGACATTGCCCGTGGGCCAGGACTCCTCTCTGCCTTCTGCAAGGGGCCGTAGGTCCATCCTCCTCTACTGCCCCGGGCGCTGTTGGAGGCAGGACCTCCAGCCACCGGAGCTCACAGGCCATGAAGGCATTTGCTGGTCTTCAAGGTGGCTGCGTCCCATCAGCAACGCTCATGCCGAATGATCTGAGTGCAGACACGAGTTCTGCTCATCTTTTGCCTTGCTGGCAGGAAAAGTGGCTGCTCCGCAGCTTGGTGGCTACTGCTGGTGGTTTCTGCCCTTCTGAGGAGACTAATTAATGCAGGGGTTTTAATTGTGAACTAAGTCCTGTTTCGGTGACCCGTTTCCCGGCTGGAGCAGTCCCGGGGCTGCCCTGCGCCCTCCTGGTGGGTCTGGCTGAGGGTGTCCATTGACGGAGCCGCCGTGTGCTCACATCATACACACCAGCGTCAGCTCCTTTGAAACGCAGGCATTTAAGAGGGATTAAAGGTGTGGCTTTATCTTGCATTATTTAGAAGGCTAAAATACAATCAGAGAAACATGGAAATAAAATGGATTATGCAAAAGCACATTAGAATTGAGCCACTGGCCTTTTAAAGCTAGCAGAGACTTCACCGACCAAAGGAAATACGAAGATGTGTGTTATAAAATTGACTGCTGCTTTTATGGGAGGTTTGGTTTGGGAGGTTTGCTTTGGCTGTGTGTAATAGATTTCCTTACTGATAGCCCCACGTGCCCTCGCTGTGCTCCAGCTCAGTCGGGGCACCTGTGGCTGTAGGAAAATCATCTCAGCTGGGCATCCATCCACGCATGGTAAAGAAGAAATGACGTCTCTGATTCAGGACTTTTTGTCCCTGCTGGGGTAAAGCGATCCTCTGTATATAAGGGCAGCACGTTTAATTGCCATTCACTGCTGTCATCCTTTGAAACATGGAGAGAGAGGTTTGCTTCTCTCCCACGCCTGTCCATGGAGGTGCGAGGACTTGTGCCCTCTCGCCATGCAGAAGAAACTTATCCCAGTCCTTTACTCGGCCGAGCAGCTCAAGCCGGGAAAACTTTCACGTCAGCTGCCCTGAAATACAGACATCACAGTGACAGCGCAGTGCTCGTTTCCCACCCTCATTAGCTTAGCAGAAAAGGAAGACTAATTAGCCCGTGCTGTGCTCAGTGTGGGTCTGCTGTGTGCTGTTCCTAGGAGTGGAGCCAGCCTCCCTCCTCGGCATTGCCCTGTGCTGCGTGCCTGTCTGGGGATACGCAGGGCTGCCCTCCCATCCAGCATGCTCCCTCTGGATTGTGGGGTCCCCCACCCCCCCTTTCAGCCTGCAGGCAGCCCCCCTGTGCATTTACGGGGGCTTGTGTAGGTGCTTCCCTGAGCCGGGATCCCGCAGCCCAGCGTGGTGCAGCGGCCGCGGGGCTGCAGGCACCCGAAGGCTCTCTCTGCACTTCCGAATTTCAAGCAGTACATGTCGGGCACGTCGCAAGGGCTGCACAGGGGGTTAAGAAAGGGTTTTCCTTTACACTTGCCTGTATGCCATGCCTCCATACCCTCCTTGCAATGTTAATGAAAATAGTCAAAATCCGAGTGATCTGGTAGGTCCTGCTGCTCCTCGTGAGGACCAGCAGGTTTTGTCTTTTATAAAAATACACAGTTGCTACTTGAAGCATACTTTGTGAAGCTTGCTTGAGTGTCCAGTGCCACGCATAATGTGGAAAGTAACCCGACGACAGGAAGGCTGCAATTCACGTTAGCAACATACAGCCCAAACTCACTCCTGTAACGCAGGAATTTCAATTGATGCATAACTGGATGTACTCGGTGGATGGGCAGGAGGCCGCTCGATCAGAAACGCTGCGGTTCCTCTTGTAGTTGTTTCCCCCAATGTGACGATCTCAGCTTCATTCTCCACTGATGTTATTTTTGAATACCTGGTTGATTAAACATTAGGGTGGGATTTATCTCACCTGCCTTCAGTTTGAAAGTCAGGCATTTGGTCTCAGCTCTCCGTACCTCTGTCTGCAGTCAGTGTAGCAGGACAGTCATGAATTCCCCATCCTGTCGTGCCTAGAATTCTTTAGGCCACTAAAACCTGAATTTAGGTACTCAATTTTAAGTAGGTAAGTTTTTGAAAACTTCCACCCCAGTGCCTATTCTGTACGTTGTGTGGCAGAGGTGTGAGGATGCGGATGTCCAGAGGGTGCCGTGGCGTCCTGCCGTGCAGCACCCCCAGCGCCTCTCATCAAATGCCGTGTTTCCCACCGGGAGTGTGAAATCCTGTTTGCGGGACTGCTGCTGGTGCTGTTCTGCTTCGTCTGCTGTCAAAGCCTACTTTGTGTTTAATGACAGAAGGCTGAACATATGTTCCGAAGGGACGTTATTAGGAGCAATTGGTTGCAACCTTGGTAATACTGGGATTTATAGTCTTCCAGTAATCTCTGGTGCCCCTCAGGGTTGAGAACATGCTCTTGAAGGCGAGTGAGGAATTGGAGCCTTCTGAAAAGGTGTGTGTGGCTGATGCCCGGCTGTCTCTGATCAGGGATGGGGCTGCTGGTAGCACCCCACCGGCTACAGGTCTGGCAGGGGGCTGGTGGTGTATCCTGCCACCCTGCTGAAACGTTATCCACGAGAGCCATCGCCGTCCGTGATCGTTATCTGCATTTATTACGAGGGCTGCTGCTGTGCCGTCACTCCCCCGGCCCTGCGGGATGTCACTGTCGCTGCCCCGAAGCCATGGCCATGTGCTGGCCAGACCTACAGCTCCGTGTCTGTTTCTGGTGCTCACTTCTTCCCTCTGACTTTGTGCTGCAAAAATTAACCCTCAAGTCTTGCTGGCCATCCCTTAGAGGTTCCCAAAGAGCTGTAAGGGCAGGTGAGGAGTGTGGGGGAGGCTGGCGAGGAGGGAAGCGCCGGGATGAGATTTCTCAAAGCTCTCTGGTACGTGCCATGCTGTGTTGCATGGGGCCCAAAATTCAGGTCCTGTAGGAATACTTCAAACAAGGTCTCCAGACACCGTCACTTGGTTTTAAGAGGTGCAGGAGTCATGGGCTGATCTTCTGTTCAAGCACTGGAGCTGAGACACCACTCCGATGGAAGCACAGCAGCTCCAGGAGGAACTGTCTCTGTCGCAGGCTGGGAGCTTTTGTTGGAGCAGGACCTGTGCCGAGGCTTGGAAAGAGAGCAGAGCTGCCCCGACTTTCAAATAGGCCGTATAAAGCAAATATATCTGAAATCATACATGTGAATTTGACTTTTTTTTTGACATTTCTTCCTTGAGGCATCGTCAGCCACGGAAGTGCGTAGTAGGGACCTGGCCGATAGCATCTTCGAGTTTTTGCAGATAATGATAATGAAGTGTGAGTATGATAAGGATGTACAATTGCCGGGAAGAATATATTTTTCCTTGCCAAGTCCAACTAAGGGTAAAGGCTGTTTGTGATCTGGAGCACAAAACTTCCTCTGGGTCTGTCTGTCAGAGAAGATGTGCTTTGCTGTGGGGCTGGTGCTGGCGTCTCCCATCACCGACAGATCCTGGTGCTTCATTCCAGGTGATGGAAGCAGCTTGCTCGGGGCTGGGTCCGGTTTGGCCTCTGAGAATGGAGGCTGCACAGCCTCTCTGGGCAGCCTGTGCTGGTGTTGGATCATCCTTACTGTATAAAAGGGTTTGGTTTGTTGTTTTTTTTTAAACGTTTAAGTGGAATTTGATGCGTTTCAGCCTGTGCCCGTTGCTTCTTGTCTCGACAGCAGATGGGGGGCAGGTTGCTGGCGATGGCGGTGCTGGTGTGGGATTAATTCTGCTGGTGACCTCTGTCTTATGCCGGCTGAGAGCTCTTGCTCACACGCAGGCTCGTTTTCATTCAGTGCCATGCTCTGCTTCGGCGGGAGCCCATGAGCTGTTTAACCTAATTACCATCCCAGGGATGGCCTGGGCTCCCGGCGTGGGAAGGCGAGGAAAGCCAGAGCTTGATTTAACAAAGATATCTTCATTTCAGCGCTTGTGAAGACCTCTGAGTGCAGTGTGTGCCCGAGTGACACTGAAACACCAGACTCTGGCTTGTGCTGATGATGCCCTTGCGCGTAGGTGCTACTCGGGGTGCGTAGCAGGCTGGACGGGTAATGAATAAACATGCCTCCAGGTGAAGGAATTAGCGGCGTGCAACAGGGGCTAAAATATACTTGTTACCAGAAAAGAGTCTCCTTATAAATAGCTCTTTTCAGCTGTTTCTCTCTTTTGGTATTTTTAAGCTCAAATCCATTCAGTTTGCTGATTTTGCTGACAGCCAGCCCAACTGCTTCTGCCCGGGATCTGCAAGTCGAGGCCCTCAGTTCTTTAATCAAAGGCTGTGAAGCATAATTGAATCCAGCTTCCTCTTCCATAACCGCCCTGGCTCTCTAAGAAATTAAGAGGCAGCTCATAGTCAGCAATTAAGACAGCAGCTCTGGCTTAACAAAGCCAAGGAAGAGCAGGTATGTGGAGCAAGTTTCCATTTCTATGCCATGGGCTGTGGTGAGGCACGGGGTGCCACCGAGCCATCCTGCTCAGGTCTTCCAGGTGACAATACCATCCCTGCTCCCTGCTGGTATTTCAGTGTTGGAAACTTGCTCAAGCTGTTATAAAAATTGGTGTTTCTCCATTCAGTAGCCAGATTCACAGGCCGATAGACACAAAGCCATGCAACCTCCTCATGCGGAGCGCAGCTTTTGCCTCGCTTGTGGAGCGCCTGGAGGCTGCTCCGTAAGAACTGGGCTGTTAAATGGTGACAGCTAGGTTGGCTTGAGGTCTCTGCTGGTAAACCTCATCCTGGCAGTGCTGTACTGGGTAACTGATTTCAGGGATGATTTAGGGAGGAAATGCTGGTTAGGTGTTGGAGATAAAGACAGGAGAGGCATTAGCCTGGGTTTGCCCGACTTGTTTGAAGTGTGCTAGTGCTGCGTGACGCTCGCAGCCATGGGCCTGCTGCGCCGAAGGAGCAGGCAAGGAAATCTGCTGGAAAGACGGGAGGTTGTTTTTCTAGGGGGAAGGATTTTGCTGTTTCTGTGTGCTTGGCTGTGTGTTGCATGTGCAGCGTTGGGGAGAACCTGCAGACCCCCCCGAGCCCCTTTTGTGAAAAGCGGTAATGCAGATACCTTGGCAGTAAAACTGAAGCCCGTTTGCACAGCGTGTGGGTCTGTGACCCCTCTCTGATGAGGGACTCTGCTGAATTAAGGCCCTGTGCTAAATAGGAGGTCCCATCCAGGCGAGTGATACCTGCTGAGCGGCAGCTGAAGATGCTGTGCCCTGTGCGTCAGTAACACCAGGCAGGGATGCTGCTTCGTGCTGCCCCGCAGCTCCTTCCGTGCCCCGCTGAAGCTGTGAGGGTTCACATATTGGTGTGGTCGCTGCTTAACTAACTCCAAGCCCTTGTATAAAGGAAACGGACAGTGCTTTTGCTTTCCAGCAATTTCCAGCGCTAGCCTGGCCGGGTGGCACGTCGGTGAGAGGGCAGGTGGTTGGGAAGCGGCTGCCCTCGCCCTGGGCGGTGGGCAGGCGCTGATCAGCCCCTCGCCCTCCTCCTTCCTCGGCTGGCCTCAGGGTTGGAGACACTGAGAAACCTCTGCAAGCGGCCTTCTCTTGTTAATGGGGGTTAATCAAAAGAGCATTACTGCTTAATTTGGGGCTCTCAAAGAGCAGCAGAGCCTTCTGGAAAGGCATTGGATAGCTCAGACTCCTTTTTTCCCCTCCCACTCTTTTGTTGATATTTACAGTGTCAAGGTCATAAAAAGAGAATGAGAGGAGGGGCACGGGAGGGCTGTGTGCTCTGAGCTTTCTTGCGTAGGGGTGAGGTATTTCCCGTTCACCAGAGAGTATTTCCCGGGAAACCCAGTTTGGTTCGCTCGGGATGCCCTGGCTGGATGGCTGTGCAGCAGCCTCCTGCTCGCTGTTACCTGATCTAATTTCTCACCACAGTGACAAAGCGGTCCCTAGCAGACATCGCCAAAGAGACACCAATACTTAGGCGGCTGAATGCTGCCCTTGACAGCCAGCACCCTTGGTGTGCTGCGGGTGTCAGCGTGCGGCGTTGCAGTGTAACTCTCTGTCACGGTTCCAGTTACTCTGTAGTTTGTAAACATTCATCAAAGGGATTTCTGCTGAAATACAAGTTTATTCTGTTTACAGTCTTCATGTGCCGCACAGGGAAAATCAGGAGGTGGATGTCTCGGAGGGTGAGCAGGTGAAATATCTCAAAGATGAAAAGATTAAATTGGAAACATATTAGTGGATAAACAGAGGCCATGGTAGTACATGTGTTACCATCAGGTGAGAAATCCTGCAGGAAGCAGGAATAAAGACGACCTTGGGAGCAGGACTGGAGCTAGAGAGAATTCCACCAGCTGGTGCGTTGGAGCAAGCTCTTTGGGCAGTGGCTTTTCTCCCTGTGTCCTGGCACATCCTATCGATGAGGAACCAGACGATAACTTGTGTCCTGCAGTAAGGAGTGAAGCTAAAAACAGGAGGAAAAAAAAAAGAAATCTATCCATTGCAGTGGGCGTGCCATGGATTTCATTTGTGTGCAGCACCTGCACAGAGTTAAGCCGTGATTGAATACACAAAGCAGTTTTAGCTGTTTGTACGTAGCATGTATAAAGAGTTAAGCCAATATTTCTGGTTATAGTTATCCATCGATGTGTGGTTCCGACAGGAAGTTTCCAGAAATTTGGTATTCATCTTCTTACGGAGATTAGAAATAGCATCCGGAATTGCCTCATCATTTTCCAACACACGCATTTTAAGCAAGTTAACTCCAGTGCACAAGTCTCTGCGTTACCAACAGTTTATTTGGTTCACGTCTGAGCGTGGTGTTGGGTAACGTGTATCGTAGACGACTCGCTGACTTACTGCGAGGGTTTATTAGAAGCGAATTAGAAACCCTGCAAGGAAGGCTGAGGTCTATGAAGTGTCAGTGACTCCAGCGCACTGGAAACTTCAGCCTGCTGATCATAAGCAGGAGCCCAGAAAATGCGGTTAGGGCTTTATTTGGAAAAACTAACCTAGTAGAAACTTTTATGGGAGAATTCAAACGTTTATTGGTCTAGCGTCTACCTTTAGGACGGGTTTTGGGATGGCTGCAGTAAAAGAGCTTAAAGAATAACCAGAGTGTGTTTCTTGAATGGAGCTTTTCCGAGGAGGATTTTGCCCCATGTGTGGGAGCTCAGCAGGGTTTTTGGATGGCT
Organism: Fratercula arctica; assembly: GCA_947846985.1. Taxonomy (NCBI): domain Eukaryota; kingdom Metazoa; phylum Chordata; class Aves; order Charadriiformes; family Alcidae; genus Fratercula; species Fratercula arctica. The sequence continues at coordinate 1,817,707 of CANTUZ010000008.1, read as the reverse complement.
GCGACCCTCTGGGTACCCCACGGCCTGCTCAGCATGCCAGACCGCGGGTCTTTGGACCCAGACTTCGGGGAGGAGAACAAACGAAGCACCACTGGGATGAGGGGGCTGGCTGTGTCCACACTGGGCCTTGGTGCTGCTGATATTGGGAAGAGCATCCTGAGGCTTCGGGGGTAAAACCCACGTGGGATCCGTGAGGGAAGTTTACGCTTGTAAGAATTGATTCACCTAACCAAAGAGCTGGTGGCTTTGTAGCATCTTGGGTCACTATGTGAACTCCGCTTGCCTGCTGCGGGAGCTATTAGTGCGGCAATAAATATGTGTAGAAAAAATGGTGGAGACTGATGTAATGCAGGTGTCTGAATTCCCAGTACCCCTTGGGTTGGTTTGGGGCAAAAGAACGTGTACTGTGGCCAGGCAGCAATAGTGAATTCTGGTTCTGCCAGAGGCAGGGGCACATTTTTGCAGCACAGGAGCACGGCTGCGGCTGCATTTTGGCAAGGGCTGTGTGTGCCCCGGCTGCCCGGAGCCGTGCACAGCAGGTCGGCGTTTCTCAAACCTGTGCGCAGCTTGGGGCCGTTTCCCCGCTTGCAGCAACTCTTTATTTATATTTCACGCCACGTTGTCTGGCAGGGCGCGCGCGCGCTGCACAAACGCTGATGTATTGCCGAGTTTGACATCTGTAGTGCTGTAAAATGTCCGTCTGGAGCAGGGAGGAGGAGGAGGAGGAGGAGGAAGAGGAGAAGGAGGAGGCGGCAGCGGGAGCTTGCTGGCAAAGGCTACCCAGGCGAGACACAGCGACACATTCAGGCTTCAGATGGAGCAAGGGCAGACGGTGCCCGTCAAGGAGGGGGTTCCTAGGAAGGGAACAAAGGGAGCAGAGACAGAGGTGTTTGCTCAGCCGCCACGTGCCGTTGTGCAGTCAAATCCCCGTGCCTCGTACTTGGCAAATACTTGGAGCCCAACACTTGAACGCTGAACGGTGATGAAAAAAAAAATACTTCAAGAAGGTTACATGAAAACGTGACTGGGCAAACAGCAAATATCAGGGCTGGTAGTTTGAAGATGGATAATTTTTAGGCACTTAAAATTATTCATACGATGTGCCAGCATCTGTATGCGTACCCATGTGTCATACGTTTTTACTGACTCTTTTATTGTCAGCCCAGGCAGACATAATGTAAGGGCGCCTTGGGGGTCAGTTATAACAGAGTAAAAGACACAGCAGTCTTGCTGTATGAAGCATTTCTCATTATGGCTAGAAAGTCACACGTTTGTGGTTTACTTTGGCTCCCCGTACACCCCTTTTGTTGGGTTGTGGTGGTGCCTGCAGTAGTTAGACCTGTAAATATTTCCAGTATAAACCAAAGTTTATAGCTCGCCTTTAAAAATTCACTAGGGATTGAAGCTTGGCATATGAGAGCTTTTTCTCGTGTTTACATTTTTACGTGTAACAAACTTTCAGATAAATTCCTTTCGCTATTCATCAGGTACTTGAGTGCGGAAAAGAGGGATGTAAATAATTTGCATTTTCAAAAAAAGTGCTTATCCCTTCTCTCCGCCCTCCTGGGCAGCGTGGAGGAAGCCGCAGAGACCTGCGCTTGCTGGGAATCTGGGAGGACTGTGTCGGGCAGAGGGGGGAGCTCAGCTATGTGCAGGGAAAATGAAAACTCGGCACGACGGGCTACTTCAGCTTTCGTGAACTCTGAGCATCCGACCAGTGAGTTCACGTCTGCTTCAGAAGCAGAGTTTTGTCTGAGCCGCGGTTTTGCGAGGAGGGCTCGTGCTGACATCCGTCGGAGACATAAAACCTGGGACCGGGCCGGGGGCCAGGCTTTTTATCCCTGAGTTCATTTATTTTTCTTGGTTTATTCAGACCCTTAATATTATTCAAATGAAGATTTTGTTTCTAGACCAACATCAATCAGGGAAGCTGCCAACTGACAGCGTTTCCTCTGCGTCCTAGGACTAAAACGTGGTGGCCCTGTGGATTTTATTTGCTTTTAGTTTTTATTCCTTGTCTGTTTAAGTGTGTATGAACAGAAGCAGGGGCAGAAGGGTGGGCTGGGGCAGGCAAGCAGCATGTATTGCCCTCGGGGGTCCCTGGGGGCTCGGCTGTGCCAGGGGTCCCCTCCCAGCTGTGGGCGACAGTGCAGCGGAGGAGACGAAGTTCAAGTATCATCAGGCATTGGCATAAGAAACTCGCTCTGAATAAATTCCATGTATTTATATGCGTGTGTGTACATATACAAGCGAAAAGCATTCATATGTATGAAACTGTTCAAGCTTTCATTGAATTCAGGGTTTTTAGTTGTGGTACTGTACAAATCTAGCTGTGCAATTACAGTCTTCAGTGTGAGATCTGTTCTTCAAACGGTAGGCTGGGAAAGGGAGTGCTTTCTTTTTTTGTTTAATGTACGCTAAAGTGAAAAATAAAAGCTCTTCTGTGTTTTAGAAACAGTCTTACGGATTCCTGAAATATCTGTGTTTTTCCTTCCTATATAGACCTTCAGTAGAGCGATAATACAAGGGCATGAGAGGAAAGGAAAGTTCATTGATAACACAAACCCCACTTTTTCTTATTTATGTCACCTAATTCCAAAGCGCTTATTCCACGATATTACTGCAGGGAAGAAGCTTCAGTGGTGTTGGGGTATATTTTAGCCCAACGTCTTTAGGACAGGCCTAGTGCTCGATTGAAGAGTTTCTGGGCAGCAGCTTGATTTTTTCTATCAAAGAAGTTGCATTTGGATAATTTGTGATCGTCACCTGCTTTTTAAATTAAAAATAATGAAATTTAACTGCTTTTTAATAATTTCATTGAAAGCTTGCAGCTTTTCCCCAGTGAGGTCGACTTTGCAGACTGTCTGTGAACAGGTCACCGCTTTGGGTGGTGGTGAAGTCAGGAGTCCTCCATGCGGGAGGGCAGGTCGGAGGTATTGCCTTGCACCCACCCTCTGCAAATCACTTCTCTTGTCCTCAGCACGGGAGAGACACGGAGCTGTTGGAGCGGGGCCAGAGGAGGCCCCGGAGATGCTGGGAGGGCTGGAGCCCCTCTGCTGTGGGGACAGGCTGAGAGAGCTGGGGGGGTTCAGCCTGGAGAAGAGAAGGCTCCGGGGAGACCTTCCAGCCCCTGCCAGGCCCTCGAGGGGCTCCAGGAAAGCTGGGGAGGGACTCTGGAGCAGGGAGGGGAGCCATGGGCCGAGGGGGAAGGGTTTTACACTGACAGAGGGGAGACTGAGATGAGATGTGGGGAAGAAATTGTTTGCTGTGAGGGGGGTGAGCCCCTGGCCCAGGTTGCCCCGAGAAGCTGTGGCTGCCCCATCCCTGGAGGGGTTCAAGGCCAGGTTGGACGGGGCTTGGAGCAACCTGGGCTGGTGGGAGGTGTCCCTGCCCAGGGCAGGGGGTGGAACTATAGGATCTTTAAGGTCTGTTCCAACTCAAACCATTCCATGATTCTGTGATTTTATATAAAACAGTGCTCCAAAACATTCAGCCTGTGTACAGCATCTGTCTCACCTCCATGCCTCCTGGCTGGGTCGTCGCTGTTGACTCCTGCCCAAGGCCTCCCCTCTTTGCCCGCAGGCTGCCCGGGGCTGACTCTCCTCCTCTTCACATCAAGGGGCCCTTACGCAGCACCGCTTAATTTCACAGATGAGATTTACACCTTTGTAAAGAACGTGGCCTTTGAACCGACTGTTCTTTGCAGCTGCTCTTATGCTGCAGAGATTCTGCAGTCGTCTTGCCTGCACAGATGGCAGATGGTTTTTGGCAGCCGCTGATGGGTGCCGCTGCCCTTAATTTTAATTTTTCTTTTCAACAGTGATTGATGAACAGCAGTTTGGGTACACAGGTAGCTCTGCAACGTTTGCTCTTATTTCCATAGGGTTTGTAGTGAACAGCGTCACAAGGGGATGGGATCCTCTGCTTTACAGTAAAGCTTTTTTTTTCAATGAGATCTGTATAAAAGTTTAAGAGAACAACCGGGATAATTTTTGGGGTGCTCAGACTTTGCTCCTCTGTCTGTACTGTTGCGTGCCAGCGCAGGATTGGAAAAGATGTAAAAATCACTGAAAACCCTTGTCTTTATGTCTTCTGCTGGTTCCCTGTCCTGCAGTGTCCGGCAGCCGGGGTGAGCGCCTGGTGCCGTGGTCGGCTGCCCTGCGGTGAGGACACCTCTCGCCCCAACTGACCACAAGCTGTGCACATCCAAGTACACCCTTAAGCGTATATATTTTGGTTCTTTGGAAGAGACTTTCTCAGACATTTCACTAAAACGGCTTTCAGTTTGGATTTTGTGGTTTGCCTTATCAGTAGTGAGTGCCTTTGAATGATTTAATAAAGCCGCGGGGCTTGCTCGGAGCAATCTTCCAGGCCGGGTGAGTCAGCCGTGAGTTGGACTTTGAACGTTTTGTAGCATGAAACTATTTTTCAGTGATGAATTAATGAGGTTTCAGCTTTTCCAGAATGTGAAATGCATTAGGCTGGGTTTGAATTTTTGAAAGGAACAAACAGCTCTGTGGTAGCAGCAGTCGTCCTTGGCCACCAAACACCCGTGAGAGCTTTCCCAGGTGAAGTTTCAGCAGCAGCATCAGGGATGTGGTGACAGCCCAGCGAGACTCGCCGCGTGCTCCCAGACGGAGGTGAAGGGGTTGTGACACCCAGGACACGAGCTGTGGCTGCGCCTGCACTGGGACGAGCCCGCAGTGGCAGGGAGAGATGCCGGGATTCCCTCTCGCACCTGCAACTTCGTGTGCAGCAGCGTTAAACCTCTCCGTGTCGGTCCTGTCGTCTGTACGACGCCCGTGCAACTATTCATAGCGTGTGGGTTGACCGCTGTGAAGAGCTTTGAAGTCAAATGCTAATTTATGATAAATATGCAGGTGTTAATGGTGGTAAAGCAGAGAAGCAAAGTGAAGAGCAGCACGTGGAAGCTCAGAGGAGGGGTGATGAGTGCGGCCTGCCATGGAGGGGCTTGGGGAAGTCGTGGGAAACCACAAGGGTGGTAAAACACAGGCATCAAAACAAGCCTTTTGGCATCTGAGTGTCTGCCTTTATAGAATCGTAGAATGGTTTGGGTGGGAAGGGACACTAAAGCCCACCCAGTGCCACCCCCTGCCCTGGGCAGGGACACCTCCCACCAGCCCAGGTTGCTCCAAGCCCCGTCCAACCTGGCCTTGAACCCCTCCAGGGATGGGGCAGCCACAGCTTCTCTGGGCAACCTGGGCCAGGGGCTCACCCCCCTCACAGCCAACAATTTCTTCCCCACATCTCATCTCAATCTCCCCTCTGTCAGTGTAAAACCCTTCCCCCTCGTCCCATGGCTCCCCTCCCTGCTCCAGAGTCCCTCCCCAGCTTTCCTGGAGCCCCTTGAGGGACTGGAAGGGGCAATAATAATAATAATAATAACAACAATAATAATGGTAATAATTGCATGTGGACGTCATCCAGCGCTGCTGTGCAGGGCAGGAACCCCTTGTCTCTCTCTCTGGGATTGTCTCCGGGTCGTGCTCTGTCAGGATTCAGGGCTGATGTGCTGCCAGCAGAACTGCTGCTAGCGGGGCCGTTTGTCTGTAAACAGCCGGGAGGCGACTGACCTCCCAAGAAGTATTTAGGCTTCCCTGCTGCCGGATTTCTGGATGGTTTAGTCCTTGTCTGTTGGGAACCGCAGGTCCTCTGGATCCCAGCTTTCCCCTTTGACGCGTCAAGTAGACGTTGCTGGATGACCTTGTCAGGCCCACTGAGATGTCTGTGGGGAATCATGGATCCAGAGTTAAAGAATTTTCCTTATTTTTTTTCCAGTGTTGTTTCTCAGAATGAGCTCCATGTGAGCATCCCCACTGCGGCCCCGGGCTGTGATGACCCCCCGTGGGCTGTGTCCTCTGAGCAGGGACATTGCTGTCACCCCATGCTGGTCTGATCCTGCTCATCCCAGCGCTCTCCCTGCAGAGCCAGGGTGTGTTTAGGAGCAGAGTGGACTCATGGGGCGAGAGCATTGGTATTTTTAGATCAAAGACCAGTTTAATAAAAAAAAAACAAAAAAGGAGAAGGAGGATTAGAACAATAAGGACATTTAATTTTAGCCTAACTTGGATTCCACATAAAGTCAACGAACTTTGAGATTGCTTGACTTGCCTCTAGCTTTCCTAAATAAACACACCGTAGCAGGATTGAGAAGTTAAGTAGCACAGAAAATTGCAAAAAGTTAAATTTTAATATTGTAGAAGAATATTAAGGGCTGTTTTACAGGCCAGGTCCTAGAATTAAATTTTAATACTGTACAAAAATACCAAGGGTTGTTTTAGTAGGCAGCTACTGAAGTTAGCAATAGACTTTTTTCTTTCTTTCCCTTGCAGAAAGGGTCAGAGTTAGGGGCCGGGTGAAGGATGGGGTGAGGGTCTCCTCTGGGCAGTGTGGTGCGTCAGAGCTGCGAGCTGACCTTCTCCAGCGATGGCAAGAGAGGCGAGTTTGAGGCCAGAGTCTAGTTCTTACGGAGTTTTACCCCAGGCTAAAGAAACCTGATTGCCACCAGCCTTCTGCGTTGCGGCGTGGGGTGATCTGGTCGATGTGTGTTCACCTGGGAAGGGTTTTGAGATGAAGATTGCTGTTCCAAGGCTTTATGTGTTATAGATCTTCAGTAGACATCAGGTTGGAAGTAATTTAAGTGAGTGGGATGAGTAAGGAGGCCTCACTTGTGATGGCTTCATGGCCCCGAGTCAACATCAAACAGCCAGTGTCTCCTCTGCAGTTGGTTGTCCCAGGAGAGGACAAGAGCTGGGTAGGTGCAAGTCGTCCTTCATCGCTCAAGGATGAGCACAAAACCCTGGTTTCCCACTGCTGCCTGTGCATCCTCTCTTCAGTTATGGTGTCTTTTTGTAATGTTATAAACTGGTTTCTTTTCACACCCACTAAATTTAGAAAATGTGAAGGCACATTTACAAACTCAGAGATCCTACGTATCTGCCAACGAAGGGTGACAATGTCAGTGTCTTCATGAATATACATGAACAGATCCGAACTGCATGTTATGTTGCTTTCCATTCTCTTTTTATTATTTTTGGAATTTGGTTACTTTTGGATCCTGGTTTCTGGGAAGACGTAGGCACCTCGCAGTGCCAAGAAGTAAACCTGGATCCACTCAGGAGCCGGCGTTCTGTTCTCAGGCTCACTCCAGCCAGGGAAGGGGGCTGCTCTGTCTCAGTTTTACGAAGGTGGGAGGTATGGATTTGACTTATGAACCAATTTTGGATCTACTTTGTCAGAACTCACTAGATATTAATAAAAGTTTAAAATAGTTCAGGCTGTGCTTTAAGACAACCCTGCCTGACTGTAATGCAGAAAAAATTAAGATTGCAGCTCATCATGATGGAGATAAAACCAGGAGAGCTGGAGGCAAAATGCAATAGCCATGGCTGTTATGAAACACTGCGAGGAATTGAGAAGTTGAACTGATGAGCTGGAGAATAAGCTCAGATTAGGAAATTCCAGGTGAGGACAGGGGGTCCTTGAAGTCTGCGATTGCTGGAACAATGAACAGAGCTTTGATGTCGGTATGTAAATCTGAATCTAATTTACAAGGGCCAAGAATATTGTTTTTAATGTATTAAAGCCCTGATCTTTTTCATCAATGCTGTTGTGCAGCCAAAAACTACCCAGGTTTGTTTTTCTGTCTCTGGTAGTAGTGAAAGTTGGGAATAATCCCAATCAGAGGAAGGGCGGGAGGAGAAAGGGAGCTGGGAATTAGGTCTCAGGAGTATGAGCTACTCTGCCGTGTCCCATAGAGGAGCGGATATTCACCTGCAGCCTTCCCTGCCATGCTGGAGGTGCTGTCGTTTTCGTGGGATACCTTTATTTCATTTGAAGTTAGCAGTGGCATTATGGCAGTGGGAAGTTTAACTCTTTGCTGAAGTGGCTTTTAAATTTTGCCTTCCTCCGGCTCTGAAGTTCGCAGCGTTGGCTGACTCGCCTTGCCATGCTGAGCTTTGCTGCCATACCAGTACCTGGACTGGTGCAGGACTGGCTTCTCCTGTGGTCACGCTGTCCCCATCTGGTGGATGGGAGGAGGCTGGTGGAAACATCTCGTATTTTCAGGGTACCATGCTCCTAACGCATGCAGGGCCGTTCGCGGGAGCAAATGGATCAGGAAACCTCTGTCGTGTTTGTTGCTAGCACATTAATGTCATGATTCATAAATAAAAGGGATTTGGACTTAAAGATGATAAGATTAATAAGAAAGAGCAAGAGCCTAATGCTATTAATTAGCAATGCTTATGCTTTTGAGTCAATCAAGTTCATGACACGTCATTCATCTCAGTGGCCAGTCCGGCTCAAAGCACGACATCTTACAAAACATTGAGCCTTTTAATTCTCATTAAAATGAGGAACAAGTTAGAAAAAATACATCTCAGTCATCCCATCACCAGCATCTCGCGTGCGGCGCTGATGCTATTGTGACGTGGTCTGTGGTTCAAACCTGTAGTGACGCGCTGGTCCTTTCCTTAGCGGAACCACAAACGGTGCTGAACGGTTTTGATACTTCTGTTAACGTGAATAAACTCAGCCGGTTGGGCTTTATCCCTCAGCAGCACCTGGGCTGCTCTTTTAGGTTTTTTTTTTGGATAATGCTGGTAATACGTGGTGCTGCGGGAGTACTTTGCCCCTGAGGCCTGGGGCCACCATGCGTGGCCACCAGCGGCACCATGGGCCGAGCCGGTGCCCTCCTTTTCCCTGGAAGGGGCCACTGTGCTGTCGTGATTTGGGCTGGGCTGGCCACTAAAACGAGCGACAGATGCTCACGAACTTCCCTCCCAAGGGCCAGGTTCAAGGCCGAGCGCCATGGCAGTGGTACCCAACTCTTGCAAATGGGTCAACAAAAATAGATTTTAGTGCCAAAAAATTGGAAACACAGTTTCCCTAGTAAATTTAGATGCTCTGTTGTCTCAAAACCTAATTTGAAACTGCTTTTCTATGGAGACTTCTGGAGGACAGAGTTAAGAAGGTTACGACCGGCAAGCCAGCTGAATATAGTATATGGCACAAATTTTGGTCAGTTTTGAAGAGGGCAGGGAAGTGCCACCCACAGCTTTTACCTTGAGTTATGGAATAGTTCAGCTCTCGGTGACAAGGCTGTACTTACCGTTGCTCTTCTCCTTCTGGGGGTGGCAGGGGGAGTGCGAAGCTGAGGTACCTGCACTACTGTCCTGCTTTCCTCCGGCTGCTCGCAGCCAGAAGATAACGCTGCTGCGTGGGAAACAGCCTTTTCCTGCCCTGCCCCGTGCTGGACCACTGCTCTCGATCTCGTAGTGAGACGGCTGAAATCATCCCCTTGGGATGAGGCTAAATCCTGAGGCATCCTGGGATGCAGCACCGTTACCGAGTCATCTGGCCCCGTGCTTCGGAGACGCTGTCGGCGCTGCCAGTTTGGACAGGGCTGGGCTTTGTTTCGTAGGTTAAAAATACATATATTTCCTTGATGCACTCTTAGTTTTATTTTTAACTCTTAAGCAATTTAATATTTTGTAGGTCTGCTAGTATTTCCCCCAGTTTTCCATCTGCTAATGTGATTAATTTAAGTTCTAGCTGTATAATGCCAACCCGGAGCAAACGGAATGGAAACCTTACCTATATTATTTGGCACGTAGCAGTAGACATGAATAACGTTGGAATTTGTGGGGAAAAAGAGAAGTTATGTGTTTTTGGAGCCAAAATATGATTGGGAACCAGCCCTCGCAGACAGCACGATGCCGTGTCGGGTCTAGCTGCAGTTACTTTTGAGTGCCGCGCTCCAGATTTGTGTTTGTAGGTGTTTCTGAGGAGTCGGAAACCTCACTCGGAGGCTGTAAAGCAGCGGTGCACACCGATTTCCTATTGCCTCGCAGACATCGAGGCAGAATGATGTGCCAGAGGTTTGCTTTTCCCCTCTTCAGTCCTAGAAGCGGTGTGACATAGTGGAAATGTGCAGCGTGGTGAGGAAGGTGGGAGTCCTTCCCTGAGGCTGTGGCTGTGTGGGAGGAGGGGGTGGAGCAGAGCTGCGGAGCTCACCTGGGCCCAGCGGCTGGCCAGGGCTGTTGAGCGTCCGTATTTTACACAGGGCTGCGTGACCCAGGGTGATGAGAGGGTGCAAAGAGGCGAAAACGCCAAACACAGGGAGGTTGTGTCACGGCTACTGTGTGGTCCAGCACGGGAGCTGTGGCAGGGCCCCGGCAGCCTCTCAGTTCTTGCCACCATGCAGCTTCTCGGACTCGTGGCACCGACTTGAATTAAAAATAGCTTGACAAGAAGCAGTTATTCTTAATCCAGATCATATTCAGTACGAGCCATGCAGGCGTGTGTGCGGGGCCAGCCCGGGATGGGGATGGGGATGCAGAGCAGTGGGGTACAGGACAGCGGGGCTGCTTCGACTGCCGTTGCCACTAGAAGAAATGGTCTTTTATGGCCCAAGGTGGGATCCTAATGGAAGGTGGGTGCCCAGTGTAAAGGTGCAGTTCTTCGTCCTGAGCTGATCGAAGTCTGTGCTGCTGGCAAAGGGCCTCCAGCTACGTAACTGCTGGTGGTGACCCAGGGGACGGTGAGGGACGGCCTGGCTGGGGACACAGGCAGGAGAGGAGAGAGTGGGGCTGTCCCTTCTGGCAATGACAGAGATTTAGATTGTATCAGGAGTGGAATAGCTATGCTATCAAAAGCCTTCAAAACATGAACTCTAATTAGGGTAAAGACGGAAAGAGAAATCACGGGTCATAGACCTGTAGTTAAGTAAAAAATGCTGGTATGTGCGAATCCCATAGTCATAAGGGCTGGAGGTGGCCAGGAGACATTTGTGAATCATTTCACTGATCCACAGAGAATGAGAAACCCAGACAACTAGTGCATCTGGTTAGTTATGACCGGAGTCAAAACTATTGCAACCGGGAAGATCAAGCCAAGCCAATTCAGTAGCCGTCTTTGCCATAGTTACTGATGCAACAGCGGAAGGTTATGCAATTAGATATAGCGCACTTGGATTTCAGAAAGCCAATTGGTGTAGTGCCATGCATAAACATAAAGAGAATATATTGCTTCCCATTTAAATAAAAATATCACCATTTAGAAACTAGTTTTCCAGCAGGGAACGGTTGTTAACAGTAAGACCAGCTGAAGACCAGCATTGGTCCATAGAGAAGCTCTGTTCTACACCTGCGTTATTTTGTACAAAGATAGAAGGGTTATTTGGTACAGCCTTGACGAAGGTGTGCTGGGGACCGGCCTGGGGGCTGCAGGAGAGCAGAGCCGAAGGACAGGGAGCCCCGGGGGATGAGGAGATCTGATTCAGCACGTGTGTCATAGACGGGGAGAAGGGAATAAACCTGCATGAGAAGCGGTGAGCCTCAGGTCGTGAGTGAGAACATCTTGCGATAGTATCCAGTAAATGGATCCAATTTGATCCAGTTGCTAAGAAAGCCATTCAGACTGATTTATGTATAAAACATAAAAATTAATGTTAAAATGACACTGCCAGCATGAAAAGCCCTAGTCGAAGTGCATTCCCTCCTTACCGCGGGAGGGATGAGGCCAGAGGGGCAGCAGACAACAGAAGCAGCAATTTCCTTCCCAGTTCCCTCCAGAAGAGGTGGTGGACGGGGCTAGAGGGGCTGCTGGGTGACCCGCCGTGGTTTGCCTCGGCAGAGGTCCTGTCTGCGGCACGGTAACGGACTTGCACACAAGGAGGGTTCAAAACTGTTTGAAATCTCTTACTGAGAAGGGAGTAGGTGCAAATCACCCACTGCTTACACACAGGGACTTGAGCCTGGTTGCACGCAGTGCGCTCATAAACAGTTTCACCTGTCGGACCAGGGCAGGGGGTATCTGAAGTGAGTTGCAGTAGTTTTTGAAATGCATGAAATGGTTGTGTACAGCGAAACGACGCGGAGCGAAGGAGTTCACATTTCAGAATGAGATCAGATTTAATTCATTTCGAAATGAGATCACTGGAACCTGCTGCCTGGGTCTTGTTTTCCCTGTTGCAGGCTTTCATCTGTGCTGAACTCTTGCCATGACTGAATTCTGCAAAGGTTTCCAGGCAGGTTTCTTGTCTGAGCGCCAGCCTGGTTGACTAAGCTGATTAGCTATAAGAAGATCAGAGTTTGACAAGGGGTGTATTGCAGGTAAACACTGAAGCTTTTCCTACAGCTGAGAGTTAGTGTAGCTCTGAAGTATGTTTGCATCCTCAGAGGTAAGGAATGGTGCTTGAAAAGCCCCGGGAAAAATACCAAGAAGTGCATTAAAATGATAAGTAGAGCTGATAAGCTACGTGGTGAGAGACTGAGAGGAGAATCAAGCACAGATATGATCACTGTCTATAAATACTGTCAACATGACAGCAGAGATGAGCAAAAGGAAGAGTATTTGTTATCTGATGGAAAACAAGCTTCAGGAAGAGCAGTCATCACAGCCGCAGAGCGGTGGAGGGGATCCCCAGGAGCAGGGGCTTGTCAGCTGGGACGGAGGGAGATAAAGGTCTTGTACGATAGTGGGGACATCTGCAACGTGCAGGTGGTGAGGTGGGCTGGAGACCCACGGTGTCCTCGCCTGCCTTGGTGGTCCTGCGTGGAGCAGGAGGTGCAGGTGCACCGGCGGGGTCCCTCGGGGGTCTGCAGTATTCCCGGTGAGGAGAGACATTTGCTGTCACACCAGAGATGTGGAAGGGCAGTGTTTGGTGCATGAGCGGCTGTTCCTGCCCATGCTGCCATACTTTGAGGGTGCTGGCAGAGCGTGGTGGTGGGAGGGCAGGTGGTGGCTGCATCTCGCCAGCCCGCCTGGGGATGCCCGCGGGCGAGGGGGACCCCTGCGCCGAGCATCACACGAGCATCACACGGGGCTGCTCCCCCCAGGCATGAAGGCAGATGGCTGCAGCAGCTCCTCTGCCCTGCCTCCTCCCAGCTATCGCTGCCGGCGGGCAGGAATGCCGCATCTGCTCCTGGATCACGCCCGAGCCCTCCTGATTTCCAGCCCAGGCTGCGGGAGGAGAGCTGGGGAGAGGGAAATCTGGAACTGCAGCTGCGGGGGAGCGGGGTCAGGAGGAGCCCCGGCCCTGCGGCTGCGTCCCCCTGGGGCTGGGAGCAGGCTGACAGGCGGCCTGGCTGCCAGTTAGCAAGGCCACCAAGGCTGGAAGCCCTGGGGAGGCATAGGGGAAGGCAGTCCTGCCTCATGCCCAAGCGCTGGAATACAAGGAGGGAAAGCCTTGTCTTTGCGACAGGGTCATAGCACTCAGCCACCCAGAAACGGTGCTGGAAAGCTTTGCCACGGATGCCCAGCCGCTTCCAGTTAACCCCTTGGTTCTCCTTCACAGCCCTTCGTCCCCCAAAGCTCGCCTGGGTGCCATCAGCGCTTTACTGACTGTCCCAGTGGCACGGGGGTTGCCCTTGGCACCCACGGTCCCCGTGCCATTTTGGGGTGAGCAGGCTGGGGTGCCAGCAGGCTGGGCTGGTGGTAACAGATGCTCTCGCGGGTGTTTGTGGCAGCTCGGGCTGTCCGCATCCCTCCTCTTCCATCACTTGGCACAGGCTTTTTGCGAGGAAATGGAGGTCTGGGTCCAAGGCTGGGCAGAGTCCGGCCCCAGGAGTGTTTCTGAGGATCCCCAGGACAGCCTGCTCTTCATAAATCTGTAAAACTGCCTGTCGCACGGGTTGTGAAGATGGGTGCTCCTGGAGCGGAGTGTTTCAGTAACTAAACACCGGTTCATTGATGACACTTTTGCTGTGGGATTATTTCACAGCCTTTGGTTCTGGCCTCTTTTCGTGCCTCCCTCAGCTTTTCTGAAACTGAATGCAGAGGGGTAGTGCCTGCCGGCGCTGGAGCTGTGCACAGCTTCGCTCCCATCCCATTCCGGGCTGGACCAGAGGCTTGTGATCCCGAAGGGTTAACTGGGGACAACTGGGGCTGGTCTGGGAATTTGAACTGGAGAGCAAGAGGTGCTCGGCCAGTTCACCTCGCTGCGTGCCGCTGGGCTGACAGGGAGGCTCTCCAGGCTTGGTGTTTGTGAAGCTCTTGAGGCGTTCCTGGGTTCTCCTGAGGCGTTCCTGGGCTCTCCAGCAGCGTAAGCACGACAGTTATGCTGCGTGTTCCGAGACACGGCTCTTAGGAGAACTCCCTTGGGAGCGAGTAGCCAGCCTTTACCACCCGACCCCTGAGAGCTGCCCCTGGAAGGGTACCTCACCTGACAGCAAAGGAGCCAGAGCTCCGTAGGCATCAGCTGATTGCTGCCTCTCCCCTGCCCTCCCACCCCGTACTGCGGGTTGTCAGTCACGGTCTCGGGCTCGTTATCTTTGCGTGTGCGAGGAGCACAATGTCACGACAGGCAGTGGCAATCCCACCTCTGGCAGCTGTATTATCCAGATACGGTTGCATGCGGTGACATTTAAAAACCTGAATAGTGTCCCGCCGCTGAAATAAAATGAAGTGGCATTTCAGGATCTTGTTTGGAGGGAACGGGCCTTCTGCAGTCCGTGTGTTTCCCATATGAGTGTGTGGGGCAGGGGCAGGCGCAGGGAAGAGGGGGTGTGGGAGGGGATGTGGTGGACCATGGGGACCCGGCTGGGCTGGAAGGTGACTGCCACGGCCGGGGAGCCCTGTCCTCTCCTCCGGATGGAGGTGATCTGTCCTGAGCTCCCATCACTCACCTTCTCCTACATCCTGGTGTGGCCCGGCACTGATCCCACTGATTCGGTGCCTTGTGATTCACTGGCACTTTTGGGGCCAAAGAGGACATTTAGAGGGAATGTTTCTGAATAACCCTGTCAACAGGAATTCACATAAAACAATTAAAGCAACCGCAGCCACGTTGCCTTGGTTTGCTCATGTCTGACTCTGCCAGAGCCTGAGCCCTCTGTGGTCCTTCACGTTTGCTCTCTCTTTCTCCGCAGAATGCGATGAACTTGCCACCCGACAAAGCCCGGCTCCTGCGGCAGTATGACAACGAGAAGAAGTGGGAGCTCATCTGTGACCAGGTAAGGGCGCTGGGGGGGGCTTTTGGCAGACACCTCATCGAGAGCGCCGCCTGGGTTTCATCAGCAGTGTCCCCAGGCACCTTGCAGAGGACACGTACTTGGAAGGATTCGAACACTCATTTCTTTGGCCTTACACTCCATTATTGCTAGGAGCTCATAGAAGCTTTCTAACAATAATTCCCTTTTTTGCCACAAAGCGATTTTTCTTTCCCTTCTGATTTTACCGTCACTCCTGTGCCTGCTTCTGCTGGGTGGTGAATGCTGCTTATTTTGTGTGCCACAGACTCGAGGAGACTGATGTTCAGTCACCTCTCGGCGAGTGCTTTGGGTTTGGTCCATCTTGACCTGCGTGATAGGAATGAACGCTCTCGATCCAGGGAGTATTTGGCTTTCCACATCCTGAGCCGTTGTTGCAGCTGGGGGTAGCTGTCGCCTTCCGAGCAAGGCAAATGGTGATGGAGCCTGAACTCTTCGCCTCCAGAGGCTGAACAACAACCTCGGATTAAGCAGCACCATATGCTGAGGCATCTTTGTGTACGAGCTCTGCTCTGGCGTGCAGGCTTGGCAGCAACATGCAACAATTAACAGGTTGTCTCTGCCGTGACAAATGAACAGAAACTGCAGTATTTAGAGAAAGGGAAGCATGCAAGAGCTAGGATGTGCATTTGTGAGCCAACAGCAAAATCAGGTTCTGCCATAGACTTCAAAAGTAATCGCTAATGAAAATAATTGATCCAGGACTGAGAAGGTAGGATGTTTCTTTGAAATGTAAACACAACGGTACCAGGATGGGAGTTTGGCAGAAGGTTCGGTCATGCTGTGAGGTCGGGAAGATTTTAATAAATAGATTTGTGAGACATTTCCTATTTAGCTATGACAGCGGCAGAGCCTCTGATAAAATCCAACTACCTTATAGTGAAACTGAATAAAGGATTAATTGCTTTTTTCCAGGAGTTTTCTGTGCGGAAAACCTAAAGTGCTGAGCTATTTAAAGTTTCAGTTTAGTGAGACACCGAACAAATTGCTTAATCTAGTGTAAGTGATTTGTTTCATGGGTGTTTGCTTAGAGCGTGCCCCACTCGGAGCATGTACATGGAAGGGTGTCTGTGCCGGAGTCCGTGGGCTCTGTTTGTATGGCAAATCAGAGCCTCGGCGTCTGAACTCCCACCTCGGAGCGGATCCACCCTGGGCGACGCGCAGCTGCTGCTGATTCACTCCTGAACTCCACGGCCAGATAGGAGGGATGAGCAGATGGAAACGCAGCGAAGGAAATTTGCAATCTGCAGCAATCGCGTATCTTAATAGCTCCTTGCACAATGCCGAATCCACCCCCGGGTTGGGATGAGTCTGCTTCCCATCGCTGGGAGAGAAGCAGCGCAGGACTGTTGGAACCAGTGCTGCGGAGCCCAGGATCCCCAGGGATGGGAGGTGACGATGTGCCACCCTGCTGGGGTCCGGCCACCCGAGGGGACCTGCTTGGGCAGGAGGGGGCTGCGTGTCTGGGATGTGCCGCAGCTCCCCGGCTGCCCCGGCGGGTGCTCGCCAGCCACTGTACATCAGAGCAGAATGAAGCAGGTGTCTGTAGAAGCACCGTAATACAGCACATGGGGTGTGAAATATTTATATCTGTCCACATAATTATGGTGAGTGGCTGAAAGTACATCCAGGAATAGATTTTGTACAGAATGTATATTTTTAGTGTGGATGCAAATTTTGATTGATATTTCTATTGATATCACTCATTACACCATTTTCTACAGTTTTTGCTAAGTGAAGGACTGAGGATGTAAATTAACGTAACAGCTTGAGGAAATTAACTCTCACCCTTCTGCCCTGGTTTTCAACTTTTGTCTGAAAGTAAAATGGATCCAGAGGTTGGTCTTAAATGATATTTACTGAATAGTCTGTAAAGCTGACCCTGGCCATTTGTCTGTGAAATATTTTGGGAAAATTAGAGGGAGAGAGTTTGGCTCCCAGAAGGGAACTCTCACTTTTGTACAAGTGAGATTAACAGAAGTGGGCTGCTGCCAGCCTCATGATGATTATAATAATAACAATAATAATAACAACAATTATTATTATTGTAATGATGTAGTGAATCACTGTAAGGGTTGCTGGGCTGGTTGTGGGGGACTCATCCTGGGTGGTGTTTTCTGTTCCTTTGTCTATAAACCTTCCGAGTCACCTAAGCGCTGCTGCTGGTGTCCTGAAAGCCTGCTCCCTGCCTCTCTGGCTTAGCGTACAAGGAGGAGAAGAGCAGCGAAGCCAGTGAACCTGTTGCCCATCCTGGAGAGGGCTGAGCGGTGGTCATCTGGGGGTGAGCGTTGGGAAGGATCCGGGCAGGGAAGAGGGTACCGTTTCCAGGCACGGTGAGCCACACTGTTGGTGTACTCAAGGCCTCTTCGTCCAGCTGCCTGCCTGAGGTGTTGCAGAGGGGGCACGGATGTTGAGGGAGGAGGTTGGGGACATCTTACAAAGTTCTTCGTTGCCCTCTAATGGCAAATTGTGGCAGGGGCATCACCGTGTCCTCACCTTTGGAGTCAGTGGAAGTGTGTGTGTGTAACAACAAATAAAGAGACCTAAAATGGAAGTCATGTGGTTTACATCCAAAATATCCTCACTGAGGTGTTTGTAGAACTCTCTCCCTTTCCTAATGAAACTCCAAATGAAGACAGGTGCCGGCTATTTCAGAGGCTGGTGGCCAGCGTGGAGCTCACTGAGACGGCGGTGGGTTTCTCCAGCAGCCTCCTGGCTGGGGGTCCTGTCCCACCCCTCGGCTTTGCTTCCAGGAGGCTCGGAGCCCTCTGTGCCTGTGTCGGGGGCGATTGCACCTAAAACAAGGCCACGTGTGGTGCGTTGATGGTGTGCCATGTTCTGCTTCAGGGTTTACTTATGACTGAGAAGTGCACAGGTGTGGGCCCTGTTGGAAGCATGGCCCCAGGTGAGAAGGTTGTGCCGCACCAGTCCCCGAGTCCTCCAGCTCTCTGGGTGAAACCCTGGTTCTGCTGAGACCCGGGTGGCCTTCTCCTGGGACGGGAGAGGACCTGGGCTCGCTGCCTGGCGGAACATCATGGTGGAGGGAGAGCTGAGCACGGAAATGAGGGGTCGTGAGATTGGGCTGCCACAACCAGACAGCTTTCAGCTTAGCCTGGGAAAAGACAACATCTGAAACCACAGGGGGACCCTCGGACTTGTGTTCATTTACACTTGGGTTCAACAAGCATTGGCTGTAGTGGTTAGATCCTCCTCTAAATTAGCAAAAAGCTAATCACTTTGGCCCTCTTGCCATTGACATTGACCCTCTTGCAGCAGAGATCTGGATTTTTTTGCCAACATACAACCAATGTCTTTGCACGTGCTGCAGTAGCCGTTTACAGCTCTCTCTTGAAAGCCTGTGCATAAAAAAAATGTTTTGTGAATCTCCCCATTTGTGTGTAGAATACAGGCTAGAAAATCCAGTGTTTTATTGAACTCAGGAGGATTAGGACAGCAGAGATGCTCATGGCTTTATCAAAGCCAGGGGCTTGGAGCATCCTGGTCTAGTGGGAGGTGTCCCTGCCCAGGGCAGGGGGTGGCGCTGGGTGATCTTTAAGGTCCCTTCCCACCCGAACCATTCTGTGACTCCATAGTAAGACATACAAAGTGACATACAGTCCTGCTGGCGGGCTGGCTGGATTGCTGGGGAGAGGACTGAGCCACCCTCCAGGTCTGTGTGGGATGTGGGATGGGTGGTGGAAACACACCACGTTTATGACCTGTTTGTGCCCTGGGATTGAGAAGACCCTGGTTTCCAGCCCTGCTTGTCCACCTCCTTTCACCAGCGTTCACTGTCCACGTGCTGCCTGCCTTCCTGGCAGTTAGGGGCTGCCTCCCGGGGCTTCTGGTACCGAGTTGGATGCGCTGCGTCAATCCTGGGAATGAAACAAGTTAGTGAGGGTAATAATAATAATAACATATGTCACCAATGCAGAAAATGTCCTGAATTTTTTTGGAAGCAAAAGTTCTCTGGAAAAGCCACAATTTCCTGGTGACGGCATAAATACGTTTTCCAGATTTGGGTGGACAAGAGATGTGTCAAGTTCTTTGTAGGATCACATGGAAGAGGAAATGCAGAAACCCGGCAGCTCCTCTTTGCTGCTGAAGTAAAGCCTCCCCCCAGCCCCCTTTTTTTGGTATTTGTTAGGAAAATAAAGCGCTAATTCTGGAGACTGCAGGTCACAGAAGCAGAGGAGTGCTGGTGTGCTCCTCAGCAATTTTTCACCTAAGAGAAGGCCTTTTATCCTTGGGAAATTAGGTTAGTTTGCTTTCGAGGTGGTGACAAAGGCAGGGTTGAGCTATTGCTGGCCTGTGCCTTTCTCCTTTCAGGGCTGGAGATAGTGGTGGTGCTTGTGTGAGTCACGTAGTGGAGATAAAATAGGTTTCCTTGGGATTTATTAACTTTGTTGTGTCTGAAGGGCCCGGTCCTGGGGCGACCGGGAGGGGAAGCCACCCTGTCCCAATTGTGGTGACACCCACTGGCTGACACTTTTTGCTCAGCAAAGTTTGGAGACTCAAAACCAGATTTTAAACTTTATATGTGTGTGGTAAAAATCCCCAGCCTCCTCGTTCAAATAGCGTTAAACCCCTTGCCTTATAAATTCTTATTTTGAAAGCAGATTTGGCCAGTGAGTGATTGGGAATTGCCAGAAGCGGAGAGGAGGAGCAGACAGGAAAAAGCAAGGATTTTTAACTCATTATTTATGGTATCTAGGGCAAGCGGATTACGTGTGAACAGCGGTGCCTCGGTGTTAGCCGGGAAGTGCATTTGTCTCTACAGGGAAGTGATGCTCGAGAAGGACCGGAGGACCTTGAGAGGGCCCTGGGCTGGCCAACCTGCAAGTCACGGCAAGTGAAATACCAGACTGGAATCCCACTGGTCTGAGGAGCACCGTGCCTTCCCACCCCCTGCGAGCTCTGGCAGAGCATCCATTTTTTGGGAGGATGACGGCTGCAAGCAGACGTTCCGGTTGTCCCGGAGGCGTCGGGGAGCCTCGGGTTGCCGTCGCTGCTCAGCACCAAGCCCCGGTTCTTGCAGCTTGCGACATATCAGCCTCTAATGTAAAACAGTCAAAGCTGGGTAAACCCAGACAGCAATCATAGCCAGGAAAGGGCAGTTTTATAGGCTAATCCCTCATGGCTTTCCAAAGCAAAAATAAGCACTTTAAGGGGCTATAAAAATGTTTCCAGGACTAGTAGATGTTTACCACAAGTGGTTCTTGGTCACTAGTTAGAGAAGAGCAATTCTGGTGTCTGCTGCTCATGGGTAATGTCTTCAAAATTCTTCAATCCAAATAATTCCGTTATACAGTAATGAGCAACATCTTTTTCAATGAAGTCACTGTAGAGATTATTACATAAATACATAATTACAGCTAGGTTTTAAGAAAACAAACAAAAACATACAGTATCTGCATCACAGACTACTCAATGTGCTCGTTGAGTCTCTTGAAGCATTTCATTTTGAAGACTCCAGGTATTAAAACTGGCAGTTAGGAAAAGCTCCTGTCACTTTGGCAGATGATGGCTGATGGGTTAGTAAGAGAAATAAACCCGTAAGAGTGAAATAGCTTCTCTGGCGGATTACACTAAACGCAGCAGAGCTACATCGGCATGAGAGAACCCCCAAAAAGGGGAGGACTAAGTCCGAGAGCTGACGTGGAGCCTCGTTAGCCTGGGACTCCGCTGCGCCTGCTGCTCGTGGGTGCTCTCACCTCGCCCACCGCTTCTCAAGAGCAGACCTTCGCCTTGGTGCTCCACCACTTCCCACCAGCACTCGCAGATGCAAAGAACAACATTTGGATGCAGTTGCCAAGTGGCACGGTGAAAACACTTCCACCTTTGTTGTTTTGTGTAGAGAAGGACGTGATCATTCAAATGCTGTAATGTCTCTGGAGCTAATACAAAGCTGTTGAGGGGGAAAACGAGAAGCGGTGGTGGTCTCCAGGGTCCGGATGCCTCTAACTCTTTACTAGTCTGCAATGGGCCAGATTCTCATTTACAGCAAAGTGCTCTTTTTTGTCTGTCTGCCAGTGTGAAAAAGTTTTAAAATGGGTTAATGGATGGAACTTGCTTCTAAATAATTTATATTTATGCCCACTGTAAAGCCACAGTCCACAGTGTCCTGAGGGGGCTGTAAGTCTGACCGAGAAACTGGCCCAACGGTGGGCTATAAAAAGTGCAGAAATGTAGCTAGCAGTTACGATGCTTCGGATATTGACATCTTATTCTTTTAACTGATATATTTTATGTGCTTTTGTTTGGTTTGTATTTTTTTTTATTTCCTTTAAAGTCCCTGTCAACATCCATGGGTGTTCCTGCTCCTGTTTTCCGGAGGGCTGGATGCTAGGGCTGACCATCGCGCACCTCTCGGGATGCGGTAGCTGATTTCTGCTTGTGCCGGTGGAGCTGAGCGATGGAGCCTTGGCATACCGCTTCCAGACCTGTCCGTAGCTCCATCCATCCGTCTCGTGCATCTGTCTTTCCCGACACAGCCGTAGCAGTTCCACTTAGCAGCAAATTTAACTACAAGGGTGTGAAAGGGACTGTCGGACCCATGGGGGCCAGCTGAGAGGGGACTGGCTCCAAGCGGCCGTGCCCACAGAGCCGAGGGGAGGCCGTGGTGGTGGCCGTGGTGCTGGGTGGGATGGAGCAGGACAGACACCCTTGGCATCATGTTGGCCAGAGAGGAGCTGGCAAGGAAGAATTTTTTATTTCCTAAACTGTTTTTTAGATAAAGAGGAAATGGCAAATTCCAGGACTGTGTTTGGCCCGTACACGTGAGGGTGCATGGAAAAAAAATCCAGTTGTAAAAGAGGAAAGAAATATCTGCTGTGTGTCTTAGCGAGCTCTCGCCTGGGACTGCTGCACCACAGGGCAGACTTTTTGGTTCATTTTTTCCTTCTGACCATGATGAATTACTTTTTTTAAAGCAAGCAGCAAGATAATAACAGGAACAACTTTTGCTGTTCAGACGGTACGTTCTGGTAACTGGGCAGCAGTGTCCTCCTATTCATTATGAAATAACTTTCAGATAATGTAGTCCAAATTGCATCCTGACCTAATAAAGGGAGGTTTCAAATATCAGTTATAAAATGCGAAATTTCAGGAGGAAATTGGTATGAGATCTTTCCTCAAGGGAAGGGGCAGAATAGTTTAAAATTCTTCCAAGATACAAATAGTATCAGAACTTTTGGTAATGCTCTTAGCAGGTTTGGACGTAGCATACTCCTCGCAGAACAACTCGTGTTTCACAGCAGCTTTGCAGGAGAAATTTCAAGCTGGCCGTGCAACTGGTAAAAAAGCAAGCAAAAAATCAAGCAGCTCTCAGAATACAAACCTTCCAGACCTTATATTGGTTGTTAAAATCTTCAGTTCTGAACGTGGCTGGTGCTGGATTGCAGGTCGAGTGGCCCCCTGTAAGGATGGGCATTGGGAAACCTTCAGGGGGAAACGACTCTCGAAGGTGGGTGGGAATTTCTTGGCACTGGAGAAGCAGCGGGTGAGATGGGGAAGGGAAATAGGCACAGTGCTGGTGTAGGACAGAAAGCAGGAAAGCAGCCGTGGGTAGAGAGGTGTCTTACACGGGTAAAGCCCACAATCATGGGCTCCATGGTAAGTTCCCTGGTAAGTGGAATGGTGGCCTTAGTAGTGTTTGACGGATCGCTTCCCACCACGCTGGAGATCCCTCAGCTCTGCTGGCCATGGTGTGACACCAGTGCTGAAGGAAACCCTCTGAATCGCTGGGAGCCATGGGTGGCTGGGACATGCTCAACCACCAATCACAGAATGGTTTGGGTGGGAAGGGACACTAAAGCCCACCCAGTGCCACCCCCTGCCCTGGGTAGGGACACCTCCCACCAGCCCAGGTTGCTCCAAGCCCCGTCCAACCTGGCCTTGAACCCCTCCAGGGATGGGGCAGCCACAGCTTCTCTGGGCAACCTGGGCCAGGGGCTCACCCCCCTCACAGCAAACAATTTCTTCCCCACATCTCATCTCAGTCTCCCCTCTGTCAGTGTAAAACCCTTCCCCCTCGTCCCATGGCTCCCCTCCCTGCTCCAGAGTCCCTCCCCAGCTTTCCTGGAGCCCCTTGAGGGCCTGGCAGGGGCTGGAAGGTCTCCCCGGAGCCTTCTCTTCTCCAGGCTGAACCCCCCGAGCTCTCTCAGCCTGTCCCCACAGCAGAGGGGCTCCAGCCCTCCCAGCATCTCTGTGGCCTCCTCTGTCCCCGCTCCAACAGCTCCGTGTCCTTCTGCTGTTGGTGCCCCAGAGCTGGAGGCAGCGCTGCAGGGGGGTCTCCCAGAGCGGAGCAGAGGGGCAGAATCCCCCCCTGGCCCTGCTGCCCACGCTGCTGGGGATGTAGCCCAGGCTGCGGGGGGTTTCTGGGCTGCCAGCGCATGTTGCTGGCTCGTGTTGAGCTTCTCCCCGTGCAAGTGGTGCTGGCAGAAATGGTGTTGGGAGCTGACCCCAAGGCACGATGAACGTCTTGGTGCTCAAACGTGTTGATGTAGGAGGTGGGATGCTTCTGTGATTGGGCATGTCTGTGGAGAATAAAGAAGCCTTCCTGTGTGGTGGCTGGGTAGGGCTGGTAAGGAAGTCTCCATTGTTACTGCTGGAGAGCTGGCCAGCCTGGCGCGTGCTTTGTAATGGAAATAAAGCCTGAGCGCTGGTCATCGACGGCTGTGGAGATCCACCACGACCAGCTGAAGTCACTGTGGCCTGAATACTGTGTGACCACTTTGTGCCCATGGCAGGGGGGCTTTGCCAGTGCCCATGTGGCACTCCCCCCTCGCCAGTTGGTGTCCCCACGTAAATGGGAACCTGCAGAAAGGGGTGGCTGGGAGCTGCTGGGCCACCCACGGAGACAATCCAGTTTAATGTCATGAAATAAAAATGCTACTTGTTTATTGCTAACATACTGCTCCTGCACTGATTTTTCTGGAGTTTGAACGATGAAGTGATGAGACTTCTCCCATGAATAGACCGTGCAGCATGTTTTTAGGCTTCATCCAAACGATAAAAAGGGTGTCTCAGCTCTTGCAGTGATGGCTTTCAGTCAAACATGGACACGCGTCTGCTCTCCCAACGCTTCTCTTTCCTCTCAGTGCTCCTGGCTAGCAGAAACCCTGTTATTTCAGATGTGCCTGTTTGTAACTAAAATTCAAAATTGTCATTGAACGTGTAAGGTGTATTTTTATGCATCCCATATAAATACCAAATTTCAGAAAATAAAGTTACGTGTAAATATGTTTTATTTGCATGCATATTGTAGATGCATAAATTATATATTTATGAATATAAGGTATGTATATATAAAACTATATTATTAATACGTACTGTTTAAATATATATGTGTACGCATGCATTTTATATATATAGGAAGTAAATATAGAGGATGTTATAAAATGGCTGATGTTTATTCTTGTGTCCTTTGCAGGAAAGATTTCAAGTGAAGAATCCTCCGCACACATACATCCAGAAGTTGAAGGGCTATCTGGACCCGGCTGTAACCAGGAAGGTGAGGAGCGTCCTGTTTCCTCTGGCCTGTCCCTCGTTCCTCCGCGAGGATGGTCCCGGGTCTGGGTTCCTTCCTGCCTTTGTGTAAAATGCCCCATAAAACTCTCTGGGAAGAGTCTCGGAGATGGAAGAAACTGCAGAGAGAAGCAAAGAGAAATTGGAAAGACGCTGCGGTTTTCGCAGCTCGGAAAGGAGAACAGATGTTGCAAAGAAAAGGACCATCTGACACATGAAACAAATTGTTTTAATAACTTTAGCTTCAATAAGTAGTCTGACAAATTATCACTGGGCCGTAATCTAGGTCTGACTTTCCATGTGGAGAATGAAGCCTCTGTTGGCTGGTGCTTTTCTCGCCCGTGTGAAGGGGATGTTGAAGTTTTGGGTCCTTTTCACTGGGCATTGGGGTGACACAGGTTCAGCCCAGCTGGCACAGTCCGCCTCTCGCTTGTCATCACATCCGAGGCTTCAGGGCTGTGAGGTAAAGAGACAAGCTGGGGTGTATTTACATGGCAGAGCCTCGTCCATCCTTCTGCGTATTATTTTGTCCAAAATAGTTTGTTAATCACTCATGAAAGACTCAGGAACTTCACTTGGCCTTTCATGTGAATGTCGTGCATCCCTGAATGTGGCTTTTGTACCGGACTGCATTTGTGGCTGGTTCTGATACCTCTGAACTGTTTTCATGGGCTTAGTAACAGCCTCGGGGATTTTAGAGTAACAGTGAACCTCCGTCCCATTTGGAGGACCATCGCTGAACCTTTGGTATTTAA
Source organism: Fratercula arctica (assembly GCA_947846985.1). NCBI lineage: Eukaryota > Metazoa > Chordata > Aves > Charadriiformes > Alcidae > Fratercula > Fratercula arctica. The sequence goes on along the minus strand of CANTUZ010000008.1, from coordinate 1,792,410 downwards.
CCACTCTGGATATCAACTCATATCCTGTGCTGATAGTTACAATAGCCTTTAAAAAAAAAAAAAAACAAACAAGAAGAGGCAGCGAGAGCATTGCTGGTCCTGCCATTGACGGGCTCTGCCTTGTCCTCAACAATTGCGCCTTTGTGTTGCCGTACAATGAGCTGAGGTTGGTGCCCTGCGGTAAAATCCGTGTCCTGACACAGGGTCGCAGGCCGGGGCGGGCTCCGGCCGAGGTGCAGCCCCGACCCTGCGAGGGATGAGCACTGGGTGCCCTCTGCCTCCAGCGCCCGCCCCAGCGCCCGGCTGCCGTGATGCCTTCTGACAGCACCGCCCTCGTTGGAGGCTCTGACAAGGAGTAGGAAACCTTTACATTTGCCTGTAGCTGATTATAGTGTTTTTTAAAAAACATGAACAGGGGTCTTTGTGTTTTTCTCCTGCAGGGTTGTTCAAATTCATTTAGCGTTTGGCTTTGCTCCGCGGTTACTCCGTGGGCACACATTGAAGCCTTTCTTATCCTAATACCACTATAAGAGTCCCATGACAAATGACAAAACCGAAGGAGCCTAAAAATAACTCCGTTGAGTTCCTCTCTTTTGTTGCGTTATTCTGCATCACCGGCAGCCTTTCCTCAGCCTGGGCTGCGAGGCGGAAAGATTTACAAATGGGCTTGGGGACGGGCGTGGGAGATTGTGGGGAGAGCTCGTTTTACTGGGATTATTGCTGTGATTGAGATGGTGTCGGCGCTTTTGCTGACGATCCCCATGTGGCCAAGAGAAGGTGACTCCAAACGCTGCTGCAAAACGCGCGTTTCGGCTTGTGATTGGGGTCATAATGGCTCTTCCCAGGAAAACAATTGGTTTTTCGTCTGAGCTGGATTTTGAAAGAGGAAAATGAAAGTGTTGGAATTGCACATTTTTGTAAAGAAATTGCAGTTTGGTGGCTCTGGGAGCCCAGTAAAGCCCAGAGCTGGTTCCTGCTGGGGTTGCAGAGGGCAGCCTGGCCTCGCTGGGGATGACGGGCCCGCCTGGGAACGGGCTGCCTGCTTCTGCCATGCCCTCCCACCCCTCTCTGCCTCTTCCTACATCAGTGTTTTACCTTTGTTTCTAGAGAGGTAAGGTCTTTATCTTGCTCGCAGTTATATTGTGTGAACTCTCTTGGGAGAGAAGGCACTGTGTTTTTGTACTCTGAGCTAATTAACTGAGGTCCAGAATAACTACATGTCTGACCTCAGCTAGCTATTTCAAAGTAAAAATTAATAGTGCCTTGTGTCTACTAGGACCTTACAGGGAGACATCTATTTCAGTCTTTCTGAGCTGGGGTTTAGCCTTACCTCAAGTCAGGCGGTGGTGCTAACCAGCATGTGATGAAACCCCGGTGAAAAAGGCAGCTGACGGTTTTCACACAGGTCAGCAAGGCAAGGCAGATCCCAGCCTTTCGTCATCTTCACCTCAATAAATGAACTCCTGAGAATTATTAACTGCCAAGTTAGTCCCCTTGATTTTATTGTGTTGCACCGAGAACAAGCCCTTTTTTCCCCTAGTATTCATAGCTTAGCCCTACTTGCAGCAGCATCGCTTGTGTCCTGAACATGTATAAGCCCTTTCCAAACACCTCGAGTCTGTGTGTGTGATAACTGGTGACTGAGCTAGTTGTTAAGTACCGCAATTCCAAGATGATTATCATCGTCCATCCACTTCTGCTCTCATTTATCTTGTTCACGAATGAGAATTTAGCAAAACAATGGCTCTAGAATAATTTATCCAGCTGATTTAGTGCGCTTCCATGGACAGGGAGCCCCAGGCAGGGGAGAAGAGAGTCTTCCTCCAGCTGGGAGCGTTGGAGGCATCGCTGCCTGCCCACCGAAGGGAGTCCTGCTGCAGGTTGGTTGTGCAGAGGATGGAGAGGAGCAGCTTGACTCAACTCAAGATGAGTTGGGTTGCATTTAGAGGTCTTCTGCCGTGGCCGATGCCTGCTTGAGCTGTGGAGTGAAGCGGGGCTCCTGGGCAGGTTTTGCCAGGTCGCCCCTTCTCCTCCCTCAGGGAGACGACCCAAAACCTCATCCCCTTTCTGCTGCGTTGCAGCCCAGCGTTTGACATCTTGATGTTTTATGGCCTTTTCCCAGCATCTAATTTTGCAGATACAATGTAGCGTACACAAATTGTTAAAGCGTGCAGATGGCAGCACACGTGTATTTCATTATTGGCACACACGCAGATTTGGTAATTATATACAAATCACGGCAGGTTTTTCGGTGTGGGTGTAAAGTTGCGACAGCGAGATTGAAGCACCAGGCTGAGAGCGAAGGCCAAATGCTGTAGTTCTCAATGGAGAGTTTGATACTAAAAGAAGGCTTGTATTGTAAAGAAATGCTTATTTATCTATTAATTTTCCTAATCCTGGAAACTCAAAAAATGTGCATGGGAACAGAAGTTATTTGTCTGAGTTTGTTTTTGTTGACTGCCGAACTATTGTTATTGCATTCCTCAGGATTTAGGAGGGTTCTCAGTTTACCTTAATGTTTTATTTATTTATTCTGCACTGTGTGAGATGTTTATATTTTTAATAGCATCACACGAGTCTAATTGTTATTTTTGCCTGCTCACTCAATTACAGAAATTCAGAAGACGAGTCCAAGAGTCTACCCAAGTGCTCCGAGAACTGGAAATTTCTTTAAGAACAAATCACATCGGGTAAGAATTTTTGATGACTTCTGGCCTAAGACTTTTTTTTTTTCCTTACATCTACTGATAGATGCCTTTGAGAAAATATTTCTTTGCGTGTCAAGCAGTGATACCACTTGATTGATCGTTAAAGCCTGAAGGGCTCAGTTAAGCGATAGCTGGGCATCTCAGGAGAATAATTCAGCTTTAATCCTTTCATGATAGGGTTCATCCACATCTCTGTGAAGGCTGCGAAAAGATTGCAGTCAAATTCTGCTCACCCTAAGTCAGTCAGAGCAGGAGCGAGCGTGATTGTGTCTAGAATAGTAATAGTATTGCAGCTATAAATATATATATAAAAAAAACCCCATGCTGTTTTATAGCTTTAACATGATGCAGTTCATGAAGCCTGGCTGTGAGTAATATTCCCAGTATTTTACTTCTACAAAACACAAAATTCCTCTCAAATAACAAAATTAAAACATGGAATATGCCGTTCCTGTCTGCCTTTCCACTGGTCTCACCTCTCTGCTTCGGCTTTCGGCACCAGAGCCCGGTTCAGTGCTGGTACATTAGCCAGGAAGGTTTCTTCAGTGTTTTGGTTCATGACCACACTGTGTGTCCATCTCAATTACACCAGTTTTCTAGGGTGCTGCTCTTATTTTGAGGAAACCAGGGCTGTGCTGGGAAAGGCACTTACCAGCTCCAGAGCTTCGTACTTAGAAGAACAAACGACTAATTTCGGAGCAATGCAGAGTGTGCTTAGGGTTTTTTGTGCTTTTTTTGTTTTTACTATTTTTCCTATCATAGTGCTGCAAAAAGGCTTGTTTCAGTACATTTGTAAAGTCCTCTGAAGGACTCTATTTTGAAGTCCTCTAAATAATAAATGGCATTGTTTAAAAGTCCTCTTTTCCTGAGTGAGAAGGCAACGTTAGCTCAGCCGTCCTGCCTTTCCTGCAATGGCTCAGTCTCTAGTTTATCTGACCAGGATTCCAGTAACTGCCCAAAGCCTGTGAAACGCTCTGATGTCTAATGATTTTTCTAACAGGTGGGTGCGGGAGTTCCTGAATGAGGAAAACAAAGGCCTGGATGTTCTGGTGGAGTACTTGTCCTTCGCACAGTATGCAGTCACGTAAGTAAGACCTGTCTGGTGCTCTCCGAGCTTGCAGGGCAAAGCAGAATCCTGCATTGCTGCAGAGCAGGAGGGAAGTGCCGCGTCGGATGCTCAGGGTTCCCTGTAGCAGAGCTTTCCTGCTCGGTACAACACCCTACCCACTTAGAGCAGAGAGAATGGTAACGTTAGTCCAAAGTTATTGGATCATAACATGTTGCAGAGAAGAAAAAAAGCCTAAGTTTAAGGCCTTGAGAGGAAACAGTCTCAAGCTGCGCCAGGGGAGGTTTAGGATGGATATTAGGAAAAATTTTTAAACTGAAAGGGTGATCAAACACTGGAACAGGCTGCCCAGGGAAGCGGTTGAGGCACCATCCCTAAAGGGATTTGAAAGCTGGGCAGACGTGGTGCTTAGAGATACGGTTTAGTGGTGGTTTTTGTCAGACTTAGGTTGATGGGTGGACTCGATGATCTGAAAGGTCCCTTCTGACCTAGGGAATTCTATAATTCTACATCTAATTTTTTAGCTTTGGCCTCTCACCGTCCTAGAGGTACAGGGCAAAACCATTCGACAAATGTGTGGAAGCGTGCAGGCATCCTTACAAAGAGTTTTGCAATGAGTACCCGACCCCAAAGAATTACAATAGTGTCCACTGTGCTCAAAGCAACATCCCCACGCGAACCACTTCTCACAAGGCTCCCGGCGAGCAGAGCCGTCGGCATCCTGCGCAGTGGGTGCGCTGCGGGACAGGGAATTTCAAGGTGATTTTGCAAGTCGGGAAGCCTGTGGAACAAGCTCTTGCAGTTCCGACAGCTGCTTAGCTGGGAGTCAGATGGCAGTCATTTAGGTAGTAAATCATTAAATTATTAATGATTATTAAGTCTGATGAAATTAATGACTGTTAAAACAGATTGGGAAACAAATCCGCTTTCATTAGTCGTTATATCACACCATTTGAAATAGTTCTTCAGCGGAGGATCTGTTTTTGTGTATCCACAGACTTTCACTTCAGGATACTGTAGCAGTAGATTTTTGTATAAAATTGTAGGTTAAAGTTGTAGTTAGGAACTCGAGCTGAGGAGAACTGATACTTTAGTTTTAGAAAAGATGCCATCAGATGATATATATATCATTGCACAGAAAGATTTTTGGTGGGGTTGCAATAAAATTAATGAAGGAAAATTATACGTTTTAGAATGTTCCTAACACTGGAAAAAACTGTGCCTAGCAAAAAGAAGTGTTTGTATAAAGACTTTCTTCCTAAAATTATACAAATGTACGCAAGTGAGCGTGCTGGGTTTTTCCCCTCTCTAACGTGGTAAACATGAGTAATAACCTCAAAAGCTGTAAGGGGAACAAGCAATTTTTGCTTGAAATAGCAGTACAATGGGCAATGAGTCAGAAATCAAAGAAAATGTGTAATGATTATGGTAATATAGTACACATGCTGGGAGACTCGTGAGGGCCAACAAGGCAGTGTAAACGCTCGCTCACATATCGATGGAGGAAGCTGCGTTAGTACTTGCACAAAGTATTGATTTATTGAAATCAAATGGAGACGGCTTTAAGCATTCCTCCCCTTTCCTTCAAGGCAGGGCTAGTCATCAGCAAAGCAGCCCGTGTTGTGTTTATTTTCCGTTGAAGCAGAAGGATGTGTAGCTGTTCGATCCTTCTGGAGGTGTCTGCCTGGGTGGTTAGCTGCTCCCTTTGTCAAGCTCCAAATTTGCCGCACTGTGCATTTGGAGCTGGCACTGAATTGCAGCCAAGGGGAGGTGAACTCACGTTGATCCCTTCCTTTTCTTTTTGTAAGCTTTTGGGACCCACTCAAATCTGCAGATGTCGAACAGAAAGGAGAACGCTGTGTGCATCTCTTCTGTCTGACCCGGCGCTGGAATTTTCTGTTTCCTTTCAGGTTTGACTTTGAAAGTTTGGAGAACAATGTGGAAAACTCGATGGACAAGTCCAAACCTTGGAGCCGATCTATTGAGGACCTGCACAGGGGCAGTAATTTGCCCTCCCCAGTTGGCAACAGCATTTCCCGCTCTGGCAGACACTCCACTTTACGGTAAGGCATTGAATCGGGCTGGGGGTGACCTACAAAGAGCGAGTGTCCGGGTGAGAAGAGTCGGTATGGTTTTTCCAATTAGAATATTTTTCATCTTCCCTCTTTCCACAGTATAGGCTTGACATATATTAGGAAATGCATCATTGTAGTGACGGTTTTGGGGTGGAAAGAAGTGCTAAGCTAGTAACACGGGGCAGCGTTACAGCAAGGGAGGAAGAGGCAAGAATAACTCTGCCTCCGTTTCCAGCGGCAGAATGATCTAAGGATGCGCAACATGTTTCCAGCAGGTACAATGTGGCTTGCACGGAGGAAGCAATTCCTCTTCTCCAAAGAGTATCTCAAGATTTCCATGGACCCAGCCAGCCTGGAGCTCCGCGTCCAAAAAGGGCTCTTCTAGCAGCACATTCCTTCCATGCTGCTATGAACAAGACTTTTTTTTTTTCTTTAAAGACCACTTCCATCCTTCAAACTTGCTGTTAAGTCCAGCATCACCCTGGACTTTACTATGAAGTCTCTCTTTCCAAATCCTGGCTTTCTTTTGAGTTTGTGGAAAAGGCAGGATCACTTCCCAAGACTGAATGGCAGTCGACTCTGTTACATTCCTTCAATGCTTCACTATTATAAAACGTACTAAACTAAAACTAAACTAAACTTTAACCTCGCAGTGCTCTTTCCTAGGGCTGCAGCTCAGAGCACTGAATAGCATTTACTCATATGCTTTTTGACTTTTTTTTTTGGCTTTTCTGGCGTTTTGTTACATAGTACTGTGAGCATAAAGGAGTCCAAAATAGATGGAGCCAGTGAGGACTTGCAGCTTTTTCCTCCATCTTCCAGTCGAGGTTCAGTTCTGGCTCGTCAGTGGATGGTAATGTTGGCTCTTTAGTTCCTGTGAAGTGAGTGCCTGCCGCCTCCAGCCCGAGCTGCGGCGGGTGGCGTGCCTGCAAGATGTAGTTCACAGACGTCAGCAGTGGAGAGGAGACAGACACACGCTTCTGGTAAAGACATACAGGCTGTGGAGTCCAGCAAAATCACTTGACCAGTTGGTTTATTCTTTTTTTTTAATGTTGCAAAGGTGTTCTTAGTGGTTTTGGTTTTCTTTGATCTTTAATTACTATGACAGAGAAGTGGCAGAGCCCGGTGGTTGCAGGAGGAGGTCTGATTCTGCTCTCTGTCTTTGGGAGGCATGTTTGTGATTAGTTACACTAGAAATGCGTAACTCAGGTATACATTACATGTCTCTCACATTTTTTCTCTTAATTTCCTTCCATTCTTTTTTCTTTCTCACATTCCCCTTTATTCCTTTCACTTTTACATTTCAATGTCTCCTTCCTTGCATCCTTCATTCCCCTCCCTCTTCCAAACGCTCTCCTCCAATTCCCTCTCTCGCATCCTTCCCTCTGCTCTCACCTGCCTTTCACGTACCATCAGATTGGTTTCTCTGCCTGAGCAACTTCAGTTCAAACGCTGCCAGAGCTGCTTTTCAGCCAACTGCCTCTGGAGCGGCTTCACTTTGCGCTCTGCTGCTGAGGCTTCGAGCCGGAAAACCTCGTAAGTCCCAGGAGGAAGGTTGGGCGCAGCGCGGGCTGCGCAGGGCATGGGAGCGCCCACCCAGCGCTGCTCCCCATGCCTTATAATCTGGTAATCGTATGTCTTGGGAAAGCCACCGCCTGAGCATCAGGGGGAGTTTTCAGCTTCCAAAACGTGTGGTTATCACATTATAACTTCAAAGGGTAGTTTGCTTCCGTAGAGTGGGATTTTCTAAAAAAAAAAATAAATAAAATGTGGTTTACTTTGAAACAAGATACCAGTTTTCTCTATCATATTGCAAGCGGTATTATTAAATTCGTACCTAAAACCTAGCGCCCTTAGCCATTGCCCATGTTATTTCATCTTTTTTACAAATAGAGACTTCACTCAGATCCCAAACGGGCACAGAAATGTAACCTCGTACAGTGTTTTTCAGCCAAGTGCCCCCTCCTGCCTGCAGAGCCATCTGTGCACCGGGGCAGCTTGGGCACAGGCTGTCCAGCATTTACGTGGAATTAGCATCTATGGTTTGTGTTTCATTTAAAAAAAAACAACTGTGCTTTAAAATGTGTACTTTCTTAATACCAGTAAAAGCAAAAAGTAGGTGGGAAGTTTTTAAGAAGGGCTTTTTTGGTATAATTAGTAAATATTGATTAACTGAAACAGAATCTTTTCCTGAGAACAAGCTGGTGCTCATTGAATGAGGAGGGTGTGCGGGATGGTGTTTCTGGTCGAAACCAGGAGGTTCCCACCCCATCACTGGGTAGACGATGTGTCTGGGACCTGCAGAGTCTGGGCCATAACTTCTGTGTGCAAGCTCCTCTTCTGTCTTTGTTATAAAAGCCATTAAAATGGAGAGAGAGGAAGAAGCGGTCCTCCCTCTTTGGATGAAAAAGGAGAAGGCTGACAATCTTAACAGGGTAATTTAAAATTCAGGAGCTGGGCTCATCCCTGCTATGCCATAGCAGTATGAAAAATGAGAACGGATTTGGCCCGGATTCCTCTTTATTAAAACAGCAAGAAGATTTGGGGAGATAATGTTTTCTGCCAACTTTAACACTGTTTTTTTCCCTCATTTTTGGTGCCTGTTTGGCAGCATCGTGGCACCAGCTCTCCCGCTTGTCCTCAGGGTTCAACGGCTGTAAACCTGCTGTAGCCCTCGGGACCCTGCTCGGTCCCAGCTGATGTGGGCTCTACACATTTAATTATAGGAAAAGGAAGAGGAGCTAAGGAAAAGCAACACTAGGAGATAGTTAGACCCTTCAAACGGTGCGGCTCCATCATGGTGAGCGGTCCCTTGCAGCCACCAGCGGTGCGAAGTCACCCGGCGGTGGCGGTGACGTGGGCACGGAGGCTCTCTCTGTTCGTTTGCGTGGCTGAGGCTATCCGTTTCTAATTGTGACTTCCACTGGCTTCCCAGGGCTCTTTTTAGTAGTGCTGAACCCTGCCAACTCCCTGCTCACTGGGTTTCCTTGGCAACTGTGAGGTGGTTTTCTTTTTTTTTTTCAAGAGGAGACACAGGGATCTGGGAAGCAAACACCAAAATGAGGGCAGGAGGATAAAAACGGGGATGAACCTTTGGGGATTTTATTTCTGCTTTTTTGGGGAGGAAAGAGCATTACTTTCACATGAGAGTCATACTCTCCTGTCAGATAAATATTAATGCAAACTTTGTCATGTCGCAGCCCATTAGAAATTCCCTTTCTTCCGAGTCAAATACTTCAATTTTCATGTGGCTTGAACTGTGAAACTTCATTTCTCTCTTCAAAATCTGTGGAGCCCATAATGAGTAAGTGATGCAGGCAAATGTATCCTAAATCCATAAATGGGCTTTGAAGGCATTCGGTAATTGGACTCAAATTTGGCAGCGCTGCTTGGGCTGCAGTGAATTGGGCTTCACCATTAACACTTCCACTGCTCGGGGACCTGCTGACTTTGTCGTCACAATGTTTGTCAGATCCCTGCCCATTGAACAGAGCGTATTTTTGAGCAGTCAGTTGTCGGTCTTGTGATTCTTGTGGTTTCTCTGCTTTGAAGACCACAATTTTTACAGACCTGGGAGGTGTTGGTCTGCAGTGGTGTCTCTGGCAGCTGAGGGCACCTCCAAGGCAGCGTGCCCCCCCTTTTTGTGTCGCCTGCTTGGTGGAGGTGTGGGGTGTCTGTTGGTAACTGTCCTGGTCAAACTGGAGGAGAATCTCCTACAGCACCCATCTGTGCTTGCAGAGGTGGAGAAACACACTCGTTCCCTTGCTGGAAGTTAGGTGGGATGTGCAAACCAGGCTGTTTACATTTCTTTTTTTCACCTTCTTTGAGCATCAAAGATCTCCTCAGCTTTCTGGATTAATAATTTTCCCAGATTCTTCTAGATGAATACAAACCCAGCAGGCTCAAAGTCATTTGCCCAGAGAAGCTGTGGCTGCCCCATCCCTGGAGGGGTTCAAGGCCAGGTTGGACGGGGCTTGGAGCAACCTGGGCTGGTGGGAGGTGTCCCTGCCCAGGGCAGGGGGGTGGCACTGGGTGGGCTTTAAGGTCCCTTCCAACTCTAACCATTTTATGATTTTATGATTTATTTTCTTTACATTTGTGGCACAAACCAGCTTTGTTATCGCTGTTCGAAGTGGCAGAGAGGAGACATTTTTAGGCAGCACGGCTGCCTACTCTGGCTTGCCCAGGGCAGATATTTTTGCCCTTTCATGAGCAGAGGAGCTGATTGCACCTCACTGGTTTTAGTGCTTGTGAGGGCCACCACTGAGTGCGGCCTCATGGTCTCTCCCTCTCTGGGTCTCATCCCCTGCAACAGTGTGCAAGTTCAGGGTCCCCACGCTCAGCAGACCCAGCTTGTACCTTGCTGTAAGAGAAGATCAAAGAAATCACAAGTTTGTAGGAGGTGCCAAGACCTTCCTCTTCCAAAGTCCCTTTCTGTTGTCAGAAGGACACTCATAATACAAACACCACCACCTCCAAACCAAGAAAAACAAAATCGCAGAAATGCAATCCAAAAACCACCAAACCCCAATGAAAACCAGGAGTCCCAGCCCACGCAGAGCTGGGCGAGCAGCCAAGGGGGCGGTGAGGTCCACCCTGGGCTGTCCTCTGCTCTCATTGCTCCTACCTTGAGGGAGCCAGTCTAGACAGATGAGGGCATGATATTCTTTAGCAGAAAATAAGATAAAAATGATAGGAGACACTGGCTATAACTTGTATTCATTATTAACCCAGTGCATTAGAAGTCTACACCACTGGGCACATGTCCACCTTTTAAGCATGAAAGTCCTTCCATTGAAGTTGGTGGAGATGGCAGGAGTTTGTATTGAGATTTGTGCTCACTTACTGTGATGGAAAGGGCTTTTGTTTACTTTGAGTATCTCAGTTTGTTGCGTAGGTGTTTTAATTACCCATCTGTGGGTCTTCAGGGTGAGTGTGAGCTGTTTTGCACCAGAAGACGCCCTTGTGTGTTGTGTTCTCTCGGTCTCGGTTGTACAAAGTGCTGGGTGAGTCCAGGACACGCTGGACATCTTCATCAGTCCTGGCTGGTCACGTTAACAAAGTGAGGTGGACACGGAGGCAGGAGGAGTTTAGAAATTAACAGAAAATTACTTTCTTCAGGCTGGCTGGGCTGAATGGTCCTTCTCACCTTTCTGTAGGAGGCTGGTGGGTAAAAGCACAACCTGGTCTCCAGAGACGTCATGGCAGCAACTTTACAAGCACTGAATTAACTAAATTGTTAATGAACTGAGTAAAAACGATGAATGAGTTATTCTTAAACAGAAGCGTACTTCTGTTAGATCTGGGCGAGGAAAAGAACCTTCAACCGTACTGTGCATTTCAGCACAGATTTAGGCTCTCTCTTAACGGTGGCCTCCAGCAGCAAAGGCACGAAGCTGTGGAGCGGCTCCCTCCCATCCCAGGTGTGACATCCCGCAGCCACCGCCGGTGGCTGGCAGGAGGACAGCGTTACACGCTGCAGGAGCTTGCACGCCGTCAGGTTTGCTGTTTCTGCTTTTTTTTCAGAAGTAAGGTTTTATAGTTCTTCTTTAAAGGCGGGGCAGAGGAAATAAAAGAGGAACCATCTGAATTTAATTACCAGGATAAATATACTCGTGGTGACATAATCTTTGACCTGCAGCAGACAGGAAATCAAACCCAACAATTCATCCAGATGCTCGGATCAGCCTAATGTTTAGTAACAAGAAATGAAATAAAAGCAAAAGAAGATCATCCACCCTGGTTTGGCTCATGTCGTGTAAAGGGAGGTGTTGGAGATACGGCCAGGCTGCCCTGCCTTTAAGGAAGGAAACAAATAACATCAGGGGTTGTTGCAGTTGCCACTAATGCAGAGAAAGCTTCACGAGCCTTAGTTCCAGTGTGCAGAGTCGTCGTAAAAGAGTTTCTGTACAAAAAATCCTCATTAATTCTTGGCATTCACGTCTGTGTGAAGAAATTTGCATCTGTTGAAGGGAAGTGATCTAAATCTAGGGCAGAATCCCATCTGCGCTAGAGATATTTTCTCTGCACTGCAGCTCTCAATTGCATATTCCGTACCCGTTCCTCAGCCTAATGCTAAACTAACACTTGTGGAAGCTCTGCGAGCCGGAGGGTGCGGGCTCTGCGTATCGCTGATGGTATCACTGATTAACAATTAACGATGTGCAGGATGGCGGGGAGGGCAGGAGGGCTGCTGCAGAGAGCAGAGAGCGCAGCCCGGGGCTGGGGCTGTGTGCCTGCCCTGGGCAGCGTCCCCACCGGTGAGGGTCATCTTGGCTTTTGGGGAGAGAACAGAGCAGATCCCTCTGCCTTTGCCTACTTGGCTGGTCATTGGTATGAGAATCCTCCAAGTGAACATCCCCAGGCTTCAAACCAGCAGTTTTCCTGGCTGCGGGCAGGCAGTGCCGTACGGGATGTCTACAGCCCTCGTTGGGTTTCTGTGGGTCTTCTCCATCTCTGCAGAAGAGAGTATTGTTCTCACCTCAGGCCTTCCCTTTGGTGGCGGCGTTGCTCTGCAGAGCAGGGTTTGGTTGGGTGCGGGTAGCGGGAGGTGTAGAGGAGACCATCCCTCAGCCTGGGGAGGCTCCATCCAGGTGGTGGATCCCAGGGAGATGGACCCGACGTGCTCCAGGGTCCTGCGGCATTGCAGGGTGTCCTTGCTCCCCGATTCTGTTTCTCCTTGCTCCCCAAGGGGCTGGAAATGCCCAATTATGCCTTTATGTTCATCTTTTATTAGTTTAAGGAGACTTGCTCCCATTTGTTACAGCTGACAAAGCTCTGTCAGATGTTTAAAGGCATTCGGAAATGTAAGGAGGTGATGCACCATGCACTGAGGAAGATTTTTTTTCTTCTATCAGTGGCATGATAAAGATCTAATTACTTATTTAGAATTTAAAGGAAAATAATGTATGCAGCCTTTAATAGTTTAAAACTGAGATAAGTCATTGTAGGAAAGATCTTTGGATGACTACAAATGACTTTTAAATCTTTTTATTGCGGTATTTTTCATATTCAGTGAAATGAATGTATGGAAACACGCTAGTGCGGTGTGGTGACACATTCCCCAGCCAACACTGGCAGCGCTTCCACACTTCCCAGTTCAGATTCAAAGTAGGGCTCCCAGTTGAAGGTTGAACTGTTCTTTCTTTATCTCGGGAAGGGAGAGTTGGAAGACAGACGAGTCCCCGAGCGCGCGGTCTGTGTGTGGGCAGTCAGCCCATCCGTGGGGAACCATGGCTGGCTCCCTGGCTGTCCCCATTCCCCCCAGGAGCAGCCGGACAGTGTTCTGGATCCCAGGTGCGTGTGATGCGGTGCAGCATCCCATCCGAAGGGCTGGTGGGGCCTTAGGATGAGTCCCACAGCACAGGGAGCAGCCTGGTCCTGTCCCAGTCCCGCATCCCTCCTTGGGGTCTGCTCCCCGAAACCCAGCTCCCGGGGTCCCACTGCTTGCCAGTCTCCGTCAAAACTAGGTCATGTTTCCCACAAACCTGAAATCTGTCTGGAGTGCCCTGAGCTGATTTATGCATTCATATAGATGGGGGAAAAAAAAAAAAAAAAAGAAAAGAAAATGCAGTTTGACTGAATTCTGCTTTGAATTTTGGGGTTTCTTTCATCTCGCTGCTTCTGGAAAATGAAAGCCAAGGGAAGTAATTGCCGAAGCCTGAGAGTCATCAGCTCTCCGTGGGCAGGGAGCTTTGGCACCGCGCTCCAGAACTCGCCGCCTGTTCTGCTCTCGGGCCGCACCGGCGGGGTCCCGCAGGCGGACACGGTGAGGGTGATGCTGAGCGGGGATCCCTGGGATCCCTGCCTGGCGCTCGGTACATCCCCATTCCATTTGTACATCTAAAGTGAGAAAACCTGCAAGTACGTCCTTTGTGCCAGAGTGTGACCTAGTGAGTCAGAACAAAGCCAGTCTGTTATTACTTGTTCATGTATTTATTATTAATTTTTACTACTATCATTATTATTAATAGTAGTAATAATAACGATGTTAATCACTGATTTTAAAAGCTACTCCTCTTTTTTAAACAGAATGAGTAGCATGGATTAGACAAATAACTGCACAGTAGCATCAGCAACAAATAGGGCACCCCCCCAAACGTACTCTAAATTTGCAGAGGAAAGGAGGAGGAGAGTGAGAGGAGAGGAGGAGGAGGAGTGTGAGAACACCAAAGCCGTATCCAGAGCCCTCTCTGGCACTGCCCAGGAGCAGACGCTTAGAGCAGGAGATGCTTAGAGCGCTGGCTTAGTACGAGCAAGGCAGATACCCAGTGATGTTTCTCCTGGTACGTGCTCCTGCTTCCAGCGCTCTGTAGATTTAAGCATCCTGAGCTAAGGACTGCATCTTGCGTTTAACAGTTCTTCATGGATTTTTTCCTCTGTAAGTGCTTTTGGAGCCCGTGCCAGGCTCTGGGCTCCGCAGCAGTCCCGCTCTCCGGAGCACTGAGTGGAGGAGTGCCTCAAAAATTACCAGGTTTGCTTTGATCCTGTCACCTGATAATTATATGTGACGCCACATAATTCCCATGTTACGAGGAATAATGACAGATCGTTCCCCGTTGACTCCCTCCACGCCACTCATAGTTTCTTGGAGTGTTGGGATAGTTCTCGAATGGAAATGCCCGGGTCTGCGTGTTCCCTGGAAGCTCTCACCTTCTCCCCTGCCTCGGCGTGAGCTTTGAATCATTGCTGGGTACCAGTACGGATTTGTTTAACTCCTGGTTAGGGACTGGAGCAAGAGCTGATGATGCTGTAATCCAGAAGCTTTCCCCACTGCAGTTGGTTTCCCAAATCAAAGAGAAGAAAAGCCTTCCCGTGTGTGTTCTGCAGGCTACAAAGGCGGCAGTGGCAAGCGTGAGTCAGCTGCAGTTGCCTGAATCAGCTGCCTTTTTCCTGGCAGTTGTATTTACTCCAGCAGTCAAGCTTCATCTGTGAGTTTCTCTTTCCTCCCCCAGAGGAGTTGCTCTTTGCATAGGAAATGTCAGAATTTGCACATCACTGCACGTGCATCACGTTATTTTTCTTTCTGTCGTCCTGTCTGCAGATTTTTATACTTTCTTCCTCCATTTTCAGGCCCGAGTGTGATAGTTGGAAATGCAGAAGCGTTACTGTGCCTGCCTAGAGGTTTCGTTAGCCAGCGAGCCCGTGCCCTCTGCTCTCTGCTCTCACCTGCAGAGTGGAAATCCCTGGATGCTGCAGCTTGGACCTTCTCTCCCGGCGGTTTTAACTCTGTAATTTGGGGGAACGGAATAAATAATGTGTTTTTCCTACCCCAAATACCACCCTTTGCCATCCCTGTCGGCATTGCCGGCGGTGCCGCCGGCTGGCACTGCTGGGGGCAAGCCTGCACGGCTTTGCGGAGCCCCCTGGGGTCCCTGGCACAGCCGGAGGACCCCGCAGCCCCCCCCAGTTTGGATGGGGCTTGTCCTGCTGGTCCCAGGGCAGCACCACGGCCACCCTCGCCCGATGGCAGCAGTTCGTGCCTCACTGTCAAAAGAGTTTCTTGACCATAATGGTAGTCCTCGCATTGCTTGTTCAGCTTCACACACGTGAGCGCATACGTGTGTTTCACACGGCAGCCCGTCTCCTGGTCTCCGGTTTCCTGTGCTCAGCTCCCGAAGCCTGTTTGTTCTTAAAGAAAATAAGCAGTATCTCAGGAAGAGCTGAAATGTGGTTTTCGTTTACTGTGCCGTAAATCTGTGACAGATTTAAAGATTTCCCTTTGTGTTTATTCAGTGTACTTAGTTGAATTCAAGGTTGATTTACCAGTTAGGGGTTACAATTAAAATAATTCATGCCTCTGTTCTGAGGAAAGTTCCTAAGGGCTGTATTTTCCTCAAATAGTTTGGAGGGCTTTCAGAAAGCTCAGCTGTGGAATAGAAGAGGCACCATTCTTAAACGAAATGCAGCGGGAACTAATACATTTGCTGATGCCTACGAATGTTCAGATCCATTAAAAGTCCATGCCGTTGCTCGTGCAGAGTAAAGTGCATGCAAAAAAATCCGGAATACCTCTGATTTGTGGGCGGATCGTTCTCTCCCCATTGTGTGCCATGAGAGATGGAGGTGCCTGGCTTTGGATGGGTCACGCCGTGGCTGGTGGCATCGGCTGTGACCAGCACGCCGTGGTCTGAGCCGGCCCTGCCCGGGCAGTGGTGGCCACCAGGCAGCCGTGGACTGTGCATCTGTGGCTTCCTACGCCACCAGTGTCACAGCCCGTCACCTTCTCTCCGTCCCATTCCCATGTGTGTTCTGTGATGGGCACCTGCTCTGCAGAACTGAAAGATTTTCACCCAGAGGAGGGATATTTCCATCCCTTTTTTCTTACCACCTAAAAATAGTCTGGTGACTGATGAGCGCTGTTTTTCTTTGCAGGTATAACACCTTGCCAAGCCGAAGAACGCTAAAAAATTCCAGATTAGTGAGTAAAAAAGATGACGTTCACGTCTGCATCATGTGTTTACGGGCCATAATGAATTACCAGGTATTTCCCTTTTTGCTCTTTTTGACCACACGGCTATTTTGTTGTTGGATTTTAAAAATAATCATTTCAGTCTCAGAACTGAAACAGTATTTTCCCCTTCTCTTTTCAGTACGGATTCAATATGGTCATGTCGCATCCACATGCCGTTAACGAAATTGCACTAAGTTTGAACAACAAGAACCCCAGGTAGGCTGCACTTGCTTTTAGAGACTTTAAGAAGTAGGTAAGTAAAGAGTACATGGAAAGGCATTTTCAGGGCTATGTTTATGCACAAACCTGTAGCAAAATTCCAACTTCATTCTGAATCAGATTAAATCTGTATTACGGTGCAAATTGATGAGCCATTGCTGTCTAGTTCTGACTCTACTGACTTGAGCTGAAAGTTCGCTGCGTGAGCACTGCAGCTCGATTGCGGCGCGCAGAAGACCTTGCTGATAACGAGCAGCTTAGCGCCAGATTTTCCTCAAGAGTAGGAAAATCTTCTTAACTAGCTGTCATCTGAGGAGTCCTTAGGTTTACACTTCTTTGAGAGGGGGTTTGTTCTCTGTCTGTGTCGGGTTGCTGGTCAGCCACAGCAATAACGTCGTAACGGCGCAGGGGAGCTGCTGGCTGCCAGGCTGTGTCCCCTCCTCTCCCCGCACGCACTCGTCACCCTGGCAGCCACGTCCAGCAAAGCCTGGAGCTGCAGAGCTCTTGCACGTCTAACGAAACCAAATCTGACGTAGCGAGGTTTGCAGGGAAAGGTAAAACTAGGGGATGAGACAAAACTAAACGGCACTATGTGTGTGTGTATATATATATCTATAGCCTTTGCTTAGGCTGTCCGCTTGCCTTACAGTGCACTGCTTGAAACCTTGTCCTGGTGGCACTCGGTACTTCATTCCTTTCTTTTATTTAGCCCTTAGTCAGCAGACCTGGGCACAACATAGATGGGAAGTTTATTTTCTTTTGGTGTCCTGTGCCTGAAAATCAGGTGATCAAGAGAGCGCCTGTTTTCATTTGTGAAAGAAGTGGGTTATTTAGATTTCCGTTTATTAAAAAGAAAAAGCTTTCAAGTGTGGCTAAAATAATCTGAAGACAAAACTTAACGTTAGTGCTGTTCAAAACCTCACTTCTTTTTGTTTTAGCCCCATCGTGATCGTGGAAGAAGCCAGAGGCTGGGGTGCTTAGGGTTGTCCGAGATGTGCAGAAAGGGAAGCAGCGGCTCTGAGCGATGCCGCAGAGCTGCTCCCGTCCCCAGAGCACCACACTGCCGAGCTAAGGGCCGCAGGAGCGGGTGGAGGATGGATGTAGGGACTTGGTCTCCTCTGGTTGTCCGCAGATGGATGCCACCGACCCAGCCGTAGCTGTCCTCTCCCCATCCCCACCCCAGGCGTGTTGGCAGCTCCGGCCAGCATCGGGGAGCTGGGCATCCCCCTGGGCTCTGTGCGCAGAGATGCCCTCCCCTCTCCCGCAGTCACGGGTCACTGCGCGCCCTTGGAGCGGGTATTGCTGGAGATCTGTAGTAAGAACCCTTTGATGCTGTTCGAAAGAGCTTGGAATTTATTCTTGGTGCAGGAAAAATAAATTGATGAGTAAGAATTGAAAATGATACATTTAAAATTTCCTAGGAAAGTGAACATTTTATCTGGTTTCCAAAGATAACCTTGACACTTTGAAAGCCAAAAGGTATTTCTTTTTCTGTAACATCTGGTTTGAGTCGATGCTTTAGCATGGGACTAATTTCATATGTGTCTGCATGACTTTAATACCTGCTCAGAGCCCGTCTGGCCATAGAGTCCGGTTGGTGCTTTTGCCTTATATGAACCCAGTAAGAAAATACTGGGAATTATTTATCTTAGAGTTACACTGGCTCTGTTGCATGCTTTTCTTTCAGTAATTTGTTGTCTTCTCTCGTTAATGTGCCTGTGTTAGCACTGCTGTCAATCACTTGCCCGTGTTTCTGATTCAAGAGGGAAAAGACGTGCTGAGGCATCCTGTATTTGCTTGACCAAACCACGTCTTTTTTTTTTTTTTTATGGCTATGAATAATACAAATTATCATAGAAAATAATTCAGATTTGTATCAGGAAAAAATACAGATTTGAATTATAAGCACATTGGTTAAAGGCTGGGCTGAGAGGCCCGGGGCTGCGGTGCGGTGCGGCCGGTGAGTGCTGGCTGGTGTGCGGTGACCCGGGCTCGCGCGAGGTTTGCGCAGGGGGACGCTGCGGCAGGGCAAGCTGGCGAGGGCTGGCGAGGTCGGCCTTTGCCACAGCTGTGCGACTGCCGTCGGCTTGCTTCAGTTTCCCCAAGTGTAATTCGCGATTCCGATTTTTGCATGTTTTGAGAATTTGTTAAAGTGGGGGAAAACTGCATGATCCTGGGAGAGTCACAGTTCCCTGGATCAGATGATGCTCAGCATTACACATCATGCAGGCTTACTAGTTTTAAGAGATTAAAAATACATGGGATGCAAATTACGTCTCCCAGTGTCTCCACGTCCGTTTCGCAGACAGCACGGGGTGGTCATTGACTGATGCCGGTTCTTTTCTTTGCAGGACAAAGGCCCTCGTCTTAGAACTTTTAGCAGCTGTTTGTCTCGTCAGAGGAGGGCATGAAATCATCTTATCTGCATTTGATAACTTTAAAGAGGTATGTTACTCTGCTTTATTAGAATGTGGTGCGCGTGTTGATAGTTCTCTGACTGTTGGCTAGAGCTTTCTCATTCAGCTAAATTTGCTACAGTAAGGATTTTCCATAAACGGCAGATTTTCCATAAGTCACTTTGAGCTGCAAAGTAGACTGTCGATGTCATCGTTTTCTTCATGTTTGTGTAAAAGAGCCATAATCCCAACAAGGTGAATCCAGACTGTAAATTACTCCCTTTACCTTTTGATCAATCAAGATGTGTCCCTGAATTGGAAAACTAATGGAGATCTCGAGAGCTTTACTCCAGTTCTGTCTCTGAAACAGCCAGGGATGGAGTATTAGATCTCCCATTTTCAGAGCCATTTACACAAGCCCTTGAGACGCAAAACTCCTGGCTTTACTATCAGTAGGGATTTTGTTTGTGAAGAAATTACAAAATCAAGTCTCTGTGATGGAACACTGACTGCTGAAATTAATTCAGGTATTCCAGTGGGCTCAAGTGGGGCAAACCAGTGTCCTTCATAGGTGTGTAGGTTCCAGCGTATCACATGTTTGCGTACGGTGGTTAATGGGGTTTGGGAACATCGTATGATGGTTCAGAAGCACCAGTGGGGGAATCAAGTCCTAGAAAGCTGCCGTTCTAGTTTATTTTGAGTATTGGATATATGCCTGGATTTATCATCAAAGAAAAAATGAATCTAGACTTTCCGGCTCAAAAATCGTTAGACTTGATGAGTCCCAACTGGACGATGTATAAACACGTAGTGTGTGTTTCCTTAATGCCGCTGTTGCTGTAAGTGGGTTAATGCAGATGATCAACAAGCCAAGTTGTTACTTTTTTTTTAGGTTTTGCGTTTTGGGAATTATTTCTGGTGGAGAGATAGCAATCTCTGATTTACATCCACTGTAAATATTTGCATGTTGTAGACAAATAACTGTATTTCTGAGGTGCTCGTCATTAGCCAGAGCAAAAGGTTTGAAGCAATCTCCAGTGTGGGCCTGTTGTAGAAACCTCAGCTCTGCAAGAGCAGACGTGTCCGAGGTGTGAGCCGTGTTGTGTGTGTAGAGCTGCCGGAGGGAATGGGAATGGGAATGGGAATGGGACAGGAATGGCATGGCTGCTGGTGAGGCTTCTCTGCTGTGATGGGGAAGACAAAAATAAAAGATGACATTTCCAGCGGGGGAAAGGTCCGCAGTCCTGTAACGCAGGCACAGAACTGGAACTTGGAGTTTGCTTCTTTCATATATTCATCTGGAGCCTTGGGCAAGCTGCCGGTATCTTTGTCTTTATTTGCACCTTTGTGAAATGAAGGAATCAGGGAAGCAAATGCAGATGAGATTGTTACGAAGAACAATTGGGTAATACGAGAGAAGTGCTTTAAATAGGAAAAACACTGTAAACATGCAAAGCACAACATCATCATTCCAGGCTTAAATTCTTCTGGCTTATTACTACTGTATTATAGAAGAAATGTGAGTCATTAGGGAGGACGGTGTGAGGGATTAGAGATTAGTTGGGCAAATGAGTACCGCCGAAATAGCACTGGCCAGGACGGTCTGGGGCTCATCGCACAGGGAAGGATGGGTAACGTCCCGTTTGCTTTCTTACCTTCCTGACAGCTTTAGTGGGGGTTTTGCTCCTTCATTGTCTTCCAAGTGCTCTATCATCTCTCTTTTCTCCTGCTGACACTCAGAAATCCCTATGGAACACGTTCAGTTTGTCTGCCATTATTTATTTATTCCATTCCTGTTTGTGTTTGATCAAGTCGTTTGCTGTAGTGGAGCTGTTGGGTGTTGCAGGTGAAGGGGGTGTGCAAGGAGGGCACTTCACCCTTCTCAGTTCTGCATTTAGCTCTTCTTCTCTTTATCCAATCAAGCTGCTTATTTTCTTGCTCTGTGCTGTTGTTTTCCAGGTTCCTCCTGGGCAAGTTTTCAGTAATGGTTTCAAGTTTTCATGTTTATAACTCATTCAGCTGGTATATTAAAAACCTCTGAGTTGCTGACATGTAAAGTACGCAGGGTTAGGTTTCTAGCAGTATACTTCCAATTTAAATTGCTGTAAGCTCAATAATATTTGTGTGGCTTCTGTAACTATGCGTTGCAGGGTTGCCACAGCTTCTCTGTGGTTCTTTCATCAGACACTCTGTGCGTATTTAGGACAGATTAGACTCGTCGAACTAGATCTCTGCTACTCCATCTCCTTGCCATAAAATAACTTCAAAAGAAACCTGAACTCCTGCCTAACGCTCACCCTGTAATAAAGTCAGTAGGGAAAACAGGATATTTCGGACCAAATTCTGCTCTCATTTACATCAGAGTGAACATCAAATATTTCATTAGGCTTTGAGCTTTGCTCTGATGTAAATGAGAACAGAATTTTGTTCTCAGGGTCTGAGCTGGAAAACCGCAGTTAATTTGAATCTTGTCAAGGATTCTTTTTGAAAATGGCTTTTTGTTTGAAAATGATTTTACAGGCCAGGCTTCTTCTGGCTGGGCTCAGGATGAGTACAAGCAGGGGCTGGTTTAGGTCCGTCTCTCCTGGTGCACATCTCTGCTTTCCGCAGCTGGCTCTATGTTTTGGGAACTCTTCAGCACTGACAGAAGAGCAACTTCCAGCTCTGTGAGAGAGAAACGCCCCAAATCATCACACACCTTCTGGGGCTGGTTATTCCTTCCAGGCCAGTGCAGACGTTGGGTGAATCGTCCCCAGTATCCAGCATAAATTCAGCTCATCCATTTTCATGACATCTCAATGGGGGCTAAGCGGGAAAGAAAGTTCAAATTAAACTGTGAAGACCACGTCCCTGCTTGTTCCTGGGCAAGATGCGTATTTACACTATCCCATGTTACTCTTCTCAAAAATGTTACTTTGATAACATTCGTTGCTTTTGCAGTCAGCTTAGTCCTCAGCACAGGAAAGACACGGAGCTGTTGGAGCGGGGCCAGAGGAGGCCCTGGAGATGCTGGGAGGGCTGGAGCCCCTCTGCTGTGGGGACAGGCTGAGAGAGCTGGGGGGTTCAGCCTGGAGAAGAGAAGGCTCCGGGGAGACCTTCCAGCCCCTGCCAGGCCCTCAAGGGGCTCCAGGAAAGCTGGGGAGGGACTCTGGAGCAGGGAGGGGAGCCATGGGACGAGGGGGAAGGGTTTTACACTGACAGAGGGGAGATTTAGATGAGATGTGGGGAAGAAATTGTTTGCTGTGAGGGGGGTGAGCCCCTGGCCCAGGTTGCCCAGAGAAGCTGTGGCTGCCCCATCCCTGGAGGGGTTCAAGGCCAGGTTGGACGGGGCTTGGAGCAACCTGGGCTGGTGGGAGGTGTCCCTGCCCAGGGCAGGGGGTGGGACTAGATGGCCAACCTTCCAACCCAACCCATTCTATGATTCTATGAAGTCCAGGTGCTGCTTAGCGCCTGTGTCATAGAATCATAGAATCACAGAATGGTTCGGGTTGGAAGGGACCTTAAAGATCATCTAGTTCCAACCCCCCTTGCCATGTCAAGATAAGCCTCAGCTGCTTGGCTAAGTTTGTACTTGCAGGATGATCAGATCTTGGTTGTGAGGAGCTGCACTAGCCAGGAGGACCAGCAGATGCTTTGGTTTGGTTGCAGCCGCTCTCGGTGCCGTCCGGCCTCAGACAGCTTCTGGAAGGTCCGGGAGCAGGAGGAGCGGGAGGAGGTCGGGTGGTGCTGGAGGTGCTGCTCAGCCCCAACGGTGGGAGCAGGGCTTTGCCCTTGCCAGCAGCCAGCAGCTCCGGGTGTGCTCCGGCCACCTGCGCTCTGCAGCTGGAAAACTTCCTTTTTCTGAGTGATGCTTGACCGAATTCTGCTGTATTTATGGGAAAATAGATTGGAGTTACTGTGCCACAGGTAACCCATGGGAATAGCTGGGGTGTTTGGTTATTCCCTTATCTTTTTGACACTTTCTGGCCCGTTGTCAGCTGTTTGCAGCCACCCTATTCCCAGCACCTCGCCCTGAAGGCAAACGCTGCGTGATTGGGGTATTGCAGCCTTGGCTGGGTGAGCCCTTCGGCACGGCCGCGTCCTCTGCCTTTCCCCGCTCTCCACTGGGCTTCCTTAGCAGTGTTCCCAGCCCTTTGTGCTTGTTTCCATGGATTTGTGAGAACAGGCTACATGGTTTTATACAAGTTGCCTGGGATTTGTGTTGCAGGATGAGCAAATGCACTTCAGCAGAATGGCAGGGAAGGAAAGGAGAGCGGAGTTAGCCGTGAGACAGCTTTGGGGGAGCTCCGAGGGTCGCAGACCAGATGCTGAGAGCTTGTGCCCCATTTAAATTGAAGCAGGCTGAGTGTGCTGTTGAAAAACAAGATATATTTTCCTAATGCTTATTCAGAGTAGTTAGCTCATTTTAATAGCGTGATTGCATGTATGGGTATACAGAGAATTAAGCTGCTGTCTTTTACTGCCAATAATAAAACTTTGTTTTACCGTTATTTCATTGCTTACTCCCCTTACTGTTTCCTGGAAATGCTGTTTTGAATTTGCAAAGGCGTGTTGCACTGGAGCTTAGTTGTGTCAGTGTCCTGGTGAATCACTGTGGCCATCAGAAATGGTGCAAGTGTGTGGCTTCTGGCACAGTTCTGCTCTTCTGACACACTTCGGCTCCCTTGGCTTAGACCTGGCATGGAGCCGGTGATGCTTAAGCCACAGCATAGCCCACGCGGTGGCACCTCACCTGGGACCCAAAAGGAACATCGTTCCAGAGCTACGATTGCTCTCTGTCATTTCTCTGACATCTTGCCGTAATCAAAATGCTTTCGTTCATTGCTGCCTTGTCAAGGAAGGATGTTTTCATGTTGACGAGATTCTACAGATTGAGAAGGTCTTTTAACCATAGAATTGTAGAATGGTTTGGGTTGGAAGAGTCCTTAAAGCCCACCCAGTGCCACCCCCTGCCCTGGGCAGGGACACCTCCCACCAGCCCAGGTTGCTCCAAGCCCCGTCCAACCTGGCCTTGAACCCCTCCAGGGATGGGGCAGCCACAGCTTCTCGGGGCAACCTGGGCCAGGGGCTCACCACCTGTCATCAGTGCCATAATGTACTTGTGTGCCAGGAGTGAATTTCGTAGGAAATGTTTTGCTGCAGTTGATGCTGGTTGGAAGATGAAGAAGGTCTTACAGAGCTGAGAAAAAGAACAATGGGATAACGGAGCCTGCTATTCTCATGTCAAGATTTCTATGGTGGGGTAAAGACGTCTTCAGCAGGTTGAAAACCAAGCACTTTCCACCCTGAGGGCAGCTGTAGTTTGAGTCACCTGCACCCTGCCAGGTCTTCCTCCAGGAGGTGTGAAACAGCACATGGGAAGATTCAGCTTTCCGTGTGGCTGGCACTTTGACTTGGGAAATACATTTTAAGTGTAGCAAAATATTCAACAGGGAAATTGCAAAGCGCTGAACTCCACTGCTGATGTGTGCGATGGGATAAGCATCACGGGCTGTCCCAGTCTGCAGGGCTGGTGGGGACTCCCCCGAGGCTGGACCGCAGCGGTGTGGCGTCTGCCTGCGCAATCACAGCCTGTCGGGCTCCCGCTCCCGCCTCGGCAAAGCCATCCCTTGGCTCAAGAGTAGGTTTTAAACTCAGCGTGCGTTTTTCTCTCTCTTTTCTCATCTGAGTGCCAAAACCGATGGGAACCTGCCCTGATGGAGGATGGGAACCCGATAACGATGTTATGAGGTGCTGCCCTGATGGAGACATGACTCAGACTCCTCGGGGACCAGCTCCGAGCTGTGCTATGGGTCAGGTTTGCTTCACGGTAAAGTTTCTTATGGTGGTGTGTTCCTAGCAAAAGTTATGTGATGCTTTTCACATTATACATCCATATCTATATACATACATCTATGTATATATGTGTATATACATACACACCTTTTTTTAAGTTTTAAGGAGCTTTTGCTTACAGTCAGAGCCACAGTCTCTCAGCCCATTTGTCTTTAGTTGTAGGAAACATCACTGAGAGAGCCTGGAGGCAAAGGTTTTAGTGCACCGGCTATCCCCAGAAATACCTGAATTAGCCTCATTGCAGGCTGGGCTGGGGCAGCGTCGCGGGGCGTCCGTGGGAGGGGGGCAGCGAGACCTCCCGTGGTGCCACCACCCTCCAGAAACCCCTTCCCCAGCTCAGAGACCCCATGCCTGGTCGCAGGCTGTCACAGCGTTACCAGGCTAAATGAGGATTCCCCTGGCACAGAAATAACACGGCCAGGCAAACTGTGAGCGAGGCTGGGAAATCTGGTGAGAACATCCAGAAATAGAAATAACGCCAACGTTCTTGTTCGACAGAATTAAAGCTTGCTGAGGCTCTGAGTGCAGAAAGCTCTTTTCCAACTCACTTATGACCTTGCTTCAAAATTAAAAATTTTTGCGGCATTTCTAGTTAGCTGTTTTATTTACGTGGTTTACATGTTTTTCATTTACTGAAAGCGTAGCAGCCAATAAAGGAATAGCTTCAGTAAGTTCACAGATAGGTTGAAAAAAAAATCAGAACCCAACAGCGTTAATGTGATTGCATGATGAAAACAGTTACAAAGAAATTTTGTCTTTTTTTTTCAAATATTAATTTCCTCTGCTTTTGTGAAGATCTGAAAATGACAGTTTTTGAATATACTTCACAGCGCTCTGAATTAACATTTTAAGGAGCACAATCTTAGATCCTTATGCAGCTTTTCGTTAATCTCCATTGTAAACATAGGAGAAATTACTTTAGTAACAACTAAACATTTCTGGGAAAAGACTGGAGGACTCTGCCACACTTTTTTTTTTTTTTCTTTTTTTAAATAAGCACAATGGTAGTTTTAAACCAGATCCAAAGCGAGGAGGCAAAAGAACGGACTGGGATCTGCAGCGAGACAGAAAGCCAGCCAGGAATAATCCTGGCTCTCTGCAGGGAACACTTCCCGACTTTGGCTCTTATCCAGCAAAGCAGTTAAATTGCTTATTATACAAGCATATACCAGAATAATTGAATTCGGTGAGGTGAGTGTGTGCTTGTGTGCTTCGCTGTATGGGAAGTAATTATAGTATTTGAAAATAAAACCAGAATCGAGGTGTTTTTCCTAAGGTGAACTATACCTTTCAAGAAACCAGCTTGTTTTGCTCCAAGAAGAAATGCCAAAAAATGAATGGGAATTCAGATAATCCGGAAAACCTTGGGGAAGCTCATCATCTGGTGGTGATTCCAGCGTCTGAACTTCCTCGCGTGCTGGGAGAGAAGAGCTGGCCCAACTCGATGGAGACGAGGGGATGAGAAGAAGTGGGGTCCGGCACGGTGGCGCTCCCTCTTGTTTTTAACATCAGTTGAGTTGACTTTCGTGATGTTTAGTTGACTTAAGTGTTTGCTGCTCTGGAATACCTGGCAGGTATTTCAAGTGCAGGGCAGCCAAGGGATCAGGGCCAGCAGCAGGGGTTTAGGAAAGGGAGGTCCTGCTTAACCAACCTGATCTCCTTCCATGGCCATGTGACCCGCCTTCTGGATGTGAGGAAGGCTGTGGACGTTGTCTGTCTGGACTTTGGTAAGGCCTTTGACACCGCCCCCCACAGCATTCTCCTGGAGAAGCTGGCGATTCATGGCATAGACAAGTGTACTCTTCGCTGGGTTAAAAACTGGCTGGATGGCCATGCCCAGAGAGTGGTGATTAATGGGGTGAAATCCTCTTGGCGGCCGGTCACCAGTGGTGTCCCTCAGGGCTCAGTTTTGGGGCCAGTTTTGTTTAATATCTTTATCGATGATCTGGATGAGGGGATGGAGTGCACCCTCAGTAAGTTTGCAGACGACACCAAACCGGGTGGGAGTGTTGATCTGCTTGAGGGTAGGAAGGCTCTGCAGAGGGACCTGGACAGGCTGGATCCATGGGCCAAGGCCAATTGTATGAGGTTTAATAAGACCAAGTGCCGGGTCCTGCATTTTGGTCACAACCACCCCAAGCAACGCTACAGGCTTGGGGAAGAGTGGCGAGAAAGCTGCCCAGCAGAAAAGGCCCTGGGGGTGCTGGTGGACAACCAGCTTAACATGAGCCAGCAGTGTGCCCAGGTGGCCAAGGAGGCCAACAGCATTCTGGCTTGTATCAGGAATAGCGAGGCCAGCAGGAGCAGGGAAGTGATGGTGCCTCTGTGCTCGGCACTGGTGAGGCCTCACCTCGAGTGCTGTGTTCAGTTCTGGGCCCCTCTGTCCAAGAGGGACATTGAAGTGCTGGAGCGTGTCCAGAGGAGAGCTACCGAGCTGGGGAGGGGTCTGGAGACCAAGGCATATGAGGAGAGGCTGAGGGAGCTGGGCATGGTTAGCTTGGAGAAGAGGAGGCTGAGGGGAGCCCTCGTTGCCCTCTACAACTACCTGAGAGGAGGGTGTAGAGAGGTGGGGGTTGGCCTCTTCTCCCAGGTGAATAATGACAGGACCAGAGGAGATGGTCTGAAGCTGCGGCAGGGGAGGTTTAGGTTAGATATCAGGAAGAATGACTTTACTGAAAGAGTGGTCAGGCCCTGGCACAGCCTGCCCGGGGAGGTGGGTGAGTCACCATCCCTAGAGGTATTTAAGAAACGTGTAGATTTGGCGCTTCAGGGCATGCTCTAGTGACAGAGATTGTAGGTTTTTTTTGTGTGTGTGTGTGTGGTTGGACTCGATGATGTCAAAAGTCCTTTCCAACCGTGAAGATTCTATGATTCTAGGTGAGAAGAATTGCAATCCCCTCACGTATCGCCCAGTGATGTTAACGCCGGGTCCATCCGAACGGCTGGGTGGTGAGCTGAGAGGGGGGGGCATGGCCAACAGCCCTCATTCTTCACCTCCAGCAGTTTTCACTCCGGCGAAGTGAGACAATTTTGTTCAGCCCTCCCATTTTCACAAGGCTTAATTCAGAGTCAGATTTCTCTGTTTGAATAACGAATGGCGGTGCTGAAAAGAGCAGTTCTGGATTATTCTTACGGGCCATTATAATAACTCTTTGCTAAGGAGAAACTGTTTGCAAGTGCTGGAACATGTAAATCCGTTCGTTGTCTTTTGCACTGCAGCAGTATTTTGAGAGTGCCTTAACCCTGCTGGTAGAGAAGTAAAAGGTATTTTAACCTAGTAAGTATTAAATAACTGTTTACTTAACCAGTAACTTAGGGGAAAACTATTTTTTTGTTCTGTAGCAAACTGCAAAAATGTCAGCGTAATCAGGCCAAACAAAGTGCTCCTGTGGACTGCTGCTTGCCCGTGGTGGGATCTGCTGCTGACAGTGGGCTGTTGTGGGGGAGAGAAAGCCAGCATTGTGCCGCCGAACAAGGGAGCACAGACAGGAGAAACGGGTCACAAAGGGTCCCATGAATTTTTGGGTTGCATATCCATCAGGCTGTTTATAACACCACGTCCAGCACGGGCTGTGTTCGTCTGCACAGAGCGTGTTTGCTGTGAAATTGTGCTGCCGCTTCTCGCTCTCGCAGAACTCGAAAAGTTATTGAAGGAGGAGGGAGCGGCTTAAAACAACCTTTGGGCAACACATGGTTAGATGGTCATTTTAAGGTTTGCAATGACAGAAAACCTGCCTCTAGTGGGAGGTGTCCGTGCCCAGGGCAGGGGGGGTGGAACTAGATGATCTTCAAGGTCCCTTCCAACCCGAACCATTCTGTGATTCTATGATCTATGAAAAAGGCTGGAATTGCAAAGCCTTTACAAAGGTTTAGGTGTTTTAGATTTGATCCGTCAGAGAATTGTTTTCCCTGCCTTGAGGTCACTGTTAGCTGCCTTTGCCATGCCAGACCATGCTCACCTCCGGTGCAATGAACCCCAAATGATTTCACTTCCTGTATGGAGTTGGGACCACCAGGCATTAACCTGCTTCCTGGCACAGGGGCGCTTTGGGAGTTGGTGACCTTACTAATGTCGTCGTTATGAACGTGTGTTGCTGGCTCAGAGCTGTCATTCCCTCTGCCCCCCTTTGCTGTCAGACCGGCGCTGGCGTGGAGGCGGTCGCAGGAGGCAGTTGCTGTGTCTGGACGGGGCGCTGTGGAGCATCAGTCCTCCAGATGTGGAGGAGATGGCGGTCTGGCAGCTGTGTCTCGTAGTGTGCGTTCTGTACTGTTGGCCAACAAGCTGCAGCTCCAGAGCCTGAAATGCTGCCCATGTTCACTGCCATCTCCGTACGGAGCACGCTGTATTTGCTTGCGGGGAGGTTTAGTTACGAGCTCCATTCTCCAACAAAATGAGGTGGTGCATGTCATTAGGTAACTGTCTGAGGTAGGAGGACGACGGTTGTGCTTCGATCAGCACCGATTTTCACATTCTGCCTGACACTGCACATGAAAACATCTTCAGTTTTTCCAAAATACCCTTGTGGTGTCTGCCGGGGCTGCCTTTCTTGGAGCATCTTACAGAAATCCAGCCACGTGAGCAGGAGCAACGCGAGGGTTGTCATAGTTGAACTTTGCTCTTGGGTGGTCTGGATGGGAAGTGTGTGACCTGAGAGCATTGCCAGGTGGATATGGATGTAATCGTCACTAAATTTTTCATAACAGATCCTTTTGCTTCCTTATAGGATTGTGTGGTACCTTTGTGAGGAGTTTATACTTCGTTAGCACCCAAAGCCTTCCCAAAGAAGGGACCCTTCGTGGGTGGTTCTCCATAAAGCCACATTGTTCTTCTAGAATGATGTGGGCTTAATGCAACCTAAAAAGTTTTTTTTCGCAGCCTAAGTAGAGATGGAGGGTTTTTTTATAGCTGTGGTAACCCGTTCAATCTTGCTTCTTACACAGAATAATGCTAATAAAAGAAAGATCAGCCTTTCTTAGTCCCAGCCATACTTTCAAATGACAGACCTCGGAAATTTATGCAAATATAAATGGCAACATATGGTTTTATGTGGTGGGATTTGATTTCAGCATTCGTCTTGGACTTCGGCCAATCTTCAGGCTGTAGGCTTCGTCTACAGTTTCACTCCCTTTAATCTTCCAGGATAAATTATATCATTTCATGAAAGTCAGCTCGCTGTCTCTCGGAGTGCGCGCGGTGCCGGCTCTGACTCATCTGATGATAGTGCGAAATATCCACGAGCAGCCACCGAAAGCCACGGGTTGTTGTTGCTTTTCCTCTTGCTATCAGCTGCTGTATCCCAGGCAGCCCAGGCTGCTCGTCCCGGCATCGGCAAGTCTCTGCCGGGGCTGTAGCACTTCGGGTTCTTCCTTAATTTAATTAGTCAGCCGTAAATGGCTTGTAGTTGTTTATGTCAGCTTTTCTCATCCATGTGGAACGGTTTACATTAGATTTCCCAGAAATCAGTCCTTCTGGCTTTTATTGTTGAGCGATCGTATGCACCATTGTTATGTTGGTTTCCACAATACATGTATTTTGTTTAAATCGACTCCATGTTTTCTGAAGTGGGTACAAGAGAGACGCGATTGTTCAGAGCTCAAAGTTGAGATGAACCTACTTTTTTTTTCTTTTGTTATGTTGCCTCTTAACTGTTTTGTGGGGAGGGGAGAGGACAGAGAGTGCTGGAAGGATTTGCAGTTGGTTGAACTGAAATACCATCCCGTTTACTATAGCTGGAAAAGAATGGCTTGGGATAATAACGTAGGGATGGGTGCATCTAAGCAGCCTGCGGTGTGAGTGAGGGAGAGGGTTCCTTGGGTTTGCTTGGAGCGGGAGTTGGATCGGGCCCAGTGTACGCCTCCAAAATCAAATTACATCGGCGGGCAGCTGCTGCCTTTGATCCTTACAGTGCCAGTAGGTTCCTGAAACTCGGCCAGATTCTGGTTTTCTCTTTGGCTCTTCCTGACGGAGGCCGTCCTCTTCGCAGTGTTTGTCTCTTTTCCTCTTGAAGTGCGTGTGGCTGCTGCGTGGAAGCGTACGTGTCCCGGGAGGGACGTATGCCACAGCAGAGCCCTCGGTGAGGTGGTGCCCTCGGTAAGAGGGTGGCCAGTAACACGTTCATGGCAAGTGCCTGGAGTAGGTACCATTGCTGCATGTTCAGTGAACTTCAGCTTCTTCAGGACGAAGTGATTCCTGGTCCAGCACGTGGAGAGTGAGGGAGCTGGACGGGATGCTGTCGTCTGGGGTGGAGATGCTCTGATCCCCACCAGAGCGCTCTCATCCCACCTCCCGCTTTTACACGCATGCTTGGGAAGCCAGGGTAGTCATGCCAAAATGCTCACGGCAATCACCCTGTTTTCCCAAGGATGCTCCTGGTCACTTTGGGTTTGAGTTTGGCCGTTTGGTGGCTTTGCAGAGCCTAAGGCTCTTCACCGGTGACACCAGCTCTTGAGCCACCCGCTGCAAAGGCAGCGTGCTGGGAGGCTGGGTAGGGGCTCGCTCACCCATCCTCAGTTTTCCTTGGAGCTGCTCTAACCATCTGCGATGTGCGTGTGGTGTTTGGGCTTTGATCTCCCAGCAAGGCGATTCCCGACGCTGTAGGGAGGCTTTATGAGGATTACTCCTGAAGAAAAGCCCGAGATTAGACTGCAGATTTACAGCCTGAGGCTGGATGGCAGTGCCTCCCCAAACTCCCCTGGTCTTTCCGTGTCCCAGGGACCCCATCTCTACTAAGCAGAGGGACAAATCAGGCATCTTTCACCCCTCACAACTGCAGGCCAGGCAATACTGAGGAGGAGACTTGCTCCATCCAAGAGTGGGTCTCTCTGGGCTCTGGTTTACTCTGTCTTAGACCTTCGTATGTGTTTTATGGGCCTGGTGGAGCAGCCCATGTGAAGGCGTTCAGGGCTTCAACACCACTTGCATGGCACAGGCTGGAGAGAGAGGCGAGTCCTTTGGCTTTAAGATCAGGATAATTTGCTTGACCAACAAGTGTAATCTGTTTTTCGTGAGGGTGCATGCTTTGTTGTTTAAGTGTGTTTACTCTACCTTCGGAGTCTTTGAGCTTCAGCTGGAAACTTTTAAATACAAGTTCAACAAGTGTTTGTGTGGACTTCAGCGCGCTGCCTACCAGAGCTTGTGCACGTAGGGCATCCTGAGCCTGCACCAAGCCCATTAGTTGCAACTTGTGGCAATGAATATTGATGGTAACGTTATCAAATTATTCATCCCAACCAGTGTCCTCGTCTTCTCACAGAGATGCAGTACCAGCATTCCCATTGACGTCAAGTACTGACCACTAATAATCTGAATAATAACCCAGTGGTGGCAATTTCGCTTGGGAATGACAAAAGATGTATCACATATACCACAAGTATGTTTTATTCAGGCCTAACAGACAGCAGAAAGCGTGGCGAGAGGTCAGCCAGCAGTTGCTGGTCACTGCTCACAGTGCTTTGCAGATCTCCTCATCTGCTGGGTTTAGGTCCCGCTCAACTCTGTGTGAATTCAGCGAGGTCTGCACGGTGCCTTAAAAAAAATACCCCGGACGATGCACCGCGGAGGGAGGAGCTGCAGTTGCTGGGCAGGGAGGATGGGGAAATGGGTCCATCTCCTGGTGCTCACCCCTGCTCCCTTTCGCTGCCCAACTTATTTAATATTTTGTGGTTTTGGTGTGGATTACTCTAGATTGTTCGTGTGCTGAGAAAAGTAGGACTGAGCCAGAGAAGCTACTGGGAGGTAGTAAGATTTAAACAATATCCTGAGACCTGCTTTATCTTAAATCTTATTTCTCCCTCAAGTTGCTTGTGTTTCCTGCCAACACCCCCGTATTACGGCTCTGTAATTCTGACCAGCTGATAGTTACGCTGATGTATTTCACTCCTCATTTAGCCCGTGATGATTTTCTTTTTTTCCTCCCTGTAATTTGTTCTCCTTCCTAATTACATTATATTACAGTGGAAATCCAGTTCTGCACTGTGAAAGAGGATGAGTTGTCCTCTAGCATAGCCTGGTGCAACTCTCTTGCTTATGTTCGTACCATCAGTGGATATGATTAAATTTTTTGGAGAAAAGGAGATACAAAGATTTATGTTATAATACCTGCAGCATGGGTGTTCACCTGTGATTCCTCCACTAGATATGTCATGAAGAAGAATATTTGTAACAGGAGAGGAAACCTGGATGGAGAGGTTTTGAACAAGCAGATAAGCTGCTTTTTAAGTGTTTTTAATGCTCTCTTGCAAGCTGTACTTTAACAAATATGTGGTGGTTCTTTTGCAGGTGTGTGGGGAGAAACAGCGCTTTGAGAAGCTGATGGAGCACTTCCGAAATGAAGACAACAATATAGACTTTATGGTGAGTGCTGTTTATCGTCATCAGACTTTGCGTTCAGTGTTTACTGTGGCTGGTCCTGCTGTCGTAGGCAGAGATGAATCTGCCTTCTGATCCTTGGCCTAAAATTAACACAATACAATTCTTTTTATGTTCCAAACTACATAACCTGCGTTTCGTTTTTAGCTTCAGTTCAATTCAGTTATCTGCAAGAAATGCCTTGTACCGTAGTGAAGGTAAGAGGAAAATCACCTTTTGGCCGGGTGCGCTCGTTTGCTGTGGCAAAGCAGCAGCTTCTGCAATATCGAGATGCGTGTCCTGTCCGTGTGCCAACATCCCCGGAGTCACAGACAGGGAAGTGTGGGAGAGACTGGCTGCAGCTGCCGTCTGGCCTTATCTGCTGATAAATATAGCAGTAGTTTGCACCACTTTTGGTTCCTCAATGTGCATATGCATGATTATTCACCCCATCCACTTCCCCTGGAGCACAAGGGAGAGCGGGAAGGGAGGCAGCTCTGGCTGGCACCCACCCACACCAGCGCCAGCTTGCACATGGCAGCACGGCAAAGGCAGAGGTCGCGACAGTAAGGATGAGCCAGCTGGTTACGTGTCCAATAGCAAAAATAATTCTGCATCCATTTCTTTAAAGTGAGTGCTGTGCCAAGTCAGTGCTTGTGTCAGAAGTGTGAGAAATTTAAGTCCTATTTTTAATTAGACCACAAATGCTGGCATGGTCAGTGCTGCTTGTGCCTGATGCCTCAGATCTGACCTGATCCCGTTTCGAGGTGAGAGCAGAGCAGAAGGGCTTTCCTGGCCGGTCTGCCAAGCCCTCTGGTGAGCATCTGTGACACTTTATACTGTTCTAGTGCTGAGCTTTGTGTTAAAGACCTCTTTCTGCCAGGAACTGGGTGTTAAAGCACCCAGTGCGGTGTTGCGGTGTTTCCAACACTCCGGTGTCAGTGGCTTTGCAGCCCAGATGGCCAGGGCAGGCTCGCATCCTTGAGGGGACAGCAGAATAAAAAGGATGTGGTGTGAGTGAGACAGGATGGTCTCTTTCTTGTATTTAAAAAGAAAAAAAAAAGTTACAGTGATCCCTGCAATTCTACTGAAGTTAGGAAGCTGCTCTCAGTAACTCTGACGTGTTACAGTTGGTTTTGTTCCTTATTCACAGTATACATTAAGTATTGTCAGATGTACATACAGTTTAGTCTGGAATTTAACAGAAAGGTTTGTCAGTCCTCAACACCCAACTCAGGCGTTTTTCCCGTGCTTGCAGGGAGGGATGATCGTTTTTGGGGAGCGGGAGAGTCGCACAGCTCCGCGCAGCCTGGAAGCAAGATGGTGGCAGCAGCCTTGCCATGAGCTACAGGATTTGTCCACTTTTTTTAAAAAAATCATCCCTCATCTTTATTTAAGCTATGAAATGGTGTATTGTAGGGGTGTAGTAGGGAATATGCGTCTGAGTGTGTGTCCGTACAAGCTCAATGAGTTGTGAATATTTAGAATTCAACTGGATGGCCTGTTAGAAAACTCCCTGGTCCTCTCAGGGTTGAAGGTAGTGGTGACATTTGCTTGAAAAAGGTTAAATCGTTTTTTTCAGAACTTGCCCAAATACCATCTTTGGGCCACTTCCACCGACTGAGGGCTTGACTATATGACAAGCCTAAAGCTAGGAGAGAGAGCTCATGACAAACGGTTTGGCAGATCCACTCGTTTGTCACCATCTGTCCCTAATGAGCTCCGCGGGGCCCTGCCTGCCAGCTCGCTCCGTCCCAGCGCTGTGGGAGCCCGGGGAAGGCATCCCTCCATTCCACAGGACGGGAGAAAATGGGTGCTGGAGCCCAGGCTCCAGGACTTAAATGTTAAAGCTCAAGTAATTCCAGGAGTTGCAAGGACTGAAGATAAACAAAGAGCTGTTCCTGCAGGACCGGGCTTTGCCGCTGCCCTAAATGGAGAAGGCGAGATGTCTGGGAAGCTGAAGATGGAAGGGGCTGTGGTTAATTGCATGGATCGACAGGGAGGAAAGAGCACCAAAAAGGCAGAAGTATTTTAGAGAAGGTTTCTGTTGTTGACACTGACTGACTTCGTTTTAAAAGCAACTCTCTCAGATTAGTTTTCTTTGACTTGAAAAATTCCTTAGTTGTGTATGTAAGGATCTGAGAAAGGAAATGAGAATTTGGCCCTAATGCGGCAAGAGCCAAAGCAAGTACAACAGAAACGCTTTTGAAATAGGGGA
Organism: Fratercula arctica; assembly: GCA_947846985.1. Lineage (NCBI taxonomy): Eukaryota > Metazoa > Chordata > Aves > Charadriiformes > Alcidae > Fratercula > Fratercula arctica. Next base: position 1,757,093 of record CANTUZ010000008.1, on the reverse strand, counting down.
ATTTGGCTCTGGGCGATAGGACGGGACAGCAGGGCTCAGCTGGCAAAGGCCGGTACCAGCACTAGGAGGAGCCAGGGTTTGCCACAGGAACTGGAAAGAGTCCTGCAAAGACTTGAAGCCTGAAGTTCAGCTTCCAGCTGCCTAGATCGGGTTGTTTGACTAAGATATGGGTACACACCAAGAGGTGGGGATGAGGCATTGCAGGAGCTCCTGGATGAGTCTTTAGACCATCTTCCTTCCTCTCTTCCTTAGAGTTATCCCTGCTTTCAGACTCACAACTTTGCATTATCTAGGATTAAAGTCACTTTGGAAACAGCCGGTCACGGTCTACTTGGGAAGATGTAGCTGACAGGTTTTGACTGACCTTTGTTGTGTCCCTCTGTTTCCTGTTTCTCCAAAGCTGGGCAGTACCAGGCAGTTAAGCCAGGAAAGGTTTTATGGCAGCTCAGCGGCTGCTGGGACCTCCAGCTGGAAGGAGCAGCCTGGGACAACCCAGCCAGACGTGTAGCCAAAGGCCACCATGCAGCAGGTGCCTGCCCCCAGGTTTATCCTCTGGGCCCTGTAGCAGATCACAGAGAATTGGCCAATTTCCAGTAGCAAACTGGGGATCCAGAGAGCGGCCTTCAGCTCTTTCTGCCCACAGAATGACCCAGAGATGTGGGGTCTCCTGGAGGCTTGTCCTGTGGGTAAAATCTGGTTGCTTCAATTTTATCTTCTCAGATTTGCGCTAGAAATCTGGGAAGTATCTCAGTAGATGCTGAGAAGCTCCTATTAGCCCTGTCGCAGTGTCGCTAGCAGGATAGGCTTTTGTCACTGAGAAACCCAGCAAGGACTAGGCAAACGCTTTCTTAAAGCAACTCAGAAGGTGACAGACGTGGTCATCTGTGAGCTCAAAGAGGGTTGGGGTACTTCTGCAGAGCAGCATTTGACCATGCCTTACATTCAAGTAAAGGGCAAACAAACCTTTTGGGTTTTGTAGCCCAATTCCTGCTGCTCTGCAGGAGGTTTCCCCACCACTCCTTCTGCTCGCGACCCGCTTCGCTCGAGAGACTTTGCCTTTTCTTTGCTGTGTTGGGACGTGTTTGGATGCCAGCTCCTATGATCTGGTCCCTTGTTCAGTTACCAAACCACAGCTTTGGAAATATGCTTTCTGCAAACAACAAAGCGCCTTTTGTGAAAGTCCCGTTTCCTAAGCAAGGGGTTCCAGTTGCAAAATTAATCTCACTTTTACAGGCCGTTTCAGAAACAGCATTGTTTTCTTAAGAGCTTGTGTGCTTGTACAATGTCTGGCCGTGCGAGCTGGCATGGAGAGCCTTCACCGGCACGCAATAAAGGTAGACTCTGCAGACATGACTTAATTTCTGGAACCTGTGTTTGCCTTTATCACAGCAGACAAATGCCCCGTTAAGCCCAAATCCAGCACCGCCTTGGAAAAAAGCTGCAGAATAGCGGATCGTGGTTTCCCTTCATAGTAACCGCAAGGAAATGTGGTCATTCACTGTGCCTGACCCATGGGGTACCAGGACAGCCCGCTCCGACCCTGTGCCGGGGCTTTCGGGGGGCAGCCAGGGCTGCACTGTCGCCTCCTCTCACATGCAGCGCCTCTCCTTGCAGGTGGCCTGCATGCAGTTCATCAACATCGTTGTCCACTCGGTGGAGGACATGAACTTCAGAGTCCACCTGCAGTACGAATTTACGAAGCTGGGCCTGGACGAGTACCTGGATGTGAGTACCACCCGGGTCCCCCCTGCCTCGCAGCATGGGGCTGCTCGCCCGGCTGGGCCGGCCTCTGCCTGGGGCTGCAGGATGGGCTTGGGGGGTCCTGCGGCCGTGGAGGCTCCACGCCACGTCCCCCAGGGCTGCTCAGCCTTAAACATCCTTAAACCCCCTCACCCGAGAGCTTTTGGGAGGGCAGAGCAGGGTTGTCCATGGGGCTTTGAGCAACCTGGGCTGGTGGGAGGTGTCCCAGCCCCTGGCAGGGGGTTGGAACGAGAAGATCTTTAAGGTCCCTTCCAATACAAACCATTCTATGATTCTATAGTCTCTGCTAAAAATGCAGTGCCTTGGCCGCTGACTGGGGGCTGTGGCCTGGAGCCACCCCTGCAGAAGAAAAATCAGCTGCAACTAACTGCAATTACACACTGGGAGCTAAATTTGTAGCTTCGCCGTATAACAAAGGGAGGATGAACCGCAGTCGTCCTCGCCCGCGCCACGTCCCCGACCTCCAGCCGCAGGCTGCAGGCCTCGTGTTGGCCCTGGCACAGGTGCTGCCGGGGACCCCTCCATCTCCACAGGGAAAAATCCTCCTTTGAGTTTTCTCCTGACAGCCAGGCGTTTTCTGGCGTCCTGTGGGAAATGCTCTCTTTGAGAAGAAAGCTGCTTTTATATTTCCCTTTTTGTATCTTTCAGTCTCTCCCTGTCCCTCCCCTTGGGAGCACAGACATGAAAACAGGGCTCGTGTTGACGAGGGGTTGATTTGTCCCTGCTGACATCTGTAACCAGCAGAGAGGAGTTTTTGCTGTCTGCAAGAAGTATTTGTACACGGCGATACTGAGCGTGGGGCTGTTTGGGGTCCCAGGGGGGGCACAGACCCTGCAGCCCATCGGGAACAGGCAGAGCAGTTCAGAGCCTGCTCTGATGTTAGCTTTGGAGATAAAACACCCTCATTCTGAACACAGCAAACCCAGTGCGAGGTCAGCCGGAGCGATCGGAGGATTTGCTGTGGGCCACGCTGGCTGCTTCCAACCCAAACACAAGTGGTGGCCTCACCTCTGCCTACCGGCCACTGAGCTGGTGGCCACCACAGGCAGCAGCTGGGTTGTCCCCACTGGCCTCGCACCGTCCCAGGGCCGGGTGGTGGATTCAGAGCTTGCCAGGGTCCAGCAGCAAGCATGGAGGAAAGTATCCTCTGCAGTCACAAAAGATAAGATGCTGCTTAGCTTTATTTGGAACCTCTGGATGTTTGGTCTTAAAAAATGACTGTTTCTCACTTCAGACCCCAGCTAATGCTAAAATGGGAAGTGTTTTGCTGGGTGACGGAAGCGGCCTGAGCTCCCGCTGCTCTCCCACCCCGTTTGCTGTCTGCGGCCCTCCTGCTGGGACGGGCAGGCCGTGCCGAGTGACACCCTCGTCTTCTTGCTTTTGCAGAAACTCAAGCACACAGAGAGCGACAAACTGCAGGTGCAAATTCAAGCTTACCTGGATAACGTTTTTGATGTGGGAGCTCTACTGGAGGATGCCGAAACCAAGAATGCAGCTCTGGAAAGAGTGGAAGAACTGGAAGAAAACATTTCCCATGTTAGTACCGCACTTTGTCACCTTTGTCTCTGAAGCAGTTGAGAGCCTGCTCTGCCCCTGGGCTTTGCCACTGCCCATTTCGGGAGGTGGAAGCACAGCGGTGAGGTTTGCTTAGAAAAAAGCATTAGGACTACTGTGTTTTGGGGGAATAATTGGCAAATGAAGGATTTTGGGAGATCTCGGGCAGGTAAACTTCCTGGGCGCTTTCATGCTGTATTTTGAACCTCATATTCTGCATGGTTTAGTTAATGGGTGTTCCAGGTGGAGTCACTTGGTGCCTGGAGCCTCTGCACAGAGTTACCTTATGAGCTGGGAAAACTAATTTACATCAAAACTGCAAATTGCTCAGCAGTGCAGTGCTGGTAAATAGAGCCGATAACCATCCCGTCCCTGTCTGAAAACACATTACTGGGCTCAAGAGGGAAGGGACTGAAAAATAATGCTGTGCGGTTACTCGGTGTTTGCTCAATTCAGTGTTTGCTTATGGCTTTTCTGTCCCGTACCTTCTTGGCGTCAATTACTTTAGTCCAGAAAACATGTTTTGGCTGTTTTAAAATCAAAGTGTTTTTCCACACTTAAAAAAAATCATAAAAGCGTCATCATTCTCTTACCATTCCTGTGCTATCACTTAGAATAAATGTGTTCTTAAAAACACTTGCTGTGCAGTATTTGCCCCTCTGAGGTGCCCTTCAGCTGGAGACAAGTGATTCAGTAAAGTGGCACTGTTCGCTTCCCAAAGCGACTCCTTTTACCTGTTCAGAAACTTCATGGCTTACTCTGGTGGCAAGTTTTGAAGGGCTTGCTTCTGATCTCTTGTTACACAAACTAGGCTCGTCCCAGGAATATGGACATAATTTTCTGTCACGTGTTGACAGAAATACTAATAATAGAATTGCAGAAGTTTTATCTCAAAACCAGCAACTAGTGCCACCTCGCCACCTCCGCAGCCACGCCTGGGTCAGCGTGGTTGGTGGTGATGGAAAAAGCCAACAAGAACTGCAGGGCTTTCAGATCTCAGGTTTGTGGGGCTGGCAAAAAATAAAATTAAATCAAAAGACCATGGGGGAAAAAAAAATAAACCATTTCATTCATTCCTGATCAAATCAGCCTCTTTGTGAGAGGTTATATTTATAGGTTCCACCATTTCAGCGTCTGTTGGTTTTGCAACAGTGCCACTGTTACGTTCTGGGGGGTTTCAGGGTTTCAGATCAGACTGAGCATGTATGAAAATAATAGCATTTTAAGTGCTTTATTGTAGAGTAGGGTCTTTACCTGGACAGGTTCATAGCTACACCCTGGCCGGGTTGCTGCTGGTGATAGCTGAAGGTGACATTCATCCTCAGAGAAACCTTCATTGGGGCGCTTAGCGCCCCCCGACCACATGCAGGAACCCTCTTTCTTTCCAAAGAAAGACTTAGGGTTTGGTGGAATATCAGTAATTTACTATGTACCACCGCTCCAACTAGCCTTCCTGACATTTTAGTTGAGAAGACTACTGTTTTCCACTTATATCATCTATTTCTTTTTTGAATGATAGTTATCTGAAAAACTCCAAGATACAGAGAATGAAGCCATGGCGAAGATTGTGGAACTGGAAAAACAACTTATGCAAAGAAACAAGGAACTGGATGTGATTCGGGTGAGTGCGATGGGAAAGCCCTGGCTGGGTGCCACACTTCAGGGGAGTGCTCTCCTGTGCGCTTGGTGTATGGGAGGTAATGACTCTTTCAACGGGCAAGTGACTTCTGTTAGCTTCCTAATTTTGAACCTGGGACAGATTTCAAGTAGAATCACTGGTGTGTGCACTCAAAGATGGACATAAAACTCTTTGAACGTGTCAGCAAATCAGTGAATGGGAGAGGTACATCTTATTGCTCAGGTCTGTAGCATCTCTGTTTGGAGCTTTTCATGTGTGGCTGGCTGTGGAGTGGTGTTGGAGGTGGACATGGAGTCCTTCAGGCTTGGGCCGCACAGCAGCAGGACGGGAGCCAGTGCCCTGTCTCCATGCTGTCAAGCGCAGCCACCTTTCTCTGCACAGTCCAGCCTCGTTACTTCTTGGTGTACAAACTTAGTAACAAAAATTATTAGTATAATATTAACTAACTTCAGCCTAAACGTTGTCCCAATGTGGGGCGCTTCTCCCCTCCATATCAGGAGTTCTGTTTCTGCTTCCCTTCACAGGCCAACATCTACTCATAGGTAGAGCACCCATCAGATACTCTCTGTTAAAGTCAAAATCGAGGTGACGTACCTCCACTATATGTTTAAGACTAGCATAAGAAATGGGAGACATCATGAAAAAGTGCTGGTAGGAAATTGTGCACCCCCAGGCATTGGTGGCCACAGGTGAGGTTTCTCAGTACTGCACGCAGCCTTGCTGCGAGCTTGGGAAAAACACCAAGTGAATTCTTCCTCGCCAACAAAGACATGTGGTTTGCATCAAAGCTCATTGTAAGATAGTGCCTGGTGCAGTGACCGTCCCGTGTCAGGCTGTTCCGTTTCTGGTATTGCTATTCTGTTTTGTGAGTACAAGTGCAAACTCCTTGTTTCTGCGTCACTCTCAGGAAATCTACAAAGATGCGAATACCCAGGTTCACACCTTGAGAAAAATGGTGAAAGAAAAAGAAGAAGCCATCCAGCGACAATCAACGCTGGAGAAAAAGATCCATGAACTGGAGAAGCAGGGAACCATTAAGATCCAGAAGAAAGGTGATGGTGACATCTCTATCCTCCCTGTTGCTCTGGCCTCTGGGATGGTGCCGGCAGGGTCAGAGGCTGTGGCTGGCACATGTGTTGCACCAGTCGCTGGAGCTGCATCTTCAGTACCATTGCCACCACCTCCGCCACCATTACCCACCTTAGCAGCGGCATCTGAGGCAGGTAAGAAGCGTTTTGTCCCCGAGACGTGGGCTGGCCGGGAGCTGGAGGTGGCATTTGTTGTGCCAGGGACACTCCCAGCAGCTTTACGCTGACAAAACCACCTTCAGTTGTAATGAGCCTGCAGGTCATGGCCCCTTGGAGCAGCCAGGGGTGCTGAGGTCCCCAGCACTCTCACTCGTGGGTGGCTCCCGTGTTTGTCTGATCTGTTTCTCAGCCCTTCAGTTGACAGAAAAAAAAAAAAAAAAGTCTTCTTTCGTTGGGGTGGTTTCCTCCTGTGTTAATGCACTGAAGTACTTTGGTGAAGGGTCCAGCAAATGCTAGGGCCAGTACAGTGGTGGAGAGGAGGTGTATAGTGGGGGACAAGGTGGATGTTGTGACTTCTTCTGCACGTGCTTGTGATATTTTGGTCAGCGTTTCACGATAATACCTCGTCTTTCCTTCATTTCATAGTGCAAAACGGTCCTGTGTCGGTGCCAATGCCACCTCCACCGCCGCCTCCACCGCCACCTCCACCACCACCACCGCCGCCTCCTCTCCCAGGTCCATCTTTGGAGACGGCTCCTGCGGCTCCACTGCCCCCACCACCTCCGCCCTCAGCACCCCCCCTGCCCGGGACAGCCTCTCCCACCGTGGTCTTCAACTCAGGGCTTGCAGGTAAAACACCCATGCGTCTCCTCAGCACATCGGCTAGAGCAGGCAGGCTTCGGAGGTGGGACTTCATTACTAAATCGCCTAAATAACACCCATTATCTCTTAGTGGTATTATACTTAGAGGGCTTTATAAAAGGAAAGAGCATTTATCAACCAAACACTTTTGGTTTGGTCTGGAAGACTGGAAGAGATGGTTTCTTCAGTGAAACTAAAGCCATTGCCAAAAATATTTTTCAAACATGATCATTTTTGGCTTTAAGCAAACAAAATATCGTTTTGAAAGAAACGCAAAGCTTCATGGTTTTGATTTCTTCTGAGAACTTGATGAAGAAATATCTGTGCAAAAAAATGGCAAACTTTTTGTCGTTTTTTGGAAGGAAGAAAAATTTACTGACTGTCTTTAATCATGTTTTTATGCACTCTCTGACATATGCCAAGCAAGTAAATGCTAATTGGTATCATGCCGCTCCCCCCCAGGAAATCTCAAGAGCATGATATGAGTCCAGAAGGAGAGAGACCGAGGAGCTCTGATGAATAGCTTTTTTTTTGTTTTTGAAAACTGATTAAGTATTCCAGCCTTTAAGGTTTCTTCTGAAAGCGAAAAGCATCATGGAACTGGGGTGTCCCAGAGTGTATTACAAAAAAAAAAAGAGAAAGTAGAAAAGGCGTGACACAGCTGGGGTTCTGGGCTCATCCCTCCCGCTGGGTTTGGCCGAGCAAAACCTGGTCCTGCGGCGTGCGGTGCAGAGTGGCAGCGGAGCAGGATGTGGCCGTGGTGGTCTCATCCTTAGCCCGATGTCCTTGTATTAATTGGGGATGGGAGGAGCGGAGCAAGCCCTGCTTCCGCGCGTGGCTCCTTGGAGCTGCACCGACGGCAGGCACAAGCCCCTGCGGCCGAGCTCCTCGCTGAGTGCTTGGGGGAGATGCCCAAGGGCGGGTGGGATGGGTGTGTTGTTCTGCCGCGGGTTAGGAGAGGGAAGGAGAGTGCAAGCGCCTTTTCTTGATAAAATAGCTGCGCAGAAAGGACAGGAACCTTCTGGATCAGAGGGGAGTCGTTGAAATAACAAATTTTGCCTTTCTGACCATTACTAACATTTTTTTCTCTATTCTTTCTGCTTCCTGATAAGACGGGCCAATCAAGCTCTTCTGTAGGTTGCTTTCTGCTAAGTATTTACCCCCCCAACTCCCCACGTTTCCCTCTGTGCTGTGCCCCTGTGTGTGCCCCTGGGCTCGTGGGGGCGAGGGGGCGGCGGTGGGGAGGGGGGAGGCCGCAGCACGCAGTAGCTGGGGGCTGCTGCCAGACGTCAGGAGCTGGCACCCGGGAGGCCCTGATTCAGCAAAGCACTTCAGCAAGGAATTAAGACGCGCGGTTTCTTTTGAGCCATCCCCACTGCGGCATGGCTCCCGGGGGCTTCACCTCGCCAGGGCTCTGTAACAGAGGAGGAAGGGAAATTTTAAGAGATTTTGATCAGGAACTGGCCAATGAAGCAGTTAGCTTCCTCTCCTGTCCTGAAATAACCCAGGAGCAGTTAATAATCTATTCTAATGTATGCGCAAGTGGAAAATGTTTTTTTTTTCATGGGTATTTCACATGGAAAAAGCTATTTTTTTTTTTTAATTTTAGGAATTCTTTTGAAGAAACCACATTAATTAAGCAGAGAGTAAAACTGTTTAGTTTAGATGAGCAAAAGCTGATCACGTGTGCTCATGTCTTTCAGTTGGATAAATATAATTCTCAAAATGCACAGCTGAATGTTGTGTATGTTCCCTGTTACTCACTTACGGGTCTTTGTTCCAAGCAAATACTCTAGCCAGTCATTCGTTCTCTGTGGTGTCCCTGCACAATGAGCATGGGCACGAAAGGGACACGACACCCAACTCGATTCTTGTTTTAGAAGTGGAATGACAAAGCGAGAGAAATGTTTTCAGCATTCGCCCAACTCCGGTGCGCAACAGGACTGTCCCCTGAAATAGGTCACCTCTTTCCTAGCAAAAACATACATACAGAATGGTTAGGGGAAATTAAAATAATTATTTGCTCAAGTGCTTTGCAACCTGGGAACCCAGCCATCTTCTGAAACCGAGGGGGGAGAATCTGGCATCTCTGCAGAGCGTTGAATATGGAGTGAGATTGCTCTTGCTTCGAGTGCGGGGTAGGCAGAGTCAGGAGCAAACACCGGGCTGAACCAAAGCGAAGGAGATCCCTCCTCGGCCGGGGCCAGCGGTGACCCTGTGTCCCGGGGCTGTCCCCTGCACCCCTCTGCCACTGACCCCCCGCTCCTTCTTCCAGCACTGGAGAGGAAGGACCAGGGTTTCTGTTTCACGTTTGCAGCTTGGAAAGAAACCGTTTATTTTTTAAGCAATTTGGGAGCAAAACATTGGTTGATCACTTCAGTGAACATCCTGATTTTGTAGCAACTAACAACTTGGTGTTTACATCAAGATACAAAGAAATGAGAACTGAATTACAGAAATTATTCATGTACCTGTTAGGAATAGGAATAGAAAAATGTTGTTCTCCTTGCTCCAATATTGCTTTTTTGTACTCTGTTCAGACATTAATGAGAGCAGTCACTCTTCATTTTCGTAGCTTCTCTGTGTAAGTTACTAAATCATTCACTGGTTCTGCACAGCGCAAGAAGATTAAACCTGTTATTTCAACCACGTTAAAGCTCACGTGTGCTGCAGCCCACCCCCTTTTGCTTTAAAAGACAAACCTGGGGAGAAGCAGCGCTGCTTTGGGCATTGGGAGGGCCCATTCCCTCTACCAAAACCTTGAAAAGGGGCTTTTTTCCTTCTTGTCACCTGTTGTGTGTTAGTGTCGTGACACAGATGACAGACCCAGCTGTGTGTGGCTCTGCACCAGCTTGCACCAGGGTGGGCTCTGCAGCCAGCAGGACAGGGTTAAATTCGACCACTCTCTCCGTTTTCTATAGCGTTTAAAAATAGCCTGGGCTTTTAAATCAATCCAGACAACATGCGGTAATAAAGTAATAACACATTTCCTTTAGTGAAGTTTTCACAGCCTCTGGCATTGGGTGCCGTTCTGCAGAGGCTGGGGGTTGGATGGAAGCGTCTCGGTCCTCTTTGCCTGGCAGGGCAGCACGATTTTTCCAGGCTTTCCAGTGTGATAATTTAGCTCTGGCCAGTTCTTAGCCCAGTGCTGAAATGCCGACTCGAAAGCTGCAGTCTGGGCACGCGGGGTGTTTTTCAGCGGTTGGGGAATTTGTCATTTCCTCTCCTCTGCTGTCTTTAGCTGTGAAAATCAAGAAGCCGATCAAGACCAAGTTCCGCATGCCGGTGTTCAACTGGGTTGCCCTCAAACCCAATCAGATCAATGGGACGGTCTTCAACGAAATAGATGACGAAAGGATCCTAGAGGTATGAGTGCTGCTTGCTGCCTCCTGCCTCCCACTTCTGTCCATAACACAAGTGAATATCAGTCTTTGCAGGGATAAATTGTAGGAATTATTTTGGCAAACAGCTCATCCAGTGGCCCCTGGTACCCAGTAGGTTCAGCATGAGCACCTTGGTTGAGAATTAGGGATGGTAGCTGGTGGTATTGATTATAAAGGGTACATACCCGTTATGTGCATTTGTTTCATAGAATTATAGAATGGTTTGGGTTAAGGATCATCCAATTCCAACCCCCATGCCCTGGGCAGGGACACCTCCCAGCAGCCCAGGTTGCTCCAAGCCCCGTCCAACCTGGCCCTGAACACCTCCAGGGAAGGGGCATCTAATCTAAATCTCCCCTCTGTCAGTGTAAAACCCTTCCCCCCCGTCCCATGGCTCCCCTCCCTGATCCAGAGTCCCTCCCCAGCTTTCCTGGAGCCCCTTGAGGGCCTGGCAGGGGCTGGAAGGTCTCCCCGGAGCCTTCTCTTCTCCAGGCTGAACTCCCCCAGCTCTCTCAGCCTGTCCCCACAGCAGAGGGGCTCCAGCCCTCCCAGCATCTCCGGGGCCTCCTCTGGCCCCGCTCCAACAGCTCCGTGTCCTTCTGCTGTTGGTGCCCCAGAGCTGGAGGCAGCGCTGCAGGGGGGTCTCCCAGAGCGGAGCAGAGGGGCAGAATCCCCCCCTCGCCCTGCTGCCCACGCTGCTGGGGATGCAGCCCAGGCTGCGGGGGGGTTTGTGGGCTGCCAGCGCATGTTGCTGGCTCATGTTGAGCTTCTCATCCACCAACACCCCCAAGTCCTTCTCCTCAGGGCTGCTCTCCATCCGTTCTCCACCCAGCCTGGATTTGTGCTTGGGATTGCCCCGGCCAACATGCAGGACTTTGTACTTGGCCTGGTTGAACTTCATGAGGTTTGCATGGGCCCAACCTCTCCAGCCTGTCCAGGTCCGTCTGGATGGCATCCCTTCCCTGCAGCATTTAAAACAGATCAGCCAAGATGAGGAAGATGCATTTTTCCCAGCCTAAAATTGCTGGTCCGGTCTGGAGGAGCTGGGCTTGGGTGGGTGGCTGCATGCCAGGCAAGGAAGCCTAAAGCAGCACTGAGCGGAGCCGAGCATGCAGGTCGTGCATGCTCCCCGTGCCCTGGAGAGGCGCGTGGCTGGATAAAGCCTGAGTGCTAATACGGGCATTTTCCTTCTGAACTTCTGAACGTGTATGGGGCTGTTGGGGGTGGAGGCCAGATTTCCTGATCACTAACTCAGGAGCGCATGTTCGTTAGATCCTGCGGCCCCTGATCCAAGTTCTCTGCTGTAGTCACAGTGTCGCAGGGTTTGTACTGCAGTCCTGGCCTGGGCAGCGTGGGTTTTAGTGTTTACTGCAGGAGGGATAAATCATTTTCTTTCCTTTTTAGGATTTAAATGTGGATGAATTTGAAGAAATATTCAAAACAAAAGCCCAAGGTCCAGCCATTGATCTTACTTCAAGCAAGCAGAAGATAACTCAGAAAGGGTCAAACAAAGTCACGTTACTGGATGCCAACAGGGCCAAAAATCTTGCCATTACTTTAAGAAAAGCTGGAAAGACAGCAGATGAAATATGCAAAGCTATTCACGTGTAAGTAAAACACTTGTCAGCAAAGAAATCATGTTTAAGAATTACTGTGAATTTGGGAAGTGGAATGGTTTTGAATTGGCAGTTGATGTAAATGTTTTTGCATCTGGAAAAAATCCAGGAGTAAGGATAGAACTGTTCTGAATTCCCAGAAATCAGATTCCCTTGAACTAAAATAAAAAACTTGCAGTTTTATGTTGCTGTATCACTATTTAGGTGTAACAAGTTAACACTTCTTATATTAAAGAAGGTAATTCATGTATACCCACAGCGTGCCATTGCATACTGCGTCTCTCGTCCTGTTTGTACAGTACTTTGTGTTACAACGAACACTCCAAAGCCAGAGTTTCAGGAAGAGGCAACTATTTCAGTTTGCTCCATAAAGCATGACTTTAGTCTGAGTGCACTGCAAGGCCTTTGCATAGAATTAGGTTTATGTAGTGGCCCCAGGCAGTGCCAAACCCCAGTGTGATGCTGGTGTGCCCGAGGTACGCGGCAGACCCAGGAGTGCTGGGTCCCTTCGGGCTGGTGAGGGGGGTGACCCGAACCTGCTGCCCACTGAGGCAGGTTCAGCAGCTGGGCTTTACAGGGCTCTGGACTAATTAACTAAAACTACTATTTGCTCCTCCCCACATATCTTCTCTGACAAAAGGTGTGGCCATGGAGGGGTGGGGGGAATGACCATGTCTTTGAAAACAAAAACAAGGTGCCCAGCAGCGCCATTGACAGCAGCACAGTGACCTTCTTCACATCTTCATGTGCAGGACTGTGCCCCCCACCCCCAGGCAGGGCAGCACGAGCAGGAGTGAGCTCAGAGCATCTTTATAATTTCTCATTGTGTTACTGACTCAGGCTCACATGTAGCTGAGTAACACAGGAATCCCAGAATCCCAGACTGGCAGGGGTTGGAAGGTACTCTCTGGAGATCATCTGGCCCCAGCCCAACCCCCTGGCAGAGCAGGGTCCCCCAGAGCAGTTGGATGGGAACGCGTCCAGGCGGGGTTGGGATCTCTGCGGAGCAGGAGACTCCACACCTCTCTGGGCAGCCTGGGCCAGGGCTCGGGCACCCGCCCAGGAAAGGAGTTTTCCCTCCTGTGGAGATGGAATTTCCCGTGTCCCAGCTTGTGCCCGTTGCCCCGTGTCCTGTCCCCGGGCACCCCTGAGAAGAGTCTGGCCCCATCCTCTTGCCCCCCGCCCTGTAGCTCTTGCTGAGCATTGATGAGCTCCCCTCTCAGCCTGCTCCTCTCCAGCGGAACAGCCCCAGGGCTCTCCGCCTTTGCCCAGCACAGAGATGCTCCGGTCCCTCAGCATCTCCGCAGCCTCCGCTGGGCTCTCTCCAGCAGTTCCCCGTCCTTCTGGACCTGGGGAGCCCAGAACTGGCCCCAGTGCTGCAGCTGTGGCCCCCCCAGGGCAGAGCCGAGGGGGAGGATGACCTCCCTCCACCTGCTGGCCACGCATATCTGTGGCAGCTTTCTCACTTCTGTTACTTGTCCATCATTTTGTGTAGAGCCTTGTCGTAACGCCACTTCTTCTGGTTTGTTATCACCCAGGTTTGACCTGAAGACGTTGCCAGTGGATTTTGTTGAATGCCTCATGCGGTTCCTGCCCACCGAGAACGAAGTCAAAGTGCTGCGGCTCTATGAGCGGGAAAGGAAACCCATCGAGAACCTGTCTGACGAAGACCGGTTCATGATGCAGTTCAGCAAGATCGAGAGGCTGATGCAGAAGATGACCATCATGGCGTTTATAGGCAACTTTGCAGAAAGCATCCAGATGCTGACCCCAGTGAGTGAGGGACAGCCATGGTGACACGGGGGCGATGCCTTGGCTGTGCGGGGACTGGGGCTTCCCGGGGGTTCAGGCTGCCCTTGGGAGCTGCGCTCTGCGGCGGGGGCCAGCTTGTGGGGAGCATTGCGGCCACGCGCTGGTGTGGGGCAGTTGGTGAAGGTTATAGAGATTTGAATTTTTCTAAGACAGAGAGTTGGTTTGAGTGGCACGGGGTGACTGTGAGTTTCATGGGGACAGAATGAGAAACACACAAATGAAAAAGTGGTTTTCTAGCTATATTTTCATGTATCGGTGACTGCAATATCCCAGGTGCTGTTTGTGTGGCAGCTTGTAGCCTGGGCTGCTCCATACCATCCCGTTCCTTTACCCTGTAGAAGTTTAAAACCGGTTTAAATGAAAATCTAGTTGTTTGTATCATCAGGGAAAGTTATGATCCGTGCTGGTCCGTGGGCTCTTTGAAGTGTTTCCCATTCTGCCTGATGCAACTTTCACAGTCGCAAGGGTTGAAATGTAAATGTACACTTTTACCCAAACACACCTGAGCGTGGTAAATCTGCGGTGCAGGTGAATTATTTGAAATCCTGACGTGTCAGAGCAGGATAACATACAGGCCAGGGCCCATGGTATGCATGAAAAACAAGAGGCTTTTTTCAGAATGTGAGTTTTTAGATTTTAATTTTACTCTTGGCTTGGACAGGCATTAACCAAAGCTCTTCCTGTGTTTATCTACAGCAACTTCATGCAATAATAGCTGCATCCGTCTCAATAAAGTCATCCCAAAAGCTTAAGAAAATACTGGAGGTAGGTCTGATTTTAGATACGTTCCGTAGCTCAAGCCCTCACCCTCATGTGTGCTGAAAGCATACCTGGCTGCTGACACACCAGCTCTCCTTCCAGAGGGTTCTCAAGTGCTGTGGCTTTGTCCTGAAAGTTCTCACTCTGCTCTGTCTCATCCCGGCAGATAATCTTGGCTCTTGGAAACTACATGAACAGCAGTAAACGGGGAGCTGTGTATGGATTTAAGCTACAGAGTTTAGACCTGGTAAGTGAAGCAGCGGTGCCCCGTGGGGACGAGGTGGGAACGCATTTCATGTATGTGGTGAGTGGCTGCTGGGGCACTCGGCCGGTGCTTTCCAGCCGGTGAAAGCAGAGAGCGGCAGCGGGGAAGCTGCCCCCTGCCAGGCAGAATGAATTTGCTTTGCTTGTCCTTGGTTTGGGGAGCTGCTTAGGAGAAGGCTTGTGTATATAGAGGCTCTGCAGAGCACAGCTTGAAAACCACCCGCTAAATGCTTAAATGAGCTTTTACAGCCGTCCCTATCAGATGGAGAAGCACCAAGGAAAGGCAAGCACCGGTTGTGTTGCTTTGCTTGGAGCCAGCAGCACCTCCACCCGGCGATCTCTTTGCCTTCTCTCCCCAGCTCCTGGAAACAAAGTCAACAGACCGAAAGCAGACCCTGCTGCACTATATTTCAAATGTGGTCAAGGAGAAGTACCAGCACGTTTCCCTCTTTTACAACGAACTTCATTACGTGGAGAAGGCTGCTGCAGGTACCATCACCCTCCTGTGCCTGGCCGGCGGGGGTGGCATGTATGCCATGCAGGGGACTTCACGGCACACCACACATGGGCTCTGGGGCTCTTTTCCATAGGGAATTGTTCAAGCTGTGGGTTTGGGTGCTCGTGGAGCAGGAGGGATGCAGCATTTGTGTTTTATTTCCTAGTGTCTCTTGAAAACGTCCTCTTGGACGTGAAGGAGCTGCAGAGGGGCCTGGATCTGACGAAGCGTGAGTACACCATGCATGACCACAACACCATGCTGAAGGAGTTCATTCAGAACAACGAAGGGAAGCTAAAGAAACTACAGGACGACGCCAAAATAGCCCAGGTATTTCTTTATCCATGGGGTTTGGCGAGAGGGTGTGAGTGACACAGTGAGCAAAGGACCTGCTGTATATACACAGCCGGGTAGGTGTGTATATAAAGGTGCAGCAGTGTTGTGGGCTTGTTGCTGAGTTCAAGTGCTAGATGTAGCTGTGCTGGTCTGAGCCAAGGGTTTCATATGCAGAGGAAATCCAGACCCTTTACAAATGGATGGTGAGTTTTTCTTGAAATATGTGCAACTCGGTAAATCTGTGCTTTTTGTAGGATGCCTTTGATGATGCTGTGAAGTACTTCGGGGAGAATCCCAAGACAACACCCCCCTCGGTCTTTTTCCCAGTGTTTGTCCGGTTTGTGAAAGCCTACAAGGTAAGCAGGAGCATCCTCTTCTCCTCTTCTGTCCTTCTGAACCCGGTTTGGTACCTGGGTGGCTCCGGGCTCCCAACAAAACGGCCTGTGGCTCCCTCTAGCTTTGATGCAATGTGAGCCATCCCCGACAGCAACACCAGCCCGGGGCAGCACAAAGAGTTGTTTTAGGATTATTTTCAGGGCTGAAAGACAACAAGGCTGTCTGAGATGCTGGAGGAATCCTCAGAAATTGAATGTCTGGGCAGCCGCTTGCACCTTTAACCCTGACTTTTGGGACTGGGAGAGGGTGGTTTGTGCGACCGAGGAAGGTCTCTCCCAGCCCAGTTTGTCCAGAGGCAACTAAATTGCTCCACTTAATCTTGTGTCGTTGGAAAGCCCCGTGGGAGTAACTGATAGCATTACTCATTTGTAATATTTAGGTTCCCTATAGCAATGGGAAGCTCTAACCTGTGCTTTTTTTGTGACAAATAGCAAGCAGAAGAGGAGAATGAGTTGAGAAAAAAACAGGAGCAGGCCTTAATGGAAAAACTTATGGAGCAGGAAGCATTGATGGAGCAACAAGACCAAAAGGTAGGAAACAGATCGGTCTTGCAGGCCGGAGCCATCACGTTCGTTTGTTTTCCTGATAGTTCAGAAACCTCAGCTCTGTGTAAGAACTTCAGTTGCCCAACTTATAGTTGCCTAGAAATAGAGTCGCTGGAAGTTTTTTTCCTTATGTGGAGAAAACTGAAATAAGCTGAAAGAGTGACGGTGTATGGTTCTGCTGCTGCTGAAGTTTGTGAAATTAAGAGAAGCTGAACAGACAGAAAACCGTCTTGTCCACATTGCCATTAGCTGAACTTTGTTCTTCTCTGGCCTTGTATCTGATAAAACCCCATTGGTGTTCAGCGTGTGGAGCCTCCCGTTGCTCACAGGGACAAGGAACCATCCTCCCCAGACCCTTCCCAGATCCCTCCAGCTCCGTGCCCTGCACGGCAGCAGGACTGAGCCCCACGTTACCATTTTATAGGAATTTTCCTGACATGTTTTCTTTTTTTTCTGAGGTAACACTTTAGATTTGATAGAGAAAGATTCCCTTGGCTCCAAAACAGCCACTTTGTTGGCTGATGCCGCTTCCCCCTGCTCTTGTTGGGATCTTTAATCCCAGCCAAGCTTTCTCCCTGGGAAGGAGAGCCCCTTCTCCTTGTTCCCCTAGTGCTTTTCAGAGGTAAGAGCTTGGAGCTCCAGTTCCAAGCGATGAGCAGGCTTGGAAGTAGACTACAAATGTAAGAAAGAAAAGCAGCCTGGCAGCCAGGTTAACTCGTGGCCCTGCCCGTCCTCTCCGTGGGACGTGAGATAACCGCACGCGTGTTTTCCCCATCTTGCAAAACTGGGCAGAAAACTGGCAGTTGCTGTTTGCAGGTTGCTCCCGGTGGGATCATGGGTGTTTCATGTTCAGGAAGAGAGGAGCAGGGTGCTCTCTTCTTCAGTCCTCCTCTCTTTGGTCCTTCCAAGTCCTCTCTTCTTCGCTTTCAGTCTCCTTCACATAAAACAAAGCGGCAGCAGCAGGAGCTGATAGCAGAGCTCCGACGGCGGCAAGTCAAGGATAACAGGCATGTGTACGAAGGGAAGGACGGTGCTATTGAAGACATTATAACAGGTAAACGCCTTTTGTTCCCTAATCTGAGGCCCTTTCACAAAGGATAAAAACATTTATCTGCCTAGTAACTATTGTAAGTGCTTCGTGAACTTCTTCAAAAAGTGTTAGTCGAGCACAGCGTAGGACATTGTTGATACGATGCGAGTCGAGTATAGAAACTTTTGCTAATGGTGTGGAACAAACAAACCCTGGTAACCTGCCTGCACGTGTCCGCTGCCGAGGCCGCGTGCGCAGACCTCGGGCACACGCTCTGTTTCTTAGTTCTTCTCTTTCCAGCATGTGGGGACGGGCTCGGTCGCTGACCTTTAGAGTAGCCAGTTCAGTGCCTGATCTCAGCGGGTGCTCCGCTGGGGACGTGCATGCCCTGCAAATCTTTCCCAGAAACGTTTTTTTTCCCCTGCAAATTGAATGAATGACGGACGTTTAACATTATTAAGAGCCTTACATTTTCATTAAAACGTACTAACAGTAATTGCACCACGTATTACTGCACACTTAGAGCAAATCATTTAGTCCAACCTGAATGATTTATGGCCCTAAACTGCTTCTGGTTTTACTGCTTCTCAGTGTGGTGGGCAGAGGCTGCACCGAGCCCAGCCGGGGGCTGAGGGGCAGAACCCGCTGTCGGAGCCAGGGACAGTCAGGACTTTGGTGCAGATACTTGCTGATAAAAAGAGCTTCCTTCTAAACCCCATTTTGCTCAGGAGTCAAATCATTTTTAATCTATACAGCTCTCTGATTGCAGTAATTCCATTTTACTGCACGTTCTTCACCTGTGGTGTGAAAGGAACCTGATTTTAACTCTTCGATAGCTTTACAGTACTTTGTTTCCGTTGCACAGAAGCTCAAAAAACCGTCTTTGGGCAGAATTTCCTTGTCTACTGCTCCTGAATGTTTTCCACAGGAGTTTTTCCTGCAGGAGGGGAGGAGAGCTGTTTTACCACTCACTAAGGAAAGCCAGGGAATTTTTGCCCAACTAGATGACAGGGCTGGAATGCTTGAAGCTTTCACAACTCTTTTTAAACTTGATTCATAGCTTCCTAAGATAATATTCTTTATTTAAAGGGCAGAGCTGCTATAATACCTAATCTGTTACTGCTACTACAACTCCTCCTGACTCCTGGAAGCTTGTGTAATTGGTGAAGGGGTTCTCCTGCTCTGTGGGAGAAAGAGCTGGTGTGGCAGCGGACCATCCACACGCAGAAGGCAGTGCAGTGCAGGCAGCGCCAGGCTCCAATTAAACATCCTGTGGTCTTGGGCCTCGTAATTCCCATTACGGGGGTGTCTCTGGGGGCCTCCAGGCATGCAGTAAGAAAGGTTAGGCACAGAAGGGCAGGTAGGACGGAGGTCAGTTGAATACGGCCCATGAGATCTCTGTTAATGGTACGGAAATGATGGAAATTGTGGTTTTAAATTGGCTGGTGCCTTGTCAGATGCAGAGAAGAGCTCTGCTGATCCGGAGCAGAGCCCTGTCTGACAGCACACCCTTTTCTGGAGCACGTTTAGCAGTAGTCCCTCAAAACCATTGAAGAAGAGGTACTATAAGAAAGACTCAGTCAAACTGCCTGGCTGCCGAGGCCTGCTGGAGTGCAGTGGGATTAGGCAGCTGGTTGGAAGGCGTGAAACCGTCCCTGGGTGTCCGTAACCGAGCACTAACACTGTACTAATGCGACAGATCGGCTTCTCACGGCTCTGTTTGTCTGTTTGGCTGTTGTTATTCCCATGCAGTGCTGAAGACTGTGCCCTTTACTGCTCGAACCGCCAAGCGGGGCTCTCGGTTTTTCTGCGAACCTGTTCTCACTGAGGAATTCCATTACTAAACTATTCCTCTTTCACATCTGATGCTCTTAGACAAAAGAAAGGTTGCTGTAGATTTTTGACACTTCTCCATTTGTACGGATCTCAGCCAGGATCATGTGAATGTTGAGTGTGTAGCAATGTCCAGTGTCCACCTGCAGTTGTATTTATGTCACCTCTGTTGCATGTTCTCGTGTTTCAGTAACTTTAGATTCCATCCCATCGACTTTGCACTCGATGCTTTTGGCCATCCTTGCGTTTCAAAGGCATCTCTCCTGCCAAGTGCCATAGAACAGCAAGTGGTGGGAGTCACGGTGGATTGGGTGCAGGTTTCCTGCCGTTTCACAAGGCCGAGGAGACCAAATGCAGTCAAAAAGTGACGGTTCACTTGGCTTTTCTATGGCATCTCTTCTGGCCTACAGATCTCTCCCTGTATGCCAGGCTGCCTGTGGAAAATGCATGTAATCCATCAGCTGTATGCCAAAGCGAAATTACAGGCTGCATGAACGAAGGGGGACTCTCCTGGGGCTCGCTCTCTGGCGTGGAGGGGTTGTCTGTAATAACGTACGTCCTCTGCGAGGAATGTTCTGTTCTAGACTTTTTAACCAGCACCTGCATGTCTGCATGTGAGGCACGGGATATGATGAACAGCATAAAATCTTTTCTCATTCGGTCACATCCATATTTAACTTTCTTCAGTTCCATGCCAACGTTATCCAAATAAAATCGGAGATTTTTAGTGAGCACCCACCGGTTCCAGTTCCCTGGGGCTTTGTGCGGTGCTGGGGAAGGGCTGGGTACGGCAGCGGGGGGAGAGGGAAGGAGCGGAGCCGGGGAACCCTCAGAACCACAGGAACCATCACGGCGAAAAGCTTGACATGGAACTGAGCAATTGACATGGTGTGGTGTGAAGCGTAAGAAGGGTGTGTTTAACCAGCATGTCTGTTAACACTGTTGTCTTGAATTAAGGACCCAGCGGCTTAAGAAGACAACAGTGTTTGACTTTTGTGATATGTATTTTTATGAATGCTTCTAATAAAATCGCAAACTATATAATCAGCTCAACGGTTATTTGCTCTTTCGAGTTAACTCGCTGTATTACCTTCCTGGAGCCATCTTCAAAGCAGCTTGGAATCTGGTTAGCGAGAGGCGAGGGTGGCCCTCCTGTCCTCTCCTGTCCTCTCCTCTCCACATCTAACCTCCTCTCCCACCTCGGCCTTTCCCCTCTTGCCCTGTTGGCCACCGTGCCTGGGAGTTGTGAACGCTGAGTTGACTTGCTCTTCATCTTCCATCCCATTTTTTTACTTAACCATCATTTTGTGTTTTGTTTTTGTTTTTGTTTTTTTTTCTGTTTAGCCCTAAAGAAGAATAATATCACTAAATTTCCAAATGTTCACTCGAGGGTAAGGATTTCTTCTAGCACACCGGTGGTGGAGGATACACAGAGCTGGCAAGCATCACTTTTTACTTAGCTTCCTCCTCTCTCTGTATGCCAGGCAGCCTGTGGGTAGATGTGGCTGAGCGTAATACTGGTGAGAGCCCCAGGGCCCGTGGGGACTGAGACCCGTTATTTCCACCCTCCGTGGTGTGGGGGATCCACGGGCCGTGGGCTGGTGACCGTCTTCATACTCTCTCCGTTTTGGCCCTTTTTCTTCCAAGCGTAGCCCGAGATAGCAGTTGTTCTCCCCAGGTTATTCCAGCCCCATAGTTCCCTGGATGTTCTGCTGCCCCGTCTCGGTGCTGCTGCGGCCACCGAACGGGACGTTAGCGATGGACAACCAGCAGCTCGAGCAGAGGCACCTTCTGCTGGGGTACACCAGGAGCGGAGAAGTTTGGGGGCTGTATTTAAACCAGGGCATTAAGTCAGTCAGGAAATTTGAGGGAGGGTTTGCCCAGTCCAACGCAAATTTGTTTTCCAGGAGGGAAAGATTTTAATTCGGATTAGTCTTCAGGCGTACCAAGCGTGCTCGTTATGTCGTAGCCGCACATGTAACAGCACTTGTAACAGCACGTGTAACCCATGTAACAGCACATGTAACGCAGGCTTTCATCAGCACGTCCATCTCCAACTTTCTCCGCTGTTCGATCCATCGCATGCTCAGTGTTCCCTCCTCTGCCCCCCCAGCGCCAGCAGCAGCAGCAGCAGCAGAGCGGGTCGGGCCGGGCTTTGCTGCAGGCCGGGAGGAGGAGGAAGAGGAGGAGGAGGAGGGAGGGGGTTGGTGGCTCCGCTGCCTTGTCTAACAGCATCTCTGCAGCCGGGCGAGCTGGTGGCAGCGGGGCAGGACGGCAGCCGGGGCTTTGCCAGCCGGTCACAGGGGACCAGCTGCTTTTGCTCAGGGCCCCTCTTTCAGTCATAGACTCGGGGGGTATTTGGGGAGCAGAGACCCACCCGTGTGTCACCAAACACTGGGTCACGCATCTCCCGTGAGCTTCCTCCCGCTCCAGAAAGCTCCTTGGGAGGCTGCGGGGAGGACCAAGGCACGGGTCAGGCAGACTGGTTTCAGTGGCTGGTGCTGTCCCCGTGGCCATTGATGAACACTCGCAGCCCGTGGGCGGGGAGACGCTCACGCCAACTGGAGGCCAGAACATTTAGTTCCACCAGCGTTTCGGCGCGTTTCACCAGTATTACCTGCTGCTTGGGCGCGTAGTGAAAGGGCACGTCGGCATTTGCTCCCTCCTGCTCTTGTTGGGTCGAAGCCCCTTCTGCTGTTCCTACCACAAGCTGCTTTGATTGGCTTCCAGCAGGACTGTCCCCTCTCTGGGCTGCGCGGGTGTCTGTGTGCGGGGGCGTGCGCGGGGGCCAGCCCTGCCTGCTGACCGACGCCGCTCTCCTCTCCTTCCCCAGATCTTAGAAACCAGCCGTACCGACGGGCCGACGCGGTGAGGAGAAGCGTCCGGCGGCGCTTTGATGATCAGAACTTGCGCTCTGCCAGCGGTGCGGAGATCACCATGTGAGCTGGAGGCCTGCGGGCGGCGAGGAAAAGGGGGTGCTCGAATCAGACCTTGTCCCTGGCAACTCTTGTCTTCTGCCGCTCATTTACAGCCTTGGGAACAGTAAAATTCACCTTCTAAAGGGCTCAAAGACCTAGAAAAATGCATAGGAACGTCAGCGCTGGGCTCTCCACTCAACCGTAGCTAACAAGTGCCTAAAACTGAAGTACCTGCTCAAATGAATCAAAGCAATAGGACTTGATTTGATTGGGTATCTTTTTACACCAATACATTATTCAGTATTTTTAACCAAAATGTAAAATACATGGTGTGGGTTTTCTTTTGGGGGGGGGGTGGGGTGGGGGGTGTTTAGTTTGGTTTGCTGATAGGAAAGTTTAGCGACTGGTCTCCTGCGGAGCTGACCTGCAGCCCGACTGGTTGTAAACTGGTGATACTGGACGTGCTCTGCTTCTCAGTGCATTCCCCTGCTGCCCGCTGAGGGGTGCCCTCGGCTTCAGCTGCACTTACTGCCTTCTGCCTGGCTTGTTTGGTTTGGTTTTCTTTAAAAAAAAAGGAAGACATTTAAGGGCTTTCTATATATGTAATACGGAAATAATGCCAAGAGGAGACCCGAACCTTCCCCACCGCCCACTGACGCCCCCCCCTGCCCCCCACCCCCTGCCAGCATCGTTCCAGGGACGTCGGTGATCACACGCGGTCGAGCAGGAGGCGTCACCCGGGGGTTGTGCCGTTGGGCACGGGGGTGGCCGAGGCACGGCCCACGTTCTTCAGCTGGAGGCAGCTTTCAAATAACAGCCTATTTATTAATTAGCACTAAGGTATTAACATCTCAGTAATCAGTATTAGGAGTCTGAGGCGCGCTGCGGCTCAGTCGCTCGCCCAGAGAAGCATCCCGTGCCCTGCGCCGGGGGCTCAGCGCCCCGCGCCGGCTCCAGTTCCTTGGACAATCCCAATTCCCTGCTGGGGCAGCGAGGGGAAGCCCGGCCTGAGAATCCCGATGACAGGTTGGAGGTTGTACGTTGCGTTTTTAAAGCTTAAAAAGGGACGTGAGACTCACTTTTAGCAAAATTACACACACACACACCCACCCACCCCCCCCCCCACCTCCACCGCTGCTGCGCACCAGTATCCCAGAGCAGCAAAACGCTGCCGAACTGGTGCGGGCAGCGCACACCAGCTTCTCAGCGGCGACCAACTGGACGGAAGAGAAATTTGTACTTTCCCAGATACATTTTGCTTCCAGCTTACCTGTCCTGCCTCACCGCATCCATATGTTAATTGTAAAATTTATTGTATAGTATTTAACCACTGAATTTCTTTTTCTTTTATGTTGTGCTTACGTGAACCACTGGTGAAGGTCCCTTTTTTTTTTTTCCTTGGATAATGTGTAGTTATATGATAATCTGTTTTTAAATGTACAGATATTTTGCTACAAAATTGGTGCAGTTTTTTATGGTTTTTACACTTCTCTTTTATTCCCACTTTAGCCTCTGGGTAATATTGTAAATATTGTTTAAAAAAAAAAATAATGCATCAGCCTGTGCTATACAATCTGAATGTTATTTTAACTTATAGTTTTTGTTTTTATATTTAACTAAATGGACAGTTTGGGGCTCCAAGTTACCACATTGACCTCTGCTTACCTATTTACAGGACGTTTACTTTAAAAACTGCCACCTCCTTGCATTTCCAGCCACGTGTCCCGCCATGCTAAAGAGAACATGCCACATCGCCTCTCGTCACCGACGGTGACAGAAGAGGACTTTAGTCCGCGTAAGAAAAGTTGGCAATTAATTTAAATAAGTTGTTAGGCAAATGGTTAAAAGCACTAGCTCTCACATTTTTAGGCTCGAAGGTATTTTTTTAATTGAAGAGAAAAATTATCGTACAACTAAATATAACGCTGGCATGTTCTCTTTAATATTTTTCTAGTAATAGACCTGCTTCTTAGCAATATTAGACGTGTTTTATAAAAGCAGTTCATGTTACTATCCTGGTCTGTTCCTGCCATAAGATCAAATAAACTATTTACACTACTACACAGGAAGCCAGAGGGGGCTTTTTGGGGCACTTTTATGGGTTTATTTTTTCCCCACAAACAGTGGTATTTTGCAGGTGAACACCCAGAGCTTTCAGCAGAGCGACCGCCCGGGGCTGGCTTGGTTTGGGGTGGGTTTTTCTGTTCTTTTTTAAAACCCCTCACTGTTTGCTTTTGTGCATCCGAGCACTCGGTGTCTGTAAATGCAGCCCATTGGGGGTTCCCCCCCACTTGAAGCGGCATCCTCTGGGGCTGCCGGCGCTGGGGATGGGATGGAAGGGACCCCCCGAGGCTGCCCTGGCAGCGAGGTCCCAGCGGTCGCTCCCTGCCCTCCGCTGCCGGCGACTCGCACCCAGTTTTGACGCCAAATAACACCAGGTTCCTCCTCACTGGGGCACGGCCGGGCCGGCAAGAGGTCGTGGGGCCAATTCTGGCTGGTGGCAGGAGGCGTGCGGTGCCGCGGGACCTCGGCCCCTCCGGCTGCAGCAGGTGCCAGCCCTCCCTGCGACAGTGAGCGGCCATCAGTAGTTTGGCATAAAAAGCACAACGGTACAAATATGTAAGTCCTAAATTTCAAGAAAACAACTTCATACTTCAGCCAAAATTCAGATTTTAATTTTTACGAAGGGTTTAACAAAAATCAGACCAAGGGAGCTGGGGGTGGGTGGGACTGGAATGAACCTGTGACAAAGGGGACAGTGAGCTGCGCGATGGCTGTGCAAAACAGCAAATCAAATAACAACCAGATTTCAACACCGTGACAGACACTATTAGCACTTAAAAATTAACGAAATCTTGCTAAAAACCCTTTCCAAGGCAGCAGTACGGCGCTCCAGCGCAGAGGGTCACTCTGCCGGGCAGGCGGGGGGACGGCGGCACCGTGCAAGGGGATGGCTGGGTGACACGGCGCTGGGTGACTCGGGGCTGGGTGACACGGGGCTGGGTGACACGGCGCTGGGTGACTCGGGGCTGGGTGACACGGGGCTGGGTGACACGGCGCTGGGTGACACGGCGCTGGGTGACTCGGGGCTGGGTGACATGGCGCTGGGTGACTCGGGCACCGCGGCTCTGCCACCCCAGCACTGGGGCACCGCCAGGAGACGAGGCTGCAAAATGGGAGAGAGGAGGAAAAACACAAACAAACCAGAAAAAAAAAAAAAAGGCAAAAAAAGGCTGCACTCATTTCCCTGGAAACTAACTTACGCCTTGCCAGGGCTGGTTTGAAAGCAGGCGCCTTTTATACTGCATTTCTTTTGCAAGATCTAAGAAATTAAAAAAAAAAAAAAACCAAACCCAAGCCATTAGAATAATTTACATTTACAGTTTTTTATTTTTAATGGAAAAATAAAGGCAAACCTTTCAAAAGTAATATTTACTTAGAAACACACTTTTTTTTTTCCCCTTATGCAAGTTACGCAAATGCAAGGCAATAACAAAAGCTTGTACAGCCGCAGTAACACCTCTGCAGGCCCCCGTGAGCTGGCGCCGCTGCCCCAGCTCAGCACCTTCCCCAGCCCAGCACCTTCCCCGGCCCCGCGCCGCAGCCCCGCCAAACCGCCTGTGAAATGATTAACAATTAACGTCACGTTCTCCAAACCATTCCCGCCTCTGTTTTCCGCTTGGGCCTCGCTACCTGCTACGTGAGCTGCTCATCTCCATTTTAAAATATAAAAAGCAGGGGGGGATTTCCAAGGTCAGTAAAACCCATTTTAGTCTCAGCTGAGCGTGGGGAGCCCCAGCTCCGGCCGTGCCAGGAGGAGCCACTTGTACGGGGGGAAGCTGGAACGAAGCCCCCGCCAGCGCCACAGCAGCTTCCCCAGTTTTGACATTACACACACGCCACTGGGTTAAAAAAAAAAAAAAAATCACCTGTTTGACCAAACTCGGGTGTCTTTTCCCCAAGTAACAGGCGATGAGCAACAACCCGGCGCTGCAGGAACACGCCAGGAGCGGCGCCTGCTCTCAGCATCCCCCAAATCCCACGCCGAACAGGGCATCGTCCTGCCCCGTCCAGCCAGCAGCTGTCGCCAGCACCCGCCTTTCAAATGAGCAATTCCAACCTCAAACTGCATCCATAAGTCGGAATCACGGGACCACCCTCGCAAGAGAATGTGCTGTATGAATGGGACCTTCACTAGTAACAGCTGCCATCTATTAGGAGAAAATGCACTGAAAAGGAAGCTGAACTCTAAATAAATCTTCAAATAGTTTCTGTGAGCGCAGATGTTGCTTAAATCCAACAAGCAGAAGATAGTAATCACTTGCCAGAGCTGTACAGGGTATTTAAAAACTGGAAATAAATACTAGTACACACTAGAAGACAAGGTTTAATAATTGATAAAAATGTACAAAAATATTCCCATCAGCGAGGTTTGCGCAGGCGGCTCACGGCGGGGCCGGCAGAACCTTCCCCCACTGGCCAGCGGCTACCAAAAAGGAGAGAGACGGGGCATCAGCTTCTTCCTTCTCCCGGGGTACGGGTTTGGCCAACACCCCTGTTGCAGACACGGCTCCTAGTGAAACCTGGTGGGACATTCTTCAGCAGGGTCTTAAGGCAATACATCGAAATGCAGTTACAACTGGATTTTTATTTTTAAGTTTTCTCACTGTGAAGAGGAACGCTGGAATGGCGCCCACGGCTGGCCCGGCTGGGGGCTCAGGGGAACGCTCTGCCGGCACCGCAACCAGGGGCCGGTCCCATTCCCAGCAACCGCGTTTCCAGGGCTTTGAAAATTTACCGTAATAATTCCCTCCGAGACAGTTCTTAGACACAAATCTCAGCCAGGAATCAGATCTCCTGTTTCGTACAAAAGCTCACCATTGGTTTGGTCAGTGGCGCAGTTCACAGAAGAGCAATTCGAATATTTGCTGTTTTTTTGCAGTACAGATCAAGCAATGGATTCGTTACTCCCGTTGCCTTCCCCTTTCCAAAATAAAAATAAATCCATAAAACAAATTAAACCACAAGGAACTATATTAAGAATCTCTCTAAAAAATGAAATGTTATCTGCCTCCCCAGCCGGGAGAGCCCGCGTTAATGCCTTTCTAGGAAGGACCGTACTGAAGGGATGCTTTGCTAGAAAGGTGCCAACGCCTCCCGGGGCCTGCGGACAAATCCAGCGGGCACAGAGGCGCCCATGCGGCCTTGGCAGGGCACCCCTCCTGCCGGGCAGGCCCAGGAGGGACAGCTTTGCACTCAGAATTTCATTCGGGTTTCTAGAGTTGATGCCAGGCCTGTAATAATAGTACTTGAGAATGTATTTATGTGGTAAAATTAAAAGCCACTGTTATTTCAACAGTGGAACTCAGGATATCAGAACCCACGTCCTGAATTAGACATCGGTTTTTTTTATTATGCCACACTGTAAACATATTTGGTATAAATAATGTTCTCATTGATCTTCATCCAGTTGTTCCAAAAGAGTCCTCCTCTGTTTTTCCAACTCCCCTTCACTCAGCTCGCTGCCCGAAGTGTCCCAGTTCCCCTGCGGAGAGAAGCGAGGTGACGGGTAAGCACGATGCGTTTCCATGCTGTACTGGCCCGGGAGCGGCACAGCCCGTGCCCAGCGTCGCCCCGAGAGCCCCCGGCAGGAGCAGCTGGGGGCAGAGGGCGCGGGAGGCTGCCCGTGTCCTGCTGGGGGACCCCCAGCGCGGCAGCAGGCAGCGGGGAGGGGGGGGAGGGCAGTGCCGGGGAGCTGGGCTCCTGCAGACCACCTCTGCTTACCCACGCCTCAGTCCCCGCTCTCAACAGCGCACGCCCGCCTTAGGCCAGGCAACTGCTTTTTCCAAAGGCACGTGGAGGGCAAAGCAGCTTATTTTAAGAAGATAATATAAAAAGCAGACACCTGCCCTCCCATCTCCTCTGGGACGGTGGGAGCCGTGGGGCGTTATCCAGGACACCGCCACCAGCGCAACCAGAATAACCAGAGCGAGGCAAATAATTCCCCCCTGAACAGACCCTAAAGATGCTGAACCAAAAGTTCATGTTTTTCATTCCAGCACTTTTATGTGTCTTTGAAAATACTGTTCTAATAAGCCTCTTCCAAAAGAAGTCACGCAGAGAAGCATCACAGCACGAGCAGGACAGCAGCCACAAGCATTTCCCGGCTTGGAAAGTGCAAGGATTGTGGAGCTTCGTTCCACTAAGATTTTCTCTCCCTGTCAGCCCAGCATCAGCCCAGCACCGCAACTACCAAAATTCTGGCATGCGGGTGCCACCTGGCCCTCAAATGTTTAAGCAGTTGTGCTGTTCAGTGCTTTGGAGATCCGTCTGGCCTGTTGCATGGAAAAGAGCCCGGCAGTTCACTCATACACACTACTTTGTCAGAGGATGGACCAAGCTTCAGTGCTGTCTATAAAATAACGTGCCTCATCCATACTTTATGCCAACCAGCAACAATAAATAGCATTTAATCACGGAACCATTATGGTTGGAAGGGACCTTCAAGATCGTCGAGTCCAACCATCAGCCTAACGCTGCCAAAACCAGCACTAACCCACGTCCCTCAGCACCACGTCTGCCCCTAAAATCAGACAGTAATTTCACACATCAGTACCAAAACCCTAAATGAGGGCAGAGGATCTGTATGATTAAGCTCTGCTTGAACATTTGGTCCTTTTTATCTGTAAATGGAACATAAATAAAGCTTTAGCACCTTACTGCGGGTAAACCTATAAAGCCTGCGCACTATACTGCAGCATCCCGCTGACACGTAAGCCCAAAGCATCAGATGAAACGGAAACAAAGCTTACAGAATCTTTTCCGGGTCGTTTTTTAGTAGGAGATTTATGTTTTGATTCAGATCTTTGTCTAGCTCTATCCTTTTCGCTCTCTCGCTCTCTTTCTTTTTTGTCTTTTTCTCGTTCAATATCCGATTCTGGTGAATCCTGAGTAAATAAAGAGGGAAATATTAAAGATTAATATTAAATATATTAGACATTCATTGACAGAATAACCAGACCTCAGAAAAGTCTGACTTCATTTCAGTATAGACCATATTAGCAAATCTGCTTCAAGTGGTTATTAATCCAGCACATCCTATTAACCACTGCAGAAGTAAATAATGCAAAAACGTTACTGAAGCGATCGGAAAAGAAAAGGAGAGAGGTTT
Organism: Fratercula arctica; assembly: GCA_947846985.1. NCBI lineage: Eukaryota > Metazoa > Chordata > Aves > Charadriiformes > Alcidae > Fratercula > Fratercula arctica. The sequence continues at coordinate 1,727,691 of CANTUZ010000008.1, read as the reverse complement.
GTTCCGTACAGAACTGTCACCACTCTCAGTGCATGCAAAGACGGGACATGCTGAATGCCCTACAACAAGTCTCTGCACTAATCCATTCATTAAGATCTCCGGAAAGGGTGAAATCTGGGAAACTTTGTGTTACATGGCTGCTTGGCCATACTCGAGTGCTTCAAAGCTGCCGGGCTTTTCCTGGATATTAACCCTACTGCGAGGGGTTAGGTGGCAGGAGTGTGATTTTATTCCACGTTCCATCCCAGCGTTGCTAAGCTTGTGACCCTCTTTGTGCACTAGTATCTTACTCAGTGGTTAACAATATCCCCCTCCTTGGGAACACTGTCCACTGAAGGGCACGGCTAACTGCTCAGAAATTACAGAAACAGAAGAATAAATCAGTTTTGAAGAGTTTTGCAGCCAAGATGAGTTCAGAGACTCAAACTTCTTTCTTTACCCAGGAAAAAAAAAAAATCAATATCCTTTGGCCTCAACGGACACACAGAGCGAAAGCTCTTTCTCCTCTTTTCTGGTCCTTTTAATGCCTCAGTGCATTCGGTATCAGAGCTTCTAACGCAACCCTGACGCTCAAGCAGACAAAAGGACCGACGCTCGGCATAAGGCAAAAGGAAAAGATGGCGGGGATTCTTCCCAGCTCTCCACAGTAAAAGCAAATGCCAAGATGTGCCACCATAAACAGCAAATACCAGGCCACTGGTGCAGTCCTTTACATCTGCCTGAACGGCTGCAGTTAAAGCCCACAAATTTAGCAGTCTTAAATGGTTTAATATTAAGGTATATGTAACAGCAAGTTACTACGTTACCAATACCTACCCTCCAGCCTGATCTCACACAGTCACTACTGCAGAGACAGCTGGATGATTAGAGACCTAAAAAGGATCACTGAGACTGTAGCGTGTCAAGTTTTTCATTAGTCAACTCAGGAAAGTTAACTGCACTTACAGACTTATGTCTTCTCTTCTTGCTCTTTTTCTTGTGTTTTTTTGACTTCTTGTAACTTCTCTCTGCAGACACAGGAAGAAACAAAAACCCATCAATAAAATGGTAAAGACCCAGCGATAAAACACAACACTAATTCAAAAATAAACAAAATAGTCTCATACCGGATTCTGCACTGGAAGAACGCTCAGAAACTGATCGAGATTCTGAGCGCTGCCTTTTCTTCTTTGAATGGCTGTCATCATCCTCTGACTCTGAGCCCTTCAGACACAAAGCCAACGTGGTTAGCAAGACGACAGCATTATGAATAGTCACAGAAGAAGATTTTAAGACGCCGTGAAACACCTTACCGAACGAGAACGTGATCGCTTCCTGTGATGCTTTTTAGACTTTTTAGAATGTTTCTTGTTCTTTGAATGATGATGCTGACACTCGTGCTAGAGTACAAGAGAAGGCAAAAATGTTATCATCGGTCTGTTGGGCACAGCAAGAAACTGTAATGATGTTTCTCATCATCCACAGAGGCACCTACGGCTAGCAGTGGTTAAAAAAAAAATAATCACGCATTTATTGTGTCAAAACCCATAAAGAGCTACCAGTCCTGCCATGTTAAAGCTGTAATAACAAGCACCTAAGGGCAGGCAGGCACACAGCTTTGGGCATGGATGCACAGCTTCCAGTACCCGGATCCCTGGTTCGATGCTTCCAATTAAAGCCCCTGCTCAAGACAGTCTAGAACACACCGCATACCTTGCTTTGCCAAATTTGAAATTCTGAAATTAAGCCATTTAAAAAACTCTTACAAACTCCAGAAAATGAAACTAAGAACCCAAAGAGCAGGCGCTGCAAAACCCAATCTCACATTACCTAGGGAAAAACAGCACCTTATTCAAGAATGACTTGTCAAAACTTCAGCAGCTTAACTCTTACTGCGGCCCATCTAAAAGTTAAGAATGAAACTAAAGTACATCATCGCTTTGGCACAGCAGCAAAAAACTGCCTACAGTAAAAAAAAAAAAAAGTATATCTGCAGAGCTTAGTATGTTCTGGAAGTTCCAGTGAATAAAATACTGCAGAAGTTCTCTTTCCAAGTTCTTCACTTTTTGTATGAAATCACAGCAATAAACAATTTTTCTAAAATAAACCAGGAAATGCTGATGTCAACTTCCAGAAATTATTGTAGGGAAGCAGATTAAAAGAACTGTGCATCAAATAGTAACTGTAACATCTTTCTTCAGTTCCTTACTTTCAAGATGAGTTTTTAATATCCATTACTTTTAGGTAACACAGAATGTCCACTGTAATGGAAATCAGTAGAATTCTGTTAAATCCCTCTCTCTTCCCGTACAATTTAAGAGCCAATCAACTAAGAACTTTTTTGTATATTCTCTAATCAGGAAAAAAGAAAGTAATACTTACCTCTAGCACATGCATGAAATCTTTAAATATTCTTTTTCTTTCGGACTCCAGAGTGATGTCTTCAAATGCTGGTTCCTTCACAAATCTATCTCTGATCTGTACGAAAGGTAGCAATGAAATACTAGTATGAAACACAGCTGCTCAGAAATAAAAATAATAATAAAAAAGACAATTTCAGCAGCTGAAAAAGCCATTGTACTGTCCCAAGGCTAAACTGCGTTTATGTCAGCTTCACAACCAAACCAGTCTGCAGTGCAACTGTGACCGATGGAGGCACACAGAATCAGGCTGGGTTTTCCTGCATGTGCCATTTAAGCTTGTTAAAACATGGATTTTTATACAAAGTATACTTTGACAGGAAAGGCTGCTGAAGTTTTTTCTTTTTAAAGAAAAAAGTTACAGACTTGTGACTAGGCAGAGTGCTTTATCTCCATTTAAATTATGTTTGGGGACTTTGGGTGAGTAGGTTCTTTTGGGGGGGAGGATTTTTTTGGGTGGTTGGGTCTAGGGTTTTCTTGGTTTTGTTTCGAATTGTATTCAAATGTATCAAATAGAATGAAGTAATTCACATCAAATTTCAAACTTTACTGAAGAAATGACAGGACAATTTTTATGGGTCTAAGTTATACAAGCAGGAACACTAAGTGCTTAGAGAATCTAGGTTTCCTTACAAAAGCCTTCGCATGCAGCAGCCTGTTAAATATTTGGAAAGCTTTTCATAACTAAGTGATGATACCTACATCTTCCCAGACAGCGTCCAATTCAATTGGAGGAGTAGCTTGCTTCAACATGCTCTTGAAGGCAGACTCTTTCCGCTTCATTTTGCGAGCTTCTTCTTTTTCCCGTTCTCTTTCACGGGCTTCTGCCTTTTCTAGCAGCTGCATCAAACAAAAGTTGTAAGATCATTTCAAAGATATCAAAATGGAAAACTAATAACTCAGTTTAATGCAATTTTTTGGAAAGCCCAACAACAGTTCACCTTTAGAGTTTTCTACTGGTCAGTTGGGTGTACCCAAAAACTAACCAATTACTTATTCTTAAAGCATGCAACTGCTTTAGAGTCTCAAACAGAATTTAAAATAGAGATAATACATCATGCAAGCCCGAACTTCAGAAACAAACACAGAAAAATATCCCTCAGGAGAGAAGTTACATATAAATGAGAGAATATTACTTAATTCCCACCACAGAATTTCTCAATGAAAATGTTTATGTTTTGAATAAAGATATACCTCTGCAATCTTTATTTTGGGAACTGATATCAGGATAAGCAACTCTAAAGCACAGCATCTCTCTCAAATATGATGAAAGTAGTCATAGCGCTACAGTGAAAGGAAGTGCCAATTCTTGTTTTTACTACAGATTTCACATTTTAAGTTCTTGAACATTCCTATACATTAATACTTACACTGTTGAAAGCCAGCTTGATATTTCCCGCATCTAAAGTAGTAGCTCTTTTAGTTGAACTGATGACCGTAACAAAATCTTCAAAAGAAGTATTCACTTCAACCACAAATCCTTTATCCTGTAAGAAAATTGCTTCTTTGGCATCAGGTAAGTCAGGAACTCTCCCTTCAGTGCTAACGCGCATGACATTAACACAATGTGAAAACCCATCTCCCAGCAGCAAAGAGTTCACTTGAATGATATATTTGGCATTAAAGGAAGAAACCACGTAATGGGCCATTTTCCCCCCCTCTCACCTTTAGGATATCTTTTATTATCTTCTTTTCATCGTGGTAACGCGCTTTCAAGTCTTCAACATAGAACTTGAAAAGATCAAGTGCTGTTGATCCTGATGAAAAAACTAGATAAGTCAAAAGCTAGCTCTAATAAAAGAGCTGCATTTTTTAAAAATATTTAGAAAATATACAAATAACCCTGCTCTATTCTGTCCCAAATCCGAGACCTCTACCTTACTCTCTACAGGGTTAGAAGAGACAGTGTTCTTACCAGGCTGACCAAGCATGTTAGTGAATCTGATGTCAGAGCTTATGGTTGGGTACAACTCCATCCAGGAGGACATGGAATGCAATTGTCCATGCTCGTGCAGTTCATCTAAGAAGAGCTGCAAAATAGAAGTGAAATGGAAATTTGTAGTCACTTATCATACTTTCACTTGGCTGACAGCTGGAATGGATACTTTTGATAACTGAAATTCCATTTTTGTTAAAAATGCAATTGAAAAATCATTTTTTACATCATCGTTTCTTGCTGCCTCCATCCACCATTTACAATGTTCCAACTGCATTTCATTTCCATTCAATTCTATTTCCTCTTACTTTCCCCTACACTTGCAGCTTTCTGTCAAACAGATGTATTATATAGCAGACAAAATGCTACAACACTGGTAACTGACGCATTATGTGCACCCATTATCCTACCCTAAGAAATAAACATATAGAATATCTAATCATGACACATCTAGGACAGAAAAAGAAAGTCCACCAACCTGAAAAGATTCTCTATTTTTACGCTGCCGCCTTCTTTCTCTCAGCAAGCTTTTCTGTTTTTCTTCTTCCTCCTCTTTTTCCAGTGCCCTAATATGTTCCTCAAAACAGATCAGTGCATCCTCCTTATCCATGTCTAGCAACAACAAAACAATAAGAGTAAAAATTAGGCATTTCTTCCCAGTAACTGCAGAAATTTTCTTACTACGAGGTAACGGTTGCCAATTGTTACCGTGAGCAGTAATTTCATTGAGCACTGAAATGTGTGAAGATCTGAGCAGCAGCAAAAACCAACCTCCCCCAACCTGGATAAATGATCATTGCCAATACAGAGCACAGAAGCCTTTATGAGAAAAGCGTTGTGGACGAGCACTTGCGCATCTCCCCGCACTACCACAGGTATCTTAAAACACAGGACGGGGGTAAGAACACAGAGCACCTTTGTCAATGCTGTGCGCTGTGTATAGTCATATACTGCTCTTAAAATACAGGATCAACTCATTTATAAGAAAAACGTGCTCATAATGGAAAAACTGCCTTCTTACTATAGAAGAGTAAAAGAATTACTTTTCTAGGAAAATATACTCAGTAGGACCTCAGTCTAGCAAAAGGTAGTGCAAGTATTTGCAACAGGTTACATTGTCAAATAATTCTTCAAATTTCAAAGGCTAACAACTACTAAGGTAATTCAATGCCCCAGAAAAAGGTACCCTTTGCTTTATCATCAAGATTAATCAGTAATGATTTTTGAAGCTGACATCTGTTTCCTGGGAACCAAACAAGAAGGTTCCTTTATACGGGCTGCTCAGCAGCTGTCATAGTGGCTCTGGACTGGGCAAGAGCAAGCTGTACCCGGTCAGGAGTCCTTGCTACACAAATCCACTCCCCCTTCCAAAAGAAACGCACAGACTTTTTACATACTCTGAAGTTCCTCGTCTTCTGCAAATGTAGGATTGTCCATCAGATACTGCTGAGCCTCCGACCACGTAGTACAGTAAGTGACGTTAGCCATGTTATCTAGTATGTTCTTCAAAGCTTCCCAGTTCCTCTTTCGTAACTGTTTGGCTTGTTCCTGAGGAGAAAATGCATATTATTTTTTTGTTAAATTTGAGGTTGTATAAACAAAAATATATGACCCCTCAAGTCTGTTCTCCAAGAAAACACAAAATTAATTTTTGGCTGGGTGTACAGCAACATAATACAATTTTAACCTACATATAATTTTTACATACTATTATTGCTTGCATCCACAGACAAACCATTTCAGTACTACTATCTCTGACTGCTCCCGATAGATGGGAAAAGCTCCTGAAACGGTGCTCATCTTTTAGAGATACTGCAAAGAAACCGCCAGTACATTCAGTAAACAGTCAGTGCTGCAACGAGGTACTACTGGCCACTGTGCTGTTGAAAAGTGGATCTAAACCAGTTGTGCTGACCATAGGCAATTTCTTAAGCAGTGTTGTTTGATGGCTGGCCTCTTTCTGTTTGTTTTGCTTTTCAAGCAAGTGTGGACCTTAACACTAGTCCCACTTAAATCAATTTCACAAACAGTCTTGCTCCACAATTTGTTTCTAATTGCCTGTTTTCCATCTACTCCATGATGGTGAGTGCTAGTATCACTACCAAATTGCAGTGAAGATGAACTGAACGGCTACAGTCCAGGCCAGATCCTCGCAGTGGGTATGGTACTGCTGAGGTTAAAGGCAACACAGCTTTCGAACAAGCCCGTGAGCGTTCCACAGTCTGATTCAGAGCAGTTCAGAATAAAAGCCACCATAGAATTTATTAAAATCACACTAAAAGTTAAACACATTGCAAAATTAGCAGCAGTATATCTCAATAAGAACAAAGACCTTTCAAAGAAACTGCTACTGTATCTGCCATACAGAGTCAAATGAGGGGTTCACCTTGTCCACCAGCAGACTGCAAGGAACTAGGGAACTGATAACAAGAGCAATCTACTCCTAGCGCACTTGCCCAGTTTCAGACAGGTAGTTTTTCAGAAAATCTTGATCTCCAAAACTACTCTCTCTATTGTCTCATAGCTGATAAACCCTCCCTCCCTTCTGTTCTTGTCTCTCTCTCTCCCCCTTTGGAGAGAGAGTAAACTCACCTGTAACCTGGAAGCAGTACATGGTTCACACTAACGCAGTGACATACCCACTTGGTTCTCCATGCCTTTCCTACAGATGCCTCCCCTGCTGTACAGCATTTTGCCTGTCCCTGAACAATACTGAGAACTGCACTGCTTGCAAGATTTCTTTACTGAGAGGTATAAACTAATTTACAGATAACAAGTGAAAAGATAAGTTTGAAAGAAAGTTACCTTCTCTTTCTTAGACAGAAAAAACAAGACATCTTCATAAATTTCGAGACGATCACGCTCAGATATGGCATTCCAGACTTCCATCTCCCCAAACATTTGTTCAGCTTTTCTGTACAAAACAAAGCAAAACCATACAATCATTTATCAGTGAACACTGATTTAAATTGTCCCATCGGCTTACAACAGACTTCACTGATGTTATTGCAAGTAGTAATGCTTTTGTCTTGGGAAACAACTTCTGTAACACTTTCCTATCTCTTACAAATAAAGGAAACAGTTAAAAATTAAAGCCGATGCCACAATGCACTCCTCTCCCCCGAAGTGCAAGTCCACCTGCAGTGCATTACATCAGTATTTTGATCTGAGGGCTGGCACACGTTCAGGTCACTGTTCTAGCAAACATTACAAGAAATCAGATCTACAAAATTTTCAACAAGCTTATTGGATATGATCTCCCTTTGGGCATGGTCCTTCATGAACAATCTACCAGAAATACTTTGTTTTTAATGTCAGATGTAATATAAAACTCCTCTCAGTGCTAGCTTTTGTTTCTACTTATTAGAAGCTCAACCCATTATCATCAGCACTTCACTCATCTGAGTTGGGTTTTTTTTGCCCGGGTCTTAAATACAGTCTATGAAAATGAGACTATTTGTGTTCCTGTAAAAATTTCAGTTCCCATCTGAGCACATACAGAAGTTGGCATTCACCAAAAGCAAACCAGCAAGATCTGATTATTAACTTGGCAAGCTAGTAATGGCTGGAACTGCGTTTAATATTGGTCTTACTTGTATCTCGTTGTGGATGTCATCTTTTCATGGTTTTCAAGAAAACGCTGGAATGATTCTTTAGCTTCTTTGTATTTTGACCTTGCTTCTTCTTTCTCTTCTTTTTCTGTTTGAACTTTGTAAGCATTAAAAGCTTGCTTTTTTTCACTTAATTTCGCCAAAGCACTTCGTATCAAAGAAAAAGAAAGCAATGTCAATTATAAAAAGGGATTGAGTTAGAAAAACAAAACCAAAGAACCAAAAGATAACGGATTTTAATAATCCAGATTTTTGAGACAAAATTAAATATAATCGGAACGGCCAGACAACACCCTGTCTCTTCCTCAGGATTAATGGAAGATCATTTAAAAAAAGCCATAAAGTCAAGCACTTACTAATAAAAGCAGTTAATAATAAAACACAAGTTACTATCATGCTTTCAGGTTGCATTTACACATTTCACACTACAATACTATTTTTATCATAGATAACAACCACTTTTCTGCCAATGTTTATAGCAGCCATTAATTTCAAAAAGTAACCTAGAAAGCTTTCAGCTCTGTCATTGTAAACGTGTGATTTTATTCCCAAGGAAATAATGCAAACAGCATGAAATACAACCAACAACTGCCACATCTTTTCCCAATGAAAAATTAACCCTAGGACTTGAATTTCTTTACATAGGAAAGGAACAAAGTTCTCTAACAACGGTACATTTTCACAAATGCACAAATATCTATTAAAACAATCAAAGTTATGTCAGTAAAGTCAAACTACCTACAACAGTATTTGTGTAGAAATTGAAGGAGGAAAGAATCAAGCAGTACCTGTATCTAGGATCATTAATGATCATTTTCATAGCTTGTTCCCAAGAAGCATTGGACGGTACTCGCTGTAAAGACATTAAATCATTAAGTAATTAGATTTAGAACCAACACCCAACAATGACCAATTCCTTAAAAAATAGCCCTTAGAAAAAAAAAAAAGAAAAAAGCACTACACTTTCGAGGGTAAGACAACATTCTTTGTCACAAATGTTGTTTATATTTTATTAACAGTCAACATAGAAAACGAAACAAGGTACTTTGGGGATTATTGCCAATAAATTCTTCTGGAAGTTTGTCTACTATAAAACTATACTGACTCACTAGACAAAACACAAACAGATCTCATACACTCTGAGGGAAAAACAAAGCTAACCTCATTTTACTCCCATTTCATCTCCATCTTTAAAACAAAGATAAAAGATTGAGGGCTCAGAGGATCAGGCAACACTTTTATTAGAAATGAACTTGACTGTCAGACAAAAATATTAGCAACAATAATTTCCACAACACTTAAATAAGAGTTTTAGAATTACTACCTCACAGGGGAAAAAAAAGTGCCTTTAAATTAGTCTAGCTTGTGGAAACACTGCAAACTAAATCTAACAGTTTGTCCTTTTTCCATATGCACCTCTACACTGTCTGTCTCTGAAGCATCTACTGAAGCTGTCCGTCAAATCACTCACCATTCCAGTTCAAATTTTGGACAAAGACCAGATTACAAGTTTGCTTTACAGTGTGAGGATCATGTAAAAGGAAGAAAATCAGAAAAAAACCTCAACTGACAGCCCTGATGAAAACTCAACACCTCCCCACTCACCCAAAGAGCTGAAAAAAAGTTTAGACTATTTGTTTACACTGTAGCATTCTTTTCCCCCCCATTTCTTGTCTAGTACAACAGTTCTCTTCCACATTAGTGAGAAATTCTTCACAAAAAAGTCTAGCTCTTTCTGGCAAACGCAGTTTTTGTAGTTCAAGAAAGCATTAGGAATAGTTGACCAAAATACCTTTTCTTTTAACAGTTCTTTAAATGCTTGCTTTGCTTCTTCCTTTGTGTTCCACGTATAGGTTTTTTTAACTGGTTGGGCATCATCGTCCTCTTTCTTTGAAGCAGCACTATATACAAAAATCAGTAATTTTATTATTTAACCATTTTTTTTTCTAAGTTACAGCCACCATAATCAGATAGAATGAGTTTTTTAAATAGCAAGTCAAAGAAAAATAATAATGCTACAAGATTCTATGATAAACACGACTTATACAAGACTTTGTACAGGCTCCATCCACAACTGATCAAAAACAGCAAACTATTTCAGAAAAGTATTATCACTTATGCAAGTGGCTAGCTGCTCAAGTTATCTAGAAATGGTTCATAAAAATATAATTCTGAAATTTAGCAGGAATACTTATTTATTATATAAAAATATAAACGGGAGTGCCTAAAAGTATGCCTCTTGCCCGTAGTTATCTCCTGCTGGCTATAATCCCCCACAGCGTGGGGGCTTTTTTTTGTTTGAATGATAAAAAAGCATAAGCTACAATTCTCCGCATAATCAATTCTCCCAATTCTCCATTATTAAAGAACAAAGGATCTCATTTCTGGTGGAAAAGATAAAGATCTATTTAGTATTGTATTTTCTTCTAATGATAGCCAGTTGCACAGATCTATGTGTTGAGGTTTAGGTTGGGCCACCAACTAAACAAGTGACAGATGCTCTCTATTAACCCCTCTCCTTTCCCAGAAGGGGAAGGGAGAGGCAGTAAGGGACACTTATGGGTTGAAAAAAAAAAACTAAAAAAGCTTTAATTAAATATTAAACTATAAAAAGAAAAGATAACATCCATAAGAAAATAACAAAATATATACAAAACTAATATCAAGCTCCCAGGATGATGATCACATCAGTCCAGCACTGGGACTGGACTCAGTGGCAGATGGGAACTGGATTCAGGGACACATGGATTGGGATCAAAGGCAGACAACCAGAGTCCTCCTCAGACACCGGCCATTGAAGAAAGAGCCTGACCCTTTGCTCCCTCAGCTTTTATACTGAGCGTGATGGCATACCTTTCCTTGGTATTCACTATAAACATCAGGCCTTATCTCTGCTAGTAGCAAACACTGTCTGAAAAACATATTGTTAATTTCTGAGAGTGCAGTCAGTTAGAAGAGGCTTAAAGGAAAAGTAAAATTACTGAAAAGGAAAATTGGCTTTGTTCTATCTCAAACCAGGACACTACGGAAGGCGAAGCGTACAGGGTAAGCATATAATGTTACTCTGGGAAACTCTTACAGCTATCAGAAGTTTATAAAGTGCTTGAGGCACAAGTGTTCTGTGGGGTTTAAGAGTTTTGGGGGAGGGTTGGCAAGGGGAGGATGTTAATTTTTCTAAAAATAGATTTAACACTCCTTCCTCTCTTTCTTACTCATTCTTCTCTGCTGTCATTGACTCATGTTCACATTTCACTGAAGAAACAACTAACTGTCAAAGAAGCCTGGCCACCTACAACTGAAGATAAACCAGATCCTAGAAGAAATACAAAACTGCAGCAAAGCCACACACTTTGTCATTTCACTTACTCTGCCGAAGCCTCCTGCTTGGAAGAGTCATCTGCTGCGTTAGCTGCAGTTTCTCCACTCTGTTCCTGTGCAGCAGAGGCAGAAGTCGCTTGTCCCTGTTCCTCAGCTGCGGCCGTGCCAGTACTCTCATTTTCCCCAGAAGCAGCTGCAGCAGATTCTGCTTCGGGGGCTGCTGCTGCTGCAGAAGCCGCAGTGGTGGTAGTGACAGCGCCAGCACTCTCTGCAGCAGTTGTGGCTGTGGTGGCTGCAGTTGCTGCTTCTGCTGCTGCGGCTGGAGCAGATGTTGTTGGAGTTGAGTCTTCGGGCTTTGTGCTAGAGGTATCAAAAAACAGGAACGGTCACACACAAGTATGGGACAACTTAACCATTTAGGGAGACGTGTACTTTAAACAAGTTAATAAAGTACAAAATGAGAGGTATAGGTCTAGTTACAAAGATTTCTCAAAAGAATACAAAACAATCTTAGCTCAGAGCAAGGAAACGCTTTACTGAAACTGTGTATCTATGTAGATCGATCATTCAGTTAACAGGAAACACAGAGTATATTATTTGAGTTTTTGGATATTAAGCCACTATTTGGAATGAAAAGCTGCAAGGAGAATGTTTAAAGTTTCAAGGACTAGATTCCCTTTTTAAGAAACAAGCAGCTTAACATAAAAAACGTTAGCATGCCATTAAAAACATACCTGTTTTCTTCAGCTTTAATCATTGCTAGAGGAGAAAGGGGAAAAAACGATCAAAATATAGCTTAAAAATAGTTTATATATGCATGGTAAAAAGTTACTGTTAACATGATTTAATAAAAGCACAGCTTTAAATATTTTTGTTACTATCAATAATTTTAATATTTATACCCTTTGAAGACTGAAATCAGTTCAGACTAAAACGCAATTTAGAAATCACATGGAAGAAAGATAAGGGTACAGAAAGAACAACTTAGTTTAAAACAATTATTTCAACTTTAAAAGACTAGCATAAAGAACCGATAAAGTCAGGTTTACTGAAACAGATCCTTCCTTCTTTTTTATTCTAAGTCACTGATGCTTACTCTTTGTAGTACTTTTCAAAAACTCATTTCTTACCCCAGCTGATTTTGAAGATTTTTCACCAAGATCTTATTTCCCTTACAATACCAAACAAAACCATGCTAAAAGCGGAGCACTGTATGACGTTTGTACAAAAGGGGACATGGCCTTTATAATACAGAAGGGCAATAAAAAGTCACTAATATTTTTGCCACATCACAGTTTCTCAAAGCATTTTTTTGTCAAAAATTACAAGCAAACTGATACCTAAGCAAAGCCTTACACACAATTTTGGCTTTTAGCAGCCAGCCAGTACTACTGCTTTGAGTATAAAATACACCACTGTTTTCAAAATTCTTCCAAGACACACACACAAAAAAGTAATTCTTACTCAACTATAAGCTACACTGTAGTCCAGCACCCTTTTACCCTGGTCTCCCAAGTGGATGAGGATTATTACAGCGGCCCCTCTGCCTCTTGTCCTCCCCCATTAACCTGAACTTCTTCACAAATCCTACTGAGTTCTTACAGGTTTTCGAAGGACTGATGGCTAAGTAAGAGCCACATCCTCTAAGAGCCCTAAAATGAAGGCAGACTTGAAGCATTACCTCCTGCTAACAGGGAGCACCCACACAGCCCTGAACAAGCCACAGCCCGGCACAGCCTAATTCAGCTCCTGCTTAGGGACACGAGGGGGAGCTGATGCTGCTGCCACATAAATAGGGAAGAACTATCGTGTAATGGAAAAAGGGACGGTGATGAGGTGGTGAGGACACAGGAGACAAGACTGCTCCATAGAAACTCTACTGCATAAAAGCTTATTTCAGTAGATTTAATTCCTAACAGGAGTTTGAGTGCTATGCTTTGATACCAAATTTTTGCCAAAAGTCACGCATATGCACAGCTTGCAATCACTGCCACCCTCCCTACTCATTTTTGTTAACATTACCTTCAAGATCCTCAAGCTCTTTGGGTTTTGCCCAGCGCGATTCCTTTGTTTGGGAATTGTAATAGTAGGGCTTTCCAGAGTCAGATTTATACTCTTTCCAGGGGCACTTAGACAACAATTGCTAATGGACAGAAAACAAAAACATAAAAACCAAACTTACAATGGTGTTTTAAAATTAAAAGGATAGCTAGAAGTGAGCAACAAATGCTACACGAAGAAATAACTTAAGGATCAATGAATACAGGCATATACTTTCCAAGGAAAATCAGGAAGGATTTTTCCTTTCCTTGATTTTCCAAGGAAAATCTCTAGTGGTAAACAAACACATTACTTACCTAAATATTAAAGAGTGCCATCTTTTTAATACGGAAAATGTATTTAAAAATTGAGGAAAACTGTTGAGAGTTTTCTCCATTTTGCAGCCTCAATTTCTACCAACATAAGGAGTGCTATATAAGCATTTTTGCAACATTTCTTATTTTAAGAGTTTGCTCCCATTGAAAAAAAAATATCTATTGACCTAGCTATCCTCCTGCACGACAGTTATGCTAGGAAATTCTTGCGTTCACAAAATACGGTATTTTTTGTCTGAATTTAGTTTACCTCAGCCGGTGTTTTGAGATCATCTGGCTTTTCCCACGTAGACTGCTTTGTTTCAGTATTATAGTAATATGTTCTTCCATCAGGTGATTTGTGTTCTGTCCATGTAGATTTCTAAGAAAAATAAAAGATATCATTAATGATGAACAATAACTGCTGACCAAGATGCTATCAAAAGCCACTAAACAGTTAAACACAAGTGGAAAGCAGAAAAACCTGTTTGGAGTGCTCTTCATTAACAGAACTGTTGGTGGTGGCAGTTTGCTGGGCTGCACAAACTACGGGATGCGTTGTCTGAGGGCGAAACAAAACAGAGCTCTGAAAAGACATTCTGGTTAATATTTGTTTTTCGTTTGAATGCGTATATTAAACATACCAAGTAATTTAGCAGCAAAGGAAAGACAGCAAGCCAAAATCTAAACACATTTAAGTCAGTATTGTTTTCAAGAAACTACTTCTTTGTGAGAAGAGCTATTAAGAGTCTCTCACATCCCCCTCCCATTCAGCAATCCAAGGCAGCAATTACCATCAGAAAAGAAAGCACAAGTGAGTGTGACCAGACCCTAACAACTCCAAGTGAAAGTCCCAGAAGCACACTATGTTTTCAAAACTAAAGAAAATTTGCTTCAAGAAGATTCTGACTTCAAGGGTTTAGTGTGAACTCAGGAGTGCCCTCCTACTGCTTTGCACTGACACTTTACACCAGGTTGCTGAAACGAGGACTGGTGGAACACAGCTTTAGCCACTACTGTTTCAGTTACTGCATACGGCTGAGGAGAAACAACTTCCTTATAGGTCCTTGTTCAATTACACAGAACGCAAATCTCACAGAAATAAAGGGACAGTTGATATTTGCCAATATTTAATAATTAAGCTCGGTACAACATCCCCAAATTTTGAACCAAAAAACTTACAATGGGGCATCTTTGAGGCCACATGACTATTTTTACAGATTCCACCCCTTTGTTATCTAGCCAAACTATTTTCCTCATCACCTTAAAAACTAAAGGTAAAGGTCTGGGATATCCTCTAGAGAAGTAATTTAGTATTTACAAAATTTTAAATAGAAATATGATAGTGACTGAAAGTTACTCATGGTCATTCAAGCTGCCATGAAAGACAAACTTAAAATTTGAGGTTACTTTTAGATGACCTGCCTACCTCAGGACAAAGTTACATTAATTCATGATTCGAAAGTTCCAATATTGACATACACAGCACCAGTTCTGTTCCATCAGCGATGTCCCATCTGATGGAAAGATGGAAGACTACTGAAAATCACCTAATGAACTAAGTCTGGCCTGCATGCCACTTTCCTGTTTACAAGTTCAACCTACGTTAAATCACCTTCCATGCAACCTACCCAATATTTATTCCTACTTCAGCTACTGAATTATGCTGTGTTCTCACAAGCATGGAAGGAGACACTAACAAATAATGTCATGACTTTGGGGGGGAGAAGTTAAGATAAATTATCAATGATCAGCGAAACTGATGAAGTGGCAATGACCATTCTTTTGATATTAGTCCTTTATATTCTTCAAAAACCACAGTGATGTTTTCAAAATTATTATGGGTAACTACATAGGTAACTCTTTTTATTGTTGAAGTGTTTGGTAACAAAACTCTCAGTAAGTTAACAATGCTAATAAAGGTTCCAATAAATGACACAGGACCGAACAGTAACAGAACCTTGACCTGGCTTTTTCCTGCTGAGCACAGGTGCATTAAGGAACAGCAAGGAAGAGACTTAATCATTTGTCCTGGTTTGCCTACTGAATTCTGCTATACACATTAGAACTGCCACAGCAAAATATTCATTAATATATAAGAGGCAAGATGTTACCCAAATGTAAGTAAAACAAAAAACTGCTTATAAACTGGTCACTGAAATGGAAGGAAAAAATAATAAAAAAAAAGGAACAACACAGAAAGAGGAACAACCTTCCATCTTCTTCAGTGCAAATAAAACCCCAACTCTACCTTGAGTATCTATCTAGCCCAACACTTGCCAGGGTTTAAATCTGAAAACAGTCAGCTTTAAACTAACACAGGTATCTAGACTACAATTCGCTTGCTGCTCACGTAGGGCAACAAGACCTAAAAACATCACAAGAAACATCTCATATTGCTGTCCTGCACACTAGAAGAACTAGAAACAGACTTCAGTGCTCAGAAATGAGAGGAAATATAACAGAAAAGACACTTAGTTTAACTATTAACATTAATTACAGACTGACAGTCAAATAAGCAAAGAAGCTCCGTATGAGAAGAAAAATAAGATACAAGGTTTTCTTTTAAACTTGTAAAGTCATGCACACACACACCACACAGCCATTACAATCTTCTAGAACTTTGGTTTTCACATACCTGAGTTCCAGGAGGTGTTACACCTGAAAAATAATAATAATTAAAAAAAAAAAATTAAAAAGGGTTTGTTGCTTTGTTTTTCTATATAAAGACTAATTAATCAATGTTTGAAAGAAAAATTTTCTAGGAATCAACGAAGATGTCAGTTACTGAAATGCTAGATCATGTTGTAAAGACAAGTATAATTTTTTATCTTTTTCTTAGAATACTTCACCTAATTTTGGTGAAATATTTTGAAACAGTAACAAATTGTTTATACTTACCTACTTGCGCATCCATACTGTTCACCCCTGGCTGTAGAAACAATCAACAGATATTTAAGTAATGAGTGCAATTGTAATGAAATCATCAATAGATACAGTACATATTCAAACAAGCGTTTTCAGCAACAAAATTCTCTACTGCCTTAAACATGGATTCCTAGCTTCCCAGCACCCGCTGAATCATTACTGCTCCTTAAAGAAGCAATGAGGAATATCAAGCTACTTTTCAGAAAGGAAATATATCCAATAAAGTACACCAGCCATTGTTCCAATACCCATCTTTATCTCCCAAATGAGTTGGTTGGGAGGAAAAAAAGAGGGGGGGGGGGAAGAGATATTCTGAATTTCTGCTGGAATAGCTTAGTAGGCTTCTGTTGTAATTATGTGTCATAAGCCTTTGAAAGTATTAGCGTTGAATTTGTTGCATTTATAAAACTGCTTGCAAATAACCAAAGCTCTTACAGATACCCTTTTTGAAATTCTTTCAAACAAAGGGAAAACAAGAGTTTTCCCAATTTCTTTCTTTTTCTGTAGGCAAAAGCACAGCTTGCAGGTTTATCTTTTGCTAAGGTTTATCTTTCAGCTCTCTTCTACAAACTTTATTAATAAAAAACTCAAGTAAAAAAGGAAAAATTTCTAAAAAGAGAAAAGAAATCATATTGGATCAATTACGTTTGATATTATCCAATAGGACTAAACCAAATGAATTGTCAACAAACTTTAGGCCTTTAAAGTGCATTCTGTATATTAACCATTTCAGCTACTCTGTGTGTGCGTATGTCTAGGAGAATAACTACTGTCAGTTAAGCAAGGCCATCATTAGATTTGTGTCTCCAGTAACTAACCCTTCTGACGTTTCTTTTCTTGTGCCTATGTTTACTTTTCCAAATTCCATTCTAGTTTGCTGTGTATTGTAAGAGCACTAATCTGACTGAAATAATCATTTTTAAGAACTACACTGGTTCTAATCAGCTTTCTGGAAGTGAACACTTCTGTAGACCACAAAACAGACAGTGAACCTGCATAGGAATGGTTTGAAAGACCACCACGCCAGGATGAAACACAGCCAAGACCAAAGAGCCCTGACACCAGTATAAATCATTCAGTTGGCCTCGGTGAGCTTTAGATGACATTTTACACTGGGAGAAGGTATTTTCCATCAGACAGCCAAAACTATAACAACTCACTAATCTCATGAAGTTTACCAAGCAAATCATCAGGGCTGCAAAGGTCACCGTTTTTCAGTCATCTACAAATTATTTTCAATTATTAAGTGGTAAAATAATTCCTTTATTTCTGAAACACTTCCCAGGCTGTGGTACACGTGCTGTAGCAGAGAGGTACAAGAATGCTGCCATGACAGACAAATGCCTTCTCATGCAAAGGCATGAGCTCCCGCTATTGCTGCCAAGAGGGTTAAGGGCAAAATTAAAAGCCAGAACTGTCTGCTACACTACTTTGCCTCCTAAATACCATATATCCACAGACTTAATTCAATCAAAATTTATTCCTAATCCCATATTAGAAAACCAAGAGACTTGCCTTCTTGCCAAAATACGTAAAAAATATACAGTAAAATTCAAAGTTAGACTGATTTTAGTGCTGATCCCTCCTTCCCCTTTTAAGTCTATTTTGGCCACAGAATTTTTAAAGATTTTTCTCTGAAGGTCTGAAATTCTTTCAAAGCTTTCCAAGAGCATCACTTGTCAGAAATTCATGACAACTTCATATGGAAAATAGAGGAAAATCCTTCCTACTTGGTAGCTTCTAAAATATTTAGTGCATTAGGAAGTAGCTGCATGAGCACAAGCACTAACGAAGCATGGTTCCCAAGAATTGCCTAGGGAGTTATTGACTTTTACTTAAATTACACTGCGGCTGTAACATACACTCACATCTCATTAAACAGAGACCAGCAGTGAGAAACAAACTTGTAACTAACCGGCAGATTCTCTACTGTCTGATAAAGCCCAAGCCCTAAATTTCAGTTTTTCTCCACTGTTAAAATAATTAACATCCCTTCTCTGGTATGAATTCTCAGTCATCTAATACTTGTCAAGGTGACGTTACGTTCTTTTCCTAACAGTCCCTTCTCTACTTATCTTGCAGAAACTTTGTATCTTTGTGATTTTTCTCTCATTACTCCAGAGGGCAGATGGACTACTTCACACAATACATCTAGTTACACATAGCTTATTTAGTAGATGAATTAAAGATCTCTTTCAGCAAACCCTTAATGAAAAGAAAAAAAAAAAGTGGAGTATTAACCAATGTATTTTTTTTTAAAACAATCAACAAAAGCAGTAGCAAAGGGTTTGTGCTTAGCAGTATAGAAAAATACTGAGTTCTACAAGGATGAGACCTGTCTTGGGGATGTAGTATCTGCATGGTAAGAAAATAAAAAAGAATATATTTCTAAATTTAAGTTGAATGGAAATGTTTTTAAGTGGTTCTTCTACAGATCTCCAAAAAGATTATGTTAATAGGAAATAAATTTAGCCTTTTCTACTTCAT
The DNA here is from genome assembly GCA_947846985.1 of Fratercula arctica. Lineage (NCBI taxonomy): Eukaryota > Metazoa > Chordata > Aves > Charadriiformes > Alcidae > Fratercula > Fratercula arctica. The sequence goes on along the minus strand of CANTUZ010000008.1, from coordinate 1,708,658 downwards.
AGACTTCATCTGTGATATCTGTTAACTCTTCCCTCTCCATTTCCACCCAAATAACTTCATACGTTTACTGATTTCAGCACACTTTACTCAAGATCTCAAACACGCTGAATTTCAGAAACCTTTATAAAAAATCAGATTTATAGTGTTCAGACAATTAGCTCTCCCTGCAAAGAGCCAGAGTTCACACTGGTTCCTCACCTACAAGCAGGTGAGGGACAAAGGAGGAGGCCGGGGTGTGGGAAGGATTACGGGAAGCAGAAACCAGACAGAAAAAAGAAGGAAAAATCAGACATAGATACAGAGAAGAGTTTACAGACTGATGCAAATCCACAGGACACCAAGTATCCCTAGCTCTACTTCTCACAGAAATCTTACTTTTTACAATAATTCAAGAGCTAGATAAAACTGAATTGCAATTAGCAATACCTTTTTCATAATCCAAGAAAACAAAAGCACACCCAGACTTGAAGTAATGACAACTGATACAAAGACCTTTTAAAAGCCAGAACGGTTAAGTTAAACTCACCGGAACTGTAGGCTGCATAGCAGCTTGAGACATGTGAGACATCATCATTCCAGGCATTACTGACTGCATCATTCCAGGCATCTATAATTAAAAAGTATTGCAGATATATTTTATGATATTTTAAACATCAAATATGAGGATTCTTTTATTTTTATTTAAAAGCAATTACTTGGTACAAGTTTTTATTTAAAAAAAAAAAAAACTTTTAAGCACTTGGCAACAAAAAATACGATAGGTTTGTAGAACGCTGATTCCTTTCATTACATTCCTACAAAATCGACATTATGAATAACATGTCTAGGGTATCTCAAAGGCTGATATGAAATATTAATAAAGAAGACCATTTAAACCACAAAAGAACAACAGCAAATGTAAGATGTGTGATTTGTATCACTGAAATCCCAAGTTAAAGCAGGAAAAATAAAGGTTGGGAAAGATTTCTGCAAAATTATAAGGCCACGCGGAACAAACTAAACAAAGGAAAGGTAAACTCAAGAGTCTGAGGGTAGTTCTGCTCGTGTTTTTTGACAACTTACAACCTGTCTCCCTTTCCTCTTACCTCACAAATAGGAAGAAACACTTTACAGGGACACTAGAATAATGCATTTCTGCAAACAACTTTGAGATGAAGAGAACAATTAAATTTAAACATCAAAGCTCTAAAAAAATTCTAAACTCTTTTTTTAAAGGTCTGGGGAAAAAAAACACCTTAACATAGACATACAATGTTAAACCATGTAACAGTGTGAACTTGGTAATGGGGACACACCACGCTACAGAAATGAAAAGTTTGAGTCTAGACTTGTATCTGAGTTTGTTGAGTGGTCCAATGAGACCAAAAAATCCCCAAAACCTGCTACTCAGATAAGCTAGCTTTTGCTCAAATATTTATGCTTATAGTCTCAATGGAATAGTTACGCAGAAGTTATGCATCACTGAAGTGAGGTGCTAAAAGGATGTCAAAAATGCTACTGAAAAAGTGTTTAATACCTTGCATGTTTCCCATTATTTTTGCTGATCCTGGCTTTTAAGAGCTAACGAGCCATTAAAAAGTGGCAAAGTGAACAATATATATAATTTAGGTCATTACGAACATGAACTTTTGGGCACTCATCCCAAACAGGTCTTGAAGTCAACCCCCTTCAACCTTTCAGTTATGCCCCTTTACCTTTATTGTCCTTGGCAGGCTGGCCAAGTGACCCCATCCCCCTGTATCTTCAGGGAGCATCTGGTTACCACTCTCCTCATCTTGTATCTCGTGCGGAGAGAGGGATATGTGGTAGGGCTACCGCTCCACCCTCAAATCCACAAGGTTTTCTTGGGAGGGTGAGGGAGGAAGGAAAGACTGGAAGGCGGCCCCTCCTATTCCTCGCCATCCTGTAGAAGCAGGAGAAGAAAGCACTCTTGCCCCATCGCTACTTGCAACTAAGGGGGCTGTGAGCGTGTGGAACTTCTTAAAACCCCTGGCTCAGGTCCTGAAGAAATCTTGCGCACTGCTTGGTTTCTGCATAACACTAACCCAAAGTCAGCAAAGTAAAAAAAAGATACTGGGAAGGAGAACGAATTCTTTTCCAAAAGACCCTCTTCTGACTGATGCTGACAGGAGGCCGTTGCTATTATCTATGCAAAGTACCTGTCCTACAGGGGTTCACCTCAGAAAGGAGAACACAAGCTACAGAACATCCCACCCTGCAAAGCCTCACAAAGAAACCTCTGGTATTTGCTGGAAGAAAGAGCTTATCGTTCAAGGAAAAAAGCCAACATGAGCTGATACTTCCAGCATAAGAGTTCAGTGTGGGAATATCACCATCCTGTCCCATCCTTAAGGCTGTAGGGTAACTGAGCCTCTAATCTCCTCTCTGCCATGCCACTTATACTTAGCTTTTTACTCTACATCTACCAAAGAGTCCCGACTTCTCTGTATTGCTCACTAAAATATTAAAGACTGAAATATTCAATTCATGAGAGTGAGAACAGTGGAACAGAAGCTACAAAAGAACTGCTAAGTAAAGGAATAAAAAAAGAATTGCTATTTAAGTTAAGAACACACACAAAAGCTCATGCTATTAGCTACCTTGCTAATGGTCAAATCCTCCTCATCTTTTAAAATCGCATTATTTTTACACCAGAAGCTCTACTAGGCTGCAAAACCACGCTGATGATTCCTACCAAGCCTTTATACAGCAGTTAAAAAAAAAAAAGAAACAAAAACACACTCTATCCAAGGTACTGCAAAGGAAGACACTGAGTTCCCAACATGACCTTGTGGGCTCTTCTCAGAGGGTTAATCTTCCTTGCCATCCTCTGTCTGCTCTAATCTACCCTATCCCTCTGGTCTAGTTGATGACACTCAATTTCTACTTATTCAAACCATTATCACAAGTAGTATCTATCTAGAACATCTATTATATCCGGAAAGAGAATCGCTTCTTTTCGGAAGTTCAGAATTTAATCAGAAACCACACAGTAAATGATCTTTGATTATTGAAAATAAAAGCTTTAAATCTGAAACAAGGACAGATATGATTCTGGCTACTCTACCTGTCAACACAGGCTCACACCTGTCAATCTGAATGGCCAAGTTTATTTTTCAATCACATTTAAATGCTTTAACAAAAGACAAATTATGGATTCATACCTATTGCTATTTACAATTAAAGCTCCACATGACGTGCATCAATTATCTGTTACAAAGGAGGAGAGTTTCTGAATGGATGGGCATTGTGGCATAAACCATCCTGAATTGTTAACCTTACCGTGTGCAAGCTACGGTATGAGACTTACCTACCTCAGGGATTACCTGACATCATTACGGGAAGGAAGAAAGAAAAAAATAATCTTGTAAAATTGCCTTACCTGCCCCATTGGCGGTCCTCCCATGGGGGGCATCATCTGAGGCATCATACCGTGTGGAACTGGTGGCATGTTTGGTGGTCTCTGACCCATAGGGTGCATTCCCATGGGAGGATAATGTGGCATGCCTGGGTGTCCCATCTGAAAGGCAGCAACAAGGAAAATCAGCATGAAGCCAACAACACCAAACCCCACAAAAGCATTAATAAGAGAGAGATGCTCAACACTGAACTGAAAATGATTTCAACAATTTTAGATTGATACTGCAAAACAACAAACAAGATCATTCACTCTTCTAGGTCCTCTAGAGCCAGAGTTAATCACAATTAACAAATCCATTTAAAATTTCAAAAACAACATTCAAATGAAAAAAAACGCTCCATAATCTTTCATCTTATGCTTTGTCATGGAAAAACATACTAAATTTAGGAATGCAACTATTTCTGCATGCTCTTCCAGACAATTACAATTAATGAAAGGAACTCTGTGGTACAGAAGTCAACTAGAAAAACAAAATAGCTTCTACTCCTGATGTCCAAGTCTGAAACAGCTTCTACACTGACTACCATCCCTGTCTCTGTACTTTCCTAAAAACCTGAGTCCTGATGCTATTCTAGTACTTGGTATAGTCACACTACTAGTACAAAAATGAATAAGCACATTTTTCTTTTTTTTTTTCTAATTACCAAAACATATGGAGAGCTTTCTCTTCTAGTCAGAAGCAACAGCTCTAAGAGTACTTTAGGATAAACTCTGGAAAGAATTTTACATTGAAGAATCACAGAATGGTTTGGGCTGGAAGAGACCCTGAAGATCACCCACTGCCACCCCCCTGCCCTGGGCAGGGACACCTCCCACCAGCCCAGGTTGCTCCAAGCCCCATCCAACCTGGCCTTGAACCCCTCCAGGGATGGGGCAGCCACAGCTTCTCTGGGCAACCTGGGCCAGGGGCTCACCACCCTCACAGCAAACAGTTTCTTCCTCACATCTCATCTAAGTCTCCCCTCTGTCAGTGTAAAACCCTTCCCTCTCATCCTGTGGCTCCCCTCCCTGCTCCAGAGTCCCTCCCCAGCTTTCCTGGAGCCCTTTTAGGGACTGGAAGGGGCTATAAGGCTTTTCCACAGCTCTCAAACGCATAATATAAACATACACATAGAACATATAACTTGAAATATACACATACAGAAATATGTTAGAAAAGTGTGCTAGTTTATTAATATGAAAATTATTCTTAAGCAAAATATCAATGTGGGAAGGTCCTTAGCAGAAAAAGACAGGCTTCTTTTTGCTGTGTTTTAAAACAAATTTTCTACTATATTTTGTACCAGAAGACTCTCTGAAGCTGGGAGTGGGTGGTTCACACAAAGAAATCACAAGCAACCTGAAAGGTTTGAAACTTCTGAATATCACACTTGATGTCCCGCCACACTCTCGACTCTCCCAAGAGAGGCAGTGACAGCCTGCCTGTTACCTGAGCCCCTGAGCTCTCCAAACAACTCAAGGTAGAACAGTGTTTCCTCTTACCCTCCGAGGGCCCTGCCGACCAGGAGGAGCCCTTGGTGGCCTCCCCGCCGGGGCTGGCACGGCCGGGACCAGCAGTGGCCAAGCCCCGCTCCTCTCAGTCTCACACCCACCCGCGGGGCTCCACAGCGCCGCACCGCCTCCGGAGGCGGAACCCGCCCAGAGCCCGGCTCCCCTCACTGCTCTCGTCGGTTCTCACGACAGAACCGGCCCCGCCACGGCGGGCCGCGCCCCCCTCCCCGTCCGCCCCACTCACCATGAGGGAGCCGCGGTCGACGCCGCCGGGCCGCATCGAGGGGCTCAGGAGGCTGCCCCCGCTGCACCTGCCAAGAAGCCGCCCTCTGAGTGGCTGCCGCGACGAGGGGCCAAAGGGCATGAGAGGCTCGGGCTCCGCGCGGGGCGGGAGCAGCGGGGCCAGCAGGCTGACTGGCTTCCCGGCCGGCCAATCCGGGCGGCCCGCCAGCCGGGTGCCCTTCGGCGATTGGTCGGCGGCGGAGGCGACAGGGCGGACGGCGTCCCCCGGCGTCAGCTGCATGAGGGGAGGGGGCTTCGGCAAGGAGAACGGGAGCGGCTGCGGGGAGGCGGTCGCCGCCGCCGCCGCCGAGTCCCCACCTGACATCCTGACCGCCGGGCCCAGCAGCCGGGAGCTCTTCTCCGCCTCCCTTCGCGTCGGCGCCCGGCAAGGACCGGACGGATGGAGGGAGGCCCCCACGGAGAAAACGCGGCTCGCTGGGCCGGGCCGAGGGTCGCGGCGAGCAGAGGCGCCTTCCGGCGAGAGCGGCCCGCTGCCGGCGGGGAACGGGGCGCGGGCCCGGCGGGCCGCAGAGCTGGCGCGGGGGGAAACGGCTGCGGCGGGGGCCGAGCGCACGGCACGCTGGGAAAGGGCTCACGTGGGTTGGGGGCGGGGCGCTGGGAGCTGGGCAGCGCCAAGGACGTCTGAAGGAGGGGGGGGAGACGCCAGGCGCGTTCTTGGCCGCCCGTTCAAGCAAACCGAGAGGTGGCGTCCGTTCTCCCCCTCGCCGTGCCGCAGGTGGTATGCGCCGCCAAGGAGGGTCGGCCTTACTGTCCGCCCCCCCCGTGACGGGTTGGTACATGCCGAGTGGGGCTGCTAGAGGCGCGCGCGGTAGTCGGTTTCCCCCCAGACGCGCGGTGGTAGGTGCCGCCTGAGGAGGGAGCGGCTGGTATGGCGGGAGGAGGCTCCTCAGGGCAGCTCGGCGGCTCCTCGGGGCGGCCCGGCTGCTCTCCCTGCTGCCGAACTGTGGCTGAGGGCCGGCAGCCTGGGGCTGCTCGGTTGAGGTAGGCCCGTGGCGCCGCCACTCAGGGCCTTAGGCTTGCTGGGCCGGCTGTGGGCCTGTGGAGGAGCAGGCCAGAGGGACGGGTAGTGCTGCCCTAAGGGTGGTTGGCTGTGGCCCTCGGGGTTGAGGCCCGCACGGTATGTGGAGTGGGCTTCGCCTCCCAGCAAAACCTCTGCGTTGGCAGCTCTGTAAGTCTTTCTCCAGTTCAGGGAGGAACAACGTTCTGCTTTAAATGGCTAGTTTGTTTAGGGCAAGTCAAGGTACTGATGTTGAGCTAGATAGTTATTAAAAATCTTGTCGAAGGCAGTTTAAGTAGGTTTCTTTGAGTGCTAAGGCCTTTCACCTTTTTCAAGGAGACTTGTGGAAAAACCTGAGAGGTTTTGTTCTTTTACAGAATCCCATTCTGCTGCCTCAAATGAAAATTGGGTAGGAGAGGCTCAGCTGGGCAAGGTGTGAGATTACAAATGTCTGGATGCTTTTACAGGTTCTGTGCAGCATTTTTATGAAATCTATGTTTTATGAATAAGAAGTTTTTGAAAAAGTATGGATGTGGATTCAAAGTAATCTGAGTTAAAAAACCCTACTTGCTTTTTGTTTAGATAATATAAACTGGGCTTGATAGAGCTTGGCTTGAACCAGCAGACTAACTTAAACATCAGTTTTGCACTACTTCCTTGTGCCTTGTCCCCCCTTCTAGCCTCTGCCCTACTTCAGATCAGAATGTGTCTTACTACTTCAGTCGTGGTCCCTCTGCCCCTCCATGGTTTGTGGTCAGATTCAGTGCTGGAAATGGTGGTGGGGGGGGGAAGGCCGGAAAAGAAGAGCTGAAAATTGCCCCAATGTTAAAACTCAGTGTAACTTCAGCTGAAATTAAGTGTAACATGTATGAAACTCCTGTTTTTCAATAAAGTGGTACAAAATGTGTCAAACTCTTTTTGTGTATGGTTTGTAGCTATCTTTTTATAAGAATGTATACGCTTACTGAAAGGTTTTTGGTGTGAAGGAGTTAATTTATTATATCAAGGTAAAAATTGTACAGTATTTGTCTATTATATATATATGTAATGCCAACTCAATTTTTTCTGTCTCAGTATCTGTAACTTACATGTAGGGGTGAGCACAACGTATGTGTTTTTGTAGGTTTTTAAAACCTGTTGCCAATATGGACCTTTAGATGTAATAGTATGTGGGGTTGTTTTCGTTTGGGGTTTTTTTTTTTTTTGATGCTGCAAATAAGCGTGCTAGCTTCTAAATGGGAAATATTTTGTACAGGTGTCTACTCCTGTCATTTAACAAGTCTGCTTAATAGTCTTAAATTCCACATGATGATTAGTAGGATTTGTGTAAAATGTGATCCTACAAAGATCCAAAGTTATGATTTCTGTGACCCTGCATCAGTAGGATCATTGTACTGTAGTGATATTCTTGTGGTGGAACTTGGAATTTGTTGATAGAAAAGCATTGGAAACTGAGCTTTGTAATTATTTATAACTTGCCTTCTCTGAAAGCTGTGCTCAGAGCAGCTGTGAAGATACAGTTGCTGTAGTAAAAGGTGTCTTCAGTAAAGAAGATGTTTGGGTTTAAAGTTCTGGAAAAACAGTTTCAGGCATGGTTTCATGATTTTTTTTTTTTTTTTAATTTTCTTTTTTTAAAGGAGGAGCAAGCAGTGCTGTGAACACTGGAAACAAAGTTTAAGTTTTACAGCCCTGTGTATATGAATGAGTCCCTGGATGATTTCTGTATTTTCTAGGGAGGGTTGAACTCATGCTGTGCCCTTAAAGAAGGCAACAAGTGTCTGTACTTGATAGTTCTGTGAAAGTTACAGGAACTCACTGTAAAAAAACAACAACCAAACCACAATCTACCAGTTTGTACTCAAAACTTGCAAGAGGGATGGATGCCTACAAGAGATGTGAATGGTATCCTAGAGACAATGGAAGTAAGAGTTTTCCTGAAGTGAAGAATTTACCTAATCTCTTGTTTAAAAACATCTTGCAGAGTTGAGCAGTTTGTTTGGTCAGAATCAGCTGTGTTACAGCTGCTCTGTGTTCTCATTATTAGTCTCTGCCGAGGGTGTGTGGGTGGATTTCTTTTGCTGATTACACTGATACAGTATACTCACCAGACAGCTTGATTAGCAAACCCCTGAGAAAGGGTCCCAACAGAAACCAGCCGTGCTGATTTGATGTGTTGAGTTGTCCATATGGGCTGCCAGAATAGCCGGAAGCCTTTCCGATGGTTTTTTTTGGAGTTGTTATTTTTTCTGTGGGTTTTTTTTTTTTTTAGAGGAGTGGAAGGAACTAATGTTGATCTGTGTTACAGCGGCAGTAAGTGACTGCAGTGTGTATGTGCATGTAAGCAAGGGAGTCACTAAATAATTGTTAAAGCTCTGCAGTTAATACATATGACCATTATAATTATGGTGTCATCGATTTAGGTGCTGTTATTATCGCTGAAATGTGTATTATTTAAAATACGATGTACTCATTAAATGTAGATAAAATGCTCTGATTTTAGAGAAAACAAAGGAGAGTGAGGATTTATTTAGACCTGAAAAACTGGCACTATTTTCTGGATGCCGTCATGCACAAAGACTTGTTCTCTTACTTAATTCTCACTGTGATAATGTACTGCTAAAACAAGAGTTAAGTTTTTTACTACAGTTGTTGAATTTTCTGGAAATAACTTCTGGAGGAACTAAAGAGGAGAGCACACAGACCGCCTCCCTTAGTGTTTATTTGTCAGAGTGATGCCATGTTTCCTCTTTCTGTTGCTACTATGTAACTCTTGTAACTGGAGTTTACTTCCTATAATTACAAAACTTTTAACGTGTTCTTTTACTAGCATTGTGCTGCATATCATATGTTACATTGTCTTCCTGTTTGAAGAGAGTAGGTAGTGAGGGATGTGGATTTTATTTTTATGCTCCGATAATACCTGATTTCCACCCACTGCCGTGATTATCAGACGCTGTTAATATCACATGTTGAGGGTACAGCTGTTTAAACCGCTTTTCTGCAGTCAGACATGAGCTGGTTTGGGTAAGATGCTGGATTGGTGAGGTTTGAGGCACCCCAGATGGGGAGCTGTGCTGGCTCGTTAGCACCTGCTGCAGCTAATTAGAGGCAGGGTGTAGCATCACCCAGCTGCAACCAGCCACCTGTGGCTACTTCCCGGTTCGGGGACAAGTCCTGGTGGCTTGGAGCAAGGGCAGGGTGAGCCCATACAGACTTGCTTTCTGCATGGATGTTTTTTAAGTATTTCATGCTGCTCTGATGATGGAAGTAAGCGAGTAGCCTTTGCGTTTTACTTCTAATCTTTCTTGGATTGTGGGATCAAGGAAAATTTCTTTGTGAATATCCACTATAGTTCTTAGGTTGTGGATAAGAGATTAAAAATGCAATCAGCTTGTATAATTTTAATTCAGCTCTGTGTGTGTTTGTGCCTATGTTTATGCATTGAAGGAATCCATTATACATTGTGACTTTTACATTGTTCAGTATATGAAATAAAGGTATTCTGATGAGAATTTTATTTGGTATCTCTGGGGTGTGTGTTAATGGTTTCTGTTGAATTGGGTATTACTCTTCAGTGCTAGAGAAGAAAGACAGTTTTACCCCATTTGCAGACGTTGCTTCTCAAGTGTTTTTGTTACAAACAGCTTAAAAATGTTGTAACAGTAGTAAAATTGAACAGGCAGTGGTTTTATTGTTCCCAGTCCCACACTAAGCCTTCAGGGTGTAGATACTGATCCAATAGCTCCTCGATCAGTATTCTACAAAGCTCATACATAATCTTGAAATTAGAGTTAAAACTTCAAACCATAATCCTTGCACCTCTTGCAGAGCCCAAATTAAGAGTCTCTAAATACATAAACAATAAGATGCCTTTACTTAATCAGATTTTTCTGCTATGGTGGAATTAAATTTTTCAATTGCATATCTACTGTCTAGAATTAATGGTGCTACTAAAGCATCACATTTAATCTGAAACTTCTTCCTATCCAAACAAGATCTGCTCACCTCATACTAGAAGAGAAGGGGTCCCATTCTAAATTGAGAGCAGAGGCTTCATCTTCTTCTGGCTCTGCCCAGCCCTCCCTGGGTTACTCTCTTTAGCTTTGTGATTTGTGGTACATGTTGGTGCTGGTTACTGTAAGCTGCAGGGGCAGTGCCTCATTTCTTGGGCATGTCATCCCAAACAAGGACACCTGAAAAATGTTCTTCCCCTCTTGTGTGAGCATGTCACCTCATTTTGCATGTTGTTGCTTCCTCAAGCTGTGACCACTCTCCCTGTGGCTGCTGTGCCCCTTCATTCTCTGGCACTCGCCCTTCCCTGCTGTCAGGTGCGGGTTTGAACTTGACGGGTGTGAGAGCCCCTGCTTGCCGCAGGAACCAAAGCACAAGTTGCACTAAGGAGCAATGCAATTGAGTTTGCATTTGTGTTCAGGAGAGATGAATCTGCGTCTGATTTCACACGGTAAGCATAGCTTCAACAGGGGCCTAAAGTTGCATTTGTTATCCCCAGGTGCAAGTTTGCTATTTTTCTTTTTCTCTTTTTTATTTGGTTAAACATTGCTGCCTAAAAAAGTCTAAATTGAGTGAGATTTTTTTTTTCCTCCCCTTGAAGTGTTTGACTTTTTGCATTGTTTTTCATATGTTTTGATAGAACACATATCTTTTACCTTCCTTCCTTTCTGTTCCTGTTAGGAAAGTCCCCTGTCTGTATATCTGTGTTTTGAAATACGGAATTTGTAGGCAGCTGGGGAGAGGAGTGCTTAAGTTTCTTCTACAATGGAATGATAGCTCTACTAGTTATATTTAAATACAGTGTGGTCTTTTATTTTTGCTCTTAGAAAACCAATTACATTTTCTATGTATAAACTAAATACAGAATCACTCCTAGTGTTTCCTAGGCACCTGTCACTTTCTATAGAGGTGGTTATTTTTTGGGAACGCGGCGGTTTCCAGGACAGACAGTGTGTTGTCTGGCCAGCAGGGTGAGGGCTTGTACACAGAATGTGCTTTAAGACTGGGAATCTAAAAGGAAATACTAGTGGAGCTTCCAGCTTGGCTGTCTTGGGATTCAGTTAATAAAACAGGAGCAGCTTGTTAAGGAAAAAATATTTGTTAGATTTTTTTTTTTTTAATTTTGGAGTGCCATTTAGACTTCTGTCCTGCTTCATATGCACTGGTAAAATATTTTCAAATGTTGGCATATTGAGCAAAGAGCAAGCAGGTCTGAAAGGCAGTGTTGCCTTAGCAACTACGGTCTTAGTCTCTGCATAGATTAGAAGTATTGGTTTCTAACATGTTGACTTAAAAAAAAAAAAAATATATCTCTGGCCACTAAAGAAACCCGAACGGGTGAAATCATATTCTATATGAAGCCAGTTATGGCTTTGGTTTGCTGGTGTGTCTCGCTATTTAATAGCAGATGTGCTTTAGGTTACACAGAAGCCTTCCCCCCTCCCCGCCCCCCCTTCAGTGAGAGTTTCGTAAATTATTCAAGAATTGAATTGATTTTGTTTTTTAAAAATTGCAGTTTTTGAAAGCTTGATGTTTAGTAAGGGTGGATTGTTGTGGGTTTTTTGTTTGTTGGTTTGTTTTTGGTTTTGTTTTTTTTTTTTTTTTGCAATGAGTCCCAGGTATATCAGATATATTCAGCACATAACCTTAGTCTCTTTTGTCAAGAGCTGTAGGGAGCTTTTTCCCCTGTTCCAAATGTATTCTTTGCAGCTTATTCCTTCCTCTGAATAATGTTACTTAATTTTCAGTCTTTATTCTATGAAAAATGTATTGAATTTTCCAGTAGTGTATTTTGCTTTGCAAACTGTGGTATTGTATTATATGCTGGGTGCTGCATTCTCATGGCATGTTATCACGATTGCGTTCTGCTCCCATTTGCACAGCCGTTATGAAAAATCTCAGCCCAAAAGCAGGCTGGATTCAGATCAGTCCAATGCTGGGCAAAGTAACAAGAGCATGTCTAACCTTTTCCCTAAAAAAAGCCCAAAGCTGAGAATGTGTGGAGTTATTTCTAGGGAGCGCTTCGTGTGATAGGTGTCAGAAGAAACAGGATGGGAATGCCTCTGGAAATGAGGTGTCATCTTTGGGGGGGCTGAAACTTTCTTTGAGCATCTTGATCCTGGAGGTGTCTGTTTCCTGAGATCCTTTTGGGGAATTTGGGAGCCTGAAAAACTTGGGTGCTGGGGAAATCAGTTGAATCCCTATTTCTCTGTCAGCTCAGGAAGGCAAGAGTTTAGGTGTCAGGCGCCATGAGGAGCAGCACATCCTGAACCCAGTGCCAAATGAAGGAGGCGAGGCACTGGTAGCAAAGTTAAGGCAAAATGCAAAGCAAAAGTATGTGACAATTAAAAAAACCCAATAATTGATACTCACCTCGGGTAGCTTACAGCTCTCTGAGTCTGTGTTATGCTCAGGGCAATTCTCACTCTGAGATGGATAATTTGTGCGTTTGCAAATCTTGTAAGGTAAATGTTGGACTTTTTCCACCTGATTTGCTTTTTAGAAGAATCCTGGTTAAAATTTGATAGAAGTGACTAATTATTGATTTTGATAAAGCTAATAAGGGATTTTATGCTAAATAATTGTGTATCCCACTTTATTGTTTTCATATGCTTCTTTTGTTTCATAAAAATCGTGCAATGAAACATAAATCAGTAATGCTTGTTGCTTGATCCCACTGCTGTATAGCTGATGAATTCATGGATTTAAGACAAATAATCCGTATTTCATTACTAGCAAGTGCTAGAAATAAAAATGTACTCTGGACTATTGGTCGAAAAACAAATCCTGAAGTCATAAGAGAGGATTAAGGTTGGAAAAAAAAAACCTCTCAAGAGAAATGTTAAAAAACGTAGAGAGTAATGACATCTGCTTAATAACATCCAGCCCTCTCAACCAACAGTTATGAACCTTTGAAGTCTTTAAATATAGGAAATAAAAGCAGGTAAAAAAAAAAAGGCAACGTGTGAGAAAAATCAGAATATCATAGCAGTCTAGGTTATCTGAAATTTTTATTTTCTACATGGGAAAGCTTTGAAGCCTGTCTGAAATGTGTTCTAAAGAGACTAATGAAGCTAAAGATAAAAGCATAGGGATAAAGCTTAAAGGGCAATAGAGCTACATTTAATTCACAAACAACGTTAGCAATAGGAAGAGAAATCTTATAATGCCTGGATATTCTCCCTGGTTCTGAAGGAGGTTTCTTTCACTTCAGGGCACCTATCAGCAGGAAGGGCTTTTTGGTTGAGAGAAAAACAAAGACAGCCTTTCAAGTTAATGTCAAGTGTGATGGAAAAGTCAGAACAGAAACCCAAAAAAGGGTATATTTGGGAATAGTTGTGGAAATGCAGCTCACTCCATACCTAAATGTGTCCTGTCCTTCAGGAAGGCAAATTAATTCTTTCATAATCTTCCTGAATGGCCTTTTTTTTTCTTTTCTCCCCTCTGCCCCCAACGTACTGTCTTAAACACTTTCTTTCACTTCTGGGGTTCATTTCTTAGGGAAACTTCTTAATGCATCAAGAAAGGAATCAATGTGTTGTGATCCAGGAAGTTGTCTCTGCAAGGTAATGGGTTTCTGTGAATTTGACCTTGAAAATCAGGGTAAATGGAGCTTCACCATGCCGAAGAATGTTGTGCATCAGGCTTCTGACGGGAATGTATTTCCTTGTTTCTGATGGCCCTGATTTGAACTTGCATGGGTAAACACGGAATGACTGTTATTGGTATAAGAGAATTGATGACATTATGAATAGTTGAATTTTGGTCTACTGAGTCATGGAAAGTAGGCTTTACCATCCATAATACTGTTGCATAAAAATGATCTTAATCTTTTTTTCAGTTTTATTCACATCTTAGAATGGTGTTTTCCGTGACAGTCAATGTGAAAGTGATTGGCTGTTGCAGAGATTTTTGCGGAAGTTCAGATGAACCCATTAAAGATGTAAAGTCAGACCATCGGTGCTTCATAAACGGGATATCACCTAGCGGGGGGGCTGCTTGGGTTGCTTTAGCTAAAGCTTATGGTGTTACTTCGCAGTGATCTTATTCTGAGTCCATTGGAAAGGTCCAGGCTTAATTTTGGGAACAAAAGTCACCGAGACTAAAGATGGTTAAATCTTTAAAAGAAGCCATCCTACTTAATGGTGGGCATTTTACAATCTGCTACTTCGTCCTGCAAATAATAGTATGGGAGGAACAAAAGAACTGAATCTGTTAATCTGATGTTGAACATGAGAGAGAAGTTGAACGTGGCAGAGGAATAGGTACACAGGGAAAGCAGGTTCCTTCTCTGACCGTGTCGCACGCCTGGGAAGAGCCCTGTCTGAGAAGTGTTAGGAGCACCATCCCCAAAGCAATTTTATCCATAGTGACCCCAAAAAAGCTTTTAAATTACACCAGCATATACCTGCAGAATGAAATAATGGGGAAGTTGAAAATATCTTTTTCAGTAATCCATTTGAAAGAAGCCAACACTTCCCGGTTGGTCATCCTGCCACGTTTCTATTCAGCTTAAAATTCACCTTAAAATGGCTTTTAGAATGACTACCAGTCACTAACTTTCCCAGTGTTTCATTTTACTTTGACTTAAATGTTTGCTACTGCTGTGCCTTGCTATGCAGGCCTTTCAATAAAGAGGAGATTTTGACCTGTGTTGTTGTAATGTGGTTTTGCTTATTTTTCCATCGCGTTCAAGTGTACGGGCAATCTGCATGGTGTGTAATGGAAAATTAAATCAGTTTGACAGTACCAAATGTTATCCGTACACCTGCCTGCTTTTGGCACCGTTCAGCAGCTTTACTGCTCTTCCTAGTGAGGGATGGAAAAGTCTGGTAGAGGCAACTTTTTTAATGACGTCAACAATTAAAAATGAAATATTTTAAGTCAAATTTTCACGTTTTCCTGCTGGTGCACCGCTTCCTGCTGGGTGTGCTCGCAGCCTGGGCAGCGTGGAGAGCAGAACTTTCTGCTGTCCGTGTGTTTTCATGGGGAGCAGAAACCCATGGGGCTGTCACCTTGTCCAAAATCTGGGTTTGGAGAAGTGTTTGAGGGTGACTCTAGAGGAGAGGGATTTCCTGGTCACCAGCTGATTCTGCAGATGGGCAAACCTGACAAATCAAAGCCTACTGTCATCGTTAAGAAATGTAATTAAGCATTTTCTTATGCTTATGGAGTTAGCCATGATTATGGGAGAAGAATTTTTCCATTTTTGCATGTATGTTTGAAGATGTTGGATATAATCAAATTTTTTAATTTGTATACAAAATGCAAATAAAATATGTTGTATTTTAATTCTGGCAGTGTTGAGCTGGGCCAAAGTTCTGCAGTGGTGCTGTCCATTTGCGTTGTTTCCCTCTCACTTCTTAAACAACCTCCATTTCAGAGAGTTCTTACATATTTTTGGCAAGCAATCATCTGATCGGCTGTGCTCGTGGATGCCCTTGAATCCATTCGCAAGGCAGGAAGGGGTCCTCCGGAGGCTGCCCAGTCGGGTCCAGCGCTGGAGCAGGGCCAGCCCTGCGGTGGGTTTGTCCTTGAAGGTCAGCTGGCCAGGGACCTCGTCCGGCTGGGTGCCAGCCTCTCCCAGGGAGAGAGTCGGAGAGAGGATTTTCGCTGGTGTTATCCTTAATTGTGTTCTGCTTTTCAGACTCTGACTTTTGCGCCGGTGCTCTTTTTTTTTTTTTTTTTTAACCACAAAAACTTTTCCCAACCAGAACTTCTCCCTGAATCCCACAGCGAAGAGTTTGTGGCTTAAATGTGTCTTTTGCGAAGATTAATTCTGAATTATTGTCATCATGGCACAGCGGTGTCAGAGCCCCGGTGGGTGTGAGCAGCACTGATTGCGTATCAGAGCTATTGTTTCTGCTGCAGACAGGGGAGAAACGGAGGGGGCAAGTACGCTGCAGGACCTCCAAGATAATGCCTTATAAATAAACACCTAAATTTTGTCTGAAGTCGCAGCACAGGATGGCATGGAAGACTGGATGCTGACCGTGTTATCTACAGATTGCTGCCAACAGCTTTTGGCAATGCAGTCTCTAAATTGGAACGCTGAAATGATTGCGAATTGTCTGTTTCAGTATGGATCCTACAGCTGTCTGGAAGACGGTGGAAGGAGAGTTTAATCAATGTTTGTTCTTGTCAATGTACTGATTGGGTTTTCATGCAAGGTTCTCTTTTGTGCTTTTTTTGGTCAAATTTTATTTGAAATTTGTTTGCTGTGCTACACGGTAGCTCCAGTGGAAACATGAGCATCCGCCAATGAGGAGCTTAAATTTAGGCCATGTTGTAGAAATCTGAGAGTATTTTTCTGTTTGGATAAAAATGTTTTCTGTGTTTTCCTCTGCTGCTGTTGCTGCTATGGGATGCTTTAAAACAAGACTCCAAGATGTTTGCTTTCCAAAGTGTTGCTGTGCCCATTCGGTCCTTCATTTGTGCTCCTCTTTGGTCACGCTTTGGTGGCTGCAGCCAGCAATTCCCGGTCAGCTGGAGCCACCACACTGATTTCTGAACTCCTGATCCTGCAAAGCCTTATCTTAGCTGCATGTCTGATAAAACGGGGCTTG
Organism: Fratercula arctica; assembly: GCA_947846985.1. Classification (NCBI taxonomy): domain Eukaryota; kingdom Metazoa; phylum Chordata; class Aves; order Charadriiformes; family Alcidae; genus Fratercula; species Fratercula arctica. Next base: position 1,691,869 of record CANTUZ010000008.1, on the reverse strand, counting down.
TGAGATGAGGGCGTTTTGCTGTCTTGTTTCTTCTCCTCTGTTCTGTTCCCGTCACCACCCCAGAAGAGACCTCTGGAGCCCACTGGGCGGCTTTGGTGGAACTGGAAGGGTAGAGCTTGCAGAGACAGGGGGGTGGCAGAGGAGACAGTATTTTTCCCCAGCTTGAAGGGAAAGCTGTTGGGTGATCTCAGCTCTTACTGCAGAACAAAAAATTCACATGGGAAGTGTTAGGAATGCCCAACCGCTGGAAAGCATCCAAATTTGCCCTCTGTTATGCATATATATATATACACGCACATATATATATTCTAATATACATATATGTATATCAGCAGAGCACCTCACATCATGTATGCTTATAGGAAGCTGTAACACTAAACGGAGTGGTTTGCTTAGTCTTTGCCGTACCTGTTAAAACAGTACTGTCTTCTAGAGACTAAAGAAAGGAGTCCACCATGGGTAAAGCCTTGGAGTTCATTTGTTTTAATGAATTTTGCTGTATTAATTAGCATTCTGATTTCCTTCTGCAGGGACAGGCAGTTCTTTCCATATGATCTGTGCTGTGGCAGCCCTGAACGGTGCGGTGGCTGCGCTTGTGTTTTATGGTACCCGGCGTGGTGACTGAATGACAGCTGCTGACACTGGACGATGCACCCAGAGCCTACTGATGGGGTTTGGTGTCTTGAGTAACACCGGAGAGAATGGTGGTTCAGGTCTTAAAATAAAATAGTTTGCTCTTCCCCGTGTATTTCAGACTTAGAGATGAAGCCTTAGACATAGTGGGTGTTACGTGTAAGAACAAAGGAAAGGGGACGTATGCTTGCCTGCAAAATAGGACTGTTTCTCTTCTGGAAAAACAGTGTTTCAAACCCAGAGGATATTTTTTGGCAGGTTTTCTGTCTGTACTTCTAGCTGTGCTATAGACGTGCAAGTAAAAGGAGACAAAACTAATTTGCAATTAAAGATATTAATGAAGTCCAGTAACTTTTTTTCTCCACTGCTCTTGCTGTTTAAATTATAGCTGATAAAAATCAGCAATTTTTAATTCATGTAGGCAAATACTTGGGCTCTCTGATATTTGTACAGCACAGTTGTTGGTTTTTTTTCCTAACACTGCAGAGAAGTTATTTAAGCATTTTTATTGGATTCAGAGAAAATATGATATATCTGATTTTAGAAGTTACTCCTTCTTATGTTTTTTATAAGCAAGCTCAATCTTTTGTGCAAACTACTTGATGTTGTATTTACCTGCAAGGCATGCAGCTATGTGCAGCCGTTATTGAATATGCAAAAATATTTGCGCTAAGAATATAAGAAGATTTTGACAAAGAGACAAAGGATAAAAATGCTGCTCTGTTCGTATAGGCTTAAATCTTTTATATATTCATGTGCTTTGGAATTTTTTTGGCAGTGTACACACTGAAACGCTGCAGAAGTAACTATTACAGGAGGTTTTGTTTTCATGAAGTATGTAAAACCGCTAACCTTTTCTGCAGTATTTTTTTCATGCTTTTAGAAGACCAAGTCTGACAGCCAGGTATGGTGCAGTGCTGGATGACGGAATTCGGTTTGTCTCGCTCAATTTGCTTAATATAATCTATCAGAAAAACATCTAGTTTATATAAACGTAACCCGGTTGTATGTTATAACTAACATTGTGAAGAAACATTCACTTCTAAGTAGATCTATATGATTTCAAAGTCAATATTCTTAAGAATTTACAATCGTTATATTTAATTTGATAAATATCACAGTTGCTGACTGTACACTGGAACCTGTTTCTGTCTGAAAGCACATGCCTACGGAATTGAGTTTTCATTATCTAAACCTGTACCTATAGCTGGGGTCAAATGCAGCGTTTTCCTTTTTTCATTTTGCACTGCCCAGAAAACACTGTAGATGTGAATATTGTGTGTTATATTAATAACCCGTATTTTCTGACCTGTGTTGTCGCAGAATGTTGTTGGTCTGTTTGTAGACACTTTTGCAAATGCTGCTGGCAGGTGGAGCAGTTCAGCGTTTTCACCCTGTGTCCCTCAGCCGCATGAAGCTTTCCTTGGTTCAAACCCATTTTTTTGTCTCGAATTATTCAAGGCCATAATGCCCGTGTTCTCCGCTCAGGGCGGCGGTGGGGTCTGTGTACACAGCACTAGCCTAATCGGGGTAGTGGTTGTTCTTGGTTGTAGAAAGTCCGATGTAAATCTCTCCAGCTGGTGCGGGTAAAGCGGTCTCCTTAAATTACGTTACATTGGAAATTAAAACTCTTAATTAAAATGGCCATATGAAATAGAATAAATATGTCTGTGATACAGCGCGTATGGCAGGTGGGCCAGTTTGGGGGACTTTATGTTTATTTTAATGCCTTCTCCTGTGTGCCGTGTCTGGTGCAGCCACCGATGGACTAACAGGCACGGGCGACTGCCAGCTGCCAGCTCGGGGAGGACTTTGCAGCTGAGCGGCCAGCTAAAATCCAGGTAGGCTGGAGATATAACCTGCTCCGTGACTCGCCCTCAGCTGGGAGGGAAGGCAAGATAACTCATTGTTTCTTCTCAAAACTGCTTACCGGCAGCTAGAAGGTCCAGCGTCTGCCCAATTTGGTGTTGAAACTCTAGTAAGAAGATCCTGAAGTTCCCTTCTGAGCTCTTTTGGAGGCAAACCCTACAAAGCCCTGTGTGTTTGCAATGACGAATGCAATGACCCCAGCTCCTGCTCTCCAGAGCGTTTCATGCAGAAGGGGCACGGACCTGCACTCTGAGAGTCAGGCTTGCTTCTTGTCTTGTGAAAAGTTCAGAAGGAAGTGAGATCTCTACGTGAGACACTTATACTTTCCTCTTGTACCATCCACATTCTCCTAGTGTCGCATGAAATAGGTGTGACCCTTCCCTTTGTGCCTTTCAGGGTATTTTTGGATTCCTGTTGTTGCCGTCCAGTGAAGCGCGGTTCCTTCAAAGGACAAGTAGTTGCAAAGTTTTAGTCGGCAGAGACAGCTTTAGCCAAAAGTGCCCAATTCTCTTGTATGTCAATCCCTTACATGTTTGCTCTTTGTTACACGCAGCTTATTACAGCTCAAGAAAGAAAAATAAAAAGTACACAGGTGAAGTGGGCTTGATTAGTATCACTGCGTAATGAGGTGGCTGACCAGGAAAAAGAGCTTTATTTAAAATGCAGCAGCATGGGAGGGTAAATTGCCATGCTATTAAAAGGCTGTGCTGGATTTTTTGCTTTTATTAAAGTGCCTGGGCACGGATCGCAGTTGTATCGAGCACAAGCTCGCTGAAGAGGCGAGCTTTCTTTGAATTAGGCTGGTGGTCGGGTAGCGGTACCTTTCCCTCGCTCAGACCCTGCCGAGAAAGGTGTTGCAATTATTGATCCTGCCCCCCCAAACCCGCAGCCCCCCCCTGCCCCCCGCCTTCAGCTTCCCATCCCAGCTCCGCTTTGTGCTTTACAGGGGAACTGTGAAAACCTGTCTGTCAAAGAGCGTTTCTTCAAAGACGTGAATAAAAAGCAGCCATAATCGCAGCAGGTATTTTATGACTGACAGCTCAAATTAAAAACGTATAAAAATACATTTGTATTAATGCATGCAATGTCTGTGAAATCTTATGCTGCGTTTTAACACTTGTTATACAAAGCAGTGAAACAAGGTCTGTCCTGTTCCTCCTCCAGCTGTTGATGTCATGGGTGGGAAAACAAACTGCTGCTCCCGTTTCAACTCTCTTTTAGCTATTGCCAATTTGAAGAATTTGAAATAAATACATTTTAAAGTCAATGGGATTTTTGCAGGACCTGGTTCATTTAATTCAGAAACTATTCCTCTGAAGCAAATTGTGTTTTGGAACTTGGCAGGACTGTTGCTGGAGCACAGGGAAGAGCTGGGCTGCTGCGGGGAGGAAGGCAGCGGTGCTTCTCCGAGGGGCGATGGGGACAAAGCTGTCCACGTGCGGTGAGGCTGGCCTGCAGAGCGGGTACAGCTCCCTGGCGACAGAACTCCGCACGGTGTTTTTCCATCTGGTTGTCCTTAAGTAGACTGCAGAGTGCTTGGACCCTTTTATAGCGTGATTCTGAAGATGCTGCGTGGTCTGTGGCTGCATTTTGTAGGGACAGCCCCCCTGGCACGCACCCTTGTGCCCTTCTTTCCGAGCAGAGGCAGTTTTTGGGTCTGGCTTTAAGCTCTCTCTCACCACCCCGCCTTCTGGAAGCAGGGGGCACAGGCAGGCGACGTGCTCCAACTCCGTGCCACTGAAAGCGTGTCGAGAGGGAATGCAATCGTCCTTGGCTGGCATTGTCCCTTCTGGCTTCTTTTTTACTCATTTGCGGATCGAAACGTGGTCTTTCAGGGTCTTTCAGCCCTAGTCGTTCCACACAGCGTCGTCCCCCTGGACGTGTCTGAGACACCTTCGGTGTTCATAGGTGATTCACTATTTCTTTATTACACAGTGTGTGAAATCGTTCCCTGCGCTTCCTAGAGCATGCGTAACACCCACTGGGGATTTTTTAAAGTTTATTTTTAGCTTTTCCAAATAATTCACAGATTTGGATTAAATTTCACTCTATGTAGCAATTTAAAACAGTTGGTGTGTGCTAAACGTCTGTCGCGGAAAACCGTGACCTACAAAAACTGTGTTATAATATCCTAAGCAATGAATTATTCAGATGTGCTCACACATACTGTAGATGCAAGAGTGGCTTCGGAAATCCAGACTGAGCTTTTGATCCCATCATTCCTCCCCTTCTGGCACTTGGCCTGTGCTATACTCGGGGAAAAGGCTACAGAGGCCACATAAAACCACGTGGAGTAAACCACGGAAAGAAGATGGAGAAAAGGTAAAGTGGTTATCATAAAGGAATGATGCTCCAGGATGTTGCATACGGAGTCTCTGCTCGCTGCCTTGGGTCATAATGGACATGGAAAAGAGGTTTTTTTGGAGAAGGAATAAAAATAACAACTGTAAATGCAGTTGCAGCATTTATATAAGCGAGTTTCCAGCCACTGCTGCCATGAATACATGAAACGGGATCAAACTTTATGCCTGAGGATCAGTTCTTTACCGGTGAAATATTAATATATGTTATAAAATAGTGAGAGTTCTAAGTATGCATCTCAGAGTTAGGGAGCTGCCACGTTTTTTAGGGAGAACGGTTCAGAGTGAGGACAGCAAATGAGTGCCTGTGTTGACTTTATGTGAGGAAAAAAATGGACATTTCACGGCACTGCTGTCCCTGAGGAGCTGGTTTATGTGTCTCATAACAGAGATAAGAGAGCGAAATTTTTACTCTAGCTTCTCCCACTAATTTAAAAGCAAAACCTCATTAGGCAGAGGAGCAGAGGCTGGCGAGGTGTTTCAGCAGCATCTGGCAGAGACGAGACAACTTCACCAAGCCCACCGTTAAGACAGGCGGCACGTCAGTGGGAGTCGTGTCCCACCGGGGTCTGGGCAGCCTTGGCTCCCGGCGCAGGGCTGCAGGTATTCCCCACCCTCCCTGGAGTGCTGCTTCCTCAGCGCTCCTCAGCACCAGCCACCGGCAACGCGGGGACTCCCAGAACGCTGCTGCCCGTAGCCAGCACTGCAGCAGACACCTGCGTTTTCCACAATTTATACGGATTGTGGGAAACCGCGAATTTAGCTGTGGAGAAATCGGCTCACCTACGAACTTCTGACTCGGTGCCTCGGCAGTCAGCCTGCTAACGGGGCCTGTGCGAGGGACTGAGCGTGGAAGCAAAGCAAATGACTTACTAGTAAAATATTTTCTTTAAATAGACTGTTACCTGTAATGTACTGTTCATTTTACTTTTGTAGAACTTGTAAATGTTACCCTTTTTTTTCTTCTTGAAACGGGACTTGTTACTTGTTTTGATTTGCTTTTTTGTAATTGACTGCACTGTGTGAGAACAAGCAAATTGTCCTCAAAAGCCGCAGGTAAAACAAGCGATGCTATTTTAGCTAATTTATTCATCAACATCACTCTCTGCAAGTTCACTGCCAACTCGAGGAGACTTTCTTGTTCTTTCAGCCATTCAAAGCAGGTCTTTGCTGTCCTGCTTTGTCAGCGGTGAAATATTGCGCGTGTCTATTTTGAGATGCCTGCTGGTTTATTTTTTTTTAAGCTGTAAGAATGCATCACAAAAATACCCAGCGCATCTAGTGCAAAGTCTTGAGAACCAATGGAAATCTGCCCGCAAGAACGCAGCTCTTGGCGATGGAAGGCAGCCGTGCCGCTGGCCTGAAACCTCACCCTTCTCCCCATGGAGCGGTGTAGGTATCCGGCGGTGAGAGGCACCAGCAAAGCCCTGCTGCTCCCTTTCCCTGCTGGAAAACGGGTGGTGCTGCCATTTAGCCGTGGTACGGCCGCCGGCGGCAGCAGACGCTCAACGGGATTGGCAGCGCTGCGAGAAGTGCAGCTGCCCACTCCAGTCTTGCACTAAAGATATCGGTACTAGGGTCTTGTTTTTACGGGACTGATTGTACTACCCGTTTTCTTCACTTCTGTTATGAGCAATGTGCATCCTGTTTGTGGTTGTGAGAGTGGCCCGAGCGTCAGCTGTGGATGTGCCGCTGCTGATACCCCCGCGGTCACTGGGGGCTGCCATGGCCCCCAAGGGCAGCGACAGCCTGGGGGGGGGGGGCTCATCTGAAATATAACCTTTTGCCCAGAGAGCTGGAGTCTTTAAATTTTCTTGCTAGACTGCAACATGTCATTCTACTACCACATTTTATTGTATTAAGTACAGGCTGCTAGACCAAGTTCATGTATACGTATATTATCAAATAGCCTTTTGTCAATGCCGACTTCAGTCACATCAGGACCTAGAGACAGTCTCTGTGTTGCAACATTCATTTTCCTACTATTTGACTGACTTTTGGGGCAGTAGTGGGGAAAGCTGGGTAAAGGAAGCATGCGCCTTCCATCACAGCCTGCAGCGGCACCAATTTTGTATTTTTTTGTTTATTTTTTCAAAGAGAGAGACTGCAGTAACAAGTAAAAGTAAGTTTACAAAGGTCTACTAAAATACTTCTTATTTTTTTAATGACAGCTGAGACAGAAATCTATTATTAATTTGAAATGACTTAAACCCTATCTAACTCAGTAGTTAAAATGCAATTTGCTGAGTCTTTTACGCTTTTGATCTAAGTAAATAGAAACTTCTATTGTTCTGGGCTTTCATCTAAATATACTACCATTTTTAATGTGAAAAAGTGATTCATCTGTGCCATTAGCATTTAAGAAATTTTAGTACTGATGCTTGTACAACAACATTTAGTAGTACTTTGTGTTGAAATTATATATAGGTATTAAATGACTGCCTGAAGGCTGCTCTTTGCGTAAGAACGTCTTCAAAGCCCTGCCAATGGGGTGTAGTTAATGGCCACAAGAGGCTTGTGACGTGGCTGGTGAGTGCGGTGGCTGTTGTGGCTCCTGGCTGCCCTGTCCCCAGCCCCGCTCGCCCGCTGCCCCCCTCCTGGTGACGGGGCTGCTGGGCTCGGGAGAAGCAATCCGGCCTATGGTGCCACCAGGGTGACCAGCGGTTTTCTCGGGAAATAATTACGAAAGATGTTTTATTTGGCTTCTCTTTGGTCTTGCAAGATTTTGTAACTGTGTTTAAGAACACTGTTTTACAGTGAAACCAAGCTCCGTGCGTCCCTTGGTGTGCCAATACAAATAGGTTTTCTTCTTTGGGAACATGTAAGAGAGGGATGAGAGGGAGCGGTGTGTCTCATTATCGTGGCCATAATCTGATTTCTTAGGAACCTCGTAGAACTCCAGCGTGGGGAGGGCTGTGCAGCGTATTACAAGGTAAACAGTTTGTGGGAGGAGCAGGAGGTGAGGGAAAATATGACAATGGCCTTTTCTCTCCCTGTCTTTCTCTCTTTCTCATTCCCCGATAACCTGAACCGCGTGTAGTAGCGTCACTTCTGCTGAGCTGGCTGGCTGCTTTGTTGGCCGGTGGGTTACCGGGGGCCAGTGGCACACACAGACCTCAGGAGGGTGGTGGGGCAATATTTCATGTGGCACACCACGAGGGGACATGAGGGCTGACACGAGCGCAGGCGACGACCGCTTTCCACAGCTGAACCCGCGGTGATTTTGCTAAATACGGCTTTGGGATTGTATCCCACCTCCTGCCCAGCTCGGTGGTGAAACGAGGGGGCTGCCGCGGGTGCGGGAGGTCACCCCGCAGGCACACTGCCCTTCGTCCCGCCTGCGGGACCATGGAAGCGCCCTTCCCCTTCCGGAGCGCACCGCTCGCCGGTTGAGCCCCCGAAGTTTCACAACAGGCTTTGGAAGCGATACAGAAGGATTGTGCTCTGCTTTTCTCCGGTTGCAATGTGGCCGAGTCCCGTCTGTCGGCTCCCTGCTCGTTTTTAGCTGAATTCCAGCGGCGCTTCCACTCCTATCGCACAAAGGACCATTGAAACCAATTAAAAAGAAGGAAAAGAAATTAGCAATCTGCATACCTTAGTGGCATCCATGGCAACAATTTTCCACTGGCAATTAGGTAGACTCAGGAGACAATAAGAGTGTTTATCGTGCTAAAGGAGACAAATAAAGACTAATAGCCACCTTTTTAATAATGCTTTCCCCTTACATCTCCCATTTTTCCTGGATTCATGATTTATATTTAGGAATGTGTTATCTTGCCGATTGGCGGGTTTTGTTCAGATACTCATCTTTTACATCTTTCTGGCGTCTGGTCAGTGTTATTTCTGAAGGAGAATTTCATAAGATGCGTACCCAAATCCGCTTTGTCTACTTGAGTGACAAAGCACTGGCCTGATCGCAGAAAGTAAAAGCTGCACGTGAAGTGTATGAAGTGAAGTCAACAGCAGATACCAACATTAACGCTCGTTTCTCTTGATTGTTTCAAAGAAGGCTGTGTCTTACCTACTGAGCTGGACAGATGTGCTTGTCACAACCATTATACCTGCGAACCGAGCTGAAACCCCCCCAAAAAGATCCAAGTAATCTGACAGTAAAGGTTCCCCACGCCGTCACCCTCTCCCCCGTCCAGCCCTCCCGGGTCTGACCCAGGTGTTGCTCAGCCCCATCCATCCTTGGCAGGCGCGATGGGCGAGAGGGGGAAGGCTGGCGAGCGCAGAGCTGCCATCCCACCGAACGCAGCTAATGGGGCTTCCTCAAAGGCATTTTCCTGGTTTGTCTTTTTTTTTTTTTTTTTTTTTTTTTTTTGGAAAGCAGAGCGGGCAGGGAGTGTCGATTTTCTGGGATCTCGGCAGCACTTTTTTCCACGTCCATTGTTCATTGCCACAAAAATCTTTTTCTTTGCTAAGTGCATCTTAGGTCCGGGATGGTCTGTTTTTCCAGACCAGAGAGCTTTCGGCTCCCGCTGCCTTGGGGCAGGGGTGTGCAATGAGGGGCTGGGTTAGGGACCCGCGCGGGGCAACTCTGAAATTAGGAAATGACAATTGGGCAGAAAAATCAGGCGATCCTCTGCTTTCATCGGCACTGTACGCACTGCGGCACACAGGACGTATTTTTTTTTAATAGCATAGCCCACAGTTTACAGCGCCTTCAACTTTCTAAAGATCTCCCTTTTGGAAATAGCTCCTCTGCTAATGCCAGGACACTCATTTCATTAAGTCTTCTTAACATAAATACTGAGAAACTGTTATTTTTTGGCAATGAACGATTCATAACAGAAAACTATCACTGCAGTCCTTGCAAACGGTGATGCTTGATTAGAAGGCTCAGGGTCATCAAAATGATGGAAGTGGGTGTTCTCAGGGTTGCTAAGTCCTACGGAGAACAATCAAAAAGTCAAGTTATGAACCCCCAATTAGCTGCGGGGTGAACTCCTGATGAAAATGAGGCATCCAAACTGCCTGCAAGTGTGTTCCCCAAGGCTTTGTATAATGAATTGCTCAGTGCTTTTGTGCTCTGGCAGCACTCTTGGCTTGCTGAGCCGCAGAGATGCTACGTGGGTGCTGGATCAGAGAATATAGGTTGTGCTCCTTGCTTACGCTGTTGTGTCACAAGGAATATAGAATACCGAACACTCGTTGCGGAGAATGGCAATTATCATTTCTCCCACTCCTCCAGAGCTGGGGCCAGATGGCAGCGGGGCTGGGCGCGCTCGTTTGCTGGAGGTGCATTCCAAGCGGCTCTTGCTCCATTCGGGCACCGGCCCCGAGCACGCACAGCTGGGCTCTCGTCCCTGGGAACCGAGGAGAAGGCGCCGTACCGATCCCGCGGAGCGGAGGAGGACGAGGGGTAAATACAGAGGGCAGAAATAACCCGAGCAGGCTGAGGGAGCGCAGAGGTGAGCAGCAGCAGCTGCGGGCAGGGGAGCTGCTGAAGGACGCAGCAGCGCTCGTGTCAGTCCTCGTTTCCCCTGCTGACGAGCCCGTCTGCAATATTTGCATCGTGTTTACACCCGTTTTAAGCCATAGCATCGCAGTTTAGGCTCAGCTGATAATGCGGGCATTATGCTTAGTGTTTCTCCCTAAAACATGCCAGGAATAATGTTATTAACTAACGTTACTATCAAGCCAGCACAGCCAGAAGGCAAAGCGCGACAGCAGGAGACGCGTGCAAGATAATTATGCTATGTCTTAATAAACTGACTGTATGAGCAACCTGGGCTGGTGGGAGGTGTCCCGGCCCAGGGCAGGGGGTTGGAACAAGGTGGTCTTTAAAGTCCCTTCCAACCCAAACCATTCTGTGATTCTATGATTAATACCAGGCTCCGATGCCTATGTCTAAGCCGGGAGTGCAAATGTACCCTGGGAAAATGACTCTGCGCCTGGTCAGGATTGATGTCCCCTGGTGTACAACTTTACTGAGAGCAGCCCCAGCCTCACCCACCGGAGATTTATGAATTGCTTGGGGAAAAAAAAAAAAAACCAACTTAAGAAATTACTGGAAATAGAAAAAAGTGCTACAGTTGTTGAAACGTCTGGGACTTTTGGCGTTGATTTAAATGGCGTGAGGGTGTTGCCCCACGATGCTCTCCCAAGCACCTTGAGAATACCTCACACAGTCTGAAGTAGGGCTGTAGTTATTTTTAACTGCATGACTGCTGCTCATGTACAATACTCGCATTTTAAAACAAGGTCCAAAAGGCTTCTCATCAATAGCCCTAGGACTTGTTTAGCACTTACAGCAAATTTTTGGGCTGTGGAGAACCTAAAAGATCCAAAATAAATCTTTCTTTACAGGTAGATGATGCACATCTTTATGCCTTCATAATTCACCGTAACAATATCAAACGATTAGAGCAAGCCCAATCACTTATTCCTGGAAAAAGCTATTCATAGGAGAGATCACCATCACAACTTGTTTATTCCTTTGCTTCACATAGACAATAACATGAGGTAACACAACAATAACCAGAAGAAGCAGGTGGGAGAAGGTCCCCCAGGCTTCTCCACAGCCTGATGTGTAGGGCACCTTGCTGCGATGGAAAAGAGCTCCGTGTACATCCCTGCAAACGGGGCTTGGGAGTGGGGGCTGCGGGGTGTAGGTGGGTGCTCTGGCCACACCACAGGACTTGGGTCCCTGTTTCTCTGGTTCTGCCATCCTCATCTGTCAGAGTAGCTCAGTGTACGCCCGTGAGTAAGGATTCGGACGCAGGGTCCTGGCAGAAGACCTCAGCCCGTCACCTTTCTTACAAAACAATTTTCATGGAGGGATTTATTCTCCCTTCCCCCCTTGCATATTTTTCCTTTTCATCTTCTTCCAAGCTGCCAGGAAGACCCTCTGTGTGATATTCACGAGAGAAGGTAGGTGAATAGCAACCTGCCATCTCCCATATTACAATGGATGGGCTGGAGATTTTTTGCTCACACTCTCGTTAAACCCGTTGGTGATTCTGTCAGAACTGCAAATGGTTATAGGGACAAATGTAGAGATAATCCCTTTGCTGATGAATATCCCCCAGAGAGTGGTTTATCTGCAAATTAGGAGCCTATGCTGCAAAGTGAGAGCACTCTCTCGGTCAAATCTGGGCTTTATTTGAAGATTATCTAAAGAATAAAACAGATTCTCCATTGCCTGTGTTTAACACTTCACATCTGGAGCAGCCGAGCTGTCTGAAGAGTGCTGCTGTGCTTCACAGCATTCATTACTGGGCATCATTTATCAGTGAACAATGTCCTAATTTAAACCAGTAACAGCTATTCGCATCTTCAAGGACAATTGAGATACTGGGGGTGGGTTTCTTGTCACTTTGCTAGTTTCCATGTCAAAGTGGTCCGAAGCCACAGCAAGTCAACCAGCAGAGCATCTGCTGCACCGCGAGCCGTGGCGTCCTCTGCTCTTGCTGCTAATTCAGATTCAGTTCTCACCCATGGTCTGACATAAATACACCTTCAGAGCCATACTCCAAGTTCACGTCAGCCACGCTGTCAGCTTTATGAGCAAGGATATTAATTAAAATAGCGTCAGATGCCAGCTTTATTAGTTAGACTTGTGCGCCACATAGATACGCAGGTGTGTGAGAACAAAGCCAGAGAACGCGGGCTCGCTGCATCCCACCGTGGTACCCGGGGCTGGCGGGGCTGAGCGCACGGCCACCCTCCTCCAGCTGCTCGTCACCAGCACTTCCATCGGAGGGAACTTTTAAGGGGATAGAAAATATTATATCTGGAGAGCCCGTTTATGGGAGCGCTTTAATGCTGCTTTTTATTACTATGGCAAAAAAGCAGAAAACCACCAGTGAGTGATATGACCTTTTCGTTTACCCCTGGCTCTTCCACACTGAGCTGAAATTCTTCACTGATTGGAAACTCTTGGAATGAGATCCAGAAAGTGCAATTTGGCTGGACTTCACCCAGCTAAATTCAGGAACATGATCCAAGAAACCTGGCTGATGGTGCATAGATGCCATAAACAAGTTTCTGAGAAACACGTCCTTGGGCACCTCCAAGTTCTTCCCTTGTACGTCCCCGGGCTGGGCTGAGCATTTAGGCTTATATATCCCCTGGTGGTGCTTGGCATTCAGAAAGCTAACGGCCCTGCTGACCAGGCCCTGACTGCAGGACCCGGTTCATGAGGCGTGGTTTGATCCTACCAGCACATCCTGCCTGTGCTGAACTCTGCTCCAAGTGGTGGTCGTAATGGCCATCTGCCCACCACCAGCCTAAAAGTCCCGAGGATCAAAGCCAACAGTGCCCACTGTGGGGCCAGATCCTGGGCTACAGCCCCACTCCCCTCAGGCTCTCCTGGCCCCAAACAGCATTGCCCGGAGAGCAGGTGGCAAAGTTGGTGCTCCTTGCTAGTCCTCAGGAGGGTGTTTCCTCAATGAAGGTCTGTGCTGGTGTCCCATGGGTTCACTTTTTGTCTCCTTGCTCCTTTTCCCCCTCTGTGGAAGTTTGTATGCACTCCCCTCATCCCGTGTTTCTCGTGTGTGTGTGTCCAGGGTGGCAGAACGAACCCTCACCAGATGGGCAGCATCTGCGGTGGCCGAGGACTCACTTTGCCCAAGCAGAGACTTCAGCACCTGCCAGATGTTGATGCCACCACAGACGAGAGAGAAGCTAATGTGGTGCTGGCAGCTGCCTCCCCTTCGACAAGAGGAGGATCGAGGTCCGGGGGCCGTGTCTGGCAGAAGAGGGGTTTGGGGCTCTCTGTCTGCACCCTGACAGCAGGTGGAGGAGGACAAAGGCAAATCCCACCCTGGGCAGTATTTCCTCTCTGATTGGTGCCGGCAGATTAATTGCCAGTGAAGTGTTGATGGCTGAGCACAGGGGGGGTGTGAAGGAGAAGGAGGGGCTCAGGCAGCCCCTGCTCCCCGGGGCCGCGCGTGGGGACCGGCCGTCAGAGCTCCTCAGCCGCGCTTTCCTTCCTCCAAGCATCCGTGGGGAAAAGCACGGCGTGGAGAGGGCTTTAAATACGTCACTGATTTCCAACTGTCACTCCCAGCATAGCCAGGCTGGATTTTACAGCCACCTTCGATGCGGGTGGTTTTGGAGCTCTCTTGTACAACCTTAATTTCACTCGGAGTGAAAAAAACTCCAGTGTTGCTTTTCGGGGTGGGGGGGTGGGGGGGGCTTGGCTTACGGGGAGAGGCAGGAGCGTTATGCATAACCACATCCCACTCTGAAAGAGGAGAAATCCAAGCCTTTTAAACACAAAAAGAAGCTGCTCCTTGTGCCATGACTAACCTGCCTCGAAATGCAAATTGTTTGATATTAACATCTTCATAGACTCATAGAATCATAGAATTGCCCAGGTTGGAAGGGACCTTTCAGATCATCGAGTCCAACCATCGACCTGACTCCAGAACTTGAAAACCTGGCAGAACAAATATTTTAGGCTACTCTCTGTTGGCTGATTGATTCAATTAGTATTTGGCTGTGAAAATATCTTATTGTAGGCAGACTATTTGTCTGGCATGAAATTATCTAAGTGCTTGCCCTGCTTTCACAACCATTTCCATCCAGAGCACCATTATCGTTATGTTTTATTATTTGTGGGACTAATGTGTTCCCATGTGCCTTTATACAGCCTGGTTCTTGCCTACATTGCCAGCTGACTTAATGGTGAAAACAAATGCTTCAGTTAATTTTAGGCATGTGTTTGTACTTTTAAAGACTTTCAGCTTTGTAGTGAAGGATTTAATATACAGTTACGTGAATAGGTGTTTATATGAGAGTCCAATATATACACGGTATATGTAAATATTATATGATAGTCAATAAGCTGCATTAATATGACAGTTTGGCTTAAGCTCTCCCTTTAGATGTGCTGATTTAAATGTCTTTGCAATCGATGGATGACTAATAACAGCCTGATAAATCTGATCCCCGGCCTGGATCGTGCTCTCATGCAGGTCCTGTAAATCACAGGCAGCGCCACGGGGAGCGGAGCTGCCGACAAACCCACCCCGCGGCACCACGGCATGGCATGGCGCGGCATGGTACAGCATGGCATGGTACAGCATGGTATGGCATGGCATGGCACAGCATGGCACGGCATGGTATGGCACAGCATGGTATGGCATGGCATGGCACAGCATGGCACGGCATGGCATGGCACAGCATGGTATGGCATGGCACGGCATGGCACAGCATGGCATGGCATGGCATGGTACACCATGGCACAGCATGGCACAGTACAGCATGGTACAGCATGGCACAGCATGGCATGGCATGGCACGGCATAGTACAGCATGGCACAGCATGGCAGGGCATGGCATGCCATGGCACGGCACGGCATGGTACAGCATGGCATGGCATGGTATGGCACAGCATGGCACAGCACAGTATGGCACAGCACAGTATGGCACAGCATGGCATGGTACAGCATGGCACGCCATGGCATGGCATGGTATGGCACAGCATGGCACGGCACAGCATGGCACGGCATGGCATGGCACAGGTATGGCATGGCATGGCACAGCATGGCACGGCATGGCATGGCATGGTATGGCACAGCATGGCACAGCATGGCACGGCACGGCATGGCACAGCATGGCACGGCACAGCATTGCATGGTACAGCATGGCACGGCATGGTATGGCACAGCATGGCACGGCACAGCATGGCACGGCATGGCACGGCATGGCACGGCATGGCACGGCATGCCTGCTGAGCTGGGCACGGCACCCAGTGTTTGTCCCTGTCCCAGTGACGGAGGAGTTCCCAGTAGGCAAACTGGGAACTGGGAGTCCGTGCCCGAAGCCCGCTGCACTGGGGCCATCAGCGCCAGGGGCTGTGCTGGGAGCCGTGCGGGACGGCGGCGAAGGTTTGGTTTGGTTTCATTAGTCCACGCAAACCAAGCCAGTAAAACAACTTGCTGAACAAGTTCTGCCAAATTTATGTAAGGGTACCTGTGACCCCGGAAAGTTGCTTTACGGTTTGGATTGGCTTATGACTACTTATTGTCATCTGTAGTCTTTTTCACTGCTGGCTTTTAATAAGCTATTTGGTTTGGGTTTCATTTTGACTCCTTTCACACCCAACTGGAAAGCTTTGAATGCATTGACATCACCACAAAAAAGCTATTATTTTTAATTAGTTATTACCGACATCGGGATTTGACGCTGCCTTCTAGTTCCGCCTGCTTGTGTTTCTTGAGGACCGTCTCTGTGGGCTTTGGGCTGTCAAATACGAATTACTAATCTCGATCAAAGTCCAAACCAGTTCTTAATGAATTATTGAGTTCCTGGTAAAGCTGTGCATCATTTAGAAGCACAGAGAACTTGAAATCTAAGACAAAACTTAGCAAAAGAGCATGAAATGACTTACATTTTTGGTATTCTGAATATTCCAAATTCTCATTTTAATAGCGGAGAGCATAACTTTGGATTATCGATTCCATTTTTTTTTCCTTTCTTTCAGCTCCCGTACTAAATTGCAAGAAGAAAATCTGGAAAGCTGTCTTGGCGTCTAGCAGAGATCTGAATGCTGAAGAAACTCTTTGAATAATGTATTGCTGCTTTCCTGACTGATGTCCTTAATATCAACTTCCCCACACTCAGGCACGTCGAAGTGAATCTTTTTAAATATTGTATTGCAGGATGAAGTATATTAGGGCAGATATCCTGGCTGGGAGCCCGCAGATGCTCTCGGCTGCCCCGTTGAGTCCCTGCGGTACCTCGGCGCGGCTGCTTGGCCCCTCTCCTCTCCCCGATCTGCGCCCCGGGGCAGCGCCAGCGCCCGCGTATCCTGCGCAGTGTGTTGGGACCCGGCGAGGAGAAGCGTTTGGTGTCAATATAAGCCTTTCAATACCCGGTGCTATTGGTTTCAATGTTTTTCTTGCATACAGAGCAGTATTCTCTAAGAACCGAACGTTTTTTTGGAAGTGTATGTCTCAGCACTGGTGGTTATCAGCGTGCCCAGGAGCTGAGTCAGGGAGAGTTGCTTTTTGCAGACGCAGGAGCAGGGAGGGAATGGTCTGGGCCTGCAGCCACACCACACGCGAGCCTCCCACGGCAGCCAGGCCTCTCACTAATCATCTTTCAACAACTTCACAAGTTTCACTACACTTTACTGATGAGCCTTCCTTTTAGGGGCTGTATTTTATTATCTCTGGATGGATGGATGGATGGATGGATGGATGGATGGATGGATGGATGGATGGATGGAATCACCTCTGCTTTGTGTGTTTCCATGTGTTCCTGGTAATACCGTATGAATTAATAGCCCAAGCTCTTCAGCTCTGTGTCTTCATGATCCCTTGGTGACAGGCAGCCATTGCTGTGGAGTTATTCACACCTCCCGCTTGTAAATATCTTCACATATAAAATACATCTAACAAAGTAAACAATAAAGGTATAAAATAACCGAGGAGAAAATATTAAGATATAAAATAATCCAGGCCCTAACCCCTCTATATCTGGATCTGACCTGCGCAGAGCAAAGTGCCCTGTGTAGCCCGTTGTGCTGCCGTCGGCTGGTGGAAAGGGATGCCAATTTACACCAGGGATGCCCTCTTGGGGAAGTCACTGTGGATCAGAGGGGGGTTTTATTCCTAGGGATTCCAGGTCTGGGATTGATTATATCAATGGTTGAGTCTAAATCACTTTGACGCCTGCTCGGGGATGAGTTGGCCCTCTTGTGTGTGAAGCTGACGCTGAGTGAGGATTTAGCCAGGCTTGTTGTGAGGTACTGTAGCAGAATAGAGAGAAAAATGGTTAATCACTGTAAGGACCACATTATCTGACCACCTGGAAGTAATCTGCAGAAATTAAAATGTTGAAAAAGAAGACAAACCACAGCAGTTAGTCCTGTTTCAGCTGCTACGGTTCTTATATTTTCTGAGCCATTAACTCGTTACCAGCTAGAACGATCTGCTCCAGTTCACTTTTCTAGGTGCCACTCTAAAAATCCAATGTCACTAAAAAGGAATAAAGTTCCATCAAGTTCTTGGGTAACATTTTCTCTTCTCACTGATTGCTAACCCGCGTGCTGGAGCCGAGTTAGGTGAGAGTACTGGGGGCATTACCTGGGGATCTCTGCCATTACCCTCCTTTGGTGCTGATGAATCTGCTCTGGCTTCTGCGGCTCCTGCCCGAGCAGGGAGCTACAATCCCACTCTGCTCAACACAGTTAGTTTCTGCACGGCTTTTCTCTTGGGCTTCCACCTTCGGCTGCTGCCTCCTGGCAGCGGTGCAGCAGCCTGAGCCCCGCTCCTGAAGGTGACCGTAGGTGGTCATCTCTTCCCTGGTGGCCTCTCCTGTCCCCAGCCCCTGAGCTCAGCTTGATTGACCCTTCCTTGGATACTCTCGTGTGAGCTGCAGATACCAGCTTTTGGTACAGAATAGGTGATGGATGTAAACCCAAAGCTTCCAAAGAAGCAGGTGGGCAGGGTGCTATTAAGGAGTGATTTTTAACAAGCCTTCTGTTGTTTTCTGTCAAACTTACTATTTCTGGTAGGTTTGCCCCAACTTTTAGATAGCAACTCTACCAAAAACATCTAATATTTTTAATTCTCAGTGCACCTCACCTCTTATAGCCAGCTTCCACAGAAGGAGACCAGTCTGCTTATTCTGCCATTCATTCTTCAAACGCTAGTAAAACACAAGAGCTTGGAGATCATCAAGAGATTAAATCCACCACCTTTTTATGAGAAACGATTTATAAAGGACTGTAGGTGTGGAGACTGTCTAGAAACAGGTCATGCTTTGCCTTAGAAAGTGGGCAGCCTGTGGGTCTAACTTTATGAGCTCTTCATGCATGTCCTGAACTCCTCAGTAAACCGTGCAAGCAAAGTCAGCGTGACCCGCACTTAAATAACCAGATTGTGCCTCGTATAACGGGCCCTCGAAAGACAAACTGTGATTCTACATCCCCTCTGGCAAGCTTAACCCTCGAGACTAGTGGAACAAGTACAGCCATGCACTTAGTGTCAATAATTTATTTGTTCATTAGTGCATATGAATCTGGATCTCATTTAAAATGATGCTTAACTAAGTGACAGCCGTTCTTCTGAGGAGCAGGTGATGCGGATGCTTCCGGCAGTGCGTTGCAACTTCACTTACCGGTGCCTGCAGTAATTCCTGCTCCTTTAGTACGTGGCCTTTCGTAAAGGACCAGACAACTTTGCCAACTAGGTAATATCCCACTGATTTTGGCTGAAATCCCACTTCACTGGCTGCAGGACTGGGGACTTCAGTCTGTGATGTTATCCAAAGACTTGAGGGTGAGAGTTTTTTCTTCCCTTGGTAGTCATTTCTCTCTTCGGTGGGTGGCCAGTCTGGTCCAGCAAGTCGGCTTTGTCTTTCACGTACCTGTCTTTGAAGGCTGTGTTTACATTTTGCCTTTGTGCAAGCAAGAATACTGTAATCCTAACAGAGATTTACTCCATGCCGAGTGCATGAACACCATGCCATTTACAACATCTGATACCACACATGCTAGAGTTAGCTCTGCATGGGTATATACTAAGGGGAATATGCCCAAAAAGAAAAGAAACCACGGAATTATAGAATGGTTTGGGTCAGAAGGGACCTTAAAGCCCCCCCAGTGCCACCCCCTGCCCTGGGCAGGGACACCTCCCACCAGCCCAGGTTGCTCCAAGCCCCGTCCAACCTGGCCTTGAACCCCTCCAGGGATGGGGCAGCCACAGCTTCTCTGGGCAACCTGGGCCAGGGGCTCACCCCCCTCACAGCAAACAATTTCTTCCCCACATCTCATCTCAATCTCCCCTCTGTCAGTGTGAAACCCTTCCCCCTCGTCCCATGGCTCCCCTCCCTGATCCAGAGTCCCTCCCCAGCTTTCCTGGAGCCCCTTGAGGGCCTGGCAGTGGCTGGAAGGTCTCCCCGGAGCCTTCTCTTCTCCAGGCTGAACCCCCCCAGCTCTCCCAGCCTGTCTTCATAGGAAAGTCACAAACCGAGCTGACCCATTAGATTTAGGGACATGCAGAGATTTAACAACCTTTAGCATGCACAGATTTTGATGTTTGGGTTGCCAAGCAAAAATAAACTTTAAGAGGTGAAAGCCTCACGCGTATGACAGTGCCGTGGTCGCAGCCTCCCACCTCCTTGACTGCTCAGACCATTTCCCTTCCTCCTGGCCCAGCGCTGGCCTCCTCGTGCCCATTACGGCAAGGGGCTCCCTGGGAAATCAGTGCCGAGGCCTCTCTCGGCGCGCTGAGCCCTCTCCGAACGGCGTTCAGCATCTGGGCGCTGGGAAGGGACGCGCCACGGGACCAGCCAGCTATTTCCAGACCATTGCCAGTCGCTCTGCAGATAGGGTTGGCTGGGGGATTTAGGCCAGCAGCCAGGAGCAGTGGAGACAAGTAGTCAGAAAGGAATAAAGAGAGAAAGGCTGCTCTTCTTAATGAGTGCAATAAAACAATAAAAGTGCAATTATGCAGTAAAACTATTGTCATTTTGTGTTTAGAAGATAATGTACTAGGCAATAGTACTCATTTTAGCCTGTGTTTTCAGGCATCTTTTAGCGTCTGACATTATAATTACGTATTACTATCTCATTCCTGCATCTCTTCATTTCGATGGGTACTGAAGCATTGCACCAGAACGATGCCAGAGCCCGAAATTCTGTACACTCACGCGGGTCCTTAACTTGGTTTTGCTTTGCCCGTTTGTGAACATGCCCTGAGACGCAGTCCCTCCATCCGTCACATTTGTCAGGCGTCGTGATAGCACGGAGAGAAATGACGACAGCCGAAGTGCAAGACATATTCCCAATGCTGAACCCACTGCATCTATTTCTCTTGCGCATGAAATCTAGAAATTGCACATGAAATAATTTTTATCGGCTTCTTCCATACCTCATATTAACAGCATAATTTTAGAGATGTTATAAATTACGGTTTCTGTTTGATTTTGAAGTTTCCTAATTCCTGTGGTTAAATTTTGACTTTATAGGTAGAAATACAGCCAAACTCAGAATAACCTGCTTTGTTTTTCTTTTTGGCAAATGTTCTTTGCCCTCCCGCTGCCTCCCTGGTTTCCACCAGTTATTTCGGGAATCAGTTTGATGGTGGACTATTAGAACAATAGGATGAAAGGATACCTGCGCTGTTTGTGTGCATTTGTACTTAACTCAATACCATCCCCTGGCTTCAGGCGGTTATTTCTTATGCCCTGTTATGTTTTATTGTTGTAAAGTTTCTAATCTGTTTTGGACTCAGTTGTGTGAAGGGATTTCTGCTCTGGGGTGGTCTGAAATGATCACCTGGGAGTTTGACCGAGCTTCTCCCCTGTGTGCTAAAACTAAACGTTACTATTTAGATTGAAAATTTTAATTTAAAAGCTGTATCTGCACAACAGTGTAACACCAGAGGAAAGTCCTGCTTTAACTGTAACTTTAGGACTGTTGCAATGGTATAGTAATAATAATAATCATAATCTTCTGTCCTTTAGTAAAGCACCATCCTTCAATTTTTAATTGACTTGGGTCTTATTCTTAACGGTGGTTCATCTTGAACGCGGGGATGGAGTCGCTGCTTCTCTAAAGGTTAATATAAATCTGTAATGAGTGGTACAGATTAAACACTGGTGACATTCTGTTTTCCCATCTTGTATAGATAAAATATTTACACTTTAAGGGAGATCAATTTAGAAAGCAGGTGCAGCTTTGATGTTTACATCTTTTAATCAGCAACCTTAATTAACAAGTTGTTTGCTAATGATTAATCACCTGCACAAATACTGTGTGGATTTGTCAGTTTTGAAGTTACAGGCATCTTGGACATTGGGTTTTTTCACCTTAAGATGAAAAATGACATAAGATGATGATGATGATGATGATGATGATGGTGTCCTTTCAAGTGCTTGAGCTGGGAAGGCAGAGAAGCAGGACCAGGTGTTTTCCAAATACCAAGTAGGAAAGCCTGGTCGAAGTGGTGAAAGGTCTCTTCGGAAGAAACGCAGGTGTTATCTATCAGGTTTTGGTAATTGCCACGATGTTTTTAATATCATCCTCCCAGATGCAGCTTTGCGGGGAGGAGGTTGGGGGTGATCATTATCTGCACCTGTTAGTAGCTCCTCTGCGTATAAGTTAGGTTGGTGGCGGCTATTTTGTTATGGTGGCTGCTGGGCATGGAGGAGGCTGGCTTGGGCATGGCTCCTGAAGCTGGCTTTCTACATCAGCCCTGCTAAAGGTACGGCTTGGCTTTGCTTATGCTTCTGTGGGGGCTTGGAGAATGATGATGTCGAGGTATGGAGAATTATCAGGTTAGGGCGTGCACTGGATTTGAGGTAAAAAGAAAAGCAGGATGGAAAGAAGACATCAAGTGGGTTTTTGGGGGGGGGGGGAAACATGTATTTGTGCTCAAACTTCCAGGATATGCCCAATTTATTCCATTATCCGACACTATTTCCCCAAATTGTACTGCCCTGTGTTGTGTTCTCTTTCCTTCTGAGTTTTTAAATTCTGTCCATCAAGGTATGACAGCAGGCTGAGCTGCCTAATGAGAATTACAGTTTGAGGTAGGCTGTTATTGTTCTTTTGACTAGTTGAGTATGAGTTTGGTGATCTTTTTTGGCTCTGGGGGTTTCTTTTGGCCTTGATATTGTTGTTGTTTTGTTGTACAGAGCTAAGCCTTTGTTTTGCATGAAACAAGATCATGTTGGTGACTTGAAAGCTCCTAAAACAAGGATTTATTTCTTTTTTTGCATTATCCCTGGTGGGCAATGGGGGGTTTTCTCTTGCTTTCACAGCGCAAAACCTACAAATTCTCCTGTTAATGGTAAATTTCTGGGGAAACTCATTAAAGATAAACCCTCTGCTGTGCAGCTTGTAGTGGTGTATTTTTGTTATGCAGTATCCTGCCTTCTGGCAACAAAGGCTGAGGTTGGAAACTCTCTCTCTTACAGTGGTGTCATTAAGTTTTAATTCACTACCTCATGCTATGAAGTACTCTGTGGCTTCACTTATTCATATGAAGATTTTTGATGGTGATCAAAGTGGAAAAGTCTATGTCCTCCTCGATATGAATGCCCCACACGAAGCTCCCATGCTGTTAGTGACCTGACTGTTTGCAGGAGTCTGTAACTCAAATTCATTGTGTTACTAGACCGTGAATCTTATGGCTGACCTCTTGAGTGATGGGGAGGTGTAGAGAGGATTTGTGCCTGTTCCGCGGTTTTATATTGCTGTGCCTCCCATGGAATGAGTTCTAATGCTGAGTCATTGAGGAAATAAGATTTAAGGGAGGCTTTGTGAAAGGAGTGCAACGTTTCAGCAAATGTAATTATGAAATGCTTAGAAGAACAAGACACCTTAATAACAGTCTTGGGTAGAAGGGAGAGTGTCCGGATCCCCTGGAAGGCCAGGAATAGATAGCTCTGCAGTAGAGTTCTCCTATCGATTGGTTGCCCATCTCTGTGGAGACGAGAGCTTGGCGCTTACCCTCACGCAGCAGAGAGAGGAAACCTGAGCCTGGTGTGCGAGGGGCTCTCTCCGCTCTGCCTCGTCTGCGGCTGCTCGCATGCCAGAACGGGAGCTGCTGCTCCTTACACCAGGCTTCTGTCTGCTCGTCTGACGGACCGATGGCAGCTGGACCTGTGAAAAACTTGATTACTGGAAATGTAGCTTTTAGGCGTATACCCTCCACTGAATAAAATGCTGAACTGACACTAACGAGGGCACATGTACGGTAGGGAAAGAAGAAGCAGGAGTTACTGATTATTTTTCCATTATTCTATTACCAATATGTGCCTTGGCTAACTACAGCTCATCCTGTATTTCCAGACTCACAAAAAATAATCACCTGCCGCACCGTGAGCTAGGGAATTAGCCATGTTGTCTACCCAACACCTGGAGCTACCAGGTGTGATTTCCAGCATGCAGCTACAAACTTCATTTGAAGACATGCAGCCTGTGCTCTGATAGAGGTTTCCTGAGCTAGGTGCAGGAGTCTGTGGATTTCAAGTCCTCTTAAACCCAATGTTGTTGCAAATTTTTCTCCTTCATGCCACAGCAAGGAATGCTTCTGTGTTTCAGTGGGGACAAATGATCTCCTCCAAGATCTGTTTGACCAAATAATTCTGCTAGCCTGAAACTTTTAGTATTTAGGTGGTAACTTGCTGCAGTAAGCAAGGGATTTGGGGACTTGGCAGAGCTACAAGTGGAGAAGACCATTAGCCAGATGGGTCGTGCTGCCATATCTGCAAATACCACTTGGTGTGTCCTCCTCCAAGAAAGGTTTGGATAAAAAAAGTCATGTTTTCTCTTGTGCAAGCTGGCTCTGTAGAGAGGAGTGACTGCAAAGCCAAACCATAGTCTATTGTTTTCTGTTTTCAGTAGTGGTTGATGGGAAGATGTTTAAGAAAGTTGCAAGGTAGAGTAACCACAGAGGTTCTTAGTTATGGCCTGATAGGGTGACAAGGCATAAAGATGACAAAAATGTGTGTCTGTGCCATCATCCTTTCTGCATCTCTGACCCCAAACTGCTCTCTCCAAAGCAAGCTCTTGTTTCTTGCTCCACCATGGAGACGGTTCCAACCTGGAGCCTTTTATTCTAGGTAAAGAAAAGGCATGTGGCACAGTGACACAAATAACATCAGAATTTAAACTGGAAAATGTCTTGATGTCACACATGTTCATTGTGAGCATTCACTGTAAGCCCTGTTGTGAAGGACAAACTGGCTGCTGAAATGAGTGAGCCAAGGGCTAATCCTGCAATTGAAGGCTGCGTTTTACCCAGCCTGGCTCAATTGTCCGAGCGAAGATGCAGGTCCCTGATAACCAATGCTTTAGTCCCTCAATCTGAACTATCTGCAGGGGAAGGGATTGTTTTTGGAGCATTTTTGTAGTTGAATCTAAAGAGTCCCTGCCAGCTTTGGGACTGAGTCGGTCAGGGGCACAAAAGGGATAAAAGCCTTCACACAACCTGTGATTCCCAGCGTCCCACAGCTATTGTGAGTGGGATTATTCCACACTGACGCTGTGATTTCTGTGCATGAGGATTTGGTCTGTTTTAAGAGGTCACACACGAATATTAATTATCTTTAGAGCAATGACACACGTGTTTAAAATGTGCTCCTTAGCTTCTGTGTATGATCTTTTCTACTCGTTTGCAGTAATTTAAACATTGATGCCTAGCAATTAAATGTAGCTTATAATGAGGCAGGATTTCTTAAAAAAATGCATATTAAAGTCTTCAGTGAAAGTACACTTAGAGATGGATCTCTTGATACAGATCTTCTCTTTATTTCTGCTATTTAACTGGCAATGACGTATCACTTTGGCTTGCTGTTACTGGCTTTCTTAATAAGCTCTTACACTTCTGTAATAAACTGAGTCTGTAAAACAATATTTGATGCTCCAAAAGATAAAACTGGAGGCTAATTCGGTATGCATCTCTCCAGAATGGAGTGTCCTCATGCAAGAGTTCACTATGGAGTATAAAATAATTTATAGGAAAGGTAAAAAGTTGTCTTGAAAAATAGAAACCTTATATATGAGTATGCTGTCAATTTACGGAAGTGTTATTTAAATAATAACATGTCCAAGTAATAACTTTTTAGCATGTTTAGCAATTTAACTCTACAGGGTAGAGGCATTTCTGGCTGGCAAAAATGATTTTCCCCATTCCATAAGGCTTGTCAAAATTTTCAGGTCTTTCCCTCTTTCATACTTGGAAGAGACTGAGCTCTGTCGGATTCCTCTCCCAGAGCAGTAACCTGAGAAATACAGATGTAGCAGATGCTTGGGCTGGTGGTGAGAGCACTTGCTTCAATCAGCAACTTGAGCTTCCAGGCAAGATAAACTCTCTTCTGCAAGGACCTGTGCTGTATTCTGCTTTTCTCTAAACGCATGGGCGTTCTTATCAGTTCTGACCTATTACATTCTTCATTCAACAAGCTACAGCGCTTCAGTGCCAGGTTTGGGCAATGCCATGTGTAAATAAGTTGTGTCATTTTGTTGCTTACTCCTTCCAAACAACGTTTCCATCAGTAGATGTTTATAAAAATGCATTTTCCCTTTGCTCTTTGGCAGCAGAACCTGGCTGCCTGTAGCACAGGAGGGTTTTGCCCTGGGAGAGGTGAGGACGCAGACGTGCGTGCTGCGTTGCTGCTCCTCCCCAAGCAGAGCAAAAGGCCTTCTGAGGCTCCCTGGTGTTTGTCCTGAATTCCGACAAAGGGTAGATGCTCCTCTGACACCACGTGTGGGTGGTCTGTAGGCTGCTGACAGCCTGCGGAATCTGCTCCACAGACGGGGCATCCGACTTTGCTCCGTTTCAGTCGATGCGTTGTTTTTCCTGCCTCTAACAGTAATACTTACAGCATTATATTCTGACTATTTCTGCCCAGGGAGGAGGACTTGGGCTTTATCTGAGCGGTGCTTCTGAAAAGAGTCTCCAACAATTACATAATTCCTTCTTATGGTGAGGAAAGGTTAATCTTGACTCTGTTAGATTCACTGGACCTCCACACATGGCCAGCTGTTAGATTAAATACTATTGATATGACTGCTCCTGGATGTGTCCCGTCAGCGTGCTGCAGGCTCAGTGCCTGGGGCACAGCATCAATTTCTGTAGGAACCAGCTGTGAAATCACGGGGAGCTGTGACTTCACGTGGAGAAGGAAAAGATCAAGGCTTGAAGTGGAGCCTGGGTTTCATGCAAATGCCCTTTAGAACGAAGGACCTGCTTGTACCTTTGTTTGGGACATGGAAGAAACAGCTGAGATCTCCAGGCGGGATGGTGGGAAATGGATGTCTTTCTGCAGATCTTAAATGCTTGGTTTAATGTCTATGAATGGTAATAATTGAAGTGCTTCACAAACATCAAGCGTTTTCAGCACCTCAGTGAGGATGAAAACAGCGAAGGAAGTTGTCATCTCCAGAGCTAATTGGCATTTCTTGCCCCAAGTGTATCTTGAGCGTTATTCCCTTATCAGCAGTATGTGGAAGAACATTGTCATCTATCTTCTGTAGCTTTTCCCTTAAAAACTTAGTGATTCCTGCTTTTTACCATGAGGGAGAACACAGACAATTTAGTGCTGAATGGCGAAGTACCATAAGAGGCTGTGTGCAGTGAGGCAGCGGGTTGTACACAATGAAACTGGAGGGATTTTCAGTGACAGGTCAACAGAAGGGCTCAGAAAGGAATTGGCTTTGTTTTGCCTTCAGCAGCACAGCTTGTTCTCAACGGGGGGTGTTCAGAAAGGGGATGCTTTTCCCGCAAATGGGTTTTTGCTATGCCCAAGTAGTCCATGAGGAATCAGTAATATTGTGATGAAAATGCAGAAGTGGATTTGGGGAAGAGGAATGTTGGGAGAGTTGCTGAGAAATGTCCTCTTTGTTGCTGTTCCCCGGAGTTTCACGCGGCGGTGCAGGGCTCCCGTGCTTCTCCAGACCCAGCACAACCTTCGCAGATGGACTCCTTCTCTAGGGACTGGTGGGAATAGAGAAACTTGAAGGAAAGCTCTAATATTTTTGTTTTGATCCAAATGTTTGATAGACTTCAGAAATGGAGAGAAAATATTGAGGTGACTAGTGTATTTACATGTCGAATAAAGATGCTCAATGGACTTCTCTTCAGCCTGCATGGGGAAAGGAAAGGGGTGGAAGGAGAACTATGCTTTTTTTTTAATGAAGGTAAAATATTGCAAAACCTCCTTACTACAAAGTTGTGCTGAAAATTTGACTAATATACGAGCAGCTCATAGGTATGTATAACAAATACGTAACCGGTTATTTTCTGGATACTACCTTGAGTAAAGTGAAGATAACACCGTGGAAGCTGAAATACGCAGAGGAAAACAGCCTTCTGTAAATTACTGTCATATTTTTCATTTGTTGCTCGGGGGGACAGCATTGGCAGATTATCATTGTTTCAGTGGCACTTGGGGAAACTTTTTTTCAGATTGGAACTGATGTGAATCCCATTAAACTTGCTGGGAAGCATTAGATTAACTTCGTGGCTCTCTTTCACTCAGCCCTGTAAAAGGTCAGCTCTCCTCACTACTATTACTGCTTATTGCTAATTATTATTGTTCAATATGCCCGTGGGTCTGCTATCCAAGTTATTCTAATACCTGTATTGCTGAAGCATGGGGATTTGGCAAGCGGCGGTACCTTGCTGCCAGCCAGAAGCACGGGAGGGCTGGAGGAGGTGGGGTAGGTATGGCCATAATGATGAGAATGCCCTTGCATACACTAGCTATGTGCAGTTGTGCATGGATGTGTTGACCAAATTATTGGGTTTTTTAAGCAAAAACATATGGCCAAATCTTAATGTTATGTAGCTTTATGGAAGGTGATGAAGAAGTACCTCTTTATTCCAGCTGAGGTGGTGTATTTGGCACCAGCTGGGGCAGTGTAGGTGAAGGGCAGGAGACTCTAGGAGCACACACGAGTGCTTCCCCTCTCCCTCCCCTGATGCTGAGCTATTGGATCCATGTTTCTTTATCCCTAGAGCAGGAAGGCTGGTCTGTGTCCCAAAGAGCAGGTAGAAGGGCTGTGCTCCATGTGTTTTTCTCTTGTCTGCCTCTTGAGACTGCTGCGGGCACATCTGGCAGCAGCAGGTATGGCATGTCCTGCCCAATGGATCTCGCCGTGTGGATGGTATCTTGACATGAATTCACCACAGGTTGACACCTGGGGGAGCAAACACTGGTTTTGTGTCTTAAAAGGTCTCTTAATTTGTATGGAATTTTACTTTCTAGTTCAAATGAACAGAAACACCAGAGAACTTGCAGGTACCTGAAATAAAGAAAGAAGCTTACTTTGATAAGTCGTCATTCTTGTCGCTGAGTGGGAGCTTCTTCACTTGGCCCCTAAGCTCAGAGCAGGAGCAGAGGTCAGATCTGTGTCCATTGGATGTGGGTACCTGTTTCCAGCAATGACCATTTAACCAGTGAATTAGGAGTAAAATTTCATCCTATCAGCGATAAGTTATCACACTGAAGCATGAGATGTGATTTTTTTTCTAATTAATTGCATTTTAGCATGCATGAATACATGCTTCACTATAGCCTGTAAAATTAACTTGCCCCTTTTTAATACCCAGCTGCTGTGCTTGGCCCCAGCCTGCTGTGGCAAACCATTCCACATGTCGCTGGGCTGTGCTAAATGTCTCTGCTTTGAGCCTGCAAGGTGAGACCAGATTTATTTTCCCCTTTTCCTTTGCGCTAGGGAAGCTGCAGAGAACTCGTGAGGCAGCTGTGGTGAGCTAACTGCCCATCACTGGATGTGTTCATTGCTGGAGATGTGGAATTTGTGTTAGCTTCCAATTTAAATTCTGTGCTCACTTCAATTTGTGATGCTCCTTGCTGTCCAGAAGAACAAGTGTCAAGTTAGCATATACTTGACAGAGATGTTGAAAAATGAGCTCAAGAGGGGATGCTTGTGTTGCTCTTGGTGGAAATAGTTTAAAACCTGCAGGGATCTTGAAAGGCAGAGAGCTCTTGTACACCCTCTCCCCCCCTGAATAAATTTGTGACTTCAGGTCTGCAGGTGATGAGCTGATGGACATAAAACTGTGCCCAATGTTCTGCTGTTGTCATAAACCCTAGAGCTTGATGGCCAGTGGCGCTGGGCATCTGTCTGCCTTCTGCTCTTCTTGGGTCATGCACCTTGGGATGCTTTCCAAGACGAGTGTCCCAGAAAGAACGTGGTGGTGTGAAATGGCAGTGAGTGGAGGTATGAGAAGTTGGCACAGTGGTGCCGAACAGCACAGCTGATCTTTATGGTACCCTTTTCTAGACTAAGGAAAAGAAAATATTTCCTCTGGGTAGGCCAGGGCGGGGGATGAATGGTTAGTTTCTGTTGTGTTCTCCATCCAAATCACCAACTTCTGTGTACTTTCTCACTTTCCAGCCAAGAAGTTGGTATTGCTATCATTTCAGCCACTTACACAGACCTCATACTTGACTCTACATTAAAATACTCTTAGGATGTGCTAACCCTTGTGGGATCGATGACTATGCCCATTTTGATCTAGGGAAAACTGGGACAGAGAGACTGAGCTGTTTGAACGGCTGTTGTGAGTCAAGGTGGTGGTGGAAAATTTCCCAGATTGTTTTTATTCATTGAATTAAATGTTTTTCTGAGTTCCTGAAACTGAGAGGATGCCAGAATGTGGTTGTGTGCACTGAGACTAAAGGGTGGCCAAGGACCTGCTGGGCAGAGGCACTGGTGGGACTGGTGACCTGTGGCGGGCTTTGCAAGACCCCACCATGAGTGCCGTAACCACTTGGATGTTTCCTCCTGACCCTGCTGGTGGTTTATTGCTGATTTCTAGTTTCACTGGTGTGCTACCCAAGGTATTTAATAACCTCCAAAGAGGGTTTTGTAGTTTCTTTGGTACTTTGCTGCCTGGTGGCTCAGGAGAATGGGCACTTGGACTCCTCCAAAGCTGCTCCTTCAGTGCCAGCAAAGATCACTGCAGCCGCCCCTGGGGAAGGGCTTTGACTTAACGCACGGGTTGCCTCGCCAAAGGAGCAGGTGAACAGGGAGCACAAAAGACAAAATCCATCTGAGAAATGCCAGGCACAGGACAAAGGGGAGGGGAAGCCGGGGAGCGGTGTTATTTCTAAAACACAGCTATAAGTGACCTTTAAATGTTCATAGCAGTCCTAAGAAAAGCAAGAAGAAGGCGTAAAGGATTTTGTTTGTTTACCTAACTTTAGGTCACAGGGGACAGCAAGAATGATGGAATTGTGCAAAATAAAAGATCCTTCTTATAGGTAAAAGTTTTTAATAAAAAAAAATTTGTCACAGGGGTTTTGCACTGTAATATTCCATTTAGTCCAATGGATTAGATGTTGCTGCTTGGTTGCAAGCAGAAGGAGGAACTAAGTACATCACAGAAAATATCTGTTCCTGAGGATGAGTTTCTCTACAGCAAAACCTGGGTATGTCAAATCCTGTATCACCTACATATTTCACTCTACTTAAGTAATCTCAAGTCATCGCTTCCTTGTTGCTTTGGTATTTAGGCAATGAAGCCTCTGCCTTCACTGGCTTTGATTTCAAGCATTAGCTCTCACTTGCTGTGAGCTAAATTGTTTTAAGGCATGAAAATAAAATTTTCAGCTAAATTCAGTTTGCATGTTCAGTTTAACTTGTACCCTTAATTATATCAGAAGTGAATTGACAGTCATTTTTGAGGGTTAAGCGTCTTGCCCGGAGTCTTTCTGTACCAGTTCTGGCTGAGTTGGGCCAAAAGGAAGGTTTTGGGGATCCCTTGCTTCCAGGCCCCCTGCAAACTGGTGGGCTTTGCTTTCAGCCTTTTGAGTGCCAGGGTTGGTGTGACACTTGTCCCTCTGGTTAGCAGGGAAAACTGGGACTCAAAGGGTCTTTTACTGGAGCACCAGAGAGGTGAAACAAGACTCTGACATCCTGCAGGGTTCCTGACCTGCCTAGAAAACCCCAGTGAAGCAGTAGATACTGATTACTGTATGAAGACGGCTTAGGCAGTAATGAGACCCTGGTGCTCCCTGCACAGCTTTCCCTGGTGCAAGCAGAAGGGAGTGTGTGACTAGCTTGAACATCAGGTGTGTAAATGAGAAGGCATTAGAAATTGCTGGTCTTGTTTACCAAACTCTTTTGATGCTGCACGAGAGCCAGGAACTGGAGAAACTGAGTGAGCATCATGGCACCAGCAGTTGGTCAGTAGAACTGTCTTTCATCGCTCAGAAGACAGTTTTCTCTAGAGAAAATACAGATGTTTACAGTGATGCCGTCCTTGACAATGAAGGATGTGGAGAGAAAAATCTGTCCTCTTTTGGGGATTCAGCTCAATGATCGCGAAGCGGTGACAGCTCACGTGCTGCTCTGTCAAAACCTCATGCCAAGGCTGAGCCTCCCTCCACATCGCGCTGGTGGTGTGGGCTGTCGCGGGGGGCGTCTGCGTTCGCCTGATGAGCACGAGTGGGCTCCTCTAACGATGCCATCCCACAGTGCCCCTACAGCCGCTATTTTTAGCTCCCCGAAGTGCGATGAGCGGGGGTTGTCTTGTTTTATGGTACTATTGTTAAATGAAATATGCTTCTGAATTCCTTGAGACTAATATTTGCTTGGGGGGGGAAAAAAAATAATCATTACGTTTCTCTTGTAAAGATGAATGTATAGTTTTGAGGAACCATATCTGTGTCCCAGAATAGTTAGCAGCTGCTGTAATAATTCTTCTGAGGTTATAAAGGAAGTGACAGGCTTTCCGGGGTTTGTTTTGGTAGGAGTCCAAAAGAGAAGAAAATTGGGCTTCAGGCATCAGATTGATCACTGGGGCTGGAAATGAAGGAAAATCAGTGCACCCTGAAGCTTTGCTCCGTGTAATAGCAGGAGAAAATCTTGCAGCTGCCAGTCCTGCTTCCACCGAAAAGGAAAACGGATCCGTGGCTGCAGCTGGTTGTGGGTCAAAGAAACATCCCAAACTGGTCTCATCTTTTAAAGATGCTGTTTTGGAACAGTTACAGATTGAGGCATGCTCCTCTGTGTTGATTCATGTAAGTCTCATCCTTCCATGCTGTTTTCCTAAAATCATGAAGCAGAAGATTCCTGTTTTCAGAGTGAAACAGAGTGAGAATGGTTACAGCCTCCTTAACACTTGTTCTGTCTATAGGGCCCGTGTCCCCTGTGCTGGGTGAGTGTTCCTGTCCCTCAGGTTTCAGAGGTGTCCGTCACTGTAGAACAATACATAAACACCTCCCATACCTGAACAAAATAAATTACTTTTTTCAGCTAGAAAGAGTCTAACTGGAGGAAATGGAGCATAAAATATTGCACAGCAGGTGGCAATGGTGAAATGATAAAAAAGAAACAGAAAATAGCTGCATGGTTGCCTTTTCTTTTTTTTTCTTCCCCAGAAGGGAAAATGATTCACAAAGTAATTTGAGATGGATGCTGGGACCCTCAGCAGTGTCAATTTTCTGTGACTGAGGGGACATAGTGCTTAATCTGCCTACTTGGTCTAGGTGGGTAATGAGCACCTCTGATTTTTATATTTTAGGGAGCACATGTAAGTCATACCAGGTGTCCAGACAAGCCTAAATCATAAGAACACTCCCAGAAGCTGTTTCCCCCTCTAAGCTCTCTGCTTAAAACCAGAGAGGGAAAGCTGTAGAGCTGGCAAACTGTCAATGGATGTGTCTGTGCAGGGAGTCTGAATTCCTGCTCCGCGCTTGGGTCTGCCCGCTTAGATCTTTATAATCAAGTAAATCTTGTAATAGGTCATCTCTCTGGTGGCTAGTTTCCTCTGCCCAGTTCTTCTGCCATCTGCTCTCGGACGTGCCCTCTCGGGGACGGGATGCTGTGGTGCTGCTTTGAGGAGCATGAGGAAACACAAAATGAGCATCTGGATGTGGGTGCGGAAGGTGAGGTTACTTTTCTGACAACAAAAACTCCTAGGATGGAGTACAAATGCTGGGAAGAGAATTGATCCTTGCATAAACTCATCCTAACGTAAGCTCTACCTGATGTCATTTGGCTTTGACTCTGAATTTTGTGGACAAACAGCTTCAGGCAAAGCCTGCAGAGTTTTCAAATTTGGGGAACTTTGCACATGATTTCTTTAGGATTCCCCTGAAGTCCTGGGTGTTAACGTCTGCAAGAAAGATGTTACTAGATGAGAGAAACCGCTGCTTTTCACTCTTGTGCTATCTTGTAAAAACCTCAGTTTTGTGTAATGTCAAAAGTTGTGAATTAATTGATCTTAGTTGAACTGTGCTTTGCTCTGTCTGCTGGCCCCTTTGTACCTGGGAAGACCAGGGATAAATGGACCATGGAAACAAACTATCCGTGTACCGAATGCAGCTTTCTCTGTTAAAAACCTGGAGGAAAGCTGCATTCCTCAATTCCCTCTGCATGTTTCTGTTCCAGGACTCGGCAGAGCTTCTTGTATCTTCTCAGGAATCCATTTGGCACTTCTTGTGAGCAATAAAATCAAATCTGAATCAAAGGAAAAAGTAAACGTGGACAAGAACAGCCTGTTGTTTTGATGTCAGACCAGAGCCAGTCGTAAGAATTCTGGCTGAAGCAGGTTTTTATTAGAGTTTGGTCAGTTGACATAAAAATATGCTGCAGGAGGGTCTCAGTTTTGAAGTCCCTGTTGAAAGCAGCAAGATTTGGATGGGAGCGAGCCCAGCCATGGAGTACCTGGGGCATTATGGGCCTGGGTTGTGTAGGCTGGCAGGGAAAACCTCTCTGGAAAATACCGGAAACAAGTAAATCTATCTTCTGTAAATCTGCTTTGGCACCATATATGTGTGCATTATGACAATTAGAGTGATGTATGTCGTGTCTCATGAACTTTGAGAAGGCTTTTCTCAGTTGTGTGACTATATATGCATTAGCTTGAATCTTTTCACAGTTTTATATTTGATCATCTCAAATGACAGGAAGTTTCACAAGTTAATTGAATTCTGAAGCAGTTTCTTCTTTTTGTTTTGGGATTTTTTGTTGTGTTCCCCCCCCCCCGCCCCCAGAAAAACATCTAATCTCAGACATTCCCCTGAAAGTGCGAAGCTTTGAAATGTATTTGAGTCTAAGGTGGAATTTATTTTATGACAAAACAGAAGATACTTCCAGATGAAAAATAAATACCAAGAATAAGTCATGCATTTTTCATTTTGAGTCTGAGGGCAGAGAGCTGAGTAGTCTAAATATTTAAGGTAAGCCCTTTGGTGCCCAGAAGGGCTCAGCATGGGTGCGTGTGTGCTGGCTGAAACCTTGCGGTGCCGCAGGGATCTGCGGTGCTTTACCAAGTTATCTTTGAGGCAGGGGGTCCTGCGAGGATGGAGCCCCTCTGCCCTGAGGATGTGCCTCGTCTGACACACGGAGCTGTGGGATCAGCTGGATGATCCCATGTCCCAGCTGGGGTGGCTGTCTGCAGGGATGGGGATAAGAAGACCCCATCTGTATGGTGTATGTTGTGCTGGACCCCCAAAGTATGGTATTTACCTACGTAGTAAACAGCATAAACTGAAATCCTCACTGCAAAGGCTATCCTGACTATCCTTTGTTGTCACCAAAAATTAAGAGGAATTTTTTGGGGGGATTGGGATCTAGGTAATCCAAGCCTGTAAGCCAAGATGGGGAAGAGGTGGGGGAAAAAGTAAACCGATCTTCAGGTAGTTCCTCTGTAGGACAGAAGAGTACCATGTCTTTCCAGTTTGCAGCTTTTTATCATCGTTAATGGAACAGTTTCTTCTACTTGTATCTGGGAAAGCCCTAATGTGTTTCTTAAAGCTTGCTGCAAATGAACTTTCTCAGCTTAATGATCACGATTATTTGTTCTCCATTGGGAGTAATGATCAACTACATCATGTGATCCTCCAAAACACACTTATTGCTCTTTAAGAAAAGCATTTAATATGTGAAGATACGTGAGAAGTGTATCGGGCAGCTCATCACTGAACTGTGCTAATTGCTCTTTATATTATCTCAGATCATCCTCTCTGAATATCTTGTCTTGCTTCTAGGTCACTGCGTGGGCTTCGGACGCCTATCCATGGGCAAGTGCAACCGATATCGGCTCTCAGTTGATGTTAAATAAAGGATATGGCAGGAATAGCAAATTTTTCAGAGATTAGTAAGATCCGTGTGGTTTCAGTGTAGTGGATTTGCATTTTGTCTTCATCTGTTTCTAGATGCAGTTACTTTTTTCACTGCTCTCTTCCTTTGGTTTTTCTATGCTTGCTTCTTTTGGCCAATAACACTTGATCTATTTGAACAACCTACACGTTACCAGACTTTCATTATCACGTTTTTCCTTACTTCTCCCTTTCACAGAAAGCTTGCCATTTTACAAATTGTTCTTCATCAGAGATAATGTGTGTCTCTGAAATGGAAGCACTTCTCCATTTACTTGTTCCCAGAAAGTGGCCAAAACACCTGCAGATGCTGATGGGTTTTAAAAAAGGGAAATCAAATGTTGTCTCAGCCAGAAGGCTGTTCAATTAACTTTTCCTGCTGGGAATTATTAGACCTGAGGCTGTGCTGTTGGGAGGGATCCTTTCTTATCATCAATGCTAAATGAATTAGGACTTTGTTGGTAATGGAACTTATCAGAACATGAAAAGCAACAGCAAACCACGGAAAGATTTAAACGTTGGATGGAGTTCACTTCTGGTAGTACCATGATGTTTTGCTGTGAAAAGTATGTTTAAATGAGAATGATGTATTTGATAACTGCCACATTTTAGACAATGTTTTCTGTAGGGATGCCTACTTAAACGTGGTATTAAGAGCAAAAGTTTTTCATGTTTGCTTATTTTCTTAAAAACCGGCCTCTTAACACAGACTCTCTGAGTCCTTCCCTTACACGGCTCAGCCCGGTCTGTCCCCAGACAAGGGACACGCAGCTCCCGTCAGGCCAGGGTGACTTGCGGCGCTGCTGACATCCCATTTTAAGGGCTCCATGGACCACTGGTCAAAACCAGAGCCTGCTGCACCCAAGCACTCATTGGTATCTTGGTGTTCAGGTGAGCACCTGAACTTGGTCCCACGGCTAAACTCTGACATCTTAAATACAAATTGCTTGGAGAACATAAAAAATAACTTCAGGGGATTTTGTTCCATGGATGTAAAATTGAAATATTTTTAGAAGCATTTCTGTGGGCCGAACTCCAAACTCTTCTTTCGGGAAACCACAAAACAGGTCATCAAACTCTTACTTAAGTAGCTTTATGTGTGAGAGCGGGGGCCCCTCTTTGCTGGGGGGCTCTGGGGACGCATTCTGCTGCCCAGAGGGGGCTTGTGCAGGTGGCACTGGTGGGAAAGAGGGTTTTTTGTGGGGTCATTTTGTGTGTGTTTTGGTACATATATAAGTATTGTAATGGAGGAAAATTGCACACCTTAAAAAGATTACTCTGGTCTAAAGCTTTTCTGTGCTTATGCCCCCAAAATTATTTCCCCTCCAAAATACAGTTTAGAAATGGAAGGGGGTGATGCACTTCACCTTTCTCATTTCGATCTGGGCTTGTTAAACAGCTCCTGACGAGGGCTCAGCTGCTCCGACTTGCTGTTGTGGGAGAGGTTTGGGCAAATTGCTTTAGGGACTGCTCCCAGGTAATTAAAACATGCTTTGCCTCTTACCCCTCCGGGCTGATTTGAGCATGTGTTGAGAGTTACGGGGGGAGTTAATGGGATTCTCATACAGGAGCTTATTCTCCGGGGGTGAGCGATGGTAAAATTGGTTAAGAAGTAGGCAGAAACAGTAAACCTGTGCTGTTGGGATCGGAGTGGCTACGTGTGGTCAGGTCACAGGGAACCTCAGTCCTGAACTACTTGGGCAATTAGCTGGGAACCAGCATTTAGGAAAAAAATAAAGAGGTATGTGTAGTAGTGCTTGGCACGTGGGCTTTTAGCTAATGAGCATCCCAGGGAGTGGATGCAGCTCTTGGCAGCGCTGCCAGGAAGGAGAGGGAGAATCGCAGCATCTGAGCAGCAGTGGTAATGGAAAGTGCAATTAAGGCATGTGTGTCAGCTTCCCCTCGAATTGAATCTGTGCCACAGAGCGAGCGGTGCGTGGGGAAAGGCCCAAGGCCTGTGCCTCCCAGCCGGACACGCAGCTGTGAAGCTCAAGGTGCCAAAAACCAGACCTTCAGCTTGAGCTCTCCTTCCTCGCAATGCTGTAAGCACACCTGCAGGAATCTCTCTGATGTCTGTGGATTTTTCTGGTTCTATTTGGGAAGGTGACACTCCCTTCCTTAAACCCGGGTGTGCGCCAATTGCTCGGTGAGACTGTATTTATGAAGTGCAGCCCTGCCCCGAGGGAGCCGGTCCTGACCCACGGGGCAGAGAGGTGGGACGAGGGCACCCATCAGTGCTCGCCCAGTGCTGATGCTTTTACTGGTGGGTCTGTTTGCAAGAAACTCCTCTTCCACTGGTGAAATACGTAGCAGTTCCAATAAATCAGCACTCTAACTTAGTAGACTAAGTTTGTGTGTTGTCTTTTAATTACTGGAAGATCCCTGGGATCACAAAATGGCATTGCGAAGTTTATAGCTCAGCTTTAGTTTGGATTCAGATGCCTTACTTGGTCAAAATTTGCTCTGAAATTCAAAAGAACTTGTCTGAATAAGGCACAGAGGATGCAGTTTATCATCACTGTGTGCTGGGGGTAACTGTACTTACTCAGCTCTCTGAGCCGCGTGCAGCCTGATAAAACAAACTGCGCCAGACACGTTACAGACTAAACCAAATAGATAAATCCTTACTTTCAAAATTAACTAGGCAGTAAAGCCTGTTGTTTTTCACTAAATATCTATAAGTTGTAGCTGAATAAGGTATTTGCTCTCTCTGAATGGAGCAAGGGCTATAAATAATGTATAGCACAGGCTGGATTTACTCTCTCCGGCGTCTCGTAATGACAGTAGCGTTACAGGGGCTTAAGGGGGAAGATGCTTCCTATAGCTGAGTAAGAACAAAACGCATGTTGGCATGACGTCTGCGGTTAGGGATGTGCCAATGGCTCTTTCCATGGGATATGTGACGTGTGGCTGGGCGCCTGCCGGCAGCACCGGGCTGCGAGTGGCAGTCAGAGTGACACAGCTCCCTCCCAAAACGTATGGCCCTGCTATGGCTTTAGTCATAATTAAGGGTGTACCAAACCTGGTGCTATTGACTAACCTAACTGGTGTAGAGATCTGGCTGAGGCCTGGGAGGGGACCCATGCTCAAGCTGAGATGAGGCTTTAAACGAGGGGAAAATGGCTTTTATGTACAACAAACAAAACAGAGCTCTAAAAGGAGCCACAGCCTCTGACAAGCTGCTCAAAAGGCATGTGGGGCTCTACCTAGCTGTAATTTGAGCAAAGCATAATTGTGATAAAAATTGGAAAATGTTCAGCTACTTAATGAAGCGTGCGAGAAACTCTTAAGGGTGGTGTGAAATGCATTTATTTATTTCTGAGGCATCTGGGTATATGACAGTGAGCTGATGCTCTGCTGCTAGGTCTCTGCTTTCCACCTTTATCTAATGCAGGCGTTCACGTGTGTGTTAAACCACTCACTGTGCTCTTTCTCAACCAGACAGCAGCAGCTCCGGTGGTGCCGAGGGTGCGCCCTGCGTTTAGCTGGATGCTAGCAATGCAGCGCCCAGGGCGTGCAGCTGTACTCGTCACCCGAAAATCGGCACAAATTAGCTTTGGTGAGCAGGAAAAGTGGGTTTAAGTACACTTTGTTGCTCTCTGATCTGTGTTTCTCTTTTTTCTTTCTTTCTTTTTTTTTTTTTGTGGAAAAAGGACAAATGCTAACAGGTTGCTGATTTAACAGAAGCAAATAGACCAGCAGCAATGGAGAGAGGGGTTTGGGGAGACATGCAGCTGCATGGGGCAGCTTTGTTTGCCTCTTCTATAGTGCTAGAAACACGAGCTGAGAAACTTGTTCTTCTACACTCGAAATCTGTTGGGAAACGTGGCGTTGCCTCCACACAAAGACATTTAATTGGGTTGTTGCCTTGGTGGATAAGACAAAGATCAACAAAGATGAGTCCTCAGTGAAATTTTATATGCAATGGTAGCGTGGATTTTTTTTATTTATGTAAATACTGTGAGAGCCCATCAGTCATCTGTAAACTTATGAGGAACCAGCCTTTAGCATAAAGGTTTCCTTGGGCAGGGACAACGAATGCCAATAAAATACAATTTTCTTCAGGCTTCTTCCTTTTGCAAATGATCCCCTCAGTCTCCGTGAACCCGATGGATTCTGTTGCCATGGCTCTGCTGAAGCCGGGGGTGAAGTTTCTGCTGGCTGCGGCGAGGGCAGGTTTTTGCGGTGTATAATCAGGTAGCTGAGCTCTCTGTTCCCATCCAAAACGCAAAGTTTCCTCGTTACGAGTTTCAGGAGATAAATAGCTTTGTCGAACAACTCTAATGACACGATGGCAGTTGTTCATTCCAAGGCAATGTTCTGCTATTGCAGCCTTATTTTCGTACTGAGAAATAAAAGAATCTTTGCAAAGGTTAGAGGATACAACCCACCAAACATCAGAACTCTCATTTTTCCCAGCATTTGACAAACACTTGTTAGGAAGCATTTCAGATTCCCCAGGAGGTGTTTCTAGGAAGTTTTTATTTTCGGGCTACCAGGATGTTGATCAGAATATTAAGCCATTTTATTAGTGTTTTTTTAAATTTTCACATCCTTTCAGGCTAGATAATGAGTGATTCTGCTGCTCTGATTGAATTAGAGCAATGAAGGGGTGGGAGGGAGGGAGGGGTGTGATGCCGCAGGCTGGGCAGGGGCTCCTTGGCCTTCCTCCGGCAGGACCAGGGCTCCTCGGCTTCTGTAACTCCTTGTCTCTCTTGCCCCAGGGCTGGTTTAGTTGGTCATGGTCTACTTGGCCCTTATTTCTCTATGCCCGTATTGGGGAAACCAACCTGTTGTCAGTACGACCTTTTCCCCAAGTGCTTCTTTTATACCTATACCTTCAGCAAAACCTCCTTACACAGGTTGTCTTGCGTTTGCAGGTGAGGTCGAGCCTGAACCACTTAAAACTTTTAGGCTGACAGAACCCTGAAAAACTCCTTAGCTCTGGGACATCTGTGCTCCAGAGCTGGATGCTGAGCTTGGGATCACATCTGCGCGTTCTCCCGACAGCTCATCTATCGACTGAGTTCCTTTGGCTGTAGCTGATTGTAATTAAAGGTCTGGGTACAGAGTTCCCTTCAGAGGTAAAGTGCTGAAATGCAGCTCTCATTGCAATGAACTTTTACAGTGTCAGAGTCTGGCATTTTATTCCGATAAGGCTCACTTGAAAGATGTGACATTTTGCAGAGGAAATTTTCCATTTTGGTAACCACACAAATGAGTCTTACAGAACTGATTAGAAATGAAGATTTTGAGTGATCTCCCCCTGCTGCTGCTCGTCTCTCTGATGAGACCAGCGATACTGGGAGCTCGCTCCGCACCAGCCTCGCCGAGGCAAAGCAAGGGCTTCTCAATTCTGTGAATTCTTTAATAATGTCTTCAACTTAATTGACAGTCTGAGGCACGCATGAAACTGTTTGCTGCTTACCAAATGAAGCGTCCCATCTGTAAAGCTAATCCCCCATCACTCCTAGTGCTTCTTCTCAGGCTCGACAGAAATGAAGAATAAGGCAATCTGTATGCAGAAATGGAAACCTTTCAAAACAGTGACTCTTACGTAGGTCTGCTCTCGGATTTTCTTGAGCCAGCGCAGAGACTGTCACCAGCTTCTAAGGGTCTAATCATCCTAATCAAACCTCTGGGAACTAAATTCATGCTGAAAATTTCCAGATCAATAAAGAAGAGGAAAACATAGCTGCATTTTACTTAAGCCTTAAAAGTTTAACATTTGGTGTTCACAACTATCTGAATGTTTTGGGGTGTGTGTGTATGAATATTTTCTTTTTTCTTCTGTCACCTAGACTACAATGAGTGTGGGGACAAGCCCCAGCCCTCAGTTCCACGCTTAAAAACCAGACTAAAATGTCAACAGTTCACCTGTAGCTGTAATTAAATGGGGAAACATCTTTCTCTATCCAGATTTTTGACTTAAGCCTTATTTTTAAATTCAGATAAGTCACTTGAACATTTTATGCGCTTTTGTCTTTCGGCTCACAGTTGGTCGGTATTTCTGAAGGGTTGTCAGATGATGTTCTGGCAAGCGAAACTCCAGTGGGTCTTTTTTTTTTTATCTGATCCCACCCAGTCTTTCCTCGGCCTAGGTTAAGGAAACTTATGATCAGTGTCTTTGACTCCCACTTTTATGTTGGCTTTTCCTTCCCTTCACAGAACAAATTACCCAGGGACATGTTGCTGTGTGTTCAGTTTAGTTGTTTGTTTTGACATTGCTTAGATCTCAGATAATTTTTAGAGAATAAAGTCAAAACTAAGCAATGATGGGAAGGAGCGAGGAAGCATTTTTATGCTATGTCTTGATTGAAAAGAACTTTTCTTCCAAGCAATCTAGAAAAACATTTGCCTTTCTGAGGAGACACTTTTACAGACAATCGAACGAGCCGGTTGCTAGATGACAAGGCTGAGAAACAGACAGACACAGGTCAGGATCTCCGGGTTGCTGTGTGACTTGCCCCACGGTTGCAGCTGAAAACGTTTTTTGATGGATGACTTGTCAAATAAGAATTTTGTTATAATAGAGCTCTGAATAAATATATTTTTCAGGACCTAAATTGCAATGTGGTCTCTGAAATGAAACTATGTGGAAATGATAACTTCTAGGAGCTCTAAATAATATAGCAGGATTTACTGGCATTTTTATAAATCTTGACTTTAAAATACCTGTTTGATTGAAATAAGAACTGTAATTTATCTAATTAATGTCCTGGAATGTGTGATCATAAAATAATACGGTAGTTTGTGTTACACGGCCATTGCTGTCCCAGAAACTCAAAAGCAATGCAGGTAGGGCAAAATGCATAATGAGAGAGGAGGAAAAATACTGGTGTTGAATTCACTGAGGAGCAGTAATGCTGTCTCAAGACATCCCTACGTGTGCTGCTGTGGCAAGTCGGCTTTTCCTGCTGGGAACGGCAAGCACGGCTGCCCCGAGTTCATTGCTCTGCTTTTTTTCCCCCTCCTTTAATGTTGAATTATAATAAATCGTGTCCCTTCGGTGGCACCTGGTCCCTCTGTGCATGCACGGCTGTGGGGCATGACCACCCTGACACCAGCCCAAGCCATGAGCCCTCCCCACCTCTGCCTCCCATGAGGGTACTGGGGATGCTCGTACTGTTGTATATATATTTAAAGGCTGGGCAGACGTGACGCTGAGGGATGTGGGTTAGTGGTGGCTTTGGCAGTGTTCTGTTGATGGCTGGACTCGATGATCTTAAAGGTCCCTTCCAACCTAGACCATTCTATGAAATATGTCTTTCAGTGGAGTTGTCACACAGGTCTGCTATGAAATACATCATTTTTTTTTATGTCCCTTTGTGTTCTGCATCCCAGATCCCTCTTGTGTCTCTCATCCATGGGCTGGGTGTCCCAGCAGTCCCTGTCCGTCAGGCACCCAAAGGGGCCCCATCCTGGGTCACAGTGTGACCCCTGCATCCCTCACAATGGAAACCTGAAGGAGGAGCAGTCCCTGCAGGGCCCAAAATATGGGCGATGAACACAAAATGTAGATTCCTGGCAGCGGCAAGGCTTTCTTCATGATGAAGACCATCAAATGCGCAGCTGCTGCCTGTGTTTGTTGGCTTTGTACTTCAACTCAGGGCTGCGCTGTTTGGAGTTGTAATGTACTAACCATTAATGAAATGCCCCCCCCTTGCAAAGGACCCCAAAGTCATTAACCAGCTCCATCGATTGTGTACGAATGTCGATCGATGGGTTCCGCTGGCGAGCGCGGTTGCAGTCAGATCGTGTCCCTGCACAGCCGACACCCGTCCTCTCGCCTCGCCGCTTTATCTGCGCTAAACCCCGCACTCCTCTGCGGCTCCGTCACGGGCACAGAGCAGCGGAGATGTTCATAAGCACCAGCAGATAGGCGCTTTTGAAATATGCGATACATCTAAGACTTCTGCTTGCTGTTTTCCTTGTGTGCCCTCATTGTTTTGCTTCCCCCCCCCCCCCTTTTAATGTTGAATTATAATAAATCAGCACTCACAAATTGCTTGATGTTGGCATTTCTGTGGATGGCAACCAACGCAGTGGCAGGTTCAGCAGATGCATTTGCGGAATGGGGGGAGAAAAAAGAAGTTAAAAAAAAAAAAGGTAGATGACTAGTGTGACTAGTGCTGTTGTTATGAAGCCCTTGCCTTCTCCCCTTCTGAATAGTGAATAAATCAGCCACTTGATGAAGATGTAGAACTTGGATTTGGTTTTGTGTAGCCCTTCTCTTATAGACAAGGGTTACTCATACAGTGATTTGGAATGTTAGTGCCTTGATTTGGGGCTGTTTTGTTTTAGCTTGGTGTACCCTGTGTGGTGCCTCTGCCAGACCCCTCTGAGCCTCTCGGGTGGGATGAGCAGTGAAACCCACCTCGGCCACTCAGGAGTTCCCTCCAAACTCATCTGCTGATTTTCACAGCTGTAAATCATCGCCATGCTTCCCTTGGGCTGGATACTGCCCAAATCCTACTTTAATGCAGAAAGTCTTGTTCTGCCTCTGCCCCCTCTAAAACACGATTTGGATGTGGCAGCGCTCCTCAGGTGTGAGGTGAGTGTCACCGTCCTCAGCTCTGCTGCTATGGCGGCAGGGACAGGTTTCCTCAGATCAGCCAATGTTCAGCTGATCCTTGCTGCTGGGTATTGGGTACTAATGATCAGGAACCCTTGAACAGAATCATTTTGCTTCCGTTTACTGGTCCTGCTCCTGGGATTTTATTCCCTGGTGTCTGGGAATGCTGCGGGGCAGAAGGGAGAGAGGAAAGAGAAGACTTTCTCAAGGCATCAGGACTTTATTTGAAATTCTTTAGTGGTTCCCAAGAAACTCAAGAATCTCAAGAAACAGTGAGGGGTGAAGAAACAGTAGTGTGACTGACTGATCGTTGAAAAGGAGGGAGCAGAGCCTGCCCCAGTGTGCCTTTCAAACGGGATTTTCTGTTCTGTTAATATTAACTTGAAATATTCTCTTATGTCTTTCCAAAACAACAAACTTTCCTAGATCCAAGTGTCCTTGTAGGAAAGGACTTCAAGGCATGGACTTTTGCATTGTTTCCTTCTTTTCTCCTCAGAGAAAAATGTCAATAGGCTGGAATAATACATGTCAAGCAGATTTTTTTTTAATAATTTCTGATAACTGTAAAAGTTTCCCCAAGGCCTCCGCTGTAGGCAGAGGCAATATCTCGAGCCACAAACAAAATTATCAAATGTGACTGAGATCTTCAGACAAAACCAAGACCGAACTGACCCCACTGCTCTCCTGCTCCTGCTTTCGGGTGGTTGCAGTTGCAGCGGGGCTGGGTGGGGTGTACGGGGCCGTGGTCCCTGTGCTGGGATGGTGGCACTCGGGGATGCTCTGCAGTGGCCACTGTGCAGTGCATCCCCCAGCCCCGGGCAAGCCACGCGCTGGCCCTGTGCCATGTCAATAAATGGCTTCAGGGGTGATGACCGGTTGGTCCGATGCTATCAGGAGAAAGCATGTTGACAACCAGTCGAGGTTGACTTTCCTGTTAAATATGTGAGGCTGGGGAAGGACCAGCTGGTTGGGTGAGGGAGGACCTAAAAG
This sequence comes from Fratercula arctica, assembly GCA_947846985.1. Lineage (NCBI taxonomy): Eukaryota > Metazoa > Chordata > Aves > Charadriiformes > Alcidae > Fratercula > Fratercula arctica. The sequence goes on along the minus strand of CANTUZ010000008.1, from coordinate 1,646,894 downwards.
TGGCTCAGTGGGAAGTGGGTGCTGCTGGTGTCTGTGCTGCCGAGGGCTGGCCAGGGTCCCGTGGGGCCATCGGCCATTGTCGATAACACGCGATGACCGAGCTGGTTTGAAAGGCTGCTGTTGTGTTATGCTGAACCCAGTGGGGATTTAAAGTGCTCTGTGAAACTAAAAATAGATAAATGAGTGCAGCCTCCTCTGAGCATGCTGATTTGTGATTTCTGCTCACCCCATCCAGCTCTCCGTACGCCTGCGCCTGAAGACCATGCGTGCTCCAGCAGAGGAGGAGAGGCTGCTTCCAGCAAGGGGGAGGAAGCTCCAGGGCTCTCTGACCACAAAGATGAAATGCCCTCCTCCTGCTCTTTTGCATGTTCTTCACATCACGTGTGGGTGTGTAGGGCTCCTGTCCCACTGTGTTTGATGAAAAATTATTTCTGTTGTAAAAACAAGTGAGGACTGATCATTGCTTTCCTTAGCGCTATGTTTGCAGTAGGTGGGAAACTTCACCGCAGTGGCTTCCAGAAAATCCCAAACTACTGTTTGGTGTAGGGGCTAAAAGTTTTCAGTAACTCAGGGAGTTATTTCCAGGTTACCTGTTGCGTGCGCTGGTCTGCACCGAATTACCGGGCTGCAGGCTTGTCCTAGCAGTGATGGAGTCCGGGTACGTCGCCCAGCTGCAGGGACTGCTCCTGGCTTTAGGCTGCGCCGTCGGCAAATGTGACTCTTGCCCAAGCTGAGCTTTGGCATCCCTTCCTACCGTCTCTGTGCAGACGACCGACAGCCGCTGTCTGAACACGCGCTGCTCGCACCGCGGGAGCTCGGGCTCCTTTGCTCCCCTGGGGGTCCCGCTGGGCCTTCCCCCCCCCTCACCCCTCGCTGCTGGGGGCAGTGCCTGGAGCCTCTCTTTCCAGCCTTGTATGTGTGCTCCTGGGTATTCTCCTATGCTTAGAGAAGCCGGGTTGTACGTACTGCCAAATCACTCTCCCTCCTCTTCCCATTTAGTTTTTCTAGAAAGCCTGTAAAAACCCCAAAGTTCTTAAATAGCAAGTATCTCGTGACACCAAAAAGTTAATCTCACAGTTGCTCTGTACTTCTAACTAAAACCCAATGTAGTTCACCCCAAAGAACATTTTTATTTTAAATTGTAGCTTCCTGATAATAAGTTTGTTTTGATGTATTTGTACGGCACCTAGCATGGTGCAGCAGACCTTTCAGGTCTGAGCCCCGAGGCACTGACACAATACAACCAGTAATTTTCTTCTATTGCACCTGCTTTTATATAGCACCAAGTATCTTGCTGTTGCGTTGGCTTTGTAAAAAGCTTTTGGCTTTCATTAGTATGATAGAGGGCAATGTTGTAACTGTTTGAAATACTTCTGGTACTACAAAAATAGATTGTAAAAAGTGCCGTTATTGAAATGACTGGAAGCCCTTCTTTCTATATAATAATCTTGGCAATGAAGATATGTCCCTATCAGATAAAAATAATTCCATTTTTAAAATAACTTTTGTCATCTTTATGTTCTGTAGGTCAGATTTTCACAAGGGCTCCCATTTTACAAACATAAGCCTTCTGTTCATGGAGCTATGGCGCAGGAACGACCTCGCCGGCAGCTCTTCAGACCAAAATCTGGAATCGCTGTAACGATTGCTCATTTGCAAGGTAAGACCAAAGAGCTTAATTACATGCACTAAATGACTTGAGCGCAAAATAATTGCATTCTTATTTTAATTAAACTGTGATAATGAGTCAATAGCTGTCTTCTGCTTTCTCTTCCATCCTGTATCTTCTACTGAAAATTAAGCTGGCTCTGGCACCACCCCTGGGGTGTCCCCTCTGGTCCCCGTGGTGGTGCCACCCCTGCGGCCCCCAGCCTGCCAGCGCAGACCTGCCTGCTGCCGTGGGAGGCTGGAGCAGCTGCTAAAAACCACACCGTATTTATAAAACAGTCTCTGCTGCTTAATCTCTGCTCTCCAGGCTGCTCTTCCCGGCAGCGACACCTCCCAGGTGCCGAGCTGTGTCCCCCTCTGCCACCTTTCCCCTCTGGCAAGGGCATCCCGGGCTCCTTTCCATAGAAACACCAGGAGTGATGTGAAAATGGAAACGTTTCACTGCTTTTGCCGTCTTGTGTACCCAGGTAGTCACTGCCACCCTGCCACCCTATTCACGGGGTGGGTGATGGGACACAGAGTTGACGGATGGTGGCTTAGTTCACGCAGCCACGTTTGCTGAGCTTGGGCAAGGCTTCACCACCCTGTCTTGCACTGGGCAATATTTTTACTTTATGAGCAGCATCCTTAATTTCAGAGATAAAATGTTATTTAAAGAAAAATGTGTTGCTCAGTGTAAGAAAAGAAGACTTAGGGGAGAGCTTATCCCCATGTTCCAGTATTTAAAGTGTGGATGGAGCCACATGGAAAAGACAAGGGGTAATGGGTCCAAGTTACTCCTGGGGAGACTACGATTGCACAGAAGAGGAAAATTTTTCACCATTAAAACAATCATTCATTGGAATAATCTTCCTAGGGAAGTGGTGGATTCCCCAACACTAGACACTTTTAAGATTCAGCTGGACAGGGAGCTGGGCCAGCTTGTCTAGACCGTGCTTTCGCCTAGAAAGGTTGGACCAGATGATCCTTGAGGTCCCTTCAACCTGGTATTCTATGATGCCACGAAAGAAGAGTAAAGCCTTGCATGAAGTGTCCTAATGAGTCCCATTGAGCTACAGGGAGGGACCCCCTTTTCTGGGGGTTTTGTTTCCCCTGCAAACGTTGTCACTGTGCTGATGGATGAGCGACCCAGGGGCGTGCTTGGAGAGTGCGCTGCAGACTTGCGCGCAGAGAGAGCAACTCCTGTTTGCTAACTTGATGCTGGATACCTAACAGGTGTTAATTAAATGAATTGTTTCAAGAAGTAGCTTTGAAAACTGCTCTGCCCTTGGAGGGCCTCCTTGCAGTTCGAAGGCGTTTGGACCATCTCAGAGATGGGTACTCAAGTGCCGTAACAAGCCAGATTTCTGACCAAGGAATGGGTTTAATGTGTTATAAGTTACTTCACATCCGTAGGAAAAAATGTCCGTGCCCTCTTACACCTTATCTAGTTTTGATTTGCTGCAAAATAGCTGATTTAAGTCTCTGCCCCAAGCAAGCCATGTGCGCTCCTAATTTACCTAGGGGTGACGTGGGCTGTGGGGTGCAGGAGAGGGGCTGGGGTGCCCCATTCGGGGCACTTGTGGAGGGCTTAAGGGGCTGTTTGTTCCTTTAACCCTGTCACACAAGGTCACCAATTATCCTTTAACTTAGGGATGAAATAAATATTAAGAATGAGGTACTGTAAAGATGTTGCTTTAGGAAAAGGAGCACGTTTTAGAGGAATATATTGATTTTCTTTTCCTCCCTTCATTTTGGGTAACACAAATAGAGTCCCCTGTTGTTACCTGGCTGACAGCGGCTGTTGCTGCCTGTGATTAATAGTTCACTTGTGTTGCCAAACAGATGCTTTAATTCTGTTTTAATATGAGCGGTGGTGCTAGGAAAATGCTACGTCTACACAGTGGAAGTAGCTTTTCCCATGAAAAATCATAATCTCCAAACTGCAGAGTAAATTCCTGCCTTTTACACACAGGGACCCTTGGACATGAGCACAAAGACAGCTTTTATCTCTCAGAAACATTAAATATTTGGGTTTGGATGAAGGCAGTGACTGATGGGGACTGCGTGAGCCTTCCTCCCTGCCTGAGAGGGGTGTGAAGGGGGATTTTGGGGGTGCCAAAAGATACCTGGCATGTCTTTCCAAAGGGTAAAGATGAAAGGTACAACACAAAGTAGACAATTTAAAAGCTTAAAATGAAAGGAAGACAGTTACTAGCTGTATGCAATGACAGGGCTGACAGACCATGATCTTGTGCAGAAAATGCTCCTGACAGTAGCGAGGCAGGTTTTTAGAAATCTGATTTAACCAGCTAAAAGTTATGTACAAAAAAGAGGGCGCCCCCCTATTGTAGTATCTTATGCTGTAATAAAACTGCCTTCTGAACTCTGCTTTTAGTGTTAGTCTCTAAGCGTCGCAGCCAAGAGGTTACGGGGAAGTCGGTCGCCTCTTGGCGTGTTCTCTGCAAAGGTGCCGCAGCTCGGCTGGCCCGCGATCGAGGACTGGAAGCCGTCCTCCTCCTGCCATCGCGGTCACGGCACTTTCCCTTCTCCGTGCCTGGTCGCAAGATGCCACTACCTGAAGCGGTAGCTGTACGTGGCTGGACAACTGGCTTAGAAAAACTATCTTCAGCCCAAAAGTATTTTAGTATTTATTTCACACCTTCTGTCCTCGTGCAAAAGGACTAGCTTGAGCGTGTCCAAGCTGCTGATGTTCACCCGTGCTGCCAGCCCGGGTCACCTAATGAAGTGTGCATGTACCTATGTATGCATGTCGCCAATATAACAGTCTGTTTCTCACTTGCTCCCTTTGTCAGCCTAGGGACAGCTGATATGAGTGTCTTTATCAGACAGATTTTAGGATCTAAAATCGCATTACGGAGTTGCATCAGTTTGAACGCTTTTATTTTTGTTTTGGTTCTTTATCTTATTTTTTTTTTAAAAGACTGATATTGTAGAGCAAAAGATGTCCCTTTCTAAATTTCTAGATTGCCTGGGGAGTCCTTGCCTCTGCTCAGCGTGAGCCTTTGCAGTGACAGCAACTGCAGCGAATGCTGGGAAGCTCTGACGGGGCAGAGGACAGATGAAACGCATCAGAGGATGCAGTAATGTCTAGTGTTGGTCCAAACCAAGCACACTTTGGTAGGCTTGCACCTCTGTTTCTAAATGGGTTGGCAGTTTGTAATGTAAAATAGGCTATAAATACTCCATCAGTGCTTCCCATCGCTGCCAGCCCCGCGGGATGTCTCAGGGTCTCCCTAGATCCCAGCTCTCTGGGTGGCTCTGTAGACCCGAGCAGTTGTGTGGCACCACGCTGGCAGCGGATGCTGACAAACCTCTGTCCCTCCTCTCCTGCACAAGAACCGGGTTTTTTCCCCCTCCTCAGACAGTGCCAGTTGCCAGATGCTGCACCTACAAGCATGGAAGCTATTTTCTCCTCCAACAGCTGGGCTGAGCACAAAAACCTCAACTGGTGTGCCTATATCTGAAGGAAACGTGAGCACGGAGAAGTCAGGCTACGTCAGTAAGAGTAAATAATAACAGATCTTTCTAATTAACGTATTTAAAACATGAAATTAGGGTGTCCCAAGCACGAGCTGGGTGAGATGGTTGGTGCTAGGTCGTACTTGCGAGATGTCCAGCGCCACCAGGGTGGAGAAGGGCCGGGTGGTGCTGGGTGGGATGCACACACAGCTCTTCGGGGCGCTTCCAGCAGCTGGGCGTCTTGCGCCTGCTGCCTGGCATCTCTCGGGATGCCTCGCTGCCTACTGTGGGTGTGTAGCAATGGTATGTCAGTTAATTAACCATGTAATAAAACGACCTGTTTCAGGATGTGGTTACAGCTCTTTGTGTATGTAACTATTAAACAAAACCGAGCCCCTGAGCCACTCTAGAAGCAAAATCATATGGTGAAGTCCCAGCCATGCCAGGCTGATTTGGTGGATACACCAATAATTATACAGTCGATAATTTTTTTGTGTCAAAGAATAGTACCTCAATGTGTTTTAATCTGCGTATAGCTCTCAGTTTGATCTCTTGCATTTATTTCACTTTTTTTTTGATCAAAAATCAAACATAGATGGAAAATTGAGAGTTCTCATCTACTTAAAAATACAATTTTTGAGGTAACCTTTTGCCTTGACTCTCAATTTATATGAAAGGGGGTAGATGTCTTGCTGTCATGATCTGGTTTTTCCCTATCTTTTTAACTCTCCCTAAAAGTATTCCGTTTGACATGTCTGTTTCTTAGGACTGAGAAGGTTATGTACCCAGAAGAAATATTTTCGTTAATTTAAACACAAGTGGCTCGACAAAGTTTTTGAGCGAGGGTTTTCATCATTCCTAGGCTAATGCCCTCTGGACCTAGCAGTAGAAAAACAGGAATCTACTTGCTTAATAAGCCAAAATGTGTTAATTTTGTGGGCATTAAGGTGGCCTTTGGGCAAGTGAACTGGAGTTCCTGGGAGAGTTTGGACGGATGAGTGACACTGCTTTAGATGCAAAGCTGGAATACGGTATTTCACGTGCACTCAGCTGTAGCTGTACAGGTTTTTTTTCCTGATTTATGCGAAGGTAAATGTCCTGTGGTCAACTGCAGCGATGATGGTTTGAAAGCTGCAATGCTATGATTTTGGCAGCCCTGACAGCGAGGCTTGGGTTTGCTGAGATGAGAAGCAGAACCGCGGCAGAAATTCTTAAAACAGATAATTGGTGTTGTCTAAAACTAACTCGAAAAGTGTTATAAAAATAGAATACAGAATTTACAGTGAAATAACGGGGGGGGGGGAAGCCTCAGGGGCATATAATTTTGTCATTAGATGCTGTTTTAAAAATAGTGAGGGCTGTGCACCCCTCGCAGCTGGAGTTGGTCCAAGGTCAACCAGGCGCTTTGTGGCAGATGGTTCTCCTGTCTCCTCCTCCCCCTTGCAGACTCAAAGGGCCCCATGCACAGTGCTCATGGAAGTGGGTTCCCGATCCCTTACAAACGCCTGGGATGGAGTGGGTGGTGCTGGTATTGTCACTGCATCTGTGGCTATGGAAAAGCGGAGGAAAATTCACTCCATGCCTCTCGCTGCGGGTGAGTGCTGGTCTGAGATTCGTCCTCTCTGAACCTAATTCTCAATATAATCTCACAGAAGGTGAACGTAACATTTGTGACCCTTATTCATCAAAAATGGTTGATGGGACTGAAAAAGGTGGCCATCCTGTTACAAGCTGTCTGCTTGTAATGACCTTGTCTCAGAGCCCTTCATAAGTCGTGTTGTATGAAGTGGAGTTTTGTTCCTTGTCTCTGGATGCTCCTAACTTCTTCTGAGCCAGGTAATGGCAAAAATGTAGAAAACATGACTGAAATAAGGAACCGGCACCCAAATATCTCATAGTTGGCTCCCCCAGCCCAAATCCAGGCTGACAAAGCTGCCTGGGAAGAGGGACAAGAGAGCTGGGGGACGGGGAGGGTGGGACCTGGGACCCCCTTGTCCCTATCGCATCCACCCGCTCTAAGTGTTTCTTCTGGACTGCCTCAGCTGCCCGGGGAGTCTGTTAACACCCCTCTGGGTAAATATACTTAACTGTGTTCCTGCGGTCAATTAACGACTGTGAGAAAGCTAGCTGAGGTGATGGCCAGTGGTTTTTTGAAGGGCTGAGAGAGTTTCGACTGGAAGTAAATATCCCTGCAAGGGACCTGGGATGGAGAGGTCTGGCTTTGAAGGTGACGCAGAAGAGTCAAACCAGACTTATATTTGGTTTTAAATACATTGGCCAGTGTTTGAATTCCTGTAATTTCTGAAAAACCTGAAAAGTAACATTCAGTAGAGGTTGGAAGGAGGAGTCTGTATTAACAGTGATCTGGTATTTATTGTTGGTTTGCTGAATTTGAAGAGCACAGACCAAAGATAACCTTGCCATTTAAAGAGGATAGCGGGAACATTGCTGTGCTCTGTTCCTGCAGCCAGTCATGAGAATAATGTTTGCGAATGCTATTAAATGGAAAATCACTGTAGGAAGGGAATAGCTCTTGGGTGTATCTACTGATTTGAAATATTTCAATTTTTTTTCAGCAAAGAAAAAGCAAGTCAAATTATAATGCAGAAAATAAAACATGGTTCTCCAGTTTTATTCACCTCTAAAGGTAATAGAGTAGTCAGAACAAAATGCTATTTTATTACAATGTCTCCTGTTTTGCATTTTTGCTCTCAAGATATAATTTCTATAGTGACAGAAATAACTATCAGTGTTTGAATTGCTCTGGGTGGTGCCATACCAACATGTATTGCAGCTCTGATAACGTGCTCAGGTTTTGTTTTTTTTTTCAGTTAGTTTTGCAGTGCAATATGAAGTTGTATTTACATGTATTTCTGAGCAATGTACGTGATAAAGCTCAGATATAAATTAAATCCTGGGAGTGTGATGAAAGCCTACTGCTCCACTGCTGATTTTGTTATTCCAATGCAATCCAATCCGGTTTCGGCTAGCTCTGCTTGAGTTGGGAAGGTAAGTTTATGCTAAGTTTATGCTAAATTTATACCTCCTGGCAGGCAGGGAGAGAGTGGCTGAATGCAGCGCTCCGTAGGTCTCTTGTGAAATACGAAGGGCTCGGCTGTGGGCTTTGCTTCGCTGGAAGCTGGGGTTGGGAGCAGAAGCTGGGTCCCCCGAGGTGGGACGTGAGGCGCGATGGAGCTGTGCTCTGCCCTGGTCCTGGGGGCTGGCACCTCCCTGCCGACAAGGACGCCTGAAAAAGAGACTCGAGGCTGGGCTCGTGCGGTTAAAAGGCGCATTCAGGAGATGTGGTGAGAGGCTGGTAGGCTGAAGGCTGGTGTCCGTTTGTGACAGGTCTCTCTGGGCAGCTTTCGTGAAGCTGCACGTTTTATTAGTAGTATGCTCAAAGTCATTAGTCTTCAATTAGAGCTTTGATTTGTGAAATTTGCTTTTGAATCTGCTCCTAAATGTGAAATTATGTGAATAAACACGATGCACATTATTTTCTGTGGCAGTGAAGGTGGCTGAGGGTATTTCTGGCGAATCAGTCCTGTGCCCTCACCCCGGTTTGGTCCCATTGGTCCCACAACAGCTTTGTAACCGCGGGGCGCGGTGATGCACAGCGACGAGGAACCACTCACTCCTTTCTTATTCTTTATTTTTATGGTTATTCTTGACCTAGATCACTTTAGCAACCAGCTGTACAGTATGGCCATGTCAGTGAAGGCATAAGTGGTTTGTTTGTTTTTGTTTTTTTTTTTTTTAAAAAAAAAAAAGTTGTAGTGAGCAGCATGAGGGGAGTGGGATAAACGGCCAAAGCTTTTAGTTGTCAGTGTGTGGGAGACGTGATGTGCACCTCCATGCTGGGAGGTGACTCCTCCTTTCTCTGAAAGACAGACACTGCCAATTCTTTCACCCTTAGTTACATAAACTGGCTGCGCAGGGCACCCAGCCCGTCCCGTGGGGGTGACGGTGACAGAGAGAAAATATTTCTGCGCCGTGGTGAAAAAGGGAGCGCCATGTGGTGAGCGGCATTTTCACACATGCTTTATTTCTGCATCACGTTTAATTAAAATCCAACATGACATAGAGCTCAACTTGAAAGTAAGTAGCCTACGCTGGAAAGTGTAGTGTAGCATTTTTGAAAACCAGTGAGGCTGGCCCAGTTCCTATGTATTTTGTCTTGCAAATGAATGACTCTTTTTAAGATTTAATTTTCAGTAGGATAATATCGTCTTAGCTCTTTATTCTTTAATTTGGACACACAGTCCAATTTTAGACCCATTTGAAGGATGTGTGTATTTCTCAAGGATAACTGTGTCCATCAAATATCGTGAAAACTGGCTATTGCCAGGGGAGAGAAGCCTAAATTACGGGTTTTGTTGAATAATGGGCTACTCCGTGTGCTGGAGTAACTTGTGCTAACCTTTGAGAACTCACTGCCCTAAACCTCTCATACTATTTTTTGGGTGTTTTGACCCTTGTGGTGTGATTATTTATTTATTTTTGACCTGTGGAAGCTCCGTGTGCCTGCTGGCCTCCATCCCGGCACCACGCTCCGCACACCTACCCCGCGGCGGGGCCAAATTCAGGGATGTGTCTGGGAGGGGCCCGGCTCGGTCTCTTACTCCGCGTCGGGCTTTTGCACTGGGCACTCTTGGATATGCATCAGCAAGACTGACGCTTGTATTGCCATTGCTCTTAATTAAGACCGGGCTAATTGCCCTACTGTTTGCAGAATACCCTGCACAGTCCCTCTGGAGCTGCTCCCCGGCACCTGGCTCTACTTATTCATCGTGTCCCAAGCCATGTTGGTCATTCCTTGCCATCTCACTTGGACAGCTGCTACAGAATAATACTTACAAAGTACTTACCCACTGGAGGCTGAGGGATTTTATTTTTTTATTATTTTTATTTCTTTTGTCTGGTCTCCTGCAAAAGAAATCCATCGTAACGCACATACGAACTTTTAAGCCTTAACAATTTAATTTGTCTGACTTTCCCTGCTGATCTGCATGGTGGCATCAAAACACCGAGAGTCTGCCCAAGGACATTCAAAGTTGCGTGTTTCAAAACTGGTGAGGGCTAATTCTGCAAGAAGCCTGGCCACAGACGGTGCTGCACGTCTGCTGCCCTTGAGGTGTCATTTTCCCTTTAATAGAGATCAATTCAATAAAGCTATTTTTTTCTAGTTAGCATCTCAGCCATCTTCCTATCTACCCCTCTCTGCCCTCTGAGACTTGACTGACAATTTTTGAAGAATTTATTTTTACACCTGGGAACATTGCCAGGTTTGAGCAGCTTCTTTTGCGGGCAGATGCTTCACACTGTCCATGTGTTCATGCAGTCTCGTGCTGGTTATGGCAGATTCTTAATTTTTCCCTATTTAAAGAAAAAGGGACAGGAAAAAACCTCTTGAAATAGTGGGGTGTGGTTTTTTGTTTGTTTGCTTTTTTTTTTAAACACAACCCAATACTTCCTCCATGTAGACTTAGAGTAATGAATGGCTGGTGTCATGGTTCCTCTTTCAGTGTCGGTTTACTGCCCTTTCTCCTCATAAAACTGGGATGGACCTTATCTCTTAAATCTTATTTGTACAGTGCCTTGGGATGTGAGACCGGAAAAGTACTTTACAGAGTTTATTGTATTTTATTATTGTATTCTAAGCTACCCAAGGCTACGGAGTTGTATAACCCTCTATCCAATAAGGCAATGAATAATGGACAGGTGTAGGAGTTGTGTAAATCGCTTTCCATCTTGCCTGTGCGAGGCCTCGTTATTGGGTTATAATGAAGAAGAATGGGAGGAGAGGTGGGGTTGGCTGTCTTTGGGTGCCATCTGCACCCCAACCCTCTCAGGGCTCCACTGTTCTAGGCCCCCTAAAACTGGGTGCAGTGTGGGGGCTCTTATGTCATATTGTACCATTTCAGGTAGGCATTGACCATGGAAATGAATGAACTTAAAGGCTCATCCCCCAAAAAGCCTGCAGGCTGCCAGGAGCTGCAAGTGGAGGGGGGAATATGGGGTTTTTGCAAATTTCTCCCCTGTAAGGAAATGATGGTTGGGAGGGTGCACAGTGTTTGCCTGCAAAGAGTGGAGAGAGGGAATTGCAGAATGGTTTGGGTGGGAAGGGACCTTAAAGCCCATCTCGTGCCACCCCCTGCCCTGGGCAGGGACACCTCCCACCAGCCCAGGTTGCTCCAAGCCCCGTCCAGCCTGGCCTTGAACCCCTCCAGGGATGGGGCAGCCACATCACAAACCCACAGAAAGAAAGAAAACCGTATTTTTCTCACGCTGGGTGTGCAGCTGGGTGGGAATGCCCCAAGCAGGTGAGAATGAAAGGGCTGCGGCGAGGTGTGGTTGCTCCGCTGGGACACACGGTGCTGGTTGGGCTGAGCCGGCAGCTGGTGCGGAGGTCTCGCGGTGGGGTGTGGGTACAGCTCTGGCTGCAGTTGCACAGGCTGCTTAGCTCCACTTTGCCTGGTTTTGAGAGCTTTACGACGTTCAAACCCACTGGTAGTTGTTCCTATAGGGGTGAAGGTCACCCTGAGTGCAGTAATCATCTTTTTACAAAAATACGTTGGCCCAAGATAATGCGCTCTGATGAAGAGCTTCAGTAACTATACTTTGTGCTTTGGTATTGGGCAAGCATTCACTTGTGTAGAAATGCATTAAATTTCCTCATGGAAAGTTGGCTTCCATTGAGTGGAGAATTTTGGTTTAGTCATGGGATTAAATATAAATTAAGCAAAAATAGAATTGAAGCTATTCCATTTATTTCAATAAATACTGGATTGATTTAAAGAATTAAAAAGTAACATTTCAGAAGGCTCATCATACTGAAAAAATTTGGCCAGATAAAGAGTAGCAATTACTTCTTAAGGATAGACAGCATGAACAGTTTAAGTCTAAACTCAAATATTTATTTTCCAAAATAAATATATTCAGATCAAATAAAGCAGATCAAAAAATTAACCTCTGCAGGGATAAAAAAAAAAAAGTTTTTACCATGGTCTGCTTCTTCTTGCTCTTAAACCAAAATGTAAATTATTCACTATGTCCGACTCTACCATGGATACTTTTGTGCTTAATTAATTTCAATAATATTTGTACCCCTAAGCTCTCAGTGGTTTGGGTTTGTTTGTTTGTTTTTTTCTTCTTGTTTTGCAGAGGTGGTTGATGTTATTCCTTGTGCTGTTGTAGAAGTGGGAGTTGAGGCAGGGCCCCCACTGGTCATACAGTGAGTTTTTCCTGGCTGCCTTCGGCACTTGCTATGGGGTGGTGGCGTACGGCGCGGGGACCTGCTCTTGCTTTAGCCACAGTCCAGCGTGTCAGCGCTGAGCGTCGGATGTCCCATTCAGCTAATTGTTCTATTTAAATTAAGTCTTTGAAATAAACATAGTTGGCTTGCAACCAGACTAGAATAGAAATCGGTGTAGTCACCCAACTATTTCTCAAAAACTTCATGAAGTCTGATAAGAATTTGGCCTTATTATAAGGCTAAATTATGCCTTAACTGCAGCACAGAGAACTGATCTTAAAATAGCGCAATTTGTTTTCTCCTACTTGTTCCTTTTACAAGCTGCTAAACTGCTGGTTAGCGGCCCAAATTATTTCCATTAAAGAAATAGTCATTTAACTTTATCTTACATTAAATACAAGTATTTTCCTTAAGGAAAAATGAGAAGATACCGTTTTAAAGAAAAGGGCTTTGAGTGTGCAGAAAGCAATTCTGTTTGGTACTGATGGGAAATGGGAAACGAAAATTCAGCTGTAGAAGCAGTGTCAATGTTTAGGAGTGAGTATAATTAACCGCCACTATGCAGTGAATTCTGCAAACCTTCTAAAGGAGGACTAGATAGACCTCTGGAAGATGCTCGAACTCAAAAGCACGTCATGGTCTTGCCGGGGCAGATGCTGGGTGAGTTACTGGGGTGTCAGTTAGCAAGAAGCTTCATAACGTTATTGAAGTGATTCCTGCAGATCTTAAGGTGGATGAAACCCTTTGAAGAAAAGGGTTTATCTGAGCATAGCACTAAAAGTTTAATTTGTCATCTTCAGCTCCACAAACAATAGCTATTGCTGAATAAAAGATGGGAAAGAATGTTATTTTTAACCAATTAAAACAATTGTAGAAAGGGATGTTAGACTTTATTTCCACTTCTGTGTCTAGCGATAGGTTTTTCAGTTTTATTATTACACTCGGCTATACAAAAAAAAAACCCAAATAAAATAAAATAAAAAAACCCCAAACCCACATCTGCCTCCATATCCAACAGCTCAGAAACTTACAGGTTGTACGCGTTTTCCACCACCAGAACTTAGCCGGCATTAAGCCTCCCTGAGGAAGGACGGGGCAGGTTAAGGTACAATGTGCTCGTCAGCCACCGCTGCCCCTGGGACGGAGCCGCTCGCTGCCTGCCTGGGCTCTTTGCTGTTGCGTTACGCTCCGTTTGCTGTTTTGTCCCAAATCCCACGGGCAAGCTGTAAACCTGTCATATCTGCAGGATTTCAAGTTAATTTTGCAGCTCTAATGAGGCTAATGTGATGTTCCTATGCTCAACAGAAGACCGTTATCTGGATATTTTGTGTGTCACCTTCTGATGGAAAATTAATTTCAATATTGAGCAGCTGCCAGAGGTCTCACTGTTCCTCCCTGCGATAATGCCTGTATCCTCGCTGGCAGAATAAGCCCCTTTTGGGGTGTATTTATATAATTTACATAAATATATTTTCATTTCCCATGATGCTTCCTTCATACAATCCTTGAATTGAGGAAGAAGCCAAAGTGACTATTCATCATTTTGAGGTTTCTACTCTCTGGATATCTTTTAAGACCCATTCATGTGATAAGTGCTCAAGCTTCTCAGTTTGTGGCTGGGAAGAAAGGTCAAAGATTTTTCAAAACTAGCAAAGAATCTGTCTTCTGCAGGCAAACACTAGGCCAAATGCATTTTGAACCTTACGTCCAAAATGGGAGAAACAGAGTTTGCCAGATTGTCTGCGTTATCTTAATCTAAGACAAATTAATATATATTTTAATAATTTCTTAAAATTTGCAAGGTGAGGGGTTAGAAATAATGAAAAGAAGATCACATCTGTTTTGCTTATTTATTGAATTAGGTTCGTTGCATCTGCATAACAACACACAGAGCTCTGGGTCTGTTTAATGTATTTTGTGCTGATGTTGTTTGAGGCGAGATTACGAACGGAAGCTCTGAAGTCAGGTTAAACCTTGTCAGCAAACCATCTGCCTTGCGCGCAGAAGTTGCGAGTCCCTGGGAGAAGGCTGCTGGGCCGTGTCCCTGCTGGGGGCCAAACCCGTTGCCTCAGTGGAGGTGGTTCTCCACGGGTGTCCCCTGCCCCAGGACCCAGCATCGCGCTCAGCGTGGACAGGCATCCCCCCTTGGAAACCTTCCTCCGCGCCGTCCGTGCCCGGTGCTGCTCCAGTCCTGCCATACACGTGAAAATAAATCAATATAAATTTACGCTGTACCGAGGCTCCCGTGGCCGGTTGCTGCTCTTCTTGCACAGCGTGGGGCCCTGACATTTAACTAAAAGCAGAGAAAGTTGTCAAAGGCAGATGTTGCAATAAGCGAAAACAACAGACTTTAATATTAAAAAGTGCAGGTTGTAAGCTTGCTCTGATTAGATATTTATTTTTTTTTTCCTTATTGTCTATCAGGAATCAGCAAAAACCTTGAGCGATGGGAGGCTGCCGGTGGCATTATGCACTCCTTTTAAAGCAAACCTCTGGCAGCGACAATGAAATCTTTCTCACGAATTGACTGCTTTTTCTCTGAAACATGAAAATTACTGAATTTGGAGACTATTTTTATTAAGCTGTGGTCTTTTCAATATGCTGTGTTTGCTATTGATTTTATTTGCTGCTCTTTGTTGAAGAGTTGCGCTTCCGAATTTTAGACCTGTCAAAACATGAATTCATCATGGAAAAAGCAATCTGGGAGCATCAGATGACCGCACCCCGCTGGAAACACAAGGGGTGAATAATAGAAAAGATTAAAAAAAAAAAAAAAAAAGGTGCCAGATTGGGGATGTCTCTGTGTTTCACTGGAAGGCTGATGGCCTTTTTTTAATGAAGTCTGTATAGCTGAAATGCTACTAAAGGAAATATCTTCAGCAGTAACAGAGCCAGGGGCATTTTTTTTAAAACTCAGGTATTCTCATGTGGTGTCTGATCCATTATCCATAATCTTGCTCCTGTGTGTGTCTTTAAAATGCTTCATTTAACCCATAACTTTCAGTTGGGAGGTGCTGATCTGCGTGCTCTGACCCCGTGATGCTGCCCTGGGTGGTGAAGCCAGTTGAGGAGACACATCTCGGGCCAGGAACACTGCTTTCCCACAGCTGCCCCATCTGAGGTATGAGGAGCACCCAATTTCCCCGCCAGCAGGCAGCGTCGTGGCCCCGAAAGCTGATAATGGCCAAGAGGTAGGTCCTTGTTCAAGAAGGACCATTTCCCACCCAAATTAAGGTGATTTCCACGTCCTTGGTTGTCTTTTACACAAGGAACGTAGATTGGGTGCTACTTGGAGACACACTGGCTGATGTGTGGATGTTCTAACTTAGATGAGGATGTATTTCAGTTTTCATGTGGTTGTCTTCAGGCTTTCCCACCAGGTGCTGGAGTGGCTGTGAGATCCTTACCGAGCTTCAGTATTTCCTTCACAATAATACTTGAGGAAGGAGAAGGTCAGGGGCAGAGAGCTGGATGTGAGAAAGGCAAGGTGGTGGCAGTCTGCTTCCAAAATCAAGCTGGACCCAGGCAGGCTCTATCTGGGAGCTGAACTTCTTGCAACCAAAAGGTGAAGAACTTGGTTTTCCTCTTGCTGATGCCTATCGCTGTCCTGTCTGGGGGGTTGAAACGTGGCTGGAGGGGAACGTGGTGCAGAGCAGAGACTGTGCAGTAACTGGGTGGAGGAACATGAAATGAGACTTCACATGAGAATGATAAAGGTGAAGTAATCTGACTACTTGAAAAAAATAAATAAAAACCCCAAGATCTTATCAATCTTGTTTAGAGTAATTTGCTTGCCACATGCAGATTATGGGGGGCAGCTCAGGAAGGGTTAACAACTGAAGTCCTGATGGAGTTTGGAAGCTGTAGGTCTATGGAGGCATTTTTGTCTGCAGCCTCGGTGGTCCGGGGGGGTTTGGTGCACAGCCTTGTAGCCGGCGGGGGGGTTGGTGTTCGGTAGCTTGGCTTTTTCAAAGAGGCATCAGCAACTGCGCAAAACATCCAAGTGAAGCAAGGATGTTCCACAGTGACAGGGCACCACCAAAGAGCGCTCTGGAAAAAATCGTTGCCCGGCAGCGATATTGAAACCTAATGGATTTTTTCTGTGCAACTCCAAGGCAGGCAAGAGAGAACAATCAGCTTATTTCACTGGCGCAAAGTCGTGGCGTGTTTCTCCCATGAGGATGTGTTGTAGCAACTGCAAGGTTATATAAAATGCCTCCATGATAAAGCAAGTTCTTCATTTATGTTATGCTAAAATGGGGATGTAAAAGACCAGAGAAAAATCTGGGGTATTTGAATAGCATAGGAAATGCCATCGTATCCTGCTGTTACATAAACTCAGGTTCTCTCCCTCTCTAAAATCAATTGTCCTGGGAAGCAGCATTACATGCTGACACATGGAAGCACTTTGTCACAAGCAATTACGCCACGCTACAGTAAATTGCTGTACAATCTATTACGTTATGGGGCACTCGATCTGGGCAACGTTTTTCCTCAAATCAGCCTGCTTGTTTACACGTTAGCAGAAATGGGATTTGCAAGACTTTACTAAGACTTTTCCAAAGAAGCAGTATTTTAAAAAGCAAATAAAACCCAAAATACTAAATAGGAAATCCTACTATCTGTTGAAAAGACTGTTCCATCCTGCAATAAGAGGACTGGATCTTCTGATGATACCCTCTCACTGGAGAGCACCTTCTAACACAAGCCACCGACCCGAATTAATCTGGTATGCCCATCTATTAGAATATATTCCTGTGTGGCTTGTGCAGAAGACAAAGCTGAAATACTCCCTTAACCGATACTGGGGAATTAGAAAAAAAAATAAGATTAAAATAAGATGCTTTAAAATGGCGTTTTGGTGTTTTGTGGTAGCCAGAGCCCTGCGCCAGGCTGGGCTGTCCTGGTGGCTGCCCTCCATGGCAAGGGCGGCCGAACCCCCTCCTCTCCTCCCGACACTCCATCTCTCCTCGGCACAGCGTATCTCGCAGCCGGGACCAGCGCAGCAGGGAGATGACTTGTTTTATTGCAGCTTCCCTCGCGTTGGCCGTGACCAGCAAAGCTGGAGACCTCCCATTGCAGCGCAGGAGGACCGTGAACAGGGGCAGGCTCTGTTTAAATCCATGTAACCCACCTAACTTTGCTTCATTTAGGCCGTAATCACATGGTTTACAAATTTCACACGTACCATTTGTTTTTTAAATGAGGAGATGATGCTGACTGCTATTTTAGGTAGGAGGAAGAGCACGAACACCAAAGCTGGGGCTGAGGGGACATACGTAATAGCTTTTGTCTTTTCATAATATCTCTTGGAAAATGCAGGTGACAGGGTGAGTATTGATGGCTGGGATGGAGCAGGAGTGCTGACAGGGATCGGGGACACAGTTACGCAGAGCTGTTGTCCAGGAGCCGCATCCCTGGGGAGGGTCCTCCTGCCCATGGTGCCAACTGCTCTTCTCCACGTTGTGCCTTTCTCAGCTCTATTCGTTGACTGCCTGGGCCCTGCTTCATGAGTTGAATAATACCGTTAAATTGGTATTACAGCTCTGTGGAATAACACTTAACGATGCTATCCAACACCAAATAACTCTGTATTAAGCGCTTATTAATAGAACTACTTGGAAATCCTTTAGCTGAATCCACTGATCTACCTGTGTACATAAATGTGAAGTTTTGGTACCTGTTTTGTACTTTGGCTAGCATGCCTCCCACAGATTTTATGTAGGTTGTAATGACTGTGGGAAGGTTGTAATTTTAAGTGAGACGTTTGTGTTCCTTTTTTTATAGCTGGACAGTTTCAGTTGCGAAAAAGTAAGCTGGGGTAATAGTTGCTTTTGCACAATGGGGAGTTTGGCTGGTAGTTTTGCTTCTCTCAAGGGAAAACGTTTTATGGCACTTCAACTTCTTGATGATGTGCGACGTTCATCCCATTTTTTCCCAACTGTAAGTCTTCTCTGTATGCCAGCATCTCCCATCCCCGTTGTGTTTTGAGCCCTTTCCGTGGTGGGAGCGTGTGGGCAGCAGCGGGCCAGGGGTGGGCGCGGGAGGGGGGCTGTGCTCCAGATGTGCCCACCGCAGCCCATCGCTGCTCTTCCCAGCCAGGGGACAGGTCATCCTTCAGCATATGGGCTGGGAATCCACTGACTCTTCCCAGTAATGCCAGGTCTTTACCCCAAGTAACCGGGCACCGTGACAACATCTGTTCTCTGTGCTTGATCGTGAACAATTTGGCTGAAAGCAGTGGAGGCTGATGGGGAGGTTTCACCATTTTCCCCTCTGCTGTTTATAAATTACTTTTCCTGGATGAACCAGTTTATCTGTTAAGTGCTGCACTTCTAGCTAGTTTTGTTCTCACTTCTTATAAACTGCCCTTTCCCTCTTGCCCTTTGCTTTTCGTATTACATTTTTGCATGCCAATAACTTTTTTGGGCATAATCCACGAATGGTGGTTCCTCTGTTCATTATTTCCCATTCTGACCATCTCGACAAGGACTTTAGAAAGCCTCCGGAAACGCTTGCTCATTTTTGCAGCCTTACTTGAGTTTTTATTTGATTTGGAGGTCTCATTTTAATTCAGTTTCACCTTAGGAACACGCATAACTCTGTAGCGACTTAATTTCTTTGTTCCCTCTGGGAAGCAGAGCAAGGCAATTGCACCCTTAGGTTCCTCCGGCAGCTCCCATCCAGAAAACTCACCAGAAAAGTGATTTTTGTGGCTCCAGTCCAGGCTGCGGAGCGTGGGGGGAGCAGGGTCTATATTAATAAACGGCACAACTTCCCCTTTGGTGAACCCCATCCCTCGCACCCGCTTTGCCATAAGGACCAGGGAGCGTCTCAGCACACACACGGGCTCCCCACAGCTTGGTCACGGTGAGGGGAACCACTGAATGTCCATCATCCCTGAGCTAAACTTCACAGCAGCAAAGGAAGCACCAGCAGAGATGTAGAGGGGACGTGGGGCTCCTGCGCCGCAGCCAGCAAAATGCGGGGGCCGGTCCCAGCGTGGCAGGAGATGAGGGGATGGGGTTCAGGTCATGTCTTGGACCAGTGTCCTCAGTTTGGGCTGAGAACTGGGGTTGCTCCCCCACACAAAACAAGGAGGAACCCAACTTGGATGTCGGTTTTGAGCATTCTTGTTTTGGGAAATAATTAACTCCTGCGCTCTTTCAAATCTGCTGCATACATACTTGGTTTTGAGAAACATGACAGCTTTACCTCGCTCTTACGGAGAGGTCCCTGAGGCAGTAACCATGTTTAATTTAGCAGTTAAATTACGCTGGTTCCAGCAGCTGTCATTTGTGATCTTTGGAAACGTGACCCGTGGAGATGATGTCCTCTCTCACAGATCTCGCCTGCGTCTCCGTGGCTTCTGCAGTGGGAACGCAGCTTCTCAAATGCCATGAGAAGGCACGTCAAAGACTTGCTGACCTTGTCGCTTCCTTGGGAGGGATGTCAGAATGGCATCAACCTTTTATTCCAACCTATGCTCGCTTGCCTATCACTACTGACAAAGCCATGCGCATGTGTAACTGCAATCTGTGTGGCTGAGGACTAAAGGGGGTGTGAAAAAATGATGTTGGAAGTGGACCATGTATGCTGCCATCCAGGCCAGCTCCGCGCTGTAATGAGCCTTGCGGCTCTGCTTGGTGATGTCTGGAGATGGCATCTGAATTATGGGATAACGTATCGTGGGCACTCACAAAACCTGAAACGCTATCTTTGCGTGCAGCACATAAACAGCCCGATCCTAGATCAGGAAAGCACCTGAGATGCCAGCAGATGGGGTTCCTGATGGAGCTTTCTGCTTGGTTTCTGGTGCCGAGCTCCCTTTGTCTCTCCCGGGAGGTATATATGACACTTTACATGCAGATTTTTTCTCTTCTCCCACAGAATGACTTCATCCTTTTCCCTGTTTCCCTGATGACAGCATGCACACCACTGAGCGTTTGGCACCTCCCAGGTATTTTTCCACTGACTCCTTATGGGAGTTGTGCGGTGGGTCCTGCTGGAATGGGTTAAGGCGGTAGAAACTGTCAGGTGAACATGATCCTTCCCAAAGGTTTGACCACAGCGCTTCCCAGACCACAGTTGTTCCCCCCTCTCCCCTCCCCATTTTCCTAGGGTACAAAAAGCCGGGTAGATCCGCTGCCTTGTCGGGAGTGACCCAAGCGTATGCATGGACGTCGCCCCAACAAGAGGGTCACGGCGGCTCTCCCCCGTGCCGGAGAACGGCTCATGGGGGCTTCTCATTGAGGTGGCTGCTTGGGTGGGGACGCCGCACAGCCGCTGCCTGGTTCTGGTGATTCACTCTGCAGTGTGTGGCGGAATAATACAGAAACATAAAAAAATTAATATTAAAATACATATATATATGCAAATAGATGGTCTTGACAAAAGGTAAATAATGCCCGAGCAGTTAGTGCTTGTGTAACAGAAATGTGATATTTTTAAACTAGAGGAAAAATTATCTTAAAAAAAAAAAAGTTAATAAAAGCTGATTAGTTCCTAACTTAATTAGAGACGGGAACAGGGGAGCCTGAGTGACATCTGTTACTTCTGCCTTCCACAATGCTTTATTTTTTCCATCAACGTCACTCAAGGAGAAGCACATTTCTTATGCAGCTGTTTCCAGAGAAATCATGTTTCAATTGATAAGCAATTAATAATAGAAATAGCTATTATGTGAAACGAAGCAAGCATTGAAATATTTTATACCGTACTGTTTCTATGTTCAGCCCATCTACTAAGTAATTTTATTTCCAGCTGGGTGTTACAGTGCGTGAAATATAAACCCCTAAGTTTGATTTAATATTAATAGCTGCGTGCTGGTTCTGCTGCACGTGTATAAAATGTCTAGAACAGGTTGGTTGGGCGACATATGCTGGCGTTTGTCCAGGCAGGTTTCCCCCTTGTCCGGAGACACCAGCCTCATCCACGGCAGGACCCCTTGGAACACCCGGAGATGTTTTTTCCCCTCCTGGGCAATGCCATGTTGCATGGCAAGATGGGTTTAAGTCAGAGAGGGCAAACCGGGCCAGGGAGGAGAGAAACGCTTGGCCGTCTCGGCTTTCGCAAGCTTAGGAGATGCTGATCCGTTCCGGAGGGGGCATTTCCCGGAGCCTCCAGGCAGGAATTCCCCAGGGACCCCCATCGTGCGGGGCTGGCTGGTGCAGGAGGGGGCTCGGGGGCAGCCGGGGAGGCATCCGGACACGCCAAAGGGAAGGAGAAGACAAATCTCCATGCCGGCTGGAGGAGGCGGGAGGGTCAGGTTTCCTCCGCTGCTTTTCTGGAGCTCTGCGCATCATCAGGCAGCACAGGCTGGCCCCTAACCTGCCCTGCAAAGGAAAACAAGACAAAAACCTGAAAACATTGTTTATACAGAGACATGATAATGCGCAGGAGGTGTATATGAGGTCAGTAAATACTGTTCTGCAGCTAAATTAACTGCTTCAGGAATATTCGTGTAAAAAAGCCATTGCGTATTCCAGAAGTTACCTTGATGCTATCTTTGCGCTGCACCTTGCTGCCCACTTTATTCCAGAAACCCTCCTTCCCTCACTCCTTCATCCTGTGTTTTATTTCATTTTCAATATGAGCTCTCGCGGGTGGCGCTCATTTCCCATAAATCAGGCACAGCTGACAGCCGGGGCGCAGGACGCGCTCCAGAAACCGAGTGTCATTGATCCGCGTTATCACCCGGAGGCACCAAACCTCCGTCTCCTCCTGTCTGGCCGCGGTCTGATCCTCTGATCGCTTCTGCAGACTTAAAACATCCCAGTTATTACCGTGGGTAAGAGAAAAAGGCTGTTTATACCTTCTCAGTACCCTCTCTGGGATACTGGGTGGGACCGGGTGCTCATAAGGATTGGGGCAAGTATTTTTTCTGCTGTTTTGCCCTTTCTACTTCTGGTTCCCCGCGATGGGGAGCCCCTGTCCTGGGAAATCTCAGCATCCCGTGCTTGGAGCCGGCTCGTGCTGCCCCATCGTGTTTTTCTCCGCATAATCCCCGTAGCTGGCAGGGGAAGCCCGAAAGTTGCCACTGGAGGTGGAAGATGCTTTTAATTTCCTTGCCTAGTTTTGAACGGAAGGGCAGAGACGAGGGGCAGCAGTTGTCTCGCCGTGGCCCGGTCGTACAGCAGGGCTGGCCGGCGGGCACCTCTTCCCTGTCCCCACTGGGGACAGGATTTTTAAAAAGCGGGATGGTACGGCAATATCCCAGGGTGGTTTTTTTCTGAAACGCTGGTAAATTATGGTATCACCTGCACATTTATAAATGGCATTTAACTGCAGAGCCCAGAGAGCGCGGCACACATCAAACTTGAATATGCAGTGGGAAAGGACAAAAAACATTAACGGCCGTAATATATAGCCTGTTACTGTTCCCGGTGACAGGTATTTAGACTTCTGCCTTTAAACATACAGGGGGAACATAAAGCAACGAAACATCGCAGGAAAGCTGTTACGTTTCAGATCGAAGTATAAATATTTAAACCCGAGGTGGCTCGAGTTCCGTGGCTCACTGTCAAGGAAGGGTTGAGGAAAGGCAGGCGGGTTGGCAGCGGTTTGCCGCGGCGGGGCTGCGTTAGCTCTCCAACACCAACCCCTCCTCTCCCCCTGCCGAAACGGGCTCCGGGCTTGGGTCAGCAGCATCAGCGTCCCCCAGCTGCGAGGCTCAGCCCGCTGGGCCCGTCTCCAGGCTGTTCTCTAGCCAAAGGCGGTAATACCCTGCTGAGCTTTCAGTGGAAATCTAGATTTTTTTTTTTTGTGCCTGTAAGATTTTTTGATTTTTTTTTTTTTTTTTTTTTTTTTTTTTTAGGTACTTCTAGTGAAATAATTCATCTGGGATTAGCATGGGAGTGAATACTGCTAAGTTATTACTCTGTAAAAGCCAGAGACATCCATTTGCTCAGCCGTGCCCTGGGTTGGGTCTGCCCGAGCACCCAGCCCCCATCTGGCCACGCGTCCCTCCGTTTTGCATCCCCCCACGTTTCTGCAATCGAGTCGAATATTAAGCTCCTTGTTTATGTTGGACACAATTTTGCTGCGCCATTAGTTTGAGCTACCTTCTTGGGCTTCTAGGAACAAAAATACTGCAGTGTATATAAACATATAAAAATAAGAATACCATTTCAGCCTTTTAACCCGCTTTCTGCCAGAATGAATTAGTCCTCTCCAGGGCGGGGCATGGGCACGACCGAGTTTAGGACCTGAGAAATAAGTAATAAATATCTGTTGCTGCAAGGGCTCGTGTGCTCGGGAGAGATGAAATCGCCGGGCTCCCCGGCGGGGCTGGGGCTGGTTGGAGCGGGGCTGGGGAAGGGAGCAGCTGGCAGCAGTTAGAGCTAAATGGTTTGAAACAATTTTTTTCCATTCCTCACTTCGCGCTATTTGTTTTGATCGTGACATAAACAGATAAAGCTTAATAAAGCGCTGAAGTAGAGCTTCTCAAATTAATGCCCAGCTGGCAAAATATGCGATCTGAAGCGAAATTTGTCACATTTGGAACGCCTATATTAAAATCAAGGCTTGCTGGTATGTTTGCATGATGATTAATATTTACGATGCTGTATTTACAACTCACTGCAAAATGAGTACCCATTTACTCTTTTAACATACTTAGTTTTATGAAAGACTTCCAATTACAAAACCAGAATTTATAGCAGTGTGTAACTTCTGTACAGCTGGAACTCCTCTGCGTGCCCATAAATTCAAACAGCGGTTCCCCAAATCCCTGTTCCCTTCTAGCACCTTTCAGCAGAGCCCAGCCTCCGCCACTGGGGTTGAGTAAACCATCGCTTGAGGACACAGTTGACTTTAATACACACATTATTTAAAATTAAGCCTGGCAGGTGACACATGCCAGTCTCCACGGTTAAAGTCAACCTCCACCTACTCGGTGCGATGGCTGAAAAACATGCATTTTGGGGTAACAGCTAGTTTTATGAAAGGTTTTGAGATCCTGTGTTAATTTTTGGACTTTTCTTTGCGGCATGTGAGGTCTCCTGGCTAGGAGGAGCACAAAGCCAGCGCGGCCAGGACTGTGGTGGCTGTATTTGTCCTGCCCACACCATGAGATGGGGTTTTTTTCAGCGATTTGTGTCAAAAGCAGCAGGTCACAGCAAGGGGTTGTTTGAAACATAATTTTCATTGTAGTAGGCAGGTTCAAGATGAGCAATTGATGCAATCCGAACTAAATGTGGCACAAGAGAAATGCTTGGGTTTGAACGTGGGGATGAACTGATCCGGAATAGCTGCTCCCATCCTCTCATCAATGTCTGGTCTTCTTCCATCCCTGTCGCTTTGTATTTCTGGTTCATGCAGTAAAATTACTAGAAAAGTGGAGCTTGGCCTGAGCCCAGCCTTCCATTAGGTGAAACCCCCCAGGAGCCGGGGCAGAGCGGCTCTCGTCCCCGAGAGCCACCGGTGTGGCTGCCTTAGCCGGAGCAGCATCTTCCCAAGAGGAGCAATGCCAGCTTTGAAATGGAACTGGTGCAGCCGGTTGAAGTGGAACTGGGCTCTTGAGTGCCACTGAGGAGCTGAGCCAAGAGGTTTAGGGATGTACGGCTTTTGCAGGAGTTGGCCCAGGCCGACCACACTTGCCCTATGACCGGGGCTAGAAATGCTGCGGAGATGCTATTTTTCTCACTCAGCATCGTGTAGAAATGCCCTTTAAATGGCTGCAGATCCAACTCGCAGCAGGACAGCCCTCAGGTGCCCAAACGCTCCCCCGGTGTTAACCCCGTCTCGTGGGAAGAAAGGATTCACCTTCTTCATCTCGTGATGCTCAGCAGCTTTGCTGTCTGCCCTGGGAATCACTCTTGGGCTCTCGCATCTGACAAATTGTAATGTTAAAGCCAGGAGAAAAAAGTTCCTTAAAAATCTGAAAAGGACCAAAAGAGTAAAAAATTCTTTAAAAATCTAAAAAAGAGGCTTTTTATAATGGTACTGTTGGGCAGTAACCACGAGTGTCGGTGCCAGAGCTGCCTCTTCCACCACGCTGCCCCATCGAAAGAGTTCCACGGCAGGGAGAAACCAAGCGTTTGGTTT
Organism: Fratercula arctica; assembly: GCA_947846985.1. NCBI lineage: Eukaryota > Metazoa > Chordata > Aves > Charadriiformes > Alcidae > Fratercula > Fratercula arctica. Next base: position 1,621,462 of record CANTUZ010000008.1, on the reverse strand, counting down.
GGCTCTCACCGGAGGCAAGGTCAGACCTTCCGTACGTGGATGGTGGGATGGATCCAGTGCAGTCTGCTGGTATCCTGGCTCTGCCTGGCCAACCGGGCAGGTGCCCCATCAAGGCTCTACCTTGGGATCCTCTCCAACACGGCACGGCTGCGTTGCCAGCTCTCACTGTGTCACCCTCTCCAGAAGTATAAATTAAATAATACGTTATTTTCCTCGAGCTCAGCGTGACCCAGGTGGGAGAAAACGTGTGGGGAGCAATTTGCCCAAGTGTTGGCCATCGCAGGCATCTTGGGTCTCCCATCAGCAGCTTCACCGCAACACAAAACCACTCGCCAAGGGGAAGGTGCTGACTCCTCGGGTGACGATTCCCAGTAATTAATGCCTCAGGAGAACTGAAGCCCTAATAGTGTAATGGCCCAGAAAGTCCGCCTGCGAAGTGCTTTTTCTCCATATAATGCATTTCATTTCGGTTGGTCATTTTCCCGATAGAAAAGAGAAATATTGGCTTGTAGCAGAGCGGGACTCGGAACCAGGCTCCTCGCTCCCTCTTCTCTTTCTCTTTGTACCCAGAAAAAACAACGAATGTGGATATAAAAAGCTGTACCTCATTTTTTAGCTAACTGACCATTGTAGTGCTCTTTGGTTTAATATATATAGTTTTTATAGATCAAATCCTGAAACTTGTAGCCATTTATAACTAAGGCTTGCAAGTAAATGGGAGGGTTTTTTCCTTAATTTGTTTATGAATCTAAGGAGAAGTTGCTCTGAAGCCTGTCCTAAGTTTTCAAATGAGAGGGAAATGAGTAAGGGGAGCAGGCAGAGCAGTAACTGGTCATATCCGCTGCCTTTAGAGCCATTAACAACGCACATTCAAAAAGCAGCAAGAGCCTAATATCCCCACAAACCAAAACCATAGCTAATAGGAAAAAAACCCAACTTGTTGTATTAAACAGAAGTTTCAAAAAGAAAAGCACTGTAATACCAGGAATCCACTCCAAAATGCTTTCTAGAGAAACTAATAAATTTAAACTATTTTGACAACCATAGCGATCTTTTTATCCTTTAAAGAGATGAAGAGTCAATTTTCTCCATTCATTGCGAAGAAGAAATAAAGCCTGCTTTCTTTTATGCCTACTGTAGCTACGCATTTCCTTCCCTTCGGCTGCTCGTTCACTTTCTGTTCCAGCTCACGGTGAGTTTATTTTCCACTGGGAAATAGTATTTTTGAAAAATGTCACTGCCGCTTCGGAAGTGCAAGCCATGGGGTGGGCACGCGTCGGTTGTCTCGTCCCGAGGGGCAGGAGAGGCAGCTAGGAGCGGGGACAGGGGGGTGACAGGCAGAGCCCTGTGTCACCCGCACGGCCCGGGCAGCTCCTCGCTGCGGGGCGCAGGACGGCTCCTGCGGTTCCCTCCTTCTCTGAGAGCATTTCGCACCCTTTCACAGGGCAATGTCACTATTTCCCCTGCCCTTTCTAGAGTTCTTTTGTTTTTTTTCTTCTCGACGTGTGAGTCTCCCATCCTCACTCTTTTCGCTAATGTCGATTTTGGGGAATATAAGAAGATGAAATACAGTGTGCATTTAGCATTGGGTGCAGCGCTTGGCACCCAGACTCGGGCTTCACTGGGTGCCCCGGCTTTGTGGGAAATGGCGCCAGCAAACTCAGTCCCCAGACCTGGAGGAGTTGGGGTGTTATAGCAACTATTGCCCGTGGGGGAGGAAACGGGGCTATGATTTGCCTCCCCTCTGGCAGAGGGCGGCTTCTTGGGGCGATACCAATGAAATGCAGAGACCATAGCTGGAGGTACGTGAGTTACAGAATCATAGAATCGCCTGGGTTGGGAGGGACCTTTCAGATCATGGAGTCCAACCACCAACCCAGCACTGCCCAAACCCCCACTACCCCATGTCCCTCAGCACCACGTCTGCCTGGCTTTTAAACACCTCCAGGGACGGCGACTCCACCACTGCCCTGGGCAGCCTCTTCCAGCGCTTGACAGCCCTTTGGGTGAAGAAATTTTTCCTAATATCCATCCTAAACCTCCCCTGGTGCAACTTGAGGCCGTTTCCTCTTGTCCCATCGCCTGTTCCTTAGGAGAAGAGACCGACCCCCCCTGGCTACACCTTCCTTTCAGGGGGTTACGAGTGACCATGAGCGATGGTGGTTTTCCTCTTCCCACCGCTCCCTGGCAGGGTTAAGCTGCTCAGTGCTGCGTTGGCCACCTACAGCGAACCCACGAGTGAGTGACGGCAGCGACACAAGAAGAGCATCTTCTGGAAGGACGTGTCAGCTCCCTTGTGAGCTGGCTGGCGCCTGGATTTGAGGGAGCTTGTGCCTGGGGGGGGGCCAGCCCCCGCAGGGCTGGGGGGCTGCACCTCTCCCTGGGCAGGGGGGGTCCGTTTGGAGTCCCCCAGGGTTGAACCCGTCCCCAGCATCACAGCTGTGGTCCAGCTGCGCCTCCCTGCATGGCTCAGCGGCCACCGCGGGGGGTGGCCCTCACCATAACATCGAGCAAATAGAGACATTCCGGGAAGAAAACGCGGGCTCTGCTGTGTTGTACTGCTGAGCCTTGATCCCAGCGTAATTTCTCTCGAAATGCTTGCTCATAATTACGCATTGAAGTACCTCGATTCTGAGAAGCTAATTAATGCGGAGCAGTGTCGTACAGCCTCAGAAAAGTACAAAAAGCCGCATCTTGCCTGGTCCCAGGGGAATTTTCCATTAGGGCAGAGGAGACCGTCCTTAGGTGGAGAGACGGGCAGGACCCCCTGCCCCTGCCCAAGGGTGCTGCTGCTGCCCCCTGCACCCCACAGTTCTCAAACTGAGAGGCAGCAAAACTACACCTGGTTTACTGAATCCCGGAATTCTCTTGTATGGAGCAAGCAACCCATTTCACCTATGGAGGCAGCATAGAAATCATATCTGACCCAAACTTCTCTGTATTAATGCTTTCTCGCATAAAATGTCAAAATGAAACGCACACTAATTCGCATCTATGGGGAACATAAAATGCATTTTAGTTAATCTTATAAACATGAGAAAGAAAATCAAATTAATGCCTGAATTCCAGAGATTAAAAAGTTTTGCTTTACGTATATTAATTTGCCAGCTATTACTGTAGAAGGTTTCTTAAATTTCAGCCTTTATAAAGTTTGAAGGTTCGGCAAAATTTTGTGCAGAGACAAGGAACTTAATATCTCCTGACCAGACCATGTATCCCTCCAAACAGGTTACGGGGGACTCCATGCTAGAAGGATCCCGCTTGGAAAAGCAGACTAAACTGGCTCCTGCTTCTCAACACCCGCATTATTTCGGTCAAGTGGAAGGTGAGTAGTCATGTGGGTTTCTTAAAACTGAGAAAGCATAGGCAACTTTGAACTGATAAAGACTAAGGAGCTGTGGCGTCTACCCTGCCCCTCTCATTTACGAGGAATTTCAGGTTTTTGTGTGTGTATGGCAATGCCCCAGCTGGGTTTGAACCACCCCACGGGTATGTCCTGTGTGCAGAGGTATTTTCTCTATATATCGAAAAGCCAAGCAGAGACTTCTGCTGCATTTCGGTTTGCACGCTTTTCTACTAAGAGACTTACATTTCCAGCGTGAGTTGAGTAAGCAGCACCCCTCCTCTGAACGAGAGGCTGCTGGAGGACAAACATCCTGCATAGCCGTATTCTTCCATGAGACTCAGGATTTCCATGCACGTTAAAATAAAAAAGGAAAATAAGGTAAATGCTAAAGCCTGTGGAAATGCCAATTGCTGTGGGCTGTGACTCCCGGAGCTGCTGATGGGGAGGAAGGAGGGATGTGCCCTGGCAAGGCGTTAATCCAGAGCAAATGGCAGCCCCTGCCGGTGCCGGTGCCGGTGGGGCAGCGGGTGGGGGCTTGGCAGGGGGGCACAGCTGATGCTCAGCACCCACAGACACCCACCCGGGCACCCGCCTGCTGATGGTGGGTGGCCGGGAGTGATGCGCTGAGCTGCACCCCTGCATCCCTGCCGCAGGATGCTCAGGGGAAAAACGGAATGTTGAGGCTGGAGGCTGCTCGCCCCCACCAGGAGAGAGACCTCCTTCACCCCCTCGGGAGTTCTGCTGGTCCCAGCCTGAAGGCAGAAAGCTGTGGGGGTCTGTTTGCCAGCAAGCAGGCTCCCCTGCTTTGTGCACAGGGGTACAGGTAACAGAACTGACGGAGGAGGTGAAACAGTACCCTTTTAAGCAGGACATTTACCAGCTTCAGGAAAATGGTGTAGATTTGGGTCAAGATTTCCTTTCCCATGGGAGTCTTCAGGCCAAAGCGCAGCACTGCGGCTCGTTGTGGGTGAGGGTTGTAGCAGTAACAGTGGTATCAAAGGTGGCACCGGCTCGATGCCCAGGACTGTCCCCACCACTCCCCAGGTGAGGAGCCTGGTGACTACTCAGGAGAAGGGCTGCGTCTTGCTCCTGGTCCTCCCTTGCTCCTTGTTGCTATTGGATATTAACCTCCTTCTGTTTCTTAATGATGCTGTTTAGCATACCTCCCCTATTTTAGCTCGACAATTATTTCATCTGAAGAGAATATACCAATGTGTGAACTTTTTTAAAGCTTGAGTTGTTGCTTATGAACTAGGTAGGCCTCCTTGTGCTGCCTCTAGGGATACCACTTAATCTAAATTAAAGAAACAACTTGGATATGTAACAAGGAAGAATTCGTCTTTTTTTACATTAGATGTAGCTCAGACACTGAGTGGGCTAGTTCTGTACAGGAAAATTTTGTGATAATAAATTAACTTCTCTTTTGATTTCCTGGGCTAATGTTGGAGAAGACTTTCCATGGCCGTGTCCGTGCGCAGTGACCCCGCGGCCGTGCAGACCCCTCAGCGCCTCAGGGCCGTCCCTCCACTGCCCATGGCTCAAACTTGCCCATGGCAAGTCACAGCAAAACTGAACAACTGGCTTAAAAATCCTAGCTTATCTAGTTGTCTCTACATACAACTTCCAGAGAAAATTACGCTAAAGGTCTTCTGTAAAATATAATTACAAAATAGAGACAATGACACCCCAAGAAACTGGCCAGTCTTGGGCATTAGGGCACTTCTTGCCTCCTCCTTGGTGTTTGCTCTGCTGGGAGTGGTACCCAGTGCACCAGCCAAAGGAGGCGTAAACGCTGCTGTAGCCAGTGAGCAAGATGCTCAGTCTTTACTTGCCCTTCATCTCTCATCCTCTCCCCTCCAGGCAGAGCCTTTAATGGCCCGCAGCTGCCGGGGGCCGGGATGCTTGCCCTGGTTGGTCCTCGGATGCTCGCCACAAGCGGTCCATGGATGCTCCCGGCATTTCTCTCATGCACGGCTGCTTACTGGCTTCATTTTCTTTCCATGTTAATTTGCAAATGACAAATGACTCTTCCTGCTGTGCATGCCTTTCAGAATTGATATTAATCAATTCAAGGCAAAAAACAAAACAATTAAAAATCAATAGCTATGCAGCTATTAGAGAGCAAAATTTCATTAAGGTTAATAATTGCAGGAATTAGGGAACTAATCAGCCATAGCGATCTCCAGGAGAAGCCACCCCGGGCTCTGTGCTTCATCCAGCCTGCCCACAGACCGCAGCCACTGTGCCAAACACTTAGAATGAGTTACTTGATATTATTTTGTAACTAATGGTCATGATAAGGGCTGAAAATCAGACTCGTAGCTTATATCTTTCTTGGGTACTTGGCAATAATCTTTCTGTAGGACAAATAAAAGCAGCGTGGGGCATAGGGTTGTGCTGGAAAGGCAGAGCTGCTTGTCATGAGTCTGTTTCTTTGTGCCTGAAGAGATAATTTTTTCCATAAAACCAGCTTTCAGGCACTTACATCTTTGTAAATTCACTTTAGTAGCTTTTGTCTTTGGGTTGAAAGCCATGAGGTGGTTGCCCTGAGGCACGGTTTCAGGATATCTCCAAGAGGAGCCCTGCCACCCCCCACCCCCCCCCAAGAAACCCAACCTACTTCGGCTCACTCCGGTCTTTTCCCGGCAGGTTAAATAGGAGCTTGGAGGCTGCTAAAAGTCTTAGCAAAGCATCCTAATCGCCCAGAAATTAAGAGGAGTTTTCTGGGTGTGCTGCAGCTAATGACTCTGTTTGCTGCAGACACGAATTATTTTATTCCTTAATTCAATCTGGCAGCCGTAAAACCGTTTTCTGCCCTGTTCTGCCTTGCCGTTGTGCCTTCCGTGGTGTGCCCGGGACGCGATACGGGAGCAGTGCCGCACGACGGGCTCCTTGCTGCGCTGAGCTCCTGCTGTAGATGGTTCCTCAATGCCCAACAGCTCAATTCTCGGGTGGCCAAGGCAATGCTGAGGTGTCATGCGGACATGGCCAGGCCAGGAGCTGTCTGCCCAAGCCAGAGACTCATAAGACAAAAAAAAATACAAGTAGTGAAACCAAGTGGGAAGAAGGAAATGAAGGTCTGAACAAGAAGGATGGATTTTCAGTTAAAATCCCACTCTCAGATTGATGAGAAGGTCAATGGGATGACTTAACAACGTAAAGCTTGTTATGGTTCTGGGCTAATTTATATTAAAATATTCTATTTATTTCTTTTTATGGATCCTGATAAGCTTTCAGGGAGCCCCTGTGATTCTGGCATGCTCCCTGCTGTTGTAGGAAATTCCAGGGCGCGTGATGGGGTACTCCTACTGGCAGACGAAGCACCGTTTATTTACGACATCCAACATGGATGATACAAGAAGAAATACTGATGAAAGGCACAGATCAAGGAAAAAAGGAAAGGAAAAATAGCATGTTAATATAGGCTAACTCCTACTAACTCCTACAGGACTTGGTGAACTTGGCTACTGGCACCCTACCTGTCCCTGACGGGGATTATTGGGTAAATATATAATTGGATTTGTGTGATTTTTTTCAGTCTTCATATGCTAAGATGGTACCTGCCCAATAAGTATCTACGCTTCTGTACCAGGAGATCAGACATAAGCCCTAGCCAAGTCTCCAACGAGCTGATGGCCACCATGCAGACATTGCCCCAGTCCCTGACACGTGGCAGGGGTCCCCCGGGAGTGCTAGACCTGGCAAAAGAATCCGATCCCTGGGAGATATTTGCGGTTGGGATGCGGCGAGAGCAAATGGCGGTGGCAGGTACGTCTCCCCCCGCATGGCCGCCCTCCCCACGCTTCCCTCGGGATACCGGGAGCTGCCCCAGTTCCCTGCCCGGCTGGGGAATGGCATGTGCAGGGCATGCAGGCTTGGATTAATCCCACGTCAGTCATTTTCAGACTGTGAAAAGGATATTAATTATATCCAATGACATAGCTGTCAATCAAATCTAGAATATGTGTTGTGGGTTTTTTTCTTTAATTAAAGTTAGCTAGAGAGCCCATTTTAAATCTTCACGTAGGATGGCTGAAATTTAATACATCCTTCAGAAAAATAGCAGTAATAGCAACAGGCTTTGGTTTTACTTTTAAAATTATCGATAGAGGCTCAAAGTCAACTAAACCTCATCCATCTTCCCTGTATTAGCAGAACAACGCAAGCATTTTTCACGTCGATGAGCTGTCGCTGCTCCCCCCTGAGCCCCCTCCTCCCCGGGGCCGAGGAACTGCAGCGGGGGCTCCCTGTGCACAGCGGCGCTGGGGGGTTCCCCTTCCATACGGTCCCCCGTGGGAGCAGGGAAGGGCCAGGTTTGGCGTGGCTGTATGGGACCAACTCTCTCCCAAACGGAGGAGGACACCAGGGCCCCGGCAGCGGGACCCCAATCCTGCCCGTGCCCCCTCCAAGGGCGCTGTGCACGGTGTTCATCCACTCTCCCTCCTCCTTTGGGAATTATCCCCCCGTCCTTTGATGTAAGAATAAAATGTGAGGTCCCCGTTTAATTTTGTGAATTAATCTTTATACGTCATCTACTTTTCCCCGTTGATTCATAACAAAGGAATGTAAAAGCAGTTCACAAGGGTAATCACTTCCAGGTAGCTGGTATTCTTTAAAGGACAAAACATGGGCCGTATAACTTATTTATAAGAAATAATTATCTTTAATAAACCCCAATCAAGTGTTTGCACATACCAATATGCGTTTGGACTCGGGCAATGATCTGCTCTGGATCTTCTCTCCAGGAATATGGAATTCCCCAGTGCTGGGGCCAGAGCAGGTTTCATCGCCTTCAGATAAAATGATCAATCTGTTCGTCGTTGGCATGAGCAACTCTGACTCTGAGCAACTGAAGCAACACATTAGAGCCTGGGAGACCAGGCTGGGATTTTAGTATTGAAAAAAAATAATGCAAGCCAACAAAACCCCCTCCCCTTACAGCAACAGCCAAGAAAAGTGGTTCGTGTGTCCTGAATGAGCTTTGTATGTTCTTCTCTCTCTGGAAATGTTCATCTAATCTGGGGGGGTTGCCAGTGTCAGGGAAGTTCAGCTTTCAAACAGAAACCTCATTAGTCTCTCCCAGGTTGGGTCTACGCAATTCTTCCCGGTTCTGCCTTTGACCATTTTGGCTTTTGGTCTTCCAAATCCATGAAAGCATGAAAATATACACAGAGCTGTGAGCAAGGGAATGAGCCATCCAGGAATTCCATTGGGTTGCTGAAGTGCTCGCAGGTGTGTGTAACTTGTGTTGTTTTTTGGATACGGCCCTATGATTTCAAATTAATAAGAAGGTCTGACTTCAGTTGAACTCATCTTTATAGATCAGTTGATAGGCTTAAATATTTGCCTCTATTAGGCAGACAGGAGGACGTGAAAGTCTTTTGCATAGTTACAATTGCCAAGGAAACCACTCTGCTGGTATCCGCGGTTGGCATTTCATTTCTCCCTTTGTGTGGCTGTTGGAGAACTGTCTGATTATGAAAAGGAAACGCTTCCAGTCTTAATGCTTTGCTAGTCAATGTCTTCATAATTTTGTAACTGTTTATCCAAGAGCTTCTGCCATCCTTCTGAAGTCCATTGCAGTTGCTGGTTTTCACTTCTAAAAATGCATGCAGCTAAATTTAAAAATATGACACTTGATGGAAAACCATGAATTAAAGAATTGTCCTTATTTAGGATGTTTTCCAGTCATCTCATGTCTTTTCTAAAATAATCTTTTAACTAAATGATTCGCTTTAATGTTTATTTTAAACTAGGTCACCCTTAAGGAGGAAGGCGCGTCTGGCCGCTGCACCATCCCACAGCCTGGGGAGGTGAACCACCTCTGGGGCTTCAGGAGAAAGAGGGGAGACTTCACCTTTTATAGTCACTGATAACTGGGGAGCACACGTGGTGAGGAGACTGATGGACCTAAAGTTACACTAGAGCTCACCTGAGCTTAAAGTTAACCCCTGGTGCCGGCAATCCCTCTCTGCCCCGAATAACCAGGTTTGGCTTTTCGTAACTCAGCGGTCTCCCGGGAATTTCAGGTGTGTTTCACTTAAGAGGCTGCAAAATTAAGCCCTAATGCAAGAGGCAACTTCGTTCCCTGAGCTGGTTTAGGGACCAGGTAGTCCTTCTCGGGGGGAGCTGAGCCCGGGCCCAGGGAGCAAACTGGCAGATACAACTTTGATCTCGGCGCTTTTCAGATGTAACTCCTTTTCCATTCCTGTGTCTGGACGTGTGCTAATGAGTTGTGGTTTGAATCAGCTTCTGATTTGTGATTTTTAATTCAGCTTACAATAGGCTATCTGTGGGGCTTTGTATTTGAGAATATAATTCAGTATAATTATTACAGGGAAGTTTTCAGAAAGCTGTGCTAGCAGCCAAGATAGCATCTCCATTCTTCTTTCTCTGCTAATCAGTTTGTATGAGCCTTTCATATGCATAGCTTTCCGACCATACTAAATTTTTCTGAAACAAATGCTTCATCCACAGTTATCAGACAGCAACATGCCTGAGAAATTGCATTATATTCAGCAAAAAGCCGCAGAAAGCACAGATTGGGCACCTCGCTCCCTCAGAGAACTGGACAATAGCGGATTTTTGTCATTGTTCATTTTTCTTCTGTCATAAGATCTTCCATCTTTTCTTTTTCTCTTCTATACCCTGGACATTTTCTAATCCTTTTCGGAAGACCATACAATAGTAGGTTATTTTTCAGTTTAAAATGAGATATGACTAAAGCCTCCAGTCTGCCCCAAACCTTCCTGTTTTCCTTTATTTTCTACTTTAACTCAATTCACATGGTAGCCACAGAAATCTGATATTTGTGTTCAGAAACTGCAGAAAAATACCTGGCAGGTCCTTGCCTGGCAGTGGCTCCTATCGCATCCAGGCTCCATTTCCCAAGAATGGTACCTCTCTTATCCCAAAACTGGGGGGGGGGGAAAGTGAATGTGAAAATTATTTTAAAAGGGAGTGAAAGGAGCTGCCCGCTGAGGAGGAGCGCACTTTTCCCTGGTGCGAGGCTGAAATGTGTGGATGGCAGCAAGCGGAGATTATATTCCCAGTGATCATCCCTGGCACCGGGGAGAGAAGTGTGGTTTCTGAGTTGTATTTGTTCCCCAGTTCTTACAGAGCGTTCATCTAGTGAGCAAGTTATTTCCAAAATGGAAATATTGGTACTCAAATATGGCGGGGAATTTGCTGAAATAGGAGAATATTTTCTATTATGAGTAGTTATTATTATTGTCCTGCACTAAGCTTTGAAAGCCCAGCACCTTCACTGTCCTGTTAGGAAGCAGAGGTGGGATCCGGAGATGACTATATCCCCTTACAAAGATGTGCTGATGCAAACGCTTGGGGTCATGGATGCGACGTGCTTGCTTCTAGGTCTTGACTTTCTCATATACAATTAAAAACCAACATGACGCAACGTGCTTGGACGAACAGTTCAGCTCTTAAGCTTCGCTATGGATGTGGTCCATGGTGATTCCAACCTCTCCAAGCACGAAGGGGCAGAAACCCAAGAGTAACAACACCGAAGGAGCCCCAGTCCTTCAGTAAGACAAGGGCCGTCCTACTGATAGGACTGTAGGGAACTGTGCGACGCTTTGCAGCTGAAGGAGAAGGTCGTGTAGTTGTCAAAAATAGCCATTTTATTTGTCCTACCAAAACTGATAGAGACCAACTAAATAATGACCTATCACGGGCGGGGGCGGAATATATCTTCTTGCTCTCGGGTTCACTGGTAGTAGTCGCAGCTGCGTTAGTAACTGCCACATTCATGAAGAATGAAAGCACCGCCTGAGCTGGTATGATGGTATTTTCAAAAGCATCAAGGAGGTTAATGACAAATTTCCCTGGCACTCCAGCGTCGAAGTGCCTTAAGCTCCTTCTCTAAGCATTTGCCCAAATGCGAACGGCCTTTAAATACTGCAGAGGCCGCAGTAGGAAAGAGCTGGAAACTCCGTGTGCTACCCAGATGCAATCCATCCTTTACAGACCAAACGAAAGATCTCCGTCTCACAAACAAACAGTTTCCATCTGTTCCCTCAAATTAATGATTTCTAATTAGGCAAAACACATTTTTTCCCCTCCATGCAAATTCAGCGTTGATTCTAAAAATGCAAAATGAAGTGTGGGAAGCTATATTTTCATGAGCCTCATGAAAACCTCAGGCAGTTGCAAAAGAAGATGCCTCTCTGCTGCCAAATAGCCGGGGTACAATACACTAGAGATGCTGCAAAGTGAATGCGCTCATTTTGTGATAGGCCTCTGAGTTGCCTTTGCAAAACAAGGTCTTGAGTGGAAGTGCATCATGAAGAATAAAGCACGAGAGTAAATTAAGAAAGGAAATTACATTGATGGTCAATTGACTCCTGATATTCCCAATCCGGCTGTTCTGCAAGCAGAGTCAAGGTGTGAACGGAGAAAAATGAGCACTGAGAAGGTATCTGCTTCCACTCTGCTGGAGCTTTTAAGCTGCAGGCTGGGGGACTTCGTGGCTGTAAGAAGCTATTGCGACTACATTTGTCTGTTCTGCTGAAATCTGCTCTTTTCATATTATTTATCCTGTTTAAAACAACTGAAAAAAGTGCTCAGGGATGATGCCTAGGGCACACTCGCCTGCAGCAGAACGCCTCTGAGTCCATTTGCTATTATTAATAACAGTAATCGTCACAATTTACATACGCAGTTGGAGCCTTGGAAGGGCTCCCATAAACATCCCCCTTCTATAAATACGGGAGTTTCTAACCAGACGCGGCTTCTTGGTCTTGCTCCACCAGCACCTCTGGGTTGCAGATGCCGGTGGATCTCCGGGGGCCGCTGGGGAGCGGTGCCGGTGGCTCCAGGTAGGGCCAGGCACCGGGATGCGGCGGGAAAAGTGATGATGGCGTGGGACTCGGGGAAGGGGGATGAGGATGCTTCTCGCCAGGTATCCGGCACGGCTGCTGCCTGGGGAGGGGACGGGGTGGTGCGTGGATAACTCGCTGCAACCGGTGCCTTTCGCTTTCTTCTTCACTTTCCAGCTTTTTCCATCTTTTTTTTTTTTTTCTTTTTATTTAATTCACTCAATTATCCCATCTCCTTTTAGACAAAATCTAAAAGACGTTGTGCAGTGACGCATCTCGCTGCACTTCTTTTTAATTAGCTACTAGTGGCCAGAGGATACTTTCTGCTTTCTTTTCCTGTTTTTTTTTAAGCAACTGAAGGTGTAGAGTCCAGGCACTGCTGATCGTGGGTCAGGCAGTAAAACCTAATCCCTTCCAAACCGCTCGTTCTTACGGGTGACAAAGAGTTTATAGGGGCGTTAGCTGTTCCTCGGGACCGTAACCGAGCGAGCCCATTTTGCTGCTGGCTGCAACCAGCTCCCCTGGAATTGTTACTTGTGGCTGATGTGTGGCACCAAAATTGCTCATCACCACAGTCAGCCGAGCACCATCAGGCTCCGTTTTTCTTTCTCAGCATGCACATGGCATTTTTTAATTATCTAGGATAAATATTCATGGCAAATTGCTATGGGAATATAGAGAATATTATTTATCACTTATTAGATCTTTGAAGCACAGAAATTATAATAAATAATGTAGCTATTTTCAGTGGAAGATCTCCATATGTTGTCTTGTTAGCCCCAAAATTGCTCTTTGGGTCAGGTGAAAGGAAGAAACACTGCAGGGGTACCAGTAAAGTACGGTTTCTGAGCCTAAATAATTGAAGTATTATTTACTGGCAACAGTGTTTAGCTAAAAATGTGTCATTACATAGGATTTGGTAGAACTTCTCAGAATTCTTAAACGTTTCTGGCTAGAAAAGAAGGGTGCTACAGGCAATGGGATGTACGCACAACTGCAGCGTGGCCACCTCCCTGGTGCAGGCATCTGCCGAACCAGCATCCTCTTCTGCGCCCATTGAAATGGAGCTTTGTCGATTTACAGCGGGCGAGGGCCAAAGCATTAGAGAAACACAGGAATAATTAAGCAAAATTCAAACCCCGTACCCTTGTCTTTGCCCCCACCCCCGCCCCAGGTTATGAAGATGCAGACACTCAGTCTGCATGGTTTTTGGCTTTTTTGTAACAAGTTATGCAGGTCAAGAACACCATTTGAAGAAAAAAACCCTAATTTTTTTATCATAAAAATTAATCAATTAAATAAAATTAAATCATAATAAAATAATATCAAAATACTTCCCAAGTATGTTTTCTCACAGGATGAGTTCCCCATTTGGAAAGCTCACATCTACAGTGTCAGAGATGTGGACACATTGTAGGCTTTTATTGTTAGATTGCTTAATTTCACCCCATTTCACGCAGTGGCTGGCGGCAGTGTGGCAGGACCGCTTGCCAGCCGCGTCCCTCTCCAGCAAAAGCGGCCAGCGGTGCCTCCCCGGCCACTTGCCAGCTGGCCCATGGGCCACCGCGGGCTGGGTGTGACGACCACAGCACTGGCCAGACTGGAGGAGAGGATTTGTAGGTGGGAAGCTGTTACCAGCACACCGAGCCATTTATCTCAGCCCTACACGCAACAGCCCATTTTAAATCCAGATTTAATATGGCTGATACTGGGGCGGCTGCGGAGGGAGTACAGAATTTAATTTGCAGTGTCAGCTCTGGTGACAGGTTCGTCTGTAACGTTATGAATTAGCTGCGGCAGTTTTACCTGTGAAAGCGTTGCGTACGCCGATTGTCTGCCTCTTCTACATATTTAAGCCAGCTCTTGTTCTCTAAATGCATGTGGGGTTTTCTTCTTATTCTAGCTCACAAAGCTGCAAAGCTCGATTTCATTTAATTATACCTTTAACTTTCTGAATTGCATCTTGTCCTCCTCTCCCAGTAACAACCCGTGCAGAAAGGATGGCTCCGAGCGGGAGCTTTGTTCGCTCCCCGCTTCTCTCACCACCTATTGTGGGTTCCTGAATTGGAAGGAAACGCCAGCCGAAAACGAAACGCAGAGACTCATCATGTGGCGGTGAAAAGCACAAAGGCCCGAAGAAAATTAATTTTGCCTATTAATCTGCCTCGGGATTTGGAGGGAGAATGGCAAAACTCGCCCTGGAAACATAAACAGTGGTTGGACAGTTTTCATAGCGCCGTATCCGTCTTTAAGCAGCAGTATATTACAACCTTGCGGTGTGCTCACCCGGCACATCCCTTTGGTCGTGTACAGGAGACGGTCAGGAGCTGATTTAAGGTGTTTTGCTCTCCTTGCGATCCAGCCGCGGGGGAAGGGGCTTCGGAGATGGACTGAGGGAGATGACGCCCGATATTTCTTCCTCCCATAAAACCCCTCGCTCAGCCTTGCCGAGGGCCAGCGGGAGCCGAGGCTGCTCGTCGCTGAGTCCTCGGAGTTGCTCAGGACTTCAAGGGAGAGCTAAAAGGGTATTTCACTTGTTTCTTTTCCCTCGCCCCCAGTCCCTGGTTACACCTCGCTATTTGCACCTTCCCTGATCTTCACCCTGAAAGAAAACGGCCCTTCATCCCCCCAGACTGGTTGTCAGAGGAGGTTCTGCTCACGGGCTGGGGGACTCGGTGATCTCAGCGGCTGGGCTCGGTGATCTTAAGGGTCTTTTCCAACCTCGATGGTTCTGTGGCTCTGTGGGTCCTCGCCCTGGGGGGCTGAAGAAGCAGCTGAGCGGGGGGCAGTGGGCAGCAGCAGAGGGATGCTGGACCAGCTCTGATGCTTAAACTGCTTTTATTTTTGTTTAACTTTTGTTCGCTGCTCTTGGCAGAGGATCTTTTCCAAACAACAGGACAGGTTTCCCGTTACTCCTTTCCATACCAACCTGGCTTGCACCAGAGCACCTCTGCCCTGCAGCAGCGTAGCTTTTGGGTCTTTAAATGTGTATGTACTTGCTTTATTTTTTATTTTTTTATACCTCTCAAATAGCAAAAGTAGCAATGAACGTATTTTTCAACAGAGCAGGTCAGGGCATTTCAGCTGATTTAAATTTCGGTGTGTTGGTCAGTGTGGATCTACCCTGCTTAGGCAGAGGAAAGTGAAAGGTGCTTCTCTGGTAATCCCAGAAGCGATATAAAGCTAATAACGGTGGGCCAAAATAAAGCATTTTATGGACTGCTAGCTATGGGTTCTCCATGTCATGTTACCAGCAAAGACAGCACAAAAATTTGCAAATACTTTATTTCGTGAGATCTTAATTAGTACTAAAGATGGCAAAGGGAGAGCAGAAACGGCAGCAATTTTCGGTAGCCTTGTGCCCTTGGGAGCATCGCTCAGGACCGCCACGAGCGTCAGCCAACTCGCTCCCTGGGTGACCGAATCACACAATGGTTTGGGGATTTTTTTTTAAGTTGCTCCTGCTAAATTTTGTGATCCTTTTAATAGCTGTACAAAATCCTGGAGGAAAGCGAACAGGGCTATTTGAGCACGGAGGTGCATTTCGGCTGGGTGGGAATGGGGGTGCACGCACAGCCTCCGTGCACATGTTCCTCCAGGGACGGGGTGCAGGAGATAAATCTCAGTTTTAGACAGGTTATATCAAGACTTTACCACACCTAGCGTAATTTGTGGATTTACGCTTGCTATTAAGACAAGTGGTTTCATCCAAGACTTTAACATGGTGAATCCACTGGGTACAACAGCCCGTACTGCTTCGGTGGGATCAGGGTTGGGGTGTAGGGGTGGCTTTCCAGGGCAGGGGGTCGGACAGTACAGCTGGGGGGAAATGTGCGTCTTTGGAGCGTTTGTAGGAAAAAGCAGGAGATGCTGCTGTGACCCCGAGCCCCCAGCTCAGAGATGAGAGGTGGCATCTTGTCTCTGATGCCCCCCATCTTGAGCTCCAGCTTCCATTTAGCAGCACCTCTCTCAGGTGAGATGTTTGTGGATGCAAAGGAAATTAGGGGCTAAAAGCAGGAGCCTCTTAGAGAGGCCAGAGGCACCATCAGCTATAAAAGGCAAAGTTCCCCAGCCCTCCTGAGGTTGTGTATCCACCACCATTTCCTTCTCCATTTAAGGACTGCCACTTTCAGCTCCCAGAGCACTAACGGAGACTCCTTCAGTCCCCTTCACATCTCCTCTTGCCCTGCACGATGACTCATTGCAAGGAGCCAGGGCTACGCCGTAGGCGTCCTTCTCTCCGGGAGGAATTTTTCCAGGATTGTTACTCCTTGGAAGAGTGCCCAGTACGTAAGTGTGACCATCCATCACCTTTAGATCGGTCTATCGTTTCTCTTTCAATGGCAAATATCCTGCTCGTGTGAGCTGTTTTACTGTGGGCTTTCATATTTTTCCCTTTTCCCATTTTGGATTTCTTTTCCAAACGAAACTGTTGTGCCACAGAGCTGGGGCTCTCACCGTGTAAGTGAGGGCAGCTGTACTCAGGTGGCCGAATATGTGACGACTCTTCAATTAACTCTGCCTCCAGCATGTTGTTATAGTTACTTTGTGCCATGCTCCTCTCAAGTGGTTATAGCAATGCAGTATGTCTGGTTTAGGGTCTCATTAAGTCATCGCTGTGATGGACTGAAGTCTCTGTCTTATCAATAATTTCTCTGAAAATGTATCAGAAGAGAACAAAATATGAGTTAGAAGGTAAGTGTAACACAACTCTATAATGATGGTCCAAATTTTGTGTTGTGTTTTAGGTTTTCTCGTAAGCCATACATGATATTCTTACTTTCTATGCGGTAATTTATTTTTTCTTTTACATTTGGAAGGAACAAATTTTTTTTTTTTTCTGAATTACAGTAATCACACCATAGAGATGTGTTAAACACTGCGCATTTCTAAGATAGGAAATATAGCAGTATGTCATCCCTGTTTTGCAGCTGCAGCACTAAATTGCAGCTGGAGAATCAGGGACGTATCAGGTGTGGATTAATCTCGGTGCTCAAATATTGTCACGGGAAGCATTTTGTTTACAGGGCTCGGAATGCCATGGTGCTTGGGAACCGCCTATAGGGTGAGTGGGACTGGCTGCATGCAAACCTATCTTAAAAAACCCTGTATATTTACCGTAAAAAACTAGAAAAGAGTCACTCTGGTAAAATAAAGGAGTAAAGGGGAGAAAAATGGCAAGCAGAAAAAAGGGCAGCAAGGCTTTTAGAAGTGTTTTAGTAAAAGAAAGAATACTATCTAATGGTATTGTTACTGGATTACCAGATAGGAACAACACAGCTGTTAGTCATGGGGAGCGAAGGCAGAAATGTTGAACAAATCTGTTCCGAAAATATGTAAAGAACAAGCTAAGGGCTCTTAATGTTGCTCGAGCGAGCTCTAGTCTCCTTGGAGCGCCCCAGAGGTGTAAAGTGAAATTTCACATCTAACACTGTGCTGCTGCTTTGAGAGCCTGTGGGAGCATCCTGCTAACCACGTGCACATCATCCATCCGCCCAGATGGATCCAGAACTGGGGTTTGGACGGGGTTTTCGCTGTCACTGCAACCGGACCAGCTGAAGGTAGATGTGAAGTATGACCCAGGGACCAAAAGACCAACTGGCATCCATCGGCTTTTCTAAACAGAAGATGGATTGGTGGGGCAGAGAGGTTGTGCTGCCCCTGTGTCTGCTTTGGGCAGGCTGCGACTGGAACGTTGTGTCCAGTTCTAACATCCCAAACGTAAAAAAAGAGGCTGATTAGTTGGCAAAAGTTCAGATAAGTGCTATAAGCACAATTACACTCTCAAAAACCTGTATTTTGGTTAGTTGAAAGAAAGTCCAGGGCTTAGAGTTTTTAAGTCTCATACATGAAATGGAAATTGGTAACATAGAGCCTTCCACTGCAGGAAAAAAAAGAAAAGAAAGAAATCCATGAGTGACATGAGGTATATTGAGACAAAAATCATGTGTAATTTCTGAATCTTGAGGATAGATAGCCGTTGGAACAGTTGTGCTGAATCTCCATAGATTGGAAACAAATTATACTCTGTATTTGATATTTTTCAAGACACAAACTAATTAACAAATGGGTGAATTAAGGGAAGACAGAACAGTGAAAGTGGTCTCTCCATGGTACCTGAATACACAGGCTGTTATGTTTAATACTTCTATTCCAGTACACACCTACCGAGACGTCATCACCTCCAACGAGGAGTTTACTGCTCCTTGGCAAGCTCTTTCCAAGACTCATAGGCTTCTTAAAGTATGAATCAGAGCTACTTGTGCACTCGTTTTGGATTGGAATCTTCCAGAGAAGACAAAGAACTTTTTTTTTTTTTTTTTTTTTTTAAAAATAGGTAAAATTTGTCACTTCTTCCTTCTGCTCCCAAGGCGATCCTTGCCTGGGTGACTTCGGCGAGGTGCTGGTAACGGAGGCAGCTCTTCAGGAGAGTGATGGCGCTGGGGGATGTTCCAACACAAACAAACTCTGATGAAGGGAGTGGACCACTGAGTGCTTTGTTTTGGGGCTTCCCTCTTCAGCAAGGTGGCGAAAAGCAAGTAGGAACATCCAGTCACCTCCATACCTGCTAGTGCTCATGATTTTAAAATACAAAAAGAGCTTGTGCAGCTGGAGAACAGGATGGGGCTGAAGGCTTTGGGCACCCGCAACGAGTGGTGAGCGAGGAGGAGGCACCATCACAGGGGTGGAGGAAGGACAGGAATGCTCCTCCACGCCGGGAGTCATCGTCAGTGCTGTGTCCTGCCGTTAATCTCGTCCCCTGCGCCCACCCTTGCTTCAGAGTAAATTACTGTGTGGTAAATGTTCCCTTTGAACCTTTCTACTAAATAAGAAATTTTGACAAATCTCTGGTCCAAAGGAAAGTTGGAATTAGATGAGAATGAGTTCTGCTTTTCCATCCAATAGCCAGCATGTGATGCAGGGAAGGGCATGACCCGTTATTTTCCCAGGCTGCTGCGGATGGATCGTGGAAAACTGGCAGTTTGCAGCCAGGATGCCTGGGGTGAGATCTTAGGAAAACTGTTTTGTGATGGGGAAATCTGGGACAGATTATCCAGGGAAATGATGGAATCTTCCTTTCCCAAAGCTTTTGAGCATTAGGCAATATCTGCCCAGGGTGGATTAGACATCCTGGCCCTACTTGCTGCAAGTTATAACCTCCTTTAGCTGTGCTTTGCTGTTTGTTTTTTTTAAAAAAACAAAACAAAACAAAAAAGCTGTTTCAAATCTTCTGGCAACAACAAAAGTCCCACTTTATCATTGAATTGGTCATCGTTTCTCTGATTGAGCGCTGTTTCCCGTGCATGCTGTGGTGAAACCTCCTTCCCGGTGGTCCGTGGAGTGGTCCAAGCAGCGAAGACGAGGACGAGCTGCTCTGGCTCCGAGGGACGGCGTGGTGACGACAGACAACGGCTTGAACTCTTCCACGGTGTTGCACATTCTGGGCATGCGGGGGTTGTCAGAACTCATTTGGCAGCTCGACATAAACATCTCAAGAACAAATGAAGAAGCATGCTCCTGGCTGGGAATTCGGCGCGGTGCACCACCAGCTGATTGCCTCTCGCACCCCCGCTGCCTTGCTAAAGCAGGGGCTATTGATCCTGCTTAGATTGGTTAAGAGCAGGACAAGTTTTAGGGCTTTCATCTCAAAGCACTAGGCTGAATCAATGGCAGCTCACGTTTTCCAAGAGGCTGGTGTCTTGCTGAAAGCCCTCTTTTCAATCAGTCAGAGGAACGAACCTTTGCGCCGCTGCTGAGAAACGAAACAAGCTGTTATCTCCTCGCCCCCCTGGACAGCAAAGCTAGAACCCAGCCACGAGCCCTGGAGAGACGGTTCGTGGTGCTGAGCCGTGGTGGTAATGGGATGTCAACATCGCTGCAGAGTACGGGCCGATAACGAAAACTGAAAATAGTACAGGGCTTTAAACGCTCCTGGATCTTAGTTCGCAAATGACAGAATGTCAATATTTGGCAGCAATCTTTTATTAAAAGTGGTTTTAGAGTCTAACTTTACGCTTTCCATGGGTATGGCTGAGTTCCCACAGGTACGGTCCGTGCCACGGGCAGCGCTCGCCAGCATTGAGAGAGCTTAGGTAGAATACATGGAATTGTGGTTTTCTTCCTTGATCCACCTTTCTTTGATCTAGGAAAGCCACGGGACTGAGTGTGGGGCTGCAATTTATCCATTGAGGGTGGATAAATAGGCTCTATTTAAATGGCGGCGTTCAGTCAGGAGCTGAAGCCTTGCCCATCTCCCAGATATATCGAGATTCCCCCGTCCCCCGCGAGGTCTCATACCTCTCATCCCTCTTCCAGGGCAATGAGCTGCTGCTCCGCACCTTGCCAAGCTCCGAGCCCCGTGCACTTAATCAAATTAACTGAACCCCGCCGCAGTCGCAGTGCAATGGATCTCTCTGGAAGCCTTTAGGTTTCATTATAGCACAAGTTAATAACATTTTCCCCTAAAGCCTGCTTTTAATTAATGTATGTATTTTCATTTTCTGTCCAAGATATGACAAATGTTAGGTATCATTAGCTGATACCTGCTGTGCTCCATTTTCCAATAAGGCTGTATTTTTTTCTAAGGTAATTCATTTCCCGCTTAAAGAATATCCTGTGGATATGCTTTGTTTGAGTTCAAGGTGTTATTTATGTATAAAAATGGTCATGGTGTACCATTTGAAAAGGAGGAAAAGTGATAGCAAGTACATGGAGCGTGCAAAGAACAAAATTACTGAAGATAATGTCTGTTTTCCTCTTCTCTGCTGTGGCAGAGGAATGCCAAGGAGGTTTGCCCCCGGTGAAAATCAGAGAGCTGGAATTGGGGAGTATTTACTGGTGGGATTAATGCTGGTACAAGGGGATGGACAGCGAGGTTCAGTAGGTGATGGGGCATCTTTCTGCAAATGAACGAGCGTCAGCCCCGTCTTTCTGCTCCTTATAACGATGTGAGAGGAAGGGATGGTTTGGGTGTGATGGCAACACGCCGGGAGGACGAGCTCCAAATAATCTCAGCGATCTCCATCTCAAACGCCTGCTCTTCAGCGGCTCAAAGCTTATATTCAGCAAAGGGGAGACATAGCTTTTTTTGACCATTTTTACATTGACCATGTAGGGATTTTAATGAAAGTTTGAATGGATTTGTGAAAGACTGAATACGAATGCCCTAATGGGTACCAGGATTTGGAGCATCTCCCTTGCTGTCAAACAGCCGGCGGTGTTCTGCGGGGAAGTGAATTAAAGAAAATGGCTTTTTTTTTTTTTCCCCTCCACTTTCTGAAATTGCTGAGTGTAATTTAGCTTGTTTTCTTTGCTTGATAACCTTTGAGTAGTTGTTATGTCTAATTAATATTTACAGCATGATTGGCACTTCTCATTCCCGTATCTCCAGTGATACACAGCCATTAGCTGAACCAGGGGATTTTATCAGACAGTGACGGAGAGGGTGTAGACCACGTCCAGCATCTTGGGAATGCAGCAATATCCTACAGGGAATATACTCTCAAGTTCAGAATTGAAGTCATAAATAAAAAAAATTGTATCTTCCCTATAGAGGTTATTTCTCAGCCTAAAAACTCTCATTTTCAACATTTTCTTACAGCAAAATTGCTCTGTTCCATTCTGGCCTCTTGCAGCCCATCTTTTCTGGAGAGAGCTCATCTCCAAAATATTTTCTGCCCCATCAGGTTATCCTGTCGATGTGTATTGCGCATTCTACGTTCTTGTTTCCATTGCTTTGTCCAAGACTGCATATTTTTCTTCTAATGTGTGTTTCTTTTTTTTTTTCCTCCAAAACCTGATGGGTTTTGCTGCTCTTCCTCTCATTTCCCAATTTGTCAGTGGTGTCTGAGTGGGATTTCGTCATCTTTATAATGTCAGCTTTGGTTATCCAGGAACAAACCAGAGCAGGGACTACCAATTCATCCTTTATTTCATGGTATGTTCACGAATAAAGCACAAAACAAAACTGAGATTTTCTCTGTGTGTGTACATTTGCATTTTCCACACTGTAAAATCATCCCTAATTTTCTTTTAGGCCCAGCGCCTGGGGGTGAACCCTTGTGCTCCTCGCTTCAGCTCCCGGAGCTGGGGAAGAGCTCGGACCTGGCTTTCCCAGCAGGACAGTGAGAGCAAAGACATCCCTTCTGCTGCTCTGTCCCCACCATATTATCCCTTAGTGTCCGCAGGCTGCTCCTTTCTCTTAAGCCCACGTGAGATGTCAGCTCAACCGGGCGTCTTTGTTTCTGTCTGCATTTGCTGTGACAGACAGGAAAATAAGTCGCTAAAATGAAAGAAATAAAAAGGAATTTGCGCTGAGGAGGTGGCAGTAATGAGAGGAGAGCGGGTGCTGCGTGCCATCGCCGAGGCTGGACCCAGGGCAGCAACTCCTCTGCCCTCGCGAGGTCCTGCCAGCACCTTCATCCCGGCGCGGTGATGCTCCATCTCCTTCATCCCAGTGCCATGCCGCTCCGTCTCCTTCATCCCAGTGCCATGCTGCTCCGTCTCCTTCATCCCAGTGCCATGCCGTTCCGTCTCCTTCATCCCACTGCCATGCTGTTCCGTCTCCTTCATCCCAGTGCCATGCCGCTCCATCTCCTTCATCCCACTGCCATGCTGCTCCGTCTCCTTCATCCCAGTGCCATGCTGCTCCGTCTCCTTCATCCCAGTGCCATGCCGCTCCATCTCCTTCATCCCACTGCCATGCCGCTCCATCTCCTTCATCCCAGTGCCATGCTGCTCCGTCTCCTTCATCCCACTGCCATGCCGCTCCATCTCCTTCATCCCAGTGCCATGCCGCTCCATCTCCTTCATCCCAGTGCCATGCCGCTCCATCTCCTTCGATGCGGTGGACGGCTTCGCTGCGGCTGCCGCACACAGCCGTGGTGGGTATGATGGGCCATTATGTTCCTACAGCCTGCCTCCCCAGAGACACTTCCAAAATAGAACCAGCTTGGGGGGGGGGGGGGGGGGGGAGGGGGCAGGAAAAGATCCTAACCTGATTATGATAGAATAAAGGACATAAAAGTGATATATTGCTTTGTGTATTTTTCATATCATGTGCTCATGACACTGTTTTTCCATGTGCTAAAAATACGTTCTATCACTGCAGAATAGGTCCCAAGCTGCTGGTGGCCACATTGATGGATACGCTCAGTCCTGAAGAGCTCAGGCTTCCTTTGGTTTCTTTCTTCAGCAAATGTGCCTGGTCCCCAGCGATTAAAAAAAAAAAAAAAAAAAAAAAAAAATCTAATTTTTGGCATTAAAAAATAAAGGTGTCCCATAAAAGAAAGCAGCCCCCTACAACTATATTACAGAGAGGATAAATTGTGTGGTCACTGATCTCACTTGGTCTGGAGCCACGGGGCTGGACCACCGGCATCCCGGCTGCTGCCCGCCCCTCGGTGCCATCCATGGTGCCTTCCCCCGGCTTTCCTACACTTCCCGCTGCTTTCTGGCTTCTCCCTCTGTGTTTTCCTCTGTCTTTCAAGGGAGAAGGCTGCGTGGCCGTGCCAGGAGCGGTGCAGCGGAGACGGGGAGCAGCGCAAGGGGCTGAATTGTCGGGGAGAAAAGCAGAAAGGCTGGCTGCCCGCCGGCCAGCGCGATGGGCACCAGCCATCGCTCGCTAATGGTGAGCTAACAGGAGAATTAGATTTTTGGACAGCAAGTTTAAACCTTAATTATGGAGAGGACGCTGCTGTTTTATAATATAAGGGAATTGAAAGACTTGATGTCCCTCAGGGCTCCTTCAGCTCCACGGGTTAGACAGCCCCAGTCACGGCTCGCTGAAATCAATGGCAGCGGCACAACCCATTCATGCACACAAGCGGGGCTGCCGAGAGAGGAGCAGCACTCTTAATGACTCATTCTTTAATAATAATTAATACGGGCTCCAACGCAGCCAGGGCTGCATGTTGGAACGGGGTGCCTAGCTGAATCTAAAGATTTTTTTTAGATTCCCCCCCCCCGAGGGTTCGCAGCCCCAGTGCGAGGTGAGCGCCCGGTGCTGGGCGCCGCACGCGCCAGGAGCGTTCCACGGCTGCTTGAAGTCATAAATACGAAGGCAAACCATGAAGCCGTAATGCGTGCTGTGCCTGTCACTTAGGGCGAAATTTCATTTTTTTTAACTGCAAATGAACAGCGGGATCCTATTTTCCTTATTAAAGCCAAACTGCCTTAAAAAGCGACGTGAATTTTGCCTGAAGGTGCAATTGGAATAAAGCCCGGCACCCACACATATCTGCCCCGCTGAAGTGCACCTCTCCCTCCTACTTCAGACGCTGGTTGATTATTATTACCAAAAGGATGTGGAAAGCATACAATTAAAGTTGTACCGCCATCGAGACAGATTTAGCCTGAGTACGTTCCCAGGGTCATCTAA
The DNA here is from genome assembly GCA_947846985.1 of Fratercula arctica. Taxonomy (NCBI): domain Eukaryota; kingdom Metazoa; phylum Chordata; class Aves; order Charadriiformes; family Alcidae; genus Fratercula; species Fratercula arctica. Next base: position 1,596,900 of record CANTUZ010000008.1, on the reverse strand, counting down.
AAGTAATTGCACTTGCCGGAGTGTTTTGAATAAGTGTATTCCATTTAAAATACTGAAAAAAAACCCCCCGCTTCAGCGCGTGTCTGGGAAGTGACTAAGATGCCTCTTGGTTTTTGTCCTGGCGGATCAGCGCGTGTTTTGAGCCGAAAGGGTGAAATCCGTTATCTCCTGTTCCCACGCCCGTGTTCCCGGATAACTGGGAGAAAAGACAAGATGGGCTGAGAGGCAGCAGAGAAACCAGGCGCCATTTGGCAGGCTGCCGAGCCGGGCCGGGGACGAGCTTTGGCGGATATTTATTATATATATTTATTATTATTATATAAATATTTATTCCAGCGTTTTGCACGGAATGCCAAGGCTGAGCAGGGGGGCCGAGGTCTGGCTGCGGGCACCACTCTTTTAATTCAAGGCGAGAACTACGACGTGATTACTTTGTAGACGGTAATTAGCTATGCAGCCAGCCTGAGGTGAGACTGCTTCAACCTTGACTTAAGAAAAGTGAGATTTGAGCTTTTTTTATTTTAGTACTCGAGAAGAATTGCAAATAGTGCCACGTTGGGGACTTGCTCTGGTTGTGGCTCTGTGGATTTGTTGGGCATCGTTCTCTCCGAAACAGCCATTGAGAGGCCGCAGGGAGAGGTCCCGCTGGGAATCCTGCCGGGAGAGGTCCTGCTGCAACGTCCTACCCCCACCAGCATCGCAAGGGGATGGGTTTCCTCTGAAATTTCCCCTCTAAGAGCCCACATCTGACAGCAACGACCGAGAGCTGGTCAGGTCTACCAGGTCACTCTCATTGTCTTCTGCTCCTCTGGGAATGACATGGAGAAACGGGAATGCACACCAATGAAAGGGCCCCCGAGCTTTGGTGGTAAAATTGAACATACTCTACCATTTAAGATGATTAAATACGGGACAAGTACAAAGAAGCAGGTCAGCAGTTCATACTATCTTCAAGCCGACTATGAGGTGGTGGAGCCCTCCTTTGGGTACCCGCACTGGTTTTATCCCAAATACACCCACTTCCCCACACCTCAGCACTGCAGCAAGGTGCATTTTGTCCCCAGTGTGTTGTAGGAGCTGACGAGGCTTCACCTGCGGACAGCACAGACTCTCCTGGCTGCTCTCCTACCAGCTGAAATGTCCCTCAAATGATGTGTGCAGTGATCTATGCTCACCGTGAGGTTCCTGCCCCTCGAACACACAGGTCGTGGCTTTACACGCACGTCTAGAAGGGACAAAGGTATGGTCCGGGCAGGAAGAGCTGGTGTTACAAAGCAGGGAGGTGTCCATGGCGCCCAGGGCCGGGCAGGAGATACCTGCCCAAACACTGCCCCAGCCCGACGGAAGCGAGCTCCTCCGTCCCCACGTACCACGCAGGGGTGAGGTGGACACCAGAGCCCTTGTTGGTGTCTGAGATGTGCTGCGTCCCCGCGCCACCATCCTCCTGCCACTGATGGATTACAAACATCCCAGGAATCCTGCTGCTCTCCATGCCAAGTCCCAAAGTCCCCACGGTGCCGAGAGGGAGAGAGGCCTGAGACAAGCTGATGGACTGGATGTGTTTGAGCATCTCTGCATCACAGAGTGGGAAAAACCCTTTCCCCAACTGCTCCCTGCCTACAATGAGGTGTCTTTGTAGGGATTAAAGAGTCACAGGCACTTTATCAGGGTCGGGGCTCTCACCTTGCAAGGGGTCCTTAGGTGCGAGGCAGCAGGCTCCTGGGCTGAGCTTGGAAATTCTGCAATTTTATTACGGAAGCAGGAGTTTGCCGTGCCTCAGGTTGATGATGTTGGAAAAAGCCGTGGCTTCTGGCAAAGGTTAGTCAAAACGTATTATACTTCAAGCGTTCGCTACAATTAATAATAAGAATGCTTAATGAATCTAGCTCTCAAAAAATGTTCAAACATGCAGTGCACCCCTCACAAGTCAGATTTTGGGAATGATTGTGTTATCTGCAACACCATGAAGTGATGCAAATTAAAAAGTTGGAAATGCTTTGTAATGACTGAAACATCTGTATTAGGAGTTTCCCCTCTTATTGTATTATATTAAAATTCTGCTTTATCTAATGTTTCTACAGCACTAAGGGGTAAAGAAAGGAGGCGAGTTTGGGTTCGATTTCTCCCCAATGTTTCGGCTGATAGATGGCTTGCTAACACTTAGTTTGATGTAACGACAATGTCCATAGTGTATTTGTTTCCCAGAGAACAGGCAGATCTGCTCTTTGTCTTTCCCTTGAATGTAGCTGTAAACGACTGAGTCCACGGCTGAGGTTTCTGCTCCTCTGGGGGAACCAGACTGCGTTGAGACACCCTGTTTTGTCTCATTTGCTACAAAAAGTTTATCCACAGTCAAGTCGTTGTCTCAGACTCCAGCTTTATTTTGTCCCCTTCTAGCTCAGGTGCGTTCTGTAAATTAAGAGTTTCACCTTGTCTATCAAAATGGAAACTTGCGGTAACAAGTAACATCTCCTAAAGATGTCTATAACGATTCGGTAGCTTGGCCACCCTCACACCAGCTCAGGATGAACTGAGGGAAAACCAACCAGCCTGAAGTCTGCATGGAAAACCTCCTGATTCTCACCAGCATTAAAAATACTGACAGTTAACAGTCTTAGTGCAGGACTTCGGCTGCCATGAGAGGTATTTTCTCACAGGCAGGTTGCTTAAGCCTTTTTGCCCCCATCCCGCTGCTGTGGTCCCCGGCAAGTGCTCATGCCGGCTCCACTCCTCCTACAGCAAATGTGGATGCATTGATTTATCACTAGCAACCAGCGCAAGCCCCCGGGGATATGATAAACAGCTATGCAATCCTCTCACAGAAAGACGCTCTGTTATCCCTATAAAGGAAACAGATGAATAATAAAATAAAAAAAAAATAAAATCCCGTGCAAGCATAAATGTCTCCCTCCCTTAAATGTCACTGTAAGAAGTCACCTGTTGGTGAGGCTTTTGGTTGGGTTCATAAAAAGTATCTACAATGGTTTTCAGAGTCAAACCCGGACCCAGGGGGCTGCACCGGGTTATTTCCCTGGCCAAAGCCGGAATCCCCGGGGCAGGAGCGGGGGCCCCCGGGCACATCCCTCCCCGCTCCAGGATGCTCAGAAAAGAGGGTCCCGCGGGGGGATGGGGGGGGGGGAGCTCGAAAAGCAGCCAAAAATGCGACTTTTAGCCCAGCTGCAAAGCAAAAACCAGCGAGGACGGGCCGCCGGGCGGTCGCTTCACCCCGAGCTCGGCAGGTTCGCGGCGGGGAAGCCCGACCGCCCCCCCCCGCGCCCCCTCCCCGGGAACCACCGCCGGGACCCCGGGACTGGAAGGGGGAAGGCATTTATTCCCGCGAAGGAAATAAGGAACCCCAGACCTGTTGCCATCAGAGCACGTTTTACTTCGGCAACCCGCGGGTGGGTCGGGACGGGCGGCTGCGGCGGCCGCCCCCGCGCGTCTCACCGGCCTCCGGGATGGTTTGCTGTTGCTTTTAAGGAGAAAAACCAAGAAAAACCAAGCCCAAAAAAACAGTCAGTCAGTCTGAAGGAGGGCTGGCCGTTGTGCAGACACGCCGGGAGCGGCCGGCCCAGCTCGGCTCCCCCCGGCGCCGGGCCGTCGGGGACGGGCGGCGGAGCGGCGCGGAGCGGCGCGGAGCGGCGCGGTGCGGTGCGGTGCGGGCGGCGGGGCGGTCAGTAGGGCCCCACGACCACCGCCTCCACCTCCTTGGACGGCCGCCGGTCCTTCACCAGAAAGTTGATCATCCCCTCGGACTTGATGAGGAGGTTGCAGCCGAGGAAGAAGATGCCGAAGACGACGGTGAGGGCCAGGACGCACATGACGGCGATCTGCACCACCCGCATGATGTACAGGCTCCGCTCCTCCGCCGCCGCCGCTGCCGCCGCCGCCCCGCCGCCGCCGTCGGTCACCACGGAGGCGGCGGTGCAGCAGCGCAGCGCCCGCTCCAGCTCCAGCGCCGCGCTCCCGGTGCCCGCCAGCAGCCCCGCCGCCGCCGTCCCGCCGCCGCCCGCCGCCGCCGAGCCGTTCATGCCGCCCGGCCGCCCCGCCGCCGCCGCCGCCGCATGCAGGCGGGACGGGCCCTACCCAGCTCCGAGCCCCTGCTTCCCCCCACCCCCCCCCCCAAAAAAAAAAAAGCTGCTCCCGCGCCGCTCCGCGCTGGCGGAGGATCCGCGCTGCCCGCTCCGCCCGCCGCGCCGCTCCGCCCCGATGCCGCCGGGCGGGGAACTGGGGGAGTGGGGGGGGGGGGGGGGGGGGGAGGAGGAGGAGGGAGGGGAGAGGGTTTGGGGAGCGGGGGGGCATCGGGAGGCGGGGGAGAGTGGGGGCGGGCAGGGAGTTTGGGGAGGGGGACGAGGGAGAAAGGGCGTCGGGGGGGTTCTGTGGAGAAGGGGTTGGGGGGTCGTGGTTTGGGGGATCGGGGCGCTGGGGATCAGGGGTTTGGGGGATCGGGGGTTTGGGGGATCGGGGCGTTGGGGGATTGGGGACTGAGGTGCTTGGAGGATCGGGGGTTTGGGGAGGAGGTTCGGGCAAGAAGGGTTTTGTAAGCAGGGTTTGGGGAGCAATTTGGAGGGTTCTGGGGAGGGGGTTTTGGGGGAGTTGGGGTTTTGCCAGTGGGTTTTGAGCCGTGGATTTTGGCAAATGGGTTTCAGGGATGGACTTTTTTAAGGGAGCAAGCTGTGAGGGTGGCCTTCTAGGGAGGAGGGGGTTGGGGGAGAATTTTTTTTGGGGGGGAATGGACGTTCAGAGATCAGATTTGGGGGAGCAGGATTTTGTAAGTGTTTCTTTTTAAGGGAGCATGTTGGGGGGGGTGTGGGTTTCTGGGCAGTGTGTTTTTGGGAGCGGTTTTCTGGGGAGTGGATTTTGGAGGAGGAGGTGTCTGGAGGCAGGTTTTGGGTTTCTGTGGTGAGGGGGTGCGGTGCCGGTCCCCCCGGGGCTGCAGAAGGAACCAGACCATCCCTATGGGGATCTCTGGGCTCAGCTGGTCGAACCTCACCCTTCCCAACCCCCCCCCCCCCCAGTCTGTTTTCGTAGAAGGTTCAGCCACTGCACGGCCCCATGAGTTTTTCGGAGCCCTGCCTCCCCGCGTGGAGGTCACGGTGCTTAGGAGAGGTGACAGCAGGAGCGGTGACAACCCGGTGTGACCGTGGGGCCGCCGGCACATGGGGGCTGTGAGCCTCTGCCCCCCACTGCAGCCCTGGGGATGCACCCGAGCACCCTGGGGAGCAAAGCTGCTTCCCTGGGGCTGGGGGTGGCTCTTTGGAGGTTTTTGGGTATAAATGGAGGGTGGCAGCATCTCCCGCCAGCCAGGGCTGCGGTTTGGGGGTGCATCTGCCTGTGATGGGCAGGACAGTGACTCCCGCGCCTCCGGCCCAGCGATGACTTGGGATATTTCCGAGCGGAGGATGTGGATGCTGCGAGCAGCAGGCAGCTGCTGCCATCGTTAGCGCTGCCCTTTCTTTGCTTGAATGGAGATTTAATTATCGCAAACAGCCGGAGGAATCTGTGTGCCAGGGGCTGCCAGGGGCCGTGGGCAAACGCTGCCTGTGGCAGGGTGGGTGCGACGGCCACATGGCACCTTGCACTATCCAGGGCTGGTCCCCACGGGACTCAACCAGCCGGGAGGCCGAGGCCAGGCACGGAAAATTATGTTTTCTGAACCCTTTTCAGCTCATTCATCTTAGCGTGGAGGCTATTTCGTTAACTGACACGATCATCCTGTGCCCAGATGTAGCCTGTTATTTGTGTCCTGGCCTCGATGCACGCCGTTCCTTTGTCACAGGGCTTTGGGGGTGGCGGTCCCCCTGCGGGGTCCCCTCCCTGCAGCGCCCAGGGTGCTGGCGCGCTCTGCCGAGAGCAGCCCACCTACGAGGCCGCGCTGGATGAGCTCTGCTGCCTTATCAGATGGGACACGGCAGGAACATTTTGTTTTTACTGTTGGAGGAAGAAGATGGTATTAATTCTAATTAGCAATGGGAGTGCTGGCAGTTGTTTTAGCCAGAGGAAGATGCTGGAAGAGATGTTCAAACGCCACATGGCTCCTTTCCGCAGCGCGTGGCTCCTCTGCCTCTCGGCGCGGCTGGGCAAAGCAGCTGGCGGGCCGGGGGCTGCCCTCGCCCTCCTCCCATTTACCAGCTCTTGGCACCTCCCAGCAGCAGTCAGGAAAGTGGTTCCCATCCCTAAGTCATGCCGGGAAAACAGATCCCATCCCTAAGTGATGTCAGGAAAGTCCTGCGGGCACTTTCAGCTCTGAAAAGCTGGTGGCTAAGAGTCAGGAGAGCTGGATCCATGTGCCCGCCCATGCTCTGCAGTCCGCTGGCAACTTTTCTGTGGATTAATCATTTGCAAATCCTAAACTTAAATTTCTTTGGAAATGTTTTCCGCCAAAGGAGTCTCATAGTGCTCTGCGGCGGCAGCAGCAGCGTTAGACCCGTGTTAGACCCCAGCATAATGAAGTGCGGTTGTGTCAAAAGGTGCAACAGGGAGAAATTGTGGCGAACATGCTCTCTGTTCACGTACGCGGTGCCTTTAGACACTGAGACTTCATCTTTATATATTTTCTGTGATAAGGAAACAATATAAAGAGTGAGCCTTGGTCTGAGCAGACAAAACTCTGTTTTTCATACCTCCCCACTGTAATTTAACAGCAGAATAAAGGCAAGATGTGCAATATTAACCTCTCAGAGTTCCTGCCATTGTTTTTGTCTATTTTATGTTTATGATTTGCAAACCAGAACTGGATTAGCTTTGGAGAGTGATGTGTGTTTCTTCTTGCCTGTTGAAAAAAGTTGCTAAAAGCTTTGGGGATACAGATTTCAGCCCATGCAGTGTCAGGAGGATGCAGAGAACTTGCATGTAAAGGGATTGCTCTTCTCCCCCCCTCCAGATCTGTAGATAATTGGAGGCAGGAAGGCACCAAGAAACAGGAGGTGCTTTAAAGATAATTTTGTGGAGCTACAGGATGGAACAGAATGTTCTCGTTTACAATGTTTTGATGTGGAAAAAACATCTAGGAAAAGAAGGGGGAGGAAAAAAAGCACAAATCATTTCGTCAGTGTACAAACAGCCAGATCTGGGCAAAGACCACCTGTAAGAAGCGACACGGTTCTGCCTCGTGGTGCTTGGGGCTGGAGGAGGCCGTGGAGTCCAGCGCCCTGGGTGGGGTTTGTGTGGTGCCTGTGGCAGCCCAGGAGAAACCAGCCCTCCTCTTCCCTGCTCCGGCCGGGTGGCATTGCCAGGGGAGGGCACCACCGCCCCGTGCCCCTCACCCCGAGCCGGGGAGCCAGAGCCCCTCCAGCCACGCAGGGCCTCATTGCTCACCCACGGGGCCCTCACACCTTCTCGGTGCACAGCAGGTCTGAGGGAAGCAGGGCTGTGTGTGAGCTGGGGGCACCCGAGCTCACCTGTGGGGCAGCCCCCGGCCTTGCGAGCAATTTGGGTTGGGGATGGGATTGGGATGGAGATGGGGACTGGGGTGGGGATGGGATGGGTTGGGATGGGGATGGGATGAGATGGGATGGGATGGGGATGGAATGGGTTGTGATGGGATGGGATAGGATGGAGATGGGTATGGGGATGGGATGGGACGGAGATGGGTATGGGTATGGGATGGGTATGGGGATGGCGATGGGATGGGTATGGGGATAGGATGGGGATGGGATGGAGATGGATATGGGGATGGGATGGGATGGAGATGGGTATGGGGATGGGATGGGTATGGGGATGGCGATGGGATGGGACGGAGATGGGTATGGGGATGGGATGGGACGGAGATGGGTATGGGGATGGGATGGGTATGGGGATGGGATGGGATGGAGATGGGGATGGGGATGGGGATGGGATGGGACGGAGATGGGTATGGGGATGGGATGGGACGGGACGGAGATGGGTATGGGGATGGGATGGGGATGGGGATGGGATGGGACGGAGATGGGTATGGGGATGGGATGGGATGGGACGGAGATGGGTATGGGGATGGGATGGGTATGGGGATGGGATGGGACGGAGATGGGTATGGGGATGGGATGGGTTGTGATGGGATGGGATAGGATGGGGATGTGGGGGGATGGGGATGGGATAGGGATGAAGAGCTGGGAGCTGCTTCCCCCCCCGCCCGAGCACGGCCCGGCCCCGGGGGTCGGAGCGGGCCGGGGGTCGGCGCCAGCGGCGGTTTGACCCCGCGCCTCCCGGCGGGGGACGCGGAGCCGCCATCGCAGGTCGCGCAGTGACACCTAGTGTGAGCTGGAGGAGCGACCGGGATACCGGGACACCGGGACATTGGGACACCGCCACACCGGGACATCGGGACGCCGGGACACAGGGACATTGCCACACCGGGACACTGGGACACCGGGACATCGCCACACTGGGACATCGCCACACCGGGACACTGCCACACCGGGACATCGGGACACTGGGACACCTGGACATCGCCACACTGGGACATAGGGACGCCGGGACATCAGGACAGACAGGGAGAGGGGCACAGGCAGGACCGCTCCCTGCAACCCCCTCTCCCACCACTTCTCCTTAACAAGGGCAGAAATCTGAGTTCTAAAATCACGGGAGCCCCTACTGAAGACTTGCTTAGTTACTGCAAAGCTCCGCTTTTGCGATAGGAGAAGGGGGAAGGGTTTCACACGGAAAGAGGGGAGACTGAGATGAGATGTGGGGAAGAAATTGTTTGCTGTGAGGGGGGTGAGCCCCTGGCCCAGGTTGCCCAGAGAAGCTGTGGCTGCCCCATCCCTGGAGGGGTTCAAGGCCAGGTTGGACGGGGCTTGGAGCAGCCTGGGCTGGTGGGAGGTGTCCCTGCCCAGGGCAGGGGGTGGCACTGGGTGGGCTTTAGTGTCCCTTCCCACCCAAACCATTCTGTGATTCTATGAAAAGTCACTGTGGTTTCTCTTGCCTCCACCAAGACACTTTGGAGATCAGTCATTACCCAGACTATCAGGTCGCATTTATCTTGGTGTAACTCTGTACAGCTGGGGCTTGACTTAACTAAACCAGGTGCAGATGGACGCTGGAGGCAGCATTTGCCTCGTTTCTTAGCATAAAGCTTTATGATGAGGGAAGCGAGGAAACAGCCTTGTTAACGTGACCTCTGAAGAGACCTGCAGTGCTGAGGGGTGCGGGAGGGCTGCCCTGCCCCCAGAGCCGCCCCCCCAGCAGCCAGCCCTCCTCGCTCCCTTTCTGCTGGTCCTGGGCCTCGTAACCCCAGTGATCACCAGTTGGAAAAATCCGCTTTAAAAAGTAGCCTAAAAATGAAAATGTAATGCTTTTAGGATTGTGATAAGCCAGGCGTAATTCGGTACTTAACGGCAACCTGCCTTTGCCCCGGCAGAGAGCGTCAGCAGCGGGGGGGAGGTGGGAAAGGGGCTGGGTGCCCGCGTCGCCCCGGGAATTACGGTGACAAAGAAATGCTCGGGGATACCCCCAGGGAAATTTTAGAATTTTATTTTTTTGCCCCTACATTTTCACTTTGGTTATTATCTTAATTTGCTCTATTTTGATCAAGGCAATGAAAACAAGTTTCAGTCTTTTGAACTACTTTATCCGAGGAAGTGAAAAATTGTGTATTTATAAAACATGCCAGTCAACGGATGTATGAAACGTGCTCTGTTCCATTCCGGGTCTGTTCCACTGGTAATTAGCTATAAATACACTCTCATTTGATGACTGATTTTAAGTATATTTATTCTACTTAGATGTGGAAAAATATTCATGTTGATCAGCTCCCCCGAGGCCTTCATCAGGCGAATTTAATGAAGAGAACAGACAGGTGCTTTTTATGAGCTTTTTTTTTTTAATTTTAAGACAGACTTATGACAGTACCTCTTTCATCCCGGTCTCCAGCTGAGAAGCCATGCCGCCAGCAGAGCTAATATCGCAACACAGGATCCTCCAGGCTTCAGAGTATAAATATTCGCAGCTTCGTTCTCCTCCATTTTTGGTATAAAAGGTGCAATAATTGATAATGAAACCTCGGAAAACAATCCCATAAATATGCAGGGTTTGTTTCGGTTCGCAGTGAGGATGGTGCAAACAGGGGTACGACCGCAAAGAGAAAACGGAGGTACGCTGCTGCCGCAGCCATGTGGAGTAGAGCTTTTTCTGTTGGAAGGGACCTACAAGGATCATCTCATGCAACCGCCCGACCGCCTCAGGGCGCACCAAAAGTTCAAGCATGTTGTTAAGGGCATTGTCCAAATGCCTCTTAAACCCTGCCAGACGTGGGGCATCGGCCACCTCTCCAGGAAGCCTGTTCCAGTGTGTGACCACCCTCTCGGTAAAGAGATGCTTCCCCGTGTCCACTCTACCTCCCATGGAGCAGCTCTGAGCCATTCCCAGACAAACCTGCTGGCCACTGGGATACAGGATGGCGGGTCGATGTTATAGAGCCTAAAACCCAGAGTGCGCAGACGTGGAAGCGCAGCTGCTGCAGGCTCCAGAGGTGGTTCGCTGGGGTGCACCCCCCCGAGGGATGCATCCTCTTTAGGAGCACTCCCCGAAATGGCCGGAGCCCGGGATGTGGGCACAGGGATGCCCGCAGCACCACAGCCGGCTCCGGCTTTGGGCTGGACTCCAGCAACAGGGGTGGAAAAGTGACTTCCCATGGCTCCCCCAGCCCCCCCGGCTCCCCTTCGGCAGCTCCTCCTCCCGATGGAGACGTCCCAGCCGCGGAGAAGCAACGGTTTGTGCCCTCCAGGTGCTTGCGGTGGCTTTCCTGTAAGGATTATCAGCTCCTTCACGGCTGCTGGTGCTGCTCGACGGGGCTGTCACAGCACCTGGCCAGGCGCGCCGCAAAGGACGATTTGTTCCCAAAGATTGCAATTATGTAAATGAGTATATGGACTTGTTTTTCACCGAATAAAGCCAACCGGCTCCATACTCACTCTAAACTATCTCGGCGTGTGATGTGGCTGCCCACTGGGATGGAGGCAATTGGTGAGAAAGAGGGAGACAGCTGTGAAAATTGGATATGGACACGACACCAAGAAATGCATCTTCACGTTACGGAAGTGCTTTCTGTGTGAGCCTGTGGGAAGTGCGTGTAATGCCTTCCCCGCTCTGCCACCGGCTTTCTCTGCCCTCTGTGGACTCAAAAACCCATTCCAGGGAGCCACCACGTGTGATGGGAGCCCGCCGTGTTGTTGGGTTCGTACAAAACGCCTTGCAGAGGCGCAGCTCGTGCTCTCGCAAGTCCCCGGCAGACTGATTGTCACCACAGCTTGCTCCGGAAAACATGCATTAGGCACCTGAATAACTATTTAAAGAAACCCACAAACAAACAACGCAGGAGGGAGCTGGGCCGGAGGAGACACCTCCTCTACATGGCAGCGTGCTCCAGCGCTGGCGCTTGGTCACCTTGAATGGAGACAGCCCAGCCTTGTGGCACAAGCCCACGAGAAACCTCTTCTTTTTCCAAAGGCTCAGGGCGAGCACGGGGAAGGCTAAAACTCAAGAGCCCGAGTGCAGCCGTGTGTTTGCAAAGCCTCAGCAGGGAGGACGGGGCTGTGGAGCTGCCGTCGTCCCGGGCGGATGAGCACGAGGGGTTGGAGATCCACCATCCCACTGAGGGATCCATGGCACCTCAACAGGTCGCAGAGCAGAGCCTGCGCAGCACTTACCGCTTCATCAAACATTGCTTTAAGACAAAGTGCAATTCAGCAGTGGGTTTCTCCTCTGGGATGCTGGCTCTTGGTCAGCAAAGGCATTCAAAGTGTTTCTTCCTTAAAACACGGCTTTTGGAGACGCCTCAACGTGCTCAGCAGTGCGGCTCCTTCAGGTGCAAGGAGCAGCTTACAAACGATATCTTAACGAAACTGTTATTAGCATTTAAATGGGAAGACTTCCACCACGTTTTAAATAAAATTATTTCTGAAAGCACTACAAAACTATTTGAAATTAAACCAACTTCCTCAAACTCAAACAGGAAAACCTTTGGCTAATTTGGGAGTTGAATAAGCTGAAAAGTAGGAGTGCAAATATAAGAATTAAGGAGGAGAAAATTGTATTTCTTTGGGTCAAAAGAGTTAATTATTCTTAATGATATGATTGCTAATCGTGTATATACAAATTTACAGTACAATACATCAGACTGTACCGTCTGACAGAAGCTGGTAACATGCCATCAATATTTCACTGAATATTTTAAGCCCCCGCCCCAATGCCTTCGATCACAGGACGATGTAGCAAAGCTCTGGTCTAATTTCACAGGGTGTGGTAGTGTTTTTTTACAAAGAGCCAATTAAAAAAGTCCATTGTTCTGCCCAACTGCCGTCACTCTGCCTTTCCTGCAGCAGCCACAGCGCCGGCCGGAGCATGGGCAGCACAGAACGGGGGTCAGTCACTTTTTAAATGTATAAGCCCTGAGATAAAGCTTTTATTTCAACAGTGTGAAGTGATGACTTGCTCCGGGAGGTGTGAATGAAGCCAACGGCGCCAGGTGCCAGGGATCAGCCCGTCCCACCTGCTGGCCGTCAGGACGGGGTGCCCCGGGCTGCCGGGGTTCCTGTATAACGGAGCCCCGAGCGGGGGCTGCTGCTTGGCCCAGGAGGTCACGGAGGGGAGGTTGTGCTCCTGAAAGTATGATGTAAAATGAGAGGTAAGGTTGTTTTTCTTTTAACTAATTGATTTTTCTGAGGGAGGGCAGTGGGGTGGGAGGTGGGTCGTTGTGCTGTCAGGTGTCTGCTCTTGCTTGGGGCGGGTTTTGCCGTGCGGGTGCTGGGGCTGTGCAGGAGGGAGCTGGGGTGGGAGCCCGCTGGGTGAGGAGCCCTGGGCTGTGCCCGAGGACCTGCTGGTGCTGCCCGGCTCCAGTGAGGTCTCCTGATGGTATAATGGTTTCATCTGCTGCTCTGGGAGCACAGAGGGGTTTGCCGGAGCGGGCAGGGCAGCTGGGAAGCGTTGGAGCTGGTGGCAGTGACGTTGGATGGCAGGGAAGATGCCGCAGGAGAGTGACTGCTGGGAGGTGGTCACCGCAAAAGGTGAATAGGCAGCAAAAAGCGTAAATCCTGCTGGAGTCCCCGTGATTGCCGCTGCTGAGGCTTGTGTTGGTGGCCCCTGGGCAAGCAGGGTGGTGGGGTCTGTGGAACCCGCCTTCCCCCCGCAGCCCGGCTCGTGTGGGTGCCGAGGGCTGGCCTGCTGCCTGCGGGAGCTGCCCCTCCGCCGGCGTCTGAGACGGGAATAACTTTGCAGTTTTAAGGGTAAAAGAGCAAAAGAAAGTAAAGAACGAAGGGCTCAGCTCTTCGCTCCTGGGTGCGTTTTCAGACTGTGAGCGTAGGATTTGCAGGAGGGGGAGGGAGGTGTTTCCAGTACCCACAGTCCTGTCTTGTACCCTCTGTGTCTAAATGCTACTTCTAGGTGACATGGAAAAGCGTTTTATGGCGACTGGGGTATGGGAAAAGCGTTTTATGGCGACTGGAGTATGGGAATGAGGGCTTGCAAAAGCCTCTTCACTTCATTGCACCACTGACGCAGACCTGGATCCCTTGCTTTGCCTTTCTTTCCCGCTCCGTTCCCCACATGCGTATAACTCCTGTGCCCTGTAAAGAAGTGTTATAATGTGCAAATAATATTTTATATGTGCTTGAGGTCCTGAGATGAAAAGTAACTTGGCTTTAACCTCATTTGAATTGCTGTCATATAAGCGCTAAGTCAGCGCTCCAGCAAACGAGGGAAGCTTTCTGTGCATCTCAGCAAGAAAAGAACTATTTTTGTGTAGCTTTTGAACTGTGAACATTACATCCATATGAAATGGCTAAACTATTAAAGCATGAAATTAAAAAATCAAACAGTAACTTAAAAACATTGCGTGTAGGATTTATGTGAGATACAGGTTTATCTGCTTCAAAACGCCAAGGTTTTTAAGGAATCACACCTGTAAATGCAGTCAGTCCCCGCTCGGCTGCAAACTACCTCAAAATGTCGCTTCCCAACTGCCCTGAGCCTGGCAGGATTTGGGAATGAGCTGTACAGCTCTGGGCTGGCCCGTGAATAAAACTCCTGCCTTCGGGTGTCCTTGAACCGCTCTTCCTGATGAAGAACCTCAAAAAAAAAAAAAAAAAAAAAAAAAAAAATCTATGCAATAGAAAAGTCTTTCTGCAGGGATTTTTGATTTGTGTGTATGTGCAAGAAATATAAAACCATAACAATGTTTCTTTTCATGCTCCCACAATAAATTTGTCAAGGTAAAATAAGAAATAGCTGTAAAAAGGAATTGCACGGAGACGGGGAGCAGAGCTGCATCTGAACGTACCTATAGTGAAGTTCTTCGCATCTCTCTTACTTTCTCCGTGTGTCTCTCGGGGATTACTTTGCTATTGGATTTGTCCCCGAATAATATTTATGATTCTTGTCACAACCAGGCGAAAGGCATAAGTGGGATATAGCTTGCTTCTGAAGTCCTTGTTTTTCACGCCACCCGCTCCTCTGCCGCTCGGCTTTCTGTCCCGACGCTCCCAGCCTCTGAAGCGGCCTCGCCGAAGCCTTCGGAAGGAAACCAGGGCGCGGAGCGTGTCTTCAGCATCGCCCAGGGCAGGCTGCAGGACGGCGCCAGTAGGTCGATGTGCTGGGTGCAGCTGCTGCCGGACCATGCGTCACCCCGCGGTCCGCGGGACCCTCCCCGTGCTGCTGCTCGGCCCCGCGCCGTCCCTGCCCCCCGCCGCCCTCCTGGGCGCTCAGCGTCCCCCCGGCACTGCGGCCCCTTCCCACCGCGTGTTCTGCCCGGCGCCGTTACCCACGTTATCCTGTCCTCCCCCACGTGTGGTTTTGTCTTCTAATTTGTCTGGATTCATATACTACGACTTTTTTTTCACTAGTCCGTGGTGGCAGCGGGAACCCTTTTCTGAAGTATGTTAACAGCAGCACTGCTTAGCAAACCTGTGCCATTCCTCCCGAGACACATTGCCAGCCTGCGAAAATGCCGTAAAACCGCCCTGTAATCAATAGCGTAAGAGAAGAGAGCAATCAATTTCTCTTATATTCACTTAATCACACAGCATTTGATGCCTGACCTCTAAGTCTTTTGGACTATATTAGATTTAGTACCTAATTATCAGTTGCATGAATACTGTTTATTTAAAATCCTGATGTTTAAGTGACCCTGTCATCGGAAGAAAAAGTTTTCATAAGTGTGTGTGATGGGGACTGGAGAAATTATTAGGGAAAAAAACATTTGGACTGAGTGGTATGAAGCTGGTGGGGGGAAGATTTTTGCTAAGAGAGGGATTTTTTTCATTGCGGTATTCCAATGCATTTTTTCCCCTTAATAAAAGTGCCTGTGGAGCACGGTGACGGTGCTGACAGCGCCCGAGGAGGCGGGGGGCACGGGTACGAGTCAGAGCGAGACCACCATGGCCACTGCGGCTTGACCACAGCCGTGTCGGTGGCGCTGCGGCCCCAGGGGTCCGTCCCCACCGGGGCACAGCCGCTGGCGGTGGTCCAAGCGATTGGACAAAGTGGGGAAAATGAGTTTTCATGCGAGTCCAAACCCCTGCTTCTCCCCAACTCTTTCTGACGGAGTTAATACTGGAATGGGATGGGCACAAGAAACGGAAAATGCTGGTGCCCCGGGCGCCTGCCTCCCCGTCACCTCCCGCTCCTCTGAACCAGCGTCTCTGCTTGTCACTAATCACTTTGTAGAGAAGTCACAGGCTTTAACAGCCATATAATTCCACCTACAGTGTGGTTTTGGTTTTGTGTCCCCCTGCCCCCCATACTTCTGTCGGCAGTTTGGTGTTGTGGGGAACCACGGGGAGATGTTCTGTCACCCACTGCTGGATATTCGGGGCCCTGGTGCTGCGATGGCCGGTGCGGACAGAGCCGTCTGCCTCTCGGTCCTCCCGGCAAAGGCAGCTTCAAATGGGCATCGGGACAAACTGGGAAAGGCGTGTGCTGTCTCTGGCAGGGCCAACTTCGGTAAGCAGGTGACAGCGTACATACAACAGAGCGGGTGTTCATACAAGCCCCCTAAAAGCACGTTTAGGTGTTGCAGAGAGACGCTTTAAAGTCTTAAATTTAGAATACGGTTGCCTTTGCCATGCCGTTGTGTAACATCTTTAGCATCCAGCATCGGTGGTGTCCTCAGTTCTCCATATGGCTTACTGTAGGGCATCACAGCGATGGCGCTGGGACATGTTTCCCATGCTCTGGAAGTCTTTAACACCAACATTCTTGGCCGAGACACAAGGCTTTATGCACTTTTCTCGGGACGGCTGTTTGTGGACGCTGCCGCTGCCAAGCGAGGGCAGAAAAAATGGGGTTTCTTCCTCTCAGGGTCAGCTGGGAATAGTAACGTTTTCTCACAATGATTCTACCTCTTCAGATATTTGCCCATGATGCATCTTCAAATGACGGACTTTGTATTTTCCACCGTTTTCCACTTCTTTTACAGGATGCCTTACTATTTTTATCTCTCTGCCTGAATCCCAAGCTGGTTTTAACGATGTTTTCACTCTATACTCAGTTATTCCACGCAAGCGTTGCACAGAACCCCAAGCAGTCTTCTGTGTTGAAGGAAAACTTCTGTAAAATATTATATATATAAAATCTGCCAGACTTAGAAACTTTTTTTTTTTGTGTAGAGTCTGTTAATGCAGGTGGTCCATAAGGGAAAGGATTTTATTCGACCCTCCCATTGCACGAGCACATCCCAGGCTCCGGAGCTCAGTCCTGGGGACGCAGCTCAGACTGGAAAAAGACGCACGGCTCATGGTATTTTTTTTTTTCCTTCTAAACGGAGCGGGGGTGGGGTGGGGGGAAATACACCTGGTGACAGTTGTGTGCTACCTCTGACAACTACCTCTCTGCGTGCTGGGAAGGAAATCAGGCAGAAAATGCCTATTAAAATAACAGTAGTTCTCACGCCCAATTCCCTGAGCGCTTCACCACGTGCATCCCAATTTACCTTCAGTGGCACGCGCTGGAAGCACGAACAGGTCCGGAGCAGGAACAGATGTTACGTTGGGACCAGCAGTTAATAACCCATTTTTCACACCTTCCAGGCTGTTTGGGATTTCGTCCCAAGCTGTGGCCGGGAGGATTTAGTCACGCTGACACTGCTCAAGCCCTAAAAAGAAATCGGTTGAGGATTTTGTGATCTTCCTTGCTTTCCATCAAGCTATTCTGAAAGCGTGAAAGAAAGAAATTGAAGTGGTTTGTCAGAGTTCTTGGGGTTTTTTCAGCGGCTGTTCTCCTGTTACGTGTTTGTTAAAAGGGCTCGGAGCGTTGCTGCTTGTAGTCAGGTGGAAAATACTCATGGGGGTAAACTGATGTTTTAGTACAAAATGGGTGGGAACATAAATCAGCTCAGTGTCTGTAAATATATGTGTATATATAATTATCTCCTTTCTTAGTGTTGTGTCGGTTTTGGCAGCGGTTTGGATGACGGCAGCCTGTGGCGCTGGTGGGCTGAAAGGACGAGGGGGAAACGGTGCCATGGGCAAGTGCCCGCGTAGAGGGTCACCTCCCGCCTCCGCATCTTCTCCCCAGGCGGGACAATCCGGGCTTTTTGAGAGTCTGTTGGCTCCTGGTGGCTCACGTCACAACCGCTGAGAGGGAGGGGATGTAAGAGGACTGAATCAAACACAAATTCGGTGTATTCGGGGAAGAATTACTCCTAATACTGTCACTGACTTTCACTGAGGTTCAAAATGCATTCAGAATATCACGGGATTTCTGAGATGTGTTAGAAAGGACGATCATGGGAAACAGACTTTTGCTATAGCTCTTCTCTCCTAACGGGTTACTAATTTTGAAGCTACTGTTTTGTTGGCTGTAAAACAGCTGTATTGGAAAGCATCGGAGTGGTGGCACAATAATGCGGCAAATGATAAATGAAGGATAACTGTAATTAAAGCATTAGAAGACAAAGACCCTTTCAAGTTATTCCAGATGTACCCATCCCACAGCGGGTCAGAGAATTTGGTTGCATTTATCAGCTTTCTGTCGAGCTTCCTGGCTGTGCGCATCCCGTTTTGGCAGGTCAATGTGAAAATCTTGCCGTGGTTTGACCACGCACCAGGTTGAACTGGGATCGATCTCGCCGTCACCCGCTGATCGATGGGCTGAGCATCGGGCTGCAGTTAGAGGCGACTCTCCTTTAATTAAAATGTACGGAAAACTCGGATTTTTTTCTCTGCCTGTCCTGCCCTGTCTGATATGTGGGAACATTTGCATTTCTGATGACGAGGGGCTGGGGATGTCTGTCGGCAGCCGACTTCTGCCTCACCATCCACACGCGGCCCCGCTAACGAGCTGCTCTGCCCCGGGGAAGAGTGGGAAAAGTTAGTTATTCTCCCACCCCGCCTTGCTCGCGGTCTTTCCTGAAAATAAATTGTCAATCAAGCTTAATAGGACTAAATTACGTGTGGCAGATTGGTACGGAAGTGCCGCTTGCTGCAGGCTGAAATGAGTCCTGCGAAAGCGAGCACTTGTGCTGGGATTGCGGATGAGGATGCAAACCACATTCCAGCGTGCGCTACCACACAGTACCAAATCTTGGGGTAACCAGAACGCGGGGAAGTTATTCCCACACTTTTTTTGAGGTTTTTCACTGAAACGTTTTAATTTTTTCTAGCTGTGCTACACAGCTCTTCTTTTTGTCTCATCTTCACAAGGCTCGTAACAATCCGTGTGGTGCCTTCACTGCTTACCCTCATTCCTTCACGCTGCAGCTATCAGCTAATTCAATCGGGATTGATTAGGCAGTCAATGAATAATTAAATGATTTGTGCTGCCCAGCAGAAAGCCCGATTTCTGCCAAAGGAGTCCCAGTACTTGCCACTGTTGGGGGAAAAAAACCCACCCTAAAATAAAAATAAAAAGGCTATTACGGCCAAGTTGAGCTCAGTTTCTGCTCCGAGTCCCCCTCTGGATAATCCCTCACGATTTCTGTTGGCTCTGCTGGGAAATCGGGACCTGAAATCAGGACCAGCAGCTGTGACCCTGTGGATATTGCAGCACTTCTCACAGCATTTTGTCAGTTGTGTTCTCGAAAGCAGTAAAAAATACTTTAAATTTATGATTTTACATTTGCAATACCCCAAGGAGGATACCCAGTGGCAGGAAATATCATATTCTGGAAAAGACTTTTATTTGGTTGAAACAGACCCAAGCAGAGAAAATAAAACCCTCTAAAATACTGCCTAGTTCAAAAAGTCTGATTGTTCCTCTACACTGAGGAAAGTCAGACATTTGTGGGGTATTTTACACTAAAAATATTCATTTTCCACAAAGATAGGAAATACTAATCCCATAAAAAGACTGCATTTCTGAGTATAGTATTTTACACAATCCATAAGCTGGGAAATGTGGTGGGTTATTGCTTGTCTCTGTTGGGGGGGGGAGAAAAAGGCAGAAAGTCAATCAGTTGCTGATCTACCATTTCCAGCAGGGATCTTGCAAGTCCTCCTTTGTTTGCCGTGGATCTGACAGCGATTTTATGTTACCATAAGCCCACGTTTCCTTCCTGCGCTGCAGGATGTTGTACAGCCCCATGAAATGGCTTTTTTTTAATCTTTGTTTTTAACCTGCCAGCCTTCGGAGCCGGGCGGCGGGGCAGACCTCGGGTCCCCAGTGTACGATTATAAATAATTCCCATCAAATCCGGTTTTGCCGGAGACCTTGCTCCCGCGGAGCCCCGTTGGGGCGGGGATGCTGAGACCTGGTGCGTGTTTGACCTGTTTATCCATCGCGGACTCGGCAAATCCTGCTGCGAGCTCACCTTCTGACAACAACTCATGGAATCTTCATTAGCTTAAGTAATATTTATTTACACTTAGCACTGATTGCGAATATCTGACAGGCAAGCTGTGCTGTTTGGTGAGATCAGTCTCACCTTGCTGCTGCTTTGCCCTCACCAGACAGGCGCAGCAGCACCCGGGGCATCAATCTTTTGGGTCTGATTATACCAAATTCTGTCGACTAGATGTTACCACGCAGGTTGGAGCATCTCTCTGGCTGGCACTTGCTGTCAGTTGGATATATGCCCCGTGTGCATCTGAAATGTACTTTGCGTGCCTGTTACTCCAATAAAACTGCGTTTCTTGGCTTTTGTGGGAATCACGGGGAGATAGGTAACGGGAATGTGGAGCTCAAGCAGAGGAATCCGTCCGCTGGGCTCTCACTCAAGGCTGGTGTTGACTTTGCTCTTGGTTTGCACTTGAAGCTCTTGAATCTTTCTACAAGTTTGTTTTTTTTTTTTTTTTTTTAATCTTGCAATAATTGGTATTTGGAAAAGAAAAAAAAAAAAAAAAAAAAAACAAACCAAACCAAAACCCATCCAAAATGGGGTGAGGTGGCTGCATGAGAGTCTCGTCTGGGCACCGAGGAACGAGGAGAGTGGGAGCACTGAGCGCAGGGAACGACTTGCCCTGGTATAAAGACATTAATTCAGGTCCCTGACGGAGTCGGGCCGCACCAGTGTGATGCTGTGCCTGTGCTAATTACCCAGGTTAATCCTCAGCATTTAATTCAGCAGTGCTAATCATTGTAGGCCCTGTGATGTAGCTGTTCTCCGGGTTTCTGGCCCCGTTTTCTCCGTACCCGCAGCTCCGGCAGCGACGCTTTGTCCACGTTCGCGAGAAGGGAAGAAGGGGAGAATCCCTTCCCAGGGACCAGCTTTCTTCTTTCCCCTCACAATTTCATGCCGGTTGGCTTAGCTGCAGGTTGGCAGTGGTTTCACCCAAAGCAGAGGCTGTAATTTGAGAAATTTTATATTCTGGGGATGGGTTACTTTGGGGACTGGCATGTGAGAACCTGGAAGCAGAAGAACAGCAGCTCTCAGGGCTGATGGCCTTAAAAATAAGCCCTAAAGTGCCACTACTTGCGCTGCTTCCCTCCAGAATAAAGGTAAAAAAAGGATATTTTTTTTTTTTAATATGCAGTAGCACTCACCGGGGCAGAAGCCGGTGTTATGGTGATCAGGCAATATATTAATTTGTAGTCTTGCATGTTTAGGTTCAGCAAGGCGGGCTTCTCGGAGCGTTAGGGAAAAGGAGCCTTTGGAGGAGGAGGTGACGGTGTTAGCGGTGCTGGGGTGGGCTCTCCCAGCACGACAGAGAGCAGGGAGGAGCAAGGGATTGCTCGGGGACCTGAGGAGGGGACACGGGAACAGCCACAGAGAGCAGCACTTTTTGATTCCGGACGAGAACATCTCTCAAACCCCCAATTTTAATCGCGTGTCACGGTGCTGTGCGCTCTGCAGACCAGGCTGTAAAACCAAAGCCACGGGGGGTGCTGCCGCCCCAGGGCAGTACGCGTCCCGTGCGCGCTCTCCCCAAAACTCCGAATTCCCCAGGAAAATACAGATTAGTGCCTGGAGTTAAAAATTCAGTGCCTTAGGGCAAGAGATCTTGCTGCCTTCTGGTGATGGTGCAGCGATCCGGACCTCTGCTTCCGGAGCCGGCGCTGCTGCTTTGCAGCCGGATCCCAAAGCGTGTCGGCAGGCAGGGAAAGAGCTGCGGCATCAGGGCTGCGGAGGTGGCTCTTCTCCTAAAATACCTAATATTCCCTTATATACTCCTTCACCAAGAGCAGCAGCATCTGTACCACGCTCTGTGCAAGATGTGTATAAAGACTGAAGCGTCTTTCTAAGAAATAGTCTCTAGAGGAGCCGGTTTCCACAACATTAATTTTTCTTCATCTTCATAAATTTTAGAATATACGTAGAAATATTTTAAACTCGGGAGTTACCAGCTCCCATAAAGAAAAAAACCTCATGTCTCAGAGGTACAGAAATTAAGATGATGCTCAAATACGCAAAACATCAGACATGGTGAAATAAACATTAAATATGAATATAAAAATTCTAGGACCTCAGCAAAGGATTTGCAAACACCGATGTGCTGGTGGAACTTTAAAAATTAGATCAAGGAAGCCTTCATGTTTAAACAGTATGTTCAAAATTTAACCTGTGCGTTTCTTCCAGTCGCCGGTGCTGCCCAGCAGCAGGCTTGCTTAACGCCCAGGCGGGAGCGTTCCTCTGCGTGCAGCCAGACGCTCTTATTTCCCCTAAATGCAACCCAAACCAGTCTAACCAGTGGCAGACTGCACTGGAGGGGCTCGGGGGGAGGTGGTTCCATCCTCCCGGGCTCTCTGGGAACGCAAAGATGCGCAGCCAGGACCCAAGGATGCTGCTGTGATGGGCTGGGCCAGCGGCGGGTGCAGAACGGCGTGGCGAGAGCTCAGCCGGCGGGTTCACCCACCCAAGCGGGTGAGGAGGCGTTACGGGTAAGGTGGGGGGGCTTACGCCCGGCTGGGATCAGGCTGGGAGCCTCCCCGCAGAAAAGCTGCCCCCGGACAACACGTGTCCCTGCAGCAGCGGGGGCCAGGGCTCAGCCGCCGCGGGGAAAGTGCCCGCAGACGGCTCTCAGGAGGACTGAACAAATCGAAATCCGCACCGGCGTGGTGCCTATCTGTTTTCTTAACCTTTAATGCAACAGCCACCTCTGGGATAAGAATACGCTCGCCTTAAAGTTTTAATACACATACTCTAATCTAAGAGGAATTCTAACCGTTCTAGGATTCTAAAACTGCGCAAGAGACTTTCCCCCAAAATTTCCATGGGACATTTTCAGCACTTTCTGTTAAAACATAGTAAATTAAATATACTTTTCACACCTTCTTAATAATTTCCCAAAGAAACAGGCAAGAGCACAAGAGGACCTAACCAGGAAAAGCCCTTTAAGATTGTGTTTAAGTATTTATTAATGGATGCATTTATTTGCATACCAACTTTGATTCCGAAGTGGTTGTATTTTGAGGCTGAGCGTCTCCTGGGCCCATTCCCGGAGCCGCTTTGCCATTCAGCAGGGGCAGGTTTTGTGACCCTAAACACCGAGGATCTCGCTGGTTTTCACCTGGGAGCTTGAGCAGGGAATGAGGGAGGAATCTGGGACACCGAGCTGTTGCTTTAGGCACCAAAATACCCAAATTCCTCACACAGTATTGCTCATCCTGAAGAGCCCGGCTTCTCCGAGGGCTGCACTGGTGTCTGTGCCAGGGCAGGTTTTGGGGACACTGCTTGGGGCACCCATCCCTCAGGGTGGCAGGAGAGGGCTTCTCTGACCACGGGGAAACGTCCCCATCCCCTTCTCTGTAGTGCAGCACGTCCCTTCTCCAGCCTTGTTTCCCCTCTTGCAAGCTGCGTCGCTTCTTCTAATATTTACGCTGTAGAAGAAATCTGCTCTAATACCTGGCTGGCGGCGTGTTCCTCCCTGTTATTGCCTTTGCTGCTTCCTGCAGCACCGGGCTCTTCTCGGGCTTTCTTGCACAGAGCCGTTTGGTCAGACAGCATCGCCTCGCTCAGCTCCGGGGTTTGTGCCCACGTGTCGCTGCTGTCGCGCTGAGCTGCTCTTTTCATCTATGTACGATAAATCATAAATAGATAATTTCCTCAAGAAAAGAAACACTATGCCTATGCTCCGAGGAGATGAACACGGAGCTGTGCAAGCCCTTCACAACCCACCTCGCTGAGGAGGATTTAAAACAGGGCTCTGGCACTGGAGCACAGACCTGGAAATGCAAAAACCCAGGAATAAAATTTACAGCTTGGAAAAACTGGGTTTTAATAACGTTCAGCCATATGCACGCTGATTTCCATAGAGAGAGAAAATTTTACAGCTGGAGGCAAGCTGACATTCGTTTTGCGCATCTGCGCAAGGGGCTGTGGAGTCTCGCCCGGCTCCGCTCCCAGCTGGGTCCCAGTTCTGGGGTTCTGCGATCCCACACCTAAGGCAGGGCTGAGATGTGAGTCAAAGTCAGGTTTTCTGGTTGCTTGTTTTAGAGGAAAAAATATTGCTGCAGAACGTACACAACTTGGTAAAGATTCAAGGCCAGTATCTTTAGTGTACCATAAATGAGCAAAATAAATGCCTTTGCAGCAAAGTTTACAAGTAATTAAAATTTCCCAGCCCCAGTGAGGCTGGATCAGATCCTTTCAAACACTGAACTTCCTGAAGCCTTTTTCCAAATTTTTAGCCTGGGAACTACAGAAAATGAGGCATTAAATGTCAGAGGCCCTGAAACCTGCTGTGCAGAAGAGTTATTATTTAAGCCACCCCAACAGCACTCTCCACGCTCTACGGTATAGTGCAACGGGAATACGGCATCTTCGGTAAAACGGAGAAAAGAAGCCTGACATTCATACTAATGAATGAAGTATTTCTGAAAATGGAACGAAAATATTCTGGAAACAGAAAGGTCCTTCAGTGTGCTTGGCTGTGATCTCTTTAAAGGGTTAAATCACATACTGAGAGCGAACACAACGGCATTGCGTGTAGCTGGGTGCGGAGGCGCTGCCCATGGCACCTTAATGGGCTCCCTGAACCCACCGGGGCTTCTGCCCCGGCTGCTGCTTCTCACCTTCTCCCTCCGGCTACTCGATACTTAACCCGCTTACCTGAAAATAAATGAGGGACCACTGATTTGTTTGGATACTCAGACAATGAAGGGGTGTTTTTAATTTCAAGTTCATACATGAAGGACAAACATGAGAGAACATAACCTAAATTTTAATTATGTGAGTAACTGCGCTCCTCTGAACAAGCATCTGGAGCCAGAGGATGAATAGTCTTGAGTTATTTCATCTTCTTAATTAACATTAAAAATGTATTTTTACTAAGAGTCACTTAAAAGGTTGACTTTAAAATAGGTTCTGCCATTTGCTATCATTTTTCAAACCAATACGCTAAAATTGCAGCAGCTTGAGCCCTTTCAGCTTGCATGTCTTAATTCATGCTATGTCTTAATTCAATTGTTAATCTGAAGCTACGAGCAGTTGTTCTTTGCACGGCAGCTCCTAAGGTTAGATTGCATTTTCTTGCAAAAAGTTAAAAGGGAAGGTTATTTGGCACATTGAAGCTTTTTGCTGTTTCCTGGCAGTTTCTAATTCCAGCAAAACATTGATCTTGGTTTTGTATTCTTCAAAATCATCTTAGGGTTATTTGTACCCAAAGCTGAGAGTGGTTTCCAGCCCTATCTGTACAGAACTAGTATAATAAATAGAATTAATTGTGCATTTGTACTTCTAAAGAACGATACATTTTTGTTCGGAACACATGCTGTCCCGAGCGCACAGTGAGTTTCCTGGCTTTTCCACTACTTTATCCGAACGTTTGTGCAGCGTTGGCTACGTGCACAGAACCAAGGACAAAAGCAAGGAGAAAACAGTACTGCCAAGCCAAAAGCCAAACAACTAACATCACAAAAGTACAGTAAGTCAATACAAACTTAAAAAAAAAAAAAGATCGGAGAGCAGAGCCAGGCACCCGGCAATGAGCGAACGGAGCCTGCGAAACCACCACTTATTACCTCCCGCCTTTCTACTGTGCAAATACTGGGATTGTTCTGAGTTTTCCCAAGCCTTGCAGCCGTTAGGAAGAGTGGGAACGGCGCTGCGTATCCCCGCAGCACTGCGCCTTCAAGAACAAAGAGGAAAAGTCAAAATGTACTCGGGGCCCAAATTCCGCGACCTCAGCGTATCTTTCACCAAAAAGGGCATTATTGCCTGCCAAAACGCTGCTTGGATTGAGATAAACTAACTAAAAAATATCTAATTTCACAGATTTCAGACATTCTGCTTTCCCTTCCTTCCCATACCACTTCTTAGTGTCCTGGTTTGACACTTAGAATCACAGAATCGCCTGGGTTGGGAGGGACCTTTCAGATTGAGTCCAACCATCAGCCCAGCACTGCCCAAACCCCCACTACCCCATGTCCCTCAGCACCACGTCTGCCCGGCTTTTAAACACCTCCAGGGACGGCGACTCCACCACTGCCCTGGGCAGCCTCTTCCAGCGCTTGACAGCCCTTTGGGTGAAGAAATTTTTCCTAATATCCATCTAAACCTCCCCTGGTGCAACTTGAGGCTGTTTCCTCTTGTCCTTGTTCTTCTGTCCCCGCTCACCACTTTTCTGTCATAAAACCCAGTTTCTTCCCTTAGAAGAGACAGAACTGAAGGACCCTTTGGTCTCTCAATTCTTAGGTGCTAGTTACACTGGATCTCTTTGCCTTTCACTCTTTTTTTTGTTTGTTTGTTTTGCATATGGTATCTGGATGCAGAAGACTTGTGCACAGCTCTGCAGATGTGTTTATGCTTGGCAACAGTAATTATAAGTTGGTTATGGCTTGGAGAAAAAGCTCATTGCAGAGTAATATGTAATTTTGAATATTAAGACGCCAGGAAGCAGCAGGAGTGAGGCTGCGCGCCGGGGCCAGCCCAGCATCTTCTAGTACTACGGCTACCACTGAGGAATCCCATCATCTTAAAAGCCTTCACCTTTCTCCTGGAGAACCGGCGAGACATGGTTTAACGCAAGGCTCTGCATTAGGCTCTCATGGGCAGCATGAAACGCATTCCCCACCAGAGGGGAGCCGCTTCCCAGTACCACCAGTGCGATCCATGCCCCAAACTGGTGTGGTCAGAGCCTGATGCCTGTGGGCACAGTGGGCCAAGGTAAGAAGGAAAAGCGGCCTCACAGATGTTTGACTTCTGAACTGTTTGAGCAACTTATGAAAAACAGCACTGTGCCTAAGACTCTTTTCTTTTTTTTTTTTTTTTTAAGGCCCTCAGAGAATAATCACGTTAAAGTAGGTCTCATAAATAATTCACCACTGCTGACTTAATGCCTTTTTTGTGCAAAGGCCAATTATCAAAACAAACATTTAGCTTTATGTAAATCAGTAAATGAAAAAAAGTCATTTCTATGACATATAATATATGCTTTTGTTTATAAATTGTGCTACCAAATACAACTTTAAGTCCCTCTTTCTCCATAATTTTTTAAAATGTTCCATTAAAAAAAAAATCTGTGAAAACTAACCTGCCAAGATAGAGAAAGAAGTTTAGACATTGTTATAGCTAGTTTTGTTTCTAGATTAATGAAACTTAATGCAACAGTTATTTTACTGGCTCACATAAATCCAACTTTTTGCTCTTGCTAATAAAGCACGAAAATTAGTTGTTGTAGATGGGTGCTGGGGAGGTTTCCAATGCTCAGCCAGATGTGCCTGATCCAGCACTGACACCTCGGGGGAGGCTGGAGCACGTGGCCTCAGGGGCTCGACAACCAGCATTTCCACCGCTGATCAGAGCCATGTCAGCAAACGGGGTCAAGGGAGCTTTAGGACAAGAACTGTGGTGGCCCTGAGGGACCTGGGAGGAATGGGTAGGGCAGATGGATTAACCCTCCCTGGATTTGGACTGAAGCAGTCTCCAAGCAGACGGTTTCCAAGGATTTCTGACAAGGCAAGTTCAGTATAAGTGGTCTTTCATCAGGGGAGCGAGTGAGATGCTTGACTCCAAGAATAGCACAGAATCAGAGAAGCTTTCATGTACCAACGAGGTCAAGAGAGACAACACACCGCCTTGAGCTGCAGCGATGGACATCAGCACCTCGCTCAGGCTCCTGGGGAGGAGGATGCCTCCAGCAGAAGAACATCTCATGAGTGACCTCCTTCATGAAGGAAGTCTCTTTATTTTTTTAACATCCAGTGAATTGAGTTCTGCATTTAGAAACTTTTCACCACTGCGGACGTGGCAGTGGAGCAGGTCGCGTGTACCGCTGAACTGGGTCAAACAATGCACGGGGGAAAACCCTGCCTGGCAGATGCCCATCTCCTCCTAGGGCATGGATGCGCTTAGTTGTTCAAAATTACTTGCTGTGTAGTGAAGCCATTCCAGCAAGCCATAGTACAGCCTGGCCTGAAAAGGTTTTCCTTACGTTTCTTTCTCCAAGAAAAATTAATGGCAAAACTCTCACATAGTTCTGAAGTTAAATCTTGAAATCTTGACCAGGTTTGCTCTGGTTTAATGAAAAAAATCTGCATAATCTGCTTCTTTTTAGATAATCAGTTCCTGCAAGAATTTGCATTTCTCTTGAAACTATTTTCTTAGTTTTACAATAAAGCTTTGGGAACAAGTGAGTTGAACTTACAGATCCTAAACGTGCTCTGTGCTAACCTTCATAAAAATAAGGTATTTCAAGTGCATTCTAAATATATTTTTTAAAAAGCTCTCTGCGCTGATGCACGTGGGCATGGTTCAAAAGCTGCAAAATATTCCCCGGAGCCTCCCCACAAGAGTTCAAGTAAATGGCATTAACCAAACCTTTTCTTTATTAGATTATCTCATTGGTAGTGAATTTATAACACACATTTCCAAATCCCTCTTCTATATGAAAGTGAGATCTGAATCGTTTCAAATTTTAACCTAGACGTAGGTTCATGGAAAGGTATATCTTTAAAGTTTTATAGCTTTAGTGTTCAATATTCAGAGAACTCCTTTGACTCCAGTAAAAAGTGATGGGATTTGAGGGAACTTCTGCTTTCCCAGATGAGAGACTGAGTGTGATTTAAGTGGCTCTGATCTTGCAGAAGAGTCTCTCCAACATTATTCACTCTTCTGAGAAATAGGCGATTGTTGAAAGCTGTTGGATTTTTACCATTAGTGTTTGGGTTGTCTTGTAGAAGGATGAATTTCCCTGTTTTGCTGATCACAAATCAGTATCAAAACCACTATGTTCTGTAATTGCATTTCATGTAGTAATTTATAGTTTCTATAGTAAGAATATGGCTTATGGGTTATAAAATAGAAGCGGTAGAAATATTTAGCTAATGGATTTTTCTAAGCCACTGCAAAAAATTTATTTGCATTATAACTTCTCCAAACCATCCATTTTCATAGTTGTATCCGTTCCCCAAGCAAAGCAACATTATTTTAATCAACTCCATCTGCTAGAGCTTAGAGAGGGCAGGGAATGTGAAAGAAAGGTGGGTTATTTTTCAAATGTATATTTGGATATATAGTAGGAGTATACCTTCCATGCTACCTATTGGCTTTGGGCCAAGTGTCCCCTGTTACTTCCTTGCCGACATTCTTCTATGGTCCAGCTGAGGACAAAGGCAACCAGGCAGCATGGCCAAGACCTGCTTGTCTTGTCCCAACACATAATTAGGTTGAGCTGAGCCACTCACTAACGCCTGGGGGGGGGAGGACCCTCAGCCCCCACGAGCATTCACCGTAGATTCGCATGCTCCACATTCCCCCAGCTGAAACCCGCCCCGCCTACTTGCTATAATCCCACAGCAAATCTATTTTAACACACGTGTGTTTATTAAAGATGATGGTGGCTAATTTGCACCGTTCCCGTCTCCACCCTGGGGAGATGCTGTAAGGCGGCTGTGGTTCCCAAACCCCTGCTTGAAATACCATACACCAACCAGACTGCAGTTTGAAATCCAGGCAAAGACAATTATTTTTAATTTCTCAGTTGCCGGAAAGTCTCCTCCCGGAATGCTGCTCTCTAACCCCTGGATAGCTGTCCCAAAGGGCACAGTTTCCAAGAAAACTGCAGCGCTCCTTTTAACCAGCCGGCAACTTTAGAAATCCTTACGGCTTTCGCTTGCTGCGTGGCCCTGGCATTTCGGTAATTGCCTCACCCTTTGTGCAGCCTGGCTCTGTGTCTTCTCTGATGAAACGTTTTCTCCTTCAGATGTTTCACTCCTGCTTATGAACTCACCCTTTCTGGTCACGCTCAGTGCTACTTCGTCTGTATTATATTTGGGAGAGAAGGTGAGAAGTATTTATGCTGGTCTTTGCTTTGGTCATCCTCTTTGGGATTGTGTTTATAACGCTTTGTGTTGCTCAGTAGCGTAAGGGGTGGCACCGAACTCTCCTGTCCAAAATTCAAGTGCTTGTTCCCACGCCAGCGTGTCCTGTTTTGTGGTGAGGCTGTTTGCCCGTCTCACGCTTCTCTCCGTCACATGCTGACCCTGTGCTTTAGCCGTGCCACAAAATTTAAGCTGTGTCTGGCACTATTCGTACCACGATGAAGAACATCTGCCTTGGGATCACGCGATTTGATGTGCTTCACCTGATGAAACTACCTGCTTCATCAAGAGGATACTTATAAACTTGTTTGTTTATTAAGGTTGGACTTGATGATCTTAAGGGTTTTTTCCAACCTAAATGATTCTGTCATCTTTGGACTCTATCTATACGTACGAATCTGCCTAGCTCTGTTTTCCTTTGGCACGGCCAAGCTTATACAGACCGATCAAACTTTAGCTATAGCATAGGCTTTTTGGACAAGTTGTTAAAAGATGCTGTAAATTAATTACTATTTAGCAGCAACAAGGATGCTGTGCAGCTGAACTTGTTTGGAGAGCTTAACTTTATGTAACACTCTGGACTAAAAAGGAGTTTCCAAGATGTGCTGTCATCTGTCACCTCCCAGACACTCCGCCACAGGATTTATAAAATACACCCGAAACCATCTGCTAGCCCAAGTATAAGACTCATTAATTGAAAACGTCAGAAGAAATGATCAGCACAATTCTTCCCCATCTTTATTTTTGTTGTCGCCTGTTCTGACTCCTCCATGGTGCGTTGCAGTTTTCCTATCTGGGTTAGGCGTTTGGGGAGTTCTCTGTCTCCTACCGTGATTTCTTCATGTCTGAGTTTCTTTTCTAAAGACAGCCTTTCTGTCTCTGGCTGATAAGGCTTGTTTTTGGAAGATCAGGTGGGTTTTTTCCCCCTCACTTGTCTTTACCTTCTTCTTCCCCAGTGCCATTTCTCTCCACTGTCCAGTTATCTCTTCCTCTCCGGAGAGCACGTCTGTCTTGTCTTTCCCTTCCATTTTCTTTTCCCTGCTACCACTGTTATCTGCAGTTCAGGTTGCTTCATATCTTTATGAAAATGCTTACTCCCACTTTCCTTCTTTTTCCCGTCAGCCTGCATCCATCCAACCTTTTATTCCTCTTTTGTCTATATCTCAGTGATATTATTATTCCCTTCCGTCTCCCGTAAGGATTTCAGACATATAACCTGGGGACTCAGTTTAGTTTTTATTTTACATCCAGTAAAATATCTTTCAGGTGTCTCCTTGAGTACCTTTGCACAGAAGAAAAAGAACTAACACACAATTATCAGTATTTAGCTTTCTCATAAATATCTAGCTTAAAATGGCTAACAACTGGCTCTCTGTTTCTAGGATAGTAGTGAAATATCAGTCTCTAAACATGTTCTTGCAGCATATTAAAAAGATTTTCAGCTTTTTTTTGGTCAGACACAGTAGCCACTGAATAGATCAAGAAGTGTTTACATTTTGTTCTCTGTTCAGCTTCATTTCCATCTAGTTAAACATGAGAGGGATGTAATATATTCATTTTGCAAGACAACTCTATATTCTTTGGAAGTGATGAATGATTCAGCAAGGCACTATCAGAGTCGATAACAGTTTTGCTAAGCTGTCCTACTCTCCAGTGTCATGTTATCAAAATACAGCAGTAAAGGACACTTTGCATTCTCCCACTTTATACTACTAGCCCACGAATGTTCTCTATAACGCATAGTCCACACATTATCTAGTATGCCCGTTGCTCAGATTCTCTGCTTACATTGCTCTATAGTTTAACTTCATCATCAGCCACCTAAGAGATTTTCATATACCGAACTATTGTAATTGAACAGACCCTTTGTATATCTATGGCCCTTTTTCTTTTATAACACAGCAGATGATATTTTTTTAATCCTACCCTATGTGAAATCAAATCTCAGCTGTAGGCAGAGTCGGAAATGAATCCAATGTCTGAATGAGCATGGCGTGGAGACTAAATTACATTCTTACACCTTTGACATATTATCTGGCTGCGGACTTGTAGATAAGTTGGTGGGCAGTAGGTCCCAGCAATGTCTGAAAATCATATATGTATGTAAGGCTGTATAATGACCACCTAAAATCTTTTTTTTGTATTTACTCTTGCATCCCTGGGGTAAGAAAGTGCTATTGTCTCCATTTTACAGATAAGGAAAAAGTACTTGAGAGTATTCCCAAAGGTCAGCTGCAACCCGCAGGGACTAATGTTTCTAGGCTTCTTCTGTAGACAACGGAAAGTACTCCGAAATATGTTTTGTTCGAGCTCTTCTCCCTCTGTTTCCTAACGCCAGCTTTGTGGGCCAGCCTTCTACCTGCTGCCAAAGGGCTTGTCAGCGCCGCATGTGAAACCCACGGCAATGGGAGGAATCGCAGTGAGGCCCCTGCACAGCCCCCTAACTCTTGCTCTGTCTTTCCTCAGTGCACTTGTTTTGCTACGGGCAGGAGAAAAGAGTTGAGTTGAATCATGCCACCGGCAATTTGGGACGACGCTGCTGTGGGCACATAGAGCTGTGTGTGCTCACTGCAGTGTCTGGAACTGCAGAGTGGCACGTGTCACCCAGCACGAATGTCACCCTCTTTTTTTGCCTTCTGCAAAATCCTCTATGATTTGCAGTCAACTATGTTTTCATGCACACAGGCAGCAACTGAAAATTAAAGATGTGTGTCACGCTTTAAGTTCAGATGTTTAAAAAGGATGCATTCCAACAGGCAAAAATATTTCCATAAATTCTTTCAAAATGTGGGGAATAAAAATTTGTCAGCCACCCCAGCTGCGGCAGAGTTTGGACACAGCAGGTAGCTCATCTCTGGCTTCAGAACAGGCATGGAAATTTGTGTCCAAAATGTAATTTGTTTAGATGATGCTAAGCTCCTGAAAACACAGAGTTAGAATTCAATACCTTCTCAACCATAACCATGGCACTGCAGTCATGACGCTAGAATATGCTGGAGCACAAGTACCTTAGACAAACGTAACAGGCTGAACAAACAAGCAAAAAGCAGTCCACATGCATAAAGGAAGCGATTTGTAAGCATTCGCGTTCTCCAGCATGGCACAGAAAGCAGGCACCAGTCAAAATCATCAGCAATAACCATTTCACTGAATTTAAATAGTGTGTCCCTGACTATCATTATTTTAGTTGTCACTTTATCATTGCTGGTAGTAGTTTTTTTTAGCTCTTCTTTTCCATGTTTCACTTTCTAAATAAAGGTTTTGAAAATATAAACCTTACTTTTGGTTGAATTCTGTTCAGAGAAAACTTAATTTTATCTAAAAGAAAGTTTGATAACTCTAACACCAGTGGTCAGAAAACACAAAATCTTACGCGGTCCTCTTCTACTTTGTACCTTGTCTTTAACTTGCGTGGTCTATAGGGCCATGAGGACCAGGGTATGAGGAATCGCGCCTACCAATTAGTCTGAGCTGCACTTGAATGACGACTTCAGTTTGAAGAGCTGTAACCAAGGTGAACTACGAGGAGAGTTAAAGAGGTCCAGGGAAGTGGTGGTCTGAGGGAAGACATGAGGCTGTGGTCAAAGATCAACACAGGGTCTAGATGCCCCTTTGGAACCGTACTTTCAACTGAATTCTTGGCCAAGAGTCAGAGCCTGACTAGCTGTAGCGTATCCGTGGACATGGAGGAAAAGCACAGTCCTTACTCGTGTTCAAATCATGAGTTCTGTGTTCTGGCTTTGTTTCGTAAGAAAAGTAATGGCAGTCTGTGCACCTTCCCCCAGCCCTGGAGGCAAATTACAGAATAAGGATTGAAAGAAACTCCAAGAAGCTGCATGTACTGTGGTATCATTTGAGGCGTTCTGAAAATCTGATTACTTAGCTTCTACGTTCCATTTAATTGCAAATTTACATTGGTGATTCTCTGTATAAACGTTTGGCGTGGTGTTGTACTATGCAACTCGAGGATTAGTATTAATGGTGATTTTAAGGCATATTATAATCAGGGACTGTAATATGCATCATAAATATCCAAAGATACATTTTAACCTAAAACATTTATGCCCCACCACTGTTGAAGAGATTGACTTGCTTTATTTTATTCTCTTCAGTTGATTTTCCCAGCCATCAGTGAATTATTTTTGAGTGTCATGTTTGTTAAATTTCTTCTATGTAATCATTTTTACATGCTTCTGAACATTGGTGTCTGTAATCATGGGTCTAGCCGCTCTACTTCACCCCATGCTTGTCTCTGAAAAGGTTATTGGAAAGATCTTGAAGTTTAAAACTAAACTAAACTAAAAAAAACCCGCTGCTTCTCTTATAAGCTAATCTCAGCCCCTTTTGTTTCTGGCACATGTCCGTATAGCTGAGGTAAGGAAATAGTGAGTCCCTAAACAGATGGCCATTAAGTCCATCACTTGAATGGCAACCAGCCTGGGAGCTATCAACCTTTCTGCGAGACAAAGGGTAAACCAAGTAGGTAAACTCGCTGTTCAGCCATATCCTTTTGGTAAATTTTCTTCCTAGGTTTTGTGCACGTTCTCTACAACTTAAGACAATCTCTGATGAAATACGGTTACCACGCTTGATAACCGCATTCTTGTAAGCTTTATGTTAATTGTTAAATGGGAGGTTTCACAAGATGCCTATCACTCTCGGTATGCAGATGAAGGAAACAAATTCTCTTGTTTGGATTGAGGATGATGATCTTAACTGAGTTTTGGGTATGCTAGAATTTCTGCTGAGTTGATATTTGCATCAAGGAAAGCCATGAATCTGAAGTTTGTTTATAGCTGGAGACTAAGCCTAGCTAATTACTAATGAGCCCTTAGTAACACCAGTTTTTGAAGCATGATCCAAGATGTGGACAACACTTAACGCTTGATTTGTGTTATCTGAACACTGAGACATGTTGTATTTTACATGAGCATGGGTGAAAAGTGGTTAAACACATGTTCATTCATTCACGTTCATTTTGGGCAGTTTTGCAGGACAGCTTTCACGTGCTGTTCCTTCTTTCAAAATGTCGTTGCTCTTTGTTTAAGAGATGAAAACAGCAGAAGTAGCAAGGGAATGCCCGTCTCCACATTGTTATATATACGTTTTGAACACGCCTCTGTGGAGCTGACACGACCTCCAGGCTAAAAAGTTCATTGTGTCCGCACATGCCATTTTTCTTTCTACTTGTGCTGTCTGTCCCTCACCATTCTGCTACATCTATTGTATTTTTAAAGATTTAATATTGTGTGTCACGGCAATACTGAGTAGTATTATGGAGTATTTCAGAGATCTGTGCACAATGGCATTCAGGTCTTTTTTTCTGAGAAAAATACTTAAGGTTTCATCAGTATTCAGGCTATACTTTTCAGAACATGTCGTATTTATCAAGTGAATTTGGTCTGCCATTCTCCTAAATTGCTTTGCTTGCTTCAGTATCTAAAGACTTCTGACTCTCTCTCTCTGAGGCAGTCTTTACCTCTGTGATTAGTCTCTTGGATACTTTGGAAGAATTTTGTCATCTATTGAAAAACTCGAGCTAATCTGGATCTTCTCTACCATCGTCTGTTCTGCTGATGTGCTAGAAAAGTTTTCACTTAAAAAGAAGTATTTGATGTAAACAAGATGATTTTGCCAGCAGCTTTCAAGTATAAAGATTAGCTGTTTTACAACATTATTTTTAATTTTCAGGTTATATTACTAGCTTTTTATCTGTAATTCCCCAGGTTCTCGCAGACCTCTTAGAAAAGTATTATTTGGCCATGAAGTTACGCAGCACTTTAATTTGGGTGGTTTGATCTGACCTCTGTTTTTTTACTTCAGACGTTTCTCTGACTGTGATAGTCTACCTTTGTTACATTTAAAGAAAAGATATTTCTTCAGTTTCTTCTATAATAAAAATCTGTACAGATAAATACTTTAGCTTTTCAAGAGAGTCTTTATTCTACAAGATTACTTTCTTTATACCCTTGTGGCTAAGCCTATCCCCTAGCTCCCGTGCAACTTGCCTGCTTCTGAGATAATTAAAGTTTTTTATATCTTTGACTGTCTGATCTTTGCATTCTCTCTTAGCTCATCTGTTACATCCTACGTTTTAACTACCAGAGCTTATTACTTACACAGCTTTGAAAGAAAATCGTATCTGTGCCACATCTCTTGTGCTGCTGGCATGATAACCTTTAACCTCTGTCGTCCCCTTCTCTAGTTTAAAGCATAAAGAAAAAAAGAAATTTTTCACACGCCTGCTACTTTTTTGTATTTCTTAATGATTTGTCCTTTTTTAATAAAATGTATGTTTGGGGTTTTCTTTAAAATGGTACAGTTTTTAGTGAGGTCTGTTGTGTAAACATTAAACACTCGGACGTTTCAGAAACAAAACCGGCAAGTTAACTGCTGAACTACTAAAACACTACATTAGACTCAATAAAGACATCGTAGCTTCTTTCCACAAATAAATAATTTGCTTTTTTGTCTCCTGATAAATAGACATTCTTAAGGTGTGAAAATCCATTACAAACTTTGTATAGTGTTGGAAAAATAGTTATGTATTAAATAGCTAAAACTGGTATATTAAGTCTTTTATTAGTCTTTAACGAAAATACTGTCCATGACTGGCACATCTCTGTAACTGCCAATGTAAAATGTATTTCTCAAAAAGAAAAGCTCTGCAAATAGCAGTAACCTTGGCTTTCTAGCATTAATTATTTTTCAAGTTAACCCATGTAAACTGTGTGAAAAGTTAACATTTACTGCATAATACAAAATCACCATCAACATTTCTCACATTAATTCGATAGTCATGCTTATGCCACAGTAATACATTTCCTATTACAGCTCCTTCTTAATTCATAAACCATAAAATATAATAACCACTCAAAAACGAAGGGGGCTTGGTTCTTGTTGTTTTGGTTGATATACTAAAGATGAATACAGCATTTTTTTCCTAAAAGCATAACATTTAGTTCATCTGCATCATTTGACTTCATTTGACCTCTGTGCTTGGAAAATGCGTATATATATATAGAGAGAGAGCACTTTAAATGTAGTCAATATAAAGTACATTGACAATAGTGGTTATGTATCTACTTGATTGTGTCCTCAAAGTGCCACTGTTTGTCTGCCTGTATATTACTTGGGCCAGTTTCGCCGATTCCTCTTTCCACAGTGCACTGCAGAGTTCTGCAGGCTGACAATTTAATTGCAACGATCTTCAGAGCGCTCCCAGTGCCTGCGGGAGGATATTCTAAAGGTTAAAGTTAGCCTCAACCTCACAAAACATCTGCCAGAGCTCCCTGGAAAGCCAACTGAGAGCGGCTCCGGAGCAGGACCCTCAGCTGCCCTGATTTACCTGCTGGGAAGTACCCACCCCCCTCTGTTGGCCATGGAGTAAGCCAAATGATATTAATTTGATAATATTTTTTGTGAACCTGTACATACAACTACATTAGAGTTTTCTACACAGCGTGCTACTGTAGGCTTTTTGAAGCACTTGGCTGTTTAATCACTTATCTATTCTGCATCTGTGAAACTTGTGGTGACGCAGCCATCCAGCCTGTGCTGACAGTGAGCACGCGTTATCTGTGGCACAGCGAATAGCAGCTGTATGTCCAAAAACTTGTTTCTATTTTGTTTGTCTTGTTTTTTCCATCTTGGCAAGAAAATGTCTTATTTTCTCCTTTGTGATATCACCAGAACACCTATGAACAGGCCCATGTGGCCAGCGGGTAGGACTGGGGTCACTTAAGAAGAAAACCAGTAAGTGACTTCGAAGCCTACAGCATTGATTTCAGGACAACGCAGGCTCCTGCAAGGCTGCGCACTTCGCAATAGTGTGACGCAGAAATTCCTGAGTTGGCACCAATGGCTCCAAATAGGTCTCTACCACAAGCTGAAATGGTCACATTTGTCAGGACTTGTGCATGGAGATGCACCGTGGAGAGGCACTCTACCGTGCACTACAGACATACCACAGAACAAGTAAGTGCTTTTAGCAATTTTACAAGAAAAATAGATGTCACGTGGGCTATTAATATGGTACTTGGGTTGCAAGTGATGTGCTGATTTCTTCTTTTTCTTTGAATACTGAAATAAGGATATGGTTAGTGCAGATTGAATTATTCTTGTGTAATAGAGGCCTTACAAAGCTACTACTCAAGCAGGATAAGCTATAACATTATGAATCCACAGGTGGTGTGTCAATGACTGGTTTCTTCAGCTTTGTCCACAACACT
This sequence comes from Fratercula arctica, assembly GCA_947846985.1. Lineage (NCBI taxonomy): Eukaryota > Metazoa > Chordata > Aves > Charadriiformes > Alcidae > Fratercula > Fratercula arctica. Next base: position 1,559,065 of record CANTUZ010000008.1, on the reverse strand, counting down.
ATCATTTAACTGCGCTGCTGTGGTTAAAGCAGCAAATGAGGGAGAAACTGAGCCACTTGATAGACAGACACTGTAGTTAGTTTGCATTATTTCATTTAATAATGTTATTTTTTTATTAAAACACCTCTAAAACGTGAAACAGAACGCACCAGTCACTATTACCGCTTTAGAATTTTAAGACATTTTAAATTCTGTATTATTATGTAAATTATGTATATTTCTACCAGCCATCTATTGGTTTGTCCTTTTTTTGTTAGATTTTTATTTCATTAATAACTTGCACCAGAATATCGCTGTAGACATCCATCAGCTCTGACTGTTTTCGCACAGGGATACCACGCTGAAGAGAATTTCAGGAGTTCTCCAGGAAAGTAGATTCTGCTAGATTTATTGTCTAGAGTTCTTTATTCAATAACAGGAATTCTACTCTTCCTTGAAAAATAAAGGCATCAGTCTGCTTTGTGATCTCCTTTCTTTATGCAGAGGTGAGCAGGTTTACCATCCTCTTGTGCAGGTGATTGGAAATAGGAATTAAAACCATGTAACAGACACACTCTTGCACTGTTGTGTTAGCTCAAAGGGGGGTTGGAGCCACCAAATACAATGAACTCCCGATGCCAGTTTCATTGGTATCAGATCAATAGCCTACATATACTATTCTAGAACAACATGAAGTGCCAAGCAGCTTTTACAGAATATGTGAATTTAGCAATATAAATAATCTAGAGCAATGGTACCACACTAAGCGTCACTCCTGTGCAAGAACGGAGGATAATGCTACCTTATTCTGTGCTTCTAACTCAAGAGAAAATCGATAATATTAATTCCATACCTGCTGACAGCTAAAATTTCAAGAAAATCTTTAAAGTCTTGACGGAAGTGGAAGGTTAGCGCCACAGTCCCACAAATTCAGTCTTCTTAATTTCTTGACCTGGTTCCTGTGATGTGCCTAAAACCTGCAACAAGGAAGAAGGACTAGCATCACAAACTCCCTGAGCGGAGAGGTTAAGAATCCTAACGCAGTCAGCGTGCGAGAAGCTTCCTCTGGTAACTATGCTACCTGAGACCTTCTGTCAATTAGAAGATGAGTTTAACCAGAGGTCAAATTAGGATTTATTTGGGTTGAAATCATGCAGTCATAGAATAAAAAAAAGGATAGGAGAAATAAAATTTAGATGCTGCTGTCAAACTATGCAGACATAAGGGAGAATACACCTGGAAAATGAAGAGAGAAACTTGGATGTTTGGTACTACTAAGGCGTGCTATTTTAATGAATTATCTACTTCAGTGTGCAAGCTAAAACAAATTCTTTAGAAGTTGGTCAGTGAAATTCAAAGAGGACTGGAATAATTTTCTTTCAAACCAATGCATTTTCCAAGTGATAATTATTTTTCAGAGATATGAAATGGAGAAATCAGAGGTACCAGAAATCATATTAATACTTTCCCTTTACAAAATGAAAAAAAAAGTGATTATTGAGAAAGAGAGAAAATGTCAATAGCCTTCAAAGACTGGGAAAAGAGTAAGTTTTTAAGGACATGGTGTGAAATGCTAATTTCAAAAATCAAATAAGGCATGATTTTTGTGGATGAAGTCTTCATAAATCTCTGTCATCATGTGCAGTGTTCTTGTAATTGACAGAACAGCTGAGAGAGAAGAAAGAATTTGACAATAGGATGTATACAATGCAAAAGGCTTGCAAAAATTATGTGAAATGAAATATTAAATTATCTTTTACGTATTCAGAGACATTTGAGAGCATTTCCTCTACTAGGATTTTCATTTTGGTAAGCAGAGAGTAATGAGATCAGATTGGGTTATTTTGCTTCTACATACACAAATGTCTGTGCTGTCTCCCCAAAAAAAGACAAATTGACAAAAAGCATTAAAAATGAATGAATGATGTTACAGCTTTGCGGTAGGAAATCATATTCTGAGTTCAGACGCAAAGAGCATTCTTTCAAATCAGAACTGATCAACAGAACGAACACGGCGAGGACTAATTGGCTGTAGCTGAAGTCTAGTGGCTGCAGGAAGGAAAATACTGATGGGGCTGATACCAGAGGAAAGAAAAAAATCACCTTGAGATTCTGCAGTGTCAGTGAAAAATAAAAAGATTCATCTTAAAAAGAAGAAGCAACTGGAATAAAAACACAAGAAGGGCTCAGTTTCTTGGAGCAAGATACCAGCAGCAGAAAACCCAACTGGAGGATGCGAGCGAGCAGATGAGTGGCAGTTTTACAAAGCCCTCTTTTTGCCGCAAAACCCAATAAACCCACAAAGTTTGGCTTGACTCCATACTGGTACATCCGTCTTCTATCCCAATGCACTCTCTAGAATTACAGGAGCTTTGCTGGTGCTCAGAGGTGCCAGCTGAATCCAGCCTGGCGCCTACTCTACAGGCTTCTCTATCATTTTAACTACCTAAATTGGGAAGCGGGAGTACTCAGAGAAACCCGAGGTATACATCCATGTAAGTATTAAATCTGTGCTTTCAAATTCTCTGAAGTATCCCTAATAAGGAAAAGTTTGTAAACAATTTATATGCTGCTTTATGCTCGCATAAAATAGGACAATTTCTGATGATGTCAATGTGTTGAAACCACTTTCTGACTAATTAATTGATGAATAGGAAGAAAAAGTCTGAAACTAATCAATTCTGAGTTGTAAATAATGCACCCTGTTTTATACAAACTTAATTAGAAAGGTTTTCCCTTTCCAGCAGTAGAGCACTCATAATTCTATGAGAAAGTCTGAAATAAATAAGCTTAGAATTGGGCAGCTGTTCACAAATTAGCACTGTCACAGAACTCAACTTTTTTTAATCCTTCTATTATGCAGACTCAAAATTTATTTTAACCCATGGTACACCACTGTACTCGAAATTTAACTCATTCTTAGCTACGGGCTGCTTCAGTATGAGTGAACCCATACATAAACACGCTGTTCTGTTCAGGGTACGCAGAGAAGCAGGAGAAAGGTATAATATTTCTTTTGGTGGAGTTACAAACCTTAACTGAGGTAGGAAGAAGTTAATGGTTGATAGCAACCTCGTACATTCTGTCATGCACGAAATTTTGACAGCAGCACTGAAGGAGGCAATTAAGGCACTTCCAGGTTTGAACGTTCCTTGGAGGCTGACACAACACAGCAGATGCTCTCCCAAGGTGTGGGTGGCATCTTCCCACCAGAAGAAGGATTTCAATGAACTGCACGGTTTCAGATGGATTCTATAATGCCTTGCAAAAGCAAACCAAGTTAATGCCTTCTTTAACAAGGGAAATTCTGCAAGCAATATAAATGACATTTGGGTAATGCTTCGGGAAAACATTTGGAAAGAGTACTTACAATGGGAAATTTAGTTTCTCCTTTTATAGCACATTTTATTTCTTTACAAGTAATATTTCTGTTACTGTTGTAGGTACCAAGGCCAAAGCCCTCTGCATTTGAACGGAGTAAATGCAAATGTGTTGAGAGACACCGAGTTTACACCACAATGGGTAATGACTGTTCATTTATTTGTAAGTAAGAACATTTGCGGTTTATTTTTGAGCCAAAAAGATTGTTGGCTGCTATTATACATATGAAAATGTGATATCTCATTTAAAATGTGGCAGCAGTTACTGACAGAAGCAAAACTAACCCCCAGAAAACACTGTATATAGAATATCTGTTTTCCAAATATGAATGAGGTCACCCTTGGATGTGATCTATGTGTTATTAAAATTAAAGATTTCCCTAGGCAGAAAGCCATTAAGCCTGAATTAATGCCATAAATATCTAACAGCTACTTCAGGTGAATAATTCTGATTAAAATAGTGCTGTAGTTTTCTCAAATCACACTCCATGAATATTAGTCTGGAAATTAAGAATACAATGTTTGGCACATACTAACATGCTTATACACCATACAGTGGAGAATTTGCTGTGAGTTTCATTATTTGGTGGTGTGCCTTTGGCTGGGAGAGGAGGTAGCACTGGTGCCTCTGGCATGGTACCGGTTCAGTGGCTGCAGAGCCCACACAGGATGCCAGCACTTGGATTGAATTTCCTCCTCTGCCTAAGAGAGCTTCAACCTGCAGCTCCCATTTCCCATGAGAGCTCGGGAGACTGCTGGCTAATGAGGCAGGAAGGAAATTTCTCTCAGTCCATCCTATTAAAGCCGTATCACTTTGTACAGAATCATTAAGTATTAATTGGGCCAGAAAGAAGGTAGGGTGATGTTGTGGACAGTTGGGTACTAAGCCTGCCTCCAATCAATGTTTAATTTTCTCCTGTTAGATAGCCTTCAGAGCGGGGACTTGGACCCAAGCCTGCTCACTTGAAGTGGTACGAAATTACCGTCCATTGCTAGCACGTCCAGGGACACAGGGGGATGCACAGGGACATGGAGACCGCCACCCTTACACCAACCAAATTCCTAAAGCAGCACACCACCGTCTGCATGCAGCAGCAGCATGTCAAAGCAGGGCTTCTAGGCCTTTGTGTCCCTCTGCCTGTGGCAGACAGCTAACGTGCCACCTCCTGAGGATGGGAATATGCCCCTTCCGACAATGCAGAGCTCTATAAGCAGGGATATTTAAAAAAGCTCGGCTCTGAAGTGCCCTAGACCTTGCTCACCAGCAGGCAGTCTGCATGCAGCTCACACCTGGGTGACCAAACATATCTATTCAGGCCTCCTCGAACAGAGTTGATAATTATTTACAAGTCTACCACACCCTTGATGAATGATTTATACACCGCCCTGCTGGGCTGAAAGGAGGCAGCAGGCAACCATGCCCTCTGAGTTTTGTGTGAAGTCCAACTGAGAAGAGATGATCAGAAAAAGTCTACTAGCCCAGACAAAATGACACTTCCTAGGCAGCACCAGCCCGAAACTCCACCCAATTATAACGTGGTATTTATGGCTACCTTTTTTTTGGTAAGCAACAAGTGCATTTAAAGTATCATTTGGTTCGCAGTCAAAGGAAGGGTAACCTTGATTTTAGAAAGAATGCCCATTTTACTTCCAAGTTACAGATACAATTACATATGTGAAACAAAAAAGAGAAAAATAATATAGATAACTCCATTTAACCATTGCCATCTCAAAGGAAGATAAACTTCCTCATTCACTCTCAAGGGAGTAACTTAGATGTGCCTGGGTTTGCCAACCTCCCTTTTCCCTGTGTGAATTATTTCTCTTGTGGCTTATGAGTTGTTTCAAGCATGACCTGCACAGAGCTAGATCAAACTCCTGTTATCATTTCATGTTTTCTGTTTGAGACTGCCATTTCTAACGGTTTTACTCTGTTTTCAAGATCTCTAATTGAGTTTGTAAAACATTATTTTTCCTCTGAGTTGAGACCAAAAAGACAGGAATCTCTCTGATCAACGCCTCTGACGTTTCCAGGAGAACGTGCTGAAATCCCAAAGGCAGTTTTATGGTGTGAATTCAAGACACTTTTTATTTTTAATAAAAAGCTATATGACTTCCAGTATTCATAAAGCATTGTTGCTATATAAGATTTTGAAGTACAATTTGCCCTTCATGCAGACTGGAGACTGGAAGCACAGATTAAGGGGAAAAAACCCAAAACAACTGATAGGATAATGCTAGTAACAGAAGTTTTAATTTTAAAAAAGGAGATCATTTGAAGGGGAAAGATAAATTGTATGACAAAGAAAATTGAGTTTTACTAAGATGATGTCTTCATTTACCATGTAAGCTTTACTATGAACAAGCTAGAGAAATGATTAGCTTAGACGTGATCAAAATTGTTACTGAGGTTTGGCAAGGTGTCAGATCTTTATCTGACACCTAGAACATTACCAAGAACCGAAAGCAAATATTGTGAATATGGAAATTTGACGCATTTCTAGACACAAGACCAGATCCTGTCCTGCATAAGGGAAAAACTATCAAACTAGCTCAGCTCAGTGATCTATGGGGCTAGGATTGCAACTGTGGGCCCCCAGTAGATGCAGTTCTGTGTACTGATTTTAGGACTTGGAGGAAGGCTCCTTAAGGCTTCATCTGTATTAGTACATTAAACTTGCCTGGGACCGTTCTCTGGCACCGAGTCCAACTGGCACAGGATGCCCTCTTCCTCCACAGGTGAACATGCAATCCGATTTTAGCATCTGTGTGCAGATACAGAAACGTCCTCTAGAATTTGATTTACTATCTACTCTGGGACAAAGGATGCTGCTCAGTCAGGCACTCAGTTAAGGAATCTGTTGTCTTAATATAATCACTGTGATGTTGACGCAGAAGTGAAAATATTGTGTATCACACAACCAGTTCACTCAGTCTTTTAGGCAGTGATTTTTATTCTAAAGTAAATCAAAAGAGTGACTAACCCACCTTCTCTCTACTCTGAGAAGGCAGACACATCACCTGGGAAAAAAACACAAGCGTACCTTAACCTTCCCCTTCCATCCCAAATGAGTTTTCTTAGCCTAATTGACTTTGTGTGTTTTTATGCCCTTCCTGTTTTTAACAGCCAGTCAAAAGGAAACCACTTCTGGCCTAAAATTAATGGGAAGTCACAGGTAATGAAAAATCTGTACTTCAGACACTCCCACAATGAATGAAACGGCTTCGCTGAGAAGGGTATAGAAGTAATAAACTTGTAATAAATGTCAGAAAGATGTCAGCCCTTTATTGGAAAAAACTTCATGTACTGCTTTTAACAACTGAAGCTGTCAGTTATATAAATGATAATGTGCATTGAGGGAAAGTAAGCTATAAATCCTTTATTTCTGAAATGAAATTTTATCAAACATAAAGAAATAGGTTGATGACAAAATTAATTCTCTCATAATGCCAAATACACATCTGGATATCAGTGTTTTGAATTCAGAGCAAAAAGGATTTTCTCAAATATTTTTTTGCATCACGAGTGCTTTGCATCCAAAAGTGCCTGTGTCCTTTTGATCATCCTCACCCTCAAACTGAAAACAATTCTGGAATATTATTTTTACCACCACTAACTGGTACTGAGCAGAGCTTTGAGTGCCAGTTCCAGTATGCACGTAGTCAAACAGCAGGCTGTTGCATCCAGAGGAACCATGAGGAGAAAATGCTCTTTACTAACACCAACACAGGTTGGTTCACTGAGTAAATACAGACCTCAGGGTGCTCAAAACCAGCTCCTCACAGCACCTGAAACAGAGCTCACTGAGGTTTGAGATTCTTTCTGGGTCCATTAACTGCAAGAAGAGACTCAAATTCAGTGTAAAGGTTTAGGCTCAGCTCTATGTATGTTTTCCAGCTTTACTGAGCTTACTCATCTTTTTAAATTTGTAACAGATTGATGCATATAAATAAGAAGCAAAACATGGAGCAGTATTTATGCTAATGCCCTTACTTCAATTCCATTACCAGAGAAATATATTCTGTTCTTTAATTAAGAAAACAGAAGCAGAGGTAAATGACTCTACAAAGACAGGACTAGCAAGAAGCAGCTCGAGGTTTACCCTTTATAAATAAGGAAGGCAAGACACAGGCAGTTACTCGGGTGTGCAAGAAAAAAGGAAATTAAATCACAAAGCCCAGATGACATTTGTCTAAGAGTCCTGAAGAAACTGAAGTCTGAAGTAACTGAACTACTGCCAAATGTATCTAATTTGTCATTACACACACCTACTATATCAGATGAGCGGACTAAGTGTCACACCCCGCTTTAAAAAAGCTCTAAGATTTGTGTTCAAGACATAAAAGGAGTACAGGGCATAAAGTATTTAAATGCAAGGGTATTTCAACCTTCTCATGTAGGGCAGGAAGATTTATCTCAAAGGTTATCCAATTTCTTTTCAAATGGTAAAACCAGGCTGTGTAGTCACACAGGAAGTCTCCGTCAGAGGAGGTATGGGATTAACTGATGCATTAGCTGGGATTGCTTTAATGTTATAAATGATACTTCAGGGGTTTGATGAATAGTTACCTTTGGTTTACCTGCGGTTCTGCATTTGAAAAGGTAATATAGCAAAAGCAATAAAATTGAGTAAGTAGAACAGTATAGGCGGCTATTACCTAAAAAATAATAAATGAATTACACTGAAAGGCAGTATACATGCAATAACTGTCAGTCTGTTATCTATCAGCCCATTTTATTTCTATTAGGTGGTGGGAAAGAGTTCTATATTTTCTGTAATTATTGATGTAAAATTCAGATGAAAACAAATTGGCTTCTTCCTCCAGCTTTGTTTTCCTTTCTGCGTAAGATCATACACAAGTCAAAGGATCTGTTCTAGGAAATAAATATATATAATTTTTTACTCCAGCCTCACCTGCCAGAAAAAAAAAAGGTTACCTTCTGTCATGACAGATTGGTTAGAAGGTCACGGTAGATATTCTAGTAGAGGTAGGAATACATTTTTTGGCACAACGCTATACACATTTTAAATAACGCAATGCAATATTTAAAAGTACTTGCCAAGAAAAAGCATTTGTTTTATTTAGGCGCTATTTAATTCCAGCCGGTAAAAGCTGAGCAGGCGTGAACTTACGCAGCTCACACAGTCAACCTAGTGATAACCAGTCGGACTGTGATGCCGCTTATGTATCTGGAAAGCAAAGGGATGTTCTATATTCCTGTTTCCTCTGGGAGGGAAAAAGAAAAGTTCAAGTAGGAAAAAAACCCACAAACCCTACAAAAAAAGCATAGGGAAAGATGAGGATGAGTGGAGATGTAGAGTGGCTTTCGTGTAAGGGGAAAGTGAAGTGACCTGGACTTTCCTTCTGCCTGTAAGGCTAAGGGAGAAGAAAGACTGAAGCCCGTGAAATCACAGATGTCATAAAAATGTATGTTAAAAATGATTGTCCACTGTTTCTCAGAATACCAGAGTATTCTCAGAATGGAACACCAGCCAGTAAGAATATCAAGCAGCAAGCATACAGCTCATGTGGTGAAGTTGAGGTACTTTTATACAAAATGTATAATTAATCTTAGAACTCTATGGCTCAAGCTGTTGTTGAAACCAAAAGTCAAAACAGATTAAAATAGATGTTAAGAAAAATTCATAGAAGATCTATAAATGGATGTTAAATGCGATGGTCTGAATGCAGCCCCCGCACTGGAAACTCCACACTGCTAATTGCTGGAAATGCAGACTGCTGAGGGAAGAATTATTTTATATTTTCGTTATTTCTCATAATGTTTTCCAAGCACCCAGTCCAGATCACTGCCTTTGATTCAATCAAGTATGTCCATTCTTCTCTCATGTGCCCTTTGCCATAATACATTAGGTATTAAGGAATTTTTTCCTGAAAAAATGGTATTTCGTTTGTCATGGTTACTGGCAAGTGGCCCACCCACGGTGAGTTATAAAACAGATGCTTTGGTGCAAACACCACACTGTTACACAAGCCATACACTTCAAGTTTGTATACCTACCCTTGCATGTTCTATTCACTCTTGTACTTCTGTGGCTTTATTCTGCATTCTTAAATTGTCAGGAATACATTATTCTAAAAAGGACACTGATACTATATAATGCCATATAACGTAACTTTGGAGAGAGAAGTCTTTCCTTATTTGGCCACAATATATTAAAGGATAAGAAAACCAGAAAATAATAGCTGACAAACTAGACAGGTTACTGCAGAACCACTGGGCTGACTGCAGCAGCACTGCTTAATACACACCGCTTGTACCGAAACCATCCCACGCTGTGAAGGACCAACATCTCTAACACTGGGACAAAGGCAGAAGTCTTGGTCCGCACACGGGAAATAACCGCTATTACAGAGGAATCTAGTTCTGAACAACTAGGGAAAAATGAAGCATAAAATCTTTTTGACGCAGCAAGTATCTTTTACACACTAGTTTACAGATCTGTGCGGTTGCACTGTCAGGAGCTTGTTGAAAGTAAGTATCTTAGTAACATTTGGAGGTTGGTTATTCTCAGGAATAAAGACAGCAGTTGTCTATTACTTAACTAAAAGGAAAACTATCCTGAGAAGTGAATGCTTCTGCGCTGTGACAGTGCATGGTTACTAGTCAGGTGGCGAAAAAAAGTCCTTCCATGAGACAAACCTGCTCTGAACTATTTTTACACTGCTCTTTCAAACGGGTGGCATTACCCGGAATCTAACACGGCATTAGGACTGAACGAATAATGCAGTCACTGAATTTTGCTGTTTCTTCTGTATTAGTTTTATGGGAGAGTATTGTTTTAAGGGTGCCAAACTCTGTGAATTTCTATTTTCTTCTACCATGATAGCTCACGTTTTCCTACTCGGGAGCAAATATCCTACTATCAGTATGAAAAATGAAAAGAGAAAGAATACTTTGCACTTATACAGGCAACTTCCACTTCTGTTTCTTAACATATTTTACAGGAAGCAATTAGTGCTTACAAGGCCCGGGCGAGGTTAGAGATAAGAAAGCTGCAATGCAGAGAAATTGACTCGCTCATCCTCCAAGAGGCACAGAACTGTGGATTTCCAGTCTCGCCCTCTAGCACTAGACTGAGTGCTCTGCTTTGCTTATATAGAGTCCACCTTAGGAATCATTTCATTCTTTAAAGGCTGTATATCATGTACATTGAACAGACTTTGTAGCCCACAGAGATGTTAAAAAATTCCGAGCAATCTTCCAGTATGTTTTGAGAATAAAAACAAAGGCCGTAAAATCATTTATGCATGTTATTTTTGAACATACCAAAAAATGCTTTTATTAATTATTTTGTTAGGTGAACGAGAAATACAAAGTACCAAGATGTTTCTCATCCTTCTACTGAAGCAGTTAGTTTATGCAGTCAGTTTTCAGTGTCAAAAAAGGATACTATTCAACTGACAACAAAATGTTCTAAGTCAGGACTTTTTCACTTTGCTTAGTGCTGCCAAGTCTGGCCGCACACAGGCAGGAAGAGGTGAAAAGGAGCACACTAAATCGTCCCGCTTAATCAAAATACAAAACTTCCCAGACCTTTTATTCACTACCCATTGAGAAAAAAGTTAAGGTCTGCGCAATCCTTGCCTGGCTGGTCATGTAAACAGGACGGCTAGCTTGTTTGTTTTGCTTTCCTTTTCTAATGAGAAAATGAGCGAGGTTTCCCTCACAAATGTAGTAAAATTTCAGACAATGCTGAAAACATTCTGTCACTTTTGATGCAAGAACTACGGCCTCTAAGATCTGGGGGTGATGATTTGAAAAAACATCCTAACTGTACGTGCACGAGAGCACTCCTCTGCTCGGATGTCAAGGCTCTTTGGGTGCTCTTTGGGTAAAATTCCTCTGAATTTTACCTGAAGAATGGTGAAATATACCTGCTTTGGGGCACGTGTTTCAACAATTACTCAATCTGTTTATTTATTTTTAAATGGAGAAATACAGCGTTTTGAGATGTAACCCTAACTTACTACCGGTTCTCCTGCAGGATCTGGTAACCAGGGCTGGGACCAGAGGGTAAGAATGGCTCGACGTCCAGCTGCTCCTAACAGGAGTCCGTGTGCTTCCCTCTGGTACTGGGAAACTAGAGAAAGCATTAACAGGAGGCACTTAATAACCTGTCCAAAGGGTGACTGGGCTACCTTGGCCACCCCTCATGGCTGCCGACCCATAACTGACTGAAAGCCCGCCAGGGTTACGGGGCAGTGCTGGCTCCGGGTGCAGATCAGGCCTCCTGCACCCCACATCACCTGGGGACTGGCCTGGAGCGCAAACACTTTTCATGACTCTAATATAATTGATGGATGGTGTCTATTCTTGTGGTTTTCACCCCGTTTTCTCTACCCTTCCATCCGTTGGCAACCAAAAACCTAAGGGGGAATGCACCAGCGAGGGGAAAGACGGGCCGGGCCGGGCCTGGAGCGGGGGAGAGCAGCCGCCCGGGTACAGCAGCTGCCCGGGGCGGGAGGGCGTCCATTTTCTCCAGGATCCCACCCCAAATTAGGCGTTTATCAGGGCGGAGGGGCGCCCGCATCGCCTCACGGCGGGGACCCGGCAACACCGCCCGCTCCCCTCAGCGCCCCCTTCCCTCAGCGCCCCTGCCCGCCTTCCACCCTCTCCCCTTGCCGCCGCCCTCCCGGCAGCCGCAGTTTCTAAGACGAGGAGCCGCCTCCCAGCACCTGCCCGCCCCTCATTCCCTCTCTCCCCACCTCCCCGCCCGCCCGGCCGAGGCAAGCTCCGCGCCTCCTCCGCGGGGACACCCACCTCGCCGCCTCCCCGCTCCGCCGGGCCGAGCCCCAAGTATCGCGGGAGCCGGGTGGGCTGCCCGCGCCGCCGCAGCCATTGGGCGGCGCGGCGGAGGAGAGGCGGCCGGTGAGGCGGGGAGGCAGCGGCGCGGAGCCCAGCCGAGCTCAGCACAGCCCCGGCCGCGCCCGGGGGCCGCTGTCCTGTCGCGCCCGGGCGGCCATGAGGAGGAGGGCGGCGGCGCGCTCTGCCCCGGGCGGGCGGCGGCGCTGCTGAGCGCGGGGCCGGGGGACGCTGCTGAGGGGCTGGCAGGTAAGCGGGGGGGCAGCCGGAGGGTCCCCGGGCAGGGGTGGGGGTGTCCTAGTGCCGCCGGCGCCAGGAGCGGGGGTTGTCCCCTTCGCCTCAGCCCTGGCTCGTCTCTCAACTTCTAATGCCCCGGGGGGGCGGAGGGGGGCTGCCCCGGAGGGGCTGGCCGGGCCGGTGAGGGCTGGCCGGGGCCGGGGGCTGCCGCCGGTACCGCGTTAACGCTGCGCTGGGCAAACCGCTTCACGGATAAAGCCGCCCTTATCCCAGTCCCGCTTCCTTTCCTGCCGGTGGTTTTCAGGCGGCGGAGAGGTTTTTTCAGCGGGGATGAGCCTGACCTGGGGCACCGGCTCCAGACGGCGGGGTACGGGAAACTGATTCAACCCCAGACCTTGCAGTTTTCTCCCTGAGGAACTGAGAGCGGCTCCGCTTTTTGAGGTTGCGAGAAAAGATGTAAATGCCACTGGCGAACCATGGATAGACTGTATTTGCGGTAGAGAGGGAACACCGTTCTGGGCTGTAAATTTCAGCCGTAGGTTTCCCGGCTCTCCGGCAAATCCATCAGCCCGGTTTATTCCCAATATTGCGACGCCGTGTCTCCGCTCACAGCAGCGAGCTGGCAGCACCAAACGCCGTTAGGATTTTGCTAGCCGCTTATATTCATTTTGTGTGAATGTAAGTAGTCGGAACCCAGGGTAAATGAGATTTGGCACAGCTGTTTTGAAGCTAGGGTTTTTCTTCAAAACACTGTGAAGTTAGGATGCCAACGGTTTTCCCAAGAATTGGGTTAAAACTTCATCAGAGCTAACAGAAAATAAAGTTTATTTTACATTTTTTGATAAGAAATCTTATCATTCTGAAATAGTAAAGAAAAAAAATAGCTGCTAGAGCTGCCGTTATTTCTTCTTTGTTGCAAAATGAGAATGGGATGAATATTTGGGTGCTCCTGGGTGACTGGAAATAGCAAGAGGAAAGATTAATGAGAGATTAAGACATGCTCAGAATTATGCAAAGGAAAGCAGGAGGCAAAGATTATTTTAACTGGCTGATGGCTACTGGGCTCCAAGGAAAGAGGTGAGGCTTTAAAGCTCGTATTGTTTTTCAAGTAGTTTTTTTTAATTTTCCTCTATTGTGCCCTTGATTGATAGCACATGTGATTATCATCAATCTTGGTGTTCTGCGCTAATCGGTAAAGCCATGCAAAGGTGCTAAGGCTAATGAAGACAGTTAAAAAAAGCTGGTATAACTTGAAAAGTGGTACTTTTATCTTTCGATATTTTTTTACCGAGGCCTCTTATTACAAATGCTTTAGGATTTTCCTTTCCTTGTTGTTTACAAAAAGTGGTTTTGGATGGCATTAAACAGAGAGTGTGTAATATGGCATAGATTCGGATTCCCTTGGGTTAGTCCTTTGAGGTTTAGAAGTGATTTCTTCACTGAAGCAGTAGTCTAAGAAACAAAGTGTGTGCTGTGTCTTCCTATCTTTGTGCTGGTACACGGGCGATCAGTGTTTGTGAGTTCCCAAAGATGAGTGTGCGCTGTCAGGAGATGCTGATGCTGGAAGAACAGGCTGGAAAGCCAGACTCCCATTTGGCTGCAGAGGAGCTTTAAGAAAATACGAGTGTAAACAACTGTGGCTTTCAGGCACACATGCGGACTGAAGGGGAGGAGATGAGCCTTTGGGGTTTAATGTCTGTTAAGACCTGCCTCCTGCCTCCCTTGGAAAAAGCTATGATTCTTCCTGAACATTCATGAAGAAGAGAGGTGACGTATCTGTTCCCACCATCCGTACCCCCAAGAACCCTATTCCTAGGGGAAAATAAGCTGTAAAAACTTACATAAGCATGAGCTTATGACCAGTTTATATTTGGGAATGTGCGCAATCAGGTTGCATTACTTTCCTTGTAATGTTAAGTGCAGTTGTTTTGGGTTGAGGCAAAATACAGTATAGAACTACCTAACCCCGCTGCCAGATGACAGAGAAATTAAGGCTAAAGAAGAAAAAAGAAAAGCAGAATCGGTTGGAAATAAGAAAATAGGAAAGCTGGTAATATTTTTCTACATAAACCACAATTCTAGTGGGTTTTGTACATTAGCAGGTGAATTTAAGAGAATACTTTTCCTGAAAATATGGGAGAATTGAGTTCCATTTGGCTGTACATAATTTTTTGAACATAGGAGAAGACGATTTGGTTTTGTTTTTGTTTTTTTTTTTAAATCCAATATACTGAGAGCTGTGCACTTTTAACAAACCTTCTTTCTTCAAAAACTTTGAGATGAGTTAAAAAAAAAGATTGGACAGTACAGACTCTACTACTTTTGTGATGATCAGTTTTAAGTTAGAGTAGGATGACAACCAGTAAGTCAGAAAAGGTTGTTATTGGTTGTCAGAAATGGTCTTCTTTAGTATTCACAAACTTTCCTGTTTTGAAGACTGTTGTTCTGTCGGATTGGAAGAAGCAAGGGAGCTCTGATTTCCCAGCGTTATAAATGAGTTCCTTTGGCCTTGGTATGTAGGAAAAAGGATCAACAGGTCCTTCTCTTCACAGAATAGGTGAAATACATGTTTTCTGTTGACACAGGCGTTTCGTGTCGGATCTGTCCTCCCAGCTCATGTGAGCAGGAATGCCTTACTTGTCTGATCTTTGGGTTCAGGTGGGTGACTGCTGGTGAGGGCTGTGCTCTGCCTCTTCTGCACCAGGACTGCATGGTGCTGGGCACGGGGTCAAGCCCTGGCTGGACCTCCCTGCAGAGAGGCGCACATCCAGCAGGTCGCTGCCTTTTTGGCTATGTAGAGTAGTAAGGAGTCCCTCTTACAAATGAGGCTTGTGTAGGGAACTGTCTTACGGTGGTTATTTCTTTGGTGATGCTCTGGTTCCAGCTGTTTGCAGTTTTGGGTTTGTGGTAGTATCTTCATGCACAAATATCTTTGTCCGTTTGGTCAGTGGGCTTGGTGCAGTGTGAGTGTTGAGTTATTTTTTGGTCTTAGTGTAATGTTGATGTCTTGGTGGAGTGTGTCTAGAGAAGGGCAACGGAGCTGGTGAGGGGTCTGGAGCACAAGTCTGATGAGGAGCGGCTGAGGGAGCTGGGGGTGCTCAGCCTGGAGAAAAGGGGGCTGAGGGGAGACCTTCTCACTCTCTACAGCTCCCTGAAAGGAGGGGGCAGCCAGGGGGGGTCGGGCTCTGCTCCCAAGGAACAGGCCATGGCACAAGAGGAAACGGTCTTAAGTTGTGTCGAGGGAGGTTTAGGATGGATAGTGGGAACAATTTCTTCACCAAAAGGGCTGTCGAGCGCTGGAAGAGGCTGCCCAGGGCAGTGGTGGAGTCGCCGTCCCTGGAGGGATTTAAAGGATGGGTAGACGTGGTGCTGAGGGACATGGGGTGGTGATGGTTTTTGTCAGTGTCAGGCTGATGGTTGGACTTGATGATTTGAAAGGTCCCTTCCAACCTAGGGAATTCTATGATTCTATGAATGCGTGGTGTCTGTGCTGGCAAGCCACACGATTGTCAAAGGTTCCTGGGGAAGTCCCCTGGTATATGGCTACAGCTCCTTGGGCTGTTTGGGATGATTGTCTCACTGCTTTTCCTCCGGTCCTTGTGTCATTGCCTGACTTGCTCCAGCATTTGGTTCTCGTTTGGAGAGCCAGAAAGCTGGTCCTGGGTGGTATCTGTCAAGTTGTCAATACTACTCAAGTACTTGTTACTTCTTAATTTCACTGGTGTGTGGGAGAGCACCCACCATCTGAAAACAGATTAAATATAGTCAGGTTAGTCTGCTAATTAGCTGTGATGAGGTCGTGCAGCAGCTTTCTAGACCTTCCTGTCACCCGGTGGGGTGGTCAGTGTAGGTTAGAGGGAGGGGAGACGCTGGGTCTGAGTGTCAAGGCAAGGAGAAACCTGTGAGGCTGGCGACCAAAGTCCTTGGATTTGTTCATACCTGTTAGTAGATGGGCTGTGCTTTGGGGGAAGACCATGGAAAAAGCAGTGAGAGGAGGACTTTGCATTTCTTCTGTGAGCTTCCAATACATTACGGCACCTGGGATTGTCTTCTGATATTTAGGTATTGAGTTTATGCCCATATTCTATGCCAAAATCTTTGTGGTTTGGGTTTTTGTGTGGTTTTTTTTTTTTTTTTTTCTCAGTTGGCTTTACATTTTTGGTGGTTTGTGCCAACACTTTGGTAGAAAGAGCCTGGCTTAGTACAAAGTTAGTATCTGAAGGCATGGACTTTAAAAGAGGGAGTAAACCCAGATAAACTCTTCACAAATTAGACATCATTTGCAAGCTAAGTGGCTTACAATGAGGTGACTCTGAACACAAAAAGACTTTCTTATCTGGATATTGGGGATGTGGTGCTTTGAGGTATCAATTCTGGGAGAAACTGGTGCTAGTCATTGCCTGACTCTAGTCTGAACAAAGCAGTGCAAAATAAAGGGTAGGCTTTTATTACAAAGAAGTTTGGTTAGATAAATTAATAAGTCTTTTCCACTTTAATTTCTGAGTCACGGAAATGCATTTTAAAATGAAGAATAGGTCTATTTTTAAATGTCAAGCAGCCTATTTCAGGAAAGAAGAGAGGGGGAGAAACGAATTCTTAAAACACAAAACACTGGGTAGCTCTAACTAGAGATACCTGATTTTTTTTTTCTCTTTTTTTTTTTTTTTAACTTCTTACTAAATGTGAGAGAGCTTCCTGTATTGATCTCAGAGACTGACGGTTCTAGCATTGTAAGTTCTTCAGATACCTGTACATGAATTAATAAACTGCTTAGGGTATTAAATGATGATTCATGGTTTTTGCAGAGGATAGCATATATTGAGGTTTGGTTGGATCAATCTAGTAATAAGATTTTTGCAGGCAAAATGTTTTAAATGTATTTATTTCAAAATTAAGGTATGGCTTAGAAAGATAGGGTTGCAAACCTTAGTAGTTTCTAAAGCAAGCTTGCCTCTTCAGTTTTTCAAAGATAATTGCTCTTGTAGCAACTCTGATAAATTTAATTTAAAATGCAATGTAGCACGTTTTACCCAAAGCTTAAGCAGTGGACGTTAGCTCGTTAGATCATATTCCATGACACCATGGATGCAGTTATGTTTTAATAGAGTTTTTTCAGTTCACGCTGGCTAATTGCCATTCGGTGCGGTACTGCCTGCCTTGGACTCTGATTCTGCAGCAGAGATTGACAAAAATAATAATACCAAATCTTTCTGTGACTGGTGCTTAAATATTGTTGTCTGTTTTTTCACTCCTGCAGTTTCAGTGAATCACAGGAAAGCTACGAGAAACGGTTGCGTTCATTCTTTGATTTATTAGAGGTGAAGGCTGGAAATTTTAAATTTCAGATGAGCTGAACTCTGGTCTGCCTTCTTTAGGTGTGAAAAAGATGTTTGTGATCACTCTTATTTTTGCTCGGGGATTTCTTCCAGCAAACTTCTTTCTGATTACTCTTCAGCTGACCTACCCATCTTTTGCAGGAGTCTGATCCAAATGGCTCTGACAGAGCAGATGCGTACTGTAGATCAGTTCTGAAGGGTTGAAACTCTACTTTACCGGAGGACTTTATGGGTGCTTTTACTACAGAGTTGCATTAATTTTTAAAAAATGAAGTATTCTGCTACTATCACGAGCTCCATGTTCACTAATATGTACATCACTTGATCATCAGATGTTGCATTATAACAAGGATTTGTCGACAGCAGTAATTTAAAATGTCTGAATTAACTGGTTCATAAAATGATCCGGTATTCTCATATACAGTACTCTTGTGGTCGGTATCATAATAGTATCTACGGCCATCCTAAGGTTTCTGTTTCTTTGCCTTTAGCCTAAATTCTTTCAAGGATGGATGAGAGGGACATTTTGAAAGGCTGTGAATTGAGATGCTCGCTAACATACAGAGATGTCAAAGGGGATAAATTTCAGCGCTGACTGAGGTGTTAAGTCGCACGCATTAAAAAAATGGTCTACATGACAAACAACAGGTTCAGTAGAAAACGCAGCACGCCTCAGTTAAATAATGAAAAGGCAGGAAATTACCACTGGAGTCATAACAGTAATGTAACTCCATCCACTTACTCATCTTTCTAATGCGCCTGCTGTCTGAAGGCCGCATACAGTAATGGGTATCTACCCCAAAAGGTCAACCAAGGCAGTTTTCTGCCCCCTTCTCCCCCAATAGCGTAGTTTTTTTCCCCTCAATACTGTTAGTTTAGAGGGATGTAAAGGAAGAGGGGAGGCGGACTTCTGTTTGTAGTTTGGTGCTATGCAGAGGAAATAGTCTGTGTGGAAATACGCAGCTGTATACAGTGATACTTAGTCAAACCTGTACTATAAAACACCTGTACAAATAGCAGATTATCAGGAACAGGCATTTCTGATTCCGCTTTTCGTCTGCGGAGCATTGCACCCATGACGTGTGCTACTTAACTGCAGTAATAACCGTGATGTGATTTGGAAACACAGCTCTCGTCCTCTGGGAAGACAAGCCGCTGAAAGGCAGTGCAGGTACCGCTGGGGCATATTTTGCTGTGGTTTCTGTTCCTCTACCGATGTCATCATCCTGTTGGTTAAAGCCCTTCGAGCACATAGAAAACCTGTTTAAGTGCATGCTGACCAGGAGGCAGAAGCAATTCTCCTTGTCCTCCTGCAAGACAGGATCCAGGGTGCCAGTGGGATTCCTGGGTGTTCCATCATCCCACTACAGGTATCTTCTGGTGCATCCCCTCCGCTGCTGCCGGGCACCTCCGGGGGAGGCTGAAGGAGCCAGGAACCACCCGGCAGCTGAAAAAAGGCATCCCTTCCCCTCCCCAAGAGCAAGCCCCAAAGCTCCGGGCAGCTCAGGGGGCTTTTGGCAGAGCCTGGTACCCGGGGGAGCAGCCCCCCCTGTTGCTAAGCAACCGCTGCCTGATGCTGCACCGCAGCTCGCTGTAGATGCATGCAGATGTGGCCACATCTGGCAAAGGATGGAGCTGTAGCATTCCTCCTCCCGTCCTCTGCCTGTTCCTATAGTGCATGGTAGATTAAGCTGCGTTTTTTCAGGCCCTGGCTCCTGTAGGCACTTCATTAAGCTTTTATGGCTAGCATTAACATCAGTGTTGGCTTGAAAAATTATATTCAGCTCTATTTTAGATTTCATTCCATAAGAAATTGACTGTTTTGTTTTGAAACAGTACTTTGGTAATAATAATTTGCAGTTTGTATCCTTTCTTATCTAAGCATCTAGACCTCGTTAGTCAGTTTTGGTGTTCCTGGGGGGTATAGGTGGCTGACACCGGTTGCTTTGCACAAGTTGCAGTCTCACAGGTTTGGGAGATCAGATTGGTGTCAGAGTAGTTTTGATACTAATTTGATAGATGTAATCACAGTTCTAGGATGTAGATGGACTCCGGGACTCTGTGCTTCTATATTAAATTGGTAAAAGCTCTGGGTTATAAATCAGGTAATTTTCTGATTTTCTTTGGAGGAACTTTTGTAAACAGTTTATTTCTGTCTTGCTCAAGGATTAAGACACTTAATTCATATTGAGCCTTAAGAGTGGCAACAGATTAAGGGGCCGTTCAAGGATACGCTGATACTGATTTAGTGAAACTCGCCATTTGAAAATGTGTGGAGATGAAATTCTATTAAGTTTCTTCTGAATCTAGTTTTTTTTGTGTGTAGTGCTTGAAGTGCTGCTGTGTTGGACTTCCTTGGACTTCCTCTTACCCTCACCCCTGCGTTGCTGCAATTTATGTCTCTTAAGTCCACAACAGCCTTAAATTGCCACAAGTCTCACTAATAAAGTATGAAAACAAAAAGCAGCTGGAGGAAACAGTTGCTGGGCAAACCAGGTGGATGCTCCTTAAAGGAGCTCAGACCCAGAGACTTACCAGGCATGTTACAAAAAGCCACGTTCAGTGCTTCAAAAAGGCGTTACTCTGGCTCGAAGCTTCCAGTTAACACCTTAGGTGAAATTTTTACGTGCAGCATATTTGCAGTTTTAACACTTTTAGTCCATTAAGTCACAAGATGTGAAGATTATGCTTGTCACTTCATCTGAGCACTCTGTCGCTTGGGCGGGTGGCTTTGAGACCGAGGGGCTGGTCCCCTTTCATCACTGATAGGAAAATACTGGCTCAAGATTTGGGGCTTTTGTTCAATCAGTGCCCTAATGTGGGCTCCGTGTCCGGCTTCGAAGGTGACTCCAGGGACATCACCAAGGGAGCAAAACTGGTGTATGCTTTTCAAAGTCTTGGCCTCAGTCTGTGCTCCCGTTGTTTCTACAGAGGGGATAATTTTTTTTTTTTTTTTTTTTTTTTTTAATCTCGCAGAGATATTGTGAAAGGGAATCAAAAGCTTTTGAGGCAACTGGATAGAGTAGTGATGAATGCCGTGGCTTTGAGCCCCTGAGAAAATTAAATATTGTTCATTCTGTGCATGGCTTGGGGTCGTGTGGTGAGTTATAAGAAGAAATACTGAACGATTGCTTCGTTTTACCAAATCTGATCTGCTGTGTGCACTCGGGGACAGTGGGCTCTGCAGAGAGTTTTTTTTAGTGCATGAGAAAAGGCAAGTCAAGGTTTTGCAGCTACCTCTTAATTCTGCCGGTTTTCTGAGCTTGGATTTGCAGCCTCCATAACATCCTCTTACCACAGCGTTTTATTGTGGCAGTTTTAGGAAAGGCTGGCAATGCAGATGATTTCTACATTTGCGTACTGTTTTCTATTATAAACTCTGTTTTTATTGCTTATAACACTGCCAAACTGTGGGTTTTTTTGGGGCAGGAATTTCCCTCGCTTTGTTGCTGGTTTTTGGTGTGTTTTTTTTTTTTTGGGGGGGGGGGGAGCAGCCATTGTATCTAGTTCTTGGTTTAAACCATGGTTTGCATTCGCTTTTTTTTTTTTAAGACATACTAATGAAATTATCTCTTAATGAATTTTAATATAAAGCATTTATGGAGACCAAAAAGCATTGAAAATCCACAAGTGTATTGACAGAAACACAGAGGTTTTGGCAGAAGTGTCCCAAGATCGGTGTAAGTGGTCTGGACCACGACTGAAATTTTCTTTCTTATGTATTTTGTGTTAATCTCAAACTGGAGGAGGAGAACCTTGCTCTGATTTGCCTCCCCCTAGCTTTGCATGTGTTTTTTATTACTAACACTTGCTGAAGAATGCTATCTTGGCTAGTCAAAATGATTGTGAATTTTATGTGCAAAAGTGACATTCAGGGAAGGGGAAGAAGGGGAGAGGGGAGATACTTCCATCTTGAAACAGAGCTAGGTTAAAAAAAAAAAATTCCAAGTTATAAACTTACAATGTATTTAAAAAAAATCTTTCTGTCTGAAACTATTTTTTCAAATTCAACTCAGGCGCTTGATTGAAGAAAAATAGATCAATTAGTCTATCTGGGTGATGTATGTGTATCCATTTGGAATTCAATATGCGTGGATTTTTGCATATTTGTTCAAATAAACCTTAATTGAAATGTAAACTAATTTGAGGATCGCGGTGAGGTTAGGTGGAGCCTGGGAGCTCTCGGGTACCTGTGGGACCAGATGGTACCCGGTTCTGGTTTTCACCTGGCTTCATGTGTGCCCAGGGGAAGGGCTGAGCTGGTCAGCCCTGTCTGCGGCAGGGAGGGGGGCTTTCAGCAGAAGACCACGCAGGAGACAAGTGGTCCCTCTTCAACCATTTCATCTTAATTCCTCATCCCACGTGAACCAACGCGGTGTTCCCGGCAGGTTCCCCCAAGGACTGAGCCACCTCGTTGGTGGGACTGAGCCTCCGCCGTGTGCCTTTGAAAGCTCCCTCCCACCCCAAAGAGAGAGCTCTTGTAGCGTGAATTTGAAACTTGCATTCCAAGAAAAAAAAAAAGTTCTCCTTTGGTGCTTTGGACTTATCAACAGGTCTCATTTCCTGCAGGCGTTTTTATGTATGTTTGCAGAGTAACTGGCTGGGACTGTATGGGCTGCAAAGTTACAATATCTGCTGGTGGTTTTTCTCTGGGCAATGAAATACTTTATTAAATTTCTTCCTTAAAAAAAAAAATAAAAAAATTATAGGACGTGAAGAATAGAATGCTTGTTTCTTTGCTGCTAGTGATCCTCACATTTGTAGCAAAGCAACCCAGGACTAGATAAATGGTTAGAGCTTGGGGTGAAAGGCATTCCGCATGGGGCTGCGAAATGTTCCCCAGAGTGAGGTGCCGTGCACGCATGGGGGTGAAAGCACCCTGGATTAGCTGGACTTTAAAAGACTAAAGTGGGTTTTATCTTTTTAAGAAGGGGGAGGAATATTGAATCTGAATTGAATTTTATTTATTGTAAAAAAGGAAGTTTGCCACCGCTGCTGCTAACTTTGTAAGAGCCTGTTGCTCAGCCTTGATTCGGAGAGCCGAAAGCTGCGCAGCTGGCAAACGCTTCGGTTCCTGGACAGGGTCTTTGTTTAAAAACGGCACAGAATTGGGAATAGAAGATTTTTCCAGTCGCCCATCTATGACTGCTACACTTCTGAGGTTTACTTGCTTATAGTGAAACAAGAACTGATGAAGAAAAAAATTTCTTCTGTATTATTAAGAGCTTGGGGAGGAAGTGCCTTTGTATCTCGGCTGGTGCTGAACAAATAACCATTCTGCTCAACACGACAAAAGCCAATTGCAGCCACCATGGTGACGGAGACTGCGTGGGGAGGGTTAATGCTCCGGCTCTTTCTCCTCTCTCTTTTCTAGTAACGATCTCTGTTAATTTGTTTTTTCTTTTTAATTTTCTTCCTATAATTAAACTGTTCCTGTTGACTAGCATGAAAATGAATTGTGCTAACCTAAAGCAAGTATTCCCAAGCCCTTGAAATTTTAAATCAACTGGCAGTGAATCACTTCAGCAAGAAAAAGAGCTATTGGTTGTGTTTATATTTAAGACAGATGGAAAACTTTATTAATGATTACATAGTAAAATAGCGCTTCAAGAGCAATTGGAAAAACTGTATTTAAATCAGTCCATCTCTTCCCTCTCATTGGTTCAACTGAACTGTAATTAAATGGAATATAAATTTCTTATATTTGGGAACTATTGAAAATGGAGATGCCCTGTTAGAGAAGGTTGCTCAGCAGGGTTTTTCACCTGGGATGCTGCTGTTTAAACAAGGAGACAAACTGGAATGCCTGTGATTCCCATTTCCCTGCGTGGTGCAATGGGGCAGGGTGAGGCCACGTGGCAAGAGTGCGATGATGAGGGGAGAAAGCCGGGCCAGGAGTGAGCTAAACCAGGGGAGTTACCAGTTGGGATTGAGTTACCAGCTGCTGGATTGAAAAACTAAGATAGAAAAATGTTACGTATAAAATTACATTTAATTAAGATAGGTAGGTTAAAATGTGGACAAAACTTACGAGACCTTTTTTTAATTGTAAGAAGCTTCTTTATGTACTAGAAAAGACGGTCAAGTGATAAAGACTTTCTTCTCTTTGTTTTCTTTTATAGGCACTTGGAAAGTTTCCGGCGGTTTGGTGCCGAGACAGTGCTTTGGGAGCATGGCCGAAGCAGAGCTCCCCGTCTCGACATGGAGTGCAGTGTGTAACAGTAAGCGTAAGGCTTTAAATACACTCATCTAACCTACAGATCTGCTTGGAGAGGAGATACGGAGGCCCTCACACTTAGCTTTTGTGGCCAAACTTACTGTTTTAGGCAAGAACCTACATATGTAGGTGGGTGACTGAAGTGTTCTTCTGCAAGGCATCTTTGGTGGTATAAGGTGGTGGTCAAAACTTTTCTGCAAGATAAAGATTAATTGCTTTTAGTGTTCAGAGGCCATATTTAAAATAGCATTATAAACACAGTATTTGAGGAAAACTAAAATTTCAGTTTTGTTCTCTGTATTAATATGTCTGTCTAATGTTCAATAAGATTATGATTATCAGTTGGAGCTGTCTGTTAGCACTGCTTTGTTGTCTTTTGTGTAATCTTTGTGGAAATTCGTTACACTGCATGAAAGGGATATATATATTATGTGTGTTTCTAAATGAAGGCAAGTTACGTAGACTGTCCATGACGTATGCGAGTCAGAATGGTTGGTATTCATAGAAGGATGGTAGAAAACAGAAAGTACCTGCACTTATGGAAAGAAACAGATACTTTAAACATCTCCACACTGCACTTTGCTGTAATTTTTTCAGTTCAATCTGTGTGTACTCGTTAGCTAATTCAGACAATTTTCCTTTGCTTGCAGTGGGATGCTTGTCGTTGCTTCCATGTTGGATTTTGACTGTGGGGGTTTGATACCTCCCAGCAGCCGCTCCCTTTCCTCAGCGTTTGAGCGAGAAGCCAAGCAAAGCGATGAGGAGATTTGTTTACTGCAAGGTGGTTCTGGCCACTTCGCTCATGTGGGTGCTTGTGGACGTCTTTTTACTTCTGTACTTCAGTGAGTGCAATAAATGTGATGACAAGAAAGAGAGGTCTCTGCTGCCTGCTCTGAGGGGTAAGTGCCAAGTCTAAGCGATCTGTGAAAGTCAAAGATTTTTTTTTTTTTTTTGGAAGTACTTGTCCTCAAATATGTTTCTCTGTACTTTCTAAATTACTTTTCCAATTCGAACAGGCAGAATACCAGGATATGAATTACTTTGTTTCTGTAGTGCTTTAGTGGTTTCTGAATTAGTTTTAGTTATCGTAGCGTTTGACCTTTGCCATAACGAAGCCTGAGTCTTGGATGTTTTCTCCAGCAAAACTAATATAAAATGTCTCCAATATGTGGAAGAGAAAACCGAAGTAAACATATTAAGAACCTCTTTATCAGAAGTTGTTTGACCTATGAGAGAATTGATGCTCTATGATTCTTTTTTCATTTGTGAAAGATACTCACTTGTAAGCTTGCTTTTAAACTCTTAACTCTGGCTGAAACAATCGTTTTAAAATATAGATTCTCTCTAACATACGAAAACATTAGGATCAAGTCTCAAATGCAGATGGGGCAGATTCTCCTCTCTCTGCAAATATTTTATCGGTGTCGTTTACTGAAGGGGAGTTCATGAAAACTGAACATTGGCAGCAGCTACAAGTTTTGGAGTTCATAATTGCTAATTTGCAGAGCAGTCGTTCACAGGAGAGACCGTGAGCTTCTGTGCGTCCGAGAGACAGGAGCAGGGGTTTAGTACTTGCAAGGAACTTGAACCTGTGGAAATGCTAACATTGACTCTGGGAAATTAGCATCCTAGTCTTAAGGAGCTCAGATTCAGCATGAGGAAGATACTTCAAATCTCTAATAGGATTGAAACAAGATTGATTATAACTAGTGCAGCTGCCTTTGTAACATATTTACTGTTGACAATATATAAAAATTGTGTCTGACATACACGTGTATGTTAAACCACTGATCCTCAGTTTTGTCCGCAAGATAAGTCGTTCTAATACTTTTAAAAGCGCTTTGGGGTTATGGTTCAGTTGAGTTGATAACTTTGCAATAATTTGAAATGAAAATACCATTCAGTGATGGGTTTTTCACATGGCAGTCCTCACTCAAAATGTATTTGGAAGACTTTGCTTCGACATTCCAGTCATATAAGTACCTACATGATAGATATAGATATATATATATATATATAAAAAAAAAAAAAATCGGTTATTTTTCCAAGCGAAAAAGATATTGCTTGTTGTCATAGGTGTTTTTTTTTCCCCCATGTAACTGAATTACTGTATTTTTAAGCAAATATTAGGCAGGAATCTGGCATACCGTGAATAAAACAACCCGTTTTACCTATACTGTCAGCTGCAGAAAAGTGATCATAGGCTGCTATTGAAGCATGCATTGGAATTTTCTCAAAATTGATTATATTTTGTGAAAAGTCCTTAATCAGTTTCAATTTTTGCTATGTAATTGGATAGTTTGTAAAGGGAAATCTTAAATATTAGAAGGATAGATTTTATTTGAACATTGATGACTTTTAAGTCAATCTAGGCTAAAAAAAATAAATACATAAACACATGTCCCTGCCGCCACCACTCACATTTAAATCAAAAGGTCTGGAACTTGCAAGTATGAATTCACCTTTTTGACACTTTTTTTGTCAGCACAATACTATGCGGTACTGGCCTTTTATTTTTAAGTATTCTGTTGCATTTGACTTCTTGAAGTTACCTTTTTCTTACATCCAACTTAGTGAATTCCAAGTGCTCTGCCTGTTGTAAAGAGATGAGGCTCCTGCACAGAAATTCTAAAAGCAACGCTGCTTCTTGCTCGCAGTTTTGAGAAACAAGTTACATTCAATATATAACACTATTTCTTCTTTAAAGCCCGGTAAAAGAAATATTGAGTGTGTTACTATACAATGCATATTCTATGTGATCCTGGAAGAATATTTGATTATAATGTTTTTTTCAAAATTATGAAAGCGCCTGTAATGTCTGGGGATACTAGCACACTTTTATTGGAAAGTGATTGCACACCTCTTTTGTGAGATTACTGAAATTCTAGAAGGCTTCTGCCACAGAGGAGCAAAACGAGGAAAAGCGGAGTTTATCTACTTTATCCTTAAGGTTTTTTTATTGGTTGTTTAACAGGGAGGAGGAAAAAAAAAAAAAAGCCAATACTGTAGAATTTAAAAACAAGTCCTTCACTTGTTTTCTTCTCTGCTTGGTGACAGATGGACTTAAATTACAGCAATTCCAGTAAACAAGAATCACTGAATATTCTCATTTAAAAGATTTTGGTTTTAGGAAAATGTTGTTTAGTAGATGAAGGCTGTTAATTCACTAAACAAAGACTTGCATGAATAATTGCAACAAACTGACTTTTTCTTATTGGCAGCTAGAATTGAAGGCTTGGAAACTCAGTATGTAGTTTGTGGGGGTTTGTGTTAGTAGTTCAAATCCACGGATATACTATACAGACTGTTCCAAATTGAGTGTATGTGCTCTGGAATGAAACTTAGATTCCAGTCCACTAAATTCAAAATTAATTTGTCTGACTTCTGACTTTTGTTTTTTTCCTAATTATTTCGTGTTATATTAGATAGTCATATGTGTTGCCATGACAGTATGCATATTTGAAAATAAAATTAAAAAAAAAACCCCAAAACAAACAAAAAAACCCAAAACAACAAAAAAAACCCAAACAAAAACCCAGAGTAATTTGTTTGCTTTGTTATGGACATTTAGCAAAATGTCTTCATTTATTTTGGCTGAAACTATGTGTGTTCTGGTGAAGTATTAGAAATGTTTTTAAACTTCTGTAGTTTCCAATCCAGCAGACTACTAAAACCTCTTTACAGTAAGTGCCATGAGCTATTACGACGGAAATGAAGTGTAGCGCCGCTTTTTTGCTGTAAAGTGCCTTCGTGGGTACCATCACCTTTCTCTTATTAATAGGGTGTTTGTCAGTCTCTGAATACCTCTAATTGAGAATGCAGATCATCTGTAAACATAAAAAGCAACATAATTACAGTATTTCCACAAGGATATTAATAAAGACAGAAGAATCAATATCCTAATAGAAATCTAAATGGGAAATGGTAATCCGGTATTTGAAGTCACTTAATCCATCACCTTCATCGTTAATGAGACATGATCTGCTTGTGTAGAATGGTGTGTTTAGGTGCAAAATTGGTAAACTTTCCATGCCTTTTTCAGTCGTAATTATTGCATTCTGAGTGATTCATAAAGACAACCTCGCCGTGGATGTTGAATCGTAAGCGGTGACAGTCCATAGCTGTCAGAAGTGCCCTC
The DNA here is from genome assembly GCA_947846985.1 of Fratercula arctica. Taxonomy (NCBI): domain Eukaryota; kingdom Metazoa; phylum Chordata; class Aves; order Charadriiformes; family Alcidae; genus Fratercula; species Fratercula arctica. The sequence continues at coordinate 1,530,951 of CANTUZ010000008.1, read as the reverse complement.
CGATGCCTGGCTGTACATCTCTAAGTGTACAAGTGCCAAGTGTAAGACCTAAGTGGTATAAAAATGAGCGGTCGCTGCGCTGTGTTACTGGTATTGCTTAACAACTTGCAAGTGTTACCCTAATCAGCGCCGAGCTGGCTTTCAGTCAAGTCATCTTTACTTGCAGCTATTTTTGTGCCGCTGTTGACAGAAACAACACTTATTTCTTAAACTTACTTCCTACTTTGGAAGAAAATTAATATTGGGCAGCATTTCCGCGGTCTCTGTTTATCAGTGGCACATGCAGAAATTTGTGAAAATATCGTAGAGTTGTTATGGTTGGAAGGGACCTTTCAGATCATGGAGTCCAACCACCAACCCAGCACTGCCCAAACCCCCACTACCCCATGTCCCTCAGCACCGCGTCTGCCCGGCTTTTAAACACCTCCAGGGACGGCGACTCCACCACTGCCCTGGGCAGCCTCTTCCAATGCGTGACAGCCCTTTGGGTGAAGAAATTTTTCCTAATATCCATCCTAAACCTCCTCTGGCACAACTTGAGGCCGTTTCCTCTTGTCCCATGGCCTGTTCCTTGGGAGAAGAGACGGAATGCTCACAAGACCCCGGTTTCATGGTTACCATCGCCGCCTCCTCAGTGCAGCTCCGTACTATGAACCAAATGAAGACCATCCTCCCTTTGGGCTTGGTACTGTGAGATGACCAGAAGTTCCCCAGCCTGGTTGGCACCTGGGGGCAGAGACCAGGCGGTGGGTGCCAGCGAAGTGGTTGTGGTCAAAGGTGCAGCTTCTTTCGTTGGGCTGCTGTCAAGAGGAGGAAGAACATGACTCTGAGAAACGGAAGGACCTCATCTCTTTTGATCTGTTGGGCCATAGGCATGGCCTTCCATCTGTAATCTCAAATACTCTTGGAGAATCATATTGTCCCCCAGGTTTCTGTCGTGCCAGGAGGGTGTTTGGTTCCTTGTGCCTGGTGCAGCAGTTGGGAGAGGGAGGATCTCGGTTCCTCTCTCAGCATCTTGTCAGGAAAAACACACCCTGGAGTCAAAGAGGGGATTTCTTGTGCACTTGTTTTAGCGTTTATTCTTCATTTGTGGTTAAGGGATTTGAAATTGAAAAGAACTCTACTGCAGAAAACCCTCTAATCTTTGATTTCAAATTTAAATATGTTAGTTAAGTTTAGTATTCGCTGTTTGGAAAGCTGTCTTTGAAGACAGTTGTTGTTGGCAGCTTTCTGTCCAGATTAAGAGTAAAATATGTAGTGAGCTTGGGGGAAGTAAAATATTGCTCTCTAAATAATAAAATGGGGAGCATCTGCCGTGATTGAAACAGTAATCTTAAAGAAAGTGTGATCAATTAAAATGAGCGTATATGAGTAATGATACGAAATTGTAATTTTGAGCGCTTGTCTTGCAACATGAATAATGCTTTTACCGCAGGTTTGTAATGTCAGTTCATGTTTTAGACTTTTATGAAGTGGTGACAAATCTTTAGTATTATTTTGGTGTCTAATGCTTTTATGCAGATTTTTGTTTCTGTGGTGTTAACTATGTTCTCAAGTGCTAAAAAAAGCATTCGTCATAAAATCAGTAGAAACTATTAAAACACTCTTTTGAAGAAAACTCAGTGTAAGAGGAAGGTTCGCTTATTCAAATCTTGTATTTATGTATTTTTTTTAAAGAGAAAAGGTCTGTGTTATGATCATATAAAGCAAGTGAATGAAACATTTGGATGCTGTAATAAAAGTTTGGGGTTATGGCCAAGTTTAGAAAAATAAGGCATTCATTTTGGTAGTTTCCATAGTAACGTGTTTATCTGTCAGATTACTGTATGCATTGGACTGTCGGCAATAACAATGGTAGCAAATATTTTTAATAGCATACCATAAAGATTTAATGGATGGATGGATGAGTATGTACATTGCCCTGAAATCTTGTCGCAAATTTGTTGACAAATAAACTTTAAAGTGCTGATTTGGATATTGTGACAACACAGTAAGTTTATTTATAGATCTTCGTCACACAGATCAAGGAAAAGGCATTTCTGAAGCTTGAGGGAAAGCTGGCGTAGCAGGAGTCTTTTTCTGATTGCAAACTTAAAATAAATAAATAAATGGCAGCTGTCCTACTGAGAGATGTGGTGCTCACGGGTTTGAATGTACAAGCTCCAGCCAGAAAATGTCATGTTTTCTGGCACACTGCAGACTCCCATCTGAGGATGAACTGACAGATATTTCTTACTGTAGCGATGTCATTCCATAACTTCCCATTAACTTTTATTGTGAGGTATTTTACATACTAGACATTAGATGAGTGACTGCCAAGCTGTTTTGGCGGAATGAAGGACTTGTTTGTTGTGGAACGGGTCTCGGTAAGTAAGTATCTTTGCAACTATGATTTGCGTGTCCTGGCAATGGTGTTTCTGTTCTGTACTGCTCTCTGTGTGCCGAGTGGTACGTACACAGTCTGTCGCTGTGGCGTGAAGCAGGTGAAAATGTTGACAGATAATAAATAACCTTTTCCCTCCTTTGAAGAAGAAGGGGCAAAAAAAAACCCCAACCCCAGCAATTATCTCCCAGTAATTTCTGATCTTCTGAAAAGCAAATGAGCAACCACATGGTCTGGCATTCCTCATTTTTCCGCAGTTCCACCACCAGGAGCCCCTGACTGCCCCCCCATCTCTGCAGGTCCCTTGGCTATGGCATGAGGTAGGTGACTCCCCAGCTTGCTCAGTGCCATGTAGATGGTTATGGTTGCAATGTTGGAGGCTGGTTATGCTGGTTATGCTTCCCATCCATACTGCTTTTGGGAAAGGCCAGCAGCATTAGAAGAAAGAGGAACATGTATTTCTCGGTGCCATAAGTAGGAAACGGCTCCTGCTTCTGGCACTGAGAAATGCATGGACTCATCCTCGAGGGATCCAGTTTAAAAACCAAAACACAGAAACCAGAAAACAAATGCCACCACCACCTCACCAGCCAGAACGTGGGGTTATTTGATTAAATCATTGTACATTATCATGTTGTTGATTATTATGCACAGCACTTTGCCATAAAAGTAGAGGAGGAAGGGAATGTTGTTCTCCCAAGTCTGCGTGCTCCCATGAAAGTCTGATTGCACAGAATATAATTTTCACATTTTGGAGTTGCTTTCATGATTATTTTGTTCAGGTGGGCATTATCTCAAGGTTGATTGTTGAAAGTATTTAACCTAAGCAATATTTAATGAAAAAACTCTGAATAATGATGTAAGAGTGAACTTGCGCAGTGTGTATGTATGTATCACACACGCAGTACCACACGTCTATACTTCGAGCGTACACATCCTTAAGCTGTAGAAGTTGCTCAGGCCAAAAGTCTCGTGAAGGTCCTGCCCTCTCACTCATCCTTCCTTCTCTCCTGCCCAGTGAGAGGTTCTGTACAACCAAAGGTTTTATAATTTTTTTTTTCCATTGCTTTTATACTGCTTAAGGATTTAACGTCATAACTTTACTAAAAATTTGGCAAGGGGAAAAAAATGTCATTGCTTCTGTATGTAGTGTTTTGAAATATTGTTAGCAGTAGTCTGGGGTTAAAATGAAGTAAAATGTATGATACCTTCCAAATAAGAGGAAAATCTGTCAATAAAACATTGGTAGAAATGAACAATATTACCTTTGTTAGACTTCACTGACGTTCATTAGACCTTCCTTATCCTCAGTATTTATCCATCTAAACAAGTCTTGTCCTAGAAACCAATGTGAAAATCTTGGAGAGGCTATTGAGGAAAACTTTTTGACTTATTTACGAGTGTGAGGCATACTGGGCTTGTTCTAACAAGTAGATCCAATTTAAAAATTGCCATATGAAGATGTATTTCTGCATTTTTGTATATCGCACAGTCCTGCTGTAGCGTCTTAGCTGTGGCCGGCATTCTGAGCTGAATTGTGATTTGAGTTTCAGTGCACAAATATCTGGGGGAATTGTTCAGTGGATATTGAAAACTGCACTTCTAGCTTGTTGACAGTAAATACAGAAATACTGGAAGATGTCAGAAGTGCTTTCCATCTGTAGCAGCTGACAGAAAAATGACACGGTAGTGACATAATTGAGATTATGTTCTCCCTTGCTGCCAAAAGTTGGGTGTCTCTAGTGTGGTATGCGGTAGGACTGCGTTTTAAAGCTATCTAGAAACTTGCAGCTGTCGGTCCCTGGATTACTTATTGAAATGTGGGGTTTTTTTTAATTTTTTTTTTCTTTCCTGGTACATTAAGAGTTTTATAATGATTATTTCTATTTTTTTTGGTCAATTTCTCGGAAGTGAATTGTTGGTGTGAAAAGCTTGCGTGGGTCTATCCTGTATGCTAAAGGTATGAATAAAATACTGTTAATTTTATATAACATTTCAGATTTTAAGTGAGAAGAGTACAAAGGGTTGGGTTTTTTTTGGCTTGGTTATTTTTGCTTTTTCTCTTGTGTATTCCACACTGTTTTGAAGTGTAAAAACTGTGTCATGTGGACAATATTATCCCCAATATCCAAGTACTTTCCAGCTGTCCTCGTAAAGCCTATTTAGAATTTTCCAGGTGGGAGGTGCCCTGGTATAGGAGAACTGCCCAAGCTCATGTGAACTTCGTTAGCAGGTATAGCTTATCAGCTTGTACCCTTTGTTATTCCTTTAAATCCATTGCCCTGTTCTGCCGCGTTTTCAGTTGAGCTTTTCACATTTTTGTTTCATGGCTCCGTCTCGGCACCAGGCGTGTTTGTTGAGGCGGAGCTCATGAAGCGTGGGCATAGGCACGTCTTCCTGACTGGGGCTGCGTATATTTAATAAACATATGCATTTTCCCAGTAACAGCTTAATTTTTTATGTCTAATAGCACAAGAGAAAAATAGTTTTCATGTAAATGGTGACAATTTGCTTTCCCTCATAGATTGATAGTATTAGTGGTTTTAATGATGTAGGTACAACATAAAATCTTAAATAGAGAACCAGAAACCTGTAAAAAATTGAAAATACTTAAAGGAAAATGATGTTATTGCTAGTTGAATGTGCAAGATAGGCAGGAAAACATATCATTTCTAGAAATAGATACTTTGCACTTAACTTTTGTTTAAGATACAGCCAGTTTACAACGATGAGTGGTTGAGGATGCTTGTGATCACTGTATGAGTGCAGTACAGGAATCGTTTGATTTTGCATTATAACTAATACTTTTCTCACAGTTATTCTGATAGCAAGATGTGTAAATTGTTTGTACTGCAAAGCAGAAGAACAAAGTCAGTCTTCTAGCTGTGTCGAGAAATGTCAAGTCATTCTGATGAGGATTAACAGAAACCCGGAATTTTAGATCTCCTTTCCTTTGGCAATGGCAGCAGGCGCCTTCCAGCTGCTTTGGAGGCTTCTAGGTTTTCTGATTTACATTTTATGTTCAACAGATGAATCATAAGATCACTGGAAATTCTTCTCAGGCACCATCTTTTCTTTTTGCAAAGTACCTGTTACTGTTTAGACCTATTTGCTTGCAAAATTTAGGGACAATCAATACCTCAGGAGAAAATTTTATGAAAACTTCAGAAAGATTCATGAAAACCTCATGTACTTCCATCATCAAAAGCTTTTATAGTGGATATTGTCTAAAGATTATGACGACTTTCTTCTTATTGATGCCACACCTACAGATCTTGAATGAAGATTCATTGATTTCAGGAGAGCTCTGCCATAGCGTCAGCGCGCACAGTCTGGTTGCAAGAATTGCGCCTGAAAAACACGAAGGTCCAACTGCCATCAGCCCTTCTTCATCCCATTCTAAATACTCTTTGAATTGTTCTACAAATTACACCGTCTGTCTGAATCTCTTCCTGCCTGTTTGAAACTTCGGTGCGGCCGAACAGTTTTTCATCTTGAATTCTGGAGTTCTGTATAGGTTTTAAGAAATACAACGAAGCAGTGGAGAACTCAGGATTCCTGAGCAGGCCCACAGCAGAAGTCGTGCACCAAGTGAGGTGCTCGCATGCTGCAAATTTTCTGGTTTGCAAAGGAAGAGAAATGGGTTTTATGCTCGCTTTAAGCCACCATTTTTATGACTTTTTCTGAAGCAGGACGATAGGGAGTTTTCGGAAAATTTTGAAGTAAATAATAATTGGTTTTATTGCGAAGAGACACTTTTAAATGGTGTTTTGTCAGTATTACTGCAGTATGGAATTTGAATAGTAATAAGAAATCAGTTGTAAAGCCATGATGGTTTATGTATCTGAATGCCATCCTTTGAGCCTTTTCTTTAGTAGATGTCACGCAGAGTATTTGTGTATGCTCTAATGAAAGTTTTTAACTACAGACATTCTCCAGGGCCTTGATTGCCAAGGATGACAAGCGAAAGTGAGCATACATTTGCATAATAAAGACTGAAGCATCAGAGTGAATTTCATTCCAGTGTCATTCTTCTTGTCCTTGGGATTCTACTCGCTATTAAAACAAAAACCGAACCAGGTTATTCCCATCGAGTTGCCGTGCAGAAATACGTGTTCATATTGAGTGAGATTAATAATACGATTAATAATAGATTAACACACAGAGCTGTTAATGCAAAACTCGGAAAACCCTAGTTCGTATCTTAAAGTCTTTTTACACGCTTTTTATTAAATTTATGGATTCTTTTTTCCTTTTTTTTTTTTTTTTAGAGAGTCCATTAGCAGCATGTTGCACTCTGCTTTCCGTATTTTCCTGCAGCTGTGAAGATGTATGTTCTTCCCCCCCAGGGTGAGGGGCTCAGCGAGCGCGAGTTCGTCCTACGTGTGCTCAGAGCTGCTGTCATTAATTAGCTCTTGCACATCTGTCTCTTTTCTAGCTGTCTTTCTTGACTTATCTGAAACTTTTTCCACCATAAATATTGGCTGGGTTTAATTAAAGCATGATATAATCCTATAATTTTTCAATGCAGAAATTCATCTTTTTCCATTGTATTTTATGACTTTATTGTTCAGCTTTGCTTAAAGCTGGGAATAGATTGGAGGCATTTAACTCCTAAATTGCTCAGTTTTCTGCGCTTTTAATGCTGAGTGTATCTGCCCAACGTTTTCTTTCTTTCTCTTCCCTTTTAAAATTTATTTTTACATGAAATGAAATTTTTGTTTGCTGCAAACTTGGTCCGTTCTGACCTGACCCCGTGCAGTTCCACCTCTCCGTCCCTGCTTCAGGCGCTGTAAGTTCGTGTCCACATTGGGGCGGTTTGAACCTCGGTGGCAGAATGGGATCCCGGGATTAGCTGTGACAGAAATAGGCCTGTCCTCCCTCGAGTCACCGCTCATTACACGCTCCAGAGCCGATCTACGTGCAAAAAAAAATCAGTAGTTGCGCTGTGGAGGTGGAAGCATTTTGACAGAGTAAGTGAAAACTGAATGTGTGCTTTAGAGCCTTGCAGAAGTCATTTTTCCGAGGAAAAGCACTGTACGCTCCGTGTGTGCGCACATTAATGCGTGCAACACGTCTTCTCCCCTTGGTTCTCTGTTAGCACTTCCACTAATCCTTGGCGCACAGAGGTGTAACGTTGCCGCGTAGTCTTCCCTTCATCAAGAGAAGGTGGTATCCACTTTAAACTTCACAAAAATTTGACCAGCAAAGAAACCTTTTAAGAGGAATTACTATATACATTTGGTAGGTAAGTCTAGTAGAAATACACAAATTAAGAAATATGATTAGAGAGGGACTTTGTCGTGGTTTGGGCTGGGCTGGCCACTGAGGTGAACGACTGTTTCTGAGGGCACGTAGTGATAGGACGAGGGGGAAGGGTTTCACACTGACAGAGGGGAGACTGAGATGAGATGTGGGGAAGAAATTGTTTGCTGTGAGGGTGGTGAGCCCCTGGCCCAGGGTGCCCAGAGAAGCTGTGGCTGCCCCATCCCTGGAGGGGTTCAAGGCCAGGTTGGACGGGGCTTGGAGCAACCTGGGCTGGTGGGAGGTGTCCCTGCCCAGGGCAGGGGGTGGCACTGGGTGGGCTTGAAGGTCCCTTCCCACCCAAACCATTCTGTGATTTGATGATTCAATTGTAAGTCAAGCTTTGCTCATAGGCCTGTAGGCATAACTATAACACTGATCTCTACTTCACGACGTTTTCCCCTTTTTGATAAGGTTTTGTCAACCAATACTAGCGTGTTCAATTTCTTTATGCATAAAGCTAGCGCTGTGGTAATGGAATTAGTGTGTTTGGTGCGTTTTCTGATCTGAGAGGGAGTATGCCGCAGCGCTTGACACCTCTCCTCCATGAGAGGCAGGAATTTGTAGCAAGCTGTCCATGTGCTGCCGGAAACCCGTGGAATTATTCCTGGAAGAATTTGGCTTGGCTCTTCAGTGATTTCCTTTTCTGTGATTTGCACAGCTTGCTCTTAAATGTTAGATAATTTTAAATCTAATCATCTGGAGAATATTTTTATATGCAGAATGCCTGCTTCTACACTTTGACTACAGCACTATAAGACACCAAAAAAATAATCTGGAAAATGTTATTTTATATTAATTTAAACAGCAGCTTGGCAAATTACGTTGTGACTGCAATGGTCAGCAATACGTTTTGATATACTATGCTGAAGGAATACGTTTGCTCTAGTATATTATAGAATGTTTTAAGTTATAGAAGACGGGTATAATTAAAGGGTATGTATTTTATTTTGTAAAGCAGTGTTCTGCTTTCGGAAATGTAAAGATGCCTTCATGCTTAGCGTTTGTTTTCTTCTGCTCAAACTGAATTTCTAACTTGCTTTGAGATTGGGCAGTGAAAGCCTGTGTCGAGTTCTCATTTTTTTTCATAACTAATTAAAAGTTGTTGTTTACAAATATTTGCCAAGCTCAATGTGAGACAGTGTGTGCAGAGAACTTCTCTTTGAACCCGCTGTTTAAAAACTAGGTTGGATTTTTTTAAGAAAGTGGATATAAAACTGTAGTGAGTCTCCTGAGACTTTCTTTTAGAGAACTGTTGCTAGGTCAGTGTTCCGAGCTCAGTAGTGTCTGGGTGTTTTCGTTTTGGTGAATATATTTGAACAGGAGCGTAATGCGTTGGGGAGTTTTTGGTTGTGGTTTTTTTTTTTTTTTTTTTTTTTTCTGTTGCGAAACAAAGTAGAAATCTAATTTGTAATGCATTTTTGTTGGAATTTCGTTTCCTTTTATAAGTGGATTGTCCTATAGTGTTTTTTTTTAATTAATTCTTTTAACTGAGCACTTAAAACATTTAGACAGGAGCGTGCGCACAGTTTGTGTAAACGCTGTAGCAGTACAAAGGCTGCATCAGATTAATATTGCATTGCATGATTTTCTCATACACCAAAAGTAATGATAAAACTTGTGTTTTAAAACACGAGAGAACTAATGACCACTTGTCCTGTAGAACTGCAGTTTTTCAGTGCACTTAGCAGCATCCCGTAGACTTCCAAAGCTTGTTAGGTTTTTGGTCTTAATTTTATACTAGAATTTTATTTAGTAAATGGCACTTTCTGACCATGTAGCGTTTAATCTAAAGCCCTCAAGTTCTTTATACTTAACGTTACTGGACCTTCACGCAGGTGGTGCTGTCTCAGGAAAAATTACGAACCTGTGTTTTGTCCAAATTTGTGTTGTGGAGCCAGGTGGGGGGGACAGATTCTGTGCTTGGGGACAGGTTTTTGGCTGCACTGAGGTCGATAAAAGCATATGGGGGTTGTGACAAGCTGTATTTAAATAAAACCCCCAAATCACAACCCACACAAACCAAACCCCCGTAGACCTCCATAATACGGCATCCCGTGTGATTATTCTGTGAATTCAGCTGTAAGAGCCACAGGCTCTTGTGCCGAGATAATTCTGCTCTCCAGAATGTGTTGAATTACAAGATCAGTGTTCTTTGTGGGATGTTGATATCTGAAAACCAAATAAAACTTTAATCATAAAAGACTTTCTCCATTAAGTGATAAGAGCCCTTTGTAATAAAAACTTGTCAGTCTCTCATGGTTTAGGAATAATTTAACCGTGTTAAATTCTCTTGTTTTAGACTTTATATAGCGGCAATTTCCCTTATTTGCTACTCCAGTGGAAATCATGATTTTAAATACGGTGCGTTGGGACTTAGTGCTGGCGGGTTCAGCAGTTGGTTCCGCTTGTGATAGTCTTAAAATTTAACTGTATTAAATTATCCTATTCTAAACTTCATAAAATGTCAATTTGCCTCATTTTGCTGCTCGGTGGAAGTCGTAATTCTGAGTCGGGTGTGCCTTGACTCTGGTGCGGGCAGGTTTAGTGGCTGGTAGGAGCGTGCCGGCAGTTCTGAACTGCTTTGTGTTGAGGCTTGAGGCAAAGCGCGGGTGGTTTGGTGGAGCTGCTGGAGCTTCTTTTGTCTTGGGCGTCACGATGGCGTCGGGTGGCTCGTCCCCGCTGGGACCCGCGTGTTCCAGGCGGGATGGTGCAGTGGGACATGTCGTGCTCTGGGCTGATGTGAGCCTCGGTGGGGTTGTCTCCTTGGAGGAGGAAGGGAAAAGTCGCTGCATTGAGCAAAAATGGGGAGGGAAGAGGCCTTTATTAGCTTTTTTCTGTTTGTGGTTTTTTTTTTTCTTTTGACTATTCAAAGATCGGCTTCTATTTTGAAGGTTAAAGATCTGTATCACTGCTAAACGTTTCATTCAAGCATTTAATTTAATTTCCTCAACGATACGGTATCTGATAGTATTCATTATTTAGGTATCTCTATAGTTCTGAGTGGTTTGTACTTTGATCTTTATTATATGACATGGCAAGGCAATGAAACTGAAATATGTGCTGTGTAAAAAGCATTTATGTTTATATATTATATTTGCTATACTTCAAGAATCCCTTAGTTCTTTTGTTTTTAAGAACGAGTAATTCGGTTGCTCTGTTAGGGCTGCTGAGCTGCAACACTTCGTTTTCCTTGCGCACTCCACCGTGGTGGAGGAGAAGAGTGGTGGAGCTGGTTGTGTACACCCAAAAAGAAAGCAGAGGGGTAGGTTTTGTTTGTTTGTGGTTTTTTTTTTTGTTTGTTTTGCTTTCATTTGAATGGTTGGAGTACTTCTTTTTTTTTTTTTTTTTTTTTTACTGTATGTTGACAATTACTAGGAAGCTTGAGGCTACCTGTAAATAAAATTTCTCTTATAGAAAACACATATAGTTTTTCCTGATACGTTAGTTGCTGCTTTGTTGCAGTTTTGAAGGTGCCAGTGTTAAAGGAAAACATTACGCTGTCTCTGCAATGGGGATTTCTTAAACTGTCTTTTAACTGCTGGTTATGCCACCTTTAGTTAAATGGTTATGCTTGAAATAATTTTCTTTTTGGGAATGTTTGTGATGTTCTGTAGATACAGAAGTTGCTCTGACGTTCTGAAGGTGTACTAAAAGAAAAAAAAAGGAAAAGAAAAAGAGGGGGGGGAAAAAGAAGCCAATGCAAGTGCTAGAATAATAAATGCTGTTTATCTTGTGCATCTCAAATTTAGCTTCTAAACTAACCTGGCCTTGGTGTACTGTTTGTTAGTGCTAGTCCATGGTGCAAGGAGTAAAAAAAAATAAAATAATTAAAATGTACTAAAATTACTAATTCGGGAAATGTGTTAATGTATATAGCCTTATCATGGAACAGAACCATAAAATGGGTTGGAAGGACCTTTTAAAGATCACGTAGTCCGACCCACCTGCCCTGGGCAGGGACACCTTCCACTAGATCGTAGAATCGAATCAGTTCTTATAGAATCTTATAAAACCTCACGCATCATGAATTTTGTAAAATGAACTCTGGGTGTGGATTCACTTAAGACTTTGTTGTTCATTTATCTACGGCTGTAGTTTGAAGGTCTCTTTTCTGTGTTTCTGGGCAGACAGCGGGAACCACAGACGGAGGGTAGCCTGCTTTGCGTTTTCAGAGATTAGTTTGAGTCACTACTGTAGTCCATCAAAAATAAGCCTTTTGGGCCTGCAGGTGCTGGGGGTGGCCAGGTGGGTTCCTGGGGGAGCTGGGGAGGTTGGAGAGGGACAGCTCGGCTGCTCCGTCTGCTGCTGGCGCTGCCCGAGCCCATCCTGCAGCCACGGATGGGACCAGCTCTCCTCTGCGTATTCCTCCCGCAGCTCAGGATGAGCAATGCCAGCTGTCTCCTCAGGCTACCAATGCCAGCAACTTGTTACCTTCCTTTTAAGAAGGGGGTTTTTTTGGTGTTTAGACTGAGTCTTTCCTGCAAAAAGATGATGTGCGATTGCTCTCTTGTTGAGCCTGGATAACCCGCATGCCTTTGCCACCTGCAACGCTCTTGTAGCTGTCTGAAGACTGGAAGTCTTGTTGTCTTCAGGCTAGACAGCCACGTTCCTCTGTTCTTGCGTGGTTGTTTTATACCTCTAGCAGTTCTCCTTGTTCTCCTGCTGCATCCTCCCGCGTGCTGGGTGTTTGCAGTGTGGTGCCTAACGCCGAGTGCTGCATCAGAAGGGGAGGTTCTGTCCCGCGCTGCGTGGGCTCGGCCCCGTCCACACTCTCGCTTTCCCTCGGCGGCATCGTGACTTACCCTCCCTTTGTAATTCGCTGCAGCTCCCGGCTTCTTTTGACATCAGAGGAAAGATGGTAAAGGAAGAGGAAAACCATGATAAAAGAACAGTCTAAAGGTCAACTAAATGCGAAAATGGTACGATGAGAAAATAATAAGCTTCAAAGACGTTAGGACTTCTCTTCCTGAAGACTTTCAGGTGCTTTTTGTAAACAATGGAGAGATGGCCATTTGTAAAATATAATAATAAAAAAAAAACAAACCAGCAATTTTAGGAGTAGGAGTTAATAGTCTATTTCTTTTTCTAATATTGTTAGGGTATAATTAAAACCTGTTGCCAAAATGAAAGTGTAATTGCTAATGTGAATTATTATACCAAGGAGACCTACAACAAGGGAAAGCATCAGGCATTTGGTGACAGTTTGGAGCTCCCAAGCCTGTATTTTCAGTTTCCTACTGCCTTTATAGGCAGAATTGTTTCACCGTAAATGTGCAAAAAGAAGGAAAAAACCTTCCTAAATTATCACACAGGGTACAATTAAAGCAACTTCCTGAGACAGCGTAAGCAGATAAAAGCTACCATCAGTTTTGTTTGTAAGTCTTACTTTTAGCTGGCAAATACCTGTACGCGTACTTTTGCTTTGAGCTTTCCATAATTAAGGGTGGCATTGATGCACGGGCTGGATTATGTGAAATCCTTGCCATTACAGCAGAAATCTTCAGTTAGAACGATACAAAGCGTGTAGTTCTGGTACTGTTCTCTCCAGTCTGCTGCCAGCAAGCTCAGTGCTTTGGTTTGCATTTGAGGATAAAACTTAAGATTTCTTTTGGTTGGCTTACAGGAAAAGTTTAAACTCTTGTGATCAAAGTTACAGGCGTGGGCGGAATGGTGGACCTGGAAAGGAAATCTCTCAGTGGGCGTTACCGGTACGGCTGCAGCATGCTGACCGACGCTTGTGAAGAAGCTTTACTATTCCAAACCGTCTAAAAGTGCCCGGGCTCAGCAAAGCCGCGGGTGTGCAGGCGAGGTAAGCTGACACGCTTCAGCCCTTTGATGCTGTTCCCAGGCCCGCTGGGTTGTGGCACTTGTCACCTGGCTTCCCGGGTGCGACTGTAGGATTTCTCTGGCTGTAATCCCTGCTGTTTAGTTTCGGTCAGAAATCATTCTTCACGCAGATGCACCACACTTCAAAGCCCTCTGTCACGGGGAAGCAGAAGAGACTCTTGGAGGAGGAGACCCTGTCTAATGAGCTTTCAGAAGCATTGGACTTGGGGATGAAAGAAGTCTCCAGCGATGGCAGAATCTGCTGAGGAGGTGACTCGAGTTGCTTGTAGGCAAGGTTACAAAGGTCATCTGCAGATTTGTCAGCATATGCATTTATTGGATGGTTCTGTGCTCACGTTCTAGAATATACACTTAGTCCATAGAGTGCTCGGTCTTCCTTACGTTGGGGTGATATAAATATATGAAGAAAATATTACAAATAACAAATTGAGTCCAGCTATTGAGCAGCAGAACTAGCTGTAAGATCTGGCAGCAGGACCAGCTCCCTTTAGAGCTCGGGGGCAGGATTTCGGTCGGTTCACCCCAGTCACCTCTTGGGTTTTGTCTTTGCTGGTTAAAACTTGGCTTGTACCTGTTGGGCTGAAGATTGGAGACAAGCATAGCTCACCAATCAGTGCGCATGAGAATCTGTGCTGTGGTGTAAACCTTCTCATTTGTTTACAAAATTCAGCTTCTGTGCCATTGTGCTGCTCTTGCAGGCAAAAATACAAAGCTGAAATGGGGGATAGAGAGCCCTCTCAGTGGGTGGCTTTAGGGTGCTTCTAAGGATGTCTTTTGGGAAAGTTTGGTGCGGGTCAATAGCGCAGGGGACACTTTTATTTGCTCGTTGTTAAACCAAGCAGATAGGAGGCGTGTAAATGTGCTCTCTTGGCTTATTTACTCTGGCTGCGCTTCTCTGAGGCTCACTGATGGGACAGGCTGGGGGATATGCTGCCCATTTCACCTCCTGAGACAGGGAGGGAGGGAGGGAGCGCCACAGAAAGCGTGGTGGCAGGCACAGCGTTCGCTCTCTTGAAAACACCGTGTTGTAAACCTAAAACTTGTGTATCGTCCTGCAAACGAAGAGGCTGGTCATGAGATTTTTACCAAAGTACTTCTGGGAATTCCCCGGCCATAATCTCATAGTTGATTCCACGTTGTAGAGGGCTGCCGTCAGCCTTTCTTTGTGGCTGGGGCCATCTGCGAGAGGCGCGGGTGGAGGAGAGCGGGAGGCCGGGCAGCGCGGGTCCGGTCTGCTGGGCGCCAGGGTGGTGAGCAGGAGGGGACAGATGGATGGGGACACGCCGGTCTGGGGAGACACTCTCCTCTCATCTACTTATAGTTTCATTCTTCAGCACACGGACCTTCTGCTGATCATACAGGGGCTTCTTGTATTTGCGAAGTGGTTACGGGATTAATTATTATAACCTAACGTAGTCACTAGGCTATGTGGGGAGATGGTTGGGGAAAAAAAGGCAATCTGTTAGGAAAAATGTTCTTTCTGGCACAAAATGAAGCCGATGAGTATCAGTTGTTATTTGTGTCCTGGTACAAAAATGAGCCGGTGGATGCATAGAGCCGTACTGCATTTTAGAAGGGAGGAGGAAAGAACTGCGAGTCATTGAGTCCCTGTGAGCCCTGGCTGCTCTGGAGTCAGCGCTTGTATCCCTCTGTCCGTCCTGTCCTCTAGGGAAGTGTGTCAGAAGATGGAAAGGCCAGGGCCCTGCTGCCCACGCTGCTGGCGATGCAGCCCAGGCTGTGGGGGGTTTCTGGGGTGCAAGTGCACGTTGCCAGCTCGTGTTGAGCTTCTCATCCCCCAACACCCCCGAGCCCTCCTTGGCAGGGCTGCTCTCCATCCGTTCTCCACCCAGCGTGTAGGGATACTGGGGGTTTCCCCAACCCACGCGCAGGATTTCACACTTGGCTTTGTTGAACCTCATGAGCTTCCCACGGGCTCGCTTCTGAGCTTGTCCATGTCCCTCTGGATGGCATCCCGTCCCTCAGGCGTGTCGACCGCACCACGCAGCGTGGTGTCATCAGCAGACTTGCTGCAGGTGCCCTCAGTCCCCTGTCCACGCCATTGATGAAGGTGTTGGACAGTGCTGGTCCCAGCAGACATCCTGAGGGACAAGTCCCCTTCTCTGGTTCTGGAAGAGCACGTGCAGCATCGTTTGGGCTGCTCTGGGGCGCTGCTGCTGCTCGCACTGCAGGCAGAGCCCAAAGTCACCCGTGCCTTGCTCGTGCCAGCTCTTAAATGCCAAGAAGAATATTTTACAGATCCAGAGGAGCAGTTTGAGGCTTATTAACGCTTGGAAATGTTATCGGCTCTTGTGAGGAGAAAAATATTAACCTTCCGATTAAACAAATAGTATCTAAATCAATTCTAATTCAGTTTTCAACCTTCGTGTGTTACTTTTCCTTATTGCTGTTCTGAACGCTTTTGAAATGAGCCTGTGTAGCTCCTTCGCGCTGCGGGAAGAATTCAGGCCTCCTCGTGGTTGGTGTCGTGGTGTCTGTGTGAACATCCCCTGCATATCACAGCTTTAGTCAGCATTTCTTTCCTTATGTTCAAAATGTTCTTAAATTTTTTTGTTTTGTTTTGTTTTTCACGGACCAAAGTAATTACTCTTTGTTGTGTGTGTGTTAGTTGTCACTGTAGTTTGTGGAGCTGGTGGGTTTAAATTTATTTGAAGTGTTTCAATCTTTAGACCCTCTACTACATGCTAGCATAATGATGATGCTAACACATCCATTAATTTAGCTAATGCTTTACAAAATTGACAATTTTCTCATCTGTTGCAGCCATACATAACTGCTGAAACACACACAAGATGTCACACCCCCACAAAACCTCTTCAGAAGAATAAACATATTTATGTATCCTCTACATGCAGTCTGTCTGTTTTCCTGCAGGCCTCATGCTGTGCTGGAAATAGATTTTACTGAGCTTTAGAAGTACACGTTTAAAACAGAATTAAACTGAGTTTGCACAGAAATGTCTTATTCTTTGCTTGCCCACACATGTGCACGCTCACGCTGCTTCCTTGACTGTGAAACCCTCTCTGCTTTCGGGTTCATTTCATCCGAGATATGATCATCTGTGACTACTGGGTTTCTATTTTTGCATTTTACAAATTCGTTTTTGTTGACAGCACATTTCCTGTCCCTCTTCTGTCTTTCTAGATTAATTTTTGCCACTGTAATCTTCTTTGGTTATTCTTTATATGTATAAATTCACTTTTTTTTCTACACTAGGCTAGTGTTCTGTGGAATTATTAATAGTTTGCCATCCTAATGCTTCTATTAGAAGTCTATTACTTTTTTATTTTACCTCTGATT
Source organism: Fratercula arctica (assembly GCA_947846985.1). Taxonomy (NCBI): domain Eukaryota; kingdom Metazoa; phylum Chordata; class Aves; order Charadriiformes; family Alcidae; genus Fratercula; species Fratercula arctica. The sequence goes on along the minus strand of CANTUZ010000008.1, from coordinate 1,514,096 downwards.
TGTTGGTGTGTTTTGAAAATTCTACATGCCCTTTCATCGCAAGTTTTGCTGCACCCTTCCTGGGAGGTGGCCCAGCAGCCGGCCTGCGGGAACCGTGAGATCACGCCGTGGTGTGATCCCCAGGTGCTGGTAACCGCGATGGTCAAAGGCTTTGCACAGGCTGGGAGAGCTGGAGGGGTTCAGCCTGGAGAAGGCTCTGGGGAGACCTTCCAGCCCCTGCCAGGCCCTCAAGGGGCTCCAGGAAAGCTGGGGAGGGACTCTGGATCAGGGAGGGGAGCCATGGGCTGAGGGGGAAGGGTTTTACACTGACAGAGGGGAGATTGAGATGAGATGTGGGGAAGAAATTGTTTGCTGTGAGGGGGGTGAGCCCCTGGCCCAGGTTGCCCCGAGAAGCTGTGGCTGCCCCAGCCCTGGAGGGGTTCAAGGCCAGGTTGGACGGGGCTTGGAGCAACCTGGGCTGGTGGGAGGTGTCCCTGCCCAGGGCAGGGGGTGCCACTGGCTGGGCTTTAAGGTCTCTTCCAACTCTAACAGTTCTATGGTTATATTGCAGTCTTTATTTTTTTTTTTCCATATTTCTGAATAATAAGCCATGCTAAAATTGTAACACATGGCTATGAATCTATTTTCCTTTCTCTTGTGCTTAGTTAGAAATGAGATAAATTGTTTCAAGCTGTTTTCAGTATCCAGATATTTTGTATTTTCCTTGCTACTTACGAAATCTTGGTGCGTGATCACATTACCTCTTGCTAGGAAGCAACTAATTAGACTAATGTCTAATTTTGCAGGAGGCATAACCTGGCTGTAGGGGACAGCTTGCGTGTCCTTGGAGGCTATAGACCCTGTCCGTACTTTCCTCTTAGCTTATGGCTTTTGTTGGAATTCAGCCTCACTTCATCCTGCTGGTCCCTACTGAAATACAACTGAATGCACCTGCTCAGGCCGTGCTTTCCCCGGGCGCGTTTCTCTCTTGCTTCATTGACTCTCGGTAACGGTGAGGTTTGCTTGAGGAGTGTCCTCCACTGACCGGCTTTGCAGATGAGCAAACCTACCTGTCACTCCGTGCTATACAAACGCCATTCACTGGCCATAACTCGAAAAATCACAGGCCCCTATTTGGTTTATTATTTTATAGTCATATTCTCAGTTATGGGTTGCAAGTCTAGAAACGACCAACTTAAGTCTAAAATTCCAAGGTATCACTTGCTGGGGCAGGGTGATTTACTGCCTGTGGGAGCTGGCAGTCTTCCCTTTTTCTTTATGGTAAATAATGAGCTGCAGTAATTTGCGACACGATGGTACCAGTCTTGTTACAGCCTCCACAAGTTAGTAAGTTTAAACTAGTCATAAAAAGATGATTTATTACCAAACAGACACCATGATTTAGGTCAACAGGCCTAGACAGGGCGGTGTTTTTCTTGATAATGTAAGACTTTTCAGTAGCTTTTCTTATAAGGGAAGCTGAACTATGGTTCTTTTGTGTGAAGAAAATTTTTTTTACATTTAATTTTCATTACACTTGATAAAGCAAAATATTCATTAAAAAGGCATATCAGCTTTTAGGATCGCGTTAAATATAGCTCATTTTTTTGCAATAATGAAATATTTCATTAAAACTGTTTTTCGTGTAGAAAACCGTGCCATAAGTGGAACATCGCAATCAGTAGTATGAAAATGCAACGTTTTAAGATTCACAAGGCAGTGGCTCTTCCAAAATAAGTTCCTTCCTTTTTTTTTCGCTGGAATAACATTTTCTGGGCTAGACCAAAGTAGGTAGCCTCCGTGCACAGGTGATTGATGGGTGCTGCTGAAATGTGACATAATTACCCATCACGCCTCATCTCAAATACCAATTAGGGTAATGTCCGATGCCCTGCGTGCATCCCGGCTGCGGGCTCGCAGTGTGTCGATTCGAGGGGTGGTTGTCCTGAAAGCAATTTAATCCCAATCTTCATAAGTAAATGGACTCGTACACGTGGAATTGCTCTTCCTCAGATGTGCTGAGGAAGACGTGGTGGATCGCTGCGGAGGGGTGTGTGGGTAAGGCTCTGAAGGAGGGTGATGTGGGGACACAAAGGAGGAAACCTGCCGCCCTCAGCCCCACTTTGGTCCCTGTGGCACTGGGAGACGTCCCACGGGCATCACAGGCTCTCCTGCCTATTGCCCTTCTCCTGAGCCCTCTGAGGTCTGGGATGCACTGCTTTTCATAGAATCATGGAATGGTTTGGGTTGGAAGGGACCTTCAAGCCCACCCAGTGGCACCCCCTGCCCTGGGCAGGGACACCTCCCACCAGCCCAGGTTGCTCCAAGCCCCATCCAACCTGGCCTTGAACCCCTCCAGGGATGGGGCAGCCACAGCTTCTCTGGGCAACCTGGGCCAGGGGCTCACCCCCCGCAGAGTGAAAAATGAGGATTTTGGGAATCCTCAGCACCTTCCTATTTATGACTGAATTTGGAGTGGCGAAATTTGCCGTTGGTTGGAGATGGGGAGGGGGAAGGATGCTGTTTTCAGCATCCCTCCTGTTTCCTGTCTGGAGCCAAGCAAGGCACTGGCGGTCCCCCCAGCCCAAGACTTATTTGCAAAACTTTTCACAAAACTGGAGAGAAAATTCAAGAAACGCTTTTCTCTCTAAAGTTTTGCCTTGTTTAAAATATAGCGTGGTAGACTAAAAACACTGAACTGTTCAGCCCTACAGGAAAATACCACAAAGCAACAACAAAGAAGAAACTTTTTAATAAAGATTTACTGAAGATAAGTGTAAATAAATTCAGGCAGCTATTTCTTTTTTCATAAATGTGGAAAAAGCATGCCTGTTAATGAAAGCGGATAAAATGCTGAGATAGAAAAACTATGTCAGTGGTGGTTTGACTTTATAAGGCACTGTGAAATACTACAGTGACAGCCAAGGTGGGTCAGGGAAGGGTTAAAAAATAAAAATAAATGAAATGCCTCCCACCTTCATTCCATTCAGTTACTGTCTGCTTAATTTCGTTTTGCAGAAGGCTGGTTTGACTGTCACTGTTAATCTTAGATTTGTTACTCTAATGTTTTTTGGCTTCATTTGTAGTGATGAATTTTTCAAAATGAAGAACTACTCCTGCCGCAGGAAAAAACGGCACAGACGTACATACACGAAGTTGTTCGACAGAGATATTGACGGGCCGGTAGAAGTACAGGCGGTGGTTACCTGGTGTGTGGGTAACGCCGTTCCGGCGTATGATTATTTCTAAACGGAGCGCCCATCGTGCGGTGCCCATGGTGGGCAGCGGGAGCGCACGAAGGACTCGTTGCTGATCTTGAAGTTTTGTTTTGAGTTTCTGTGAGATGTGTTCAGATTAGAAATCGCCAGTTTTTCTGTCTTGCTTTATGCAGCCTTGGTTTTATCTTTGTGTTTAAAACTGCATAGGAGGAAAAACTAGCTGGAAGTTATCCACTGCCTGTCTCCAATGCCAGAAAGGCGGGTGAACGGGTGCTTTTGGTGCCGTCTGTGCTGCCCCGCGTCCCCTAAGCGCCGATGGCAGCACCCCAGGAGGAGAAAAGGATGATTGCTCATGAAATACAATTACAACAAAACCATTTGATGACGTAGTTGGGAGGAATGTATTTACAGTTTCTTCTTTCAAGGATGATAATACAGGTATCGAGGTTTTCACAGGTGCTAAGGTCTCACACCGCCTTTCCTCAGCTACTGAAAGACTTTTCCCAAGATTTGGTGATTACCTAATATCAGGGCTTTCACGTTGCTTCATTCTCTGCTTTGCCTTGAAGTCCATTATTGTGGAAGATCAAAGGAAGAAATACCTGGTGATGCTGTACTTTTTTGAAAAATACATGAGCCTTTCATTGTTGCACATTTATAAAGATATTGCTTATTAACTGATTAGATACTGTACAGTAAGACTGGAAGGCGATGGGCTGGAATGGATAATTGTTTTTATCCTCTTGAAAACAGTTTGACTGTTCAGCCCAGTATCTGTGGCTTCTTTACTTTGTATTACAGCTGATTTGCTAAAAAGAAGAGTTATGGTTCTGAACCGCATTGAGCTACTATGATATTTAATTAAACTTTGAATTTTTATCAAAATCTAGCAGTAGCTATTACTGCAGTGTAAGAAACAAGGCTAGTAATTGTGGAGAGCTTTTAACTTTAGATTGTATCATTTAACTGTGTGTGGGTTTCATATGCGTTCGTGAAGAATGTTCATGAGAGTTGATACGTTTTTCTGATGAGGAGATGCCTCCTTTCAGATCTTCTCTTAGAAAAGGCAGACAGTACCCGTAAGTAGACTTCACATCCCTTCTAAATGGTATTTTCTTAAAAAAAAAAAATGATGTTCAGTTTATTCTCTCACTCCAGACCTCCTTGTACCTCTTTAGGCGTTCTGCCTTCAGGCTGTGGGTAGCAGGGTCGGTGTAGGCTGGTGTGTCGCTATCCGTGTGGAGCAGAAATGCTAAAAAAAGTATATTTATGACAGAAGTTACAACGAGTTCTGATGCTTTTAGTCTTGGAAAGCAGCATTCATTTTTTTCAGAATCATGGAACTCTTATGTTGAGAAATGCTGTGAAGTAAATGATCTATTTAATGATGTTTATGACAACTTTACAGGATTTATTGCTACCGTATAATTAAAACTAGAATTCTTTATGTTCTGGATTAAGATAAGTCTGTGTACGGTTGTGAGCAGCAGAGATACATCATGTAAATGGCAAAGGACTGTGCATTGATCCCTTAGTTTATTGGATTCTGTATGCAGCTTGCAGCAACAAATTGTTTGGGATAAAATACCAGGATTATATTGAGATTCTTGTATCCGCTGTGGAGATGCAACTGAGAGAGAATTATTTTTCAGGATTTGGGTTTAAAAAAACCAAACCAACCGAGCAAACCCCCAGCCTGCTGTGTCGCAGGCTAGTAAAGGTTGCTGCGATTCAGGTGGTGACGCAGACAGAAATACAAAATAGCAGGGATGGAGGTTATGGTGTTTCCCACCACGTCAGGGCTACTCCCGGTGACTGTGAGATGGGAGATGTGTGTTGGGTGATGGGGCAGGAATGTTCTTAGCTTCAGCGTGCTTTGCTTTCTGGAGTCAGGGTGAAGGTTGCGATGGCTTTTCCTGGGTTCTGGGGCAATGCTGCTGTGTATCCTGCTGCTGGCAGCTCCGGGAATAGCACTGGGCGATGCTCAAGCCAAAATCATAGAATCATAGAATCATTTAGGTTGGAAAAGACCCTTGGGATCATCGAGTCCAACGATCACCATCCACCCCACAAAACCTTTGGAAAGACGGAGTTACTACCTTCTGCTGCCATCTTTAAAGGAAGGATAGAAGGGGATAAAATAAGCAATAAAAATAATGCTTTGAACTGAAATGTTACACAAGTAATTTAATGACAAACTAGAATAAAATCCCAGTGCTGGATTTCACACAGGAGAGTGGAGGTTTTCCAGATGGGAAACGGCAGCCACATGGACTATCTCCAGTGCAGCTCCTGCTAGCAGGGATTCACCATCTTTTGCTTGTAACCAGAGAGCAGCGTTACATGGCCTACAACAATTGCTTACGTGATCTTTTTCCCCTGAGTATTGTTTAGCAGAAGGAAAAAAAAACCAAGGAAGTTAAATTGTAGAATCACAGAATGGTTTGGGTGGGAAGGGACCCTAAAGCCCATCCAGTGCCACCCCCTGCCCTGGGCAGGGACACCTCCCACCAGCCCAGGTTGCTCCAAGCCCCGTCCAACCTGGCCTTGAACCCCTCCAGGGATGGGGCAGCCACAGCTTCTCTGGGCAACCTGGGCCAGGGGCTCACCCCCCTCACAGCAAACAATTTCTTCCCCACATCTCATCTCAATCTCCCCTCTGTCAGTGTAAAACCCTTCCCCCTCGTCCCATGGCTCCCCTCCCTGCTCCAGAGTCCCTCCCCAGCTTTCCTGGAGCCCCTTGAGGGCCTGGCAGGGGCTGGAAGGTCTCCCCGGAGCCTTCTCTTCTCCAGGCTGAACCCCCCCAACTCTTAGTATTACTTATTATTAGTTATTCAATAGCGTACAACAACTTTTTGTTAAAAAAACCCCAGAACTAATTCTCTGTCACATTTCACGATGAGTTACTGGTTGCAGTTGAAAACCAGCAGTTCTGTGTGAAACGATGCCAAAAGTATTTTTAGTAATACCAAATGATGGTTATTTAGGAAATAAGATTGGGCACTGTGTATAGCTAAATGTGATGGGGAGGTACAAACTGCTCTTGTCTTTTAAACAGTGGGGCTGTTCCCCATGGGGGGGCGCGGCGTGGGGAGACCTTCAGGCCGTGTCTGCGGGCTGGACTTTGTCATCTGCAGACAGTTTCATCCTGCTTGAAACTGTGGTTTGTTGACAGTCATCCCGGAGGCCCTGGGGGAGTCTCCAGGTGAAGAGGGCAGACCCCAACCACGTGAAAACGCAGCATGAGCAAGAGCTGTCCCCAAGCTCCTGCTTTGCCTGAGAAATCCAGCGCCGGTGGCCGGCGCCGGCAGGCTGTGGGAGGAGAAAGCTCCCAGAATTTACAAAACGGTGTTAAACTGCACGTAGCCCAGCTACGGCACCTCCTCGCTGGAAGGAGGAGATGCCTGCGGCCACATTCCATCCCCCAGTGGGTGCCTGGGGCAGCGCAACGAAGCTGAGCTCGGGGTATGTCAAATTTCGGAGCATCTTCCTACGCGCATGGCTCTCGATTCAGCCAGCCAGAGAGAGCCTGCGGCATCAGAGAGGCCCCAGCACGGGTCTTTATAAGATTCCTCTGAGAATGAGACAAGAATGATTGATTTTATGCCTCATATTAGTATTGTAGTAAAATATAAATCAGTAATAATTAGGAACTGCATAACGCATCGCCTGTGTCTGGAAGAAGCGGGCGCCGGAACTGCTGGGGGCGAGAGGTGGGAGCGGGAGAGGCAGAGCCAGCTCTGCCCGCTCTCCCGTCCCCCCTGTGCTTCTGCCTGCTTCCGAATTCCCCTCTCAATCAAACGCTCATTTATGAAATGCATTTTTCAAATTTTCATCACGGGTAGAGACAAATTATCGTGTGTTAAGATATATTTACCCGTGAGCCATCCCCACTTTATCTTGTACGTATTCTGTGTATGGGGATGTCCAAGGACACTTTGTGTATCAGGTAGATGGGAATCGCTCGTGGCTCACACCCCTTAAGATGCAGTCTTCCCTGTCTCTATACTAAGTTCAATTTTATCCTCATCTAGTTGTTTTTATCTTTCCAAACAGCAATAACATAATTATTTCCTCAGCTTCTTACAGAGTTGGGAATTTTTCCTTTCAACTTGCTTATGATCCTGGCAGCCGCAGAGCGAGTGAGGTTTGTGCTGAAGTCAGACCCTTAAAAAAGGAGTTTTCTGTGTTCAAGTAGGTGTTTTCGTGGACACCCAGCTCTTTTGGGGTGCAGAGGTGGTACGTAACCCCATGGTCGGGGCTCTGGCACATCCCTGTGGAGGAAGATGCCAGATTTCAGAGGGTGGCTCGCAGCCCGTGCAGCCGACTGGTAGTTTATCAGCTCTTCAAGTCTCATTGTTGCTGTTGGGGGAAAAAGAGGTTTTTATCTGTAGTGGAAAAGTACGAAGTGGTGTTTCCAACTTCCTCTTTTAGAAATTTCAACCGATTAATAATACATGAAGTAGGTTGGAATAACTTACTGACTAGACACTTTCTGAAACAGGAAAATGCTTTTTGATGCCGCGGGTGTTTCTCATTTTTTGCAGTGCCAGTTGACCGCGTTTGGACACGGGACCCACAGATTGCCCTCACCTTTCAAGGCGTTTGCAGCGTGTTTGGTGGTTAAACCAAAAAGCTGTGGTTTCTGCTCATCAGCATCGCTGCTGCCCGCCTGTCACCGAGGGGCGGGAGGTACCGCTGGGACATGGCTGTGGGTGGCAGTCCCTCTGCTCGCCGTGTCGGGGTGGGACGAGCTGATGGCTGGGGACACCAGAGAGACCACGAGGGTTTTGGGGTGTTCCCATGCCAGCTCAGCCCAGGAAGGTGGGACACAGACGAGTGTGCAGGGGGTGGCCCAGCCCTGGGGGGAAGGACCCCGATGTCCCCCGGGGAGGAGCTGCCCCAGCTTTGTCTACGGAACAGTGTCCTTATCTCTGCGGTGGGATTTGTTGCTCAAAACCCAAGTGTAAGGAAGGAAGATGAACATTTGAGGTGAAAAAAAAAAACAACAAAAAAAAAAAATCATGGGTGCTGAGTTGTCCTATCTTCTGAGTGTTGCCTTGCTTATTTGTGTATTAGTCCCTGTGCAGAGCCTTTAGAGAATTGTTAAGTAAATTGAATGCTTTCAAATCTATTGGGCTTTGCTTTTCCCCCCTCTTTTTTTTTTTTATCCGGAATTTTGTGCTTTCTATTCTCCACTCCACCAAAGACCTCAGCTCTTCTAATAAGCCCGAGTGAGGGGGTTGTTTTCATTTCCAAAGGAGGCCTATCTCCGCTGACAGACGATGAAAAATGTCTGCAGGCAGAATGCTGGAAAAATAGCATTTTTATTCTTTGTGGGCATGTTTTGTGTCAGTTCCATTATCCCCGCGTGCACCGAGATGGTCATTGAAGAGATGAGCTGTTAATTCTTGTGCTTGGAGGTAAAGCTATTTTTGATAGACATATTTTTTTTTTTCTTTAGAAAAGCACACTTCAAAAATATTTGAGGTCTGCTTCAGTAAGTTAACAAGCAAAACTGCTGAATCACTGCTCCGTCTTAGTTGCAGCTATTAAATAGAGTTAACGGGAGCCCTGTGAGGCGCATACAGATGCCTCCTTCCAGGGGTGTTAAGTGTATACAGCTCCTGCTGAAATTACACAAGTGTGACAAGGTGTAGAAGTCTGCAGAGAATTGTAGATTGCTTTGGTTTCAAGATCTTGAAAGATAATCACAGAAGAAGAGTTCTGCCGCAAATTAAAGTGGCCTCGTTTGCTTTGCTAGCAGTGTAATGAATTTGTGCCCTTGAAGGACAAAAGTTTTGTGGGTTTGTTTTTTTTTTTTTTTTTCCTTTTGGGTGCTTGGTTCAACCCAAGCTGGATTTCACTGAGTGAAAGCAGCGTCTCAGAAAAGGCAGGCGAGGGTGATTTCAGGTGCCGTCTGGCCTCTGTGGGGAGGGACTAAATTAAATAATTCTGCTGCTTGGAAAAGTGAGCGAAGGAGGATAAACAGAGGATTCGTAAAGGCATAAATAGGCAGAGAATGTTGATTAGGGATTCACTGTCTCCCAAGGTAAAAACCAAGGAAAATGTGAGATAGTGTCGTGGTTTTGGCCAAATTGGGCAATGGTTGGTGATAGATGCTCTCCCCCCACCTCTCGTACACGTCTAGGTTTCCTTGAAAGGCTGGAAAAACTCTCTCTTCAGAGCTTTCAAAGCAAATATTTAAAAAACCTAAAACCAGCAACCCACATATGCCATGGATGTTTTCAGTCCAGTTAATTGTGTCCTGTGGGGTGGGGAGAGCTTAGGTGACCTTCTGAGATCCACTTCCATCCCTGTTCTTCTCTCATTTTCTTTCTTTCATCTTACATTTAAGCTATGACAAGCAGACTGCAATTTCGAGTTCATTAATCAGTGTGATTTACAGAGGAGAAGAGGAATCTAGGTCTCTAGTTCGTTAGGGTTTTTCACAGTGTGAATTCTTGATATTAGAAGATGAAGCTAATACAATCTTTGTGGAAAGAAGAAATGAGGTGTGTATTTGTCGTGTGCACCTGGCAGTGGTAATGGGATTAATGCGATATGCCATCCTTCTCTTTATTGTATTTAGCGTTTAAGATGTGTATATCTATATGCCTGTATAAATATATGTATACGCGTGTATGTAATTATGTATGCGTGAAAGTATTTTTCTCCTGCCTGTTTACTGGACCGTTGTGTGGATCTCAAGCTTGTCCTCGGGTCAGGGTGGACAGTCGTCTTTCAGATCCGCAGCACGTGTTGCTCAGAACTCATCCCTGCTGAAAGCAGAAAGGCTTCCTGGTGTTAGTGCACAAATTATTTGAGCTATAAGGAGTCTATTTAAAAAAAATTACAAAATTACTGAAAGTTTCTGTCTTTGAGGCAGCAGTGACAGGGGATCTCAGATGCCTGAAGCAGAAGCCATCTCGTACTTTTTCAAGGGTACACCAAGGCAACGCTGCGTAGATAGCATCAGGTCTCAGCGGCTCCTCCCGGTGTGGGTTCTGCTCATTCCTCCTCACCTGAGGCGTCTCTGGGTAAGGACAGAGCCGTGAAAAACATAACCTTTGTGGCTTTGAAATATTTCAGTTTCTTCAGCATTCCCTGTATTCCCTTAAGTATTTCAGATATCTAAAAAATAATTGTTTTGACTTAGCATCATCTCATGTAACTAGTATACAGGAAAGATGCTTAATGAGCTTTGATTGTTGCTGAGGATTAAGACGTTATTTGTAAATTCACTAAAATATATTTAGGGCTGTATCAGAGACCTTACGAAACATTCATGTTTATAGAGCTGGCAACAAGCTGTTAATGAGACTCATTTCACTCTGTGAAGGGCAATATGGTCAAGGTAAGTTAGAAATCTTGCGTATGACTCAAAATATGATATTCCAATTAAGTTCTCATAAAAGTGATTTAATCTGGGATACAAAAGTCATTTTTCCAGTTACTTCAGCCTATAAGAGCGAATCTTATTTACATTGTACAGACTGTTATTGCCAAAATATATCAACGAACTTCCCTGGCAGGAGAGGCTCCCTGATGCCCTTTGCCAGCAGGATTACGGGGCGCTCAGTTTGCAGGTCCCCCCGTGCTGCCGGAGGGAGGGCTTATAAGATATGCTGATGGATGAAAGCCTTGAATTAGCGCTTGCTGGGGAAGATTTCATGCAAAGCAAGTCAAGCACAAACGAGTTCAGGGTTTTTTTTGCTGTACGTATGGTCAAAAACTCAGCCCGTGTCAGTGCTTAGGAGCAACGTGAAGTACAGCAGGAGGCAGAATCGCCAGCACCCATGTCCCTGCGGCTCAGGAGGGTATTGTACAGTAAATAAAACCTCGACCAAATTACTGAGGAGTGGTGTGAAAGACCAACACAAGCCCACAGAGACCCGTCAGTGAGGGCACATGACAGAATGAGGCAGAAATAGCACAGGACAGTGAAGCGTGACATTGAAGTATTGTACAAGTGTACCAGCAAGAGAAGAGCCTGGTAAGGAGCCAGATGGGTTTTTCAACACAAAGGAAGAGCAAATAACAGATGAGTCAAAGTTGTGGGGTTTTTGTGGTTTTTTTTTTTTTTTTTTGTTTTGTTTCCTTGTTAGTTTTAATATTCACTAAAACTTTCGACTTGCCAGCAGCAGAAGCACTTCCAAAGTATCTGTGGGTCAGACACTCTTAATAAGCTTATTAATCGACAGCCACATAATTTTTATAAAGAAAAATCAAATATATCTCTCAGCTTCTTCCGCACTGGCTTCAAGGATCGTGGCTATCCCCGAGTCCCCCTTCAGGTCCCCATTAAAATTGCAAATTATTTAAAAGACGAGCCTGGAGGTGAGTTGAAGTACTTTGAAACGTGACAGCGCTGTCTTTCACCTGTGGGCTTGGGCTGGGAAGGGCTGCCCCTGATGGGGACACGCAGCTCTCTGTTGGAAGATCTGAGGTTGGAAAATCTCAGACCTCTTCTAGTTGGAGGATTTGCGTAATTTTTGCAACACTTGGGCAGCCCCTGTTTGTGAAGACCCGCCTTTCCATTACCACTGCGGAGGATGGAGTTGGTACTCATTGCTGACTCATTTAAAGGCAACGATCTTCACAACGCGATCGAAAAGGAGTATAAAAGCCGTGTAGAAAAGGTGGGTTTGACAGTAAATGTTAAGTGATATTTTTGAAGATGTACTCTGTAAGGAAAGGGCTTGCTAGGCTCATTTTAGCTCATAAACACCAGTGCAGGTGAAGTAATTCCTAATCAGCAGCGTGCATTCACTGATTGGTGCCTCTTTTACCACTCATACATTCTGCATACTTAAGAAACAGATTTTATTATTTTTTTTTAATCCTCTAGATGAAGGGATTCTGCGTTGTGTTTCTGTTCTCTGATTGAAGAGTGCGTGTGTCTATGTGTTTTACATAAAGATTTTGGTATGGAAACTTGAATGCAAATTTGGTATTTCATAAAATATTCTGAAGGCTTTGATTAGAAGTGTGCCGTGCTTCCTCGAAAGAAGGTAAAGCAGAACATAAAAATAGTGAAATGACAATATCGGTATTTGGAAAAACAATAAAATCATTTTGTTTTCTTTGGATAAATGAGAGATCATTCAGTAGAAATATTTATAGTGGCTTTGTGCATTACAAAGCCGACTTCGATGACATACCTGGTGTTAGAAAAATTTTCAGACCATCTTTAGTCTCTCAGAATTATTCAATGCTAGCAAAAATTCAATTTTCTCTGAAAAATTGTGTCAAATTTCCAAAAGATCTGAACTTGCTAAATGTTCCTGCCATCTCTGGTATTGTGAGGTTTACTTGGTTCTTATTTTAATATTTTACATATGGCTTGGAAAACGGAAAGTGGGATTTTTTTTCCTAACTTGACTATGGTTGGATCGTTGTGTGCGTCGCCTCTGCTGGCTTTGAGACAGGCGAGAACGGTTTCTTACAGAGCCTCGGGGCTCAAAACTTGGTTATTCCAATATGGGAGATAAAATGCAAGAAGAAATGGTCCTGGGGATGGATTCCAGTTATGCCTCTGAAAATATTAGTGTCTCTGTGGTTGTTACTTCATAAACAGTGTGCATCTTCTCTGAAGATTTAGTAAGTTGAGGATGCTGCGTTTTAACCATGGCAGAATTAAATATGTTTCTCCATCACAGATACGTGTAAGCGATGATGGAAATGGAATGTAATCTGATAATGCTTTGCTTTGAATCAAAGCATGAGAGTGGAAAGGCTGTTTAGGAAATTTCTGATTAGTTTTATAATAAACTTCAGGATGGGAAAATCTCATTGAAGTTCTATCTTGATGGACCTTAGTAAACAATAGAACGCGGAATCTTGTAATGAAAATTAGTTTTGCAGATGAAGGAATATATAACTCATGCCTTAAGCAGGACAAAACAGTTTTCTAGCTGAGTTTTATCTGAGTCCCTGTGACGGGGCACTGCGAAAGAGCTGGGATTTCGAGTGAGTTTACAGTGGCGCAGAACATCCTCTCCAGCTGCCTTCCTGCTCTTCGGGCGTGGAATGTGAAACCCTTCGCTCTTGCTATTCCAGATGTTTTAGGGAGATACAGTTTTGATATTTGGCTTATGACAAGGAGAGGCAGCAAACTTATTGTCGTAATGATGACTCTGCTAATAATGGGTTGCTAAATTCTTTTTGTGGTTCCCCCCCCCCCAAATAATTTGTTTTGATAAAAATTTCCTGATTTCTACAGGAGAAAGTGTTCACTAAGATATTTTTAGCCAATCCCAAAGTATTTCAGCAGAAAATAAAACGGTTTTGGTATGCTGCCGTACTATTTAAGAGACCTTTAGTTTGGGTGACTCATTGTGCCTCTTGGTGCTCCTCCAGCTTTCGTGCCATGTGGCAGGTAATGGCATGAGATGCCCGGTGTCCCCTCTCCCGGTGTCCCCTCTCCCTGCCTGTACCGGGGCTGGCGTGGGTCAATCCGAATGTGATCGGGGTGTCTCCCTGGCCGGGCAGGCAGAGGCTGTGTCTGCCGATGCTGCAGCAGGGAGAGGTGGTCCTGGTCTCCTGGATAGGGTCTGCAGAGCACTTGGGGCTAGTACGGACCCCTAGGGACAGCTTTGGAGGCTGAAAAACAAAGAATTGCCCTTCGAAACGATGATCAGACTGAAGGATGCCACAAGGACGAACTTCCTTCACCTTCTCATCACTCCTTTTCCTCCTCAGAGACATTCGTATCCCCTTTTTTGAGGAATTCCTTCCTTTCCATTTATGTCGTTTCTTGGGGAGAAGGACATTGCCCACGCTCCTTTCTGTGCTCCTTACCTGTTTTAACAAGGTTTCAGCAGTCACACTGACTCTTTTTGCCTGCTCCCTGCTGCTATTTGGATAAATTTGTGCCCTCTGCCTCTTCCAGCAAAAAGGAGGCAGAATTTATTCCCAGAAACGCAATTTGCAGCTCAAGGGACTAGGTCTTCACATCGCAGTCTCTGAGGAGCCTCATCGTTTCTCCAGAAAGTGATGATATAGCAGAGTTTAATTACCAGCCATTAATCCCAAATATTTTATGTTTGTGTTATGCATTATGTAAATATACCTTATGAAATGTTCCGAGAGGAATTTAATAGCATATATAACGTATAAGTGTGTGTACGTGTGCAGCGCAGGCTTCCAAGCAATCCTGCGGGCGAGGCGTAGCTGCGGAGAGGAGCAGCATCCCCCTCGGAGGCAGCTTCGGGCACAGCACGGGGACGTTCTTCCCTTCTTCCCAGTGGTATTTCTAGATGGTTTTGCTGGTGAGATCATAGAATGGTCTGGGTTGGAAGGGACCTTAAAGATCACCTAGTTCCACCCTTTGCGAAAGACAAACTGATCCGTATTAGTTAATCAGCCTCAGTCAAGAAGCTGATTGAAAGTGTGGATGCAGAAGTAGTTAATGCGGGTGTTTCTTGTGTTGGTTGGTACAAGGTCTGAGTCAGAAGTCGCTGGGAGGGGAGCTGGCTTCTGCTCAGCTGCACCCTGGGCTTGGTGGAGGGAACTGCTGCTGTCACCTTCTGGTGGGCTTTTGCTTTAGAATAATTATGATTAGTTGTATACGCGGCATGTTTCCTTTTTTTTCATACACTCTTTCCTAAAAAATCTTGTTTACTTCCATGTGCTTGTGTGAGATGATACTGTCACTTTCCTTAAAATTCAAAATTGACTGTTCAAAAATTTCTCACAACTGGTCTCTAATGACATGTAAAAGATACTCGGTCAGGGTTGGGATACTGTATTTTTGGGATGGATTTATTTTTATTTTCTTTTAACACTGAGGATTGATTGATTTATTTACAGGGATGGGATTATGCCATCACATGCCTGGTAGTTTAAATAAAAAATAAAAGAAGTTGGTTAGAATTAGTTCAATATACATATTCTTCAAATACTTTCAATAGCTATAAAATTGTTTTCCAGCCCTTCTCTGTCTGCAGAATCTCAGGGAGAATCCGGTGCAATGCTTTGTAATCCTGGTGGAAATCTCTTGAGAACAGTCATTTGCTGTCATTGTGATTACAACCAAAAGCTGCACGTCGACAAATCTGGGCTTTTCAATCATCTCAGAAAGGCTCTAGATGTATATTCCCATCCAGATAGAGATAAAACCTCACAGTGGAGCATAGAGCAAATTGTGATGTGTTATTGCTTTTTTTTTTTTTTTTTTTTTTTACCATTCCTTGCTGAATGCCAACGATTGCAGAGCCCTGTCGGTGAGGAGCAAAACTGCCGCCCGCGCACTAAAAATTGGCTTTTGCTCTCTTGCGTTACAGCCGTTATTTCTCGAAACCAAGAAGGGCCTGGAGAGATGGGGAAGGCCGTGCTCATTCCGAAGGACGACCAGGAGAAGATGAAAGAGCTGTTCAAGATCAACCAGTTCAACCTCATGGCCAGTGACTTGATTGCCCTGAACCGCAGTTTGCCCGACGTGAGGTTGGATGGGTGAGTCCCGGCGGTGCCGGTGCCCGCTGCGCGTAGGGCGTCGCCTGGAGGTTAATTAGTGGTCCTTGTCAGCGGTGATTCCCTAAGGAAGCTGTTTGGAAACACCAGGTTTTACCGGTTCTAGACGTGGCTTCTAATGCAGGCTTTCTCAGGAGCAGAGCCACTGAGCGCAGGTGGGATTGTCCTCTGCAATTTATTGCCTGAAAAGCTGAAAATCGCCAACTTCCAGCAATCACTTTACATTGCGGCAGATAAAAAAAATGCCCTCTGGAGCGTCTTATCGCTTGGAGTAATTAATTCTATTTTTTCAGAGAACGCTTTATTTTTAATCTTTTAAAGTGATAATAATATCAGTGTCAACTTTCTAAATTTTCATAATTATGCTCTCAGCATTTTAAAATTGACATTGTAATGCTTATAAAGAGAAGACGCTACCAATACCAAAAGCGACCTGCAGGATGTAGTTTTCTTTTAGTTTTATCCGTAGACGTTTCTGGAATAACCAGAATTCTATAAAACATCTTTCAAAATAGCTTGCGACAATATTAAAACTGAAGGGAGTTTTGTGCTTGGGATTTTTAGAGGTTTTGCATTATTTTTGAGTCTAATAAATTATAATCGTTATCTTTGAGTGAAGCCTGAAGCCTGTGTGGTGACTTTGAGACAGGAAGAGCTTGGGGGAATGTTTCACTGAGCCCATTGAATTATTTTTAGAAGAATTTAAAGATTATTTTTTCCAGTCACAAGAATGGGTTTGTGTTTGTTGTGAAAGTCCAAATGTGCCTGTTTATCTCCATTTCGGTAGGGATTCCGATTGCTAGAGATCCTGTAACAAGTTATGGTACTTAAAAAGACAAGGTCTAGATCTGTTGTATATATTTTTTTTCAGCCATCAGGGAATTTCCTTCTGTCCCCCAGTAGCAGTGTTAAAGCTAGCCCATGGAGCAGGCTATCAAATCCATTTTATTTAACTTGAAACTTTTGCATAAAGGCACATTCTCGTAATTCAGTTTCTAACTGAAACTGCATGCGTGTTGGATTATCCAAATTTACATAGTTTTGGAAGTAAATTTTTAGAGATGAGAAATCTGTTTCCCCACTTAATTCTTATAGAAACCTAGTGTTGATTGAATTTTCTCTTTTTTCCATTTCATTTTTTTTCCCCTGTTCTCCTTCAGCTACGTAAACAGCGTGATTTATGGGTACTGCAGCTTATAACAAAAATCAAAAATAGAGAAATATAAGCAGAGGTAAATATATACAAGTGGTCAGGTCTTCTAAAATCTCCCATTGCTATTGCTTTTTAAACTGAATCGTCACTTAACCGAAATCTTGCGTATTATGCTTTGTTTGAAATTAAATTCCTTGGGTTCCCGTGAAACTTAAAACAAAAGAAACACTTTGTTTCCTGGACTTTATTTGTACATGCCTGCAAATAATAGAAGTAGAAGCCTTGCTTTAACAATGGCCTTGTTCACAAACGGAGTAGGTGATGCTTCTGCACAGTGTACTCGTTTGTAACTGGGTGATGCCAAGTTTCCATCAAACAACGCCTGGGATCGCTGCCAGCGAAGACGCAGCTCACGAAATCGAAGCATCGGAAAAGCTTTATTGCTTATTGCTTGTTCCTTCATTATTGTTTGCCCTTTGCAAGAGTGCCGAGGGTTGTCACGATGAGATGGTGGAGCTGGCTTCAGCGGTGAAATGATTCCAGTGGGCTGGCTTTCTGGGAAGCGAGGAGGATGGGATGCGCTGCTGGGCTGGGGTTTCCCTTCATGGTACTTAGTGGCTTTCTCACCCCGTGATGCCCTCAGTGATGGGCCTGCTGATGTTCATAGAATCAGTGTGGAACCACAGAATGGTTTGGGTTGGAAGGGACCTTAAAGCTCACCCAGTGGCACCCCCTGCCCTGGGCAGGGACACCTCCCACCAGCCCAGGTTGCTCCAAGCCCCGTCCAACCTGGCCTTGAACCCCTCCAGGGATGGGGCAGCCACAGCTTCTCTGGGCAACCTGGGCCAGGGGCTCACCCCCCTCACAGCAAACAATTTCTTCCCCACATCTCATCTCAATCTCCCCTCTGTCAGTGTAAAACCCTTCCCCCTCGTCCCATGGCTCCCCTCCCTGCTCCAGAGTCCCTCCCCAGCTTTCCTGGAGCCCCTTGAGGGCCTGGCAGGGGCTGGAAGGTCTCCCCGGAGCCTTCTCTTCTCCAGGCTGAACCCCCCCAGCTCTCCCAGCCTGTCCCCACAGCAGAGGGGCTCCAGCCCCTGAACCTGTTAAGCTGCCCGGGCAGTGGTCAGTTTGGTGTTCTGCACTTTTCTCGCACATGGAGCCTTTGCAGCCCCCAGAGACGAAGCCCCGAGTGCCCCACGCAGCAGAACGAGGGGGACCAGAGCAAGGAGCTTCACGAGTTTTTGGAGCGCTCTCTCCTTGCCCTGGGAGCAAGCCGTGAAAAGAAAGCGTATATCGGAAAAGCAGGTAAAATGTTCAACTTAATGAATAGCTCTGCTCAGTCTGAGGGAGATGAGCTGTTTAATACTGAGAGAAATCTGTCCAACTGCATTTCCTTGATGGAAAGAAGTTTGCTATCCTTTGTTGAAAGGACAGAAAGCATTATGGGATTTAGAAAAAAATAATTTTCTTTTCTCATTTTCCTCTTCAGACAGGTGCTTTCTGTACATATTCTTTAGGGAGTATTAAATTTTTCTGAAAGCCAATTTATAATGCTTTGCTCTTAAGGAAGAATATGATTTTATGGTTAATATATTTAATGTATGACAGGAAGACATATTTTTATTGACGTGAGGGACAGAGGCATGCGATGTGCACTGTCTGTCTAACTCACTGCCTTTGCCATTACAAGTGCAAGAGGCCAGGACGTTTTCTGTGGCAAAATTAGATGAATAAAAGAGCAGAAAATAAAACAGTGTTCTTGCTGGGCATGCTGTCTAGTGGGAAATTCGTAATAACCCGTGTAGCTGTGGATGCTGCTGTGTTACGTGTAATCGTGAGCTGATGAAAAGATGAATGTTACGAAGGTGTAAATGTATTAAATCAGTGTATTGGCTGTGAAGCAGCCGCACTAAATGCAGGGAAGACTTGAGGGCAGAGGGCTGAAGCTGTGCTGGAATGTCGTCGGGGTAGGGTTGACTAATTGTGGGAGGGAAGGGGAGGAAGATGGGCTGCCTCTGCCGCCGGCAGCGCTCGGGGACGGCATCACCCGCCCGGAGCTCCCGTTCCACCCAGTTATTTGCAGATCCTGCGCTGGGAAACGGCCGAGCCCTTCTCCGTTTCTGTAATGAGACTGGGGGGTTACAGGAACGGAGGGCATTTGTACAGGACTAATTAACTCTTGGCATGACTCGACCTTTTTATGGTTATCTATCACACGTCGACGTTTTGCTGCTTGTAAGTGGCGCGGTCGCGTTTCTCGGGGCGTGTGCTGTGCCATTAAGTCTCCGATCTGGCTGCCTGCTCAAGCAATTAAGGATTGCTGTGCCCTCGGGGGTCGCAGCCGCTGGCGGCCGTCCTGAGCAGGGCTCCTCCGCTCTGCCGGGCCTGGCATGTCCCTGGCAGACGCAGCGACTTTCCATCTTGGGCTGGTTTGAGATGGGGGTGTTGGAAAAGCGGCTGAACGCCTTTTTCTCAGGGACATCCTCTTCCCGCTCCCGCTGGTGGCAACTGTAGGCTTAAAGCAGAAAGCAACGTGGCTGCCTTCCCACATCCTGATTTCGACGAAAATAAAACCTCAGCTCAGCCGTTACTCCTGTGTTTAGAAGGTTGTGTGATTTCCAACTGTGGTTTAACCCTAAAGGCAAAGTCTCATCTCCTGGTGGGATTTCCCTCTACCTTTATATCCCTACAGGAGTTCTTTAGATTTTTGCATCGTAGTATTATGTCCATGACGCAAATGTACGTCTACAAAGAGGCGTAAGATTTCTGATAAGAAACAAACGGCCCAAGAAAAAGAAGAGTCTTGTGGCCATTTCTCATTCTAGAAGTTCGTTCTTCGGTTATGCTACGGTACCTGTATTGGTGAAGTCATTGGGAAGAGGACCGTGAAAGGGAAGGAGTACACGCTGACACTGGAGCTTTTTCATTGTTGCGGGGTGTATGCATATAATATATCTATTTTTTTATATAAATAATATAAATATACACACAATTAATCCATTCCCATTCTGTTCTTGTTCTGGGCTTCCTCATTCCTTTTCCCTCTTCAATCCCTGCTGCACTTTTTATGCCTGTGGGCAATTTCACCCTGTCCTCTCCCTGGGGGTGTGCAGGTTTCTCGTCCTTTGCCAAGGCGGCTGCTGTCTACATAGTGCTTTGTGTGTCCTTCTGGGAGTCGATCTACAGTCTACAACTTGGAGTAAGGATCGAAGATGCTCGTCGGTCCTTTTCTCTCTCCTCCACAGCTCAGTACTCGTGTCCCGTGGTGGCAGAGAGCACCAGGGCTCTCCCAGTTTGGGATCGCTGCTGCTCTTGTGCTTCCAAACGACGAAAGCAGTGCTGTGGTGAACGGAGAGGGGGGGTGTGACTGTCATGAGAGCCTAAATAAGAAACACATATTTTAGAGGGAAAACAAATATCTGCTGGAATCTTAATTTTTTTCACGTTACCACACAAAAGAGCTCCTGAAAGCTTTTATGACTTTCTGATTAAGTGTTTGATGACTGTGAGCTAATTCTGGGTTTACACTGCAACCACAGTGCTTGTGTTTGTAAGACAAGGGAGACTTTTTCCATAATGAAAGATGTTAGATTTCTAAAAAAAAAAAAAGAGTTTCATTTTATGGGTTGCAGGAAGAGGGGGAAGGCTGGGTTGGTTGCTGGCTCATGAGAAATTCCCTTTACAGTGTTGTGAGGTGTCTCTCGTCTCGTCTTCCTCCCAAAGAGGGCTGTTGGTGAGTAGACCTGATGTGACGTCCCGACCTCCATGAGGCCAACAAGAGTTTACTCTGACTCCTGCAGGGAGTTCTCTTATGGGGAGACCACAAAAATCCACCTCCCGTGTGCTGTAACGAAAGAGTGTGGCCGCGTCCCGTCCCATCTCTGCTCCTGTGCTGATACTGGAATTCCAGCTAATGCTTCCCGTTACGTGTAGTGTTGTCTGCCAAAGAACGTCCCTCGATTGCCTGAGTCCTCTTGGCCAACTAGATTTTAATCAGTGTCAGGTCTAATTTGGAGTAGCTATTGATTAAACCTTAAACCCCATTTAATTCAACATAGAAATGTTTAATTTTATTCCCAAGTATTTTCTCCGGCAAGGGAAGAAATCCGTCTTCAGTCTTTTCTGGATGAGTAAGGTTGCAAGTGCTACTCTACAAATTGCTAAACCGTTATAATTGGATTTTCTTATTGAAATACAGGTTGAAGTTAGCTGTTGTGTTTGTGTGTGTATGTGCTTGTGAGCATGCGTTCCTGATGAGAAGCAAACTCACGATTTTCTAAACAGTAATCGCGGCTTGAACTCGGTGCCATAGTCTTGTGTTGGCTTCTCCAAAGTGAAAACCTTGTCAGGTGCTCCCAGGGTGGGGAATAGCCTCTGGGAGAAGTTGTGTAGAAGTGGCAATCGCTGCCCGTGACAATTTCCTTTGTGAAACACCTGTGAAAATCCTTTAGTGCCTCAAACTCCGTGTTACAGGGCAGGAAGCTTTGGTTAGATATTTTTGGCGAGGCCGCTATTTGTTCTTCATGCAGTTTAGCCCTGATAAGGGAGGGTAAGTTGTTTTAATTTGTGATGTTCGCATCTAATCCATTTGTCTTGCACCAGAAGGTTGTATTAGGACGTTTTCCAGCTCTGAGTCGTGGTGGATAAAGTAGATAAGAGTTCCTTTGTTGCCAGGTTTATCTGCTTACAGCTTCATATAATTAAAAGCCAATTTATTTTTTAAGATTTTACTGTGTATATACAGTTACGCATAGAGAATCTATAAACCGCTCATGAACAAGTAAGCTCAGGGAGAAATCAGTGATTAGTTTTGGCTAGAAATTACTTCGAAATGATAGTTAAGAAATTATTTCACCTTGTTTGGGGGGAAGAAATCTCCCAGGGTGACTGCTGTAGGGAGAGGAAGTACATACAGGTAATCTGTGTAAGATCAAAGCCGATTCCCAATGTATAAATTAGCTAAAGACTGTTAAGATTTAAAAAAGAAAAGTAATTCTCCAGCAGTGAGAAAAATATGTTCATGAGTCAACAGATGGTTTCTAAACTGGTTTTGTGAGTCTTTCTTCTGTACTTTCATGTAACAAAAGGAGCAATTAAAAATTGTCGCTATTTCCCCATTGCTGCTGTTTTGCCCATAAAAGTTGGGCTGTGATTCCGTTAGTGCTTTCGGTGCCATTGTAGCTCTGCTGTGCCGGTCCCTGCTCCCACGGAGCTGGAGCAGAGGCAGGGCCCGTCTCCAGTGTTCAAATGAGCTTAGCGAAGGTCAGAAGAGGAGACGAGATCTTTTTTTGGTCACATTTCCAGATAGACCGAAGTTGGAATTTGCAAAATGTGTCCTCGCTGAGGACCATCTTGATATATTTGGAGAAATTCCACTTAGAATATCTTTTCTAACAGTTTGGTAGCTGGTGTTTCTAAAGGCATCTATAATAAACCACAATAAAATAATTTACCAGGTTCTTTATTCATTACTTGCACTGTGACCATTGTTGGAAGCCTAATGAGGTGCCGCTGTAAGTCAAGACGTGCTTAAAGCCCTTTCTCGACTAGCTTGCTGTCTGATTAGCTTCTTCCTAATTGTTGAACTCTCAATTTCCCCATAGTGCCAAAGCAGTAGCAACTGCCAGGAGATTCTTACACGCAGGGTTGCTCCTAAAATTAGAAATTTGCTGCTGTCATAGCTTTGATAGAGGGTAATCAGTGCAAGGAGAGCTCTGGTCTCTGCCCAGCGCTGGAGAACCGTTGGAGCGTGTCTCCACAGGTGGACGTTGGATCGCTCCCAGGAGCCACATTCACGACAGACCAGCAGTTTGCTCTGCTTTACACCGTTACTCTTCAGCGAAAAATGCCCTTCTTCAAATGAATTTATCAGCTTGGCAGTTAGTTATGTGTGGTCTTCACTCGGAATGAGCAATGCAGAGGTAAGGATATTATCCGTATACGCGTGCGTGCCAAGTGAAGGCTGCCGTATGTGGCGGGACAGCCACGGATGCAGAGGCATGATGTGTGATTCGGACACCTTCAGCAGAGCACCCGCGTGGGAGGGCAGAAGACATGAACGCTCAGCAGAGGTATATTTGTACAACTCATTTAAAGGGAAGTGGCTTACTCCTGCTAATCTGAAAATGGATTAAGCTTCTCTACATCTGGAGGTGTACCAAAGGAGCAGAAACGCTGCCAGGGAGAAGGGATTGCGTCTGGAGGTTGTGTAAGTGGTTTTGGCTGTTGACCTAGTTAGTTCTTTATGCTTAGTACTGGCACTTATTTGTAGACATTGATACACGCGGGTCTTTGAAGATGTCCTTTGTTCAGAGAACTTCCATAGAGTTTGATTTCCAGAAAGGTAAACCTTCTTCTTGATGTACTGTTTTGTGTGGACTGCAGTCCGCTTTGGAGCGAGGCAGTTAATATGAGGAGATATGATTGTAAAACGGAAAAAGTCAGCTCCTAAATTAGTGTTGAAATAATTGAAAACAACTTTCAGTTGCTGGCAGCACAGCAGTTCCTCTCCTTACTAGAGAGGCCCCCAAAATATCACTCTGCAAAGTATAAAGAATGATTTTATTTATAGAAGAGTTGATCTAAAGAAGATATTTTTATTTCCTTTCTTTACGGCTTCAAGTGACTTTGAGCACTAGTAAATGCTTAAACAGTTCGTATAACAGAGGGGATAACCTCAGTGTTACTCGGCAGGTATTGTTTGCATATTTTTTTCCTGGTAATGAATCTGCAGGCTGCCTTGGAAGCCAGCCCCGATGGCACCTCACCTCCTTCCCATCGTACCTTCTCCCAGGGAGCCTGCAGGACAGCTGGGATGCGGCTTTTCCGCCAGTCCTTTGACAATGGGGATGGTGAGAGTGCTTAATTGAAGGTTTTGATTTGCATGGGTTACTTGTCTTTTAAAAGCATATGGCTGTTTCACGTTTTTTAACTACGTCAAGGTTACCTGCGCTGCAAGGATAAGCACATTCCTAGTTTTCCCATAAATACCCTAAATAGTGTAACAATGATAGGTTAAACCATTAGGTCCTCACGTGGTATGCACTTTGAGAAAATACATAGTATTTAAACAGAAAGGATGCCTATTCCAGGTAGCTGGATTTTGTACCAGTTCTGCTTTTCCTTCAGCAGCTCATCCCAGGATGGTTCCCCCGCGTACCCGGCTGACCCCGACCCTCGCTGGCAGCAGCGTCCACCCTGTGAAGTGGCTGTAACTCAATTTTCTGATTTAATAGTGCAAAGCTGTTCAAGCGTGAAATTGCTTCCTTCGTGTAGAGCCGTGCCCTTTGCCTGGCGAGTCAAGGCTCAGAAGCGGGTGGTTACTGCGATGGCTGCTCTTGGCCCAGCCAGTTGTTGAGAGCACCAAAGTTCAGCTTTTGTAGGCGCCGGTAAGGGAAATGTGGGAATGCGTCTCCATTCAGCTGAGAAGGGAGAAGAGCCTGCAAAATTATGTTCAGCAGCAAGAAGCAAACTAATCGTAGTTTCTAGAGAATCATAGAATCGCCCAGGTTGGAAGGGACCTTTCGGATCATCAAGTCCCACCATCAGCCCGACTGAGAAAACCCATCGCTAAACCGTATCTCTAAGCACCACGTCTGCCCGGCTTTTCAGTACCTCCAGGGATGCCGACTCCACCACTTCCCTGGGCAGCCTCTTCCAATGCTTAATAACTCTTCCTTGTTTTTACTAAAATGTCCTTAATGATTAAACCAAGTAGGGGAAGTTTGAGGTTATCTCGGCAAATTTCAAGGCAGGTTCAGCGATGATATAATAAAAAGTGGCACTGGAAATGGAACAACATTAATGATAAAAAAAAAAAAAAATCCAAGGAAGCCTTATCTGATGTGTAATTTCCATTACAGATCCTTGATTTTTATTGGAAAAAGTGGAGAAAGTACAAAGGAGCCTCTAGTATAGTCCTCTGAAAAAGAAAAGGTCCTCTCTACGCTATGTTGTTTGCTTTTAATAATATGGTGCTGTGTTGTTCTGTTCTTCATCAAACATAAAAAGAACTTTTGAGTATTTAGTAAAAGTCTGCTGCAGTAACCTCTACAATATGAAAATGCAGTTTGGGGTTGAAAATCCCCAAGGAAGAGTTGATATTCAAGGCCATACCCGAAGCTTTATGAACAGCGATAGCTGAAGGCGTGAGTGAAGGGTCTTTGCTCCTACAAACTGCGAAGCTATTTATACTCTGTAATGAAACACCAAAGAACAATTTTCATAAGGTATTTTCACACCCGTCATCTGCCGGCTATAAAAATTGGTTAGCTCTGGAGTATTTTGACACAGTAAAATGCAGTAGGACAATGCAGATGCAGTTCTGGCACAGTTCTGCTTTCCTCTAAGTGAAATAAATTCCCGGTCAATTATTTTCTCTTCACCTTTCATTTGCATAAATTTCAATCTAAAATATGAACTGGTGCAATTTAAGTGGATTTATTGGCGTTTAAATCCGCTGAAATGCTGCAGCGGGACGAGGCGTTATGTCTGGGCTGAGGGTGGTCGTTCTCCGGGGAGCTGCTGGACATGGAGACGTGGAGCTGAGCCCTGCCCATGGCTCGGGCAAAGGGGAGATGCGACGGATCCAGCTTAAATTAATGCCTTTTTGGCAAGGAATTCAAACACCCAATCCGCCTTCTGTTCATAATACCATACTGTGTATGTCACTCTTGTGCTTTCAATTGCCCTAAGTAACTTATTTTGTTTAAACTAGATAGGAGGAGATTATTTTGGGCAATAGGATTCTTGTAGTATAAGAGTTATCCCTTGCTCTAGAAATAAATTATTGCTTACTGGGGGTAGTTAACTTATACTCCAATGCGTGATTTTTAGAAAGCAAAACCAAATGCCAAAATGAGCAGCGGTGATCTGCGCGGGGCGCAAGTAACAGTTCCGAAGGGGAAGTTTATGGCCTGGAAGCGTCCCCTAAATGTAGTTTTCTGTAAACGTGCTGGCCAGAGGCCTGGCTTTGGGGAGGGCTGTAGGGGGCTTTGGGGAGGTCTGTAGGGGGCTTTGGGGAGGTCTGTAGGGGGCTTTGGGGAGGGCTGTAGGGGGCTTTGGGGAGGTCTGTAGGGGCTGGAGTTACGCCAGGGCTGCGTTTGGCTTCCCACGAGGCACCGGGGGTTTCCAAACCACGTTAGCAAAGATTTTGCGAAGATGTAGCTAAGATTTTGGGGATTTTGCTCGCCGCCTGTGGGAGTGAAGCCCAAAGGCACATCCTCCTGCCTTTGCACACGCATTAGTGACGGCTCCTCAGCAAAGGTACCACCAGTTCTGCCGCAGACTGGTTTCCAGTGCCCTGTCTGCACCGGGGTGTGCAGTAAATCTGGTCACACAGAGCCTTTTCTTTATGGGTGTTAATCTTCTGTATTTTCACTAAAGCAAAGCAGCAAAGGGTAATGGCTAAATAATCATGAAAATCCCTCAAGTCATATAACTACAAATATTTAATGCAGTTCTATGTGTTCCCAAATGCATCATATAAAAAATACTACGTTATAAATTGTATATAACAGTTACAGTCTCGTTTTTTCCCTCCAAATACTTCGCTTTCATGCTGATCTTTTGCCTTGAGTTGCCTCCCTGAGAGCTTCAGCAGTTCTGGAAGGGATAAAATCGCGGTGCAGCCCTTCAAGCTCGCGTAATTGGGGCACAGCCAACGGGAAGGATGGTAAATAGGTAGAGTCCCACTCTGTTTCCATGTTATTGATCTTAGAAAATGTGTTTTTCTCACATTTAAACAGCTGTATTTACTTCATGTGTATTCATAAAGTAACATCTGATGACTGCATGAGAAAACCTGGTGTTTCTGGGGGAGGTGTTTCCAGTGCCGGCGTATGTCGAACAATCAGTGCGCATTGTGAACAGCCCAGGGGTGGCGGCGACGGAGTCCTTGTCTTTGATAGCGTGTGAGTAGCAGATGACTTACTCACCACTTCTTCAGCACGTGGTGTATTTTTGAATTAGAAAAAATGCAGCGTGAGTCACCGTCATCATTTCAGTAGAGGGACGCGACAGGTTCTTGTCTTTCCTGCCCTCGCAAACTCTTTCAAGCCAGCGGAGTGTTAGGGGGGCGTCTCTTTGGGGCTGAAACACCATCAGAGCTGTGCTGCGAGGGCAGGATGGCAATCGGCAGTGACTGAGCCTTTCCTGGGGAGGGACACGGGACACTACAGAGCCCAGATCCCTGAGGCGTTACCCCTCTTGCAGGATGCGCTCCACCAGGATACTCAGCCCAGAAGGTGGTCCCTGGGTAGTACCCTTGGACATACCCTTCCAGTCCCTAAAGGGGCTCCAGGAAAGCTGGGGAGGGACTCTGGAGCAGGGAGGGGAGCCATGGGACGAGGGGGAAGGGTTTTACACTGACAGAGGGGAGATTTAGGTTGGGTCTGGGGAAGAAATTGTTTGCTGTGAGGGGGGTGAGCCCCTGGCCCAGGTTGCCCAGAGAAGCTGTGGCTGCCCCATCCCTGGAGGGGTTCAAGGCCAGGTTGGACGGGGCTTGGAGCAACCTGGGCTGGTGGGAGGTGTCCCTGCCCAGGGCAGGGGGTGGCACTGGATGATAGAATCATAGAATGGTTTAGTTTGGAAGGAACCTTAAAGATCATCTAGTTCTAGATCATGAAGATCTAGGCCATGGTCTTCAAGGTTTCCTTCCATCTCTAACCATTCTGTGATTCTCTAAGGGGATGCAAGAGCTCACCCAGACGTGAATTTGTTGCTGCCGTGGAAGGAAGGCAGAGCAGGGTGAGCTCAGTGCCGTTGGCACATGACAGCTCCCCGTGGCTGGCAAGGGGAGGTTTCGGTACGCCAGGTCTCTCCTGGTCGTCCCCTTCTGCTGCTGGTCTTGTACCGTCTCTACCACCTCCCCGGCCATCTGTGTGCTGCATTTGGTCACTGACCCCAGAAGAACTGGCCAAGAGGAGGGCCTGGGGGCATCTTAGGTGAATCAGTCTGTGAAGATGTGTAACGAGCCTTGGGTTTGGAGGGTGGCCATACGCACGTGGGGGGGCAGGGTACAAATTAGTCACATTTGTACGGATTGTGATTGTTTTCCATCACACACCTTGTGAATGGCAATGGGAATTAGTTTAAGAGCAAGAACGGTGATTATACACCCGCTGTATGGTTGTATTATTACCGATCTTTGTTGTTTAACTTTTGAAGTGAATCAAATACTCATGAAAATTGCTTTGAGTGAGTTTAGTGAAAACTAATCAATGTCTCGCTTCCGCTGGAGAACAAAGGCATGTTGGTAAAAGCATAACCTTCCCCTGCAGAGCGGTCTCAGCCTTGCGCTCTGTATCTCCTGCTTGCCTCCTTACTTCATCTCCATCGTCTTCAGCTGCCGAGCTGGACGTGGCCGGTTCCCCGTGGAGAGGAGCCGTTGCTGTTTGCTGGGAAATGCTGAAATAGCACGTGTGCGGGTGTGTAAATGGAGCCCCGTGCCTCATCGGGGGGAAATAAAGTGGCAGCTCCCTGGTCTTGGGTGTGTAACATCAACAAGTTAAGGACGTTTTTTGTTTAATTCAAGCAATAAATGTTGTCACCATGGGAGCGACGGTTCTGGGCGACGGTACCTGGGGAACTATAGGTAGCAGACCTCAGAATGAACTGATTTGGGAATTGATAATCCCCCTCCAGAGAGGATAATCCCAGCATGTAACAGGCTGTGGGACTAAGGAGGGAGGCGCAGCAGAGCCTTTTGTTGTGGTTTGAGGCAAATGTAATAAAAAGAGAAGGATTCCT
The DNA here is from genome assembly GCA_947846985.1 of Fratercula arctica. Taxonomy (NCBI): domain Eukaryota; kingdom Metazoa; phylum Chordata; class Aves; order Charadriiformes; family Alcidae; genus Fratercula; species Fratercula arctica. Next base: position 1,485,524 of record CANTUZ010000008.1, on the reverse strand, counting down.
CGCTTTATGGTACTGTATCTGATGTAAGGTCACTGTGAAAACTTTGGAGAAGGATATATAGTAAGGATGCTGTTTGTGGATTTTTCTGATCAGATTTCTGGGCATTTCGACTGGCCTGCTGCAGTGCATAGGGCAGGCACCTCTTCGTCGGTGTCCTCGGCTCGCCTGGCCCTTAGCTTCTGTGGGGACATGAAGATACCTTGGAGAATAATAAGAACCATAATTAAAATACTGAAGATCCTGGCAACTACTCTGTGATGATAAATGTTCTGTTCCTTAATATTCCATTTGCACTACAAAATCAGCGTTACACCATGAACAAGGAGATACCCTTTTCTTCTTGTCTTCGTTTCGCTACTGACCTGCATTTCTGACTATTTTGAAATGTAACCTTGGGTAGTACTTCTTTTTTAATTTCCGAAATTATATCTGTTTGAAATGTAATTAAAATGGCTGTTGTGAGGTACGGGACAAGCAGAATTTAGGCTAGCTTTGTGTATACTTTGAAGTATGATGTTAAGCTCTGGAAGACGACTCTGAACATAAACAGCACTGAGCTTTGCGCTACGACCTGTCTGGGTTTCAGGCTTCGATATCTGACTTTCAGATGCCGGGGTTGACACGAGATGCCTTCCAAGGGCGATCACGTGTGTGGGGAAAACTTCTAATGCGCCTTGGAAACAAATAAATTCAAAATGTCCCTTTTTGGACATAATGTCCTTCTGGGCTCACCCTCCTTTAGACGCCGCTGGGTAAACGCCGGGTGTCGTCGTGGGGGATCATCAGTAAAGGGCTTTTATTTGTTTGTCTCCACTCTGAATTTAAATCGTAACTGATGAACGGTTGTAGCATTAATTAGAGAAGTTGTCAAGTTGGGATGGCTACCAGCAAAATGCGATGGTCCTCATCAAACTGATGTCAAGACTGGTGTATGCGTGTATATATTGTAATATATATATATATTCACTATTAGCATGAGACTTTGCTATCAGATCTAGTTACCAATGACTTTCATATATATATTTATCTGTGTGTGTGTATATATCCACGTATTACCTACGGATGTGTGTACATATACATAGGTCACTGTGTATATATATGTACACCATGAACCTGTTACCTGTGCCATGGGAATCAGTGATGCTCTGTATTCTCTCCTTACCTGGTACTTCAAAAGCTGTGGTGATGACGTTGTTTTATCTATTTTTCTTTAAATGTCAGCGAGACAGAAGAAAAGGTTAAAGAGAGTTTCTTTTATGGTAGGTAGTGTTTAAGAGATAAACTGTGTGGACATGCTGACTTTTCCTCAGGGACCTTATTCTTCGTTGTCCTGGCCCTTGATAGGAAGTTTTCCGTAAGGAGGAGGCTACTCCTGAACGAGGACTGGTTGATTTTTCAAATAACGCAGGCAAAAATGATATGCTGAGCCTGCGTCCCAGTCGGAGAATACAGGGTATGGAAATGCTAATGAAGAACTCAGTAATGGGAGATTTTTTTTTTTTTTTTTCAATGAAGATTAAAGTTTGTGGTGTTACGAAGAAGATGAGCTAAAAGGCTACGCGTAATTCCTTCTCACTTCACGTACAGTTTAATTCACGTGTGTGCGTGCCACTGCTGAGGCGAGTACGCACTCACTGGTCCTGTCTGGCAGGGCTCTCCTGGGCCAGGGTCACAGAAAGTCACAGAACAGCAAAATATCAAAAGAAGGTGCAAGTTATTTTAAGTCCCGCAGTGGTTAAGAATCCATAGGAGGTGTGTGTAAGTGACGCGACTTGACCTGCGTTGGCAGGTTGACGTAGGCGTGCTTGTATTTTTGAAGCGTGTCCAAGATTTGAAACAAATGTGCAGAATTTTGGGTTGTCTTCTGTAATGAGCAAATAGCTTTGATTTGCTTCCACAACATCAGCAATGTTTGCGATCTGTTGCTCACTTTGCCTTAATTTCTACGTTTTCCAAAACCAGGTGAAATTATTGACCTCTCTTTCTTCCATTGAATGGGCATATAGAGTGTTCTGGAAAACAGTGATTTTTTTGGTTTTTTTTTTGTTTTTTCTTCTTTTTGAGAGACTACCAAAGATGGGAAGGTCTTAGAGGGATGTGTACTTCACAGAATTTGGGATTTGTCACAAGGAAAGACTTAATTTGACCTAATTGTACCTGCTCCATACACTATATTAATTGGGTTTTCTGGAGGCGGCGTGGGGAGGTGTTGAGGCTGAGGCCGCTGGGTGCCGATTCCTCCATGTACCGAGTGGGAGTGAGGAGAGATGGAGTCGGAGGGAGCTGTGAATGCGGCGGTGCACGTTCCTCTGGATGCTCTGCCGTGTTTTCTTAGCAAGAAAAACAGAATTTGACATTCCCTCTGCTTTGGGAGCTTGGGGAGATCCATAACTGGTTTGAAATGTATCAAGCCTCAACAGACTTGAAGCCCCTTTTCCAGGCTGTCCTGTTGGTAGAGCTCTTTAGGATTTTCTTACAGATTAACCTTCCTTTCCTTCTGTTTTTTTTTCCTGTATTCTTTGGCAGGTGCAAGACGAAAGTCTACCCCGACGAACTGCCCAACACAAGCGTAGTCATCGTGTTTCACAACGAAGCCTGGAGCACCCTGCTTCGGACCGTCTACAGCGTGATAAACCGCTCGCCGCACCGCCTGCTCTCCGAAATCATCCTGGTGGACGACGCCAGCGAGAGAGGTGGGTGCGGGGACACAGGTGTCCCCTTCCGTGGGCTGGTTTAATGCCGAATTTGGAGGATCCCGGTGCAGCTCCCTTCCATCGGCGCCGAACTGACCCACACCTCTCCCCCAGCATCCCCGTGGGATGGAGGATGGATGGGCAGAGGGGATGGACAAAGAGCCAAAGGCTGGTCATCAGGTTGTACGTCATATGTGCAGTTCTCCTATCCAGAATTTCATGAGGGATTTTTTGCCTTTTTTGCACTCAAAATTTCCTATTTCTGTACAAGCCAGTCCTTTTTCACATCTCTGTCGCTCTCACTGTGTCTCAAAACCCCCCTGTTCTGTGTTTTAGATTTTCCTGAATGTCCAGACTGAGCCAATTTCCTTGTACTACTTCTACTTGTGGTTCGTTTCTTTTGGTCTTGGCTTTTTTCTTCTCTTTTTTTTTTTTAAATTTTTTTTTTTTTTAACCTAGAGTTTAGGAAGAAAACTGTCTGCATGTGAAACTGATATTCCCTGGAAAAGGAATCGCGTTCTGTGTGAAACTGATACTGCCTGGAAAAGAAATCACGTTACATTCTATAGATGGAATCAATGGAAATGATAAATTTTCCTGGAGTAGCCACGTGTATGTAATGGCAAATACAACACACCGCTGCCAGCGTTCAAGGGGCAGAGGGCGCGAGCTAAGCCGGCCTTGATTTCTGCCCCATGTAGCATTAACGTAACTCTAATTACTCTCCTGGATTTCCCTGCTTCCGAAAACAAGTCGGCTTAATATTTCTACGTGCCGGAAGGTGGAGGAAGACTTTCCCCTGAGGAGCTACAATTTTTCATAAAAGCGAAGTTTTGGATTCCTAAAGGGCTCAAATGGTGAAATTCAGCAAGCGGCGGTATTTGTATTTAACCATAGACAAACGAGCAAAAACGTACTCGTTTTGCTCTCGCCACTGGTTGCTGGTTTATTTCAAGGCAACTGATCGCGACTCATTTACAATTTCTGTGGTGTTTCGACGAGATGCGCTGGCAGACGTGTGCGCGTATGGGCTGTTTTCTGTGTGGCTGCACCGCAGGGAGCGCCGGTGCCGACCTCCGTAGCTCAGAAAAACCCTAAACACGGCAAAACGCCTTTCCCGCGCTGGGGCACTGTTCCTGCGGGGCAGTTCTTGGAGGGCTGAGCGTGAGGCATCAACTCCACGGTTATATCTGGAGTCCTCGGAAGTTGCTGAACCTTGCTAAAAATAGTGGTTTTCTTCTTGGTTTGGTTTTTAGTGTGTCTGTGTGTGGGTTTTTTTTTTTTATTTTAATTTATTTTTTTGTGTGTTTTCAATTATTTTTGGCAGAGTTTTTGAAGGCCTCATTAGAGAATTATGTGAAAAATCTGGAAGTGTCCATAAAGATCATCCGGATGGAGCAGCGGTCGGGGCTGATCCGCGCGCGGCTGCGGGGGGGCGGCAGCCTCCAAAGGGCAGGTGATCACCTTCCTGGACGCGCACTGCGAGTGCACCCTGGGCTGGCTGGAGCCGCTGCTGGCCAGGATAAAGGAGGACAGGTAAGGGTGGCTCTGCGGCACCCCCCTCCTGCCGCAGGCCGCTCCTCGCTTTCACCGTGCTGCTGAAAAATAGACGTGACGACAAGTCATTGATCTCAAAACGAAGATTTCATGTTTTTGACGTTTATCAGGAAGATACAGTGTCTCTAATATTTGTGTCAAAATCTGATTTCTAAATAAGCTTTTGATTCCTACAGCAGGATTTCTGTTGCTGCCAGTAAGAATAGTAATGACAGCAGCTTGTGCCATTTACTGTCACAAGGTCTCGGTGGCTCCCACCCTGATGGCCACCTTTCTCCCTTCTTTTTACCAGGTGCGACTTTTTGTCTGTGACCTCCAGTACTCTTTTGAGGGTCCCTTCCAACCCAAACTGTTCTAGGATTCTATGAAATTTGAACCTTTCCCCCCCCTTCTCTCTTTTCCCCCCTTCTCTCTTTTCCCCCCCTTCTCTCTTTTCCCCCCCTTCTCTCTTTTCCCCCCCTTCTCTCTTTTCCCCCCCTTCTCTCTTTTCCCCCCCTTCTCTCTTTTCCCCCCCTTCTCTCTTTCCCCCCCTTCTCTCTTTTCCCCCCCTTCTCTCTTTTCCCCCCCTTCTCTCTTTTCCCCCCCTTCTCTCTTTTCCCCCCTTCTCTCTTTTTCCCCCCTTCTCTCTTTTTCCCCCCTTCTCTCTTTTTCCCCCCTTCTCTCTTTTTCCCCCCTTCTCTCTTTTCCCCCCTTCTCTCTTTTCCCCCCCTTCTCTCTTTTCCCCCCCTTCTCTCTTTTCCCCCCCTTCTCTCTTTTCCCCCCCTTCTCTCTTTTCCCCCCCTTCTCTCTTTTCCCCCCCTTCTCTCTTTTCCCCCCCTTCTCTCTTTTCCCCCCCTTCTCTCTTTCCCCCCCCTTCTCTCTTTTCCCCCCCTTCTCTCTTTTCCCCCCCTTCTCTCTTTTCCCCCCCTTCTCTCTTTCCCCCCCTTCTCTCTTTTCCCCCCCTTCTCTCTTTTCCCCCCCTTCTCTCTTTTCCCCCCTTCTCTCTTTTCCCCCCCTTCTCTCTTTTCCCCCCCTTCTCTCTTTTCCCCCCCTTCTCTCTTTCCCCCCCTTCTCTCTTTCCCCCCCTTCTCTCTTTCCCCCCCTTCTCTCTTTTCCCCCCCTTCTCTCTTTTCCCCCCCTTCTCTCTTTTCCCCCCCTTCTCTCTTTTCCCCCCCTTCTCTCTTTTCCCCCCCTTCTCTCTTTCCCCCCCTTCTCTCTTTCCCCCCCTTCTCTCTTTCCCCCCCCTTCTCTCTTTCCCCCCCTTCTCTCTTTCCCCCCCTTCTCTCTTTCCCCCCCTTCTCTCTTTCCCCCCCTTCTCTCTTTCCCCCCCCCTTCTCTCTCTCCATCTCTCTCTCCTTTTTTTTCAGCAGATGATACAGTTTTCCCCTTTTTTGCGCACAAGTGCACACAGTCCCTGCAAGCGAGACCCGAGCGCTGCCCCGTGCCCCCGGCCGTGTTGGAGGAGCTGCAGTCCGTGCTGTGCTCGATGGAGGAGCAGCCGGGGCCTGCCGACGCGCACACCTGGGAGCTGGGGTTTGATCTCGTTTCTGAAGCGCCGCGCAGGTGCTCCAGGAGACCTGCACACGTGATAAAACCCGCACTGCTCGAGCCCCGCAGCCAGGAGCGAAAATAACCTCTGTTGTGCTTGTCCTGAGCCTGCCAGGCTGGGAAAGGCGTGTGTCACACCAGGAACCGATCAATGCGGGGGGAAGCGTGCGGCGTCGCCCCTGCCCTTGGGAGAGGAGTTGGCCGAGGAGCTGGACACCCCCCGGGCAGGGCTGGGCGCTGGCAGCTTTCGGCTCCTGGGAGAGCAGCGAGGAGTCAGTGCGTCCGAAAAGCCGCAGACAGCAGAAGCGGGGAGTTCTGCACGGTCTCTGGTAGAGAAGACCTTCACGGTGCGGGGATAAATGGGGTTTTACGCAGAGAAGCCTCAAAATCAGTGTAATACGCAGCATTCTAACATGAAGGCCAGGTTGGACGGGGCTTGGAGCAACTTGTTCTAGTGGGAGGTGTCCCTGCCCAGGGCAGGGGGTGGCACCGGACGGATCTCCAACCCAAACCAGTCTGTGATCCTATGAAAACATACTTTGTTTTAAAAAAGCTCTTCTTTTTTTTTTTTTTTTTTTTTTTTTTTTTTTTTTTCTTACAGGAAAACTGTTGTCTGCCCAATCATTGATGTGATCAGCGATGACACGTTTGAATACATGGCTGGGTCAGATATGACTTACGGAGGGTTTAACTGGAAACTTAACTTTCGCTGGTATCCGGTTCCCCAGAGAGAGATGGACAGGAGGAAAGGAGACAGGACCTTGCCCGTAAGGTGAGTGAATGGAGAGTACTATGCTGTTTGACTCTACCGTGTACTTGTTTGTGTAGATAATAATGCTTAATAGCTAGGATTTTGCTGTGGTGTCAGAGAACACAGGTCAGATAGTTGTGGCACACTGTTCAGGGTAGAGAAGACCAAAATCTGACCTATCCTTAATGCTGCAAGGTAGTTATCAGAGCTGAGGAAACTCATTTGTATCTTCTTTTCAACATTCAGTGATTCAAAATATCACCTGCTTTTTGAGTTCCCTCTCTGTTTGTTTTCTGCGAATAGCCCCTTGACCTCGCGTTCACAGATGTTACTGTTTTTCATAATTTAAGGCAAATATTAGGACATATTTCTGAAATACACGTTTTTGAACATTGAACCCAAGTATTTGCTTATCATGATTTGCACTTAAAATGCACACTTTTATTGCCCGAGAAAATAAAATTGATGACTGTGCACACTGAGTCAAAAATGATCTAAGAGTCTGTCCTGAATTCCTGTGATCGTTCCTGGCCTCTTTCATTTAATTCCTCAAACCATGGACTGTAACAAAAACCTCTAGAAAAACTTTAAATGAAGCTGAAACAGAACAAATTGAATAAATTACTTGCAATGGGTTATTTGCTCAGCTCTAATAGCTTCTGTGGTCTTCACGAAAAGTTTAAAAAAAAAAAAAAAAAAGAAAAGCAAAGCTTTCACAAGTGGATGTAATGGTTTCAAACCTGTCTGAGGGACATGATGAAGTGGAGAGAATTCCAGTCCTGCATAGCCCCGATTGTGCGCAACAGGCAGATAAAGGGAGAGCCAACTCACAGAACCCCTTCCAGGTAAGGCAGTGGATGGGCCAAGAAAAGCCTTTCAAAATCGCTTATGCCGCAAAGTGGCCAGAAATCTGTCATTGTTTGTCCTTCAAAGGCTGGAGTCAGGGAAGGGCTGGATTTTTTAGATTTCGTTCTCAGGGAGAGCAGGGTCCCCAGGAGCTGGAGCGGACCCTGGCGCTGGCAGAGGGGGGGCGAAGCTGGTCTTGAGTCAAGAGAACCGTTCTTCTCATCATCTAAAGTATTATCCCTCAGCTGCGAAGTCTGCTGGCAGCTATTTCATTAAAGCTGAGGTGTGCGTTGAGATTGGCAGAGTTAATTATGCTAACGAGCTGCCGAGCCTCACGCCGTGGCGCTCGCTGTGCTCCGTTTATCCCCTCTCGCCCGTGCCCGGTCAGTTCACAGTCAAAGACGCGCAAAGCCCAGCTCCTATTTCCTTATCATGAAACAGAGTGGTACTTAATCCCGATTCAGACGTGTGATTGACTCTCAACATTTTTAAAACAAAAAAAGCGCTTTTTTTTTTTTTTTTGTCCCCCCGATCTTCTTTCCCCTCCCCACCAGCTTCTAACTGGTGGTTGCCTGGCCTTTTTGGGGGTTCTGCTGGTGCGAGGGGCGTTAGCGAGCAGAGCGTGGGCGAAGGAGTCAGAGGTCCCTGCCGAGTGCCACGTGTCCCGTAATTATCGCTTAGACGAGCGCTTTAGAGGGAAGAGGTGGCTCTGAGGGTGTGGAATTGTGCTGGCTCAAAGCCGAAGTGTCAGCTTTTAGACATCTAGGTGCCTTTTCCGACCACGTAACGGAGGCGTTTCAGGCTCTGGGGTGTTGGAATGAGGTGCTCCCGGTTTCATTCTCCCTCTTACCCGACGGGAGGGGAACCAGCAAAGCGAGCGAGCCGTGGTAGAACGTGGTGTACCTGGGTACAGCAGCCTCCCCGTAGGAAACAAGACGCAAGGAGCGATCAGCTGCTCTCGGTGCTAGCTGGAGTTCCCAAACGCCTATCCAACGTGCGGCAGCACGTCAGTCCTCCGGTGTCGGAAGCACAATGGCAAATTCCGCAGCCAAGGAGGAAAAGTGTAATATTTTTGGCTAAGTTAAGAATGGTTTTGGCAGCTGCTGCCACCTGAATATTCAAAATATGAGGGGGGGGGGGGGGGGGGGATAAACCAAAGCCTAACCCATACCAAAAAATTTAGAAACAAATTGGTGAGTTCATTTTTCTTTTTTTAATTGCATGTTGCTGTCCTCATTCTGTTACATTATTGCAGTGTCACGTGGATTGAATATGTCTTTATTCATATTCTTTCTTTGTAATCAACACAATAGGTGTAGAATACAAACATTACTGGATTCCACGTTTGTGTGCACGTGTGCGTCATACAACCGCTGCGCTCAGATTTTGCTTTTTGCTACGTTGAAAACCCATGTCATTGATAGAAGCTTTACCCAAAATATTTATCTTCCATAACAACGCTGATAAATTCCTGCCTTTGCTTTTTAGATGTAACATCATAATGCATACATTTTTTTGAATATTTTATATACAATTTGTTATTTGTGTGTAATTTTTGTTACCGTGTAAGTGTTTTCATGGAAAAGACCGGGCCAGGTTACTGGTAAGAGCTCGCTGTCGCTCTGAGCGGGGCTCGTTCGCCCCAGGGGAGGAAAAGGCAGGAGGTGCTTTGCCCTCGCCAGAGGGTGCCCGAATCTCTACTGCTTAGAGCTGAAACGCTGCTTGTTTGCTTGCCTGGGGAGTTACAGCAACCCTTCAGTTCCTAAGTTAGGTATTTGAGCCAAATAGCCGCCTTTGTCGGAATCTCTCGATTTAGTGGGAAAAGGTTAATTAATTCAGGGACTCTGGTATTAAAGCCCCACAGCTAATTGTCATGCGGCAGAGCTGTGGAAGAGTTTTCTTACTGACAGCCATTAGAAAAGTTAGATTGTTTGTCATATTTTTAGCAAACAGACCGGTGGGGATTCGTAGGTGCCTCTCATACTAATTGGCAATGCCTCGCCTCGGGCAGATGGGGTTCTCATCCCAGATCCGTACGTGGGTGCTGTTCCTGCTCCTCACACCCCAGTCCCCGCCACTTTCGCCCCTTATTTTCTTCTGCTGGTTCTTAAACCCCAGTCTGACGTCCCCTCTTGTTCTCCTTTTCTTCTTCGCTTATCTAATTCTCTCTGGGGGCAGTAACACCGTGATAGCGTCACCTTTCCCAGAATAGCCTGAAATGGTAACTCTTCCCCAAAGAATCGCAGGTTTTGCGAAGGTAGCAAAAACCTTTCCAGTTTGCCAGTGTTACTGGTTTAAAGGCGGTAGTTGAAGGTGGGCAGTGCTGAGGACGGAGTCTTCCTGGGCACCAGCCCCTTCTCCTCGTCCTGCGGGAAGAGAGGACGGGAGTCGGTGGTCATCAGACACTGGCATTTCTTGGGGTGTTTTTTTAAATGTACTTACAATTTTTTTACACGCACAGTGATCAGAAGCAAAAGTCACATCGGGGAGCTGTCGGTTCACGAGTGCCTTTGCTCGGGCTGAAACTGTGAAGTGGGAACAGGAGAGGGACATTGAGAAGAAATCCCTAAAGACAAGATTGATCCTGGAGACAGAGCTGTTCTGGACAGATACTTCATTCTGGGAGGTTCCTTAGATCAGTTGAAACGTATTTTTTCAGGTGCATTTGCGGAAATCAAATGTGAACTGTGGCTGCAAACATTACCTGAGCCGTGGAGCTTGCAGGGGCTTCCAGGTGGTGCTTTAGGGGGGTGTTCCTGAAGGTACAGCAGCCCCCAAGGACTCTTGTTGAGGAGTATATTTATATTTTCTTGTGTTTGAATAGCAAAGGCTCTTCAGCGCTGTTCTGATGTACCTCGGGATTTTTTCTTGTTTCTACATAGAGAAAATGCTGTAACTTCCACCGGAGAAACCTCCGGCATTGTAAACTTTGTAAATGCTGAGACCTTGCCAAAATGTGTTATTTTAAGTGCAAGGCCCGTTTCTGTTCCCAGAGGGCTCTCTGGCAGCCAGACCCGGATGGCTGCCCCGTGCAGAGGTGGAGTTCAAAGCCAAAGCTCCTGCAGTGGGCCCGGGGAGGTGGGCAGGTCTGGGAAGCAGGGAAAGAGCGAGCTCTGGGCAGTGCGGTCCGTCCCCGGTGAGGTGACCGGTCACAGGTAGTGCCAGCTAGAGCCAGCGGTCTTCCAAACCCTTTCTTTCTTCTTTTTCCACTGAAAAGGCCTTGCGCAACATTTGTACTTCGCAGAACATCCTTTAAGTGAACTCATTTCTCCTGTGATTTTGCCGGTGGCAATAGGAGACTTGTCTGCACTCAGATCAGTTCACAAACATCTTGTCGTCTTACATCTACAGTATTAAAAACATAAAGTGTTTCTGAGGTGGGCATTTACAGTCTCCGCAGAGCACATTCCTATGGATATTACCACACTTGCCTTTTTTTTTTTTTAAGCTGAAGACAGTCCAAGCTAGTATTATAAATACTAAAAAAATATAATTTGTTCCAGAAAATCTTCTCTCAGGTTTAAATTAGTTATTGAGAGGAAAAATGCAAGATCAAATGTCAGGAGCACATTGTATTTATCTTCTTCTTCTTAAGTATTATTGTATTATCTTCTTATTATTGCCCATCCCTGGAGGTGTTCAAGGCCAGGTTGGACGGGGCTTGGAGCAACCTGGGCTGGTGGGAGGTGTCCCTGCCCAGGGCAGGGGGTGGCACTGGGTGGGCTTTAAGGTCCCTTCCAACCCAAACCATTCTGTGATTCTATGGCTGGTTAAACTTAGAGTTGGCTACAGTGAATACTGCCTAGATGCTGTACAGCAATATTGGAAACTGGTGTAAAAACCTTATTCCAAGCTGTATAAACAGCGATCTTGTTTGTTAGCGATGTTGCCCTTGTGAGTGTTGGACCCCTTTGAGCAGGACGGGGCGGTTGGAGGGCACGGGGCGAGGTGAGGTGGCTTTGGGGAGCTCCCAGCCTGGGGGGACCTGGCCTGAGCATCCCCGGCCACCGCAGGGCCGGGGACCCTCGGGAGCCACCCCGTCACGGCGTGGGGCTGGGGGCTCGGTGGGGTGCAGTGCACCTGGGGGTGCTGAGGTACCTTCGGGTCCTGCAGCTCCTCTCCTGGGAAGTCCACGGTGCAGGTACGGGAATGGGAATCCTGCTTGCCGCTAACAACTGCAGAAATGAGAAGCAGGCGTTATCTCCAAAATAAAATTAAAAGTGGGTTTGGATGATGATTGGGGTTTCTCATAACAGATTACTGTAGTTGCTAGTGTGACTCCACGTAGGCAAAATAGAGCTAATAGGCACAAAGCTCAGAAAAACCCTGTAGGAACCCTTGCTCTTTCTAATGTTACTGTTTTGGCGGTTTTAACGGTGAGAGCTCTGCAGATCTGTTTGTCTAACAGTAAATTTACATACCAGAGAATAGTCCTGCCTGCTGCATTTCAGTTATTTGAGAATCCGTTAATTACATTTTACAGCATGAAACCCAGCGCTTCCAATTCCAGTTAGCGAGCTATTAGGGAAACACGGTTTGTTTTTCGTAAACAGCTGCCGATGACATTTCCGATGAGTCCGGATCTGTGCGCGCAGTTCAGTTGCATCATTCAACAATTGCTGAAGGCTGAATCTGGGCAAAAATGGGAAATTTCGTACCGTTCAGGCAAAGAGTGTCTTCCTCCAGGGAAAGAGATGAAAGGGGAAGAAGGCGGGGAGGCGGAGGGTGAGGGTGTCTGTTGCAGACAGTGGAGTGGGGATGGTTTTATTGGTGTGAAACCAGTGGCACTCCTGCCCTCAGGCAGGTTCGTGAGGATGGGAGCGGCGTGAGGTGGGAGCTGAGGTTTCTTCATGCAGTGCTGGGCACGGGCCCATCAAAATGTTTGTGGATTGCCGGGAGTCCTGTGGGAACCTGTCGGGTCGTCAGGAGGGGAGGAAGCCGAGCGCTGACGCAGCTCTTGGTACTGGTGTAAGTAGTTTTGCGTACACTTACAGAGTTTCTAGGTAATCAGTAATAGAAATCTCCTTTAAATATAGTATTTTCGCATTGGCAATCATCTGGCACAAAAGCAGTTCAATTAAGGAAGGTTTCAGAGCCAGCTTTATGTTGTGCTCCCGGCTCTAGATGGTATTTAGCTTTCGTGGTGCCGGTCAGACGGAGGGTCGCGCCCCCCGCCGTCCCCATCTGCTGCCCTTCGTCCGTCCCGGGCCAGCGCTGGTGCGCGGGGCAGGAGCCCAGCAAGGCTGAGGGCAGCCAACGGCTTGGAAACCGGGGGAGGTTTAGCCCTGTCCAGGTGACAGGCAGGTAATTAACTCAGCTTCCAGTGCGGAGAGCAGAGGGAGAAAAATAGAAATGAAGCGTTGGTAAACGCAGGGTCCGGTGTTAGGTCATTGCTAAACAGTGGGGTTTTTTTCTGGGCGTGATGATAGTCAGCTCTGGCAGGAGAGGAAATAATTGCACAGCAGGGAAATTACCGGATTTGTGGAGGTGGAGAGCAAGTGAGGACTCCTTACAGCCAGGGCTGTGTCCAGTGCCGGCACGGGGACAGTCCCTGTGCAGCACACCCCGTCCTGCGGGTCTGAGCCTCCGCGCCCCGGCTGTGCAACACCCGCGCTGACCCGCGCTTAACGTACGCTCTGCGTGCATTAGCTAATTAGCGTTGCACATAGGCCATACAAAAGCTACTCAGGGAAGGTCTGAGAAGTGCTCAGGCGATTAGCAAGGTGGGGGTCGGTCTCTTCTCTCTTATGAAGAAAGGCTGAGGGACGTGGGGCTTTTTAGTCTGGAAAAAAGATGACTGAGGGGGAGATGTTCTCAATGCTTCTAAATACTGAAAAGGGGGTGTCAGGAGGACGGGACCAGGCTCTTCTCAGTGGTGCCCAGGGACAGGACAAGGGGTAACGGGCACAAACTTGACCATGGGAAGTTCCATCTCAACACGAGGAGGAACTTCTTTGCTGTGTGGGTGCCAGAGCCCTGGCACAGGCTGCCCAGAGAGGTGGGGGAGTCTCCGTCTCTGGAGACATCCCAAACCCACCTGGACGCGTTCCTGTGCCACCTGCTCTGGGTGACCCTGCTCTGGCAGGGGGTTGGACAGGATGATCTCCAGAGGGCCCTGCTGACCCCGGCTGCTCTGGGATTCTATGATCGTGCCGAGGTCTGCTGGTGGGGGGATGCATCTCCAGGGACCAGTTTGGGGTGAAACTCCCTTTATCTGGAGCCCCTCTGCTGTGGGGACAGGCTGAGAGAGCTGGGGGGGGTCAGCCTGGAGAAGAGAAGGCTCCAGGGAGACCTTCCAGCCCCTGCCAGGCCCTCAAGGGGCTCCAGGAAAGCTGGGGAGGGACTCTGGAGCAGGGAGGGGAGCCATGGGACGAGGGGGAAGGGTTTTACACTGACAGAGGGGAGATTGAGATGAGATGTGGGGAAGAAATTGTTTGCTGTGAGGGGGGTGAGCCCCTGGCCCAGGTTGCCCAGAGAAGCTGTGGCTGCCCCATCCCTGGAGGGGTTCAAGGCCAGGTTGGACGGGGCTTGGAGCGACCTGGGCTGGTGGGAGGTGTCCCTGCCCAGGGCAGGGGGTGGCACTGGGTGGTTTTGAAGGTCCTTTCCAGCCCAAACCACTCTATGATTCTGTGATCTGGGCACTGGAGTTTATGTCTGCGCACCGTTCACCTTGTAAGAGAGCCGGGGTTTGGTGGGAACGCATCGGGCCGGTAACTCCGAGCCATGGTCCTATTGACGGGGCTGAGCATTTTTCATCACGCATAGACTTTAAATGCTGAAAAAACACAGAGCAGATATTTCCGGGGAAACAGGACATCTTTACACAAAGAGAAGTTGCACTCTGACTGGATTTGCCTGTTGTAAGGATTTATAATCCTGTTAAGAGAGATTATGCCTGGTAATTTTATTCACATTTAGTCTCCCACTAAGGCAAAGCTGAGGCATTAAACTCTCTTTACTAAGCATTTCGGATTGGATTTGCACTGCTGTTCTGGATGCAGAAGGCCAAAATTCCATCCACTTTACCATTACAATGCTCCCGAAATAATGTATGGAAATTCTGCGGGCCGGCCGCGGTCCTGCGGCTCCCCCTCGGGCAGCGCTCTCGTGGCCGCGGGGAGCTCTGCCCGAGCGGCCAGCCCAGCCCTCTTCTCACTGCTCCTAGCTTGTATCTAAGTTGCTGTACATAGAATATATTTATAGTCAAAATGTCTGAGGTAGTGAAATGTACTGTAGTGTCACTGAATAACTTCCACAGTGTCTTTCAAAAGGTATTTTTTCTTTTCTTTTTCCTCTTTTTTTTTTTTTTTTCTTCTGTTTGTTTTCAACTAGGACCCCTACTATGGCTGGTGGCCTATTTTCTATTGACAGAAACTACTTTGAAGAGATAGGAACTTACGATGCAGGAATGGATATCTGGGGTGGCGAGAATCTTGAAATGTCTTTTAGGGTAATTGCCGTTTTCCTTCATTTTCTGTCAACAACCACAGTTGTGCTGTAACGGTCCCTGCGCCGCGGACGGGGCGCTTCTGCTTTAGCTGTCATGCAAGTCATGGCTTATTTAAATTCTCAAGATGTTTGGGGACGCCTCATTATAGTATTTTAGTCCTTTTTACTGCATGAAACGTTTTACTACTGTTTGGAAATTTTTCACTTTCACACTTTCAAAATAATATATATATATATATATATTAGTAATGCATTTCCTTATAAAGGAAACGAGGCTTTCCACAAGCTAGTGCAAATGCTAACTGACGTAAATAAGATATGAATTTGTACAGTGTAAAAAAGAAATATTCAAATATATGTTTTAACAGAAGTTTTTGAAAGTGTATGTCGTCATGAACTTGCAAGTTCTGGCTGGGATTTTTATTCTGTGTGAGAGCCGAGAGAGAAATGTCGCGTCCTGCAGAAAAGTGACTGTGTTTCTGCCGGGGATAGGTACGTTGCCCATGATGAGAATAAAATCTCTTTGAGCGAAATGCGTTTAGTAATTGTCTTTTAGACATAAAGGAAAATTGAAAAATTGAGTCTTTGATAAGTAATGGTTAGAAAGGGTGTTGAAAATCACTTTGAACATCTCTGATGTATCACAATTTATGCATTTTAAGTAAGCATGCAAAGTGAACGCTGGTGTACCTACCTAGTACCCGTAGCACAGCATGGGGGTAGCCTTCTTTCCTTTTTTTCTTCGTCTTTTGCCTTCAGCCTGGGCTGGTAGACTGTTTTCTATCGACAGAAACTACTTTGAAGATTTTTTTGTGAAGCAGGTATTTCTAGACAAGATCAACTGAGAATTTGAAAGCATTTTCAGGCCCTTTTCTATAAACTACAATTGTTCGCTTTCCAGTAAAACAGAAGGGTAGAGTTACTTCTTCTGAGCGTTGATGTTTTAAAACAGTGGATTTTAACATTTTTTTGGTGTATAGACCCCTAAAAATATTCCTTGGATGTATATAGGCCCCTATATAAGAGCTTATTTTTAACTGAAGTCTGTTAGTAGGCTTGTTTTTCACGTCTTTGGAAGGGATCCCTGGAGCAGAGAGCAGCCAGCGCTGCTGTAAAGCATCGAACGTGGGCCCCTCGTAGAGTAAACCCGCGTGTTACTGCTGTTCGTTTTTCACCGAGTATCAGTGTGTGTGATTTCTGGGGAGCAAAGTTCACCTCCTTCACTGGGATTTGAAGGCCAGAATTGCTGATGCACATTAAACCCTGCCGGAGGGAGCCTGGAAGCCTCTTGGGATTGCTGGCCTTTGTTATCGCTTATCAGAAGACCTTTCCCAGGACCAATTTTGGGTCATTTCTGTGGAAAGGTCCCATTCTCATTAGGGAAGAGTCTAAAATATTTAACTCTCCTTTTGGAAGAACACTGGGTTTGCATGATAAAAATGGTAATCCCTGAAAACCCAACTCTGATAACGGCAACTTTTGTCAAGAGTCCGTATCGGAGAATACATGGAAGTTGATTCTCCCTGGGCTCCTTTTGGCAGTGGCTATTCTTGTTAACAAAGATACAAATATTGATCATTTTTCCGTCAGACCTTGTAAGTGCAACAGAATAAAATAATTTATGATTCTGTGGCCTTTTTCAGCTCCCCGGCGTAACAGATTCATTTTGGCAGAAAGCATTTGATCTTCTGCTGAGCGCAGCACGTGAGCGTGCGTCCAGCTTCCAGCATACGCTAAAGAAACCCCTAACTAGGAGATTCATGCAGACTCTTGCTCGAGTAATGCTAATACATTTTGAAAGCCTCTCCTGAGAAGTTTAGCAATTTGCTGGTGGTTTTCTGTCTTCGTCTGGTGCGGTTCTGCTCTGGCTCCCAGCAGCTGCCGGGGAAACTCCTCGGGCCTCACCTGGGGAGGATTTGGGGTTTGTGGTCCCGTGTAGTGCAGGATGAGCTGGTACCTCTGCCTTTGGACGGTTTCTCTGTTCTGCTTCCTGGCCACTTCTAGAATTTATATTTTTTATATATATATATGTGTATATATATAAAATAATCCTTGGAGGGTTTGTTTTTCTTCTTTTTTTCTTCCCTAAATAATCATTCCTTCAGTCCCGTTTCAAATTGGACTTGAATTCTATTCAGTGCTCGTACGAGTAAGCCGGCGATGGGCTTGACTTGTGTAAGTGTTGTGAGAGTACTGTCATGAGATCTTCATTTCAGCTTTAAATTGAAAATCTCATTCCAAAATACATGGCAAGAGGAAGACCAACAGTAGCCATGCTCTCCACAGAAAGCCCTGGTGATAAGAGCAGGAACTTATTCTTATTTTGCTCATTATTCTTATTTTACTCCTTAAGGCTGAGGTGGGGGGAGCGAGGAGAGGATGCGCACGGGTTTTCTGATGAACTCTTTGGGCATCATTTTACAGAACATTATTTTATGTCTTTGGAAGATTTTCCCACTTAAACTTCAAGAAACGTTACCAGCCTGGAAAGCTGCACCAGCCTAACACGGGGCCATGGTGTCAAGAACAGAAATAAAAAGATGTGCTTCCAGCGCCGGGAGATCAGCGTGGAAATGGCAGGCAGCCGCGCCAGGCTATTTCGCGGTATTTAGAGCCTTCGTCTGTAAAGAAAACCAACCAAATAATCAAGTACATCAAGTACGGTCGGATCGATAAAATGCCAAGGCGTTTGCATTTAAAAACCCATCTGATGTAAAGCATCTGCAGAAAATTGGTAGCGAAGAGTGCCAAGGGGCTGGGGGGGTTCCTGCAGCAGCCGCGCTGCAAACCTGCAATTATCCGGCGGGTTTCTGGAATATCTCATCACAGTCAGGCAAACGCTGAGACTAAACCTTGTTTTGGAAAATTACTATAATAGGAGTCAGAGGGAGCTTTCTGGAGCTCTTGTTAGAATTTTATCATGAAATGGGAGGGGGTTAGTTTTGGTGTTGGTCCACTATTCAGAAAACAAACCCCGAAATCCCTGTTCTGTTAATCCCTGCATCCTCAAAAAATGTTCTAAAGTGCCTTCCCTGGCTGATGTCTGCGACCGTCCCATCTGCAGCCAGCGACGGCGGTGGCATTGTCCCTAGCGTGACCGTGACAAGGGTTCGCAGTGGTTTGGTCTCAGGGGGGCGGGTGGCCATGTCTCGGCTGGACGCGGTGCTGGTGTCCCCCAGCATCGCCGGGTCCCGCATGGCCCCGGGCAGCAGGGTCCGACAGCAGGCGGTGACCGTCCCTCTGTCCCTCCCATCAAACAGCCCGCGGTAGCGTGGCGAGGGCTGCGGCTCTGTGCAATTCCCTTCTTTCTGGGTAAATCGATACTTCTTCGTCTTCTAGCTGTGCCGCCGCTCATTGCCGAGCAGTCTTTAATGATGCCTTTTGGAGGATCTCTTTTAATAACGGCAGTTCGGGGAAAAAAAAACCCCCACAAATCCTGGCAGGAATCTCTTACAGCTGTAAGAGTATACTTTAGTAAGTGAAAACCTTATTTAATCTTAAATATTTACCGTATTTTTATCTATAGGATTCCTTAAACATTTTAGATTTTCTGTTAAATTCTCTTAAGTGTTTTTTCCCAATCAGAGAATGCCCTGAAAGCTTGGTAGTCAGAAAGGAGCTCATACGGCTTCAGAAAGGGTATTAAAAATAATCTGTCCATCAGGAAAAAAAAAAAGATTATTCTTTAGAATAATCCAAATAGGCCAAAGCAAGGCTAGAGAAAGCAAACGCCTGTTCTAACAGGAGTAAGATGCTGTTTTTTGGTTTTCTGGCAGCTGTTAGAAGTGCAGAGGAGGGTGTGCAGGTGTTCCCATGGGCTCTTCGCCCAAGGAACAGGCCATGGGACGAAAGGAAATGGCCTCAAGTTGCCCCAGGGGAGGTTTAGGATGGATATTAGGAAAAATTTCCTCACCCAAAGGGCTGTCAAGCGCTGGAAGAGGCTGCCCAGGGCAGTGGTGGAGTCGCCGTCCCTGGAGGTGTTTAAAAGCCGGGCAGACGTGGTGCTGAGGGACATGGGGTAGTGGGGGTTTGGGCAGTGCTGGGTTGATGGTTGGACTCCATGATCTGAAGGGTCCCTTCCAACCATAACGATTCTATGTGTATTTCCGAAGCAGTGTGATACACTAATACGTTCTTCTCCATCTCTGAAATTTCTGTTTTTATAGTTGTAGGAAGCGTTATAGTAAGGATATATAAGTGATATAGCAAGGATGTTTAATTCACTTGTAACTTGGTGTAGCGTCCCATCTATAGAAACACTCATACTATAGCAGGTGCCAATGGATCCCCATTGCGCAGACCCACACGGGGGGGCAGTCCCAAACCCCGTCCCCTGCCGTGTCCCATCCCTGGCGGCGGCTGCTGGACCAGGAGGAGCATCCCAATGGTGGCTGCGCTCCTGATGTAAGGGCTGAGGAGGCTGGGTGCTATGGGTGACGCTTTCCCACATCTGCGCAACGGGTTATTAACAGCAATTTTTCAGCCTGACGCGATGTGAGGTCTCAACTTTCAGCTGCAAAATTCTAGGTGTAAGCAGAGAGCGTTTAAGCAGACAGTTTTTAGCAGGTCATTTTACCAGCGAACAGCCAGGAAGGTTGGTTTGCCTTTTTTAATAGTGCTGAAAAGATGAAAGTCCTTCTCTTCGGACCAGAGCGCAGGTTCATCTGCATGCCTATGACAACTGTAGTACGTAGCGGATTGTACCGAGAGCAGCCAAAAATGTGTTTTAAGAAACGTACAGGAACACATATTTTAAAAAATTGGTAGCGTGGGAGGAATTTCTTGCCAGGAGAGTTGTCAGAGGGGGAGCCGCAGGACCAGCCTGGGGCGGGGGTGTGATGCTGGTCCTTCGGTAGAGACTGTGGGTTAAAGCACACCTGAAATTGCATGTGCTCCTTACTGTCCTGTCCAGGCTCTGCGTGGGTGGTGTGTGTTGCGGTCCTGCTCCTGCTCCCCTCCCTGGCAGCCGTCAGCTGGAAGTTCAGCCTGAGCTGGCTCGTTGTCACCGAGCCGCAAAACTCAAAATGTGAAACGCAAGAACGTTTTGATGTTGTCGTTGCTTGTCCCAACAGGGTACAGCCCTTAGCATACTAACGAAATTATATAAGGGGGTTTAGCCCTAATTAAATAAAAATCTACATTAAGTTGCTATGGTAACTTATGTCTGTGTGGAGGAGCTCTTCCTGCAAGCCTGCACCAGCATTCCTATTTAAAACACCCTGCGGTTCTTAAACTCTGTGTTTTATTACCAGGAGGTGGTGTAAATTCCAGGCTGCTTAGGAGGAGGGTGAAGCAAAGGGTGGGACGAGCCTAAGTAGGGACCTGGGCAGTGGGCGATACCTTTGTTGATGCCAAAAATGTCAGTGAGCCTCAGTGAAGGGGGAGTCCCAAGGAATCGCTCGAGGCTCCGTGACGCTGTAAGTGTCCGATGGGACTCTGTGCTTGCCCCTTTGCTCGCCCGCCTGCGTTCTGCCTCCGGTTCTGCACACCTGGACCTTCGGCCTCCTATGGTTTCTCCTCTAGTTCTTCTCAGAGCCCAGAAAGATGGGGGATTGCAAAGAGCGGTTAATACACAAGCTGATGTATATTTACATCACATATTTAATTCACATTTAATGAATTGTTGCTTCTGGGCAGAGAAAGTGCAGTATGACTAGGGGTCAGCACATTTCTGAAAAGAATGCATATTTTCAATTTTGGGATGACCCCAACTCTTTTTTTTAAGCAGCTGTAGCAGAAAGTCAAGTTATTCACAAAACTCCTCTTCCTCCTTCTTTGCCTTTTGTTCCCGCTATTCCAATGGGAAGAGCAAATCGCACTCCAAGAAAAGACAAGAAACAGTTAACCTGTTAATTTACTTCATTAAAGTCCAGGATTATACGATTTTTTTTTTGAATTTTTTTTTTTTATTCTTGAGCAGTCGTGTTGAAGGCACTGAACTTGCTCAGGGTGTAGATTTTGGCTCCAGTGGTGGAAAGGGACAGTTTGCATCTAGGAGGAGTTCATCAAATTCTTTTCTTTGTCTATATATTTTTTTTTTTTTTCCTGAGCTGATCGTGGTACTCCCCAGCACGTGAACCTCAGAACATACGTTTTGCGTCTGTGTTTCACTTGTGCGATGTCCAGAGCACCTGTGCTTGCTGCTTTCTGTTGCTGCCTGTGAGATTAACCAAGGTCTGCTCTGCCTTTGCTCGGGAGGGTCATGAACATTATTCTGCTTTGAAAAATAAATACGTATATATATATATATATATATATATATATATATATATATATATATATATGAAAAAGTAAAAGTTTCATCCTATTTCTTTAAACATTTTGAAATCCTGGAAAACTCAAATACAGAGATGACATCCCTGCCCGACGCTGAACCCGCTAGAGCATCACCCCTTTCTCGGGCGGTGGTTCGCGTGTGTCCGTGCTGCGAGGACGCGGACCCAGCTGAGCCCTTCACACACGCTTTCAGGCTGCAGTTCGAGTCCGTGCACCTCCATTGCTATCAAGAGTTGTGCCCCGGCTGTTTCCCTTAAATTTTTTGCTTGAAATTCCCTGTTGAATTGTGGCCCCAGGGAAACAAATCAGGAGATAGCTGCTACCCGGCCCGTCAGAGTCCCTCCTGCTGTGAACTCGCCGTGGTTTGTGTTTGTTGTAGCCGACGTTTTCCGTGTATTTTACTTCCAGATCTGGCAGTGCGGCGGCTCCCTTGAGATTGTCACCTGCTCGCATGTTGGCCACGTTTTCCGAAAGGCAACACCTTACACCTTCCCTGGGGGCACGGGACACGTCATCAACAAGAACAACAGGAGGCTGGCAGAGGTCTGGATGGATGAGTTTAAGGACTTCTTCTACATAATATCCCCAGGTAGGAAATTGTTTGCTGATCGTATTACGATGTGTAAAGCTGTCCGAAAAAAGGGAAGTGTAAATGTAAGGTACATACCGGTAAGTGTAGACACGTGTGCTTGTATGTGTACTAAAAGTTGAAACATAACAGCAAAAGTGCTTTCAAAATTCAAGAGAATGTCCTTCCCGTGCATCGCAACTTTCTATATTCTGTTCCCACAGGAAAAAATTAAGTTAAGGCTCCTCCTTTCCAGAAGATCATAGGGGTTTTTTTCAGAACGTGGTTCCCATCATGTTAGTTAGTAGGAAAGCTCATTGACCCCTTTTGTCTAAGAAGTGCAGAATTTGGCCAGATTTTCCTTATGAGCCCTGAAGGCCCCTTCAGAAGCGCCAGTGGGGGGGCAGCGGAGGTGCTTGGGGTCACTGCAGGGACTATTGGAGCCCCTCGGAGCACAGGACTCAGTGCCATGAAGCGTCCTCACCACATCCTTCTGTCCCACCACGGCCAAGTACCAGTCCTCAGGAGAAACATTCTCTTTCAATCGTACAGATTTCTCTTCCTCTTTATTGGCGATTTTCATTTATATTTCAGTACAGCGCCCACGGCCCATACCAGTTACGTACAGCGTGATCACATATATCACACACAATCATGTGAGACAAAAACCAGATTCCTGTTTGGTCTTAGAGCAGTTGTTAAGGGTTACATTGGGGGTACATGTTTTGATGAAATAACCTAACGTTGTTACGTTAAAGCTGAGGATGTTTTTATCTAAAGATAATTATGGCCTCCCTATGAGTGAGCTTAATGGAGCACAAAGCCCCCATGTCCCACCCGATTTTTTTTATCTAATTTGATTTGGCTGAGATAAATGAAAAAAAATCAGGTTAATATACTTTATAGTGTTGTTTTTCTTTTAAAGATTTGTATATACAATGGAAAACTATTCTGGGTGGGTTTTTTACTGCGAACAGTTTTACCGATACCTCAAAATTATGCAGTTAATAAAAACTAAATTGCTTGAGTTCAAAAGCTGGGATATACAATGTGTCAAGTATGAAAGCCAGTTATTTTTCATAGTATTTATAAATTACTGCTTTAAATGCCTGTGGTAGAGAGTAGCCATAGACTATGTAAGCTATTGTCACTGTTCTGGTGCGTGCTCTGGGGTAACCTGCCCATTCTTCCATCTTTAAACTTTCTTCCAATTTAAATTCTGTAGCAACAGAATCCGTTTAAATTTTCGCTATCACCAAGAAGTAAACCCTGGACCATATTATTACCCGTATGAGTTTGGCGTTCCATCTCCGGCACAGTTTACCGTTATCGTGCCTCAGCTCATCGCGGCTGCAGACCCGCTTGTTCCCCGGAGCTCTGCTGGTGCTTTGACTTTTCCAGGGGATCGGGACGTCTCGGTCAATCGCCAGGTGCCAATGTGTAATCGCAAGCCGTGAAGTCACAGTGCTATTGGTTTCTGCATGGGCTGTCGCACGTGTCCTGTGGCTGTACAGTACGTGCTCATAAAATAGTCTGAGTCTGTCCTGCAAAAACACTTATCAAGCCCAAAAATTTGAAGCACCATTTCAAAAAAAGTCTGAAGTGCCCTGTTAATGGTGTAGAAAAGATATTTATATATCTATACCTTATACATACACTAGATATAGGTGTATATAAATGTGTGTGTAACCAAAAGATGCAAGCATGAAACAAATCTTTAAAAAAATGTCAACAGAGTGGTGGTCCCCACCAGTGAGAGGTTTGGGTTGGCACTGAGTGTTTTTGGGAAGCGTTGGTAGGGCTCTGCCTCCAGCCCGGAGGAAGGGCCATTGCGCGGTAAGAGAGAGGCGCGGGCAGGTTTCCTCTGTCCTTTTGAAATACCTTCTCAGGGGCAGCGTCTCGCGGTGCTCTGGCAGCAGGGACAGAGGAGAACCTCTAAGGAGAAAGGTCTGGTCTCCTCAAGAAAAACTTCTCTCCAGGGAACAGCCATGAGGAGAGGTTTCTTGGTCTGGTAGGAGGGATGAAACCATGGAAGAAGACTAAGTGTTCTGACTTCAGGACTGGTAACAAGAGCCAAACTAGCCACCGAGGGGAACCACCATTGCTCTCCAGACTGCCTTTCGTAGCGGGGCAGAGCGCCTGGATTCCTGGAGGGCAGAGCAAGGTCTCCAGAAGCCATCGGTATGTTCAGATCCTGTTTGTCCTCTGCTGTCGGTGCTTGTTCTGAGTCACGGCGAGGATGAGCTGCTGCCTTCGTCTGGAGGAACAGGTCCGCTGTTAAAGCAGCCTGGGTGCTGCCCATCCGGACGTCCCCTGCCACCGCGCCTGGGAGTGGATTTCGCCTGCACTGGATTTAACAAAATGCAGAGGATAAACATACCATGAGTGAAAAACAACCACGTTGACCCGGTCCTCTTCAGTATGGGAATGGAGGGTTGTGTGAGAGAGGCAGGGCTGTGTCCCTTTGTAACTGGTAATTACATCTACCCAATTACAGCTGGAGGAATAGAGCGCGTGACAGAAAACGTGGCTGACTGTTTCTAACAGGATTAGTTTCTGTTCTCCTGCAAGAGGAAGGGGAAAAATTGGAAAAAATAACTACAATGCTGATAACTGAACGTCTACTCTGATGTAAAAGTGAATTCAAAACCCAGGTAAGAGGCAGTCAACTTCAAACCCTAAATACATCACGTGGGATCAGCCATTCTTTAATTCAGCTCGCCCTTATTAACTTTTTTTTTTTTTCTTGTGTGCAGTCTCATAATGCCGGGTTCCCGTTGCATTTTTGTTGAACGAAATGCATTTCTAATAGTTTACTCTGAAAGCGTACATTTTCTTAGGAGGGTGAGGGGAGCCCTGCCAGCGGACGCGTGCCACAGGGCGCGTGGGGCGAGTCCTTCGCGCTCTCTGTGCTTCTAGATTCTGCCTTGACAGCAAGTTCGCCTAGGCTGATTAGGAGTTAGAGCATTTAGGTGAGCTCAAGCTCTAAAAATATCATCCTAAGGGCTATTTAAAATACAATACGTTTTAAATGAGATATTAGCAAAATGCATTTGAAGGTGACTAGAATAGCGATGTACGTGGTAGAATAATTTAAAAATTCCCATTTTAAAGAGAGTGCCACATAAAATTGTTGCTGTGTACTTTTCTAAAATGTGTTAATGTTTCAGTTAAACAACACTTCCAAATTGGGCATGTTTTAATTTTCAAATTCCTGAATGTAACACTCCACATCCTGGATCAGAACTTTTTTTTTCCCCTCTCTCTCTCTCTCTCTCTGCTGTTACTTTTCTTTTTGTTTTGGCATCTTCTAAGCAAGGGGCCCTGTGGTTACAGCAGGACTCCCTACTATTTTTTTTTTTAATCCTTTTTTCCACAAAATTTCTTCTGAGTTGTTGGAGTGAGGAATTTAGCGCCGAGCAAAGGGTTAAGTTCGGATGTAGAAATTAAAAAGGCCATGGGAAAATATATCTAATTTAAGCCTACCTTTGACCAGAGTGACTATTTCTCCAGCGCATCTGGAAAACCTGGAGCAATCCCCCTCACTACGGACTGTCGCTGCTCTGCTCCTAAACCAATTTGACATGTCACACCTCCGATGGCAGTGGATTGATTTGGAACCACGCAGTTAAAAGAAAATGAAACTCAGAGAAGTGGCAGTAAGAAGTTTCCATCTGTCGGAGCGCACGCGGTGCGGGGTGCCCTGTAAATTGAGCGATGCCGTCGTACCTCTGCTGATCTGAGTATTTTAAATCTGAGATTTAGTTTTGCGAGTGGGTAATGAGGAGCGTGTTGGATGATATAAACTGGGACCTGGATGCTTTCTGCTGCTGGTCCCAGCCTGGAGCTGTCTGTGGGATGCTGCTGTCATGGGGCGTTACTTGGTGTTGGCTGTCTTCTGCCAAGGGCAGGGATGGGTGGGTGGGTGGATGGATGGATGGATGGATGGATGGATGGATGGATGGGTGGGTGGGTGGATGGGTTCTCTCTGGGTTTGGAGGAGTGGTGAATACTGACATGTCTTTTTCTGACCTGGCCAGTATCCCACAGTTCAGCTGGGTAGAAAATGCCCAATATGGGCGTTTAGAAACACGCAGTTGCTTTTGATGGTAGAAGCCATTGTGAAGCTCTGTCTAGAGGAGCACCTGCCATGGAAGAGGTCAAATGAATGTGTGTTTTGAAGTTTCCTCATTAGCACTTGTATCTTGGATGGGAATTACAGATTATTTCCCGTTACATTAGAGAGGAGTTTCTGAAATCACTTTGAACAGTCAGCTTTGCGGCTGCCTTTACATTTCCTAGGTTTCAGCAAGCAGCGGGGGAGGATTTTGTCAGCAGCATTTTTTAACTTGGATGTCCAATATTAGACTTTCTAGCCTGCATTTCATCAGCCGGTTTCCGAGGTGAGAAGACATCCCTTCTCCCATTGAAAAGACCAGTTCTTGCCCTAGGCCATTTAAATTTAGGCTCCTAAGCACAGCTATAAATGCAAGACTATCTCTAACGAACCATTTTTTCAGCAGGCTGACATCCAGTGGGACACCATGCATTGCAAATACCGCTTTCCACAGGAAAAGCCGCTGGCGGAGGCAGAGTCTTCCTCCTTCAGCCTGGGGAGGAGATTTCTCTATCAGTTCCCCTATCGGAATTTCCCCAGGGCTGGCACAGGGCTGGGGTCCTTTTTTGCCCTTTCTTTTATACCAGCAGGATGCCGAGGCGGCTCTCAAAACGCAGTCTCCATTGGAAGAGATGGGAAGATAATAAGACAGGAATGAAACCCACCCTGCAGTATTTTGGCTGTAGGTGCAGGACTGTATGGGGGGACGTTCCCTCTGCACCCCCAGGGTGTCCGGGCTGGGGCGTGCATTTAGCCACTGATGATAAAAATAAGAACTCGGTTAGAAGAAGCAAAAGGGGCTTATGTGCCAGGTTTAATGCGTGTGAATTCTGCTCCCTGGGGAGGGGAGGAGGCAGCTGCGTTTTCGACCCGTTTGAGTTGCTGTGTGCATTCCTGGTGGATTATGGCGCAGTGTTGGGGTTACACCGCGCGCCCCCCTCCTTGAGGAGCCCTTGTGCGATCGTTGAGGAGACCCTCCTAAAGCCATGAGTTACCAGGTCTCCCCTTCTCATTAGTCCCCGCTGAGCCAGGCGGGGAGATCATCCCGTCTGCTGAACTGTGCTGCGCCTGGGCGAGCTCTCCCTCCCCGCGGCCACCGCTCCCTCCCCTGGCCCACCTGCGGGACACCCCTCTCTCACCCCCACTGCTGTGCTCCTTGCTGGCGGCCACCCCCGTGGGACAGGCGGCCCACCTTGAGGCCCCTTCGCCCAGCGACGGCGCACGGCCCCGGGGAGCTTTTGGCACCCAAGAGGGTGGGGGTGTCGTGGTGGCTCAGCTTCAGCTCGTCTTCACCCCCCCGCTGTGGGCAGGGGCCCAAGTCAGTAATTTCTAGGTCATTTGCTTGCAATTGTTAGTTTTAGGGACAACTGCGGAGCCGATGCAGGATAAAATGATTCATTTTTCGTTAAGACAAATTTAAAGAGACCGTTTTCTTTTTATTAGAGAAGTTAGAATGAAATCCCAGTGCACTTTCTGTATTTATTGTTAAGTTATTACTGGTCTTTCTGTGAACAAAACTGCTATTTGCTTCTGAAACGAGCACAAATCAGCAGAAATTTAGCGCTTCTAAATGTACCCTCTCTTCTTGACACAGTTACACGTTTGCGTATTTGCACAAGATTGTGATACAAAAGTCAAATAGAAAACCCGTGGACAAAATTTTATTGAAATAGAAGGGGGAAATCAGATCAGCAATAGTGATGTGGGCAGGACAAATCTGTCTAATTCTAAACCTAATGTCTGTTGCTGTTTCAGTCACTGGAAAGAATTTCAGTACAGGTCTCCTTTATGCTTTCTGATCTTTTTTGAAGTTATTTATGAATGTGCTGGATCAATTGATGGTCAAAATGTGATGATGATGTTCCCCAGGATTAAGAAGCAAATGGAGGAGAAAGGTATTAGGGGTTTTAGAAAATAAAATTAGTAACATTTTAACTTCAAAAATCATCTCAATAAAAATACATAGGAAATAGTAATTTTTTTTTTCTTTAAATAGGTCATTTCTAAATGTCACAAATTGGTCCCAATATTATTAAACTGGTTTTATAGCCTTTTGTCCGGCATGCGTTTCTCTTAATTTATTAATGTGAAAAATACAGATCTCTAGATAATTGTGTTAGAGAACAAAGCAAGTTGCGTTTCAGTGATTAGGTCTCTGAGCTATTATCGACCAGCGCACACTCATTTACCCGCTGCTCCGCTGGGACCTGATTAATTTGATTGCTTAGATGATGTCCTAGAAGAAGGAGGAACCAAATGGTTGTTCACAGTGGCGTCGTGTTAAATATATCTCGGCGTAATTAGGGTGCACACTTGCACATTATTGCAAGTCTTGATCAGTTGAGCTGGGAATTGTTTTCTTGAGGCCCTCGGCTTGTGAAAATATAACTCCACCGAAGAAGAGCCCATCTGACATTTTTTGTGGTCTTAGACATAGTTAAAATTGCTGCCTTCCCTTGTCTTTGTAGAAACTGCATATGGGTAAGAATAAAATCTTGAAAAAAGTAGCAAAATGTAATTGTAGCGAGGAACACTTAATGCCTTTTTGGTTTAGTGTGGGTATTTTACTTGACAAGGAGCTTTGACTTTTCCTTGGCAGGAGCCTAAGGAGGAGTCTGCAGCGTGATTACAGCCTGGAGCTCTAAGAGCCAAATAATTCAGGAGAGTTTAAAAAAAAAAAATCTCAGAAGTGCTGGATACACTTCAAATGGGATTAAAGGAAATCTCTTTCTTAGAAAAGAGAAGAAATAGCTGAATTTGCTCTAAAAACAGAGGAGCTGCTGCGTGTTGCCCACGTTACAGTTGGCGTCAGTGGCGCTCCGAAGCCCGTCTCGTTTCTGACGCGGTTAGAGCGGCGCCGGGTACCTGAGCTGCTGGAGGAGACTTTCCTCCTAAAGCAGTACAAATCCTCGCAGTTTTCTCACTGCAAAAAGTGTCCTTCCCTGGCTCCCGGGGAATGCAAAGTACCCAACCGGGACATGGCCACCTTCATCCCGGCGAGGCAAAACGTGCCGGATGCAGCGCCGAGGGCGGCGTGTTCACCTGCTTTCAGCGATTCTCCCTCCTCCCCTCCACGGCGGCCTTTTATCTCACAAAAAAAAAAAAAACCAAACCCTAATGGCTTAATAACAACTCATCTCTGTTAGTATATTTAGCAGTCGGCTTTCTGTGGTTTTCACCGTTATCCATTAAACTCTCAGTGTAATGGATACAGATCAGCAGTGCCGGATCACGCACCAGGTAACTCTTCGCTATTTTTGCCAACATCTTTCTCTCTCCCATGCAAAACCACAGGGTTTATTTGATTGTTTCCAGCACAACTAAGCACCCGGAGGTATCCCCAGGCGGATTCACGTGTATGTTGTACCACCCCAGCCTGTTCCAGTCAGCCAGCACCCTGTTCCGAGTGGCCTTATTCCCTCCTTTCTCAACTCGTTCCAGCCTCTCTCCTTCCACGCAGCCCGTATATTCCTAAATGCAGGCAGTTATGTCAATTTGTGCATTAAAATACTATATCTAATCACGGAATGGCAATAATTGCGTGCTCAGAATCGGCCGGCGTTTGCAGAGTCAGCTGGAGAAGGTAATGCACAGAACGGTTCAGTTTCTCTGCACGCTCAGTGCGCTGCTAAACCACTTCATCTTCTTAACAATCAGGTGGTGTGCGATTCCCGTGTCCTGCCTAGCCTATTAAAGTAAGGCTAAAATGCAAAGTTACGTTATTTTTCAAGCACTTTATTTGAAGCATTATTGAGAAGTTAAACGTAGTCCTTCATAGCTTTAATTTGGGATTACTAGACAAGTGCTTGTGTTTTACTTCGTCTTGCTCAGCAGATGACGTGCAATCCCCCTTGCAAGTGTAATTATATAATGAGGTTGATAATGACTGTGTCAATTTAGGAAGTAAGAGCTCTTGATAAACATTTCCACTCTTCCCTTACCTATTTAGCATTTTAGGGCTAGAGCACTGCCAGAGCTGCAAGTGCACTGATTCCGAAATGAGCTCATTTGACTGTGGATGTTACGATCCCACAGTGAAACGCGCGTGGGAAGACGTGACTTGCGTTGCTAGTCCTTGCTCATTGAGCTTCTCGGATTGAAAACCACCCCAAGCCCCCCAAAAATACTGAATAAAAGCATTTGTGCTGCAAGATACTTATCTTTATAGCGTTATTTACTGTTCCTTAACTTCTCAAGTACAAGTTACATGTGTCTCAAGGCTACTGCCTTGAGAGTTAATGTTTGACTTAGTTTTTGGGGTCGTCTGTCTCTAATTAATTCAAAGGTACTTATGGGGGGAGGGTGTGTGAGATTTTGGGTTTTCCTGCCTTGCGGTTGTGACAAAGGGCTTGACTGTAACGTTAATGCTGCCCCAGCCTAAAGCTGCTCTTAAAGGGGAGCTTAAACCCTCCCCCCCGAGGTGTGGTCCCGTTTTTGGGGGTATCCTTGGGTTTTGAAGGGAGAAAGGTGCCGTTTGTAGATCAGCAAACAGAGGAGCGCTCCCGTGTGATTAACATACAGGAATGCAGACAGACCCAATTCGTGGTTTTATCTTTGGTGTCATTTGCAGCACTGATACTTGCAAAGAGCGTTTTATTAAATTTGTAATAAAGTGGAGCGTAAAGCGGGGCTTGGCGGATCGTTGCCGGCTCGTTGCCAGCCCGCCCGGCTGCTTCAGCGTATTTTTTCTTAAAGGTGTCCCTTGTGGGGCA
Organism: Fratercula arctica; assembly: GCA_947846985.1. Classification (NCBI taxonomy): domain Eukaryota; kingdom Metazoa; phylum Chordata; class Aves; order Charadriiformes; family Alcidae; genus Fratercula; species Fratercula arctica. Next base: position 1,455,028 of record CANTUZ010000008.1, on the reverse strand, counting down.
GGTGACAGATCGCTAATGACTTAACGGAGCTTTTCAACCAATAGGGAAGAGTAGAAATGAAATCTTTATTACTTTACATGTAATACAAATGGAATAGGAAAAACAATACACTCGTGGATAACGTGCCCAGTAGTGAAATACCAGGTGATATAAAACATATATTTGAACGCACTGGGGAGAGAGGCTGAATTCGTATTTTATCCCTAAAATTTCTGAGTTGGGAAACAATCCTGTTTTATAGGGTTGCCGGGACGTTAAAAGTGAGACTCATCTGACATATCTGCAAAATAGAGATTGGTGGTGACCCACTTGTCTGGTCTTAATGTTGAACGTCAATAGAAAACGATTGTTTAAATTAGAAAACGGCGTGAACGTAATGGTACTTTATGAAGGTGTTTGAGTAATTTTTCCGGGTATAAAAATGATTTTTTTAACAAATACACTCTTTAAAAAAATTAGCTCTAGCCTTGCTCTAGTGCCAGTAGCGCAGTTTTGACTCCTGTCACTCTCACACGTCAGTAAAAGACAGAGAATTTCCCAGGAACACTTCATTTTCCATATATTTTTTATTCAAAGAAGAGCTGTAATGTAGCAGGGTTTTATGGCTTCCACAGGAAAAACGTTTTCACTGTCAGAATTCTTCTAGTACCTCAGTAGTTTTACTACTTAATTTTTCCTCTTTGGTGCTGGGTGTTTAAAGCAAAAGCCAGGGGTTTCTTTTAAACTCTGCCTTCTCTTAAAAGGCTTCCTGAGATGTGGACTGCAAAACATCTTAATGCAGGGTTAATTTTATCCATAATAATGTTCCCATTGATTTCTATTTCGGTAAAATGGATATTTTTTTTCTTTAGTGTCTGGGCAGAATTGCCAACACAGGAGCTCATTGGCCTCACTAAGCCTCTGTCTTTCTCTCTAAAATACGCGTGTGTTAGTGACGTACATTACAGGTATGTTCATAGGGCAAAACAACATTTAAAGTCTTAATCTTTTGCCATAGAATAAGCTTTAAAATTGCAACACACCGTCAAGCGATGCTTTATTTGCAGAGATATTGACAGTATTGACTCATTTTCTGGAGCGATAAGAATTTTTTTGTGTTAGAAATTCTAAAGCATATTTTCTCTGAGTATATTCAACTGACGTTTTCCCATGAAAAGCTCAGAATCTTCATTCCGTACCGTATTTTGTATTAGGAAGCCACTATATTTATCTCAAATCACTCATGAATTGATGCAGGAAGAGGGAGGAGGGTGGGTGGTGGGTTGGTTTGGGGTTTTTTTTTTTTTCCCGACTTAGCGCATTTTTGGTTTGTTTTATTTTTTTAATGAGTTATTTGTGGGTTTTGGCAATACAAATAAGACATGCCAAGGAATTAATGTTTCGGCTAATTAGAAAATGCCTGTGTTACCGATTAACATGTCTGCTTTTGATACGGATACTGGATTTTAGAAGCGTAGAGCATTCCGTGTGTGGTTTTGCTGGACGTGTGTTGTTTTCCCCGGCTCCTGAGGCGGTGGGAAGCCTGCGCAGCGCTGCCGGCGCGCTGGGATGCTGCGAGCCCCTGCTTCCCATTGCAGGAGCTTCCCTCTGTCTCCGTGCAGGAAAAGGCAGCAGAAGGTGCTGGAGAAAAGCATCCTCCCAGGCACCTCTCGAACCACATAAATCCAACAACGAGGATTTTTCCCAAATTATTAGCAAGTGTTGCGGTTGCTTCTCTGTGGCGTGTCCCGCACAGCCATCCCGGTGCCGCAGACTCAGTTTTAATTTAGCACTTCGCCGTCTTTCATCCTGGGAGGCACAATGTAATTTTGAATGCTGCTTTGGCAGTAGAAAAAGCAAAAATCAGACAAAACCATCTCCATCTCTGGAGGTTCCCAGTGGCCTCTCAGTTGGTTCTTGGCTTCCTCATGTAAAGTGGTTTCCTCAGATAACGAGCTGGGTACCGGGATAATCTGAGCTGGGTTCCTCGGATAATGAGCGAGGTGATGCAGGTTCCCAAAGCCGAGCTGCAGAGGGCTGCGTGTTGACCGGCCTCTCCGGTGGGGTTTTTCTTGGTGTCTCATTCAGCAGAAAGGGTACCTGTAGCCAGCTTTGAGACTGCGTCTTTGTGGGCCAGTTGGCAGGACGTGCCCATCAGGAGAAAAATGCAGGTGTAATGCGGTGCTGCAGCCGTTTACTACGTTCTGCTTGGAGCGCATCTGCTGCTCTGTTATAACAATCTGCTGCTTGCTTGAGATATTTTTAATCCTTTCTTTTGCACGCTACGCTTTCTGTAGCTTCTTGTGATGTTTCCTTTTTTTTTTTTTTTTTTTGCCCCCAAGGACATTTTACTTACGTTAAGTGTAAAGCAGACGTATTAGTCATTAATTATTTTTATATTTCCTCTGAGTCCCATCGATTATTTAGCAAGTAGTGACAGTAAATAGGTATTGATGCATAATAGCTTGGTTTTAAATTAAGCAGAAGGGACTGCAGAGGTCGACTGGAGATCCACACGGATGAGGTCCTTGCTTGAAGGCGAAGCGGGGAGTGCGTGCAGCCAGGGCTACGCGCCGCGGGAGGGAATGCTGCTGAAATGAGCCAGCCCTGTTCCCGCAAGGTGAGGAATATCTGTAATAAAGGAGCTTTGGGAAGAGAGAAGCTGCCAGGGTTGTAGCGGGGAGCGTTATCACCGTGCTGGGGGGCACGTGGCCACGGTCTCCACATCTCTCGTGGCATCCCAAGAGCCGAAGAGCCTTAAGAGAAACCTTCCCCGGTGAGGTGAGCATGGCCAACCCACCGAGGAGTCCCCACCTCCGCGGCTAAGTTGAATTAAAATGTAAAACTAGAATTTGATTTTGCTGGAGTTTGTTTAATTAGAGAAAACTCAAGCATGCAGTTGAGTCAGATTGAGTGGAAAAAGGTTTATTGCTTTTTTTCTATTCCAGCAACTGCGGGGCTGAGCCAAATGCGGAAACAGAAATCCCAGTAAGAATTGTAAAGCAAAATAAAAGCAAGGTGTTCGGTGAATCCACAGGGTGTTTTCATAGAGAGGGAGTGTTTCTGATTTGGTTTGTAATGTGAATAGCGAAGTGTGGGTGCGGTGGGGGAAGGCAGCGTTGTGCCATCTCAGGCTGTAACGGCGTTAATGTCCTTTTTCCTCACGCTCAGCTTCAGCAGATCCCCACAGTACAAAGCACTCCGAAACACAGATATTGCTTTTCTCTGAACACTTCCAGTGCCTCCCCGTGAGGAAGATTAGCTTAATTATAGATAAGGGTTGAGTAGCACAAATAATAGTAGTAGTGTGCGTCTCCTCCTCCGGAAGAGGCAGCAATCACAGACCCCCACTCCCCCTTGCCTGTAAAAGCTTGACTGGAAAACATAATTTTTTTTTTTTTTTTTTTTTTTTTAAATAAAGTCTCTTTTCTGAAAGCAAAGATGTTTTCAGCTCCGTCCTGTGTAGCGCACATCGCGCAGGAAGACCTTGGTCTCCCACCATTGGCACGTAGAACTGACAGGACGCAGCAAAGCCGGCATCACCGTCTGTCCGTGCTCTCCCCACCGCTGCCCTTCGGGCCGTCGTGGCCAATGTAGACACGACGCAGCGGAACAGCCGTAAGATGCTAGTCGGTGGAAGCCCAGGGGTTAGGCGCCCTGTATAACTTAGTATAAGTTAAATTAGTGGCTGCATGAGCGGTACTTAGAGAAAAATTGCCATTTGAAAAAGTAAAATATTAAATAACAACTGTAATACTGAGCTTTTGGTACTTTACTTCCCTGAAACAGAGTCAAATGAAACTCTGCGATCCATCTCCTTGGTTGCAGAACAGCTGATAAATTACCTCTGTTGCGTGGGGAAAAAAAATAATAAACGTTTTAGTCCTTTAAGAATTTTATGAAACCTGCCCAAATGCCTTACTGGACGTACCGTAGCCCAGAAGATGTTCTGAGAGTTGCAGAGCAGAGGAAGGCTCCTGTCCATCTCTGTCCTTTCCAGCCCGTGTGCCCTGAGCCCAGCTTGTTCCTGGATTTAACCTGGATTTGAGTTGTCTTCACTGTTCCGCCATCCCCTAAGTTATTATGATTTAGGTTCTTCGTGTGGGTTACGGTTGAAGGTTTCATGCGAATAATTCTGTTTACTGAAGGTTAAAATTTCATCCTTTCCTAATGCCTGAGTAAGCGCCGCTTAATTTCTTGGCTCCAACCAAGAACATTTGGTTTCTGAGGAGTTTTTGCTGCTCCGGAGCTGGTGAAGCACCAGTCGCCCCCGGCCGTTCTCATCAGGCTGAAGTGCGTCCCAGGAGCACCTGCCTCCGTCTTAGCCTGTGACAGTCATTTGTAGTATCCTGCGTTTTAGTTAATTAGCTAGAATTACATCATATCCGAGAATTACATCGTGATACACAAGCCTAATTGGTCAAAGATCTAACCAGTACATATCTGGAAATACGGGTAAGAGTGGTTATCCAAAATAAGGTAAGTGTTTGTTAAAAGTGAGGAATAGTTTTACTGTTGTTGTCTACTGAATGTCGTTAAAGATTGGGATCGCCGTGTGCTTGGGGGCGTGATTTCCTGGCAGAATACGCTGATGTCCTTGGAGCTTCACCTCTCCGATGATTGCAAAATAAGATCTCATAAATAATGGAAAGCAGAAGAGGATGGAAGCGCAGCATGGGTTTCCGATAGAAATCTGGGAGCGGCTTTCAGACTGTTTCAGCTGAGTGCTGGCAGTTACTAATGCTTTGCCTGACGCTGTTTCTTTGGATGATAGCTCGCATCTAAAATCAGATTAAATTCAGCTATGGAGAATATTTGACGTGCTTTTTGGTTTTTTTGGTTATCTTTCTTAATAACTCAAGTTGGCCAAGCACCTTAGTACTGGCCTTTGTGTTTCTGTGTGCGACGCGCAGTCCCTTCCCGAGCTGTCCCTCGCCGGAGTGCGTTGGGATTGAAAAGGGTGTTGCAGGTGACGGGTTCAATAGTGTTTTAAACTCTGAAACAGTGTTTTACACTCCTGAGGGAGGGAGAAAAGTGGTTCCTCAGGATGGAGGACGTGTCCTTTCTGGTGAGATCTCCCAAGGGATGGTCTGGATTTCGTCAGTAAAATAGCCGTGCCTCATCCGAGTTATTTCTCAGAGTGCTGGGAAACACCAGCTTTGGAAAAAACACTTTGTAAAAAAAGTGAATGGGTTTCTTCAATATTTTGGAATATGAAGAAATCACGGAGTTCAGTGGTCCTGCCTTTCCGGATTGATAAATTGTCTCTGAAAAGGAAAAAAATGTAATTTCGCAAGCATTTCAATTTGCTAAATTAATTATTTAAGGCTTGTAAAGATCTATGGTGCAGCAGCTGCACATGCGTTCGCGTGATTCCAGCAAAGGGGTATTGATGAAAAGGAAATCGTGACAACGGGAGAAGGAGCTGTGATTTATGCGGTGCAGCTTTACAGGAACTGTGCTTTGATCATCTATTCTCTTAACAATTCCAGGTGTGGTTAAGGTGGATTATGGCGATGTGTCCGTCAGAAAAGCACTGAGAGAAAATCTGAAGTGCAAACCCTTCTCCTGGTACTTGGAGAACGTCTATCCCGACTCCCAGATTCCCCGGCGCTATTACTCACTTGGCGAGGTAGGAACCAGTTACTAAATTAACCATCAACTGAAACGATGAGCGCGCCGTGCAAACGGAGGCAGCGCTGAGGAGATGACGTGGGTTTGACGAGAGGAACAGAGTGGTTGTGTGCCTTCTCTGTGTCTTACTTAGCCCTTATCTTGAGCAGGTTCTGTTTTCTCTAAGTCTTTCCCAGGGGGGCATTGCTATTCTGAACGTGCATCTTCACCATTAAAAATTTATCTTCTCAATTGAGTGGCATATGGGACAAGTGAGGTTTGTGACTGATATTTTGAAGTAATTAATTAATATGCAGTAGTTGAAGGAAACTTCCCATCATCACTTAGCACTTGCACGTAGAGTAGAAAAAGCTTTTTTTTTTTTTTTTTTCTTACTTCTTTCCAAGAAACATGTTTGTTCCTCGGTGCTGTGTTTTCCAGCAAAACTGCCTGGAGCTGAGTCTTGCAGACATCCCCAATAATCTGATGATTCCGGTACCACCAAGAACTGAAGTCTCTTTAAAATTCAGATAATTCACTGTTAAAAATATTCTATTGAGTTGTACCTCGGCTGACTTTTAAAAGCTCTTGAATGGGTTGGTTTAAAGATAGCTACAGGTGGAACAGCAATCGAACAAGCAAATGGCTTTTTTACATCCAGGAAAGTAATTTACTATTGAAACTTGCAATTGTAGTGAAAAATAAAAGCTGCAGTAGGGTTTCCAGTTTAACTGTGACAAAATAAAGTGAAACATGGTTTTACAGCAAGGAAAGAACTCATCTAACAAGTGTCAAATAATAAGGTTTTGTACGATATTGTCAGACTGGAAAATAAAAGTGTGAGAAAGTAATAAAATAGTTATTAAAACACCTTATTTTTACCAAAATGGCCTTGTTCCTATGGCAACAGCAATTCAGGCAGGATCTATGAATTAAAACTCATACTTGGCTATTGCAGGTGCTGGCTGCCTGTTGAGCAGTAAAGTGGATTTTTAGACCTAAAGCTCAGGTACCATCAGCAGCAGTAATGGACAATTTTTAAAACCTCAGAAGTGTATTTCTCGGTCATTTTCCCCTCTTTCAGCAGGCGTTTAGTCTCAGGTAGGACGAACCACCCAACTCGCAGGTGCCGCCGGGATCGTTAGTCCCCGGATGGTCCGTGGTGCTCCCAGCTGCTCTGTGAGATGTGCTGGGTGGTGGGGTGGCCCGGTCAGGAGGTGACCCTGCTTCTCCCAGGGAAAAGGATGCTCCGCAGCCCTCCGGTGGGAGCCGGGGGTTTGCTGCCTGCTAGGAACCGGTTTTGGTAATAAATCTGAGAAAATTATTCTCTGGTACAGTGCAATCTAAATGTAATGAGCGTTCAACATTGCGCCTCAAATTGCACTGTGCAAGTGCATATTTTGTTCTTTGAAGTATAAACAGTGATGAAAAGAGTGAATAATTTTGACAGATTTTGGGATAAGCATCCTTAATTTACTTGTGACCTCCTGCAAAATGCTGCAGGCGTGACTTGAAATCAGGCAATGTTCATGCATGGTTCACTTGCACTGCCCAGCACGTTAGAAGTAGTAATCAGTATTGTATTTGGCTGTTGCACAACTGATTTATCCTAGAATCATGGAATGGTTTGGGTTGGAAAGGACCTTCAAAACCACCCAGTGCCACCCCCTGCCCTGGGCAGGGACACCTCCCACCAGCCCAGGTTGCTCCAAGCCCCGTCCAACCTGGCCTTGAACCCCTCCAGGGATGGGGCAGCCACAGCTTCTCTGGGCAACCTGGGCCAGGGGCTCACCACCCTCAGCGTAAAAAATATTCTTCCTTATATGTAGCCTAAATATTCCTTCTTTTAGTTGAAAACCGTTACCACCTTTGGTGGTCTGCAGAGTGGCACATGGTGGAGAGGTGGAGAAGGAGGGGTTGTCCATGAACTGGCTCGTCCCCTGCAGCTGCATGTGATGCTCCGGTTGGCCAGAAAGCCACGTCCTGCTGTAGCCACGTAAAGCTGTTGGCTTTCACTGGGCTCTAAAGAAGGGCCATTTGTTATAAAAGCACTGGGAAGTGGTGGAAGCCAGCGGTCTGTGACCAGCTGGAGGCCTGAACCCCCCGGTAGAGACCAGGCTGGGGAGCGCCCGCAGCCCTTCTGCTGACGTCGGCTGCTCTTGGAGGATGAAGCGATTAAGAGCATGAGGATCCGCGAGATGACTTACCAGCAAAGGGGGTGCGACTTCTTTCTGTGTGATTAGCAGCGTGAGAGCAGATTAAGAAGCGAGCACGTGAGTGATGCTGAGCCACTCTTCCCCAGCGTCGTTAATCAGATTGCACGAGCCCATGTTAATTGTGTTGCTGCGTTGGGCTGGGCCTGGTGGCGTTGGTTTGCTCTTGGCTGCCGAGCCTGTCGGGGCGGCCGGGGAATTTCCGACAGCTGGGAGTTGTATGAAGTGCCACTGCAGTATTTCAGAACACAGCGTTCCCAACAGTTCTGCCAAAGGGATGAGGGACCTGGAGGCACGTTTTTGCTTTGCTCACTTCAGTAAGAAAATCACTGCACCCGGGGCTGCATCCCCCGCAGCGTGGGCGGCAGGGCGAGGGGGGGATTCTGTCCCTCTGCTCCGCTCTGTGAGACCCCCCTGCAGCGCTGCCTCCAGCTCTGGGGCACCAACAGCAGAAGGACACGGAGCTGTTGGAGCGGGGCCAGAGGAGGCCCCGGAGCTGCTGGGAGGGCTGGAGCCCCTCTGCTGTGGGGACAGGCTGAGAGAGCTGGGGGGGGGTTCAGCCTGGAGAAGAGAAGGCTCCTGGGGGGACCTTCCAGCCCCTGCCAGGCCCTCAAGGGGCTCCAGGAAAGCTGGGGAGGGACTCTGGAGCAGGGAGGGGAGCCATGGGATGAGGGGGAAGGGTTTTACACTGACAGAGGGGAGATTGAGATGAGATGTGGGGAAGAAATTGTTTGCTGTGAGGGGGGTGAGCCCCTGGCCCAGGTTGCCCCGAGAAGCTGTGGCTGCCCCATCCCTGGAGGGGTTCAAGGCCAGGTTGGACGGGGCTTGGAGCAACCTGGGCTGGTGGGAGGTGTCCCTGCCCAGGGCAGGGGGTGGCACTGGGGGGCTTGAAGGTCCCTTCCCACCCAAACCATTCCATGATTCTGTGCATGCTGCTGGGGGGGAGCTGTGTTTGTGCTACTCTGCTAGCAGATGTACAAGGACGATTAAGAAAAAAGGTATTACATGCCCATGGTGCTTCATATGAAGCTGAAGTTGGTTGATTGCTTTTAGACTCAGCCATTTTCCTGGGTAAATGTGCATTCTAAAACTATGTTTTGGGGAGGGATGCTGTGGTACTTGTGGTACTGCTGCTCCTTACTGCTTGGTAGTCTGTTGTTGCCATTGCACGAGCCGAGCATCGCTGGAAGGATCTCACCTATCTAAGGATGTCCTATCGCAGACGTCGTGCTCCTAAATCTGCCTTTTTCCTGGCTGCATTGCTCAGGAATTACGTAGAAATGGTTTGTTTAAGCAGAGATGTTCACTGAGTGTGTTTGTTCTTCTCTGAGGATGGATAGGGTCTAAGGGGCAAGTTTTATTTAAAAACTTTTAAAAAGCATGTGATTAGTCATGAAGCTGTCCAGCAGCCTCTGCTCTGAGGGAGCCAGACGTCGGACACTGCTCAGGCTCCGCTTTTCTCTCCTGGAGTAGAGTCAGCCCTGCTGGAAGGAAATAAAAGTGCATGTCTTTGGCAAGCCGTTAGTTTGGCATTGTTCAGAAGTACAGGCACAGTATATTTGTTAAACAAAACAAGGCAGGGCACTGAATGAGGTTTTCCTTGAATGCCGTTCATACTTACACGTTATATGTAATTTAAAATCTCATTATTCTCTTTGTAATTATTTTTGCTTTCTTTTGGGAGCATTGACATATTTACAAATAGCAAATTAAAATATATTCATATAGTTGAATGCACAGATAATGTACTTTCTCATACAGCGATGCCATTTTTTCTGCAGAGATATGACATTTACAGGCGGTTTTTTCCAAGGAATATTTCATCTCTCTCTCTCTTCAGATCAGGAACGTTGAAACCAACCAGTGTTTAGACAACATGGGCCGCAAGGAGAATGAAAAAGTGGGCATTTTCAACTGCCATGGCATGGGAGGAAATCAGGTAAAATAAAAAAAATAATAAAAAAAAAAAAAGAAAAAAGAAAAAAAATATTATTTATGTAACCACAGGCACAACAGCTATGAGGGAGAGCTGATTAGAATTCCCCCAGAGCAGCGGGAGCTGCGGCATCACCTCTTGGCATCTCTTCCCGGCAGCGGAGCGCGGGACTCGTCTGGTACCCACGGCACGGCCGGGGGCTGCGTCCCGGGGGGCTGCGTCCCGGGCGGCTGTGTCCTGGGGGGCTGTGTCCCAGGGCCCTCCAACTGTGTCCTGGTGGGAACGGGAGCCCCTCAGCCGTCCTCAGCTCATGCGGCTCACGTGTAGACCTGTCGGTTCACTGTAAAAAACAGAATCACAGCAATTAGCAAACATATCAATGAAAGTTCCGGAACGCTGGAGGTGTTGAGCGCAGGAGCTTTAGGAGTGCTCAGAAAGCGATTTCCTCCAGTAATAGCTGCAAATTTTAAGAATGCATTATTACATATCCGTAGGTCCATTGAAGTATCCGAATGAATATATCGCATATATTCCCGCTGACTAGAGTGCAGAGAAACACATTTAAAGTTTCAGATGATAACATTAGAAAATCTGATCGTGAATTTTAATTTGGTTTTTTTTTGACGTTGGGGGAAAAATCTTTTTTAAAATGAAAGGGGTAAGAGTCTACGTGACTCGTGGCTGAATTCATCTGTTTCTAAAACGTGTATATGAAATATAAACATGCAGAATATTCACGCAGGTTGAAGTTTTTTCATTCGTGGAAATTCAAATAGTGAGTGGGAATGGGCAGATGCTCCTGCAGAGTCTCCGGTTTCCCCATCAGTGACCTGGAAATTCGTCAGAACTTGCTGACGTGTCTCGCTGTTATTTGCACTTTTCTGAACCTTTAGCCTCGTTTCTCTACTTTTTGGTTTGCTTTACCTTTGGAAAAACCCTTCTCCTCTTCTTCCCCTTAATTCTGATGGCTTTCTCAAATGCTGGTCCCTTCGCAGGTTCTGTTGCACCCCAGGCTGCTCTTGCCTTCGCCCATTCCAGTTAAAATCCCTGGAGATCCCTCGGGAGCACCTTAAGTTAGTGCTGGCACCTCACCCTAGGGGAAGGTCTTTTGACCATATACCTACTGGGTAATGCTTGAGGGTGGCTTTGTCTAGTGCCGCACCTGCTAAAGAAGGTGGGAAGATGCAGGATCTTAGAAGAAATTCCCGTGTTTCGTTCAGAGGTGAGGTTGTCCATCGTATTTATCCCAAACTTCACTATCTTTCTAAGTTTGACTTAGAAGATGGAAGTGTTAGCGTTTTGATAAGACTGCATATGATCAAGGTCGAAGGTTCTCTTTACACCTTGGGTGTTTGGCGTGTTTCCCCTTCTTTCTGTACGTGGTGGGAAGACCCTTCACTTTGTTGAACGAGGAGAATCCTAGGCAGCTGTCACGTCTCCAAACCCTTGGTTCCTCTGAAGAACCAGGTGTGAGGTTGGGAGGACTGTAAGGCTCAAAGATGAAGATAGGGTTGTGGAGGTCAAGGTCAGGACAAGAGGCAATGGGCACAAACTTGAATATAGGAAGTTCCATCTCAACATGAGGAGGAGCTTTGAGGGTGGCAGAGCCCTGGCACAGGCTGCCCAGAGAGGTGGTGGAGTCTCCATCTCTGGAGACATTCCAACCCCGCCTGGACGCGTTCCTGTGCCCCCTGCTCTGGGTGACCCTGCTCTGGCAGGGGGTTGGACAGGATGATCTCCAGAGGTCCCTGCTGACCGTGGCCGCTCTGGGATTCTGGGATTCTGTGAAGGTGTATATGGACCATATAGCCTAAAGAAGAGCTAATAACTAATTAATATAACGGCTTTATACCTCTCACATCAACCAGAAACCACAGATGAATCCGTTGTGAGCACCAGCAGGATGGGGAGGCTCCGCAAAGAGCAATGTCTGTCGCCTGGTGGAAGTTTTGCTGGGAATGCCTGACCTACGCGCAGAGCGTTACTCATCCTTTAGTGCTCGTACACAGCTCCCATTAAAAGTTATCTTCATTAATTTCTGTTCTAATGAGGAATCGGAACTGAGCTAAGATGTGTAAATGCTGGGGTGGGGGTGGGGGGTGGTTACAGCGATAGCTGAGGAGCAAACGACTGCGGAATGAAAATGAAGCAGGAATAATACCTGGCTCATTAGAGCCGGGCAAGATGCATGGGCGTGATCCAGCTGGAGGCAGAGATGGATATCTCATGGCTGTTGAGGTGTTTTAAAGGACTTAAGGATAACAAAATTCTAAAAATATGAGTTCCTTTTTAAAATTAAGAAAAATTAAACATGTTAACTAAGGCCTTTTATTTGAGAATTGTTTCCAGAGTGTAAAACCAGGGAGGATGTGCTGTTGCGTTGGTATGGGTGTTGCAGATTATCCTAGCTCAGTTCAGACCTGGTGGCTATTGATGCTCCTTGAAAGAAATAATACAAATCTCCTAACGCAGTTAAATGCGATCTTAGAACTGTTTTCTTTGCTTTATATGTAAAAAAAAATTAAAAGGCAAAGCCTGTCCCCCAGTCAGCTATGGTGGGGATATGGCTTTAGTGGCTGGAATATGAGGTTTGTGCCTGTATCTCCCGGGGCAGGGACGGTGCGTTCCCGTACTGCAGTGGTGATGTTCGGCGGGAGGGAGGTACCCGGGGCTGGCTCCTGGGTAAAGCGAGCACCGACCACCTGTGAAACGGGCAAAAAAAACCATTATCCCGCTTTCCAGGCTCAGGGGATGACCCATCAACCTCACGCCTTTCCCCCCCCCCCCCACCCCACACCTGACTTCTGGCGTTGGGGTATTTTGGAGGAAATGTCTTCCTTTGGATGGCCTGGCAGAGGGGAGACAGTCGGCTGTTGTTCCTGCCTACAGCCGGCCCGTTACCATGGGAATGTCATCTCTGTCTGCGGTTATTGGGAGCGTCGGGCCCTCTGTGACAATAATCAAATCGCAGGATCCTGCCCAGGCAGGAGGGGTGTATTATTAAAAAGCCCCCGCTTGGGAGTTCTGCGGGTCCGCGGTGCAGGAGTGGGGCAGAAGGGCTGCGGGGCTGGGGGGGTCGGCAGCCGCTCTCCTCCGCTGCTGAAGAGCAAACGAAACAACAAACACGTTGCCATTTCTTATTAATTTCCCCCCCGGCCCCCCCTGTTTTAACACCTTTTCTCCTGTCTGGAGCTTCAGTTGTGCTGGGTGTAGCGGTGAGCCTGCTTTTTGTCAGAAGGAAAATCACCTGGCAAGCGGCAAGCGCCGTATCCCTGTGGTCGGGCGGTCGCGGAGCCCCGAGGAGGGTCCTGTGGTGCTCCCCGGGCCCCTCCTGCGCGGGTGATCCGTGCCATCAGGTGCTGCCATCTGCTTCTCAGGTTGGTCTCACCGTGCCCTGGGAAGTCACAGAATCATAGAATTGCCCGGGTTGGGAGGGACCTTTCAGATCATCGAGTCCAACCATCGACCCAACGCTGACAAACACCACCACTAACCCGTATCGCTAAGCACCACGTCTGGAGTGGTCCGAGCGTGTTGGTGGCAGCTCCGTTGTCAAAGCGCGCTCCCCGCTTTCCCTGAGCAAGGAGCTGGGTGATGTGAAGCTTGAGACTAGCGAAAGGGGCTGCTTTTTGCTTCTGAGATGGTTCCTCTAGATGAATATCGTGGTGGTTTTTCCGTACTGATGAGAATCCCTGGAGGGGTTCAAGGCCAGGTTGGACGGGGCTTGGAGCAACCTGGGCTGGTGGGAGGTGTCCCTGCCCAGGGCAGGGGGTGGCACTGGGTGGTTTTGAAGGTCCCTTCCAACCCAAACCATTTAGTGGTTCTATGAATCTCAGAGCACGGTGGAAGCAATAGTGTGGCCGTGCCCAGCATCCCACGCCGGCAGCCCCGCAGCTCCTGCTCGTGGTCCCAGCGGGGGCTCCGAGCCCTGGCAGAGGTGATGGGCTGGGCGATTTTTCACAATTTTACAGCCGGGACCGATTCCCCAAGCCCGGGGGGCTGAGCTGGCAAGTGGAAGAAACTTGCTTCATGCAAAGCCTCTGCCCGGGGGGCTCAGGGCTCCCGTCCTCGCTGCCGGGGCTGGCGGCTTGGTGGTGTTCTCTGCGTGGGAGAAGGTTTTTGGAAAGGACGTTGTCGTTCCCGCAGGACGGGTAGTGTTTTTCCAGGAAACTCATTTGGAATGAACGTGGAATTGCATCAGCCAGGAGTTTGCTCGACGTGAACTTACCTGGGGCCGCTGTTGCAGGGCGAGATCAGAACGAACATAATGTTTTATATCTTTAAGTAGATGTGGTTGGGAACATGGCTCCCTTCTGGCAATGTTTTGTACAGAAAGTTCAGACTCGGTGCACACTGACAGTTCAAACTAAAACCCCAACGCACACAATAAGGGTGTTTTAGGGCTGTTTTTTCCCCAGTTAGCTCTAAATAATGGGTCTTTCGGAAATGGTTCTGTTTCAGAGAGTTTCCATTTTTTTCCCATTCCCACGAAATATGTATATTTCCAAAATGCCTTTCAAAGGCAAAGACATGAGCACTTTCTGTGAAGTGTCATGTAGAAAAATAATTTATAATCTCTCGCTCCGTAAGAATTTATCGGTATGCTATGACAATTTGCTTCCCACTGGGAATGGATAGAAACGCGTGAGCTGGCTGACTCGTGAGAGGTTTCTGCCATGGAAAACCTCTAATTTCAGTGGTTATGAAGAGCACTTTTCCCTGTGTCGATGGCGCTGCCAGGCCAGCGGAGAGGGATGCGTGCCATGGATGCCCTCGGGATGCCCACTCGCGGTGGACGCCGGCAGAGCCACAGGACTCATATTTTCCAGTTTCACGTTAGCTGATTTAGCAACTACAGCTATTCGGGAAGTCATCTAAAAGCATTTCAGGCACCAGATTGAACAGAATAAACCCTTTAGTTTGGTGACAGACGTTCAGTCATGCGACTGGTGGGAGTTATGCAGGAAAAGAGGGACTGGGCAGTGCCTGTACTGCTGATCTCAAACCCAGTAATCCCCAGTCTCTCCTTAGAGAGCTCGCTGGGTGAGGAAACAGCACCCATTACAGACTTTCAGTGCTTTGGTTTTATTAATTGGTGTGTCTTATTTCATAAATAATTACCGGAAAGTAACTTAGCCCTTCTTTGCTCACCTTCCACAATCTCCTGCTTTCCCTGACTTTGGCTTTCTGTGTAGCTTTTCATCTTGCAAACAGACCCATTCTGTATGGAACTAGTTGTTGCTTATATTTTGTTAGTCCGTTTTGCTGATATATGATTTCCCTTGCGGACTTCACGTCATTCTTATGGATTGAGGTGATAAGCCTTTGGGGCAGGAGCTGTGTAATGCTCCGGATTTGCTCGGGATGCAGCACAGCGAGCCCTCGGTGATCTTCAGCACTGTGGTAGTCACTGTGATTAATAGGGAACGAAGGAGCCGCGCCTGCATCTTAAATAACGGTATCTCTTATTTAGCACAGTCTGAATGGGAATAATGCCGCTGCCTTAGAGTCCGTGGGAAAACAGAATTGTTGCTTCTTCAAATTGGCCGAAACGGTCACCGGTGGAGGGGGGAAGGTGAGCATCAGACGTGTAACATTGCACGGATGTCACTGGGAGATAAAACGCAGAATGCGAGCGTCCGCTGTACCTGCTAAGAAGTGGGAATTTGGCGCGGCATAACGAACGCTGGGGGATGCTGGCAGCAGTGACGACTTTCTGTTGCAGGGGTGTAGGTAGCCATCCTGTACGAAGCGACAGCCGTCGGAAAAAAAACCCAACCAAACAAACCACCAACCTAAACCGAAACACACACATAAAAAAAAAAAAACCACAATCCTTCCACCCCTGTGGAGCCAAAAATCAGATTTTTTTCTCAGTTTCGGTGCACAATGCTGAATGCCCCGGAAAGCCCTGTGGAATGACAGTGGTCTAGAAAAGGAGAACGGGTTCCGTGGCAGAGGACAGAGGTTTGGACTCGGGGAGGTGTGCTCGCCCTCGGCACGCAGCGGTGGCGCCAGCGTGGTTCCCAGCGTCTTCGGAACGCGGTGAACCCGAGTTCCTTAGTGACCCTTGGAAACCTGGCTAAACTGAAGCGTTCCCTGAAGATCCCCTCTGCTGTCACCATACCTGTGCCCGGCAGAGGCTGCCAACCAGTTCTTTTCTATTTTATTGTATTTGTATTACGTCAACCATTTAGTATGGCTCCAACTATTGACTTCCATCGACGATAGCTGGTGGTAATTACAGTGTTTCCCTGGATTACAGTGAATCACTCAGAATTACAGTGTTTCTCTCCTTGGGGCGGAGCGCCAGGATAAATGAATTCTTGCCACTGGTGGTTAGAGGTTGAGGCACGGGCAGAACAAGTTTTACATGAACTTTCGGAAACGCGAAAGCCAGCTCTGCCTTGGCGGTGTCTGTACTGGGGGCTGGGGGGTGGGATGACTTGCTTTCTTGGTATTAAAGATCTTGGTATAAGCTCTTTTTTAGGAATAAATCTGATCCCTACTTCCCTGCAGAGTGGCTGCAGGGAAACCCGTGAGCTATTCAGGGGCTCCGAGCTGGGCGCGTCTTCAGGTCACCCGATAAACTGAAGGTTGACCCTTGGTTAGAGTTAATACCCTCCTCGGGGAACGCACTGTCCTGGTGGGATGGTTTGGGTTTAGTTTAAATACCTTCCTTCAGGGTGAAAAGAAACCGTTAGAGCAGCAAAAAGTAAAACCTGTTCTGTAAATCATCTGGAATTAACCCGGGGCTGGATCTGGCTGATCCCGGCGGCTCTGGCTGAAGGGCTGGGTCTCTGAAGGGCTGGTGCCACAGGAGTTGCGCTTCTGTAACGAAGTCAGCCTAATGAGCATCCAGTCCCCAGCAGCGGCTGGATCCTACCGCAGCTCCTGGGGAGGTGAAGAAAGCATCCATGCCTTCCCTTTCACATTATTAGACTGAAAATTGGATTATTCTATTGTTTTCTTTTCCTAAAGAGCTGTTCTTTGTGTAGTGGAGTGTTGGAACTGGGTATTTTTTCCTCCAAAGCCTTAGTGTAGTTCTCCGATACCTGACAGAGGACGGACGTGCCTGTTGAACACCGATCTTCCAAAGAGTCCCCTTTGATTGAAGCACTGAGACCGCCTGCCCGCGGTGTGAGGGGCCATTTCGATGTGGCTGTTCGGGATTTGTTCAGGGGCTAAAATGCCCCAGTAATGGGCTGCCTGGATAGAGGCGAGGTTTCAGTGAAGAGGCAAAATCTCCAAGTCCTTGCCCCCAAAGGTGACTTCACTGACCATTTAACTGGGAGAGTCCTAGATCTTTTTTGGGTGGGAGGGGAGTCAGCTTCCATTCACCTCTTTTGCCCAAGGTGACTTTGAACATTTCACGTGTAAAGAGTTTCAGGAGGAGAGGAAGACTGCTTTCCTCGCAGCTTTTATTAGAATATTTTAAATCAATTACGAAAGGTCAGTTCAAAATTTACCTTTGGGAGTTCCGTAGATAATTAAAGCGGTTGTCAGAATAAATTAGATTTTTCTGTACTTAGTTATATCCAGTTGATAACTGTCTGTATCGCGTGGCGGACTTCTTCCTTCATTACACAGGTGCATCCTCAAGATTTGGTTCCCCGTAATGAAGTATGAAATAAGGGTTTATGAACAATATTCTCAGTATTAGATTTCTTACGAGTTGACAAAACACCCTGGCTAACTGCTTTCCAAAGGAAAGGACAATGAAATAATGGGAAATGAGGATTCTGGCCATGGGCTGTTACAGCCCATATATCACACGCATATATAGATATAAAAACTGCTACAGATTTGTCTTGACCACTGGACTCATTGCCAGTTAATGATGCTGCTTGGCATTTTGTTGGTGAACAGACTGATTAGTTTCTCAGACTTTTATCAGCAGGAATGCTTTGTTAGTTCCTTCTAACGCGAAAGAAGTAATGCAGTTACCGGTGAGGAGTGTCTCAGCTCAGTCTGGCCGATGTCTCAGACCCAAGCGTCGGCTTTAACGGACCTTTGGCTTTCTAGGGCTTAATTCCGCCTCTAAACTTGCTCTATGGAAATGTATTAATAAGGGATATTAACAAAAAATAAATAGAAAATACATTAACTCCTATAAAAACCTGCTGCTGCGCAAAGGCAATGCCTCCGCCTCTATCAGGACTGCAGGCGTTATGAAAGACAAGGTGGTGGTGGAAAATACACGGCTCCTTTTTGTTTTGATCAGCTCCACAAAAAGCAGAAGAGAGGGAAGGTATTTCTGTGTCTGTATAGAAACGCGCTGCATCGGTCGCGAGGATATTTTGTATTTTGTCATTCTGGAGACTTTATTACAATTGTAGAATCACCAAATGGTTTGTGTTGGAAGGGATCTTAAAGATATTCTCTTTCCAAGTCCCCTGCCCTGGGCAGGGACACCTCCCACCAGCCCAGGTTGCTCCAAGCCCCGTCCAACCTGGCCTTGAACCCCTCCAGGGATGGGGCAATAATAAGAAGATAATACAATAATACATAGTAAGAAGAATCACAGAATGATTTGGATGGGAAGGGACCTTCAAGACCACCCCGTGCCACCCCCTGCCCTGGGCAGGGACACCTCCCACCAGCCCAGGTTGCTCCAAGCCCCGTCCAACCTGACCTTGAACCCCTCCAGGGATGGGGCAGCCACAGCTTCTCTGGGCAACCTGGGCCAGGGGCTCAGCACCCTCAAGAGAAAAGACTGGGCCACGTCCACCTCCCCAGAGCATGGGCGCTTCGGCCGCAGCAGCCCGGACCCCAGCTGGGGAGGCCCTTCTTGCGCCTCGCGCTGGCGTGTGTGTGTGTGGCGTGAAATAGACGCTGGAATTTTAGCTACAAAATGCAACATGTTCCTCGCCCTCTATTTTTATATGACATTAATATAATTACGTCCATAATTAATATGGATGGTGGCAAAATGCTAGCCTGATAATTTTACATCGTCTTAATTAGCATTCATTTTTCTTTCTTAAGACAGCGTGTTTTTAAACCCGTCTTCTCTAATTGTTAATTCAGACATCACTTCTTCTTTCAAAAGATATAGTGGAGTGGTGTTTTGCAGTTACCAAAGATGAGAGGAAAAAGAAATATGCAAATGGAAATACATTTTAAAATATAAGTATTTGCTTTCTATAAAACGCAGAAGCAAACGTCTCTCTGAGGCGAGAAGAAAATGCCTGATGCAAATACTGTAAAAAACCAACACAAACAAGTTGCAAATTATGGTTAGAAGCTGCTTCAGGATAAATGGTAATGGATAAATCTCTTAATAATGAGTGTAGTAACAGCTGAAATATCTGTGCAGTGTGTTGGTGTGAGTGGTTCTTGAGCCCAAACTGCTACTTCGAGCGCGAGATGCTTCCTGCTACAAACGCTATCCGTGATTTTCAGGTTATGAGATTATTTGGCCACGTTTCTTGTTCCAGATAGAGCGTGACAGCGAGCAGAGAAGCCCAATATTCTACCAGAAAGTAAGATTTTTGGTTAAAGGTGTTTAAAGGAAAACCAAAGTCCCCCCCCGCCAAAGGTTTTGTTGTTGGGTGTTAATTACGGCAGCTCGGTAGCTGAGCGTTATTCTAGTGTCTGGTTTGACTAAAGGCTGTTGCAGCCCACGCCTTCACTGCCTCAGCTCTGTGGTACCTTCCTCTCCCCGTCCCAGCCTTAGGCTGGTTTTAGAGCGAGGACGGTGTTCAGGGCGCTGGGCAGTCTGAGTGCCGAGCAGCGCACTTGGTGTGCGCGGCACCAGGGACAAGCGGGGCGCCTGTCACTTACAAATGAAGTCAGCACGTCTGGGGAGAGGTGTGCTTCCCTCCCAACGAGTCGCTGTATATTCATACAGCTACTGACAGATATCACAGCTTAATGTTACACCGCCAATAGTCTTTTAGATCTGTTTTAGGTTGTTTATTAATTTCTCCCAGTTTTTCTTTCTTCTTGACTTCCGTGCTTATTATTCCAAAACTAATTTCAAAGCAATGTACCGGAAGGGGATTTTCGGAGGTCTGGATGAATGATGGAAGAAGGCTGGTTTTGTTGTTACGCTGTTTTATTTTGAGAAGAATTTTCAGATGTTGGTATAAATGAGAAGGTCGTAAACAGTCGAATAATTTTTTTTCTAAAACCTTTAGGCTTCAGTTTAGTCCAGAAGGTGGCCCGCTTTTGTACAATTTTTGAAGAAACGTCTCAAATGATCCTCGGGGTTTTTTTTTAGTGACCTTATGCATTTCCATGAACTTAGCCTTATGTGCTAATGGCAGCTCGTGTGATGGAGAGGATGTACGTCTGTTGGGCCTCTGCAAACCAGTGATTGCTCTGGGCAAATGTAGACCTAAATTACCCTTTTTCATCACTGAACGGAAATAATTCCCTTTTTGCTAGGAAAAGTATTTTCTACAAGGAAAGTGTGAAGCCGTACAGACCTAGGGCTGCATCCTAAAGCCATTTCGGGAGCTTTTGTGCTGGACCCAGCAACTTTCTGGAAGTTGTGAGCAGAGAGATGCCTCCCATGGGTCCAGGCCATGTAATGTGTGTACATGCTCGCAGTCCTCCACCAGCTTCCTTCCTTTCTCTTCTGTTTCCTAATTTTATTAAGTGACCTGATATTCCTGAAATATTCACACACATTAGTCTATAACGCGGATAATCGTTGGTACCTGAAGTTAAGGTAGATGCTAGGAGGAAGACTTAATTTAGGAAAGTTTGGATTTTTTCCAATGATGGGCTGGGTTTATCCGTTGTATTAAAAGATCTGTGGAATTTCTCCTGAAGACGCTGATCACGATTACGTGCTTCTGTAGAACTCCTGTGGAGCGTCTGCCTGCGTGATTCCTGGCCGTGGTCCCAGCAAATTTCTTTTCCGACACATGATATTCCTTCTGTTGTGCACAACAGGCATTCACGAGCGGAGAAACTTGCATGCAACTGTCATGAAACCCAAGGCACCAGCACCCTGGTGTTTGGAGGAGGGAGTAGTTCTGCTCCACTGGAGTGAAAATACTCGGTTAGGACTTTTGCTAATTTTTTGTCACTGCAATAATTTCCTGTTTCCAGGTGTTTTCTTACACCGCTGACAAAGAGATCCGCACGGACGACTTGTGCCTGGACGTCTCGAGGCTGAACGGCCCCGTCACCATGCTGAAGTGCCACCACATGAGGGGCAACCAGCTCTGGGAGTACGATGCCGAGGTAGGAGCCACCACGGGGGCAGCCCCAGGGTTTATTCTTGGTCGAGTAGGGCCGTATGGCGGGGGAGGCTGTGAGAGCCGGAGCCTGGGGACACGTTGGAAGAGGCTGCCCAGGGCAGTGGTGGAGTCGCCGTCCCTGGAGGTGTTTAAAAGCCGGGCAGACGTGGTGCTGAGGGACATGGGGTAGTGGGGGTTTGGGCAGTGCTGGGTCGATGGTTGGACTGGATGGTCTGAAAGGTCCCTCCCAACCATAACGATTCTGTGATTCTGTGTGCCCATGGCATCTCCTCCCACAGCACGGACTCAGGACTGCCGAATAATTCAGCCAACCACCAGGTTTGAAATTGTGTTTCCGCAAAGTTTTCTTTTTAGAGGGAGTGAAAAAGTCAATTATTTTTCAGAAAAGCTCATTTCTAGTAGCCGGTGTTGTCTTGCACTCTTAGAAACATAAAGAAGTGTTCTGCATCTCTATTTAAATGAAGGAGAAAACAAGATTAATTTATTTTTCAGTTACAGTTTTTCCAGTTTTTTTCTGCTGGCTCATAAAGATCATTTCACCTGGGTTTGAATTGTGTTTACTCGTTTTCCGTATCCCAGTCACCTGAGGAGTTTGACGCTGCCGTGGGATGGGAGGTGGCTTTTCCTGGGGTTTGAGAGGGTGCGCTTTGAAGAAATTTGGTGGCTTATGGAGAGCTTGTAAAATGAGTTTAAAATATGTATAAACATCTCAGTATTTTTTGGCAGAATAATAATTCTTTTTAAATGAGACAGGAAACAGCAGATGAAAATAAAAACATCCACTTTCAGCTTTTGCTTTGAAGTGAAAATGTGCAGTTTTGCACAGTGAAATTCACACGAAGGCATTAGCATTTTTTTTAAGATAGGATCTTTCTAACTTATTATGTTAAGAAAAAACCCTGCAGACCTGCCCTTGCATAACACTGAACTCCCGAGTAGAAAAATGACAACGGTACTTACCACTGAGGTGCGATTTATTTGGTAACTTCTGATACGTTCTTGAGATTAACATTTGAATTTAAACCAATTTTCTCTTAAATGAAGAAGTTTCTTTATGTTCTTACACAAAATGCATGAGTATTTTGAGAGTTTTTAGGCATTTTTGAAGACGTTCTTGCCTACAGTTAACACATGAGATTGAAAATCTTATATCCTCCTTTGTTTAATTCCTGCAAACAGGTGGTAATTGATTTTTAATCAGTTTTAGGTTGATTGAAATAGAAGCTAAGGAGCGTGGTGCTGACTACTGGCCGAGGGGAAACTCATAAATTGGAATATTTCGAGTTTATCTCAGCAGTACTTTAAAGAAAAAGTTTTGAATATGGAATAAATAGTAATTCAAAAAATATTTTTAATATTATTTTTATGCGCTTTGACAGCCCAGCCCTAGCTGGGCGCAGAGGCCAGGCTGTATTTCAGCCCTCCGCTGGAATCCGTGCGCGGGGGGATGCTCTCGCCCCCCGCCCAGCGCTCACCTCAAGTACCAGTTGCCCTTTGGTAGCCGCACACATGGCCCCAGCGCAGGGGGCTCCCAAAATGCTCCTTCTCCACCCAAAGCGTAGAGAGCAATCCTTCCTGGTAAAAAAAAAAAAAAAAAAAAAAAAGAAGGCACTGCCAGTGACTTGCCTTTGGATATTTTGGGCCCAAGCTGCTGAAAATGGATTTCCTCATCGAGCGCAGTTCTAACGCTGGCCACCCGATGACCTGCGCTTGCCCAGCTCTGCCGGTCCCCCCCCAGAAAAAACAAACTGGTATTGGTGTATTTCCATCGCTGCAAAGCTGGAAAAATTGTGATGTATTTAAAAGGCCTGTAGTCTTTTAAAAAGTATTTCCAGCATTTCCTAGAACTTGCTGCTTTCACCTTTCTGCTAAACTTCTTTCGACCAGTTTGCTCTCCTTTTAACATTGGAAACATGGTGTTTTTTTTCTCTTAAGTTTGGCATAAGGGATCTTCGATGGAAGATGTCTAAGTAGCTGTGTAAAAACAAAACCAACCGTTAGATGGAGCTCATAAAAAAGGAATACACCGTTGTGTTTTATGTGAGGGATCTGGGAGAGGAGGGTTTTGCTGTCTCTGCCACAGATAAAACACAGTCGCTGCATTATGTGCCGTTCGATTTATTGACAAGAATATTTCTGTTGACAATCCTGCTCTGCCAACGTGCAGACGTCAGCTCGCAGGCTTCCCTTCCATGACGGTTCTGGTGTTGACGGTATGGTCGTTAGTGCACAAATGGCCCCTCGGTGTGGGTGCTGCGGGGGGGGCGGCACTTCCCTCCCCCACCTTCGTGTGCTTCTGCTGCTGGTGACCTCTTGGTCTTGCAGGGAACCCCCAAATACATCCCTCGGTGCACTAGGGAAATACATCCCTAATAGGCAGTATTTTTTCCCGAGAAAGCAACTGACTTGTGACATTTTATTTATTTTCCCAGAAAAAAACATTTGCAACACGTTGCCTGAACCACTTGTATCCACTCGGTTGTTTTTCCGGCTTAATTGCACTCGGTTTTACATTTCTTGACTTACACAGAAATGGAGTGGAGGCGATTTCTGGGCGTTGTTCCGTGGTTGCAGCCCACGTCCCTCCTCCCGTTAAAGGTATTTAGGAGTTAAAACTTGCTAAGGGCCAACAGTGCCCTGGCCACACCTGGAGGTACAACGAGAAATGCAAATAATCATAAAAGGGGATTTCTCAATAGAGATCTTCAGGTAGTTTTCTGCGATTTACATACTCGTATTAAATTTTCTAAGGTATTCTAGTTTAGTCTAAATTATGGTATTTAAATATATAGTACATTAAGAAAATCACAGAAGGCCTTTTCCAGGAATTTATACATACCTTAATAACATTACAGTTCTCTTCGATATTCCTAGAGTTTATATTTTTTCAAAAATAAACAAGGAGCTGAGAAGAGTTTGTGGTGACAAAAAAGGTAAACATCGAATGTTTTCATACCTATTTGTGAAAGTATCAGATTTCGTTGGCTTGAAGCAGGCTATTCAAAAAGCCCCTTTTCTCCTTTTCTCATACCAAAAGCGTCTGACTTTGTGCTAAATGCTTTCAACACTTAGACTTATTTATGCATTTTAATTTGCGCTTGAGACGCAAGTTAACTGGAAACACTGGAAGAAAACAGCGATCAAAAGGTACGAGTTGGTTTGTCAGAAGAGAAAATCCCGTGCTGAAGGAGAGGACGGAACTGGCATTCCTGTTTTGGGTCACAGCGGGGGGGTGCGTTGGCAGAGCTGGGAGAAAGGAGACAGATGAGGCTTCAGCGCGTCTGCCTTCACGGGGGCTGGATGCACCCCAAGGGGTTTTACCGCAACAGGTGTCATGAATGAAAGAGGGTGAGAAGGAGATCCCAGGGGGAATAAAGTAGGATTAAAATGCTCAGACGTTTTAAATAAAAAAAAATTAAATAAAAATTAAAATACTGGGAGTTTGCAGAAGCGGTCGCTGTAGCGCAGGCGGGTGCTGCCAGCCCCGCGCCGTGGGGACCGGTGTCCTGGGAAAAGGCTCGTCGGGTGGGGAGAAGCCCGGTTTGCATTCGCGGGGAGTAGTTCTGCCGTCGTTATTTGCATTATTCTCAAAGAAAAGTAGAAATCCCCCACCCCACTCCAAAAAAAGGGCAGTTTTCATTGAGCTGTGTCTTTCTCTTGACCCGATAGGATAAGTTACTGTAGGTATTGCCTGTAGAAGGAAAAAAGAGAGCCCAATATTGATATTGGTATTTATATAGTCTAAAAAGAAGCGCTTGTAGCACGAAGTGTTAATGGTGTGGTCTGGACTTAAGGTCTGTCCCCAGGAGCTGTGGGCGGTGCCGGGGAGGGCACCTCTGCTCCGTGTCTAACGCAGGACGGCTTTGAACGCTCCAGGCAGTAGCATTTTACAGCATTTTTAAACATTTTTTTCCTAAACGTTTTTACATCTTGGCGGGAAATATTTTTTTTTCTTTGTTTTTTTTTTTGTGGGGTTTTTTTTTTTTAATCCATTGCCTGCCATTATTGAATTTTAATGCTTTTCTTTCCTACTTCTTGAGCAGCACTTGAAGATCCCCGGCCCTTTCTCAAGGCGCCCATGACACGGCAAGGGCAGGTCTATAAACCAGCCCTACCGATGGGACGTGCCAAGTTCGAATTTCCCCACTTTCAAAGGCTTCCTGTCAGCATGTGCTTTATAACATATTTATAATGCATAAGCGCTATTTGCTTTGGGACGAGGGTTGGAAACAAGGCGACGGATCAGCAGAAAAAGATCTGGGAATTCTGATGGGCTGGAGCCGGAGTTGCTCCGTCACCATGTGATCTTGCTTGTCTGAGGAAACTCATTTTTCCCATTTTGCTAATTAGTTCTTTGGGGCTTTTTTACGCCTGCGCTGGGGCACTGGTCTCGGTGGAGCTATTTTTGCAGGACTTGTATAGGGCTGGTGTTCGGTGCCAAATAGATCCATCAGTTGGGGTTGGAAGCTGTGTGGAGCGTGTCCAGGTTTGTCCTCACCTACTTGGTGGCTCCCGTTGTGTCGCCCTGTGACATCCAGGCAAATTCCCGCATCCCCAGTGTGGTGAAGTCCTATGACATGTAACCTGTGTGAATGATCTCAGGAAAAAAATAATGCCGTAAATATGTCACATCTGATAGAAAAGAGTTTTGTTTCATCATGCATAAATAATGATGTCAGGATTTGATCTTGCATAATTACTGTTACTTGTCACTAAACCCAAACCCAGTGTCTTTTCAAAGCTGTTGGACTTGCATTGACAGAGAGATGAGGGTCTTCACAAAAATGTTTCTTGAGTCACTGTTTGACTCCAATTTCCTTTTTTTTTTTTTTTTTTTCCTTCTTCCTTTTTTTCCCTTCCATCAGTATGCTGGGAAATGGGAGTATAGCTTTGAGGTAAGTTTGGTAGCGACCTCACCCCCTAGAATAGCGCATCCCGCTGCCTCCTCTAGCAGTGCCGTGGCAAAGCGGCCTTAGTTGGTGCCTCTCCATCACTGCTGCTCCCGCGGTGCTCCTCCGGGTGGTCGCAGGCCACCCACGCTACCCACCCTGGGACCACGTCTCAAAGTTATGGGACCTGCTGGACTTGATGTGGTCCAACTAACTTCTACTACTAAGGGGTTATGGCCAATAATTTGAATATTCCTATAAACTGCAGTCATATTACTAACTTCTGGAGAACAAGACTGATGAGGGGCGGCTGAGGGAGCTGGGGGTGCTCAGCCTGGAGAAAAGGGGGCTGAGGGGAGACCTTCTCGCTCTCTACAGCTCCCTGAAAGGAGGGGGCAGCCAGGGGGGGTCAGGCTCTTCTCCCAAGGAACAGGCCATGGGACAAGAGGAAACGGCCTCAAGTTGCACCAGAGGAGATTTAGGATGGATATTAGGGGAAATTTCTACACCCAAAGGGCTGTCAAGCGCTGGAAGAGGCTGCCCAGGGCAGTGGTGGAGTCGCCATCCCTGGAGGTGTTTAAAAGCTGGGCAGACGTGGTGCTTAGAGATACGGTTTACTGATGGTTTTTGTCAGACTTAGGTTGGTGGTTGGACTCGATGATCTGAAAGGTCCCTCCCAACCTGGACCATTCTGTGATTCTACCACAGGAGATTATGGCCAATAACTTGACTGGTTTTGCAATCTTATTACTATGTATTTAAAAGGACTTAGCTCTTCAAAAATGAGTAGCGAAAACATTGCAGGGGTTTTTTATTGCCTTCTTAGAGAGCAATGTTTAATAAAAGGAGTGAATGGGACAAATGATCCCTTGCTTCCATTACTGAAGATTTTCTAAAGTCAGCACAGCTTTGCTGATGTACATGAGTTAAACTTGTCTCGTGTACCAGAGAAAAATGGTCAGATTGTCAAAATAATGCTTAGGACTATTTGTACCCGTGTGAAGAATCTACTAAATTTAATTAATATAATATAAACATGCAATACAGAGAGATTGTTAAATTTCGAAGTAATTTATTTATGTGCCTCTGTTTTCCCTTAAAAGAGCAGTAGACAGAAGTGAACACGAAGCAATAATACATAATGAAACACAAACAAGCACTGATACTCGCACTGGTTACTCAAAGTGACATTATAAGGACATTTGTTCTTGGTATTTTTAGTGGCCTCTTTATCTGTACGTTACTTTTTCCCTTCGCAAACCGAAGCCGGAGCGCAGGAGCGGGCGAGGGGGCCGCAGCGGGGCCGGGATGCAGGAGGAGCATCCCCTGGGCACCGCGGGGATGGGACACCGACTGCTGGCAGCCGCAGCTCCGGGGGCAATTTAGGGAAATAAAAGCGCGCCCCCCCCCGTCTCAGTTCGCCTGGGATCGGCACAGTGAAGGAAGAGCTGAAATTGTAGTTGGCAAAAAAATTCTTATCTCCTTATTCACTTCATCCGTTATATTTTTAATTTAGTGATGCTCGAGTAAGCTTCAGGGTGTTTAGTGCAGGATATTACTGTGGGAGAAATGTCATCTCTGCCCGGATCTTGCTGTGCCGTGGGAATCGATGAGTGCAGCCAGGCACCGCGTCTGGGGGGGGACGATTCCAGTACTTCCCCCTTCCAGTCCCTAAGGGGCTCCAGGAAAGCTGGGCAGGGACTCTGGAGCAGGGAGGGAGCCATGGGACGAGGGGGAAGGGTTTTACACTGACAGAGGGGAGACTGAGATGAGATGTGGGGAAGAAATTGTTTGCTGTGAGGGGGGTGAGCCCCTGGCCCAGGTTGCCCAGAGAAGCTGTGGCTGCCCCATCCCTGGAGGGGTTCAAGGCCAGGTTGGACGGGGCTTGGAGCAACCTGGGCTGGTGGGAGGTGTCCCTGCCCAGGGCAGGGGGTGGCACTGGGTGGGCTTGAAGGTCCCTTCCCACCCAAACCATTCTACGATTCTATAGTTCAGAGCCACACTCGGGTCTGAATTGCCAAATGAAGGGGTCTCGAGTGGACCGTTCCCTCAAAGCAGAGCAGTGAGAACATTTTTTGTGAAACTGAAGCTTAGTTGATGAACGTGCCGATTTGTGTATGTGTTTTGTGTGTGTAAGCTTGCGCAATTTGCCTACAATTTGACACCAGAGTATTCCCAGGCCCAATTACCCATTAGTAATTCCCATAAGAGCGCCCTTAGCTTTAGCTGCTTCGCTGCTGTGGATGTCTAATCAAACTGTCTGTTGCTTTTTCCTTTGTTCGTCTTCGTCTTTGCCGGTTTTGTTTACTTCTACCATTTTTCTGTCGTGCAGACCCATACATTTCTTCACATAATCACGCAGTCGTGCCTGACCCTGAGCAGGATAGAGGATGGCACCCACGGTCCCACGGTGGAGGCCTGCAATGGCAGCCCCTTGCAAACGTGGATGCTCAGAAACTACACACGGCTGGAAGTCATTAGAAAAATTTTTTACAGCCCCACTGACTATTTCCTTTAACAAACGGTTGGAGGTTGGTATTAAAAAGCAAATAGAACGTGTAATGGTGTAAGCTGTTCCCCGAAAAATGCTTGTCTGTTCTCTGCCTGTTAAACTCAGCTGAATTTCTCTCTTCTTCTCTCAGATGATTATGTAAATATATGGTAGTATATATGCTTAATGTTACTTATTATTAATTATGACGAATTTTAGATGAATTCAACTACCTTGAGCTATTGATATCAATGTGGTCCTTACTGTCTGCGATACCTGAAGATTTGGTCCCTATTCCAAGACACACAAATAAATGCCAATTGCGTGATATTTTTCAGAAATACTCATTTTGCAAATTCCCAGTTTGAAGTAATTCAGTCCTAGAGATACTAGTCACAGATAATTTCAAATCATCAACAGGTAATAGACGTGGTGCTGAGGGCCATGGGTTAGCGGTAACCCGGCAGTGCTGGGTTAAGGGTTGGACTCGATGATCTTAAAGGTCTTTTCCAACCAAACCGATGCTCTGACTGACTGTTGCTGATGTCTGTAATGACCACTGGAGCCTAGGATCCGTGATCCATCATTTTTCTGTGACGTATTCAGAGCCTTCACTCATCGGAGCTGTTATTTGCATACATTTGGGAAGCGGGACGCCACCGAGCTCGCTCCTGTGCTTTGCACCCGTTCTCACATCTCGGGAAAATACAAATTTTAGGCTGGTCTGTCTGAGTATCCTCCTTCCTGGTAATTAATTGTTTTCCAAGCAAACGAGACCTTTTTTTTGTAATAGCATAAATAATGATAGGACACAGAAAGAAAAAAAAAAATAATCTATGAGACGGTTGAAAATCGCAATGATGTGGTAGTCTAGCATGAAATTACACACTGAATGAAAGGGAACAGCTGATGAAGGCAGCAGCAGCAGCAGCATTTTTAAACTTGTTTGCGTTTCTGGTTATAGTAGAAAATGGTAGCGGCTTAATTGCACTTAAAACAATAGAAGTGAAGAACCAGTGATGCTTCGAGCAGTGCTATTTAGTAAACAAGCTATTTCTGTTAGCGCTACTAATTTTTTCCTCTTGTAATTAGAGGAAAAAAATGCCTGATATTCATCATTGAATGCATATCAGATGGCCCCTCAGTGATTTGTTATAATATCTGCAGCCTTTTCTTTGAGAACTGCGCGATCGTTTGTTTTAAACTGAGGAGCGAATCTCCGGGGACGAGCTTATTGAAAGAATATTCATAATACAGATTTCGGAGTGTTAATGTGGGACACGGCGATCCGGTATGAGCTGCAGTGTAAAACTGCGCGGTGCAGTAGCGCAGGTGTGTGTTGGGATGACGAAACCGCACGGCTGTTGGCACTGTTAGCGTTTCCCAGCGCTTTAATTGAAACACCAGACAACAGTCTTTTTTTTTTTAGTTTTTTTTTTTTCCGTATGAAGGTATGCACTTGGTGTTTATTAGCTGTGAGACTGCACCAGAGACAGGAGTTGCTGAAGTGAGTCCGTATTTGCATAACTCCGGTTACAGTAGTACTTTTTGTATTTCATTACAGCAGTATTTCTACTGGGGGGTGCGTGGGAGGGAGCGAGCAGCCCCCACCGCTCTGGGAGCCGCTTTTGAAGGAGACTCTGCCACGCGGGTCGGGCTCGTCTGTCTTTGGGTTGATTCATCCTTTACCCCTCCTCCAGGAGGGCTGCAGAATTTTGCCACCCATCCTTGTGCCCCGGTTTGTTCCTTTGCACAGTGTTCAACATAAAGTTGGTCTCTGCTCCAGTGGAGGATCTGCAAATGAGATGTCAGTCCCGAAATCGCCTGTTCCCTTGGTTCTTCTTGTTGGGGCAGCCTGGAGAAGGGAAGGCTCCCGGGAGACCTTCCAGCCCCTGCCAGGCCCTCAAGGGGCTCCAGGAAAGCTGGGGAGGGACTCTGGAGCAGGGAGGGGAGCCATGGGACGAGGGGGAAGGGTTTTACACTGACAGAGGGGAGATTGAGATGGGATGTGAGGAAGGAATTCTTTGCTGTGAGGGGGTGAGCCCCTGGCCCAGGTTGCCCAGAGAAGCTGTGGCTGCCCCATCCCTGGAGGGGTTCAAGGCCAGGTTGGACGGGGCTTGGAGCAACCTGGGCTGGTGGGAGGTGTCCCTGCCCAGGGCAGGGGGTGCCACTGGGTGGGCATCAGGGTCCTTTCCCACCCAAACCGTTCTGTGATGCTGTGGTAAGTGTTAAGCCGATACCGAGCTCTCAGGGCCGTGGCTGGGTGTGGGTGCAGTGCGTGGCCGTTGCACTGTGCCAGAGCTGTGCAGGGCTTGTCCAGAGTAGACTCCTCAGAGAGCGGGGCTCTGGCGTGGTGGTCCCCATTCCAACCAGCCTGGTTTCACCTTCATCCTGGGCCATGCGGGGACCACAGCTGACCTGCAGCGTTGCATCCCCCAGCTCTGCGTGTTTCAGCGGGGGGTTACACGTCTCTGTCCCAGGCTGTCCCCATGTGCCTGGCTTGTTTTATCTAAGTACACCACTTCACGTTTAACTTCCCTGGATCTCCTCGTGAACGTGTTCTCCCAATGCTTTTGACCAGAAGATGATTTATGTCTTCAAAATAAGTTCTGTTTCCTATTGTCCCCTTCTGACTCTCCCATTCCGCAGCAATACAGTGTCTTGTGGTAGGAGCAGAGAGGGACGAGTGTCCCGAAGAAGGAAAAATGTATTTTGGAACAGAAACAGAGTTCTCTGTTCTGGAAACAGAAGAGTTTTAATCTGCATGTTCATATAATACTTAGCAAACACGTTTCCATTACCAAGTATTTCTGAACCATGAGTGCACTGGTCTGAAATGTGTTCAGGTGGTTGGAGACTAAGCACCTTGATCTAAATACTGGGGTTTGAAATAATATTTCTTGCACTTTTGTACTTTTGTGTCACGTTTATTTGTTGCTGGGTTCAGCAGCGGCACTCGCTCCCTGGGTTGCGTGGCCACGCGTGAGAAGGTGAGCTGGGCACCCGTGGGGTGGTAGAGGTCTCGTAGAGCCCTACGAGCAGTGGCCAGGGATTGAGCACCTGTCTCATGGCTTGTGTAGGGACGTGAATGAGACTGAAACAAGACCAAAAATGCAGTTACTGGCTTTCAGCAGTAATTATGTTGCTGCAGCTCTTACCCTTCTCTATTGCAGAAGCTCACCCTGAGGCACGTCAACAGCAACCAGTGCCTGGATGAGCCGTCGGAGGACGACAAGATGGTTCCCACCATGAGGGAGTGCGGTGACAGCCGTTCCCAGCAGTGGCTGCTGCGCAACATGACCCTGGGTGCCTGAAGCCAGCGCAGACCCGCTGCCTTGGCCGGGATGTCCTCCTCTTCCTCCCCCTCCTCCTCCTCCTCCTCCCCCTCTCCTCCTCCTTGCTGAGACCAGCGGTGCTGAAGCCCTCTCCAAATCCCAGCTGTCAGAGCAAAGCCTCGGGAGAGTTTCCTTCATGCGACGGGACTCCACGTGCCCCTTCGGAACCTGTGAGTGTTCAGAGGAAGCTCGCCTGAGCCTATAAATGTCAAAACACACGCTGTTATCAACACAGATGTGCCCCAAAATGGTTCCAGAGAAACCTCTATGAACGCGATGTCAAAGAGGTTGGGATGGAGGGTGTTTTCTGTGTGTCACACGCCACTACGGAGAAGTGATGCAGTATGGAATGCCTTACGACACTAACTGGCACTGGGAGCCATCCTGGCAGGCGTCTGCTGAGCTGGATGTGTGGGTGCTGGCCTTTCTTGGCAGCGCGGTGGGGATATTTGCTGTTCTCTCACATCGTGTGCGACTCGGTGAAGGACCACGCTGAGAGCAAAGTCGCCAGACAGAACAAAAGCCTCGTGGTTTCTGCTGGGTTTAAAAAATGGGATCCGGCGTTTGGAAAAGCAGCAAAACTGAGCAAAGACTGCACTCGGGAATCAAAATTAAATGAGGTAACAGCAAAAGACGCAGGAACAATGGTAAGGAGGAGGAGTGTCACACGTGGGTGACCCAGACCAGATTGAAATGTCCTCTGCAGTGGGCAGAGAAACGGCTGGGGGTGGCCCCTGGGGACCCGCAAGGGGATTGCAGATGGAGGTACCAAAACCCGAGACCACTGGAGACGGAGAGCTGGTCTGAACTTGATCCCCGGCTGCTGCCCTTAAGTGTTGATGTATACCTGCATCCCGTATAGGAGACAGGCGGGAGCTTCCTCCGCGGATCCCCTGCGCACAGGGGATGGAACTGGATCGACTCTGAGTTCTGCCTCCAGATGTTCTTGCTTCAATAGCAGCGACAGATGCTTATTTATATTTTTAATAATTTTGTGGCTTAATCCTTTTGTTAGCGTGGTGATTAAACACATGCCGATGGCGTGCGGTCGCGTGGGGGGCGTCGCAGGAGCTGATGCTGTGCCGGCCCCCGGCGGGGGGTGGGGACAGGCCCTGTACATACAGGTGACATTTCCTGTATGTCCTGGTGACGGTTCCTCTGGTCACCCCAGCAGCACGCCCTCCCCAAAAGGCAGCCGCTGTGCGATGGGCCGGGATGGGTTTTCCCATTGCCTACAGGCTTCCAGAGACCTAAATCACAGGGCAGCGGCCGCAGCGTGGTACGGCACGGGTAAGTGGTGAAATGGTTTCCCTTTATTCCACTCAGAATTCCCTAAAAAGGACTGCTTATGCACTAGGTCATTAAAAATGACAATATTTTCTGTATAATGCTCTGGTCGTTATGGATTAATAGTGTCATATATTATGTACGTATTATAAATTTATAGATCATCTGTATTTTCTTGATACACATCATTAAATGAAAAATAGGATATTAAACTGGAAAAGCGATTGCTGTGCATGCGTGGGAGCTGGAGTGTCATGGATTAACTTGGAAGCTCGTCTAGTCCAGCCTCCCTGCTCAAAGGAGGGTCCAACACTTCCAGTTCTCAGCTTCAGATCGCCACAAAAGTACACAACGTGGCTCAAAAAGCTGGCAAAGTAGAAGACTGTAATTCTGCTTCAGAGAAGGAGCACCCAAACTTCACAAACAAATTGAAACACCAGTCTCCGCACAGAAAAAAAAGGGAATAAGTTGTTTCTTCGTCTCCTTCCCAAGGGCTTTTGCCACGTGCGGGGCCACTCGTGCTGGCAGGCGGCGTGTCCAGGCACCGGGCTTCTGC
Organism: Fratercula arctica; assembly: GCA_947846985.1. NCBI lineage: Eukaryota > Metazoa > Chordata > Aves > Charadriiformes > Alcidae > Fratercula > Fratercula arctica. The sequence goes on along the minus strand of CANTUZ010000008.1, from coordinate 1,421,513 downwards.
ACGTCAACGCAGAAGCAGGGGTTGTGGAAGGTCCCGCGGCATCCAGGAGCATCAGGAGAGGGTGGTTGGTGGTGCCACCTCTTCTGGGTGCCCCCGGTGTTACCGGTGACCTGGCTGCGGAGCGGGGGAAGGCTGCCGAGCTCCTACGCTGCCCTCCTCCGATCCCGAGGTTTTCTTGGCGCTGGAAGGTGATGGCAGGGCGCAATCACCATCCAGTGGTCCAGGCGGGAGGTACAATCTCAAAAACAGATGAAGAAAAGAATGTTTTTCTCCTTAGAATTACTATAAAGGTTAATATTCTTATAAAGTGTATAATCCCTTGAGTACAACAGCGAGCTTGCTGTGTTTAGGTATGGTCAGTACCTGCACTGCTGTGTCCCTGCTGGGGGGAAAAAATAATTGAAATGCCTCTGTGTTGGATTGTACTTGTTTAGGAGCGAGTACGCGCATCCCCCGTGGCCGGAGCAGAGGTATTGCTGGAGGTCGTCTGCCCGCTGGCAGAATGGCCTGCCCTCTAGAAATTATGCTCAGACCTAGAAAAAAAGCACTGAAATACCTGTTTAACTTCAGTGACGGCGAGTATTTCCAGGCTTTGAGGGGCCGGGTGCTGGATTTCCCTCCTGGGGAAGGATGGAGGAGCCCCAGGACCTCATTGCAGAGGAGTCTCAGCCAAAGCCTCGCTGCAGGAGAGCGAGGTGGTGACGGTGAGGGCACCTTGAAGGCTGATACGGCATCAGAGGTGGTAGTTGGTGGGGTTTAGGGAATGAATGTGAGTTACTGCGCTTGGGTCCCAGCCCTTCCTCCCACCACTGAAGTCGGGTGTTGCCTCAGCAAGTGATTTGGGCTAAAATAATTGAAAATGGCTCGTTCAGTTGCCTCTGTTGGTGAGAAGTTCAGTGCTCACAAACAGACCGCAGCCGAAAACCAGGGGTTGGTCTTTGTTTCTCCATTGATAAAATCTCTCAGAAAGGTGTCGGGAGGGTTGACTTCTATTTGCACGATGCGGTTAAAACACGAAGAGCTCTACAAATGCCGAATATTTATTCTTCTCACTGGAAAAGCGCTGCTGCTTCCACTGTTTGTTCCGGCTGGCTTGGATGACGCGCGAGCGAGCTGTCGTGCTGGCCGGCAGCAGCAAGGCCAGCGTTTTGAGGAGTGAGCTGAACCGTTAAACGCTGTGAAAAGCCGTGTCCCTTTTAATCTCCCGGCAGCTCCCGGTGACCCCCGGGGCAGGGGAAGCCAGAACTGAAATAGGCGTTTGGATCAGTTGAGCGAGATGGGTCTCTCTGCAGGTGCCTGTTTCCCAGTCACCAGGAGGATTTATTTAGTTATTGCACTCTAATGTGGATAATATTATAGCGAATAGAGAACAATAGCTTTGGAAAAAAGCTGCAAAACTTCCTATTCTGATTTTTTTTTTTTTTTAATTTGAAAGTAGAGGTGCTGTCTGATCCCGCGCCCTTGGTCTACTCTCGGGGGGTGCTGGGCAGAGCCTGACACCGAGCGCTTCTCGGAAGGTCGGGGCTACTGAGCAGATCGGGACAATTTGGGGAGACAGAGAGGAATTGGCGGTGCCGGTGAATGCCCCAGCCCTGCCGCGTCCCCACGGCTGGTGGGACCACACCATGGCCAACCTGCTGCTAACCACCAGCTGTGACCGGCGGTGTCGAATGACCACCAGCAGCGTGTGGGGATGCTTCTGTGGCTTCCCGTGTCCATCCTTCCTCCCCAGCCAGCCAGAAGGTCCAGCCACAGCCATTGCTCCGGTACGTGGCCACCCCCGGTCCTGTTGAATTTCTTCCCTGCAAGCACGTATTCAGGACAGCTCGGTAAGCAGCGCCTCGTGAAAAAGGCCACGGTGCTCTGAGAATAAGGCAAAGTTTATTTGCAAAAGGTTGGAATTCTGCTCGGGATTTTCCCAAGCAGGGGAAAAAAAAAATTAAAAAAAAAAAAAAAAAAACCAAAAAAAAAAAGGCGGAGGTGTGGTGGTTTGGAGGATGCGCTTACAAAGGCTCCTGAATAAGTGCTGGGAACACAAACGGAAATTAAATTTATAAAAGCAGATTGTGGATAAAGAATTACACATTTTAAATGTTGTAACAGTTATTAAATGGTATACTGGTACTCTTTGCTGTACATTGAAATATTTATACATTTTTGTAGAATTAAAATATACTGGTTTAGTTTTCTTCTGGGACCTTTGTCTTTTTCTGTATGTGCTTATTTTTCATACGGTAAAAAAACCCAACAGGCGTTCCCCTACGACCCCTGTGTTTTTAGGTCCTTTATTTACGCGCACAACGTCAGCAGTCGGCAGAGGGGCTTTTCCTGCTGGGCTGGGAGTGATGGAGAGGTGCCCGTGGGGCTGGGCACCGGCGCGTTTGCTGCCCCTCGGACAGCGTTTAAACCTCAATTTTCCAAACGTCCCCTGGAAAACATCATCACACGAGAAAAGTAACCCTGGCCGTGCATCGGCGCGTGGGGAAACACGGCAGGATCCGCGTCGCGCTCTTGAACCCCCCCTGGACTTTGCCCTGCTCTGCTGGGTATTGCCCAAGTGCTGCGTTAACCGCCCGTGTTTTGGGAAAAAAAAACAATAATTGAGTGGGAAAGGAGCAGTTTCCGTATAAATCCTGTGGCAGCTCCGCCTGCAGTGGGCAGAGAAGGGCCAGGCTGGGCAGGCCGCTGTGACACACTCCCCGGGTACGGGGCTGTGCGGAAAATAAACAATCGGGTTATGTGTTATTGATAACACACCATGCCAGCAACGTAGCTTTGGTCTTATTTTGGTGGGCAGAAGATTTTCGTTTTTGAAGTCACATCTTGAATCCTGAAGCGGCTGGGTAACTTCTGGGAAGAAGGGAGGAGGGAGAATATTTTAAAAAACAAGGGATTTATAGACGTAAGTGAAAATTAATCCTCAGGAGACTGAGAGGGAGAGATCAGTTTGCGTCATCACTGTAGCGGAAGGGATTCCTGTGAAATTTTCTCACAAATAATAATGTGCCAATGTTGAATTATTTCAAATTTTACCATTAATTTCAATTGCTGGGCAAAATTAAGCCTTTTTGTTGCTAGCCTTACAAACAGCTAAGCAAAGCGGTAGGAGCGTTACAAATGAGCGTTATAAACGATAGAAGATTACGTAGCCTTCATCTGCATTGCTTTGGAGGTACTGACAAAGAAATGTTAATGTGGAACGTGATTTTTTAAAAAAAGAGTTTTTTATAATAGCAATTTTAGTTTTCCTAATTGACCCCTCTACACTGTTACAGTGCACCTTGGTCAGCTAATTTCCAAAAGTGCTACCAGCTGATGTCTCATTGAGCAGGATTGTGCCCTTCCAGAGCAGCACCCTTGCTCGTGCAACTACAGAGGAAAAAAATTAAAGCCTTTTTATCAAGCTTCACCTGCTTTCAGGTTGTCTCCAGAGAAACGGGTATTTGTGTGTTTGTTTCTGATGAGCTGCAGTTTATAGAAAACATTCATCGCGTGTGTGCGATTAAAAAAAATGACTGTCAAGTTTCTACTGTCATTATTAAACTATTTTGCAAAGATGCAATTAACTGTAGAGCTGGTGTTAATTATAGCACGTGAACCGCTTAAATGAATCATAAAATAATCTATTTGTGAGTAATGAATGCAGACATAGAGGTACTTTCCTTTCTTTTTTTTTTTTTGCATTTCTCAGAAACGTTAAAAATTGGGACTGATTGTAGAGCTAAAATTACAGCGAGGGAAACGACCTGCATCTCATTTCCCTTAAAAACTGTACCTGGTTTTGTCTCTTCTTTGGAGGCCCGTCCCAGGGTTTTGTGGAGCCCGCTCCCCATGGATGAAGCCCCACAAGTATCACTGGGGCTGAGGACAAATCCCATCCCCAGGCACCACCTTTCAAACCTGAACTGCAGAGTATTTTTGCCCGGTAAAGATGGTGGGACCTGCCCTAAAATCCATATTCAGGCAGCCTGCAAGCCAGTGGGACTGGATGACACAAGTCTGGGGACTTTTTCTGTAAATTCGGGTTATAAATAGATAGTTTAATCATTTTATTTGGCATCGGCTCACCTGCTGCCCAAGCGCAGCGCTCTCCTCTGCACCCGCAGCGGACGGGCCACGCGCTGTGCTCTGCATCAGCAAACGCTGAAAATGCTGCCGCGGGCTGAAACTGAGCAATTGCGGATGATAAATGGAAAGAGGCAAAATAGTTCCAGAGGTGACTATTGCCCAGGTGAGTTTAAATTGAACCGAACCCAGACCTCTGCCCGTCGTCAACCCTGCGGAGCTGCAGCCCGGCCGGTGGCAGCCAGGTCTGGTTGCTCTTCCTGGAACTGAGGGGTTGGCATTCATCCTTCCATCCGACTGTCCATGCATCCTTCCGACCTTCCATCCATCCATCCATCCATCCATCCATCCTTCTGTCCTTCCGTCCTTTCATCCATCCATCTGTTCTTCCTTCCTTCCATCTGTCCCTCCTTCCTTCCATCCATCCTTCTGTCTGCCCGTCCGTCCATCTTTCCGTCAATCCATCCTTCCATCTGTCTGTCTACCCATCCTTCCATCCTTCCGTCCTTCCTTCCGTCCATCCTTCCATCCATCTGTCCGTCGATCCATCCTTCCATCAGTCCATGCTTCCGTCCATCCTTCCTTCAATCCATCCATCCTTCTGTCCATCCTTCCTTCCTTCTGTCTGTCCTTCCTTCTGTCCATCCTTCCATTTGTCTGTCCATTGATCCATCCTTCCATCAGTCCATCCTTCCACCCTTCCTTCCACCCTTCCTTCCACCCTTCCTTCCACCCTTCCGTCCATCCTTCTGTGCATCCTTCCTTCCATCCATCCATCCAGGTAACGCAGGCACATAGTCGGCCACACGCTTTCTTCAGGGCTGTTACTGATGATTCTGATGGACTCATTGCAGGTTGCTCCAGGCCAAAGCTTGATTTAAGATATTATCAGCCCGGGAAAGAAGGGGCTGCTCCCCACAGAGTTACAACCTTTAATATTTTCGTTAGCAAAAGGGAGAAAGCGCAAGGTATTGCCGCGTTGTCAAGATCAGCGAGTTTGTTTTGAGCTTTTTTTGACATCTCTTTTCTTTATACCTGTCCTGTATAAAGAAGAGATTAGGATGGCTAGTTACTTAGGAGGATTAGTAACATGTTCATTAACCTCTTTTAATCCTTACAATATTGCTTAATGAAGACTATCATCAGATTTATATCCCAGTAAATTGCAGTTCTTTAGGAGGTGAAATGTATTGGAAAGAATTATTCAATGGGAAATCCTGTTCTCAGAGGGATCGTGTACTTAATCTTACAAAATCTGGGGGTTTTTTTTGCATTTCTTCGTGTAAGAGGAGGTGGAATTCAGACAGGCAAATGGCAGTGTTTGTCAGAAGCGTATTTTGAACCCACCCGGGGTGTGAGACGCGGGTGCCTGGTGCTGGACCCTTGCTGCTCCTCTGCAGGTGAAGGCACATTGCGCTTCGGGAGATGCTCTGCTCTAACTCCCGTCTCCCCGTGCAGGAGCTGATACAGCCCGTTGGGGTACAAAGGGGGACTCTGGCAGCATTTGGCTGCAAAATAGTGGTTTTTCAAAGCAGTGGTGTGGGCTGTAACCTCACCCCCCAGGCCAGAGGGAGCTCCTCTGCATTGAAAAGGAGTCTCTCAGGACACGAAACCCGTATGAATGTGAAGCACCTCTCTCCGCTGTACATTTTATTTCAGCCAGTTCCCGTGTTGAGTGGATAAAGTGATCTGGTTCTCCAGTGATGCTTCCAGGCTTTTGAGGAGTTGTGCTGAAATCAGGATATTGTCCTGCAGAGTTTGGGCAGGAGGCGGGAAGGAAGAGAATAAAGGGTAAGTTCCCGCCGACCAAAAATATGGGCCCCCAACTCACTGATTATTTCCTATGTTCCCTCCTTCGTTGTTCATCCAGTCGTATCGTCATCCTGTGACATGAGTTTCACATCCCATCACTTCCAGATCTAAACTTTTTTTCCTTCCTTCTTCTTCCTCTTCTATTTCTTTCTACCCTAACAGGTCAAGTGCAGCCTGCCCCGCACAGGTAAGCTCGTATATTGATAAAGCAACGCGTTTTCATCAGTTTTTATGATGATGCCGGTTGTTTCTCACCAGCCCAGCGTTGCTCCCAGAACATCAGCGGTTAGAGCGTGCGACTGCGTAATAAAGTGCCTTTAACCTTAAAGCGCGTCCTCGGCCGCGGTAGAGCCGGCTCCCGGGGAGAGGAGCACAAAAGCCTGGACCAGCGAGCGTGGAAGTCTCCCAGGTGAGGAAGTAAACGAATTCTTGAATGTCTGAGATTATTTGTGCACAAATGTCCTCTTTCCTATTCACCTGTCTTTAAACGCGTGGTTTTGTTAATCCGTTAAACAGTCCTTCCCCTGGCAGAGCCTTGTGCCCCAACCCGGGGGGCTTGGGTGAAGAGGTGGGTGGTGGCTCTGTGGGGTCCCTGGGGAGCAGGGGACAGGGGACAGCCGTGCTGGTACGTGCTTTCCACGCGATGGTGGGACTCCCCATGGGGAAAACAACCAACACCCAACACTAATTCTTTTACCTCCAACATTTGCTGTAGTTTCTTCTGACAGCGTAACACAAACGGGTCAAAGGAGCCAGAGCCAGCCTGGGAATCGCAGCAGAAGAGCAAGCGGTTCCACAGGTTCCTCTGGGATGGTGCTGAGCTCCCCAGATGTGAGCAGGTACCCAACGATGGACCTTGGTGCTGCCACTGTCCACCTCACTTGACCCCAGGTTTCCAGAGGGAAGACCCAGGCCGCAGGACCAGCGCTGCTGGCTGAGCACAGCCCGGCTGGAAAGGCTCTGGAGGGGACCTCGTGGCCTGCTGGTGGGGACCGGTACCCACTTGGCATGGGAGGGAGCAGGTCTGTTTCATGGAATCATGGAATGGTTTGGGTTGGAAGGGACCTTCAAGCCCACCCAGTGGCACCCCCTGCCCTGGGCAGGGACACCTCCCACCAGCCCAGGTTGCTCCAAGCCCCGTCCAACCTGGCCTTGAACCCCTCCAGGGATGGGGCAGCCACACTTCCAGGGAAGGGGCAGCCACATTTGCTGCCCCCTTTGTGTCAGCGCGCCTCTGGGAGGGAGGGATGGGCGAGACACGGTGGTGGGAGGCAGAGGCTGGTCCTGCTTGCAAGGGCAGCAAAGTCGTTCCCACTTCGGATGAACTCAAGTTCCAAATGGAGATGCAAAAACTCCTCTGGCATCTCCTCCCAGCCCCGTCCCTGGAGGCTGCTTTGAAAAACCACCACACCAAAAAAACCCCTCGTGAACTGTTCCCGTTCTTCGGTGTCAGGCCTGCGCAGGGACCGTTAGGAGGAGCAGCTGGAAAGAATATTGTTTATGACCTTGGGTTTTTTTCCTTTTCGTTCTTTAAGTGGCAAAGAGCCGGCCTTGAAAGTTGTTTGCTGCTTCTCCTGCGAGGTTTTCTGTTCTGGCCGTCAGCTGGCTCCCGGCCTCCCCAGCAAGGGAAGCAGCGGGTCTCCAGGTCCTCGCTTTTAATCAAACCTGGACACGCAGGAATGAAAATTTATTGCGATTATGAAATCCCAGGAGCTGTGATATGAACGGTGCATTTCTAGAACGCCTTTGAGATGTGAGAAAAACGTATTTTAAATCATTTTCATTTGAGTTATAGTAAAGATTTTTGGCATTTCATAGGTGCAGGAGCTGACTGGAAGGAAGGATTTATATCCTGTGCATTTAAAACAACCTCACAAATGCTTTTGAAAGCTCTGAAGATACAAGTACCAAAAGGAGCCAACAAAGCCTGTATTTCCTTCCTTGTGCTTTTGCACTTCGGTGCTTACTCTTCATTTTAAACTAAAAGGAAACAGAGAAAATCCTGCTGCTACTTGAGCTCTTCCTTCTTACCGCGGGTGTAAGAAGTTACTCCACCAGTGTCTCAGAAATCCTGCCTTAGATAGAGGTGAGAAAAGCAACCTTCCACTAGCGCGCAAGCTGTGTTTCTTCTAACCGATACCGCCGTTACAGCATGTTTAATGCTATATATTCTTGATGGCCATATAACCATTGACCTTCCTTGTGAATCAAGTTTTGTTTTTTTTTTTTTTCCCAACTGAATGAATTCTCTTTCACTGATTGTGCTCTTCATTCTGTCCTCAGTCAGGGGATATGGAATAGTATTTATTATTAAAGAAAATGGACATGATAAAGATAGATAGATAGATATATAAAATAGAAACAGGAATATAGCAATAGATATAGATATATAGATATAGCAATAGATATAGAAATAGATATAGAAGTAGATACAGAAATAGATAAAGATATAGAAATAAAGATATAGAAATAGATACAGAAATAGATATAGATATAGAAATATAGATATAGAAATAGACAAAGATATAGAAATAGATATAAATATAGAAATAGATATAGAAAAAGATATAGAAATAGATATATAGAAATAGAATAAATAGAAGTGGATCCTAATCCCTTGGTGCTGCCTCAGAGGGAACTTTTTGAATTAAAATGGGGATAATAAGCACATCCAAGCAGAGACTCATGCATGTTTTGCATAAATTTGGCTTTGCTATGGAAGTAAAATGCTCTTTCTGTCTTTGTCGCTGATTTGCCTTCCCTTCGCCTTTGCCGTCTCTGCCCGTTGCCCTCCCGTCCTGGGCACTGGAGCTCCCCCCGAGGAGACCGGTGCCCGTTTCACGCCGAGGTTGGGTTCCTGTCTGGCCCATCTGCCTCAGTCCCTGTAATTATTTCACATCGATATTTCTGCACATCTTCAGTAAACAACCCAGGATCTCTTCTGAATTACTCAGAGGCTATTTTAATAAATACCGACCAGCTGTCTTCAGGAGCGAGATTTACATGAGCCATGCAATGAGCCAGCAATGTGCCCTTGTGGCCAAGGAGGCCAATGGTCTCCTGGGCATTAACAAGAGCGTGGCCAGCAGGTGGAGGGAGGTCATCCTCCCCCTCGGCTCTGCCCTGGGGGGGCCACAGCTGCAGCACCGGGGCCAGTTCTGGGCTCCCCAGGTCCAGAAGGACGGGGAACTGCTGGAGAGAGCCCAGCGGAGGCTGCGGAGATGCTGAGGGACCGGAGCATCTCTGTGCTGGGCAAAGGCGGAGAGCCCTGGGGCTGTTCCGCTGGAGAGGAGCAGGCTGAGAGGGGAGCTCATCAATGCTCAGCAAGAGCTACAGGGCGGGGGGCAAGAGGATGGGGCCAGACTCTTCTCAGGGGTGCCCGGGGACAGGACACGGGGCAACGGGCACAAGCTGGGACACGGGAAATTCCATCTCCACAGGAGGGAAAACTCCTTTCCTGGGCGGGTGCCCGAGCCCTGGCCCAGGCTGCCCAGAGAGGTGTGGAGTCTCCTGCTCCGCAGAGATCCCAACCCCACCTGGACGCGTTCCCGTCCAACTGCTCTGGGGGACCCTGCTCTGACAGGGGCTGGGGCCGGGTGACCTCCAGGGGTCCCTGCCGACCCTCACCATTCTGTGATGTTGTGAAATACCACGTGTTTCCCCAGATGCAGCCGCACGCACTCCCGAATTCCCGTGGGATGCTCCCACAGGAGATGGTTTCACCGGCGTCCCCATCCTTGCCCACGGCTGCCGCAGCCTCCGCCGTCACCAACCGCCCTCGCTGCTACTGGAGCTGCCGCTGCCGCGGGTCCGACAGCGATGCTGATCCCTCCGGGCCTGCCAAAGGAAATTCGCATCCCTGGGCTGAGCATCGATGTGAGAGAAAAATTGCTGAATAACTTCCTTTGTTGCGTAACTCCCCGTTTGCAGAAGGCGGAGCAGCGTTCCCGGCACTGCTCCTCTGCCCGTCGGGCTGAAGTGACGCTTTTCCCCGTGCAGTTCCCAAGAAAAAGCTCTAATTAATACATTTACTTCCTATTTACACATGATTCTGGATGTAAAGCTGTAGTTAGAAAAGGTGGGGGTTGGTTTTGGCTTTGTGTTTAATGAGGACTGTCAGCCCAGTGCTGGTCTCGCCCAAGTTACGGGAAGAGTTATCATTTTATCATTGGATTTAAGGAGATCCGCGTTTCAGCACTGGGAAGCGGCTGAGACAAAATTGCCCTTTTAATCTGTTACTAAAGCTGGGTGGGCAATTTGCCTCTGCCGAAAATGGAGGAGGAGGAGGAGGCCCCGGAGATGCTGGGAGGGCTGGAGCCCCTCTGCTGTGGGGACAGGCTGAGAGAGCTGGGGGGGTTCAGCCTGGAGAAGAGAAGGCTCCGGGGAGACCTTCCAGCCCCTGCCAGGCCCTCCAGGGGCTCCAGGAAAGCTGGGGAGGGACTCTGGAGCAGGGAGGGGAGCCATGGGACGAGGGGGAAGGGTTTTACACTGACAGAGGGGAGACTGAGATGAGATGTGGGGAAGAAATTGTTTGCTGTGAGGGGGGTGAGCCCCTGGCCCAGGTTGCCCAGAGAAGCTGTGGCTGCCCCATCCCTGGAGGGGTTCAAGGCCAGGTTGGACGGGGCTTGGAGCAACCTGGGCTGGTGGGAGGTGTCCCTGCCCAGGGCAGGGGGTGGCACTGGGTGGGCTTTAAGGTCCCTTCCAACTCTAACCATTCTGTGATTCTATGACTAAATTCAAACCCTGCTGTCACTCTGGGGTGACAACCACGTCCGACTGGGACAGAGCAGCTGGTGGCTTCAGCCAGCGCTGCCGGGCCATGGCACTCCTGCAGCACAAGGAGCAGGAGGGATGCTGGAAGGGCAGCAGGAGGGGGAGGCTTGAAGGGTGCAATTTGGAAGGCAATGGTGCAGGAGTTGGGGTAGCGGGACAAATCTCTGTGTCTGTGAGGCCGTATAACAACCCTGCGCCTGTGATGGGTAAGATTAGTGGTTTATAGGTCCAGCTGAGCATGAGGTGATTTCTGTGAAGACACGATGATATACCAAAAGCTTCTTTCTGTTAGGAAATGGAGGTAGTTTGCTGTCTGGCAGGTAAGCCATCGACACTGGGAGGTACATATTGTTCCAAGTTTAACGTGAGTATTTATTTTCTTTACAGCCTGTGTTCCTGAGAAAGCGAGGCTCCCTTGGGTTGCCATCGCTCCCACCCGGGCTGCCTGGGCTTTGTCACCTCCTCCTGTTCCCCTCCCTCCGCCAGCCCCTGCCTCGGCTCCGTCTCCGTGGGGAAGCAGTTTCCAATGACTTGGCTGAACACCAGTGGGGATTAGGAGTTGTGTTTCTGCTTGTATGGCTTCACGTAAGACAAGACCCTAATTACCACCTTCTTGGCCATCTTTAAATTGCCCTAATCTTGTTTGCTGCCTCCAAGTGCTGGCAAATCTGTTGTCCGTTGGGATGAGATGCTGCTGTGGGCCAAGTTCAGCTCTCCCCATGGACTAATATGAAGCTGTGCATGGTACAACATCGTGTGGGCCTATAAATAAAGGGTACTTTAAAATACTGGCTGTCATTATACCTCTGCAGGAATTACAGGGTTGATTGTGGCTCACAGTGCTCCAAAACAGCCCCGTGGCACTAAATCTGATGCGAGGAAGCAGTGGCACCAGCGTGCTTGGTACGGGGGAAATTGGGCTCTGCAGCAACAGCTTGGAAAAGATCAATACCAAAGGACAGGCATTTCCCTAAATAACCATATATTGCAACAGTGCTGGCACCAGTCAGCTTAGAGGATTTAATTAGCAAAGATACGTGATGGGGGATTTTTCATGTTGTAGTTTTAACTTCTCTTCCCTTTCCCTTTCCCTTTCCCTTTCCCTTTCCCTTTCCCTTTCCCTTTCCCTTTCCCTTTCCCTTTCCCTTTCCCTTTCCCTTTCCCCTTCCCCTTCCCCTTCCCCTTCCCCTTCCCCTTCCCCTTCCCCTTCCCCTTCCCCTTCCCCTTCCCCTTCCCCTTCCCCTTTCCCTTCCCTTTCCCTTTCCCTTTCCCTTTCCCTTTCCCTTTCCCCTTCCCTTCCCTTCCCTTCCCCTTCCCCTTCCCCTTCTCGCTCTCACTTTGTGGTATTTCCTCTGTTACTCACATTGTGCTTTCTTGTATCGTGATAAAAGAAAGGGGATGTGCACGGTAATTGAAGTAAATTAGCCCAGTATAGTGTAAAAAAAAAAGAAAAAAAGTGAGATTGAACAGAATTTGTCTTTTGTACCGCCTTACCCCTGGTTCCGACAGGGGTCCATTCCTGGCCTGGGGTCCTTTAATGCTTCCTGATGGGAGTCAGAACATTCCTTGTGCTTTGTATTCCTATTTTGTTTTTTATACATTCTGGTGTTGTTCACTGGAATTCGTTTTGAAGGTCAAACTGAAGGAACTCCTTCAGCTGCGGGAATCTGCTCATGTAACCGTTGCAGGTGACTTGCTCTGCCTTCAGCGAGCTCCGAGATAAGTAGTCTTCTGAATATTGCATGGAAACATCCCTAGTAATGGCTTTCAAATGATTTAATTTTGAAAAGCAGCCGAGTTTAGCAGAAGAACGGCGTTATCTGCCTAGGAAGCCGTCTCAGCGGCTGCGGTGCCCCGCAGCCCCCGGGCGCAGGGGGGATGGCAGAGCATCCCTCCCCGGGGACAAGGCGCTCACACCGGGGCTCTGCCAGCCAGAGCCAGTGGGTGACGGTTTAGCGCTTCGCCAGCCTTTCCCGTCGGTGGAAAGGGCTGTTAATACGTGAATATTCATAGGAAGTTTGGGTAACTCGGGTTGTGAAGGGCAGCAGCACCCAGCCGTCAGCTTCGAGCTCTTCACTTCCCAATTAATCCTGTAGCGCAGCATTAATGAAGGGAAATAAATGAGGTATTCGGTTTGGCACTGGGTCTCAAATTCCCATTAAACGTTGCTCTTGGCATTGGAGTGATGAGTGCCAGTGCCCGGGTGGGCTCTGGGGACCGATCCCTTCGTGGGGTCCAGTCGGCCTGAGCCCCGCGGCGCCGGGGGGCTCCAGCCCCCAAAGTGGGGGTGCTGCCTCCCCGCGGAGACTCCCAGCTCTTCGGGCGGGAAGGGATCCTCACAGCAGAGGCCAGGAGAGCTCACAGAGCCTGGGGGGGGGGGGCATCAGCCCGTTTTTCTGGTGTTTGGCTGAAATGCATTTTACGAAGGAATCGGTATTTTAGAAAGGAATCGGCTCTTGACTGGGAGAAGGCTGGCGCTTCCGCCGGAAAACTTTCAGTAAGGAATCGCCCTTGGTCCTGCAGCTTGTTCACTGCAGCGGGGCTTTTCCGAACGCAGCTTATGAAAAGTGCTGTCTCAGCATACAGTACTGCGAAACTGTTCTTGCAACAGTTCAGTAGATTTTAAATTCTATTCCGTGTGGAGCCTGTGCAAAGAGGCTTTCTTTTCCCCTCCCAGTGGGTTTGCAGGTGATGTCGAGACAGTCCCAATGTCTCTGACTCCTGAGTCCCCGTGTCCTGCTTGCTTTAGTGCCTTCTGAGAGCTTAACAGTCTTCATGTGGCGATGCCATTACAACAAGCGAGGTGCGAGTTCCTCCTTTGGTCAAAGAAATGCTGAGGTTGTGCATGCGGAGCCCGGGGAGGAGGAGCAGAGGCTGGGTTATCCCCCCCTGAGCCCACCCCCGGGGAGCTGGGGATGCTCTGCGGGTACCGCTCGCCTTCACGGGGCCGGGCTTTGGCGTTGATGGAGGTGGCCATCAAGTACGCGTGCAGCAGCATGGGTCACGGCGTCTGGTGCTGCATCGGGGTCGGGGAGCGGCGAGGAGCAGCCCGCGGTACACGGCATCCCCCTTTACTGTCCCGAGCGGCTTCCCAGCCCCTCCCGGCCAGGGTAAGGCATTCTGCTTTTAAAAAAGGCTCAAACAAATGAAAGCGATGGGTCTCCCTTCTGCCAGAGGTGGCAGCAATAGTAATTAATGGCACTGTCTTGAAGGACCGGAGTGGACACCAGCTGCTCTCTTCAGGGAGGGCTGGAAGTCCCTCTGTGTTTTCACATCGCAGTGCTCGGGTTCCCCCAGGTGTTTTGGGCTCCGTCCTTCACTTCCTACCCCCTGGCCGTATTCCCCTCCAGCGGTTTCTCCGGCGCCCCGGGAGCACACCGTGGCATCCCGGTGAGCCGTGCGTCCCCCGGGATGCTTGCTTGCCGGCTGGCTTCGGTGCGCTGCTGGCCCGCGGGACTTCAGCCGCCCCCTCCTGGGGTGAAGCCCCGCGGGAGCGGGTCCCGCTGAACCCACAAAAAAAAGGCACTGCCCAAATCTTGCCTTTTTTTTCCTGCGCAAAACAGAGCCATGCATCAGGCAGCGCGGCACCGGCACGGCGCACAGGGACGGGCTTCTGAAGGGGAAACAGCACTGCCATTGCAGATCCACTGGGATAACGGCAAACAGGGCTGAAGTATAATTTGCTTTCATATCTATGATAAATGCTTCCAACAGATGGATAATTATTTTAATATTAGGAAGTCCTCTCTGTTTTGCATGCGGGATGTATTTGATTCGGTGGCAATACGGCAGCTCTGGGCATTTTCTTTGATGCCAGAAACAAACCCATTCATTTTGTTTTCCTTCTTTATGGAACTATTAGCCGAATTTCCGAAGGCCAGCCCCGGGCTGTGCCGAGGGAGGGCTCGGGGCTGCGGGTGCCCGGGTGCTCTGCCCTGCTCCTCAGGCCGTTTTTGGGACACACCGAGGTGTTTTCAGCAGTATCAGCACTTTGATGCGTTAGAGGTCCGGTGTCTCTCCTGCAGGCTTTTCAATATCCCAGTCAAACCCACCTGTGCTGCCGGCCGCTGTCGGCTGGGGTGACGCACTACGGTGTCGTTTGCTGAAGAGCTGCGGCTGGAGGCCATAAAGCCCTTGTTTGGACACATAAAATGCAATATAGTGCAAAGACCTACAAAAGATCCCATCGGCAGATATTTTAAACGGGGCTCTCAAAGTACTTTTGACCTCAATTCCTCTGTCTTAAACTCCAGCCTGTAAAATTAGGGGAAGATAAAATCTGTTTGCCTCCCAGGGATTTGGTAAAAACCAATTAGCTTTTATGCAGTATTCCGATAACATAATGACAGGCGTGACAGAGGAACACAGGGGGAAATTTATAGTTTTCTGTCTGGAATAAAGTTTGAGTTATGTGCAATAAATAAAGCCGGAGGCAAGATATTGAACAGGAAGGGACAAAGGCACCGAAGAAAACTCTGCACAAAAAGCTGCACAGAAAGGCAGGAATGGGGGGAAAAAAAAAAGGTGACGGGATCTCAGGATCTTATAATTAAAAATGACACGGTACTGCCATGGAGAGAGGAGGGGGAGCAAGCCCAGGCTGCGGAAGCAGCTTCAGTTCTGGTGTTTTCTAATTAAGTGCTTAATGTTGTGATGGTGTTGGGGTTACACACCAGTTCCCACAGGCCCCCGCGAGGGCTGGCATGTGTCCCGCACCCCCATGTCCCCCCAGGACTCGGGACAAGCCAATTCCCATGGGGTTTACTGGCTTTTATTGGCATAGTCCCCGTCCCATTGCAGACAAGGAGCTGGAAGGAGTTCTCCAGGAGATATTCGGTGGCTGGGCTGGTGGGAGGTGTCCCTGCCCAGGGCAGGGGGTGGCACTGGGTGGGCTTCAAGGTCCCTTCCCACCCAAACCATTCTGTGATTCTATGATATGAGCAGCATGAAGGATTTAAGCAAGTAAGTAAATAAATAAATAAATAAATAAGCTCCCTAGGAACGTATTGTACAGAATTGTATATATTCCTAATTTTTTTTTTCAGAAAATATTCCACTTTTGCCTTTTTTTTTTTTTTTTCTTTCTTTTCGAATGGCTCACCCCCAGCGGGCTCAGCACACCACCGATCTTTAACCGCACAGGTTAAAATTGTTGCAGGGCGGCGCGGCGGAGCCCTGCTGACGGGAGCTGAGCACGGAGACGGGGGGTGCAGGGACGGGCACCGGGACGGGACCGCGGGCACCCCGGGGGTGCACACCCTGCCCCGCACCCGCGGGGAAGGGCTCGGTGGGGCTGGGGTGCAGCCTGCCCTGGAAGGCGCAGCAGGAGCTGCTTCCTGGGGTATTTTTCCTTAAATTAGAAGAGCCATCGCAAGAGAGTTTTGCACAGTCGTAAGGAACCGCTCGCTAAGGTTAACAACGAACCCCCTTGGCAATGGCTTCAGGAAGCGGCGGGCTCAACGCAGTGTCTTCCCCAGCCACTGGACTTTGCCAGCGGAGGACACCCACTGCTTTGCAGCTGGTAAGGTGAGGCAGCGTGTGTCGGAGCCACTGCCTTCTACAGCCTTCAGAAATTGCATCCCGAGGGTGTTACACGGGGAGCCTGCCGGGCTGAGAAACGCTGGAAAACGTCTACTAGATATAAATTAAACACGGGAGGGTTAAGTCGAAGCATTGCTCTCACGTTAAACTGAGCAGGATGCGGGGGGGAGCCATGCCTTGAACCAGATAAAATGCAAACGGGCAGCTTCTCCGTCTCCAATTAAGTCGCTGAGATGAGCACGGGCATCTGCTACCGGCGCCGGCCCCTGCTCTTGCTCAAGCTGCTCTAAGACCAGGTTTCCAACCACAATTAGCCTGACCGATTTTTCGGGATATTTGGATTCTGCTCCTGATCCTGACTTAAGACCAGAGGGCGGGAGCCGAGGGCCAGGCCGGCGGCAGGGCAGGCGGTTACAGGGTGCATTAGCGCTGGGGAAGATGTAGAGAAGCAGAATAAAGGTTTTCCTGCAAAAAAAAAAAAAAAAAAAAGAAAAGCTGACCTCTCCTCCCTCTCCTCCCTCTCCTCTTCCCTCTGCACAGCAGTTTCAGTCTCAGGAGAGAGCACCCGTGCTCTCCCTAAGAAGAATATATGTATTTTTTTAATGTTTTGGAGGATTTTGTCTGTGCGCGTGATTTTTGCTCTGGCCGTGAGGAACAGGGTGCGGGTGCCCCGGTGCTGCCCCGGCTGGGAAGGAGCCCACCCTGTCCTTCTGGTACCCACGGGAGGGCCGCAGCCCAACGAGCTCCTTTGGTCCCAAAGTTTGAGAAATCCGACCCAGGACAGAGCTGAACTTCCTCCACAAAGCTCAGGCTTTTCCCCCCCCTCCTCCTTCCTGCAGACTTTTCAGAGAAGCCTGACCCGTGTCCGGATTCGCATCCCCTTCTCTCCCAGCTTTCAGGAGCAAACAGAACTTCCCCCCAGGAGGGAGACCCAGGCGAGTTTATTTAAGATGTGATGGGAAGGGAATAATTTCCAGACTTGTCTGTGCTGACATTTCAAGCAGAAATAATTGGGTATATTTTTAGCTGCCTACATTCCAGCAGAAACAGACCTAACTGCACATTTTCAAAAGGTGTGAGTTTATTTGGGGAAGAATTAACGATTCAAGACTTCAAATAGGAAGCTCATACAAGCCTACAAATGACCTAGGGTCGGCTCTCTGGCACCGTAACTTTGAAAAAGCATTTATACGGGAAGCTGAAGAACTGGAAACACACACGCTTTTTTCTCTCTTTAGCCTGCGTGAGTCTTGTTGTTCTGCCGAATGTCGCCGCCGTGTCTCGCAGACTCAGTGCGAGGGGTGGAAGGGCTGGAAGGGAGCGCAGGGCTCCCACCGCCACAGCGGGAACAGGAGGTACGGCAAATAGATGGAAAACCACAGTCCTCACAGCCTGATGCTGCTATATATTGGACAGATTCTGTTGCTGTGGAGGACACTAATTTCAGCCTTTAATTTAAAGAGCGGGTGGATCAGGAATCGAGGCATCTCGGAATAGGGGGTAGAACGAAGGCACATCCTTAGGGCCCTGGCATTGGGGGGGTGGTGGTGGGTAAATGGAAAGAAGGAGGTGTATCTTTTCCACAAGGAGTCCCTTCCTTGCTGATCCCAACCTCGAATCCCCATTCCCGTCCCTCTGCCTCAGCCCATCCGTGAAAAGCTCCCTCTGGCCCGCGCAGGCTTGTGCATGGCCGCTGCAGCATCCCCTGTGAAGCCCTGCCCTGGGGGGCATCCGTCCCCTGCCCCAAATCGCACTTATGGATGCGGCTCGGGAATCGACACTGGGGAGCTGGAAGAAACCCTCCTCAGGTATGTATTTCATAGGAAGTTTCATATGTATCATATGAATAGGTACAGATTCATATGTATAGATTCACAGAATGGTTTGGGTGGGAAGGGACCCTAAAGCCCACCCAGTGCCACCCCCTGCCCTGGGCAGGGACACCTCCCACCAGCCCAGGTTGCTCCAAGCCCCGTCCAACCTGGCCTTGAACCCCTCCAGGGATGGGGCAGCCACAGCTTCTCTGGGCAACCTGGGCCAGGGGCTCACCCCCCTCACAGCAAACAATTTCTTCCCCACATCTCATCTCAGTCTCCCCTCTGTCAGTGTAAAACCCTTCCCCCTCGTCCCATGGCTCCCCTCCCTGCTCCAGAGTCCCTCCCCAGCTTTCCTGGAGCCCCTTGAGGGCCTGGCAGGGGCTGGAAGGTCTCCCCGGAGCCTTCTCTTCTCCAGGCTGAACCCCCCCAGCTCTCTCAGCCTGTCCCCACAGCAGAGGGGCTCCAGCCCTCCCAGCATCTCCGGGGCCTCCTCTGGCCCCGCTCCTGCTGGAGAATTAAACAATTCCAGCTTTCCACACATCTTTAGCTGTCACGAATGGGTTCATACGTGTAACCTCATGCCTGGAAAAACAGACAGGTGCCCCAAAGCGGTGGGACAGTAGCTAATGACAAGGAGGAGGTTTCTCATACTGCACGGCCCGACTCACTGTGCGAAATAAATGCATTTTTATTCGGCCAAATGCAAAAGTCGCATTTGGAAACGGGGGGTGTGGGGAGCACCCTTGGACTGAGAGTGGGGTTCAGCATGGAACGCTAATTGGGTGACACAAGTCTCTTTGCTCAAAGGACTCGAGACGCCCAGGCATCGGAGGGCCGTAATCACGGAAGGGTATTATGCATATCGTAACTGAAATGGTGATATTTGTGGAGGTCACTTGTGATCCTCCATTCTTTAATGGAATACAAGCTCTTGTAATACACTCTTCTTAGTATGGCTTTAAAATATTCCAATAATATTTAATCTCATGCAAATTGAGGTTATATACCCCTTCTTTTTTTCCTGCAGACGGCTGTTCATTGTACGATCTAATTTAGCAGCTGGGGTATAATAGCGAATTACGATGCCGGCGGCCACCTGCCTCCCTCAGCAATCCCGGCAGGGCACTCCTGCGCTCGGGTCGAGCCCCGGGGGTAATCCCAGGCACCTACTGCCAGAAACTGCATTTTTACCTTACACGGCAGAAAAGCAGATATAGTGTTTCGGGGCCCTCTCGTTCCCTCCGCAGCGGTGCCGCATGCTCTGCCCCTTGGTTTAACGTTCTGGAGGGATGCTCAGCCCTCCCTGATCGTCTGTAACTGCCAGCCTGGAGACAGCCCGGCATCGACAGCAAAGGCCTGGCAATAGGGCACGTCCCTCCGGGTCTCCTGGATGGTCTCCTGAACAGCAGAATGCAAACTAACCTTACAGGCTCGGAAAAGAAGGAAGCAGGGCAAGGGGAAGGCTGGTGCTGTTGTTGCTGATAGAAATGGTTCAAAAGTGGATCACACTGCTAAAAAAAAAAAAAAAATAAAATCAATAGCTGCAGTTGCCAATCTGTATTAATGCTGCACGGTTTGTCTCAGCTTTCTCCCTTCCATTTGATTCACTGCTAGAGCTTTAGCTCTGACACTAGAACAAGTTATTTTTTCCATTCGGGCCCTCGCTGCAGTATGTTGGTTTAGTTAAGGTATTTGTTTCAAGATTTGGTGGAGGAAGAAGGCAAGGCAAGCTGAAAGGCTGGGACGGAGCAGACCTCTCTCATTCACTGCAGGGGTGAGTACAATACAAAGCAGACAGCCGGGCATTTTGGTTTCTTTAATTAAGACTAATTTACTGGAAGAAAAAGACGCGGCGCAGTGACTGCTGCCACACTGCTCGGGGCTCCCGTCCTCCCCCCGGAGCAGAGCTCCCGTCGCCGCCGTCTTACGCTGGTGCTTGTATTTGCTTGTTTTCCCACTCAAACTGAAACCATGAAAAAACATAAAAATAGGATAGGAGTGGAAGGGAAGGGGAAGGGGAAGGGGAAGGGGAAGGGGAAGGGAAGGGAAGGGAAGGGAAGGGAAGGGAAGGGAAGGGAAGGGAAGGGAAGGGAAGGGAAGGGAAGGGAAGGGAAGGGAAGGGAAGGGAAGGGAAGGGAAGGGAAGGGAAGGGAAGGGAAGGGAAGGGAAGGGAAGGGAAGGGAAGGGAAGGGAAGGGAAGGGAAGGGAAGGGAAGGGAAGGGAAGGGAAGGGGAAGGGGAAGGGAAGGGGAAGGGGAAGGGGAAGGGAAGGGAGGGTTCAGTTGGAAGGGACCTATATCAACCATCTGTTCCAGCTGCCTGACCTCTTCAGGTCGAAATACTAAAATACTTTTTTAAATTTATTTTTTATTTTAACTCAGCATCACATCTTTGGAGCAGGGAAGGAACACTCTGCAGAGGGTTTTTGTTGGCTTTGGGGGTTTGGGGTTTTTTTGTTGTTTGGGTGCTTGGGGTTTTTCCTTTCTTGTGGGGGCTTTTTTTTTCCTAAGGAAACCCCAGGTCTTTCTTTACTGTTACTTCTATTTTTTCTGCCTCTGGCAGGGCTTGTTTTCTCCGTGGGGAGAAGAAAGGGCAGAAAGCAGGGATGTTTCCAGCCCTCGCCGAGCAATGAATGGGGAGCTCCGGCGGCAGCAGAGGTGGCCGGGGCTGGCAGGGGCAGGGGGGGAGCAGCCGGGAGCAGGGCAGGGGCTGCTCCAGGGCCCATCGTTGGGACCTTCTGTATGGTGGAAAAGGAAGAGCAAAAGGAAAAGAAACGGGATTGCCGGTTATCTGCCGGTGGGACTGTTCCTACAGGTGCTTTTCCAGGGGCCCGGCAGTGCCCGTCCCATGGCAGGGGCTGGTGGGTGCCCTTTGCTGAGCTGCTGCTTGCACATCCCACCCCGGGAGGGAAGATGTTTTCCAGCCCCAGGAACAACTTCTCAGAGCAACAGCATTTTATTGTCATGATTTACACTTGCTTTATAGGAAAAAATGGGGAAAATGCTACTTTGCTAATAGCACAGATGGGAAATTTAGAGACTACTTGAGTGCTTGTCTTCAGCTAATAGCCATTTATTCTCTCTAGAAAAAGGCGTTTGCTGCATTTGTGCTCTAACCGTTCATCTGCAATGAAGATTGATTTCATTTTCTGACCAACACAGCCATATTTTTCTATAACTTGCTGGCTTTACCTGGGCGTTTTGGTGAGCTATTGCTCTAAACTTGAGTTAGCCATAAGTACATGCCATGCTGTCTTTCTTTTATTGGACTATTGTAGTCATTCTTTCCTTGCCCTGTGTCGTGTTGAAGGTGATTATTCCTTCCCAGGTTGAGTACTTTGAATTTCTTCTTATTGAATTGTACTTTTTTTTTTTAAAAAAAAATCCAAATTATTATCTCAGGTTTTCAAAACATTTTAAATTCTAGTTTTGTCCTTGCTCTTCTTGCACTGCCTCCACGTTTGGTGTTGTCTGTAAATTTAATAACCCTCCTTATACCTTCTTCACCCATGGCTTGACCTGGCACTGAGAGAAACTGCTGCGGACACTGGGATATCAATCTCTCCAGTCCAGCCCTGAGCCTGTAAATCCTGGCAGAGACACCGGCTTTTCAAGAACTTGCGCAAAAGACACAGCCCTTTTTGCAGGAGAGAAAATATTTCAGCAACCGTGGTGCCCGTCACAAGTTCAATTGGTGATATCGCAATTCTGGTTTACGAGGGAGGTTAGACACAGCGCACTGGGAGAAATACGGATCCGGTGAGGCTTTCTGGTAATTAGCGGATGTATGTCCAGTGCCGCGTCTTCCCAGAGCAATTCCATCTTATTCCCCGGGGAGTGTTGCTCTGGCACCCCTTCTAACTATTCTGAGTTAAAAATGTGAAAAAAAAGCATCTATGTGAGACTGGCGTACGGCAGGGCAGGACACGGCGGTTGCCACTGCGGGGCGCCCTGTGCTCTCCAGGGGTAAACGCTCCTACACAGGGAGGAGCAGGAGAAACGGGATTTGGTGACAATTCTCCCAAACGCTGACAGAGCACCAGCCCTTCTGCCTTGGGGCGACGATTGGAGGTGGCGTCTGCGGGATAGATCCTCATTGAATTTCCCCTGTCGCTTATTGAACCCGGGTATATTTTTAGCTTCCCCGATACCTTGTGAGGAGTCCCAGGGGGCAGAAAGGGTTGGGATATGCAGCATGTGAAGAAATTCTTCATGTTTATTTTTTTTCCCCTTTGAGTGACCTCACGAGCAGCAAATGGGCACCGATCATTAAAGCAGAGGTTCCTAAGTGCCAACGCAAAGGCACGGGCTGCCATTAGATCGATGGCTCTGACGGTCCGTGCAGGGCACCCTTACGCCTCCTCCAGCCGGAGAACGCTGCCCTCCTAATGGAGAAAACCCATCCTCAGCGAGGGGAGCCTCGGCACGGCCGGCAGCTCATGTAAAACCTGCGGGAAAAAAGCATGAGGGCAGCACGGATGGGGAAAACCCCTCCACATTGGAAAAAGTACTCTTTTGGTTGGGGGGGGTTCAGCCTGGAGAAGAGAAGGCTCCGGGGAGACCTTCCAGCCCCTGCCAGGCCCTCAAGGGGCTCCAGGAAAGCTGGGGAGGGACTCTGGAGCAGGGAGGGGAGCCATGGGACGAGGGGGAAGGGTTTTACACTGACAGAGGGGAGATTGAGATGAGATGTGGGGAAGAACTTGTTTGCTGTGAGGGGGGTGAGCCCCTGGCCCAGGTTGCCCAGAGAAGCTGTGGCTGCCCCATCCCTGGAGGGGTTCAAGGCCAGGTTGGACGGGGCTTGGAGCAACCTGGGCTGGTGGGAGGTGTCCCTGCCCAGGGCAGGGGGTGGCACTGGGTGGGCTTTAGTGTCCCTTCCCACCCAAACCATTCTGTGATTCTATGAATCTATAAATCAGAAGTAGCTCCTCCAAGTTCAGCAGAATTCCAAGCTCCCGAGAGCTGCCCAGGGCTGGGGGCAGCGGGGACTCTTTGTGCCGTCAGGGCAGCACGGTCCTGCCAGCAATAACCCGCTGCCTCTCCTGGACGAACCATTTTGCACGCAGGGGAATTAATGTTAGTTGTGACCTATATTTCAGAAGGGGAAGGGGTGTTGATTGGAGGCGCCGTGCCACGACTGCAGCTCCCAGTTTGTGAGCGCTGCTGCAGACACGTTCCTGGGACTCGCTGTGCTCCTGGTGTCACACACGGCATGAGCAAAACACCTTCCGCTGCTGTCACGCTGCTGCTATGGTCGTCGTCTGCCTCATGGGGAAGAAGCAAGGCATAAAGTGCCTGTCCTGAGGAGAAGGCTCATAGACGTGGCCCTGGGCGGCAGCTGGAGATGCCAGCGGCAGGGGAATACCCTGCCCCTTCCCAGAGCTCTTGCAGAACCAGCAATAAACATCTCCTGCATTATCCTGCTGCAGGTCACCCTCCCTGGCTGCAGTCAGCGGCTGTGGACTTGGAAAGGCTCGGAGTTTCACTCCCAATTTTCCTTCTCAGCCTTTGGATATACCGAACCCTCAAGGGGCGGCACGATTGTGACTGTGTGGTTGAGCGGGACATCCCAGCCCAGGAGGGTCTTCTCAGGTAGGCCACCATAATACGGCGCTGACACTTGTGTTTGGCATCCTCTTTTGCCACGTGGGTTTTTCTTTGGATTTATCCAGTACTTCCTGCAAAAATCAAACTCATGCAAAGCCCTGTCCCTGCAGCGGGGTGTCTGGGACACTGTCCCGTGTATCTGGGTGGCATCCCATGGAGGGCAGCAGGCCTTCGCGTCTGGGAGTTGGGTGTTCAGGTGAGGGGCAGAATTAAAGGCTGTTTCAGCAGCAGAGAGGGCACCAGAGGCAGACGACACTCGCTGTGGTTGCGGGGATTCACAGAAACGTGAAATCTCTGCCAGAACTTGTGTCAGCCTCTGCCATAACCAGTGCCATAGGACCCTGAAGTCTATGGGTCTAGACTTGCAGCCGGTCCAGTCCTCCATGGTCACCCTGAGGTCGCCCGGTGGCCACTCGGGACCCAGAAATTCAGCCAACTGTGCGGTTCACTCGCTGTGTTTCAGATTTCGCTGTGCATTTGTTTATGAACTAATTTGATGATTCACGGTGGAATTTGCTGTTCTGCAACCCAAGAACATTCAGAATCTCAATTTGAATTTGAATTGGAAATCCCCGCATGGGTTTCCTGAGTGCCTTTACATCCAAATGAGTGTTGCATCCCACTGCCAGGCACCGCTGCCTCCTCCCGGCCCGTGGCAGGGCCGTTTGTGTCCATGGCACACTGAATTGCTGAGGAAAACCGATCCATCAGCTTGCGGTCTGGCTGGGGAATGAGTGATCTGGGCTTGTCCTTCCTCACTCGGTAGCTTCTGGGGTCTGGGTTGAATCCAGAAGCGGGCATGAAGTGGGGAGCATCAGGGACATCAGGAGGAATTAGAGGTTAAGGCACAATTAGTTCCTGAGTATTTTCATGTTTTCACTTTATCCCGCAGCTACAGCCTGGTGAAATTAGCGGGGGCTTCCAGCAGCCCCCGGGCTCCTGGCTGGGAGGAGACGACTCTTCGCGGGGCTTTCTCCAGAGTCTTCCTGTCACCAACGTCCTCCCTATGACGGAGGGCATTTTTTTAACGTCTATCATTTTCCTTTCCACTCGCATTATTTCCTTACCCCGCCATGGCTGACAGAACGAGTATGTTGTCAATCTGCTTGTCTCCCCAAAAGCAAGACTAATTTTGATTTTAATTTCAGTAATTGGAAGGAAATAGCTCCCCTTAGACTATTGTAGTTCTGTAACCATAACATTGTGATTAAGAACATAAAATCCTTGCCTACTTCCAGCCTGCAGACGGGAGGGAGGAAGCAAAGGAGGCCAGCCTGGGAAAGAGGGAGGGATGTAGGGAGAAAAAAGAAATCTCGGGGTAAGGAGAGGGGAAGCTGGAGATGCCGGGAGGGTTCCGGTAGCATAACGCTGCGTAGCTATAGCTTGGGATGGACTTCACCCAGCATTTGTATTAACTGCCGGGGAAATTTAACAGACACGGCACATTGCAGGAAGAAAAAGTAAGGTAGGGCACCCGAGAGATTAAACGTTAACAGAAAACAGCAAAGTAAGACTCATTTTGGCAAAAGAAAATGCATTTTCGATAAAAAAATAAACAAATGCAGCGGCAGGGAAAATTGAAGGAAACTGACGCCGGAAGAAGGTGAAGCGATAATGGTTGGAAAATGAGGTGTGATTTTGCTTTATCCCATGACTAACAGCCGGTCACGCGAGTTTGCTCCGTAACTCGTGGCACGCTGCCTCTGCGGAGAACCACCAGGACACGCCGAAAGGAGAAAACGCACCGAGCTTCTGGGCAGGGGAACAGAAGGGTCGTCAGGGAAAGACAAGGGCGGCACGGATTGCTGAGGAAGAATATCAGGTGGGAAGAAACACTGTTATGTTTGCATAAGCTGTTCTAAAACTTCATTAAAGTTATTGCAGAACGGAAAGGTGAGCAAGAGACGGAATAAAAAGTGTATTACAAAGAGCCTGGCAGTATGGAGAAGGACGGACATCCCCAGTTTCCCCCCTGGTAAACCCCAGCTGTTTGGGCTGCTGGAATAAGGTTTATAATTAGGGATGGAAAACACGCAGTAGGGACCGAGCACTCCATGGGCGCCCGGGCGCTGATTATTGCTTGTACCATGGAAGCGCTCGCGCAGTGTTCCTGCAAGGTAATTTTACAAAACCCCCTTGAAATCAAATGTTTAAACTGCATTATTCTAAGCTTCCCCAGTGTAGCCCTCCCAAACACACACGGCACACGTTGCTGGATGAAGGTAACGTCCCGCACAGCGCTGGCGAGGGCTCAGAGCCCAGCCAGTGCCACGGGGTGGCCGTGACCTGCTGCTGCCCCCGCTGCTGCCCCCGCTGCTGCCCTCAGCCCTGAGCTGACCGCAGCCGCTTCAGCTCAACTGGATCATCCCCTTCTTTTTCTTTGTGTTAATTGTAATCTAAAAAATCCCCAGTGGCCAAGCATCCACCACAGACCAGGTACAATTCCCAGGTTTGGGTTATTTTTTATGCTCTCAGTTTGGAGATATGTACTTACCTGAATTTTTGGACCGACTTCTACGCTTCACCCCAGCCCCAGAGATGGGGAGCTGCTGGGAGGGCTGGAGCCCCTCTGCTGTGGGGACAGGCTGAGAGAGCTGGGGGGGTTCAGCCTGGAGAAGAGAAGGCTCCGGGGAGACCTTCCAGCCCCTGCCAGGCCCTCAAGGGGCTCCAGGAAAGCTGGGGAGGGACTCTGGAGCAGGGAGGGGAGCCATGGGACGAGGGGGAAGGGTTTTACACTGACAGAGGGGAGGATGAGATGAGATGTGGGGAAGAAATTGTTTGCTGTGAGGGGGGTGAGCCCCTGGCCCAGGTTGCCCAGAGAAGCTGTGGCTGCCCCATCCCTGGAGGGGTTCAAGGCCAGGTTGGACGGGGCTTGGAGCAACCTGGGCTGGTGGGAGGTGTCCCTGCCCAGGGCAGGGGGTGGCACTGGGTGGGCTTTAGTGTCCCTTCCCCCCCAAACCATTCTGTGATTCTGTGATTCCTTGTCCTTTTTGCTACTCCTAGCAGTTCTCCTCCGGTGGCCGAGCGAAGGGCAGGGGCTGAAGGGTGGAAGAGCCCAGCCCGGCCGCGTGCTGTTGGCGCTGTTCATCTTCTGCAGTGACACAAAATGAAAATAAAGCGGAACGTGAAGGAGCGGGGGTGCCCCGGCTCCCCTCAGCACCCCCCCGGGCAGGTTCACCCGGCGCTCCGCGGGGGCCGGGGCTCCGCGGCGGGGGGAGGCGGAGGATGCGCGGATGGAGCCCGGTGCCAGGAGGATGATGACGGCGAGGAAGCTGCGGAGCGCAGTGGGGATGCGGAGGGCGTGGCGTGACCGGGGGGCGTGACCGGGGCGTGGCCTGGAGGGGGGGGCGTGGCCGTGCCCTACCCGGGGCCGCGCCGCCGCTGCCGCCGGCTCCGCGTGGGTGGCGGCCGCACAGAGCCGAGCCTCCGCGGCCGCAGAGCGGCGGGCCGGGGCTGTGCCGGGCCGGGGCTGTGCCGGGCCGGGGCTGTGCCGGGCCGGGCGGGGCCGGGCCGGGCTCGGCGGGGCCGGGGGCGGCGGCGGCGGCGGCGCTGCGCGGAGCGGCGCGGAGAGGCGCGGAGCATCGCGGAGCGGAGCATGTCGGCGCTGCGGAGGAAGCTGGGGGACGAGTACCAGGTGGTGAGCACCTCGGCCAGCGGCGGGGGGCTGCCCCCCCCCCGCGCCGCCCCGCGGGGCAAGCGGCAGCGCTTCGTGGACAAGAACGGGCGGTGCAACGTGCAGCACGGCAACCTGGGCGGCGAGACCAGCCGGTACCTCTCCGACCTCTTCACCACCCTGGTGGACCTCAAGTGGCGCTGGAACCTCTTCATCTTCATCCTCACCTACACCGTGGCCTGGCTCTTCATGGCCTCCATGTGGTGGGTGATCGCCTACATGCGGGGGGACCTGAACAAGGCGCACGACGACAGCTACACCCCCTGCGTGGCCAACGTCTACAACTTCCCCTCCGCCTTCCTCTTCTTCATAGAGACCGAGGCCACCATCGGCTATGGCTACCGCTACATCACGGACAAATGCCCCGAGGGCATCATCCTCTTCCTCTTCCAGTCCATCCTGGGCTCCATCGTGGACGCCTTCCTCATCGGCTGCATGTTCATCAAGATGTCGCAGCCCAAGAAGAGGGCCGAGACCCTGATGTTCAGCGAGCACGCCGCCATCTCCATGCGGGACGGCAAGCTCACCCTCATGTTTAGGGTGGGCAACCTCCGCAACAGCCACATGGTCTCGGCGCAGATCCGCTGCAAGCTGCTCAAAGTAAGTGCGGTGCCTGCCACGCTTGCCCCCCTGCCACTGCCGGTCCCCTGGGGACATCTCCCTGTCCCCCTCTGTGTCCCCACCTCTGTGCCGGCCCCTCTGCGTACCCTTTTGGGCAGGAGAGCTTTGCCGTCCCTCGCTCCTGCCCAGGGCTGCCCCCGTGTCCCCGCGGTGCTCTTTGGGCTCAGCCATCAGGCACCAGATTTATTCGCAACCGTCTGATTTACCGGCAGCCTTGTAGGATAACAGCTATATTCAGCACTGGGTTTACATGCATATTTACGTATTTCTCTAAAATGCTAGATTTCTCTGACAAGTAAATACTTACAGCTTGAATTCCTCGGTGTGCGTTTTAAAGGAAAGCTGTTTCCCTTTCTGGCATATTTCTGTGCTTTGAGGCAACGGGCAGTCCAGTCAGGCAGAACTTTATTTATGTGGTGTGTGAACTTCATGGAAAGCAGGACGCCAGGGTTAGACGTTTAAACACCGTGCTAATGGCCCTGCACGTCTGGGGAAAACCGAGTGTTCATTTGAGGCTTGCTACAACGGCTGCATATTCATAGGGGAGATGAAATAAATGTGGAGTGGGTGGAAGGGGCCGGCTCGGCTGACGTTTGACGCATGCAGAGCATCCCGCGTGTTTCCGAGGCTGGCAGGGGAGGTGGGTGCCCTGCCCTCGGGCTGGGTGCTCTGCAGGGGATATGGGTGATATGGGTGCTCTGCAGGGTACGTGGGTGCCCTGCCCTCGGGGGGGTGCTCTGCAAGGACAGGCAGGGTCCCCTTGCCGAGGAGACACCTCACTTGGAGGTGTCCCGCTTTCTTGCCCGCTCCCCTGTCTGCGCCCGGAGGGATGCTCATCCCCCGTCTGCTGCGCCTGGATCTGGCGAGGCACAAGCTGCGTTTTGCTCGGAGGCTTCTGAAGTTGTCGTGTTTTGGCCCAAATACGTGCTTTCCCATGGGGGGTTTGCAGGGAGGATCGTTGCGGCGTTCGGTGAGGGCTGCAGGACCCTGAACCTTGGGGGGAGTCTGTGGCCAAAAGGAGGGGTAGTGCCCGCTCTCAACAAGCCGGGGGGGGAAGAGGAATTTAAAGAATCTCCATAATTTCGTGTGTTTTGTCGCTGCCGTGCCCGGATGATGGCTGTAGCTGGGGACCGATGCAGGTGAAGATGCCATTGCTGCCGCTGACCTGGAGGCGTCTATTCCTCTTCTTTTCTTTTTGAATAATCAGCTGGAATCTCAGTTACGCTTTTCCCTGGTATGAGCTAGCCCCGATTGTTTGCTCATGTCAAAGTTTAGACGGGTAAATTGAATGACGTGCAATTAGCCTGGTAAGTGATCATCGGCTCTTTAGAGGGCACCACGGTGACCCCTCCAGCTGCCTCCTGCGACGAGGCTGTCCTGACTAGGGAGAGGTCGGACTGCCACATTTAATCATCTTTAATAGCTTTAAAGGATCAAAATGATCCATTACAGATTTTGAAATTAGCCCTTTTTGTATCCAGAGGTGCCGCAAGGGGAACTGTAAAAGTTGGTGCGTAAAACCTAGCGTGGCGCCACAAAATTTCCTGAACTTTAGACCGGTGGGAGAGCGGCTTCGTGGCTGTCGTTTCTTCTGGTTTCGTGGCGGCGGCGCTGGAGTCAGCGGGGCGAGGGTTTCGCAGCTGTGCAAAGTCCAGCAAGACTCGGAGAGGAGCGCGGGGAGCCCTGCCGTCAGCAGCTCCAACAGCCAGCTCTCCCTGGGGCTCCGTTTTGGGGTAGGAAGGGGAAAAGGCCGCTCGTGAGGGATGCTACCCCTGTGGGTCCATCGTGGCCGTGGTGCCCGGGCATCCCGCGGTGTCCCCTGCCTGCCAGCCTTTTCCCGGCCCGAAGCCGCCCAGCCTGCCGGAGCGCGGTCACGGACAGCTGTGAATGTGGGGGGAGAGCGAGAAAGGGCTAAAATGTGGTTTTTCAATGGATACAGTTAGAGCTGGCTCTGCGCGTCCCCTCCCGCGTGTCTCTGCACAGCGCGTCCTACGGGTGCTGGGGGGGAGCCGTGCTTGGCCAGGCCACCTGGCCAAAAAGAAAGATATTAAAAAAAAAAAAAAAAAAAATTAAGAAAATATATAAAAAAAATATATATAAGAAAATATAAAAAAAAATATATGAGAAAATATATAAAAGAAAGATACCTAAGAAAACAAAAAAAGATAGATGAGAAAATATATAAAAGCAAGATATATAAAATAGAAAAGAAAGATATATGAGAAAATACATAAAAGAAAGATATATAAGAGAAAATAGAAGAGAAAGATATAAGAAAATATGTAAAAGAAAGATATATAAGAGAAAATAGAAAAGAAAGATTTTAGAAAATATAAAAGGAAGATATATAAGAAAAAATATAAAGGAAGATATATAAGAAAATATAGAAAAAGATAGAAAAAAGGGGAAAAAAAAGGAGGAAAAAAAAAAAAAAAGACTGGAGCAGGGAGAGGGCTGTCTGTTCGGGGGGTGCTGCCACACAGGGACAGTCTTCCCGGCGTGCAGGAGGACAGACGTGCGCAGGGGGATGTTGCTGCTCCAGTGGTTCCGCTTTGGGCTGCGTGTGACCCTCCTTGCAGGTCTGCTGCAAAGCCGGGAGGGCAGAGTTAATTGTAGGGCTGCTCACAGATCTTTCTGCTGAAACGCTTCTCTTCTGGTAAAAGGTTATTCTACTTGCAAAATGCGTGTGAAATTGGAAATCCCAGTGCATTGGTTTTGATTTTTTTTTTTTTATTTTTACTTTTTTCCCCGGTAACCTTAGACTATACTGGAGAAAAAAAGAAATATAAACCTTAAAAATGGCAAGTTAGTGCGAAGACTCATTTGTTGTAATATTCTTTTTTTTTTTTTTTTTTTTTTTAATGAATCTCCAAGATTGTGGAGAAGTTGGATAGTTGGGTGAAACTTAGGAGGCCTGCACTTTCCTCCCTGCATTACGCTGAGTCCAGAGAGTCACTCAAGGTCATTTCTTCCTTGGCTGGAACAGCAGAACACTCAACAGCAGGAGGTCCCACACCCTGCCTTGGGTCGAACGCTGCCCGTAGCTCAGGGGTGGCTGCGAAATAACATTTGGTTTGTCTGTAGCATTTTAGGTCTCAGTTTTCATCCCAGGTCCCTCCCAGCAGAAGCAATCGTGCCGGGTGTATGTGACCTCGCAGCTGAGCAGTGTCACGCCGGCTTTTACTGCAGCTGTGAAATGGGAGGGTTTTGTGAGGGGGGTGTGCTGGGTTCCCCGGGAATCCCAGGAGCCCCGGGGCGAGCAGTGGGAGGACGAGGAGGAGGAGGAGAAGGACGAAGGTCCCCCGGTGCTGCAGCAGCAGTTAGAGCTGATGGCTCCCGGGCAGCATCCCACCCGGCCTGACCTTTCTTCCCCCCGGCTGTGGTTCATACCGGCTTCTCTGGACTTTGCCGTGTCCCTCAAGGACCTCGTTGTCTTTAACTCTCCTTTTGTTTTGACATCAAGACGTTCATGATATAAGAATTTTTTTTTTTTTTCCCAAATAACTGCATAAGAGGATGCTTCGTTGTCCTCTCCTCGTGGGGGGGGGGGGGTGCTTTGGCTGGTTGGTTGGGACTAAGGTTCTGGGGCAGGGACCGCTGGGTGCTCCTTGGAAAGCGTCCATGGAGGAGTGCCACGTAAAGCCAAACCATTTTGGAGAGCAGCTGGAGACCTCGACAGAGGAGCAGAGGGCAGAATTAGCAACGATTTTACAGCCAGCCCTTTAAAGGTCTTCCCCAAACCGTTATCCCTCATAACGAAGCCTGGTACACGCAACTCCTAATAGCATTTCGTTGTCTCTGACCTGGGGCCACCATTTTTTCCTCTGTCCCAAAGCCAGATCCAAGCCGGGCCGGGGGGTCTCGGTGTCCCCAGAGTGACAACGTCCGCCAGAAGTGGGTCAGCCTTCGCCCCCCCCGTGCCTATAGCGATGCTGTAGGGGTGCGGGATGTGTGACGGCAGCGGCTCCCTCCCAGCGCCGCGCCGTGCCCTGCTGACGGGCGTTACTCGCTGCTTTGCTCCTGTTTCTGTCTTTTTACTGAAAAGTAGACTTCTCTCTAAAGAAAGAACAAACGACACCCCGCAGGCAGGATATTTATGCAGATGTGCTCTAGATGTTTCTGGGCTCTGCCGTCTCCGTCTGACACTGCGCGGCGCTGGGACGGGGCAGCGGAGGCAGGTGTGGGAAATCCGCGTTTCCACACGCCAAAACTTAAGCGCCGTTTCTCGGCCGGGACTTCGGGGCGGCGAGACACGCGGTTGTTTTGGTTGGGATTAGATGCCCTTCAAATCCGGACACTGTTCGGGGAAAATTTTAAAAATAGAACCCAAATCCCAAGCGAGGCACGTAATCCGGTTTCGCTCTGTCTGCTGCTGTTTGCTGTCGGGCTCCCACCCGCTCCCGACCCCCGTGTCGGGGGGCTCGGCCGCAGCCCCCGCGCTGGGGGGTGCACCCGGCATCCTCCCACCCCCCCACCCCGCCCCAGCTCCCAGTGCCTTTTACTGGGAGCACGGGACTGGGTTTCTTTGTGAGCTGCTGGTGTCACCCGTGGGAGCGCTGATAGTCCGGAGGTGATGTCCCTGTGCATCATCCCCCCACCCCCAATTATAGGTCCGAATAACGAGGAGAATGGAAGCAGAGTTAGAGGAAAAGTTGGAGGAAAGATCACGCTGCTTCTTGCAGGCGTAATCCTCCTCCCATTAAAAATAAAAAATAAAAAAAATCCCATTTCAAGTCCGTGGTATTGCTCGATATGGGGAGTTTCCTGTGGGTTTGGAATGTGGGGAATGATGGAAACGCATCTCAGGCAGCGATTTAACACTGGGGTTTGGCCGTGTGTGATGAATACAACAGTTTGCAAAAATTCTTGTTAAAATCTAAACAGCAAATAATGGAGTTCCGTAACAAAAATGGAAAATTCTGTAATAAAAATAATGACTGCAAAGGGCTGTAATGTTCTGTTCCTGCCTATTCATAACACGGGGAGAAGAAATAAAAGAGCCGGAGTGAAAGCCGGGAGGGAGCGTTTGGGCAGGGCTGTGCTGAGCACCGGGGTGCGAGGTGTGGCGAGCCCGGGCGCTGCTCTGGAGCTTTCGGCTCTCGGCGTGGCCTTACGGGCTCGTGGGGCTGTTAAATTGCGGTTTGTAGCGTCTTAGCGGGCAGCTCCCACTAAAGCCGAAGCAGCATCCCCTTCTCAGGGCTCCTCTTGTCAAAAGGGAGCGATCTCAAAGCGTCGCTGGAGAAGCGTGTGCTCGGCTGATTAGTCGGCGCTGGGGGGCTCTCTCTTGTGGGAAAAGCTGGCAGTTAATCAACTGCTGCCACTTTCTGCAAGGCGTTGATGGACAATCCCTCGTGGGAGGGACCCTGGAGGTGGCTGCGAGCCCTCACCTGTGGTCACTGGGTTGCAGCATGGATTTTGTGAGGTTTTGGGTGTGTTGAGGGGAGATGTCCCCTTGTCTGAGCCCCCCGGGCAGGGACACTGTCTGTGTGCCCTACTCCGGGCACGCTGGCTGTGGAAGGGATGGCATGAAAAGCTGGGTGAAGGGCTGGCTGGATCTACGCTGGCTTCACCTCTTCCTCCTGGTGGGTGATGCTGCGGGTCGGTGGCAGAGCGATTTAGATGAGATGTGGGGAAGAAATTGTTTGCTGTGAGGGGGGTGAGCCCCTGGCCCAGGTTGCCCAGAGAAGCTGTGGCTGCCCCATCCCTGGAGGGGTTCAAGGCCAGGTTGGACGGGGCTTGGAGCAACCTGGGCTGGTGGGAGGTGTCCCTGCCCAGGGCAGGGGGGTGGAATGAGATGGTCTTGAAGGTCCCTTCCAACCCAAACCATTCTGTGATTTGTGTCGGTGGCGGGTGTCCTGCCAGGGCTGCTGTGTTGGTGAGCTGCAACCGCAGTAAGGTGTGTCTTAGAAATAATTCATCCCTGCTCCGCGTGGCCAGCGCTGGGTTTCCACCCGTTTCGTGGCCGTGTGGCTGGACTGGGGTTTGCCTCGTGTGAGGGGTGGCACAGCGCGCTGGCAGGGATGCAGGATGCTGTCGGGATACCTCGGGGATGGCTGCTCCAGCCGTGATCTCTCTCTCTGTCTCTCCCCTCGCTGCCCATCCAGTCCCGCCAGACGCCGGAGGGTGAGTTCCTGCCGCTGGATCAGCTGGAGCTGGACGTGGGCTTCAGCACGGGGGCCGACCAGCTCTTCCTGGTGTCCCCGCTCACCATCTGCCACGTGATAGACGCCAAGAGCCCCTTCTACGACCTCTCCCAGCGCAGCATGCAAACGGAGCAGTTTGAGATTGTCGTCATCCTGGAGGGCATCGTGGAAACCACGGGTGAGTAGAGACAGCAAATGCTGCGCGGAACAGATGTCGCCCCGCAGGTCTTACCGCCTGCGGTCGAAGAATTGGGTGCTTCAGGTTGCCCTTTCACCCAATGACACGGTCAAATTTTGCAAATGCTTCGAGGTGGCCAAAGTCGTATTTTCCTACAAAGTGAACGTGTTGGAGGGATGTTTGGCAACGTGTCTGTTACCAAGGCGATGCGCTTCGGCACTCCCGGCGAGGCTGAGAAACCTCAGTCGCGGTTGCCACGGTGGCCGGGGATGCGGGGATGCGGGGATGCAGGGATGCAGGGATGCGGGGTGCAGGGATGCAGGGATGCGGGGGTGCAGGGATGCGGGGGTGCGGGGATGTGGGGTGCGGGGATGTGGGGTGCGGGGATGCGGGATGCAGGGATGTGGGGTGCGGGGATGCGGGGTGCGGGGGTGCAGGGATGCGGGGGTGCGGGGATGCAGGGATGCGGGATGCGGGGTGCAGGGATGCAGGGATGCGGGGGTGCAGGGATGCGGGATGTGGGGGTGCAGGGATGTGGGGTGCGGGGATGCAGGGATGCAGGGTGCGGGGATGCGGGGTGCGGGGATGCAGGGATGCGGGGGTGGGGGGATGCGGGGGTGCAGGGATACGGGGATGCAGGGATGCGGTGCAGGGTGGGCTGTGTGCCCCACAGCATCCATCGCCCGGCAGCGACGCTGCGGCCCCCGGCTGATGCTCCCGCAGCCAGCCAGTGCCTCGTGTCACTTCCCGGGGGAAGCTCAGAATAGCTTTGATCGTTTTTCGGTCCATGTGCTGGTGTGCCAGCGTTGCAAGCTCCGAGGCTGCAGTATTGTAGTGCCTGGGGGGGGCTGGGGGCAGCAGAGGTGAATTGTCCATGCCGTTCAGTAAATACTCCCTGATATTTCAAGAAAAACTCCCTAGTATTTCAAGAACCCCCCCTCCCGGCATTAGCATAGCTGGCTCGCGTAAGGATTTCAGGGCTGACGTGCTGACCAGAGCACTCCAGGTTGGGTTTTGGTTTTTGTGGTTTTTTTTTTTTTTTTTTCCAAGCAGAACTGTTTTAAAACACAAACTATTGAAAAAATGGAATTTTGTAAATAACTCACTGGAATTCTAAAATGAAGTGGTGTGTTTGTATACTTTTGACCTTGTTTTTTGTAAATATTTCAGAGTTAGGCATTATACACAGAACAAAACAAACCAAACAAAAAAAGGTGGTATTTTCTGGATCTGCAAAGCCTAAGTCGTAAGCTTGCAAATTTTGTGACCTAGTTTTATAAGATGAGATGAATATTGGGTGAAACAGAACAAAATGTGCTCTATCTTGATAACGCATGGAAGGATGAAAGGGTTTTAAAGTTAAGAAAAATCTTTAAAAATGTGAATAAATGAGAAAGGAGGAGAGTACAGAGCTGGAGGGCAGCTGGATTGGAGGAGAACCATTGTCAGTGATGGCGAGAGCACGTAAATACGAAGGAGGAGGTGCCGCAGGTGGTTTCCAGCAGGTACCTTCTGCTGAGCCTGGCCCAGGTGAGGAAGGCGAGAACAGACGCGAGGGAAGGGGCGATGCCATCTGAAGGATGCCCTTTTATTTAAAGAGAGGAGAAGTGGGCACTTAGTAGGTTTAAAACTTGCAGAAAGTCAGGACCCATCTCTCTATCTTGGTGCTCTTCCAGCAGATTCTTTATTGCGGTTTCCACCTCTCCTGTCATTCACCTTGAAACCAAAACACGTTTGGCAAGAGGGAGGTCTTGCTCTGGGAGCGTACAGCAACCTGTGCACAAAAACGCCGGTGCTTTGTGTTTGCCAATGTGTATTATGTATCACAAAAAATGGGAAAGGTTTCATATGGGATATGCACCTTCTTCTCTTTGTGGAAATAGTATGTTGCAGAAATTTTTCCCTCTAAGCTACCTTAACATATATTTCGCATCTAACAGCCCGCGGCCCCCCCAGAACAGAAGTGATAATTTGAAGGGGATTATTAGAAAATAATTTTCAGTTTGCTGTGCCGGGTGTTTTGTGGATAAAGGCGGTAGGAGGCTGGGTCTGTGCGCTCTTCCTCCCCGGTGTGAGACCCTTCCCCGCCCTCGCCGCAGCGCGGACGCGGTGTCAGACAGGCCTTAGGTGTCTGCTGGCACAGAAAGAACAGAAATAACTCGCAGTTGTTTGGAAGCCAGGGTGCTATTTTTGGTTAGGTGTAAAAATGATGCTTGGTTTTTTGCCTTTTTTTTTTTTTTTTTTGTCTTGGAAAGGCAGTGAGTCGGTCACACATTTGGAAAGGCTTAAGGCTTTCCCAATTAATTTCGATTGCATGTGGCTGGAGGCGGGGGGGGGGCAGTGGTGGTACTGGGGGGTCTCAGAGGGGCTGAGCGAGCTGGACTGACCCACGTGGAGCTGGGGAGAGTCCTGTGGATGGTGAACACGGAGCCTGTGGGAAATAGGTTGGAGGAAGATTAAATAAACTCTGGTTGATTTGCAAATGAGCGGAAATTAGGGCTGCGACTGTTTGAAAGTCATGGAGTCTCCTGCTCTGGAGATGTTCCCAGCCCGCCTGGACGCGTTCCTGTCCCAACCACTCTGGGGGACCCTGCTCTGCCAGGGGCTGGGGCCAGGTGATTTCTGAAGGTACCTTCTGACCCCTACAGTTCTGGGGTTCTGTGAAGCGGGGACCGATCGGAATGGAGGAGGAGAGGAGTTCAGGGTTTCTCTTTGTGCCTGGTCTGGTGGAGCCCAGCAGGACCAGGCAGGCCAGAGCCAAGGCTGAGCGGGGCGGGAGGTTGAGTTACGGATGGGCACCTTGTGCTGCCAGCACCAGCCCAGCGATGCTCCGCCGGCCGCTCAGCCTGCCGGTGGTACGTGGGACCTTGCTGATGGCTCCTCTCTTAGACCTCGGCTGCGGTGCCTCGTGTTTTGAGTTTGGAAGTACAATCACAATGTTCTGTTAATCCTACCGGGAGCGGTAATTAATTTAATTAGGAGTGAAGCCTGTGCAGACAGGACAGCAGCCTCCAGAGAGCAGGTCTCCTCTACAGCCCTGTTCTTACGACAGGTTTCTCTTGCATCCCAGGAGTGAAATAGATGTTTACTGCAGGGTGAAGAACTTTCTACCTTTCTGCCTATAAAGTTGCTGTTGTAGTGGTTGTCCATTACCCTCCTATCAATTACTGCGTGGAAAAAGAAAAAAAGTCATCATTTTGTATCATTAAATTGAATTGAAATCGAATTGCATTTTGAAACCCCAAAGACTGTAATTCAATGCTTGAACGCTGTGAAAATGGGAGAGTTTGGACAGTGATGCAGCCCTGGCGTCTGGTTTCTTGCCAAAGGCGAGAGGTCCAAAAGCTGACCTGAAGCCGGCTGTCGACGCGAGCCCTTTCCCGCGCTGATGGCCTTTGTCCCCGCGCTGCCACGGGCCAGGGCAGCACCTGCTGGGAGACCCTGCCCAGGAACTCTTTCTTGAGTTAATTTTAACTCCAGCTCTTACCTTTCCTGCTGAAAACAGTTAATTTGGCTCGGATGGCTCCATTCCCAAGTGGGGAACTGTGTGGTGAGCGGAGCAGTGGTTTTAGGAGCTCTTTCCCCCGGCGCCAGACGTGCTGCTGGGCTTCGGGCGTGACAGAGGATGCGATAAAATGGCACGGCTTCTGCACGAAGTCGTTAAGCAGCCTTATGGCACAGCCGATTTTCTAAAGCTGCCGTCTTATTTTCTTTTGTTGTGAAAACTGACCTGCAGAGCATCGGTAGCGTGGAGATAAACTGTTTGCTTACCCGCCCCAGAAAGGCGGCGTGGGGGAACCACTGTTTGCTCCCCACCGCCGCGTCCTCCGCCCGCCCTCATTTGTAGCATATTTAACGGAAAAGACTTTGGTATTCATCAAAGGTCTTCAGCTTGCCGAGTTTCAAGGGGTCGCTGGGTGCTTCCAGCCCGCACTCCTGGTTTGTTTTTTTTTCAAGTGACAGGTTCCCTGCGTCTGCCTGAAAAGCGCTGTGACGTCGCGCTCAGATCCACAACGTCCCCTGTAAGGAGCCGAGTCGCTCACGTGCGTCTCCCGTGTCCTGTAGACATCTGCTGGCCCCAAGGTCAAGAACTACACAGCAAGCAAATAATAATAATAATAAATAACAAAAATATTTATTTCATAGTATACTCTTGGCACTTCTTTTCTTCTTGTACTGACGTGACAGAAGTGGCCGTTACTCCGGCTCTGAAGGAGGCAGAAATACCTGTAAAAAAATCATTGCGGGCTTCTGGTTCAATAAAGAAAAACAAAGAAGGAATTAAAGTCACGGGA
The DNA here is from genome assembly GCA_947846985.1 of Fratercula arctica. NCBI lineage: Eukaryota > Metazoa > Chordata > Aves > Charadriiformes > Alcidae > Fratercula > Fratercula arctica. The sequence continues at coordinate 1,382,993 of CANTUZ010000008.1, read as the reverse complement.
AGGATCCGTGGGGTGGATGCAGGGCTCTTGGCGCATTTTGAAATGCTCCAACCTTTCACTATGCTATAAGTCATGATTCCGAAATATGTTTAGCGATACTGTCGCGTTTCTGCATGGCGTGTGGGAGGCACGTCGCGCCGGGGGTGATGCCGGGACGGCGCAACCTGGGGGTGAGACATTTGAAGGATCCTGTTTTTTTGCCATTTCCCGTGTCGTTCCCGTCCCAGCCCTCCGCCGTCGCCGCGTGCCGCGGGCCAGGTGCAAACGCCTTACAAATTACACAAAGCATTAGAAGGTATCGAGTATTTCTCATTCTAATATAGCCCTTGTATTTATGATAAATAGAGGTTTAGGAGTCCTAATAGCATTTGGTTTGAGTCAGCTCTGCCTTTTGACAGGGACTTAGAGCCTCTTGCTTTTCTCTAGCAGGTGCTTATGAAAATATTGTTTTTTCCTTTAACTTTGTTTTCTGCTTTAATCAGTTGACTTTTGATATGCAATGTTGCCAAGGGGTTTAGAGAATTAGTAAATATATACAACAAATTTTGTTTTGACTGTGTGCAGAGGCAGTAAAGATTTTTTGGAGAAGTCTAATGAGTTTTTTAAGCAGGATCTTCTTGCTTATAAATCCCACTTGGCTGATTAAAATCACCATTTCCGATGCCTTCTCTCATTAAATCATATAAAAATGATTTCTCATAGATGCCTCCCAACTTGATTAAGTTAATTTACTGCCTCGTCACTGAAATTTTAATTTTGGGTAATACCAACATTTCTTTATGCTTTTCTTACCCGCCTTAATTACAGCTTTTGGACTGTGTGGATGATAAGAGGTGGGAAGTGGGAAGCGGGAAGCGGATGTGGTGCATCCCCGGGGGGAAGGAGCCCAGGGTCTTTGGACCCTCCTGGACCTCCTGGGGGAGCAGCAGGGCTGAGCTCCACAGAGCCCGTCTCCCCTGCCCTTCCCCTTTCCAGCCAGCCCTTTCTTTTGGGGAACAGAAGGAATGAGAAGATCAACATTCACCGGCAACATGCGCTGGCAGCCCAGAACCCCTCCCGCACCCCGGGCCGCATCCCCAGCAGCGTGGGCGGCAGGGCGAGGGGGGGATTCTGCCCCTCTGCTCCGCTCTGGGGAGACCCCCCTGCAGCGCTGCCTCCAGCGCTGGGGCACCAACAGCAGAAGGACACGGAGCTGTTGGAGCGGGGCCAGAGGAGGCCCCGGAGATGCTGGGAGGGCTGGAGCCCCTCTGCTGTGGGGACAGGCTGAGAGAGCTGGGGGGGTTCAGCCTGGAGAAGAGAAGGCTCCGGGGAGACCTTCCAGCCCCTGCCAGGCCCTCAAGGGGCTCCAGGAAAGCTGGGGAGGGACTCTGGAGCAGGGAGGGGAGCCATGGGACGAGGGGGAAGGGTTTTACACTGACAGAGGGGAGATTGAGATGAGATGTGGGGAAGAAATTGTTTGCTGTGAGGGGGGTGAGCCCCTGGCCCAGGTTGCCCAGAGAAGCTGTGGCTGCCCCATCCCTGGAGGGGTTCAAGGCCAGGTTGGACGGGGCTTGGAGCAACCTGGGCTGGTGGGAGGTGTCCCTGCCCAGGGCAGGGGGTGGCACTGGGTGGGCTTTAGTGTCCCTTCCCACCCAGACCATTCTGTGGTTCAATGATTCCATGAAAAAATACCTCAGCAGACAGATATTTTTTAGGAGGTCACGGGAGGGGTCATGGCCATGGATGCTTTAGGTAACCATGAGTGACTCCTGCCTCTCTTCTACCTCCTCCGTCACCTGCAGACAAACTCCTGTGTGAGGAGTGCTCTGGGGTCACCCCTAAGAGCCCAGCATCTTGCCCCGGGAAGGATGCTCAGCACTAGCTCGGAGGTTTGGGTTATTACTATTTTTTGGAGTGTCAGGCAGAGATGGGAGAGTTTCACAGCTGAGATAGATGTTCGAATGGCTTTGCAGAATCCGAAGATGGTTATGATTCATAAGGGTAATTGCTAATCATTTAGGATTATTTTTGATATATATTCAACCCCTCCATTATTATGATAACATATAATTTTGAAGAACACTCAAAGCATTTATTTTCAAAACCTATTGTCCCCATTTCACTTTATTGTGATGGAGAATTTTAAGCTCCGTTGTCAGCAAACCTTCCTGGTGGTGTTCATGGGGAGAACAAGTTTTGACTCTTACGCTGGATTCCCCTTCTGGGGCTTTGCCTCTGTGTGCATTTGGGAGTACGTAGCCTTTTACAATTGCTGTGTTATCCTGCGATTTACCGATAAGCTGCTGAAATTGCTAAAAAAAATACGAACAGTTAATAAGAACCTGAAACGTAGAGAAAGCTGGCAGAAATGGTGTGTGCATCCATCTTCAAAACTCATTAAATCTTATTTTGGAAACCTTTTCACATCATTTTCTGATTAAAGAAATCAAACAGCCTGCCAGGCCTTTTAAGTAAATAAATAGAGATGGAATCAAAGGCATATTCCACTGGTTTTACTTTTAAAAACATGAATAGCTTGAATTATGAAACTGTTGGGTCTCCATAGGCAGGTTTCTCTCAGAAACAGATACATGGGAATGATTTCAAAACTGAAACAACGTGAGTGAACAAAGAACTGTAATAGAGATCTGAAAGCAAATGTGATTTAGTTAATTTCTAGGGCTATTTAAAAATGGTTTTCCTGTGCATTATTTTGAAGGTTGCTTAACTTCAAGGAATCCCCAATACAAATTTAGCAGCCTTAGAGGTGGAACATAAATGTATTCTGTTTTTATCTTACCATTTGGATTTTGGGGGTTTTGTGCAGATGTGGGCAGAGTGTTGTGGGCAGAGGGCAGAAGAGCCGGGAAAATACTCTGGAGGTAACGGAGGAGCTAAGCAGAGTCATAACATTGCGGCTCTTGATAGTTGATAGACTTCATAAATGGTACCTCGTTCGTCCTCTCGCTCTCCTTCCCCACTGTCTTACAGTAGTTTTTGTGACCCGATCTTGGTGGTTGAAAGGTATCGTCAGCCTCATTGTGTTGGCAGGACAGAGATTGGGATCGAGCAGTAGAGTGAGGAGCTCAAGGTCCAGAGCAGGCGCCGCGCCTGCCGGCCTTGCTCCACCATCGATGGCTCCCTGCTTGCTCTGGGGTTGCCCGTCAAGCTGTCGGTAGCTTGGGTTTGGTGGATTGTGGACCTGGCACGTGTGTTGTGGACCTATTTGTCATGGTCTTTGGCAAGGGATGAAAGGAGGCCTCGCCTTCTGCATCCGTGGGAGGGGACCAGGGTCTTGGGGAGCCCAAGCCAGCTTTCACCAGGGATAACTCGATGGCTAAATTCGCTTAGAAATCATCTCTCTGAACCACTTCTCTGCAAAATATCACAGAATCACAAGTGGTTGCGGTTGGAAGGCACCTCTGGAGGTCATCTGGTCCAACCCCACTGTGCAAGGAGGGCCACCCAGAGCCGCTTGCCCAGGACCGCGTCCAGATGGCTTTTCAGTATCTCCAAGGAGGGAGACTCCACCACTGGTTTAGTCCTGAGAGAGCGGGAAGGTGTGTTAGATGGGAAGGTGACAGGGAAAGAACAATTCAGCAGTTCTACAAAATGAATGGGGCTTTTTTTTTTTTTTTAATTTTTTTTTTTTTTTCTAAGCATAGCCTAAACACGATAAAATAGCCGTTTAAAATGTTGTGGTCTTAGCAGTTTAGCAAATCTTTTTCCAGTGCTACCCTTATCTAAAACCTGTTAGCTTTTTAAAACCAGGACCTGTTGGTCGCGCAGGCAAGACAAGGTTTGTCACTGCCAAAGCCAGGATGCGCTGAACTGGGGGCTTTCGCCGCCCAGCCTCCCCCTGTCCCCCCCCGGCGCCGCTGCCCCGGTGCAGCACAGCCAAAGGGCTCAGCTGCTCCAAAAAAAAAACAAAAAGGGGAAAGAAAGGTATATATATATTTATTTTTTTTTAATGCTAATGAAAAAATGTTAGGTGCTGGGAAAATGTAGCAGAAGCGTATGGGTTTGCCTGCGAGTTCTGAGGAGGCACAACTGGGAGAGAACGGGTTTGGTAACTGCATCCCGTACGTAACTTGCAAAATCCCTTGTATTTGGGGTAACGTTGTATTTTGGATAATGTATTTTGGGTAGCACATGTCTCCTCCTGCGTAAGGCAGCGATTCCCCAAAGTGCGGACTTTCCCTGCAGAAAGCCTTCGTGGCCCTTTCTCCTTTCCACCCCCCTCCCTCTTCGGAGATACGGGAGAGAGAAACGCTGGTGGTTTTAATCCGGAGCTCTTTCACCATATACAATCTGAACAACTGGTGATTCATCAGAAGTCATGTCTTTGCAAAAAATACTCGTTCACGCTTAATCAAACAGCATACGTCCTCCTCGAACGAGCTTTCTTGTGCTGATCCGCTCCTGCGTGTGCTGGCGCGGGCGGACCTTGTACCATCGACGTGTCCACGTCGAGTGCAATTTCTGCCATGGATAAGTACGGGAGGGCTCAGCGCGAGCTGGTAATCGCTGGGGGAGTGACATGTGCAATCAGCCAGAAAACTTGGGAGCACTAAAACTCCATCTCTGATATAAATCTGCACCGTGCCTCCAGGAAATCGAAGGTCTCTAAGAAGAGAAACAGGAATGCGCGCCTGCCCGCCAGCGTGCGAGCCACGTCGCTAATGCGGATGGAGGCGTTCGGGTTGGTCCACGGGTGCCGGCGAGGGGAAGGATATCCCCAGTGGGGCTGGGGGACAGTGACAGGACCCTCAAAGCCCTGGCAGGTGGTCGGAACGGTGTGGAAGGCGAAGGGCTTGCGTTTCTCCCCGACCGAATACGACGGGGTGCTGCCTTCTCCCGCTGCAGCGCCGGGCAGGGAATTCTTCGCTCCCACGAAGCCCCTGGCGGGCAGGGACGCGGAGATGCTGCTTGTGCTAAACATACACCCGAATTGCTCCTCTCTGGGAAATTCATGGCCGAATAAGAAAAGTCTACAGTGCTCAAATTGTGCTGTTTCTCGCTTTTTTTTTTTTCTTCCCGTAAAATGGAGACGTTAATTGTATTCTCATCCTCTTACAGTCACTGCCCGAGTTGTATAAATGATTTAGTGGGTTTTGGTTTGTTTTTTTTTTTTTTTAAATTTCTGGACAGAAAAAAGCTTTGGCTACAATAGCCCCGGTACTGGAGTCACAAGGATGCTGCTGGGGACCTGTGGGAAGAGCAGCATAAAGACCTGTTCAGCTCCCGGGCGCGTTGGGGTTGGGGCTGGGACCGGAGTTTGGGCCAGCGTGGATCTGAGGGACGTTGTATGTAAGTCACCGGGGCCGCGGTGCCTGCTGCTGGTGCCGTATCTGTGCAGAACAAGCACAGCTCAGCAGCAGGAGGTCCCAGTGCCCGGGGCTCCGTGGTGCTGGGGACACCTGGCTCCTTTGGTCCCCAACAACTCCCACCCCCAAAAAAGTCCCAGGCAGGGTCAATATAAAGGTCGGAGACGTTCCTTCCCCAGTGCTCCAGCAGGGACCACCCCGCGGACTAGGCTGGGCTTCCAGCAAGGCTCTCACCTTAAATTCCCATTAAATCCCACGGAATTTGATGGGAATTAAATGGGAAACCTTCCATTTTTGTGTTGGCGCAGGAATATATTCCTGCTTCCAAGAGCTGCACTTTTTATCCGTTTCCTCATATAGTGCACCTTTCTCATTTCTTTCCTCTAGTTTGTTACTGTTATTGCAAAGTAAATTTTAAAAACTGTATTCCTGCAGGCAGTCGCATTCTCTCCTACTCAGCAGCCCCGTTCCTCTGCTTCGGAGGGAAATTAAGTCGATTTGACCTGATTTGCTCTGACAAATCCACTTTTGCCCTTCCTTGCAACCTTGCTCTCTTCCAGCTGATAACGTTGTTTGATTACTTTGAGCGGTGGTGACTTTCCGTGATTTGAAGTTCGTGGGATGGGGCCGGGATGGGGCTTCTGAGGCAGCGGAGCAGCAATGGGGCAGCAAAGCAGCAAGAAAGATCTTGTGATATCAAGGGGCGGAAAACAAAGCTGGAAATACTGATATGTCCTGGGAAAGGCTCGCACCTGGTAGCTGGCTCTGTGAAGCCCTTCCAAGCTTGACTTCGGTTCGTACTCCAGGGTTAATTAGTGGCGCGTTGATGCGAAACAAGGGGTTGGGGCAGTTTGTACTTTGCTGTGTTCCTTCCCCCCCCCCCCCCCACCCCATAATGAGTGTTTTTCATTTTTTCAAATACAAAATGATGTATAAGTGTATAAATAAGACTGTGGCCTTCCCAGTGGGAAGGATGGAGGGAGGAGTCCTCTGGGATGAGGGCGGAGGGGAGGAAGGGCAGGCAGGACCGTTTGAGAAGGCAGAAACAATGAAATTAAGCCCGATAAACTTAGTTAAGATAAAGAATTGCCTGCTGACTCTGTTTCTTGTTGGGCTGCGTCGTATTAATCATGGACTTGCTTGTCTCCGTCGCCCTGGAGAGCTCAGCGCGTGCAGCCTGGCCTTTCTGGGATGGGGGAGTTTCCCGAATCCCGCTGGCCTGCCTGCGACGGTCCCGGCGGGGAGGCTGCGGCTCTCATTTGATGCACTTCACCTCGAGTTATGGTCTATTATAACATTTTTTATTTGTTTGCTTGCTTGGTGTGAAAGACGACCCCAGAAGTACATCTCCTGGTGTGTTTTCTGTTTGGAGGACAACTCTCCGAAAGCCCAGGCCCGATTTTGGAGGTTTTTCAAGGTTTTTCCCACCTCTCCTGTGAGGCCGGCTGGGTTACGGCCGTTGGCAATACTGCTGCAGCACGAGGATGGGGCTCGGTCTCCCGTGCCCATGGGTGTCCGTGGTGTGGTGCGGCTGGAGCAGGTGGGGATGGGGCTACTGGGCCCTGTGGAGCTGCTGGTGGTGGGCAGAGGGTGTTGGGTGCCGGTCACCGCGTCCAGCCCATGGCTCGGCACCAAGATTTCTTTCCTAAAAGATTTCTTTCCTAAAGCAACGTCTTGCGGAAACGAGCCTGAATATTCCCTGTCCTCTTGGCTTTGGCATCTCAGTCTGAGCACGCAGAAGATGCCGTATCCGCTTTCTTTTTTCTTTTTTTTTTAAATCCATCGGCTTTGGCAGCCGGACAGGAGCTGTCAGTGTCCTCATCGCAGCAAGCGATGCACGTTTTTCTCCGTTTCTCGCCAAGCCTTGCTGGGGAAAAAAAGTAAATCTCTCTGGTTTTGGGGCATGCAGCTGCCTGGGTGTTTTGAAGGGGAAATCCTGGAGCTGTGAGGTGGCTCCTGGCGGCCGGGGGTTGTCTCGGCCTCAGGGGTGCTCAGGGTTGGGGCCAGAGCTCAAAGTATCGTTAAATACGTTTTCACCTCCAGACTGGGAAGAAGTGATGGATGGGAGGAGGCGAAGCAAGCTGCGGCGAATGCATTTGCCGTCCTCCCTAGGTGGAGAATGGGGCTTGGCTGAAAGTACAGCCCCTGGGTCGTGCTGAAAGCTTACAAATGTTTTTTACATTTATAGCTATGGACATGGCCTTTCCTTTTACAGTGTAATATGTGTTGTTCGTGATATCGGAATAGCTGGGTGGGGGGCAGAAGTGTTTTTTTTCTGGAATCCGTCGCGCTTCTGTGAGGAGCAGGGAGTTCTGCTGGGAAAACGCCTTCGTGGCAGGGAGCGATGTCTCCCAGGCTGAGACGGCCTCTGGTCCCCCGGGTGCTGTGGAGCCGCGGGAAGGGCAGGGATGCTCCGCTTTAGAGGGAGTATTTCATGTATTGTATTGAAGTCTTAGCCATTGTTTTTATGTAGCAACTTATTCCCTCTCCTTAGTTAGCATATCAGATCAACCGGCAAGGCAGACTTTCCCTGGATGGTTATCCTCAATAAATTATTAATGATATTGTCAGGGTTTTTTTTGTCATCAGCCAATTGATACCTCTTACAGTATTGTTTAATTTTTTAAAGATAATATTCATCAGAGTACCTGCCTCCGGCAGATGTTCTGTCTGTTTAAAACCTGGAAGCAATGCCCAGCTGTCTTCTCCATGGATACCTGTTCCTTGTCCTGGATACCTTTATGCTCACTGTCCTTTATTTAGAGCACTACACAATGGGGGGGGGGGTTATTAAATATTCCAGCTCCCGGCAGCTCCCTGCGGGGTGGTTCCTCATGCGCTCGCTCACCTACGGGATCATGAATTGCGATCCAAGAAAAAAAACAAATTAAATATCGCTGGAACCTCTGCCGTTAGTGTTCTGCAAGCCCGAGAAGAGGCTCCTTCTAATATCATTTATATGTTTAGAGTGCTGGAGGGCACTTATTCTGTTCTGAAGAGCTTCTGTGGGGTTTGCTTGCCCTGGAATAACGGGATGTCCCGGGCTGTTGGGATGGGTGGCTGGGGGGGAGCTGCCCGGGGATGGCAGGGGTGTGCGAGGGGCTTTTCTGCTCGCAGCTACAAAGGCTGTTCATGGCAGACCGGTAACTGCCGAGCAAACGGCGTGTTGAGTCAAATCCTACGGTCGCGCTAAAGAAGCAGCGGAGCCGCGGTTGTGCCGGGAACGCGAGCACATGGCCGTGGAGGGATGTGGTGCCCTCAGCATCCTCCGCTGGTCCACCAAACGTGGTTATTTTGTGTGACCCTGGTTTACAGCTTCTTCCCCCAAACCCTCCCTGCACAGGCTTGTGCCGGAGCCGCCTGCAGGCAGAGGCCGCAGCCCTTCCCCGAGGTGGAAAACTGGTAAAACTCCAGTATTGCATTTCCAAACACGCATTTCCATTGCATCGGTTACATCCCAAAGCAAAGTAACCCTGCCCCAGCAAAACCCGCCAGCCTCCGACGCCTCCCAGCCATCCCTAACTGGGTCACAACGCCTCGGGGCTCGTCTGCGAAGGAAGAACCTCCGCAAAAGTTCACTCTTTCACCCTCGCACGGAGGGATAATTTGCAGCCGCTCCGTACTGGCTGCAGGGCTCGCGCAGTTTTATGGGTGACATAAAATAGTTGTAGGTTTTGTTTAAAGCCTTGTTAGGTGTCCGTTTTTGCTTTGTTTCGTTCTGTTTTTTGTCAAGCCAAGGTGAGATTTAAGCTAAAGAGGACAGCTGTTTTAGCTGTGTGCGTTAACAAAATCAAACCTTCACTATGTGCTTGTAACTAACTGAATTACAGTAGAATTCCTTAGCAGGAAGAAGGGGAAAAAGCCTGTTGGGGGTAAAATGCCGTGATGTTTCAGGATAGTGCTGGGGAGAGTCATCCGAAATGTAATTAGGAGCTCCTGAATTTTATGGAGGGGAAAAATGTGCTTGGGCTGGGAAGAGCCCGGAGGCTCTTACTGTGCAGGGCTGGGCTTTGGGGGGAGAGGAGCAGCCTGAAGGCTCTGTCCTTGCGGGGCAGCTGGGGGGCAGCTGGGGGGCAGCTGCATCACTGCATCCCTGCATCCTTTCATCCCTGCATCCTTTCGTCCCTGCATCCTTTCGTCCCTGCATCCTTTCATCCCTGCATCCTTTCATCCCCACATCCCCGCATCCTTTCATCCACGCATCACCACATCCCTGCATCCTTTCATCACCACATCACCACATCCTTGCAGCCCCGCATCCCTGCATCACTGCAACCCTGCATCCTTGCATCACATCACCTCACCCTTGCATCCCCGCATCCCCGCATCCCTGCATCCTTTCGTCCCCGCATCCCTGCATCCCTGCATCCTTTCGTCCCCGCATCCCTGCATCCTTTCATCCCCACATCACCTCATCCCCGTATCACCGCATCCCTGCATCCTTTCATCCCCGCATCCCCACATCCCTGCATCCTTTCATCCCCGCATCCCTGTAGCCCCGCATCCCTGCATCCTTTCATCCCTGCATCACCTCATCCCCGTATCACTGCATCCCTGCAGCCCCACATCCCTGTAGCCCCGCATCCTTGCATCGCCGCATCCCCACATCCTTGCATCCGCATGCAGGCGCCATCCTGCCCTACAGAGACATGGTTTGACTGAGTTATTTAACACTGATCTGGTGTTGGAGGCATCCAGTAAACAAGATTATTATCTTGGCTTGTTATACTGAATTATTCTTGAAGTCAAAAATAAACCCATTAGCAAATGTGACGGGGTTCAAACGTTAATGCGTTACTGATAAATGGCAAGCTATGTCTGCAGAAAAAGTTTATTAAAAAAAAGTTGAAGAGAAAGGAAGGTGAAAAACAGGCATGTGATATTGCATCTGTGATTCTCCATCCTTTTCTGTTCTGCTTGTACACAATGTCCAGCTACAGTAGAAATAAAGGAGGAACTGGGAAAACTTGCCCGTATGGTGATCTGTGCCGGCTGCAGAACCCAGCACGTGTGCTCTTACCTGCTCTGGCATATCACTTGCAGAGGGGAAAAGAGCTCGGAGGGGATGGATTCATGGAGGTGCAGAGCTATTTTATCTGTGTGTGTCATCGCAGTGTTGGTAGAAGATGTTGGGCATCCTGGGAGCAGCTTCCTCCTCCAATTCCATTGTTTAGTGTAGGTTCATTGTCTTTTTTTTTCTTACTTATAAACTCTCTGTAGGTCTTCAACATATTATATTGTGGTCACCAGTAGCAAGGCAGGGTCAGGGTGTCCGGGGGGGCCGCTGATGGGACTGCAGGCACCCCGGGAGGAGGTGTTGGACCATCCCACCCACCCACGGGGGACCTGCGGGTGCCCGGGTGAGGGATGTGCTGCACAGCGGGCTGCCAGCCCCGGCTTCCAGAGGACCATCAACTCCAACACCAAAAAGTCCATTTCCCCCCCCTTTTTCACTAAATTGTCATTTTTGGGGTTAGGAACGTTTATTGTTGTTGGGAGATCTGGGTGCTGGCTGCCGGCCTTCCTCCCTGGCGGGGTCAGAAGTGTGCTTTAGCTGTGATTCTCTGCTTCCAGTTATTTATAACTTTTTCAGCCAATTAACTTTTAAGGCTGGAATTTTTCATGCTTGGAGGAAAATATATTTTGGCAAGTTGGTAGGCAAAAAAAAATAATATTTGCATTTTGTGGATTATGCATTCATGGTACGCAGCTGCAGCTCCCCGGCCGGTACCGCCAGCTCTCTTGGTAGGCAGGGAGCAGAAATGCAGCAAAAGAGGTAGAATTAACGGTGCTAAAAGAATTTTTTTTCTTAATCTGACCTGATTTCAATCTCCTGTCACATATCACTTGCTAAAGAGTTTCTTAATTGCCTGAGGATCCCTCAATACTGAGTGGCGTTTCACAGCATGAAGCACAATTTCTGATGTAGTTCTGGGGAAAGGTGGTTAGGAGCTCACGGAAGAAGTTCCAGAAAGTTTCGATTTCTTAAAAAAATCTGTTTGATATCTAAGAATTAATTTCGTAGTGAAAGTTAGGAAGAGCCTTGCTTGTTGGTTGATACTCAGTGTCCACGGTGTAGGTGCCTTTTGGTAGAAATGGTTGGTTTGGATTACTTATGTAAAGAAAATATAATGTGGCACCTTTGTGTGCTCTGCTCGGGTGACGGCGCCCGTTGCTGCTGGCCAGTTAGTTATTAAGGGGCTTTATTCAACATATTGATCTTTGAGAGAGAAATATGCAACGTGCCAAGCCATTGCCAAGGTGATGTGTGATTGTAGGGGCTTCAGAGAGGTCTTTGATCGTCATTCCGTAACTGCTGCTGCGTTCAAAACCATCGATAAATGCAGCAGTCAGGTAACCGATGGGCTGTTAGGTGCCTGGTCTGATTTTTCCAGCTAAATGCGGGCTTTGGAAGGGTTATGACTACCCTTTACTATTTCCTATCTGCTTCGGGTGTGGAAGTGAAGTATCAGAGATGTCACCTGAGTGTAGAGAGTCACCTTCTGCACACCCAAATGTCCCCGTCCCAGCCTCCCCTATGCCCAGCTGGACCTCAGCCCCCCCAGCATCCGCAGCACCCAGCGAGCCATCGGTGGCCATGGCATGGGTCACTGGAGGTGCCGTGGGGATATACTTCATAACAAACCCACGGAGCTCAGCCCCATTTTCTGTTCCCCGGGGGAGATCACTGGGCAGTTCCTGGGAGGAGCGAGGTTTGTGGTTCCTGGTGGCATGGCCGGCGCAGTGGTGCTGTGGTGTCGCAGGAGGGAGCATCCCTCCTGCCCGCGATGCAGCGCAGGGACGCTTTATCACAGAGATACTAAATTGCTCTTGTAGTTTATTAGCAAAAGTCAACATTCATGCTGTATCAGGGACTTGGGGAATTTGGAAAAAGTCTAATGAGGAGTGGCTGAGGGAGCTGGGGGTGCTCAGCCTGGAGAAAAGGGGGCTGAGGGGAGACCTTCTCGCTCCCTACAGCTCCCTGAAAGGAGGGGGCAGCCAGGGGGGGTCGGGCTCTGCTCCCAAGGAACAGGCCATGGGACAAGAGGAAACGGCCTCAAGTTGTCCCAGTGGAGGTTTAGATGGATATTAGGAAACATTTCTTCACCGAAAGGGCTGTCAAGCACTGGAAGAGGCTGCCCAGGGCAGTGGTGGAGTCGCCGTCCCTGGAGGTGTTTAAAAGCCGGGCAGACGTGGTGCTGAGGGACATGGGGTAGTGGGGGTTTGGGCAGTGCTGGGTTGGTGGTTGGACTTGATGAGCTTAAAGGTCCCTTCCAACCATAACAACTCTATGATTCTATGGACATAATGGCTAAAATACTTCCTTGCACCTATGGCTTATTTAATTGGCGGCTCCTGCACACTTCTCCAGCGATGCTCCCCTTGTGCCGTGGGAGCCAGCGGCATGGTCCCCTTGAGGCCATGGTCTTCCTTGAGCCCCAAAAGGTGACCAGTGGGAAGGGCCATGGGGGTTAGTTTCTACCCCGGAGCAGTGGGGAAGCAGTCTGGTTACACACCCCGGCTCCCCGCTGGAACGGACATGGTGATTTGGCACTAAAATACTGCAGGCCAGAGAAAAAGTGATCACATTGAATCATAGAATCATAGAATCTTCATGGTTGGAAGGGACCTTTGAGATCATTGAGTCCAACCATACACACACACACAAAACCCCTACAATCTCTGTCACTAGAGCATGCCCTGAAGCGCCAAATCTACACGTTTCTTAAATACCTCTAGGGATGGCGACTCACCCACCTCCCCGGGCAGGCTGTGATTGGGTTTCCCCCAACCACTCCTTCAGAGTACGTACTATTTGCCTTTATTTCTTTTTATCAGCCCTCACAAGGGCTGTGAAGCCTTGGGATTGACGCTGCTGAGCTGCTCTTGGCCGGGAGTGCCTGGGCTTAATGCTGAAGTGACGGCGGGCTGTGCCCGGGGGCAGGGTGACCAGACACGGTGCTGGTGCCTGCCGGGTCGGCGAGGCACCAAGGCACACGCAGCTCGTTGCCAAGGCCTTACCATCTTCCCCATACAGCGATTCCTTGGATCTTTATCATCTGTGACAAAACCTGAGCATTAAGAACACTTCTAGGAAAAAAAAAAAACAAAAACAAACCTGAAATAAATCTCTAACCGCAGAAAGAGTTTTAACACAAGGGGTAGGGGACGTGCCTAAAGCGGATCCAGAAGCTGAATAAGCAGCGGGTGATTTCCAGCCCGGGGCTGCGTCGTGTCTGCCCCAGTCTCGCGCGGATAACACGCTGAACCAGCACTAATCCCGCAATCGATACGTCTCCGGGTGGATAGACTTCACGGAGCATTTTACTGTGGTGGAATCACTTGTTTCTGTTGGGTTTTTTTGTTCTGCCAGCACCAATGTGCTTGCAAAATTTGTGTGTTGATGGAAAGTCAACTCCCTGGCAGAGCCGAGACACAAAAAAAGAGAGAATTGAACGTGATATGCATTGAATAGCACTAGCAATTACAAGAAGGCCAGTGTTGGTGGCAGGACGTTAATCCGGAGGTGCGATGTGTGTAGTAGGGTTGTAGGGTTTGCGCAGCCCAGTGAGAGCAGGGGGAGCCTACCCAGGGGTGCAGAGCCGCCGGCCACCACTGCCCCCCAGCAGCGCTCCCGGGGACGCGGTGACATCGGTCCCGCTCAGTGAGGGACGGGAAATACACCTGGCTGTACTGGGGGTAACGGGGGATGCTGGTTAGCAACGCTTTTCTTTTTTTTTATTTTTATTAATGTATAGCATCTGCAGTCAGCTCTGCCCCTGCTGGCTTTAAAAAGAAAAAAAAAAATTAAAAAATTAATGACCTGTGCTTGAGCTAAGCAAACGATGTAAAAAGCCTACTTACCTATTAAAAAGGCAAAGGTTTAAAAAAGTAATCGCCTCCTTAAGTCATTTCACCCTAATGGGTTCCCAGCAGGGGCACTGAAGCAGCTGGTTTTGGCGAGGAGGCGATGCTGGGAGCAGGGAGACCTGGAAAAGGGTGAGAATGTCCGGGGAGGGTGAGTGCTGCCCTGCTCTGCCCTGCCCTGCCCTGCCCTGCCCTGCCCTGCCCTGCCCTGCCCTGCCGGGGACTCGCTTTTGGGCTGAACCTCGGGGGGAGGGATGCTGCGGCCCCAGTGGTCCTCCGTGCTGGGGGAGGCAGCGTCGGCGTCCCTTCCGCAGGCGGAGAATGGGTTTTTACGGAATATTTGTGGGAGTGGTGGCTTTGAGATGCTGTGGTGTCCCACGGCTGCTCCGGTGCGAGTCGGGCACCCCGGTCCCATCGGGCATCGGCAGGTGTTTGGTTTGAGCAGGTGGAAGGAAAGATAACCCAGAAATGCAGAGATAAATGTCCTAAAGATGAGGCGGTCTCTTGGCACAACCCTTTTTCTAATGAGATTTCCTCTGCTCCTCGTTAAGGTATTGATCTGTGTCTGCAGCCGGATAACTCGGGACAAAGCTGAGCGCGCCCATCTCCTGCATAAATAACCGAGGACATGGCGTGACTAATTGTTTGTGATTAAGGACATGTGTACGGCGCCGTGTCCGACGAGGCGGTGTTGTGTTAAGGTCTTTCAATCTTCCCTCTGTCGATCGCTGTGAGCCGTTCCACCGTCGCGTTGCCAAGTGCCTTCTCCAGCAAAGCCTCGGTGCTCTCCCTCCCTCCCTCCCTCCCTCCCTCCGGCCGGGTTTTAACCTGGGGTGGAGGTGGGCTTCTGCCGGGTCTTGCCTTTTTGCTTTTGGGACTGGAGGAACTAGGAGTTGGAACAACTTTAAAGTTAAAATTATGACCTCAGAGCATAGGTGGGTGCAGGGATAATAAAGACAGATCCTGGATGCAGCGGTGAATCAATAATATGCTGCTTTCGGCACTGAATTTGGTCTCCTTTCCGCGGGGAGACCAGTGCTCCCAGCCCGTCGCCCACCGGGGCTCTCTCTGCAGGTCACCCCCCTGTCACCATCCCGCCCGGAGCTCTAATTTTAATTCCCACATTAAAAACTACATTTCCACCAAGTGCACAGCTGCGGTGATAAGTGCTGTAAGAGCATTGGGAGTGCGAGATCTCTAATTTAGGAATGTTCCCCTCGAGAAGAGGCCAGAATTGGTGCCGAGGTGATCCAGCTGTCGAGGACATGAGCCGCGGCCAGCCCGAGGGGCCCTGGCTCTGTACCCCCTCCTCATGCTCATGAGCAAATCACTTGCAAATTAGCAAATTCCTTATAAAAAAAATGACTTGCAAGTAAGTATCGGTGAGTTACCAAAGAAATGGGGGGTTGGACTAGACGACCTTTAAAGCTCCCTTCCAACCCACCACATTCTATGAATCTATGAAATATAAAAGCGGACAAAATTCGATAGAAATTTCAGTAATTACTGAAAAATAACAAGATTCGGTAAGGGTTGTGAAAAGTAAACTGCTTTTTCTTCTGTGTTTTGTTATCTCTGTGGCTAAGGATATGACAGAGAAGGCTTTAATTTCAAATACTCACGTTTTTTAGCCATGAATGACCAGAAGCAGCGGGGTGGACGTCCCGCTGAATTCCCCCGTTACTGCTGTGGCTTCAGGCAAAGAATAGCCACAGAAGTGGAGGGTTTGAGGGTGCCCTGGGGCCGTGGAATAGTTAATGGTGAGTTACCTGGTAGCTGGTGTCATCCTCGGAATCCCTCTCTCAGAGTTGTGCAGCCAGATTGGAGCTTGAAGGTGCCAATAAGTATTTTGCTGGTGAAGGAAGGAAACGGCATAAGAAAAAGAGAGAAAAGAATTAGGAGAATATTTAAAGCCAACTGGAGTGTGGGGAATAATACACAACAAACTAAATTGCAAAAATATTCTTCTCAACATAAATGAGCCCAGTTTTGGTGCGTGAAGAGCACGCAGATTTCTGTGTTTATGAAGTGGCTTGCTCTGGCGTTAAGATTTATTGTTCAAATCGTATTGTTGCCGTTACTCCTAGTGGGAAGTTCTGTCTCCGAGTGGTGCTGTTGATGTTGGCATTTGGACGTGCATTTTCTGTTCTCTGTAGGTCATCTGTGAAAGCGACTTTTCCCCTCACCTCCTGTCTTTTCAGGAGAACAACGTGGAAAGACTTTGCTCAAGCAAAGCTGAAGCCGCTCTGCTGCTTCCTCCGAGCACCTTCTCGGGGCGCTACAGAAACGGCCTTTTGGCGCCCGAGGCAGTGACGCTTTCTAGGAATGATCATCCGTGTCTTAAAATTTAAAACCGAAATATTCCAGGAGGATGTTCATGGCTGCTGATGTTTCCAGCTTGTGGGTGGGAGGATGGGAAGGAGGGGAGGATGAGATGAGATGTGAGGAAGAAATTGTTTGCTGTGAGGGGGGTGAGCCCCTGGCCCAGGTTGCCCAGAGAAGCTGTGGCTGCCCCATCCCTGGAGGGGTTCAAGGCCAGGTTGGACGGGGCTTGGAGCAACCTGGGCTGGTGGGAGGTGTCCCTGCCCAGGGCAGGGGGTGGCACTGGGTGGGCTTTAAGGTCCCTTCCCACCCAAACCATTCTGTGGTTCTGTGGGCTGGTTCTGCAGGGCCGGGGGGTTCAGCGATGGCAGGGGTTGCTTTGCTGTGTCCGTGTGAGCTGGACTGCTCAACGCAGGTGAACACTCAGTTTTTTTAATATTTTGGAAGCTGACAAGTGTGGGGATGTGAGATTTATTAGGATGTCCCAAAAGACGTGGGGCAGGGATAGGAAGGAGAGTCTCCGGTGGCTTTTACTTTGCGGTGGTGTGCAAGTTGCAGTCATTGCCCCCAGGATTTCCCATTTAAATAGCAGTTGCCCACGGGGGTAGGTACTTAAAATGAGCTTTTAGTATCTAACTGCAGCTGGACGCTTGCATCTCCATCCCATGGCATGCGTTATTGCCGTATCTTTGCCAACAAATTGTGTAACGCGTTGCATAGGAATTATTCTTGAGCAGTCCATGTTCACCAACAAGTTGCTCTTTGAAATATTTATGCTTTTCTGCCTTTAAAGAACAGTTTGTATTTACATGGGTTCCAGTCGTGAAAAAACCCTTGTGGAAAGCCCGGCAGAATGGTTTGCCTCCCTCATTTTATGTAACGGGCAGAGCCAGCCAGGGACTGAGGCAGGGATGTGTCTTCTCAAGAGTCTGCTAAGAGTTTCTGGAGGCAGCTTCGGCACACTGAGCTACGAGAGCAGAAAACCAGAACGGCCAGAGTGGGCATCCATGGAGGTTTTGGTTCTCCTGCCCTCAGCTTCCCTGCTGGCAGTGGTACAGCAGCTGTGGCGCGTCAGGGGGCGATGGGGTGATGCTGCCCCATGTCCATGGGACACCCACGGGGTGGGAGCGGGTGCTGCGCTGCTGGGGACCCCTCGGCTGGCCCGGCAGTTTTCTGTAACAGGTTTCATCTGCCTTTCCCTTAGTCTTAACGTAGCTGAACCTTCTGTCTTGTTTAAATTATTAAGTCCTTTCCAGTGTTTTCCGTGTACGCCTACTTTGCCTGCTGTCATGACATGACCAGTATCTCTCAGTTTTTTGCTTCTCAGCCGGCTTCTGCAGCGCAATAATTAGGCTTTTTGTCTTCTCGGTTTCTTGTCTCCAGTTTGTCACCTTCCGTGTAACACAGAATTTGCTCCCAAGTGTTTTGCATCTCAGAATGGCAATTTTAGCTCTTGGAGATTCTGATGTCTACAGTATGGAAACCTCACTGGAAAGGGAAGGGACCTGGCGCTTTGTGTTGAGGGGCAATCATAGAGTTGTTCTGGTTGGAAGAGACCTTTAAGATCATCAAGTCCAACTGTTAACCCAGCACTGCCGGGTTACCGCTAACCCATGGCCCTCAGCACCACGTCTACACTTTGAGCAACCTGCTCTAGTGGGAGGTTGGAACTACTGGATGGTCTTGAAGGTCCCTTCCAACCCAAACCATTCTGTGATTCTGTGATTCTACCCCCAGGGAGGTATTTAAATCATTCTTTGAATCATAGAATCACAGAATGGCAATGCTTCAGCACAGAGGAAGTGGGTATCGCTTCATGCCTCAGTTCCCGGAGAATATCTTTGGCGTTATCTCATGAAAAGTTGGTTGCACTTAACTTACAGAACCTCGGGTGTTCGTGGCAGCGGTGGGGCAGTGCGGTGCAGCATCGTTGTTTGCTCGCTCCGTCCAGAGGGTCCAGAGGCCAAGCACCGGAGAAAGCAGCCCCCAGAGCCTCTCTCTAAATATAGCTGTCTTCCAAACTACCCTGCGGAGCCCTATTAATTATTCATTCTTTTTTGCCTTTTTATTTTGTAGCGTGACACTCCACATATATTAGCTGCAATCATCTAACGGGACGCAAACCGTGGTGCTAAGCATATTCGCAGCGTTCCACTGGAGCTCCTCTCGTCTTCCTCATTATGCTGCAGATGCTTTAAATTCAGGCGGTACGCAGTAATGGGGATGAAATTTCCCACAGTGGAACATTGCTGACTTAATGTTGCGTGATGAAATAGCACAGATTTATATTTAATATTTCTTTTCAAGCAGGCGCCGCAGAGCAAGATTTTCTCTGCTCGCGGCTGTTTCTCGCAGTACCGCGCGGCAGCCAGACCTGGGTGGGATTTTAGAGCTGTGGGAAATTCATATCATGCGTATATAATACATAGTAAAAAAAAAAAGAAGATTTAGGGGTTTTTTTGAACCTGGAAGAGCTTAAGACTTTAAAACCTGCCCAGCAAACATGCCTCAGGGTGTTGCTTGATCCATGGTGCCCCTGGAAACATCCCGTCTTTCCACTCTGAAGTGTGTTTGTGGGTACCCGTTACCCATGGAATGTGTCGCTGACAGTAGCGTTAAGGTAAATACTATTCTCTGGGTGCGGTGGCTCAGGGGACCTGGCTCCGAGGGGAGCAGAGGCTCCTGCAGGCGGCTGAGCTCGCGCGGTAATTAATTCATCAGCAAAACTCGCAGGAATTAGAGCCCTGTTCTGCGAGAGGCTTCTAATTGAGAGTAAACGGCTCATTAGCGTTGAACAGATCAACCTGAGAACATCCGCAAACACAAACACGGTGATTAATGGCTTTCGGGTGGTGCGGTACGCTATTCCGGCAGCTCCTGGGGAACATGGCAGTGGGTCTGGCCCAGGTGTGGGTTGGAACAGCCGGATTTGGGGGATTTTCGGTGTGTTACCAAACCCCCCTGCCCCGGTTTCCCTGGGGTCTGTGGAAGGGGCTGGGGGAGGGCGGGGGTGGCCATCGCCTTGCGCTGGGGTGCCCACAGGGCTGCGTGGGCAGCGTCCTCCCCGGCAGCCCCGTTTCCAGTTTTCCACATTGGAAAATGCTGGGTTGGCTTGCTGTCTGGGGAAACAGGTTGGAGTCGAGGCATATAAGTAAACTGTTTTGGGTTTTGTTTTGTTTTATTTTGTTTTTGTTTGTTTGGTTGGTTTTTTTGGTTTTTTTTTCCCCCTTGAGGAAGAGTGATGACTATTAGGTAGACTTGCAGGGCAATAACATTTTTTGCCAAAAATATATGATTTTAAGGAGCACTTCCCACATTTAAATGGAGACTTTGAGGTAATCTGAGTCTTCCTATATGTTACTTTTGGACTTTATTTTCACTTACTCTACAGAAGTAGAGTAACTACTCTCAGTTTTCTTAATTTAACTTACTTTTGACAATAATTGATGACTGGTTCCTGTGGGATTTATCTCCTGCTCTGTAGTAAGTGCTTAGATGGGCTACTCTTAGAAAAGTTAATATAAATAAGACACTTTTGTGAAGCGTGTAAAAAGATTGCTTTAAATCATTGCTTTCCTGATGGGGGTAGAAAGGGATTGGGTAAGTGTGTTATACGACTGTTAGGAAGTCTAGGCAATTTATTCCTTTTCATAAATACAGGTTTTGTTAGCATGTAATTTACTTGTTTATGGATTCACCAAGGGTAACGTTAACAAACCAGCCCACATTGTCAAAAGCAGTTTAAGTGCAGTGGACCAGGATTTACTTTTGATGATGGGCATTTGGACTCCTAGACTGTCTCCTAGACCAGGTAAATGAAAACAATAGATACGTGGCTTCTAGGGAAAAAAAAAAAAAAAAAAAAAGTATAAACTGAGCAGCAGCGGCTGCTATGCAGAAAGTTATAAAAAAATATAAATGTGGGGTGTTTTGCTGGGGGTAAAGAAAGGAGGGGTAGGAGACGGAGCCGGGGAACCCAGCACAGTGGGATGAAGCAGAGCTTTGGGCTTTTCCAGGTCTAGGTGCAGTGGTGCTCAGGCTTGTGTTTAGTGCTGTTTGCTGCCCGTGAATCGCGCGTGCGGCACGTTTCGTAGGAGGGGCTGCAACAGAAAAGCAGCAGCAGCCCAGCAGCAGAGGAGCCCGTCTCGCTGTTTGGGCTCAGGAGCGTTGCATCTTTCAGAGAGAGAAGGATAATAGCTTGGAAACGCACAAAATGGTTTTTCATACCTCGGTGCACAGACAAGTGAGTAACAGATCAAAAAAAAAAAAAAAAAAAAAAAAGAAATCAACAAAAGAAAAAGAAAGGACTATTAATTTTTTTGGAAATGGAGAAGAGGATAAATATGCTCTGGAGAGCCTCTGGTGCACGGCTGCTGCCAGAGCCAGGATTTTTGAGATGTAGCTGGACTTCTCTTAGAAAGTGATTGAAGTTCACAACTTCGCTTTGCATTTGTGCGAATTTTACTGATTTTTTTTGTTTGTTTGTTTTTTAAATGTACATAGGAAGCGTGACATTGCAGATGAAAGTCCTTCAGAGGGAGAGAGAGACAAAGAGCTGCAGTGCCGGGCGCTGGCAGCCGGGAAAGGGCATCCTTGACTCCCTTCCAAGGAGTCACCTTTGCTGACTTTTGAGTGGAAAAAGGGAGTTTTTTTCCCCGGGGACTGCCCTGGGCCCCCAGCCTACTCTTGCTTGGCTGGGAAACGACCCCGACTCCTCAGCCCAGCAGCCTCGGCCTCTGCTTTGCCTCCAGAGCACCGCTTTGCCTGGGCTCTGCTCCTCATTTTCTCTGACGCTGCACTTGCAGAGCAGGGTTTTCCCTCCCCGAGCTGCAGGCAGGAGCGGTGTGGGCTGTGCTTGTGCCTCCGGCCTCTCCTGGCATTGCCTGGCTTTCAGGTGATGAAATTGCTCTTGCTTTTAAAATAACCATCATCATCATCTTCATCATCATTGAGGTGCCCATCTCCACTGGCTCCAGCATGTGGAGTTTAAAGTAGGAGAAGAGAGGCTTCAGTTTGGTTGTAACCCACCCTTTTTTCCCCCTAGAATTCAGAACGTTTACATCGTCCTTTATCGTAATGTCTCTATTGGAAATCTTAATTCATTTCAGCGCCGCATTTCTGCTGCTGTGTTGAAAAGCGATGGCTGGGGGGATAATCAATGCCCTGCAAAACTGCCGGTAGCAGACGGGCTCTGGTGAGAGACGGCGGCAGCTACAAAATACACAGCAGCGCTGTGGGAAGGGGGAAAAGATGAGCAGGTGCCACGGTGCTGGCGCCAGGTGTGGGGCCCCGCTTGGGCCGGCACGTAGCACATCTGTAATTTGGCACAAAGAGCTGCGTCCATCGGCTGGTTAAAAAGCTGTATTTCTCAAAAGAAAAACCTGCAACACCTTTAAATGACTCTTCCGTAGCGAAGAATGAGAATTCGCACAGTCCTGGCAGCGTCTGTGCCTGCCGTGTAGAATTTCTGAGTACAACGGTATCACAAAAGAGACAGGAATTGGGCTGGGGGGCGAAGGGGAGTGTTTTTCCATAGAGTGCTTCAGGGTGCTGGTGTTTTTTCAGAGTACTTGTTGGTGAACTGAGTACTTTCTGGCAGCCTCTAATCCTCCTCCTCCTCTTCCTCCTCTTCCTTCTCCCCCACCTCTCTTGCCCATCCATCTCTTGCCCTACTCCTCCATCTCTCTTGCCTGTCCATCTCCAGCTCTTGCCCTCTTTCTCCACCTCTCTTGCCCTCCTCCTCATCCTCTCTTGCCCATCCATCTCCAGCTCTTACCCTCCTCCTCCTCCTCTCTTGCCCTCCTCCTCATCCTCTCTTGCTCATCCATCTCCAGCTCTTGCCCTCCTCCTCCTCTCTTGCCCTCCTCCTCTCTTGCTCATCCATCTCCAGCTCTTGCCCTCTTTCTCCTCCTCTCTTGCCCTCCTCCTCCTTCTCTCTTGCCCATCCATCTCCAGCTCTTGCCCTTCTCCTCCTCCTCTCCATCTCTTCCATGCTCACACAGGTCTCTCCAGCAGCCATGGGCAAAGCCAACGCTCCGGCCTCCCTTGGCAACATGGCAGGTCCCCAGCCCTGAGGACCTGATCAGTTCCACCAGCATGTTTTGGGAATTAATTAGCAAATCTTTGAATTAGGAAAACTACTTAGCTCAGAAAAGCTTGCTAGATTTTCTGTGTTCATCAAAGGCTTTCTCAATACCTTCTTGGATTTATTGTTCACATTCCCTAAAGCTGAACAAGTGATGGGAACTGGGGAACTTGAACAATTCTTTCATGGCAGTTGCCATCTGAACAGCTCAGCACTTCATGTTAACCCCTTCTGCCTCATGCTGTAGGAAGGCGCGGAGGCACCTCTGCAGCCCGACAGGGCTTTTCCTAGAAGAAAAGCAGTAGACTGCACTGTAGGGTTGGAAGTCACAGAGAATAACATACAAAATTCACAAGGAAATGTCAAAAATGCTGACTCGCTTTTGAAATTTTCCGAAAGAAAAGGCACAATTTTCCCCAAAAGGTCAAAAAGGGCCCAGACTTACAGGATTTTAAACTAGCCCGGTGAGAGTTAATATCGGTGCAATTCAAATGTAAGGAAAATGTAGATAAATGTAGATAAAATTAGAAACTCCTTGTAGGCATATGGTTATTTGTACAGTACAGCTTTGAGTTGTGGCTTATTTATTCTCCTGGGGTGCACATAGAAATTACAAGTACATCACATGGCAATATATATAGTCACTAATTAACCTTCGCTGACTGCTGTAATAGTCTCACTCCTGTGCACGCCGCAGGAAATTATTTTCTGCTATATTATCTTCTTGATGCTTTGTATGTAAACCATAAAGGAAGATGGGGCCATATGAAGAAAACAGCATTCAATAACTCTGAGCCTTATCTGCCGTTCCTGCCTTTGCATCAGGAGACGGTGGTCCTGTTTTATTTTGGGATTTTTTAATTTTTATTTTAATACGGGAGAGAGGTTTGATGATGCTGCAAATGAAGGCGCAGCTCTGAAATGTTGTGCACCAGGTGGTATGAGTGCACCTGGATAATCTGTAGAGATCAGTCAAGTAGATTGCCAAGGGGAAAAAATCAACGCAAAATTACTGAATGCATGAAGAGGCTTTAGTGGAAGCTTGCCTGGAGGCCTGAGTTTAGAGGGGTGAGAGCTCAGTTGCTTGGGGAGGTAACGGGAAGATGTTCTGCTCACTGGAGGAAGGGGAGACCTTAGATTTCAGTAGGCTGATTGTCACATCTCAAATTTGTGGAAAAACCTGGTTTTCATTGGTTACAAGTGGTTAAGGCTTCTTTAAATCTTCTTTACATTTACCATTGAGACCTTGACCCCGTACGTTAACTCAAAGAGAGGGCGGCAGCTGCCAGGTGGTCCCTGTACCTCTTCAGGTCCTTCACCCCAACACCAGCCACCTTCCGCCACGGCTTCTCCAGGAGGACGGAGAAGTTGACACCTCTCTGCCAAGGGAAAGGTGACCTTTCCAGAGGGTGGCACAAGGTCTGCAGACCCCCAGGGTCCCACGAGAAGGGGTTATGGGTGGGTCCTCCAGGGACGTCCACGCAGAGGGTGTGACAGCCGGTACAGGAGGGGACAATGAAGGATGGATCAGGGCACCTCTGGGCAGGAATGCTGAAGGTGAGCTGTCCCATTTAGCTTCTTTTTTGTCTTAAAGCTGCTCGCATGTTGAGAGCTCCGGTCTAAGCCTGCCTCCAAACCACCTGGATAAAATCCTTCTAACAAGAAATAATGCTCATCCCCTAGGAGCAGTTGCACATGGAAATGGGATGCTCTTCACTGGCTCCTGCAGGGACCTGGGCCAGGACCGTACCCTGCGGTGGCCTCCTGCTCGCTCGTTGCGTTAACACTCCCGCCGCTCCATCCTGAGGTAGAAGGGACTGCGGGGTCCCTTGTTGGTAAGGAGGAGCCCAGGGCTGAGGTTGCAGAGCACCTCTGCGTGGGAGAAGGGAGAATGGTGCCCCCACTCACCGGCCGGAGGGCTCAGCCCACCGTTGGCCACCTGAGCTCTTCTCCCAGGCGTTCGCCTGAGGCTGCCGAACCTGTGCCGCAGGCATCAGGGACAAGAGAGCGTGAATCTTTCTGCACTTGGCCCATTTTAAGATTGTCACTAAGAAAGCACGGTGCGTGGCTTCATGTAGCCAGCAGCCATGCGATAGTAGCCACGCACGCTCTCTTCTAAGGAATAAGGAGGAAGTGAAGTAGTCCCATGGCTTTTCCAAGAAAAGCATCTTTTGTCTTCCATCATCTCTGCCTTAAAGATAACAGTCCGTCACCAGGCCAGCGTTAGAGACTGGCCTTGGCCAGGGACCGGCGTGGTGATGTTCTGCTGAGCGAGCCCCGTCTTCAAAGGCTGACAACCCAAGGTAATGGGCAACTTATTTCACCGTTCTTTGTAGCCAGGACTGCTCAGATGGGAGGAATAAAACCCAGTTATGCCCCACCGGCTGCCCGGGGCTCAGTCGTGGCCCTTAGGAAAATTATAGCAATTGCATTCCTGTTAAATAATGCTGAAAAACATCCTTAAAATATACTTCCATTTCAACGTTGGATTTTAGGGCATTCCCAGCCGGTCGGGCTGAGCGGAGTCTGCCCAGCTGGTATCAAAGGCAAGCTGCGGTGGGTGTGCGTTGGTGTGTGGGATCACACCTGGGTAGGGCTTTTTGCACTGCAAGTACGAGCGAGAAAAATGGTTTTGCCTCCTCGCTCAGGGCTGAGAGATGCAGCGTCTGACTCCAGCCGAGACGCGCAGTGTCCTCGTCAAGGGGAGCGGAGCAGATTTGCTGAAGCTGGTCCCCAGCCGGCGGTGGAGGGTGTACAACGCGCCAGGGAGGGGGAGAAACCTGGAGGGAATGGTCATTACCTCCCAAAATGTAAATAGCTCTTGGGTTAGATGGATACGCTCACACGTATTCCAGGAGCCACTTGCGACACCGTTAGCAAATTGCTGCACAGAGATGAGAAAATCCTGGGGTTTAAGGTATTCTCCTTGCTAAAGTTTGTGATAATTTTGAAACCTCGGAGGCATTTCTGGACATATATACATATACAATTTTCGTGAAAACCTGAAACTGTTCTCAGGAAATGAAGCCTAATGAACGACTGTGTTTGCAAGGATACACCGCCTGGTTTTCCACTTGTCTTCCTGCAGCTGTGTTTATTTTCCGTGGGAGCTGCCGGGACTCAGAGCACTATTTAAAACTGCATATTTTGGATGGGCACCTGGCTGGGCCTTGGCTTCTCCCGGAGAAGCATCCCGTTTCCCCCGGCCTTTGCGCAGATGCTCTTCTTGCGGATTGCTTCTGAAAGAGCTGTACAAATACTATTGCTTTTGTGGCTTTGCTGTAGTTTAAGTGTAATTCTTAGCATTAAAACCCAGTAGAGATAATTGATGCTGGCGCTCGGGTCCCTGTAGCAACCTCAGGCCCCTCTCCTGCCAAGGGGCGTGCAGTGCTATGCTGAAGGGCATAACTTGTTTCCTAAATATATATATACATATGGTGTGTGTGTGTATATATATATATATGTGGTGCAACAAGGTGTGTCTGGTTTCCTGAAGAGACTTTTACAGCCCAGAGATTGTCAGGTCCAGCCTGATGCTCATTTTCCCCGGCACTGACAGAATTGATGCATCCCTTCCCTGGGAAATTCTGCGTGCCTGACATGTTTGCAAGAATGTTTGTCAGCTAAAACCGAAGACGGTGCGGCAAATGCTATGTTTAGTTCAAGGGATCTTGTGTTAAGCGCTGTGCATTAATTTTAAATACACGACAGAAGCTGTACCAGGCTGGGAGATGCTGGCGGTGGAGCTGGGAACTCTGAATGCTTCAAGTGCAAGACAGGCGCGCCCAGATGGATGCGGCTGAAAGAGCTGTGGCGAGGAAAAGCTGGTTTAAAGATAACGTGGGGGTTTATCTCTGCAGCAGAAAGGAGCCGAAGGGTCCCTCAGCACAGAGGGGGGCGGTTTGGGGTTGTTGGGGTTGCCAGCGTTAGGCAGCCCCCTTCCCCAGGCGTTCGCTGTGGGTTTGCTGTGGGCAGCCCCTGTCCCAAAGGTCGTTTGTGCCCTTCTCCCCTCTCTTTGGGGGCTGTCCCCTGGTTTCCAGCAGCTGAGTGCCGCCGTCACCCCCGGCTCTAGCCCCGCGATACCTCTGGGGCAGGCAGGAGCGCGAGGGCAGCCGGTCCTCACTGCGGTTTTTAAGTACTAGTACGCCAGGAGAGGACAGGGAATGAGGTTTTCCCTCTCTTGCGGGAGGCTCGGGGTCTGTACGGGGGTGTCCCACGTTGGGCTTTCTGGCTGAAGCGGCCACGGGCCAGCCGGGGCTGCAGGTCAGGGGCAGGACTCACACCCGTACGGGAGCAGGTTGGTTTGAAGCAGTTCTGGGGAGGAATTGGTTGCCTTTAAGTGCTTAGTGCTGCGAAGATACTCAAGAAATTAATACGTTTGTTAGACCAACAACACGAAATAAGGGATGTTTATTTCCCAGTTGTATTTCATCCTTCTGTTGATGCAGTTCATACCAAACGGCACATTATTTCCACCTTAGAAGCTGGCTGCCAGGTTTATGGTATGTTTAAATATAAGTCTCCCAGGCATCCCCTGAGAGCCTTTTCCCGCAGGGCGGGTGCAGGCAGGGATGCAGGGATGCTGGGATGCTGGGGAGGAGGCGCCGGTGCTGCAGCAGGTCCCCCCCAAGGCCACTGCCCTGCTCCCTCCTCGCTGCAGGCGGAGATGCTCGTGTAACCGGGAGCCCGAAAATCCACATACGATACAGCCGTATGGTACAGCACCAGCAAATGGTGCTTTTCGATCTGAAGAGGAATAGTTTTTCCATCCCAGGAAGGCAGTCTCTAGCGGGAAATGCTTCTTCAGATTATCGTTTTTTTTTTTTAAGGTCTGCCAAACCCCTGAAGATTGAAGAGCTCTATTTTGGTGCTCGGCGGCATATGGCTGGGTGGGTGTTTGGAGGAGCACGGGGCCGCTGACGAAACCGTGTATTCAAAGGGAAGGGCTGGGGCTTGGGTTTGTGTTTCTTGCCTCATAGTTAAAATATTCTCATTCGAAGCGAATTGTTTTAAATGCCTTTTTTTTTTTTCCTTTTCTACCTGTCCGATTGGCAGAATTCCCTCACCTTTCCCTCTGGCTGTATCTTCCTGAGGCTTCCTCTGACCACAAACTGCGTTTAACGAAACAATCCCTTCTTCCCACGCCTCTTCCCCAGCATCCCCAGTGCGCAGTGACGTTGTGCTACAAACCAAAACACTGCATTTTTGGCTGCACTTTGGAGCCAGAACTCCGTTAACTGCAGAACCCAGCGTCTTTGTGCTTACTGCAAGATTCGAATGCTTACCTGCCCTTTGAAGAGAAATCCAGCCCAGAGGCAGCTACCCCGGGCTCTTCTTTAAGCAGTCAGGGCGAGGAGGTGATTCAGGCAGCTCTTCCCTGGGCAGCCTGTTCCGATGTTTGACAACCCTTTTGGTGAAGAAATTTTTCCCAATATCCATCCTAAACCTCTCCTGGCGTGACTTGAGGCCATTTCCTCTTGTGCCATGGCCTGTTCCTTGGGAGCAGAGCCCGACCCCCCCTGGCTGCCCCCTCCTTTCAGGGAGCTGTAGGGAGCGAGAAGGTCTCCCCTCAGCCCCCTTTTCTCCAGGCTGAGCACCCCCAGCTCCCTCAGCCGCTCCTCATTAGACTAATATTAACCAAAGCACTTTTATTTTACAATAATTTGGGGAGCTGGAAAGAGTTACTGGGTTATGGAAGATGGCCCCTTGCCAGCTGCAGCGTGCCCACGGCCATGGGAATTTCTGCAGAATTCCAGGGCGTACGCGGGCTGCGGTGCCTGGCCTGAGGCTGGGGAGGTGGCCGAGGACATTCCCAGCAGGGCCACCGAGGCAGGAGGGCTCCGGTGCCCTTTGCTGCCAGCAGTGTGCCTTCTCTGTCTGCTCCAAGCTCTGTTTTGAAAAGTTTATCATGAGGAAAGTTATCACAGGATTGTCTTATCAGTAAAAATGAGAGAATACTCGAGGCTGGAGGGGGGTCTGGAGAGCATCCGCTGCACTTTGTTAAGGCATGGGTGGGCAACTCCATTGTATGTCAAAGCACCACTTCGTAAGTGTCGCCAGCTCCGTGTGTGAGCATCCTGTAAATATCCCCATCCCGGGAGAATGGGTGCGTTGCATCTCCCTGGGAGCGTCCCCCATCCCTCCCGCTGTCCCTTTCCTCCTGCCTGTGCCCGACACCATTCCCAGTGTATCCCAGCAGAGAGCTGCACGGAGCAGGGAATTAAATACGTCCATTTTGGTGCTGCGGCTGCTTGTTCAATAACATCCCGGTAGGAGGGAAATGATGCAAAAACGGGAATGTGGCAGATGGCTCCGCAAAAAAAAACCCTTCTGCTCCAAGGGGCTGAAATCAGCCCTGACGCACTGCTGCACGCAGGGAGAAGGGAACGGATCGGAGTCTCTCAGAATGGTATGGGGGTTTTGGTTAAAAAAAAAAAAAAAAAAAAAAAAGAAAAAGAGATAATAAAAATACCAGGCCAGATTCTCAGATAGCATAAATTTCTGTCACTGCACTAAGCATGTGTTAGGCAGTTTTGTTCCGATAACTTGGCTTCTGGCTCTGTTTTTCTGAAAGAATGGCAAATTCTGCTGCAGCCGTCTGCGGGCTGAGCGCTGAAGGCTGCCATGCTTTTATCTTTTCCCCTTTTTTGGGGTAAGTGGCTAATAGAAAGGAGGGAGGCAAGCTCGCCTGGCGGCAGCCTGTTGCGTTCCCTTGCCTGGGAGCGGCAGGAAGGTGCGCGGTGCTGCCTCGCTCCGAGGCCCAGGTTTGAGGACATTGTCGAAACCAGCTGTAATTTGTGCTAATGACGGGCAGCTGCGGGCCTGGTAAGCATCAAGATGAGCTGTCACCGAGATGTCAGAAAACTATGTGTGTGTGAGTGATTAAAAATTACCCTGAGGACGGGCTGATAAGAAAAATACCTTGGCTGTCGCCGCTATTTTTTAAGTGTCAAGATAGCTCCTGGGAGAACAGCGCAGTCTGAGTAAACCAGGGAGGTATTTATAGTGCTGGAGCATAAACAACGTGTCTAAATTGAGTAGCAGAGCAGAACCCTGGGTTTGCTATTCTCTGCGATGAGAAAATAAAACGTTTAGCATAAGACAGATGTCTGACTCTTGCACGACCGTGCGCGTTGCGTTCCTCGCCTTGCTCTGCTCCCTTGGTTCCCTTCCTGCCAACAGGCTGGATTTGTTTAATCTCTGACCTCCTTTTCTTGGGGCAATTTCTATATTTCAGTGGTAAGTGGTGATTAAGCATTAAGTGTTCTAGAAGGGCCTGCTGCAGACTTAAATTTCAAGAGAAACGATGCTCTCGCCCGAGGAGCTGGATGCTCTCCCTGCCCCGTTGTGTGTCAGACACCCGAAGGACCCGTCACCCGCCGTCCATCCGTCTGTCCCAGCGGTTTGTGTAGTGAGTGGGTGCCCGAGGACGTGCCTGGAGCTCTGCTCTGGTGTCTTCTCTGCTGGTACCACAGGCTCTGGGCAACGGCAGGCTCTCCGTGGTTTTTTCCCCCTTTTTCTTTCTGCTATGGAAAAGGGACGCGGCTCTTGTGGAGCTGATCCATAGGGGTGCTGCTTTGCTTTCTGTCTCATCCCAGGACCTACTGGTGTAACGACCTACAAAACCAGAGGTAAGCTTACAGAATCCCAGAGTGTCCGGGGTCGGCAGGGACCCCTGGAGGTCACCCGGCCCCAGCCCCTGTCAGAGCAGGGTCCCCCAGAGCAGTTGGACGGGAACGCGTCCAGGCGGGGTTGGGATCTCTGCGGAGCAGGAGACTCCACACCTCTCTGGGCAGCCTGGGCCAGGGCTCGGGCACCCGCCCAGGAAAGGAGTTTTCCCTCCTGTGGAGATGGAATTTCCCGTGTCCCAGCTTGTGCCCGTTGCCCCGTGTCCTGTCCCCGGGCACCCCTGAGAAGAGTCTGGCCCCATCCTCTTGCCCCCCGCCCTGTAGCTCTTGCTGAGCATTGATGAGCTCCCCTCTCAGCCTGCTCCTCTCCAGCGGAACAGCCCCAGGGCTCTCCGCCTTTGCCCAGCACAGAGATGCTCCGGTCCCTCGGCATCTCCGCAGCCTCCGCTGGGCTCTCTCCATCAGTTCCCCGTCCTTCTGGACCTGGGGAGCCCAGAACTGGCCCCGGTGCTGCAGCTGTGGCCCCCCCAGGGCAGAGCCGAGGGGGAGGATGACCTCCCTCCACCTGCTGGCCACGCTCTTGTTAATGCCCAGGAGACCATTGGCCTCCTTGGCCACAAGGGCACAAGAACAGAAAGGGCAGTGTATCTGTTCATGTGTTACAGAAAGAAAAACCTCAGTTTATCCACGATTATCAAAATCTGACCTATTCTCTTCTTCTTAGCAGTGCCCTCATCCCCCTCTCCTTCCCTCTGGCTCCGTGCATTTTCCTGCACCTTTTTGCAGTTGTTCCCTTTAAGGCTCTTTGTCTTTTGCGTTTCAGGAAATGCCATGGTTTTTCTCTCTTTAACAAAAAGGTTGTGTTTTTTTGGTTTTGTTTTTTTTTTTATTGAAATATTACCTCAAAAGTAATTGGAAGCATTAAATGCAGAGATGGCAAGGGGGCTGCCCATCTGCCTTCTCGTAAAGAAAACCAGGCTGTGACAGTACCGGGGCACTAAGGCGGAGGCTGACAGCAGCCAGCGGCAGAGGCTGGCAACCACAAATGGACAGAAAGTTTTACTGAGCTTCAAACTATCATCAAGTTTAATAAAAAAATATACCCCCGGAAATTACGGTGGGAAAATGTTGAAGCTAAAAATAGCCGTTCTTTCCAAATAGCTGGGCAAGTGGTGGAGTTTAGAGGCGGCGCTTGCTGTCTGCTCGCAGCCCCTTCCGTCAGGCCGCGCGTCCCCAGCCGTGCAGAGTGCGGCTTGTCAGCTTAAGTCGCGTTAAAAAATAACGCAGCAACGAGCACAGAGAGGAAAAGCTTGAGAGCATCCTTCGCTCCCAGTTCTCGTTCTGACCTCCCATTTTCGTGCTCCCATTTTCTGGTGGTCGCAGAACTGGGACAGCTGTCGGCGTTTCAGATCCAGGGTGGCGCGGGGGCCAGATGTTAACATCTGGGTGTCACGCTCGATTACTTAGCTAAATGCGATAAAACCAGCTCTTCTTTCCCCTGTTTCCTCTACAGCCCTGGAAGAGGAGAGATTGCTGGGGAAACCACGCAACTCCTTTTTTCCCTACAGCTGTAAATCTTCCCTTAGTGCTGCGAGGGGGCAGGGTGAGTCCGGTGTATTTTTATATCAGGTCTCACATCAAGTTCGGCTCTTGCCTTCACGGGCCCCGTTGTGAATTACCTTAATTCTTAGTAATTAATTTAACATTGCTGGCTGATAAATTTTTAACACATTATTTTTGAGGCTTTAGGGATAAACTGCAGGTTTAAGGGAGGCAAGCCCCCCCCCCCCCCCGAAATGCCCGGTAAAGCGTGTGAAGGGAAGAGCTGCTCGGTGGCACGGGCAGGACCCTGGAGCCGGCGTGGGTCCAGGCGGTTTAGCATGCAGGGCCCTGGCTCGTAATAAGAAAAAAGAAAAAAACATCTGACAAAATATCAGCACACGTTTCTTGTGTTTGTGCATTTTTGCGGGTAGCTTTTGCTGGCGCGTTTCTCTTTGCTGCTGTCCCGGCGGGTGGGATGCCAGGATCCCCCTTTTCGGTGCCGTTGGGACCATGCGCTGCTGAGTTGTCGTAACACCAAAATGCTTCTCTTTTCCCCTGGCTGGTTAAGATTCACTTTCCCGTGTTCCCACGTTCAGAAGGACACCTCCTGCTGTCCCCGCGCCCAGGCCCTGGCAAGAAAATTGCAGCCCAGAAACACAAAAAGGTTTAAGGGGAAATGCCTGGCATTACCTTGGGGAGAGAGAAGAGGGCCGTATAACCTTTGTATCCCTAAATGGCTTCTGAAAACTTTAAGGGGGGGCTGTTAGAAGCTTATTAGTGATCTGTGATTTGTCAGCTCTCAGCCCACTTCTCAATGAAGTGTAAGAGGCCCCTATCAATAACAGCACGCCTGTGATTTTTTTTTTTTCAAGGCAGTATATTCCCAGTTCTAGAAATTGCCTGAATGCAGCCAGCTCCATCTGGGTGCTTTAGAAATTTAGACATAATTCGAGGGTTATTAAAGGATGGAATTAGTCAAAGTGCTTATTTACAGGTATTTTTTTTTTTGTCCTCCGTTTGCCCCCTTTATGAACTGGGGGAGGCAGCTCCCAGCGGTGCTGGCAGCGAGTGGCAGCCATGGGATGCTTCGGATTTTGGCCATTCTCTGGCCACTCGAGGAGGGACCGTGTGCCTGGGTACCTCAGGACACACCGAGTGTCTAAAGCCAGCGCTAATCACGCTAATGGCTGTAACTGAGCCCGGCGTGGGGATGAAGGAAGGGTTTTCCACATCCAGCTTCAGCGGGAAGCGTGGTGCCCATTGCCACCCAAAGCCAGTGATGGGGACGTCGTGGCCAACGTACACGGGACGGGACTTCAGGCGGTGCAAGGTGACGCTGGATTTTTGGTGGTGGGTTTGGTGGCCACAGCCGTTGTCCTTTGGGATGCCTTCGCCTTTTCGGGGAGCTGGCCTTACCCTGTAGGGAATCTAGGAGCTATCAGGCTCATTAACTGAATTATTAGGATTTCAGGTGCCGGGGAATTCTGACCCCAGCGTCACCCCAGTGCCACCAGACCTCCTCTGCGTCGCGCGTTTATTGAGCTGTCAGCTGTGTCCGAGCATTTGCACAACCCGTTTCTGGCTGGTGTTCCCTGGGAGTGGAATATTGAGCCTGAACCTGCTGTAGCCAGAGACCGAGAAAAATCAAAATTTAGTTTGCGGCTCGGCGGGGGGTGGGATAATTGCATCCACTTTTTCAGCTCGGCTCGGGCTCTAAAACCAAGAGTTCTACCTCATTAGGAATAACAATTTGTAATTAATAACTTAGGATACGACAGGTAGATGCATTTTTCTGCAGTGATAGCACTTGCTTCAGATGGAGTGAATGCTGGAAGGAGAAGGCATGATTATTAAAAAAAAAACAAACAAACAAAAAAAAAAGAAATATACTTTCATATCAAACCTGGGGAGAGAAATGCATCGGTTTAGCCCGTGCTCGTCCTCCAGAGCTGCTCTGCTGTGCGTTATTTAAGGCAGTTATTGGAAATTTTTCCTAAATAGGCATGGCTGGGATTTTCCTGTGCTGCGGGCTGTGGGGTTACGTGCCGGGATATACAGAGGGATGCCAGAGCACTACGGCTGGGTGTAAATGACTGAATTTAAACAGTAGCAACATTGCTAATAATATCTAATACTAAAGCTTTCTTTAATGCCATTTCAGCCTCTGCCCGAGGGGAGATGAGTCCCAAAACTTTGCCCTTGCCTTCCTTTAAGCTCATTATTCGTAATGCTTTGAGAACAGAGTCAGCTCCTGGGTTGTGCAGAAGGAATACAATTCCTGGAAGCAGCGGGAGGTGAGCTGGGTAAGGGTGGCCCCAAATACCCAGCAGTGAGGTTGGTGAAAATTTGGGGAATTGAGGCAAAAGGGCATTGCTTGTGCCCTCGGGAGCCCTGCTGCCGGGTGAGGGGCTCTGCCTCGGACACAGCGAACAATGCTTTTACCGCCTCTAGTTTTGAAATAATAGAGAGGTGTAATATTGGCCCCTTGGTTTGGGTTTTATGCTGGAATATATGCCTAAGCGGCCCTCCTTTTCAGGTGGGTTGTTGTGATTTTCATGCGGGCAGAGCTTTGCTAACCTGCCTTACAATCGCCGGCCGTTCACGGCCCCGGAGAGTATTTCCCGCTGGAAGGAGTGATGAGCAAAACCTATCGAAACCTTTTACTTTGACAAATGGATGGCTTTTTAATTATATGCACTGCATACAGCGTGTTTGCTTCCAAACGTGAGTTTAAAATTTATACGGCAAATTAATATTAATAATATAGACGACTTGGTAAAATTTTAGCAGGCCCATTAACATGATGTAGGCATTGAAGGATCCGCTGACTGCCTACCCTGCTGATGAATAACTTCTTCGGGAACAGAGAAAAAGCACACCCCCCCAAAAAAAAAGCCTTTAATACCAGCAGAAGGAGAGGAAAACTTATTAGCCTGGGCTGTTAGAGGCCGTTGGGTGCGAGCCCACGGCCACCGCAGCCCGCGATCCCCTGCTGGGTGTCCATCAGCCGCCCGCCCCGCTGCCCGCCGCCTCCCGCTTTGCGCCTCTGAGGTTTGAAAAGTCAGAAAGAAACTACTTCTGCCTTAAAATAAAAGGCCTGTATTTATCCGAGCATTAATTACTGGAAATAATCCTGAGATAGTTACCGAGAAGGGCTGGCGGTGGCAGGTTGCGGCCAGCGGCTCCAGCTTTTTCTATAGGAAAACGTGGCGATGCCGGCTGATGGTCGGTGGGTGCTTTGCTGCCCCGGCAGCTGCGGGTGGGGGCAGAGCCACGTCTGTCCCCACCGCGGTGATGCTGCGGGCGGTGTGTGGACCTGCCGAGGCTGGGCTTTGTCCTGCCCTTCCTGGGGGAAGCACAGAACGGCTTGGGTGCTCTGAGAGGGATGAGGTGCTCCCGGTGCAGGATGCAGACATGGGCACCGTGCGGGATGCAGACATGGGACACCGTGCGGGATGCAGACAGGGACACCGTGCGGGATGCAGACATGGGACACCGTGTGGGATGCAGACAGGGACACCGTGCGGGATGCAGACATGGGCACCGTGCGGGATGCAGACAGGGACACCGTGCGGGATGCAGACATGGGCACCGTGCGGGATGCAGACAGGGACACCGTGCGGGATGCAGACAGAGACACTGTGTGGGATGCAGACAGGGACACCGTGCGGGATGCAGACAGGGACACCGTGTGGGATGCAGACAGGGACACTGTGTGGGATGCAGACATGGGCACCGTGTGGGATGCAGACAGGGACACCGTGTGGGATGCAGACATGGGCACCGTGCGGGATGCAGACATGGGCACTGTGTGGGATGCAGACAGGGACACCGTGCGGGATGCAGACATGGGCACTGTGTGGGATGCAGACAGGGACACCGTGTGGGATGCAGACATGGGCACTGTGTGGGATGCAGACAGGGACACCGTGTGGGATGCAGACATGGGCACTGTGTGGGATGCAGACAGGGACACCGTGTGGGATGCAGACATGGGCACCGTGTGGGATGCAGACAGGGACACCGTGCGGGATGCAGACAGGGACACCGTGTGGGATGCAGACATGGGCACTGTGCGGGATGCAGACAGGGACACCGTGCGGGATGCAGACAGGGACACCGTGCGGGATGCAGACATGGGCACCGTGCGGGATGCAGACAGGGACACCGTGCGGGATGCAGACAGGGACACCGTGCGGGATGCAGACATGGGCACTGTGTGGGATGCAGACATGGGCACCGTGCGGGATGCAGACAGGGACACCGTGCGGGATGCAGACAGGGACACCGTGCGGGATGCAGACATGGGCACCGTGTGGGATGCAGACAGGGACACCGTGCGGGATGCAGACATGGGCACCGTGCGGGATGCAGACAGGGACACCGTGCGGGATGCAGACATGGGCACTGTGTGGGATGCAGACATGGGCACTGTGTGGGATGCAGACAGGGACACCGTGCGGGATGCAGACATGGGCACTGTGTGGGATGCAGACATGGGCACCGTGCGGGATGCAGACAGGGACACCGTGCGGGATGCAGACATGGACACCGTGCGGGATGCAGACAGGGACACCGTGCGGGATGCAGACATGGGCACCGTGCGGGATGCAGACAGGGACACCGTGCGGGATGCAGACAGGGACACCGTGCGGGATGCAGACATGGGCACCGTGCGGGATGCAGACATGGGCACCGTGCGGGATGCAGACATGGGCACTGTGTGGGATGCAGACAGGGACACCGTGCGGGATGCAGATGTAGGCACCGTGCGGGATGCAGACAGGGACACCGTGCGGGATGCAGACAGGGACACCGTGCGGGATGCAGACAGGGACACCGTGTGGGATGCAGACAGGGACACCGTGCAGGATGCAGACATGGGCACTGTGTGGGATGCAGATGTAGGCACCGTGCAGGATGCAGACAGGGACACCGTGCGGGATGCAGACAGGGACACCGTGCGGGATGCAGACAGGGACACCGTGTGGGATGCAGACAGGGACACCGTGCGGGATGCAGACATGGGCACCGTGTGGGATGCAGATGTAGGCACCGTGCAGGATGCAGACAGGGACACCGTGCGGGATGCAGACAGGGACACCGTGTGGGATGCAGACATGGGCACTGTGTGGGATGCAGACAGGGACACTGTGTGGGATGCAGACAGGGACACCGTGCAGGATGCAGACATGGACACCGTGTGGGATGCAGACAGGGACACCGTGCGGGATGCAGACAGGGACACCGTGTGGGATGCAGACATGGGCACCGTGTGGGATGCAGACAGGGACACCGTGCGGGATGCAGACAGGGACAC
Source organism: Fratercula arctica (assembly GCA_947846985.1). Taxonomy (NCBI): domain Eukaryota; kingdom Metazoa; phylum Chordata; class Aves; order Charadriiformes; family Alcidae; genus Fratercula; species Fratercula arctica. The sequence goes on along the minus strand of CANTUZ010000008.1, from coordinate 1,345,922 downwards.
TGTGTGGGATGCAGACATGGGCACCGTGTGGGATGCAGACATGGGCACTGTGTGGGATGCAGACAGGGACACCGTGCGGGATGCAGACAGGGACACCGTGTGGGATGCAGACAGGGACACCGTGCGGGATGCAGACAGGGACACCGTGTGGGATGCAGACAGGGACACCGTGCGGGATGCAGACATGGGCACTGTGTGGGATGCAGATGTAGGCACCGTGCAGGATGCAGACAGGGACACCGTGCGGGATGCAGACAGGGACACCGTGCGGGATGCAGACAGGGACACCGTGTGGGATGCAGACAGGGACACCGTGCGGGATGCAGACATGGGCACCGTGCGGGATGCAGACAGGGACACCGTGTGGGATGCAGACAGGGACACCGTGCGGGATGCAGACAGGGACACCGTGCGGGATGCAGACAGGGACACCGTGTGGGATGCAGACAGGGACACTGTGTGGGATGCAGACAGGGACACCGTGCGGGATGCAGACATGGGACACTGTGTGGGATGCAGACAGGGACACCGTGTGGGATGCAGACATGGGCACTGTGTGGGATGCAGACAGGGACACCGTGCGGGATGCAGACAGGGACACCGTGCGGGATGCAGACACCTGCTGCTTGTTCTGCGCAAGGATGTGGATCATGGCCCTGGTCACCGAGTGCTTTCTGCAACTCCATTGTTACCGCTAGAAGAAAACAAAGGCGATGGTCGCAGCCGGGGCTGCTGCGAGCTGCCTGCCCCAGTGTCTCCTGGCAGCGAGGCCCTGCAGAGCTCATAGCTGGAGTCTGAGGCTTTGCTCAGGAAACGGAAGGGGAAGGAAGGGCCGGGAAACACAGCGGAGCTGGAGGAAAATGGGAGAATTGATTTCTTGTTCAAGGGCTTCTCAGAGCACGTTAGCACCTCTTTGCATCGTCTGCTTAGCGTGACAGGTATTCCCCGTAATGACGAGCGTTTTAGTTGCTGCTGTTATCCTGAGAGGCTATTAAATAATTTGCACCCTTGTGTTTGTTAGTGAATAAGATAAATTGATTTTGAAGAAAAATTATATACCTGCAAATAGTTATCTCTCCAGTGAGCTTACAAGGGGTTACATCAATGCAACAAAATGTGAAGCTGATTTTCCTGAGATTCAGCTAATATATTTTTTTCAATAGGAAGCAGGTATAAAATTCCTCCTTTGAAAGCCTACTGGCAGCAGCAGGTTTGGGAGAGGCAGGATGATGGATCAGGAGGCAGAAATAGCCCTGCGGCACAGCGGCTGGCGGGGATGGGAGAGCCCAGCACGGCATTGCCGGGGACCAGCAGCATCGGCTGGGGCATCTCTTGGGGATGGGGATGGGATGGGGGATGCAGATGGGGATGGGATGGAGAGATGGGGATGGGATAGGGATGAAGATGGGGATGGGATGGGATGAGGATGCAGATGGGGATGCAGATGGGGATGGGATGGGATGAGGATGCAGATGGGGATGCAGATGGGGATGGGATGGGGATGTGGATGGAGATGGGATGGGATGGGGATGCAGATGGGGATGGGATGGGATGAGGATGCAGATGGGGATGCAGATGGGGATGGGATGGGGATGTGGATGGAGATGGGATGGGATGGGGATCTTGGGGATGGGGATGGGATGGGATGAGGATGCAGGTGGGGATGCAGATGGGGATGGGATGGGATGAGGATGCAGATGGGGATGGAGATGTGGATGCGGATGGGGATGGAGATGTGGATGCAGATGGGGATACAGATGGAGATGTGGATACAGATGAGGGTGGGGGTGCGGATGGAGATGTGGATGCAGATGGGGATGCAGGTGCTGGCCTGTCCTGTGCGCTGGTCCCCTTCCCTGAGCCCTGGCAGTGTTTCTGATCCGTGGGTTCCCCCCACTCCCCGTTTCACACCCCACCATGGCACTTTGATAGCACACCTTTTACAGTAAAGCTTAATTATTTTTGTGTGTGTTGCCAACTCAAAGAAACAGCCGTGCAGGGGGTTTCTGCCCAGCAGGCAGCTCTGCAGAGCAGCGTTGCTGTGGCCGGTGTGTGACCCTGGCAGTGTCCGCACGGGATCATGCCAGAGGGGTGGCTCCCCCCCTCTCCCCCCCCAGCCCCAGCAGAGCTTGAGACACAGCGATGGCCACGATTATCAACTTCCCTGTACAGGGAGACTTGCATTTCAAGCGATTTGTTATCTAAAGCGTAGGCCAGCGGAGTGAACCAGCCGTCTGCTTCCCAGGCGCGGCAGAGCCGCTTCCGTGCCCGGCTCCCGCAATCCGCATGCGGTAGGAGACGCGGGCGCTGGCTCACGAGGTCTCCCTCCAAAGGCAGGTCTGGAGAAGCAGAGGGGGAAAGGTCTGGGCTGTGGGGGGGAAGGTGCAGCTAACGAGCAGCTGCGGAGTAAAGGACACAGATGGAAGAAGTGCTCACTCTAATTACCATTTTTCTAAAAATTGCAGGTTTGTTTTTTGTTTTTGTTTTTGGTTTTTTTTTTTTTTTTTTTCTAAACCCATTAGGTGCGTGATTGCTTCCGCTTCACGTAGAAAACAGAACTGAAACACGTGGTGACTGGGTGAAAGTAGCCCATAAGTATAAAATGCTGTCGCCTGTGGGGCTGGGTGCCGGGGGATGCTCCTGCGGGAGTGGGAGCGCAGGCACGGCGCCTGCCCGGGCCGTGGGCACCACGGTCACTGCAAAAAAAAACCCCTGGGTTCATGTTTTTCTCCGAAGGGATAAAACAGAAGACAGAGTTTTATGTGTTGTGATATACTCAGACGTAGTAGGAGTGGTAATCACTGCGCGAAACTAAAACTTTGGTTCCATTAGCAGTAACATAAAGTGTAATAAAATGTTATTTTTCTGGCTGTACGTCACCAGGCACAGAGCCATCCCCCGCTCCCCCTCGCTGCAGCCCCGCTGTCGTTTTTCTCGTGCCTTCCAAAGTTTCCTTCCATTTTCTCCTGACTTCGAGGCATTCTTGCCAGCTAAGCAGAGGGGGTGTTTGCAGAGGTAGATTTAGCTTCCTGAAAACCAAATGTCACATTTCCAGTTTGCTATACTAGGATAAAATGGCAGGGTAATTCTATTTACAGATTGCTACAGATGCCATTTAAAAAAAATAATAAAAAAACAAGGAGCAGCAGGATTTCTTCTAGAAGCCTGCAGCCATCCACAGTCATCGTTTCCCTCTGATTCCCACGGCTGGATGGGTCTCCGGGATGCGCAATTCTGGGCGCTCGGGAGGAGGGAGGTGGCGGAGGAAAGGCAAGGGCAGTGTTGTGCCGCTTGGTCATATTTTTTGTCTTCCCTTCTAATTATTTGAAGCTTGGATCTCAGCCTGGCAGCGCTGGCTCTGCGAGCAGGTTGCTGGCGAAGCCCTTAAAGAGGAATCGGTGTGTTTCGTAGGACATCCCTGCTGCTCGCTGGTGGGTCGCAGTGCACCGACGCGGGCTCGGTTTGTGCGTAGGATGCAGGAGGCGTGGGGTCTGGTTCTGCACGCATTCCTCAGTATGATGAAAACGTGGAATAACTTGGCCATACTTTAAGATCCTGAGAAGTCTGACTTTACATTTCTGATGTAATACTGGGGTTATCAGTCAGCCCTGCGTTTCCCGTTGTCAGCAGCACCTGCAGAAGTGGCCACGGTGGTAGGCGTGAATTATCGTTACCCTCCTTCCTCTATTGCTGGCGCCTTTCACCTTCAGGATGACAGTTTACCAGCTACTGCGTGTAAATGGCAGGCACGCCAATGCCTTTTCTTTTATGCGTTTAAAACCAGAAAATACGTCCCACTGAAATGTTCACACACCCCCCCCCCCCGCCAAATTTACATGCATCCACAATTGTCGGTAACTGGTGGGAGTTTTTCTCCCTTGCTCGTTGCAGGGATGACGTGCCAAGCCAGGACGTCCTATACCGAGGACGAGGTGCTCTGGGGTCATCGCTTCTTCCCCGTTATCTCCTTGGAAGAGGGGTTCTTTAAAGTCGATTACTCCCAGTTCCACGCGACGTTTGAGGTGCCCACCCCACCGTACAGCGTGAAGGAGCAGGAGGAGATGCTGCTCATGTCCTCTCCCTTGATAGCGCCCGCTGTCAGCAACAGCAAGGAAAGGAACAACTCGGTGGAGTGCCTGGATGGTCTCGACGAAGTTGGCACAAAACTGCCTTCAAAACTGCAGAAAATAACCGGGAGGGAAGACTTCCCCAAAAAACTCCTCAGGATGAGTTCCACCACCTCTGAGAAGGCCTACAGCATGGGGGATTTACCCATGAAGCTCCAGCGGATCAGCTCGGTCCCCGGGAACTCGGAGGAGAAACTGGTGTCTAAAACCACCAAGATGATGTCGGATCCCATGAGCCAGTCGGTGGCCGACCTCCCGCCCAAGCTGCAGAAGCTGTCGGGCGGCGGCGGCAGGATGGAAGGCAACCTGCCGCCCAAACTGCGAAAAATGAATTCGGATCGGTTTACATAACCCGGCGGGACTTGGAGCTGCCGAGCAGAGCTGGAACTGCTGCTGGCAAGGGCAGGGGGGGCCGGAGAGTGTGTCCCCCCCAGCCCTTGGCGTGCCGGGCTCTGTGGTCCCCGGGGCGCCGGGAGGCAGGAGCATCCCCGGGCAGCGGCAGCCGCGCTGTAAGTAGGACCCAGGGGACGACGGGGACGAGCGGACCTTCGTTGGCATGTAGTATCACAACACGCATGCAATAATAGTGTGCAATTTTTGCATATAGTTTTATGGCATGACTCCTACTATATTTATACTGTATATCCTGAAAAAAATATGGAAAGGGGCCTTCCTTTCCCCTGTATTTCTTCAGAGTAAGTGGTAGGTAAAACATGCGAGTGGGTAACTTTCAGGGTAAGTTATAATTTGATTTGAAAATGGTTTGGGTTTGGTTTGTTTTGGTTTTTTTTCCTGATGTGGATCGTGATGTTTTGTTCAACAAAGTAGCTATGGTGCATGTCGTTCTTCTTAAAAGAAGGTGTATTACTTAATTCCTCACACCAAATCTGCTAGCCTTAAATTAACTGCTGGTTTCTATTTTGCTTTAACATTTTCTTGGGGTTTCTTTTCCTGCGTCTAGGCTACCGGAAAAAAAGTTGAAAATGTAATTCATAAGGTATTGTTTAGAGAAGAAACTTTTATTAATAAGCCTAGGCAAAACAATAAACACGTGAGTCAGATTCACACTTTAGATACGGTTAGTAAAGGTTTTTTAAAAATCTTTGTGATTTATAATATACGTGCAAGAAACCCATTTTAAATAAGCAGGACGTGCTTGATTACTCCTGTTGGTAGAACAGCTAAATGTGACAAGAGCTGACTGTCTCCATGAAGCCAAGCAGGCGTTTACTCCGGACGAACTGCGCCCCAAAGGCAGAGCCAATTCCCCCCAGTTCCGCAGTGCCCGGATTTGGCTCCCTTGCCTTTGGGGGCCGGCGGCGATGCCGGGGATGGTGGGTCTGGCAGCGGCGTCCCGCCTTACTGCTTTCTCTATGGTGAAAATGATGTTTAAACATGTTCTGAACTGAAGTTGACCCTGTGGGTTTCAAAATGAGTAATACTTTGTATAAACGTTTGGTTGGATATCCTTCCGTCCTTGTCTTTGGGTTTCCATTTCCACCTTGTTTCGCTCCGGCGGGGTTGAGCCGGGAGGGTTGGGGTGTTGGGTGTCACCGTGGCTCGCGGTGCTGGAGCACCCCAAAATGCGGGAGGTCGGTAGGGACATCTGTGGTCCGTGGTCTGGGTTGCGGGGATGCAGGTCGCGATGGCCTTCGTGGGCTCCTTCTTGGAGGAGGAGGAGGCCGGGGCAAGGTGGAGCGCTGGGTAGCACTGTCAGCTACAAAAACCACCCCGAAAACCTACTGTCTGTAGGTCCGACCCTCGAGACCACAGCTAGGGGGTCCCAGGCATGGCCAGGTGTGGGGCAGGAGCTGCCCCATAGCTCCAGGGGTGGATGGGCGCTTCTGACTCACGGGCTTTGGACCATCCTGCACCAATGCCGATGCTTGCTAAACAGCTGATAACAACAGATCTCATGATCTTTGAGGAAAAAAACCCTGGTTTTGTTCCAAATGTTGGCATGGAATAAGAGCTCAGGAACTCCGCAGGGATGGAGGGTTGGCTCGGACACCGCTGTGGCTCAGGGCTTTCCCTGGAATTGCAGTGTACACCCGTGGGTGGTACACCCGAGGACTTTTATACTGACTTCAGAGGTTTCTCTTCGTCGTTTATCACTACTTTCGAGTGGCACTGCATGCTTTTTACACCCGTGGCTGTACTTCAAGTCTCTGCTCGTTGCTGTTGAGGGGCAGGGCGTGCGTGGCTCCCCGTGTGCCGATGCTGTCCTCTACGTGCGCGGTGAGCAGATTGCTGGTGCCGCAAGGTAAAACCCGGACTTCTTTTCCCCCGTTTGCTAACACTTCCTCAGGTTGCCTTGTAAAATACCGCTGATTTTTGTACCACACCTAACTCTTCTTACCAGTCCTTGACTGACAGCAAAAATAGCCATGTGCAATTGCCAGGTGTCCAGAGTAAAACCACCACCGAGCCCAACCAAGAGCATTCCTCGTCATGGTGAGCACCCAGCGGGTCCGGCTGGTTTAGAAAGCAGGGTCTCCAGCAGCGTGACCTCTCCTCAAAACCCTCTTTGGCTTATTCGGGGGGGTGGAGGACCGCTGAGATGCTGCCGGAACGTGACCCAATGTCCCGCTCGGTGGCACTGCTGTGGTGCTGGTGCCCCCAGTGCTGTGGCTTGGGTACCAAAGCGCAGCCACCAAGGTGGGGTCCCCTCCCTGGGACGTGGGGGTCCCACCTGGGGGCTGCCCATCTCCCCCCAGGTCTCCCACCAGCTGGAGCGCTCAGCCTGGGGGATGGCTCATGGTCCGGTTGCCGTTTCTTTATGGAAAAGGAGATGTGGCATGTCCCCAGAGTAGGAGCAATGGTGTTTCACCAGCCATGTCCCGGGGCCACCAGCATCCTCCCTCCCACCCGTGGGGACGATGCTGGGGGTCCAGCCTTTGGGAGAGCCGAGGGGCGGTTTCCTTTGGGGAACTTTGGGTGGAACCCGTGTACGAGATTGAACTAAGGAGCAGTGCAGATGTGTTCTGCAAACTGAACTTAAAATAGGTGACAGGGAGAAGTGCCGTAGCTGTAAAACACACTGGCAACCTGGGTGGCTGCAGCCTACCCGGCATAAAAACATCTGCAAGCGTGTGAAACACTGGGAAGGTGTCCTCACTTTTATTAAATTTATGCCATAGGAAATATTAAGTTATGATTAACTGAAAAGTTTGAATTTTTTTTTTTTTTTTTTTTAAATCAGAATATGCACCTGTCCTTGCTGGACGCCAGATTTCTGAGGCTTGTGGCTTGTATTGCAACGCGTTACGTGTGTTAAGGGGACAATGTACGCGTCCTTCATCAATCTGAGTGAAAGAACAAACACGGATGGTAACTTTCTTTAGTTATTGATTTTAGGAAGTTATTTCTGGTTACTTTTTCATTTTTACTGGTGTGGCCACTTTTTTTTTTTTTTTCCCCCTAATTAACATTTTAGCCCAGCCCTAGCGCTTATGCTAAGAAAAAGGAAGTGTTTGATTGCACAGCCGGTCTGTGTTCTCTACTGCTGAATTTATGCTTGAATTCTATTGTAAATTGTACATATTCAAATTAGATTAAACTAAATGCATTTTCTGGCATGCAGTCTATAACTGTATAAATGTACAAGTTTATTTGAATTATACAAAAATAACAAACTCTTGTATTCATTAATACTGCAAGCTCAGTTTTATCTAAAGCTATATTAAACTTCCAAAAATTGTTCAGTTTAAATGTGTTTGTCTTTTATCCAGTCCACTTTTCATTACTTTAATAAATGGCTACGTATTCAAGCCGTTTAAGGGCTTCTGATCTCCCGCTGGGTGTGTGCGGCCCCGATGTGCCCGCGTCCTGCTGAATTTTGGAACTTTATATTCATTTATGAAGTGCCGTTTGGCGTGTAGCAGCGAGCCGGGGGGGGCTCTCTTTCTCTCCGCACAGAGAAGGAGGAATTTTTGTCACTATCTCCCCCATCCAGCCCCAGGAATGAAAGGTATCCATCGAGGCTATCGGATCCCTCCCCATTAGAGCAGACCTTCCTCCTTGGTTTTTGCTGTGAATCGCCCCGTTAGTGGCTGGGGGTCACCGCTCAGGGTGGGCAAAATACGTTTTCTGCTAAGACAATAAAAATAATAGAAGAATGAGGAAAGATGTGTGACGATAGCTGACTTTTTAACTCCTTCCCCTCAAGAGGCTGCTGAGGGAAGGTCACTAGAGCATAACTATATCTTGTTTTTCCCAGTGAACTGCTGGCCTTGCCCTGAGGCCCAATGTAAGGACCATACACGGAAGGAAAGAGAAGCATCCCTGGGATAAGAGCTCAAAAGGAAATATATTCTTGTCCTGTGCTGGGCGAATGAGGAGAAGAATTTAACCAGCTGAGGCGCGAGGGCTTTATTCCGGCCGGGGCGAGGAGGGGGCATTGCCGGGGCAATGGTGCCCAAGCGCATCGCTCTCGGGCGAGCGGAGCCGCGGAGCCCAGCACGGCCAGGATTTATGGGGCAGGGCACCACCGGAGGCAGCTGCATCCATGGATTTGTTAAAAGATATTAGCTGTGGGTGAATATTAGTGGTGCTGCCACTCACAGCAGTGTGGGGTGGAGGGGGGCCAGGAGGGCAGTTCAGTGTTCTCGTCCGATAATGCAATTACCAATTCCACGGATTCGAGGTGATTTATAGTCCCACTGCTCATATTGCTGCTTTGTGAAAGGGAAAAAGAGAAAAAAAGGAAAGAGTGAGAGTGAGGAAGAGAGGGGCAGAGAGCGAGCGAGCTCGTCCTTTCGTGGCAGCCTAATTTTGGTACGGCTGTAAGTAGTATTTAGCCTGAGTGCAGTACGGGTGGTGTTAATCTGTTTACGCCACTTCCAAGCACTCTTTGATTGCTGCAAAAATGCACTTGAATTATTATTCCCCAGCCAAACATCTGTGCCTCATCCCTCAGAGGCTGGGAGGCCCTCGCTGCTGTGCTGGGCTGTGTCTGACCCCCCCAGCCCACCCCACCGAGCAGGTTTGTGGGCAGAGCTGGCCCCAGAAGGGCAGTGAGAGCCAGGGTGGTCTCTCCCAGCAGCTCCTGGTGTCCCTCCACCTGCGAGTTCTGCCGCTGGGATGTGGTGGGAGCCCCGAGAGGAGACGAGCCTGGTGAGCATCGCACCCATCTGCAGCCCACCCGCGGCTGGGGGAGAGCCGTGGGCTTTGGCACCATCCCTCAGGGACGGGCAGGCGTCTCGTCACTCCCTTCTCCAGGAGCAAGGCAGGGAAATGGGGTTCTCCCAGTTCACGGCTGCCTGTGTTTTGACTGTAGCCAGTAACTAGCTGTATGTACAGCCTCTGGCTGAGACATCCCTGACTGGTTCATCCACCAGAGACCCACGCCAGGAATAGACACCTGCGTCTCCCTGGAGGGAACGGTGCTCTTGACCCAGGTATCGTCACCATGTAGAGTCCTCCCCCGAGCCAATAGGCCTGTTCACAGCACTCATGGACTGTGGGCATCGCCGAGTGGTGAATGGAGGTAAGCCCAATACCGCGAGCATTTTCTCATGCTGGAGCCCAGCTCATGGCCGTGACCACTGGGCAACTCAGTGAAAGCACCGAGGCTGCCATCGCTTTCCTCCCGTCGGATGGGGGATGCTAACGGGAAGCGAGCAGAGCATCCCACGTGGCAGCCAGCTATGCGATTAGTCTTCGAGCCTGCTTGCCAGCCCAGCGGCGCTCGCCCCCGCCAGCGCAGCCCCCGGCAGCAGCGCGTGTGTCGGTGCCCAGCTCTGCTCGCCCCAGGAACGGGCTTTGCCAAGCTGGTGGAGGGTGGAGGACCAGCAGGAGCCTGACGTGAGGATGAGGGGTGCTGGTGACTGCAAACGCCATGGGCTCAGCACAGCTTCCTCCCTGTATCTGGGTGCGGGAGGTAAGGCAATATACAGGTAAGAAAATGTACAGTGCGCGGATAATAATTACATGAACGTTCCTAAGAAAGTATGTAATCTGTGATGTCTGTGTGTCCATAATACAGCAGTCAAGATAGCTCTTTGCTCATTCAGATTTATTCCCCGTTTCCACTCTCCAAACTTTTCCATTTGTTTCTGTTTAAAATGTTTGTAGGTTTAGATAAGCTTTTGGGCACTGCCTTGGGAATCGGGTCTTTGGACCCTTTCCACGCCGACTGGGCGGGACGGAGAGCTCATGACAGATGGACGAGCGTGCGGAAAAGCGAAGGGCGAGCGCAGGCTCGGCAGCGTCGCTCGCTGTCGGCATAACCTGGGGAGACGTTTCTCTTGGCAGCCTCCAGACTTTCCCTGGGACGGCTCCAGGCGGCGTTTCCTTAAGCATTCGTGGAGCCTTCGTCAGTGAGAAAGAAAAGAAAAGCCAAATCAACGCGTGTCCCAACACAGGGACAAATGACGGCCTATGCTGGAGTGATGCTCAGGCTGAATATAAACATGACCTTACGCTCCGCTCCAAGAAGGAACTATACAAAATATTTTATACTAATTGACAGTGTTGATAAATCCACACACAAATTATAGCAAAATTCATTTAATTTTTTAGATAAATTAGCAAAGCTCCCCTTTGAGATGATAAACCAAAGTATTTTGTTCTTCTTTTAATCAGTATGTTACGAATTGAGATTTTTTTTTTCATTTCATGCAAGTTGGAGAAAACTCTCAACCCATTTTCCTGAAATGTATTATTGGATGACACATTGTTCCTCTAGTCACAAAGTTTTCCTTGCTGATAAGAAAAAAATGGCAACGCCTGTACACTGAGGCGATTTGGAAGTAAATGTGGAATGCGAGAGAGTCGATGGGGGAATGTTTTTTGCGACTACCATGACGGTTTAACCCTGCCTGTAGATGCCTGGACCACATTGCTTTGACAGAGCAGCGCCTGGCGCAGTGTTTGCCGCAGGCGAGCTCCGAGCTGGCCGCAGAGATGCCCCGGTCTGACGATGGGGGCGTCTGCGGGGGAAGGCAACGCCGCACAAAGCTTCCGCCGCCGCCGTGGGACACAGCGGGGAAAACTGGCAGCAGCGTGATGGAAAGCATCGCAGCGGCGGGACCGGGTGCCAAAAGCATCACAAGAGACGAGTTCAGGAACAAAACAACAACAACAACAAAAATCTCATAAACACGTCTGTCTCTTCCATCTTTCCACCAAAGTTGTTCAGTCCTACAGTCTCAGTAACGAGATTATAAAATCCTGAAATACGAATGTGCATCCAAAGAGCTCACAGATACAATTTCCCATTGAAGTTTATAGGAAGATAGTCCTTTATTCTGCTTCAGCCATTCCCTGTGACCTGAGTGAATGGAAAAGCTCTAAGTGCAGGTAATTGATTTCTCTTTAACTGGCTTTTGATGGTGTGCTGGGGGGGTGGGGGGGGGGCGCTGCGCGTTAACCACTGCGGGGCAAGATGGGGACCTTATGCTGGAACGTCAAATTTACGTGGTTTTCCCCCTTCTGAAAATCAAAAAACAGCAGACTTCGGCTCACTCTCATGAAAGCTCAAGACAGTAATTTACATTTTTTTTATACCGAGCCGCTACTGGACAACGCATGAACTGCGTTGTGTGGGGAGCTAAAAACGGGAATGTACTTTCGACTTGGAAGGTTTGAAGATGGAAGTGAAAAAAATGCTGCCGGCTGCAGGCTTAGCACCGGGAATCCACGTGTTGGCCGAAAGCTGAGTGCCCTGAGCCGGGCAGGCTGCGGCCGGCCGCATCCCGGGATTTGGTCCCCAAGCGCTGGGCACTCAGGCTCTGCGGGAGCATCTTCCCTGCAGCGGGATGCGGATGCGGATGCAGATGCGAATGTAGATGTTTCCCCGGGCAGGGTTTCTGTGTGGGTGGCTTTGCCCCGTCAGCTGCACGGCTCGGTGTCTGCGCATTCCAGGCTTTGCCACGAGCTCAGGGGAATGCGGGGCTCTACCGAGGGCTGCTGAAACTCTTCGGGAATGACCCACAGAGCGTGTGTGCGCTCAGATCATACGTACTCTATGCGTGCACACAAGCACACCCGTGTGCAAAACTGCAGTGCATGAAAATACCCGTCGTGACTAGTACGAGTGCAGTTTTTCTCATTTCTGAAGCAGCACGCAGGATACCCAGCGCTGCAGTATCGCAGATACAACCATCACAGATTCCCCCCTAGGAAGCGCTGCCACCTTTATCTCCATATACTGAACTTCCTCCTGTTTTTGCTTACCCTGCTCAACACACAGCTCAAGCCCTGCAGCAGAAGTGTCCTGATAGCTGGTGAGGGACTTTTTAGGATGCCGGGTAATGGTAGGACTAGGGGGAATGTATCAAAACTAGAGCTGGGTTGACTCAGACTGGACGTTAGGAAGTTCTTCACCATGAGGGTGCTGAGCCCCTGGCCCAGGTTGCCCAGAGAAGCTGTGGCTGCCCCATCCCTGGAGGGGTTCAAGGCCAGGTTGGACGGGGCTTGGAGCAACCTGGGCTGGTGGGAGGTGTCCCTGCCCAGGGCAGGGGGGTGGAACTAGATGAGCTTTAAGGTCCCTTCCAACACCGACAATTCTATGATTCTATGATTCTATGATACGGACAGTTGTATTTCCTTAGCCGTCTGTGGCAGGGCCAGAGACGCCAGCTGCGTTCTCCAGGGAAAGGTCCCTTCTCCTTGGGGAGGGGACCCGTCCCCATCCCGCAGGGCAACGGGGGTCTCAGAGGAGCCCAGCTCTGCCCCGCTGGCTTCGTGGAAGGACTAGCGCTTCACAGGGGACACGAAATGCAATTTAAAGTGTGTGCTAGGTGTTATTGATAAACATTCAAAAAACTCAATGGCCCCTTCCTAGTGCATAATTTAGAATTCAATATTAAAAAAGCAAGAAAAACCGGTTTCTTGGACAAGACCTATTCTTAATTTTTATATTATATTCCTAAAGTATCTGTTATGAAATTAGGGTGTCGTGTCTCAGCGCCAGTGCAGGGTCTGCACGCTGCAAATGTTTTATTAGCCGTCATTTACAATTCTGCACACACACAATAATCAACTAGACCACAAGGCCGCCATACAGAAACCTTAATGCTATTGCATAATTTATGTATTTTATAGTATATTTTTTCCTCGTGCATGCATACTTAGTTTGCTTAGCCCTCGGGAAATCCATACTAGGGAAATGGCACACTGTAAGAAATGTCAGATATTGCTCGGGTACGTCAGTACCAGAGTTAATGGAGCAGAAAGACACTAGTGGAAGAATGTTTTTAAGTGCTTGTAGGTCTGGGTGCGGTGAAGACAATTTATTGTCTTCTTACATCTCGACATCAAAATCTTAACCTATGAACAACTGGATGTGCAAAAAAAAAAAGAAAAAAAAAAAAAAGCTGATTTAGCTGTCAGTCCCCATCTTTCTCGCCCAGGCTGCCCTTGCTCTCCGAGATCGCGCATCGCTCCGCCTCGGGCACAGCACCCGGCGGGAAGAGGCGAGAAGATGCTGAGCCATCGGCCTCCTTCTGCGGCGGCGCTTCGGGAACCCAGCCTCTCGCGGCTCCGGGAGAGTTGGGTACGGAGTGGTTAAATAGAAAACTGTTTAAATGAGTCTGTAAATGAACGAACTTGTAGCCAAATAGACAATGTTTGAGATTTTTTTTTCTTTAAAAAAGAGAGAGGAAGGTCCTGGGTGAATGGCAGGGAACGGCCGCAGGGAGAAGGGAGCGGCAGCAGCTTCTCCTGCGGCTTATGCTGAAAATACGTCCCTGGGTCACAAATGCCCTTTTTAAATACTTGCAATCAGCTTGTTCCCTTTGGCAACCTCTTTGGGGTTTTTTTGGGGGTGGATTTTTTTGTCTTTTGGGTTTTTTTGGGATGGGTTTTTTTTGTTGTTTTTTTTTTGTTTGTTTGGGGTTTTTTGTTTGTTTGTTTTTATTGTTTTTTGGGGGGTTTTTTTTGTTTGTTTGTTTGCTTTTTTGCATAAAACCCCTTGCTCTGGGAATTAACAATTCTCATATTTCTTAAGATGTAAAACAAAAGTTAACTTTATATTGTCCTTGGCCTCTCCCTTGATGGGCGAGGAGCACCGGGTCAGCGTGTCCTAATGGCAGGGGTCAGTTTTCTGCCTTATTTGCCATCGTGTTGCAGGTGAGCAATCCCAGGCGGGGCACAGAGCACAACATAGGCTCTATTGCATTAAGACCTTTTTTTTTATGATGAAAGAAAAAATTTTTGGGTCTTGCCCTCTGGCAGGAGATGCCGGCGTGGGCATCTCCAGTGAAGCTCCTTACTTTTATATAAACAAGCAAATATTAATGTGATTGTTGCTATGGTAAAAAGTTCAGTTAGTCTGGTTAGGCCAAGTGCTGTGGGAGTCAGATTGCTGCTGCCTTAAATACCTAATCTTCGTATTAAAATGAAAGGGATTTAAGTGACGAAAACCTGAATTACATTTCTAGCACGCTGCTTCCGTGCCTTTTAAGTAGTTTGGAGCATAGAGGCTGCTTCTGAAGAGTTGAGAAATAGAAGCCGCATAGATGGGATATTTTTAATGAAAGCTGAACTTCCTTTCCAAATTTTTCGGCGTGAGCATATTAAAAATAATTGGAAAAAATCAGTGTTCTTCAGGCTGGGGAGGGAGAGAGCTGGCATTTCCCCCAGGCTGCCCACCCGGCCACTCCGACACCCCGTGACTGCGGCGCTGGCAGCTTTCCCTCCACCACGGGAGGTTCTCCCAGCCGCTTTTGGCATGGAATAAGCCCATTACAAGCCGTTATTCTGAAATCGCGTTAGCCCACGTCACCCTGCAGCCGCGGCCGTGCAGACCCCTGCCGCCCCTGCAGAGCATCCTTTGCTTCCTCTTGTTTGTTCTCTGCAAAATACTCCTCTAAAGCAGAGGAAAAGATTGTGTAGCTTAATTTATGACCCTTCTTCCTGCTCTAGGCTTGCCTTTTTATTTTTTTCTCCATTTAATAAGGTTGCAAGTGGCTTAAAGAAGGCAGTGGCGGCTGCAGAGGTCCCTTCTTCCCTACCCAGGGAACGTTCCTCCTGAAGGATGCCTTGGCTCAGGCTCTGCGGTTTTGCAACACGTGGGTAAACCGTGAGTAAAGGTTTCATTGGGAGCCGCGGGGCCCGAGGCGGAGACGAGCAGAACACACCTGGACTGGGGTTTGATCCGGCTCTAGGCTGCCACGGCCGCTCTCCTCCATGGGTTCCTCGGGTCTCAGACAAAGAAACTCATCGAGAGGGTCATCGTGGGGGTTGTCTCTGTCCCTGTTGTCACCAGTGGGCGACCAGTGAAAGTAAAATCCCCTTGGTCTCTCTCGCAACTGGCTGGGGGGGGCGCCCAGCAGCACCCGTGCCTGGGTGTCGGGGTGAGTTATACACGTAAACACCTTTTTCCAGGTTTTCCCCCCCGCCGGGTGCACTCCATAGAGAGTGGGGAGCGCTGGTTGGTGAGGCAGCCCGCCCCCCGCTCCCTCTGCTAAACCGGGGCTGGAGAAATGGACCATTTCTGGATTATCTGTTTCTATGGTGATAGATCGGAATAAACGTGGTGTGGTCCTGGCTGCCTTCAGCTGCCTGTTTTCTGCAAGGTCTCCGTTACCAATGGTGAAAATAGGGCGTCTAATTCCCCGGAGACCATCAGCTGAGACTCATGGGCAAGATCACGGGCTTTAGCCCATGAAAAATCTCTGTGGCAAAGCTGCACGTGAAAGTTATAGGCGGCAGCAGCGCAGTTAATCACCACCACCGTCCTGGTGCCAGGGACATAGGAATTACTGTGAGGGAGGGGAAAAAAAAAATAAAAAGAAAAAAGATGTTTTTCAATTTTTGTCTTGTAGAGCCAGAAATATCGTGTTGTCACGGGCAGATCAGAAAGTGGAAAATCCATAGATGCCCTACATAGTAAGAAAAAAAGGAGGCCGATGCAGACGTGAGTTTTTTAAAGCTATAACATTATTTTGGGGAGGAGTTAATAAAAAAAGGCATGTATTTTCGGAAATACTCCCCTTTTGTCCTTAGGTGTGAAATCTGCTGTTTCCAAATTCGGCTCCCACATCCCTGTGCGAAGGGGAGCCGTGTAGCCACCAGCAGAGTCTTCTACACGGTGCGTGGAGTCAGTAGGTTTTTCAGTGGAAATACTCTGAAATCCTCATACACCCCTAAACACCACGGGGAGCTGAAGCTGTTCTCAGCGTTACCTAAAACCCTGGAATGCGAGTTTTGCCGGAGCAAAATCCAAATGATTCCCCTGCTACGCTCTTACGATTCACATCAGAACTGGCAGCCACAGCGGATATCGTCCTGCCTCTGCTAAACCTTTAATATTTCAAATGCATATTCAGATACCTCTTTCCTGACAGGAGAAGCCTCAGCGTAGCACCCGGGGGGATTGCCCTTTGGAGTGAGGTAGTATTGAAATATTTAAATGTGCTACACTTCCAAATGCTGGCTTACCGCTCGCCTCACTTGGAGAAATAAGAAATAAATAATAGAAGAGTGAATTGCATGATTCCTCGGTCCCCGAAGTACTAAAGTCATGGAGTGACTGGAAAATTATGCTTGTACAGAGGAGAATTCACCATTTTGGTGAGAAGCGTCCGTGCTTACATGGAGTTAGGAACTAAGACAAACCCTATCAAGTAAAGCCAAAAGCCAAAACAAAGCAGCAAACTCCACTTCAAATAGGGGATTTCTCAGCAAAGTTACACGGAGCAGAGCTGAGGTGCGGGTTTCTTGGGATGTGTAACATCTAGCCAGTCTTTGGAAGGTAAAATTTAATGTTTAGCTGTTTCAATGACGCACTTTCCTTTGGAAAGTTTTGCTGTTAATAACAATCGTAAATAAGCAACAAGCTGCTGTGATGAGCAGTGGCCTGTATCCGCTCACATTTACACAACAGCGTCATTTGTGGAGGGAGGACACAGACACCCGCGCGCAGGTGTGCACGCGCCTGTGTGAGCTACCTCGGGCATGGAAAAAGATGTTTTTTCTGACCAACAACCTTAATTGTTTAGATCAGACCTTTCTCTGCCTGACCATTTTTTATGGCCTATCTGTGTCTGGCTTGTGCCTTCGTGCTTTGGTGGCCCAGCACGAGTGACCCTTCCCCGCTGGGAACATAACACGCCACTGGGGTGCTGCGGTGTGAGAAACCACAACAATTTATTGTCGCTCAGACAGTTATTCTCTCACTCCATGACCCTTCCCCATCCAGGAAGGGGAATCGGGGAAAAAACAAGGAAACCTGAGGGCTGGAATATAAATAGATTTAATACAATAAGACTAAATAACTAACATTAATAATGCTGAAGAACAAATATTGATCCCAATCGCACTATAAAAGCCCGTTCCCCAGCAGGAGCCGTGCGCTCCCCGCAGGCACAGCCCATGTGGGACCCTGCGAGCGCCACGGCTGCGGGAGGGAGGGAAGGGCTCAGGGCTCCGGCACCGGGGCGAGGAGGGCTCGGGATTCCAGACATCATGGAAGAGCCAAAACTCCTCAGCAAACTTTCTAATTTCTATGGAACGTGCTGTTCATGGCGTGAAATAACCCTGTTGGCAGCTTGGGACAAGTGCCGGGGTCTCGCTCCTCCTCGTCCCCGCACCTGGGGAGCTCGGAAACACCGAGACCTTGAAACCCGCCCCCCAGAGCTGGCTGTAAAGGAAATATTTTCACCAATTCAGACACCAGAGTCTTCTAAATTGACGTTTTCCCAGGTGTTAGAAGAGAAATCCATCATGTGTCGCTCAAACCGGGACAAGGGGGCAAGAGGCAGCAGGCATTGCTGGGGATAGCACCAGCTGGCTAGAAAAACGCACACCCTTCCCAGTGGTGCTTAGAGGAAGCAACTGGCCATTGGCACAACCTTCCTGAGAACTTGGCCAAAGACGTTTAAATTAAGGCTTCTCAAGAGCCGCAGGTCGAGGCTCGGTGCAGCTGCTGGCAGCATTTTTGGCACGTGCTCAGCGGGAGGGAGCTGGTCACCGAGAGCCTTCCCAGGCTTCCAGTCGATGCGGTGCCCATCGGTCAGTCCTGCGTAGATATTGCTCACAAGTATTGCGCAAAGACCTTTTAAGTCACCAATATCATGTATAAATGAAGTATTCAGGGCAGGAGCGTAGGACATGTCTGGTACAAGAGCTCAATATGTAATGAACACTAATGAAGTTACTAGACTTCCTAAAAACCTTTCTCCGCTTTCTTACTTTCATCCTTGCCCGTATGCAGGGGAGAAGCAGCACAAGGCTTTCACGTTTGATGGAACATTACGTGTACTTGCCATTTTTTATCTCCTCTCAATAAAAACTTCTGCGGGGCGCCTTGCTATGCGCCGCCAGGCCAATTTGAAATGTTGTCGCTATTTGTAAAAGAGCTTTTCCCAGTATATTGTGCAGAACTGTTTTTCTGGAGGTGGTTGTGATTAGGGTTGACATTAATTAGAAGAAATGCTAATATACCAGATGGATTTTTTTTTTTTTTTTTTTTTTTAAAGGCGTGGTGGCGGAGCAATAAGCAGGGTACATGTGCTTATGGAAAAGTGGGAGCACGATTTGTTAGCGGCGTACGCGCGACCCACGCACCGCAGCATTTAAGAGAGTGGTGCGATGTGCTTTATTAATAGTAGTGGATTTTAGCACACATCCCTTATTTATGGAGGGGAATTTATCCTCGCGCCGCGCTGGCCCCCTGCCCTTCACACATCGCTCGAGGCGCAGCGAGGGGGCAGGAGCCTTGGCCTGGTGCAGAGCCGGAGGGAGAGGGGAGAGATTCAAATGTCAGACCTGGCGGCGGCTTTTTAGGCTTAATTCCAGATGGTTTTTTTTAAGCCGTGTCGCCAGGAGGGAGCTGCCGACTGCGTTGCAGCCGGTGCTGGATGCCAGGCACCGGCCAGAGCTGCATCCCCCAGCATCGACCCAGCTGCCCCTGGGTACCACGCCGGGTTTGGGGACACCACGGAGCACACCGGGCTCCGGAGATGGTCCTTCGTCCCCGGGACCTCTGAGCCACCTCCTGGCCTTGATCCGCCGCCGAAGGGAGCCACAGCGTGGGTGGGAAAGGATGGAGCCAGCCCGGCCGGCGGTGCCATGGCAACGGCTCCCCTTTGCACCCCCTGTGTTTTCCATTCCGCATTTTGAAATTAATTATTCAGCCTAGAGCAGGAACAAAAAGGAGATTACCCGCCCCAGTCCCGCAGGTATCCGGGAAGAAAGAGCTTCCCGGGGTTTCCAGGGGAGACCAGGAGGAGCAGGGAATGGTTTTTCTGTAACTGCTGCCGAAGCGGCGGTTGGGGCTGCACTCCGAGCACAATAATCACCCCCAGGTCCCTGAACCGAGAGATTTTTATAGCGACACACATTTTATTGAGAAAAAAGATCATCGAACTGTATTTTTTTTTTTTTTTTTCTCGGCACACCGCACACCTCGGAGTCGTGGCCAGGTTCATTTGCGGGTGGGATTCCCGGGTCCCAGGGCTGCCCGAAAAAACCCTACTGCGGCACCAGCAGCATCGCGCTGACTCGCACCCCTTGCCCTCGGGATTTTCTCCTTTTACATCATCATCCTTGGAAACCGCTGCCCCCCCCCCCCGCCCCTCCCCTCGCTGCCGAGCCCGCCGGGCCAGCACAGCACCCCCCCGGACTTTCTGGATGCGCAAATGGCATTAAGCGCTGGTTTGGTGGGAGGCTTGGGGTGAGGAGGTTTTTCTTTATGGATTTTTCACAATTCTTTCATTTTTTTCCATTCCTTAACCCATCCTTGAAAATGGCAGCTTAGCATTTTTAAATTTTTTTTTTTTTAGGGTGTGGCAACATGAAAACCACTTCAAATTTATTTACCGAAACACTTTGGGCTGTACAGTATACACTATATATGGTGTATATATTGTATCGATACTTATATATGTGTGTATATATATATACACACACACACTTCTATGCTATATCTTTTGAGTATATAGTATATATACTTATATACTATATATAGTATGTAAGTATATATACTTATACACTATATATAAGTACTATATATATATACTAATATATATACTTACCAAAATCATAACATTTTTTTCAGTCCACCAATATGCTCGGAACTGATTTCATAAGGTATATACTATACTATATACTTCTCACCTTTTGAGAAGTATCAAAAGATGAAATTGTATAAAACATGGGCTTTATAAACCGCGTACACAGTCCTTAATAGACTTACTGTGGAAGACTGAAAGAAGCAGAAATCATAATAACCCCCCGCAGCCCATTGAATTTGGCAGCCAACCGCGGCTCCACACAGCAGGTTCAGCTGGTGGTGCCAAAATAGTGCCAAAATGCTGCCGGGGTTGGGCCTCGTGCCCCCGGGGGGGCAGAGATTGGAGAGGTGGCGGCAGCCCCCGAGTGCTCCTGTCCCCAAGGGCATCCTCAGGGGACACGCAGTCCCTGAGCGGGGAATTGTGGCCGCTGGTCCGGCAGCTCAGCAGCCAACCACCTCCTCCACTGATGTTTTAATTTTATTTTTTAAAACGACTGGAAGACTTCAGCCAGGTCGCTATTTTATAACTTTGGAACTTGACTGGTTTGTTTTTGGTTTTTTTTTTTTTTTTTTTTCAGTATTCATTTTGTGTTTCTACTGACTTGTCTGTCAAAAACGTTACCGGAACCATGAACCATATTTTAACCTGTATTCTTCTTTTACCAAAATCTTAACATTTTTTCAGTCCACCAATATGCTCAGAACTGATTTCATAAACATTTGAAAATATTTCTGAGAAATATTTTAATTAAAAGCCACTTTTTTGGACTAAATATATCATTTTTTTTTTTTTTTAATGGATGGCTGCTTCAGCAGACATTTGTGGATGTAAAATGACTCTCAGAGTAAGCTGAGGTCGCTGCGGGGGGGGGATGCCATCCTGCCCAGCCCTCGCTACCCCCAGCCCCCCAGGAGTAACGCTTGTGTTGCGCCTGTGGAGTACTCACTCCAGGAAAAAACCAGTCACACCTCAGTTCTTTTGCCACCAGACAACTGAATTGCCACTGGGATTTTCTCTCTTTAGACTCCCACCCCGTGAGCAACTCTTGGAAAGGACCCGGCCATCCACGCACGGCTGGAGTGGACGGGAAAACCCCGTGGGGAAGCGGAGCAGAGGGAAAATACCCTGACGGCAGCGGACAGACACTTGACCCAAGAAGACTTTGACTTTCTGCGGGGGAATAGCATGCAACGTATTTTGTAGTTTCGCTCTATAATTAGTTGCATAAACCAGAGCGGGCTAAATTGGAGTCTTTGCTCTCAGGCGGTGTGAGGGAGCTGGTTCTGAGGCTGTCTCTGCGGCCAAGAATTGTCCCTGCTCCTAACCATGAGAGATAAAGCTGCCCCAAGAGCTCTGCTTTTCCCCCGAAGCAGCGCGAGGACCGGCATCAGCCCGGGCTCCCGCAGCTCTCCAGTCCCCCAGCGTCCCGGGGGACTTCCAGCAGGACCAAGCCTGGTCCCAGCAGACCACAAAGAGCAGGAAGAGGCGAGGAGCCCCCCCATGGCACCCTGAATGGCCCAGGGCTGGGCCAGCACGCGGGGGAGACCCACCAGTGGCTCTGCAGGTCCCACCACGCACGTTGTCATCTAAAACCCAGCCTCAGCTGCACCTTATTGCATGTCAGACCAGAAACTCAGAGGACAAAACTTTGGTGAATTGAAGGAAAAAAAACCAAAACCAACAAAAATTGGTTTAACAGAGAGCAAGCGAGTTTACCATCGTGCAGACCCACCCCAGGAGCGAGGATGTTCCTGTACGTTCATAAATGACACGCTGGACGTTTTAGGGAACTCTGCTCTTGCAGACCGTGGCAGTGAGTCCTATCCAGAAACGTGCATTAGACAATTAGGGAAAGCTTGCGTAATTGTAATGAAACATGAAAACAATGTTAATCGTTTTGTAAGACGCGTTTTTTAAGGATTTAAAAATAGCACATGTAAATACCCTGTGTTCATCTAAGACTATTTGACTTCGGCGTTATTAAGTACCTTACTTTCCAATCTATTAATTAAAATAACAAAAAGCAACTGTACAGATTTAAAGACCACAAAGCCCTACATCTAAAGGTGGGTTACGTTTGCTTTGGAAGAACCAGAGAAGTTTTGAAATATATCTACAGGTGTTTATATTTTATCTGCACATACTAAGTGCGCATATCAATCTATATTTATGGGGATGTGCATGGAAAGAGAGCAAAACCCCATTGATGCTGCTACTTTAAAAACATGTATTCCACACATCCACAATTATATTTAAGAAAAAAAACCCTTTCTGGGAGATTTTGCATTACAACTGGCCTTAGGGAAACGACCAAAGGAATCCTTTAGAAAGAGCAAAGCCCCAGCCTTGCAGGGCGGGCAGAGGTGATGCCGTGGGACCCCGGTGTCCCCGGGCACGGTGGCTGTCGGAGCCCCATGCCGGGCTGAGGAGGGTGGCAGAGATGGGTTAATGCCGCTGTTATTGCTCCATTTTAGATATTCCCATTCTTTAGAGTGAGCAGTTAGCAGAGGAATGAATTATATGTAGGCTCTCGGAGACTACATTCACCCTGACTCAGCCCAAGAGTGGTCCCACGCATGGGACAGGAATTTTCCTTTCCTATGGCGTAAAGGGAAAAAAATCATTAATTTTCTTCCCAGGTTCAGAACAATCACTTTGCTGTTCTGTTACGCTTTGCTATGCAAATTAAGGATGGAGAAAAATGGTTTCTAAAGCTTTATTCATGATTCTAAGTTTCAAATGTGAATTGGCGGAGCGTCATCCCTGGTTTCATTGGGACTGGGCTGTGTTTGGGTACCGTGTCTCTGCCCTCACGGGTTTCAGCTCCGTCCTGCAGATGTGCACGCAGTGACATCGGCGCGCAGACAGGACCCCCAGCCCCGTACAGCTCCTGCCTGCCTCTGGGAACCCACCGTTAATAATGGAATAGCTGAAAACTGCAAAAAACCAACATTAAAGGACTTGAGTTGAGTGCAGAAGCCAAGGGCTTGGTGCTCGATTCATCCAGCTTTCTGCCGCATCAAGCTTCAGCAGCGGGGGACGCGGCACATGCGTGCTCTGCTCTGGGTGGTGTTCCGTTCACTGCTGCCATAGGAAAATTCAGACACTGAGCAATAAAAAAAAAAATAAGAAAAAAGAATTCTGTCTGAAGCCCACTGGGATCAATCACCAAACAAGACCACAATCTGTGAAATTCTCTTTTTGGCGCCAGTTTAGAAGTTGGGATATTTATGACAGGAAAATGCTATATTCCAGAAATATTATACAATCAAGAACAGCAAACAAAATGGGTTTTTTAGGCATCACAGTAACTCCTATGAGATTTTTATGAAGAAGCAGCACCTCCAGTTTTATATTCTAAAATTGCATCAAGGCCTACGCATGTGCTGCAGGTGTGTTGCTGGCAGTTCAGGCTGAGAAAGTCAACAATCTCGGGGACTTACGTTAAAATATCTCAGGCTTTGACCATCCGCAGTGAGACCACTGGAATAGCGTCGAGTCGGAGCAGCTCTCCGTCCCAGCATCCTCAGGCTCGCAGTGTGTACCTTGTGTCCCCTTCGCTTTGGCTGGAAACCTGGAGGACATTGCATCGCACCAGGCGCTCATCGCCAAAGTCTGGCTGTTTTCTAGGCAACCTCTTAGCCTTGATCGCAATTATTTATACCTTTCAAATAAGGAGAAGTAGAAGAATGCAATCTTTTATTTTCTGCATTGCAATAACGACTGAAACATCCCATTCGAGAGAAATTTGGGCCGGATGGAGCAATCCTTCCAGACTTAACCAATGGGTCATTAATACCTTTCTACCTGCGTATTGCACGCACGCCCAGCACGTTGTGGCTCTGCTGTCCCTGTCCAATGGCACGGTTACGGGAGCTACGGGTTCATCTCACAGTTGTAATTAACAACCCCCGGCCGTCTCATTTCACCCACCGGGGTCCCTCCAGGGCCATGTCCCACGCACAAGGTCAGGCCCAAAGAGGACATCCCGGCAGGAGTGGGATTCAGGGCTCCTTTCCTCGCTGTGATCCGCACATTGCGCGCTCCCTTCCCTCCACAGGCTGAGTAATGTAGAAAAAAAACCCCAAAACTCAAGGGGGTTGAGAGTCACCCAAGAGGTCCCAGCGGCGCTGGGCAACGCAGACACATTCAGCGAGCACATGGCTTTGGGTCAAGAAAGAGCCCCCTGAAGAAATGGATTCTTCCTTAAACCACCTTGCTACACCCTCCCGACACGTTTTTATTTGTTGGAAACAAACTCCCCTGCAAAATAATATTAATGGGAGTAAGAATAAGCCTACGTAAAGGGGTTTGTTCATGGTTTGCATCTTCTCCTCTTAAAATTGAGGGAGCAGGATTAAAACAATGTCTTTGCGACTCTGAGTATTAGAATACTAAATAACTGAATACTAAATAACACGGATAGTAAATTGCTCCTTTTTTCTTTTGCAAGCAGTACCCCAAGTGCCGTGTCCTTCCCCATCACCCTCAGGTTTCTGCACCTCTGGAGTGACACAGGGACACTATTTTGGGGCCCAATGTAGTGGAAATGGCTCCCAAGCTCCAACAAACACAAGGTACTTGTCCTGCCGTGGCTTTAAATAACTTACTAGACAAATGAAAATGAAATCTCTCTGATCGTTGACTTTTAAGGGAAAATCTTTGCCTTTTTGAAAGGTCATACAACAGTTGCTCAGCAAAAAAAAAAAAAAAATAAAAAGAAGAACCAGATGAGTGATGAAGGTCTATGTGCCACCATCACCCATATGCCAATGCCGAAATGAAAACACCTTTCTTTAATTAGCTGGGAGAGCAAAGCGTCACGGTAGGAGTGGGACAGGTCTGATTTCTCAGCAGTTCCCTGGCAATGCTCCGTCCCTGCCGCCCCAGCAATTAACTCCATCGCGGGGAGAGACACGAACCGCAGGAGGTGATGGGCAGAGGGAAGAGGCAGAACCAAAAATTCCCACTGCCTGGCATTCATTTGGGTTACAAATAGCACAAAACCTTCACACCCCTCTTAGGAAGGAGAGGAGCCGTACCTGCCCATGCAGGTGATCTTTTCCGTCCTCCCCTCCAGCTGTAAGAGCCCTGAGGATGCTCCTGGCGCGGCAGCACTCTGCGTTCCCAGCCGCTTCTGGAAGAGCTGGCCAGGACACGCTCGCTTCTGGCTTCTTCCCCTGGCTGGTGCCTGCCTGCCTTGATTTCTCAGTTAATTGCCAGCATTTATTTAAAAAAAAAAAAAAAGAATATTCTGAAAATTAAAAAGTCGAACTAAATGCAAAGCAAACAAGAAGTATGGTGGCATTCCGGAATGTATTTCACCCCTAAAAATTCTCATTTGCGTTTGTGAAATATGACCAACTTGTCCCATTCGGCAGACAGAATAAACTAAAAGAACAGAATATCCGGACAAATACGGAGGGAGATTTAAAAAAGAAGAAAAGGAAAAAAAAAAAAAAAAAAGGAAAAGTGTTGAATTTCCCAGGCTCCTTCTGGGGCGGTGGGAGATGGGGAGGGCAGAGCGCCACAGACAGACTCAGGGCACAGAATTTGCTTTTCTGTCTCTGGAGTAGTGAACCAAGGAAGATTTGTCTCTCAGCACGGCGTTTAGCCTGCGCAAACACCCATTAACATAATTATTTATCTAATATTCCATTATGTTCAAAGCCACCGGACACCCCCCCGCCGGGCAGCACGGGCGGGCTGGTGGCGGTGCTGGGCTGCCGGCTGCAATTAGCTACTGGCTGACTTCAATTAACATTCTGGTCCCAGAAGAAGGAAAAAAAAAATAAAATCCCGTAGTATGTCCGAAGGGAATCAATCATTAGATAAAATTCCCAAGTAATGTGCAACAAAGCTATGTTATTTTTATATATACATGTAAAAATATATATACACACATTATTATCTCACCACCCTCACAGCAAAGGATTTCTTCTTGATGTCTCATCTAAATCTCACAGCCAGTGAATTACTCTCCTTCCTCAAGCCGCCTCAGCGTCGGCGGTACGGCGCAGCCCGCCTCGCCTCCGTGCTAATAAGCACTGGAGACCATCCCGGTCCATCGACGGAGCAGAAATTCACGACACCTCGGGCTGATGCTGTGCAAGACGCTTGGAAATTGGGCACTGGTTAAGAGCAGACAGACCGCGACGATTCAGGCATCCAGCCTGATGTTCTGGATTTAAAGAAACCAAAGCTCTTCAAAAAGCATTCAAGTATGGAAAGTAATATTTAAATGTAATTGCAACTTTTCACTATCATTAAATATTCTCACATGTTCCCGTCCTCTTTGGTTTTCCTCAGCATCCAGGTAGCTTTTATTTATTGTCTGCAGATACTCGTTTCAAATTCCCCTATGAATTTCTAAAACCGTTTAACTACATGCATTTTCCAACAGTGATTCACATGTACGAGCCAAATTCTTTAAGAATCCTTTTTTTGGCATTTAAATAGCGATCTCACGCGTGAGACAGAAGCAGCCCTTTGTTGTTTGTTGTTGTTGTTGTTTCATCTTTTTTTCAAAGGGACATGAGCTGCGCAAAAAAGAGGAACAATCTGGCACAAGGTGTTCACTAACAATTTACCGAGCAAGCAAAGACCCCAGGCGTGAAAGCAAATCGGCGCAGGAGGGGGAAAAATGGTCTGCGGAGCTGGAGACCCCGACCATCCCTACCCCGCGACGCCATGCGGGTGCCCGAGACCTATAAATCACGGCTGTCACTGAGATAACGACGTTCAGTCTCTGCTCCAGGAGTTTGAGATGTGCCTCTAAAGGAATAGATTGGCACAATAAGATTTTATGCTACAAGAAGTAGAGAAGGAAAAAAAAAAAGAAATCACCCCACCAAGAGGTGCCCGTGTGCTGCGCGGCAGAGCCCCGGCACGGTCCCAAATATCTCCCCCAAGAGCAACACGTCAGATGCCTGGGGAGGGGAAAAAAGAAAAAACCCAACGGAGAAAGAGAGAGAATTTAAAATATCTGACTCTGCGTCATTAACTTCGTCTCTGACTGTGAAACTAATTAGCAAGGTCCTGAATACCAACAGCTACTTGGGAAAGGAGCAACGCGGGTAAACAGCATCAACATTTTTATATGTGTGTGGGTGTATATATATATAAAATTAACATTATAGCTATATAATATATAAAAAATATATTCTGTTGACTAGCACAATGATGTCAAGTGTATTTTTTTATATATATCTCTATATAAAAACACATATATGGTTTTTTGTGTGTGTACGTGCATAGCGGAAAGGGGAAGGGGCCGTGCTGACCCCGTGATGCAGCATCCCGAGGGGAGCCGTCCCAGCGCACAG
Source organism: Fratercula arctica (assembly GCA_947846985.1). Taxonomy (NCBI): domain Eukaryota; kingdom Metazoa; phylum Chordata; class Aves; order Charadriiformes; family Alcidae; genus Fratercula; species Fratercula arctica. The sequence goes on along the minus strand of CANTUZ010000008.1, from coordinate 1,318,508 downwards.
GGATCACCCCTCATGCCGGGGGCCGTAGCCCCCCCGGGAAGCACCCTCAGCCCTTGCATTCCTGCAGTACGGGTTCCTGTGTTTATTAGAGCAGAGATAATGAAAACCTAAAACCCGATTAAGTTTAATAAGTTGGTTTTTTTTTTTTTTTTTCTTTCATGAGAGCTTGCGGACACATTAACTGCCAAATTATAGATTAATTCTGCTCATTGAGCTGCAAATGTTTTGGCAGAAATAAAATCTGTCCTTCACAAAGAACGGAGAATTCTTCTTCCAACAGGTAACTTAGCAATGATAACACAGAATTAATTTAGCTTAATGGTCTGGAACTGCCGCCTTTTAGGGGCCGTGCAGACCTGCACCCCCTGCACTCCTGGCACAGGAGGGGTCCGTCCGGGCAGGCTGGGGGCTCCCAGGAGGAAAAAAACTGTGATTTTTACTCTTGCAGCTCTTTCCCTCACCGAGTTGGGCTCCCAGCGGGACCGGGGCAGCGGCAGGAGCGAGGATGGGTTGAGCACTCCCATGGGACAAATCTGATCAACACAATTCCCCAGCTGCTGAGGAAATCACTGGAATTTCTCATCCCTCGGGACACAGCAGCAGTTTGCTCCTGGCTGCATCCTGCAGCCGGTTGGAGCTTCAGAGGCGGTTCAAGCATTTCTGGGGGACACCTTCACCTGCAGAACCCGAGGAGATGGCACAGACACCCCAGCACCGTCCTGCCTGGTTCTGCCTCGCAGAACATCCCTTGTGCAAGACAAAAGCAGGAAAAAAACAGGCTGAGAGAGCTGGGGGGGTTCAGCCTGGAGAAGAGAAGGCTCCGGGGAGACCTTCCAGCCCCTGCCAGGCCCTCAAGGGGCTCCAGGAAAGCTGGGGAGGGACTCTGGAGCAGGGAGGAGAGCCATGGGACGAGGGGTGATGGTTTTAAACTGAAAGAGGGGAGAATTAGATGAGATGTGGGGAAGAAATTGTTTGCTGTGAGGGGGGTGAGCCCCTGGCCCAGGTTGCCCAGAGAAGCTGTGGCTGCCCCATCCCTGGAGGGGTTCAAGGCCAGGTTGGACGGGGCTTGGAGCAACCTGGGCTGGTGGGAGGTGTCCCTGCCCAGGGCAGGGGGTGGCACTGGGTGGGCTTGAAGGTCCCTTCCAACCCAACCCAACCCATTCCATGGTTCTCTGATAGAACGTCTGTTCCATGGCTGCTGATGTGTCCTACACGAAAAGCCACCCAGCCCGGGGCGGCAGGCGCAGAGCTGGGAAAGGCCAGGGACGCGCAGCTCCATCCCCACTGGGTACCAGCACCCACCAGACACAGGGACGTGCTCCTCACACAGCGCTCTTGGTTAATTTGGTAATTGGCTCTGCTTACCTAAAGAACCACTAAGTTATTAATGCATTTACAGCAAGTAAACTGTAAATACTGAAAAAAAAATAAAAAATCTACCATTTAAGAACACCTTTCTATCTTTTATTCAACTATTTGATCATCCCATTTTATGCAGGTTTCCTTCATCCCCTGTACACACCAAGGCTGTTCCGACATCCCCTACGCCCATTTAGGTTGATGGGTTCCTGCGGGACGCCTCGGGTCCGTACCACAGCCATTTTTTACCCTTTTCTTACCAGTTCTGTTCCCCTTCAGCTCCGTGAGCCGGCCCCGTGGTGCCCGGGCGCTGCGCTGGGGGTGGCGGGGGGATGAATCCACCTCCTCAAGCACCAACAGTGTCTTTTGCCCTGTTAAAAACCAATACGGCAGTTGGGAAAAAATGATACACCAGGGTCCGCCGCCGCTATATTTAGCTTCTCCTGCTGCTGTTTCTGTTGTGCCAGACTCAATTTATTCCTACTAAATAACCATTAAATTGATCTGTTTGGACAGGAGAGGCATTGCGGTGTTTTAAATAAACCTTTATCGCATTTGTTCAACATGTAAACGCGGCGTTGGAGGCAGCCGTACCATCCAGCATCTGCAAGCACCTAGTCATGTAAAATCGCAGGAACACGGACAATATTTCCTTTAAAAATTATATTCCCACAGCATCGGGGGAGCCCTCCCCTACGCTGCCCGGAGCGGATCAGCTTTGGGGTCGGGTTTTCTTTCTTTTCTTCCCTTTTTCTCCCTAGCAGTATTGTTGCCCTGACCCTCAGCATCCTGAACGGCATTTGCGCATAAAAAAACATATGTAATCCACTTCCTCGGAGGTTTATCTGGCACAAAGGCATCTCTGATGGTTCCTCGCCGCGGCTGGCAGCTGCTGAAAGCCGCAACGCACAGCACGGGCGATGCCACCCCGTGAGAAGAAAAGTTACTAATATTTTTAAAAATACACATGGCTTTGTTAGCTTACTGCAACGCAGTCTTCACGCGGCGCAGATGGCTCTGTCCTTGCCAAAGGATGTCATTATTTAGAAAATGAACCAAAGTTTGGTAGGTGGAATGTGGAGTCCTCACTTGGAGAAAAATTCCCATGAGCTTAAAGAAATTTGTGTGAGTGAAGGCCGGGGACTGAGTCCTACATCTGCGGGTAAGAATTCTGGCTATATACACTCCAAAATGTATTATTTACTGAAACAAATAGGGACATGGCATCTACTGAAACTCATTAAATTGTAGCAGTGTATCTATCCCGGATCAAAGCGTTTAAGGTGAAAGCAGAGACCGGCCCCCGTCTGATCTCCCGTTAAATCCCGGGAAGGTGGACTCGTTATTGCAGCGCTCGGGATAACGAGCTGCAGGAGCCGGGCAGCAAAATAAACGGGGAAAGGATGCAGCTGATGAGCCGAAGGGGGGACGGGGATGGTTGTGTGATGGCATCAGGGCTGGGCCGTGCCAAACGCCTCTTCCACTTCAAGAATAAAATTAGGACGATGAATAAACGGGGTGCTGGCTGCACCCCAGACACCACCTGGGACCCAGCACCCGAGTGGGACACCAGGTCCCAGCTGCTTACTCCGAAACACCACCCCAAAAAATGACTTTGGGACTTCTGAGGGATGAGGAAACCCCACTATAACCTAATTGTCGATGTATCTTCTGATTTCCATTCAACGCGTGCCTTCCAATTTCCCCAGAGCACACCGCAGCCCCTGGGTCCCACCTCTTACTGTAAGTTAGTGGCAGCAGCTTTCTCTCGCAGACTTCATTTTCCTTTTTTTGATTGGGCCATTTCCAACAGCCTGCTCCTGCAAAGAGCCCTTCCTCCTGCAACGGCATAATCAAGAGTTCAAAAACGCATAGAATTCTGTTTTTTCTTTTCCTCCTCCCAAATTTACTGATACAAAGGTCAAAAATAATAAAGCCACTCCTGACGTACAAAACGTCCGTGGGATTTTTTACCTTTTTGCTGCAATCTCTCCCTCTTGCACAAAAAGCTCCCGGTTCAAGCGGGTTTGGGAGGCTGCAGCGGGAGCGGTGGGACAGCGGGGGGCGGCCTGGGGTGTCCTCTCAGCAGAGCTCGTCAGCAAAGCGGGACGGCGAGAGCCGCAGCAACCAGGGCAGCGAGGAGAGAACGAGCTGGAGCGCAAACGCGTACTGGAGAACAAACTGGAGAACAAGCACATGCGTAAAATTGCAGCCCATTTACTGCAGTGGCCAGGTTTGTTTTTCTGAGCAGGCTGGGGCACGTTTTCCAGAACACTTTTCTATCAGCGTTATTGCATCGGGGTTAATAAAAAAAAGGAGACTAAAACCATTTTACAAGCACAGCTCAGGGATAACGTTGCACTGGCCTAATTTACACTTATTTCCAACAACATCTCAGGCACAGGTACGGGATGGGGTCACTGAGCGCCCTTCCCAGGAGGGCTGGAGCGGGGGCTGCAGGGACCCGCAGCCCTGCAAATGCCCCCCCACCCCCACCCCGGGGTGGTAAGACCGTCCCAATGATGATCCAAACAACAGATATTCCAGCAATCCCGAAGCCCTGCCATGCCCGTCGTGCCGAGTTGTCCCCCGGGTCCTCAGGTGCAGAGCCCGACCGCTGCCGCAGACACTCCCCCCGTCCCCAGGCTCGACCCCAGCCCGCATCGGGGGACGCAGAAGCCCCCGCCAGCCCCACAGCCGGGCTTTGTTCAGTCTGCACCAGCTCCCGGATGAATTTCTCCACGTAAAGCATTATTCTTCATGCTGAAAGTTAAGGAGTACATGGACACTCCCTTTGCTTTTTTTTTTTTTTTTCTTTTTTAAATTAATGAATTCCTGGGAAATTTGCCACTGGGAAACACGAGGGTGTCGCACACGAGAGCTCTCACAGCGGCGGGGCAGCCCCAACCTCAGCCAGTTCCCAACCAGTGGGGCCAAGGCTGCTGCCGCGATGCATCCATTTCCCCTCTCGCCGGGGGCGCTGAAGGCGGCCAACATCCAGACTATTTTACGGAAAGTTAGGAATTACTCTGTTCTGCTAGAAAACCTTTCATTTGCTATTGTCACGACACTTAATTTTTTTTTTTTTTTTTAAAAAACTTTACAATAAGGATCAAACACGACCCCCAAGTCCCCCCAAAACAGCCAAGTTACTGTTATTCATTTATAATAATTCTTACAATATTAAAGGAAATTTCGATGACTGCTTTCCCTCTGAGTACTTAAGCTCTGTTTCAATGAGGACCCCAATTCGGGAGGCATGCAAGCAAAATGCTGAAGTTCGAAATTTTCTCTTCCGTTCCCCAAAACATCTTCTCCTCCTCCCTCTGACCTCCCAAAATTCATAACAAAGCCTGTCACCTCCTAAAAACTCCTTAGAAATTTTGCCACAACTTTGGCAGGACCCGAATGGGGCCGAGGAGGCAGGTGGGACCGTCTGTGCCAGCTCAGGCAGCAGGAGACAGGAAAAAAAAAAAGAAAACTCTTTAAAAATTCATGCTGGTCAATTAGGGATGAAAGCGGTGGAAAAAGTGGAGGGGTTATCCCAGGCTTCTCCCGAGGAGTTGTGTGGTGAGGACGGATGGTTCAGAGGAGCAAGAACAGACGGTCTGACATGGAGACCATGGCTGGGGTGCAGAAACCACGCGGGCACACGTCCTCGAGGGGCACGGACGCAGCTGAGCAAAGAGCCGAGAGCACGGAGGGCAGCAGCCGGGGCTGTTCTTGGCTTTGAACTGCTTTGTCATCATTCTCCATCCCTTTTTCCCCCAAAACACCGGTGACCATCCCGAATGGTGGCCAGCCCTTTGGTCCTGCTGGGAAGATGGCCTTGCCAGGGAGAGCGGCCGGTGGGGTGGCACAGCCGGACATCACGAGCCGATGGGTGCTGCTTCTGCATGGAGAGGCAGACGGCGGACCAGGCAACACCACAGGTCTGCTTGATACATCCACATTTTGATTGGATTCTTTGCAGATTCACGTTTTAATTGAGCAGAGTTTCACCTGCTCTGGCAGGGGGTTGACTAGATGGTCTCCAGAGGTCCCTTCCAACCCCTCTCATTCCGTAATTCCGTGAGTGATAAATGCCTCATATTGCTTAGTTGGACTCTAGCTTGTGCTAAACACGTGCAGATGGGTCTGAAGCTGTGGGACATGAGGAGGAGGTGGCAGCAGAGGTGGCCGCGGCACAGGGCACCTTCCCCGGCTGCCCATCACGCACCAGCACTCGCTCTGCTCCTCAAAATCAACTGCGAGGACTACCGCGAGGGAAGAGGTTAAGGCTGGTTTCCAAGGAACGCTCTGGCCGTCGGCTATAATGAGATCGTGACTTCACTTTGTACATCGGTTAAGTAGCGACAGCTTGGGTTTTCTGGGTATTTATGGGGCTCCGAAAGGCATGAATTCCGTTCCTCGGCAGTCGGGCTAGGATGCGGTCCTGCATGGCGAGGAAAGACGCATATAGCTGCATGTACAAACACACGGAGACAAAGTATTTCCTGGTAAAGGTTCCGCAGTGTAACCTAATGAAATGGAATATGTGGTCCAGCGGTAACAGAAGCAATTTAACCTAAATCTCTGAATGTACCAAGGCATAGCCAGTATTGATCAGAATAGGCGCTAACTGCACCCAAGGATGAGCACAGGAAGGAAAGAGCCAGATTTCTGCTGAAGAGACTTTTTCTTTCTGTAATCGTTAGGTATGCAATTCGGCTGTCTGATTTCGCTAACCCATTCAGTGTAAGGAAGGAGCGGGGTTCCCGTACCACCATCCACCCTCCAGAGCCGGCTGAAGAGCTCCCTTGGCCGCTGGACCCTTCCGCATCCCCCCGGCAGCGGTTTGGGGGCGGCCACAGATACCCGGGCAGAGCCCCAAATCCCACATCCACACAAGCTGCCAACCTGGGGAAGAGGAAAGTCACACGCGGATGGAAATCCTAACGTTGCACGGGCCATTGGTTTTACTCTGGTGGCAAACACAAAGGGATTAGGTGCTCTCGGCAGGAGGCCACTCTGGGACATTCTGCTTTTCCCCTTTTTTTACATGTTTTAATACACTTCCAATGTAATGCGGGCACTTGCAAGTAATGAAAGGATTTCACAATTTGTGTCACAAAAGCTTTCACTGTGCTTAGAGTGTGAGTTACTCCAAAGAGTATGAGTTACTTCAGTGAAAATAACGTGACCTTTAAAAACCATAACTGAATGAAACCCATAGTGTGTTAAGCAGTGGTGCTGTATTTAAAGACAAAATTCCACTCCCCAATATCAAACCACAACCACGCAGCACTGACAGGTCTTCCGAAATACGACCAAAGCTGCACTTAGTCCTTGACAGACCTCTGACACCAGCCCCCTGCAAACCCACCCAAACTGTTTACGGCTAATAAAAGTAGGACAAAACCACGCCTGAAATAAGCCTAAACTGCTCTGTTACCTGTTGTCACTCCAGCTTGTCACACCGGCACCAGGCTTTGCAGAACGATCCATCCAGATGCGGAACTGCACCTACGCACTAGCGCACTCAGCTTTCAACAAGGCTGCAAACACAGCGCTGGAATTTCTCAGGGGATGCAAATATTTTGGTATTACCAACAACTGCCAGAGCAAGCTCAGCCGCAGCCGGTGGTTTGGGCGACAGGACAGTCCCAGAGCTCCCTCAGTAACTCCTGGGTTAATCCCGATGGCGGACGTGGAGGAAGGCTCCCCGGGGGTGCCCCTGCTTTCTGCTCTCCCTCCCTCCTCCCTTCAGCAGCCAGACTCGGAGCATCCAGCAGAACTGACCCACGGGGGATGGAGATCCAGAGAGCTTACCCTCTAAAATTTTAGTTTAATGAAGCTTCTCACGGGTTTGTTTCCCACCCGCCAGAAGGCCCGGCTTGGCCTCCAGGGAGCCGTCACGAACCTGCACCGCTTTCCTGCGCGCATCCCTCGGGCATTCCCGTTACAGATTTCCTTCGCTATTGAACAGCTTTTCACCCCGGGCAGGAGCACAAGGTCCGAGCAGAGTAAGGAGTTAATTGCGGTGTTTATGTGAGTCGTATTTGGAGTGCGGAGGTGTAACTGGTATTCATCCTGTTGGCTGGAATAGAACATATTTGTTAAACATAAATCTACTTTTCCTAGTTAAAAGGTTTTCCTCTACCCTTTCCCCAGGACACCGGAATGACTTCTGCTCCCCGGGCAGAACAGGCGTCGGGCTCCTTGCTGACCCCGGCACGTCTGAGTTTTGCAAGGGAACTTGAGCACAGTTCCTCAGTAAAAACAAATTTAAAGGATTTTTATTGCCTGTTACTTAGAAAGTTCAAGACTTAAGATTTTGCCGCAGATACTTTATGAGCCGGAGTTTCCCCCGGGCACCTGTTGCAGCCTCCTTTGGGAATGCCGGGGAGCGTGGTGGGATCTGCCGCTGCCCTGCCTCACACCTCCCATCGATATTTAAACCGCCATCTATACTTTGGACTTTCCACTACCAGCTGTGAAAGATCTGTGTTGTGAAACTGTCTCTGAAATTTAATTTCCCCTCATTTACAGGGCACGTTAATATATATTACCCCCTATTTTTATTTATGGGATACAACGGAATCCAAATTTTCAGGGAGGGTCTATACATTTTGGTAGAAATAATAATTACTAACCCAGCCTATTAGAAGACTTGTTTAACTTCATTTTTTTCCTTTGCCTATTTCCTTTTCTCTACGGAGCCATGAGGAGTAAAGCTGACGTTAACCACTCAACTTTTTCCTTCTACAAGTAATGGATTGTTGAAGAATTCATCTCCATGAGATCCATCATTGCGAAGAATGATCTTAAATCTTCTTGTTTATCGGTCATTTGCATCTACTCTGCCTGCTCCAGTTGCACAAATTATGTCTAATTGAAAGGATTTTATGAAGCTATTATATGGTAATGTCTGGAATATTAAAAGGCACTAATGTATATGAGGCCAAAGCCTATTTCTTTGTCATTTCAAGCTCTATTAGAAGCATTCAAACAAAATTTGTTTCCTTCAGGGAAGGCAACCTCACTTTGCAAATTCTAACGGAGCCTGCAAGCGCAGAACAAAAATTGAGTGCTTCCTTTTAAAATGCATATTTGAAAATTTAATTTAGAAAGGAAAGCTCTGACTTCATGAGAGACATAGAGAGAATTTCATTCATGTCTCACATTGCCTTTAAAGTCGAGATGTGAGAAACAGGTGAAACTACTTGGATAGAAGAGAATCTCTCCACCATTGAGATGGATGCGAAAGAAATCCCATGAACATCCTTGTTTTCTGTACGGACTGCACACTTAGAAAAAGCTTTACTTTTCACAAGAAAAATTCTCGCTTGTACTACGAGGAGTTGGCCACGTGTTTATTGCTAGGCTGTCCTGCTGGGAGAGGAGAGACCAGCGCAGCTCTGCCTACGGCAGTCTCGGGACTTTCTGTGGAAGTTCTGCTTGAAATAGAGGATACGGAAAAAATCTGCGGGATGCAGAGTCAACAGAAACAACCACCGTCATAAGGATTATGGGGAAAACCAGCGGAGAGGACAGTAATTAGAGTATAAAACTAATCGCCTGCCACTCCGCCCGTATTTCCCTTGACCACCTCTGCAGCCAGAGAGCGCCCTCCGGCAGCTGGCAAACGGCCCCCGCGGCACCAGAATCGCACCCTCCCGGTTACCCTCCCAGCCTGAAGTTAAGGCTATTCAGGAATCCGACCTAAGGGAGAGCGTATGCCGTTTTGCATAGGATAACCTGCATTTACACCCACTTTAAACACAAGGAGGAGTCCTCCCATCTGTACCGTCTTTACGGGGGTAACTCTAAGGGTTTTTTTAAAAAAATCTGAGCGTATGAGGGAGGTGGCAACTGAAGAGCAGCATCTTCCCCAAAATAGACTGGGATGTCGGAAGCGGCAAATGTTTAATTCCCCAAAGACAGCAATGCACTGAAGTGTTTAAGAGGAAGCAAAATGCCTAAGTCCTGCTGTCTCAGCTCACGAAGCCAGAAGCACCTGCCCAGAGCCATTTCAGGCTGGAACTCCCCAAATTTGAAGGAGATGCCACATTGTGAAAGTCCAGAGCAGGACTTTAGTCCAAAGACTGGTCTTTCAGAAGTTACTTTGAAAAACTCAGTCTCTTCATTTCGTAGCAAACTGAAGATGGTTTAACAAACTACATTATGTTGTCCTTGAATTATACTATCATCACCGTCATCCCTGGAGAAATTTTATAGGGCCTGTGAACAAAATCTCAGCACATGTAATAAAGTGCATGAAGCCCATTACAAAAATTTAAGGAACAAGGTATGCTCCAGAGAACCAAAAAAAAAAAAAATCTAAAGAGGTATTAATGTTTTCCGTGACAGCTAAGAAAACAATTGGTGAGTAAGAAATCAGTTTATTATGGAAATAATTTTTTTAAAATGAAAAAAAAACCCATTCAGCACAATGTAGTAAAATAAATTAAAGTTCCCTAATAACCAAGATGGTTAGTACTGCATTCACTTGGACATGGATTTCTGGCTATCCGTTAGCTAATGAGCGTAGGAGCCAGTTCTGGAGATTTCCACAAGTACCAGAGGGGGAAGGAAAGGGCACCTGGGCAGCTCTCAACATCCATTTCAGAGGCGGAGGCTTCCCAGCCTGGGGGTGTCCAAAGGGGGTGCGAGAGCCTCCGGACACCCAGGGTGCTCTCGGGAAGAGATGCTTGGCCAGTGCGAGTTGTTTGGCCGATGCAGTCCCATCACTGCAGTGACGAGCTGGTACACTGCTGACACCGTTATCTATCAATAAAACCTCCTCCTGTTACACGAACCTTCAGCCGTTCGAGAAGGAAGAGGTTTTTATACCGAGGACGCGTTACTGAGCTGCTGAGCGAGAGCCACCGTGGAAATTAGAGCAGCTCGACCGTGGCACTGCAGAAATCCCGCTGGGGTGCCGCTGGTGACTCTAATTACCTGGAGTTTGCCAGCGAATAAGAGAAAAACTGGGAGTACTAACCATTAGCAACTACTTTTACGTTAAAATATTAAAAAAAAAAAAAAAAGTATACTAAGATAAAAACCTCTGGGGTGTTCAAAACCAGACAGAAGCAATTCCAGGCTGTGCCTCAGCAGGTTTGCGCCACAAAGCCTAAGCAAGTCTCAAAGAGGTTACAAAGGAAAACAGGATTTTAGCACTCGTTAATAGAGAACAAGATCGGATTTTTGGTCTGAAATACTTTGCAGGTTGTTTTGGCTTATAGCAAGAGATGATACATCTAAACGGGTGGCAGAAGGAAGCTACCAGAATGATTTCTAAGCTTAGAAAAACCGGCTGTGTTGTGAAAACCTCCCAGATTTCATCCAAAGGCAGGCAAAGAGCTCACGGGAGGAGAAAGGCTCTTCAGCTCTGCAGACAAGAACAAGGCCATGCAATGGCTACGAGCTAGGTAATTTCAGGACTGAAATGCAAACGCAAGTTTGATAGCAAAGGTAATTTTTTTCTTGGTAAATTATTCTGGCAGGGGGGAAGTTCTTCTAAGAGAAGAAATTTCGTGTCAAAACTTAAAGTATGTTCTCTCTGGTCTCACTTACGCAGGGAGGAATGATGGCTTTCGGGAGGGAACGAGCGAGGGGCCTGAAGCCAGCGAGACGCTGGACCCTGGGCCGGGGTGGCCGGGCAGGCAGAGCCGAGGGGGGGCTCGGGGGGCCTGCAGCCTCCCAGAAGGGGCTCCGAGGGTCACCTCGTCAGCTCCCAGCCCTGGAATAACAACCGTGATCTGAGAAATAGCTCACATCAAGTGCTCTCAGACTGCTGCGTACGTGCCAGGTCGGGAAGGCTCCGGAGTTCCTTGGTTTGCTGTTTTCTAAATTGTCTTTAGACTTGTCTAGAAGTTTCTAAAAGAAGACCTCAGAAGGAGTCGGTTGGCTTTTGTTTTGTTTTGGTTTTGGTTTTTTTTTTTTCCTATTTCTAATTGGAATATTTATTTTTCCCAGTTTACTCTCTTTTCAATTGATCCAGGGATTTTCATTTCACCTCCCCAGAAGCTTTTTGGGGAAGCGGGACATCAGGACAGGCTGGTGTGGTCACTCGAGGGTGAAAGGAGGCCCCAGCTCCTCACCGAGTCTGGAAGAGCCAAAACTAAAGACAAATGGCTGATTTATTTCTCACCCCACAAAAGATGAGGTGTTTCTGTTCCCATGAGGTATTTTGGACGGGACCTGCTTCTTACTGAAGAACCCAACGAGAACAAGGCACTTGCTCCAAATAAAGAGACCACACAGCAGAACTTTAAGGTGAAATTACTTTCCAGAGTCAACTTTATATGAATGCTTTAAATATTTACCACCTGGTTTATTTTAGACATTATTGTCAATAACGTAAAGTCTTCTGACGAGAAGACCTTGCTTTCTGCAGATGACAATGCAGCATATAAAGACTTTTTTAAAATTAGTCATTTGCAGCAGTAAAAAGTCGTATTTTTTATTTCACTTTTCATCATGCTATTAAAGAGATCGCTCCTGTTTCTGTAAAACAACTGCCCACACAGCACCTGCTAATGTCATAGCTAGAATAGTGCATTAATTTATTTTTCCAGGGCATTTTGAAAGTATAGACTGTACAAGCATTTATTAGAATTTCTATGACTTGCTAAAAGTATGCACTAAAAAAAAAAAAGATTAATCTAAACCAAAATGTAGTCGACTCACCCTTTTGAATAATTTCCTAGGAACTTAAACCAAAGACATGTATATTCATGCGGCGGCTGCTCACAGAGGAAGAATAAATGAGGTATTAGTCAGTGTTTTCCAAGCAGGCACGACGGCTGGCTGGGACCCCGGCTGCTGCCGCGCTGGGGGCGGTGGGACCGCAGGGACAGCCCCGCAGAGGATGGAGACCCCCTGCTCCCCAGCCCCCCTGCACCGTCCCCTCCAGCCTCCTCCCGCAGGGATGGGGGATGCTCCAGGGCTCACCCGACAGCCAGGATGCTTTAACTCGGTTTTCCAAGGGAGATGAGCGGTGGGCACGGGCTGCCCCCGGGGCGGCAGCGAAGTCTGTACGGAAACGAACTACAGCACCCGCTGGGAGCGGAGCAGGAAACCTGTAACTGATAGGGCTCCACACCCGAGGTGTGATAAACAGAGCAGAGGATTTAACCAAAGAAACACTGAACTATTGTCCTCAGAGAGGAGAAAACACTGGCAGCACGGAGATTAATCTGTCAGTGACTGATACCCTTTTAAATTTGTATTTATTTTCCATTAAACTTCGGTTTTGTGAGATGGCCACTGTTGGTCGAAAAGTCATTTAAATACTTCCATTCTTTCACGTGTATTAAAACGTTGATGAAATATATATAACCCACGGTAATTTTTCTTCCTCTTTCCCCCCACCATTAGGGTAAAACATTCCCTTAATTCATAGATTGGAGATCTTTATAACTGATCATTTCCTATTCCTCATTATATCCTCCCCTTACCTTTACATTTCAGAACATTTATTAAATGAAACACTTAAGAAATGACTGCAGAAAACCGCAGAAACTGTTTCTATAGAGACAGGTCTGTTTTGATTCAGTGTAAGGTTTAAAAAGAGAAAAAAAGGATGTCAGGACAACGGGCAGCATTAAATATGCTCAATAATTGTAATCAACTGAGATTTTGGGCTTACGGATGAGTCTAATTAGTGAATCGCTGCTTGTCAAGAGGCTGCACGACCTAATGGCTTTGCCCTTGGACTTACCCAAAAAAATCAAATCAGCCAAAAAAACCTTTACGTCTGGCATTAAAGAGAAAAAAAACACCCAAAGACAAGCTCCACCATTGGCACTCAAGCCACACTGCAGTTTGCACGAGTAATTTAAGTTAAAAGACGGGCACAGAAGCTGAGGTATATATGAACACGCTTTGAACTTTGCCAGCTGCGTGAAAGCTCCCTACTCCAGCAGGCACTTAAATCCTGCTATTTGGGAAAGATTTATTTGCCCTGTTTTATTCAGGTCGTGGGCTGAGGCTCATTAGATATTTGCAGGTAATTCACATTCCATTTCAAGACCATAAAGTATCCACCGTAGGGAAAATCTCTTATAGTTACATACCATGTATATTCTTCAAGCCCTTTGGGAAAGGGGAGCAGTGATTTATCAAAGCATCGCTCCACAGCTATAATTTCTTATTACGGATGTGCTGTATTTTATACACAGTACTTCAGTAATCCTGATTAGAGTATATTTCAAAAGCTACAGAAAGCAGGGAAGGATTTTTTTTTCCTGTTGCCAAGTTTTTAAGAGGAAGAGTTGTTGTATAAGTGTTCCATACTGTTATTGTTAGAAAAGTGATGAAGAGGCACAATGCACTTGGAACAGCAGTCGGTGTCATTGTGGCAGGGTTACACCCCCAAAACCTCATTAAATACCCTTTCTGTAACAGACAATAAAATGATACAGTTTTGCAGTTACTGCGCATCATGGATACTGCACTCATTAATTAGTTGAGTCTAATCACCAGGACCTTTTATGCTGTTTAATAAGCACTTCTGCTTTCCCCTTTTGAATAAGGGCCACCAGCTCCAAGTCCAGCGCCATCACCTGCAGCCTACAGACATTTCCAAGCTATTTGGAACCAGTCTTGAAAACAGAAGCAAAACCACAGCAACAAATAGGGGAACACAGAGGGCTATTTAGGCTTTGCTTTGTTTAAATGAGCTCAGGGCATGCTGAGGGCTGACAGGGGCAGTGATGGCCAGAGGGGCTGAGGTCTGCCGCTGGAGGGCCTTTCTGGCACTGGAGGAGCGGGTGGATCATGGCAAGGTGCAATAGAGACCCCCAACACGCGACTAAACACCCCATGATGAGACTGCAAGTCTTTACACCTCGCTCCCTTCCAAAAATTGCACACTTCTCTCGGAGCACATGGGCAGAACGTGGGCGTCTGTGTAAGGAGGGTAACGCATGTCGGAGAAAAGGTCTGGAGCTCCAAGATCATCCCCATCCTTGCACCGACTGCATCACACTTGCCCGTTTAGATGGGGAGAGGAAGAGAACAGAACTCCCACCATCGGCGCGCGGAGCAGGGACGCGCCGGGTCCCAGCAATCCTGTCCAGTTGCCATAGAAACAACCTTGCATAAAAAGGACAGTGTTTAAGGTTCCATTAACGTGGAGTAGCGCAGTGAATTGTGCTCCTTTGTACAGGGCCGTGTTTTGCACCTGATGCAGTTCCTGCATTTGTGCCCTTCACTAGATTCCAGGTTATTGTTTGGAAAGCTGTTTTGCCTAGCACCTAGCCCAAAGGCCAGATGGGGACCCTGCCCGCAGTGACATTTATATGGCAGGGATTTCTGCTCCCTCTGGCCCATCGCTGCAGCAGACTGTGGATTCAAACAAGGAGGGCCAGGACAGTGTTATAAATATCAACAGTCAAGTTTCCATAGAATATTTTAGCATAAGCAAAGTGCTCCTCAGCCTTCTGCAGCCACGCAGCAGCTCACAGGTCATCACAGTGGGCAGAGAGAGGGGCTGGGGACCACCATCACCATCCCCCCACCTTTGGGGCGACAGGCAGGGAGACCCTACAGGCATAAAACCACACAGCGCTGGGGCAGGAGAAAGAAAGAAAAACACTAAAAATACTGGAGCTCTTAGCAATAATACCTCTTATTCAAGATGCAGGCCATGTACTGAAGTTACTCAGGCTTGCTAATAAATTAAAATGTAAGAGTTCCGTGTGTAATTCTGTGTGGCAGAGATCTTGCGCAGATAGCTCACTATATCTCCTTCAATGTTCATGTTTTGCATATTCTGCTGGGCTGTGTGTGTATCAACGCAATATTCTGATTTTTTTTTTTTTTTGTCAACAGTTAAAGTTTGTTTAATGCACAATCATAAGCCCAGGAAATAAAGAAAATTATTTATTAGTCTATTAGCACCAGTGAAAGTAAGAGCTAAAGTCGTAGTCAATACTGCTCTCAATTACAGCTTCGACTGACATGCATGCTTTCCCCAAAAATGTGATTAGCTTTTTCCATTTTAATTAAGACTACCATGTAACATCAGCAAGGCCTTCCCAAGAGGAAGGTCCCAAGCCTGGAAGGAATACCTGGCACATGGCTAAACCGTGAAGTGAGCTCCTTGCCCAGGTCCTGCAAGGACACCTCAACACCTGCCCGTTTCTGCCCTCCCGTGCCATCCCCCACCATTGCATTGGGCTCCCCGAGGGCTCCAGCACCGGTTCCAGTGGCACCAACCCCATCGTGTCATCCCAGAGGGTTGATCCACCCTCTATTTACAGGTTAGTTATTTGCCTTTGCCAAAAGCTCTTCCAACACGGTGGCACATACTTCCACCCAGGTTTGGCCTTTGAGAAAGCAAATGAAAAGGCAGAATCAAGTCAACCACCACAGGCTTTGTTCCCATCTGTACGTGAAGCCAACTAAAGGTTTACTTCCCACTGGCCCTTCCCAAATATTCACCCTCTTGCTTTTCTACTGCTGTCCCAAGAGCTTCGTCAGGAGCTTGAATTCTGAGGCTGAGCAACCTGTTTGTCTGCTTTTTTATTTATTTATTTTTTAATAATTTATAAAATTTGGCTTTCCAGCAAGCTTGCTGGGGCAATGAGTTTCACAACCTCATCACAGAGGATGAAAGAACCTATTCGTCCTCCGCATCTTCCCTTGGGCTTCATATGAATTTTATGTCTCCTATTTCTCGTATGATTGCCTCCTCTGTGACACGGGCTATTTTATATGTCCTGCTCACCCATTTCAGGTGCCTTTTCTGTCATTTTCTCGACTGAAACAGCACAGTCTACTTACTTTTCCCTGTAGAAATCCCTCCATACTCTTAAGAAATGAGAGAAAAATGATAGCCATTATCACTCCTATCACCCTGGATGAGGGAAAGGGGTGTCAGAATAACACTTAAGATAGAGATACACCTTCAATTTACCTATTAGGAAGAGAAAGAACAAAGAATTGCTCTTTTGAATTACTGTCCTGCCCGCCTCCAGCACGGAGCTCCTGGGGGCTATGCCTGTGCCAAACCAGTACAGCTTCCAGGGTACTGGGAACATCACCCTCTTTCCTACTGGTCTGGAGCCTGGGAGCAGCCACAGCAAGTGTAGAATACCCCAAGGGCTGAATGCAGCCACCAAACCCCCACATCTCCCTGCTGAGATTTTTATTAAAATGCTTCTGCATATTGTCTGTAGAAAGAAGAAAAAAAAAAAAAAATGCCAACAGGACAGGCAGAACCGTGGTGTTTTTTTTTTTTCTTTATAAAAAAAAAACTTAATTACCTTGAGAAATTAAAGGGCTGCAGTGACACCCTGTCGCTTCCCTCCTGCCCATTCCCTTCCACTCGGGGAAGGGAGACCTGCCGCCCTCATCACACAGATGAGTTTCCAGATGCTTCTCCCCCTGCCTGCGATGCTCAGGGTGTTGCTTTGCAGGTCCCAGGGAGCCACGGGCACAGGCGAGATGGCCACTGGCTTTGCCTCGAAAAAATGAATCAATGTAGGCGGAAAGCAAGCTTCGTTAGGCTGGAACAGAGTTACCGGTCACCATCACACTGCGCCTGCCGCAGGGCCGTGTTTTACAGCTGGATTTCTGAGGACCTCGGGACTGGGAGCAATTTCTTAATTAATTTTATTATTTACATAGTTATTGTAATTATTATATTTTTCAAAAAATAAAATATGTAATCCTTACTCTTTAATTATAATATTTGTTTCCCTTTAGCATGTAATTTAGGAGCAGTACTTCTAAATTACATCAATTTGAAGAAGCCCGAGAATTGCTACTTTATTTTCCTGGGGGCTTTGTTTTGCACAAGGGTGTTTCTGCACCAGATTCAGGATCAGCTGCAGGTGCTCAAAATCCCTCCTGTGAGAATACAAACACTTCATAATCCTGAAGGAGTAAATGCTCAGAAGGTGAAAACCACGAATGCATCAGGACCTAAACAGGAATTTAGAGGACAGTCAGTCCCTGGCAGCGCACGGCCTGTGGGAAAGGGGTCGATGCATTGAGAAATACTTGAGAAAAACCTTCAAGCTCTGAAAAACGGCTCCAAGTCTCACTGCGAGCAGCCTTACGACCGCTGCAGCTTTACATATTTTGCTAGCGAAATACTACAGCTAAATCTTGCCTCCTTTTTCTATGGAAAGATTCCCTATCTCTACACCAAGTTCCAGGATTCCCAATCTCATTCCACACAATCATTTGGTTAAATTTTTGCAATAGGGAAATACAATTGCTGATGATACGTTCTCCAAAAAAAAAAAAAAAAAAAAAATTAAAAAAAAAAAAAGCCCCCAAAGCCCTATTCTTACACTCATCAGCAAATAACTCACTCAAATCTGTGGGGTAATTCTCAATTACAATCCCAAAGGAGCAGAAGCTGCAATGCGGTTGGGCTCAGCTTTCCGCAGATGAAGGAGTACCACCGGCAGCGCCTCGACAAGCTCATGGATGCGGTTTTGGGCACTCTTTGGTCCCGTGGGACTTTCCGCAGCTGGAGTCGGATGCAAATCCTCACAAGCAGCGACTAAAACAAAGCCAATGCACCCAAAACAGTTGAGGAATGTACCTTTAAATAAGGTCTAAAGTCTCAGAACACGGTTGCCCTTCAGAATTAAGCCGGCCGTTAAGGTGGTGGTGAAGGGGGTTGCTGCTCACCCCCTGCCCGGCCACCGGCATCTGCTGCCGGCTCCGCTGGGCTCTGACACGCACAGTAGCGTTTAATTAACAGTCTCTTGTTAGCCAAGTTGCACACCGTGAAGAAGGTGGGATAAAAAGGAAAAAAGCAGGGAAGAAGAGGGCTGTTCACCCGCAGGGGTCTGGCAGCCAGGCTCAGCCTGCTCAGGCCGATATTTCCCGGCTGGTGGCACAAAGCGTTTGCCCCCAGCAGCGCCCTGGCTCCTGCTGGGGGAAACGCCCCCCCAGAGCATCGCATCGCATATTATACTGGGTAGGGTTCCACTCACACCCATCTTCACTATTTGCGGTGTTCTTTTAGTACAGAAAATAGCGGTATAACTTAAATAATTCAGCAAACTTCTAAGATTCAGAAAATAAATTTAAGAGGGGAACGCACACAAGCTTAAGCACTCTCTCCAGTCAGCTCAAGGAGCAAGGGAAAACTTTTAGTAGATGATCTTCTTCCCTACAGGAAGGAACCAGGTGTTTGTATTTTCCAAGAAAAAAAAAAAAAATCCTTACGTTTGATAATTCTTAATAAGACATTTCTATAAAAGTTACACCAGTGTTGGCAGCTGAAAACAGAAAAAAATCAAAAAGCTATTCTTACAGTGCAGAGATGAGTCACTTCTCCCTCAGAGAGCGACCGCCCAGCGGTATTCTCAGGCTGGGGAAGATATTTTGGTCATTACAATTGCTTCCCTGGTGCAATTAGAGATCCGAAAGGGGCCAGCTCTCCCAAACAAGTCCCCTAATCACCAGGCTCTGTCAGGCAAAATGTCAAGTTTGGCATTAGGACTATTGTTGGGAGACGGGAATAGCTCTTTCCATCACAGGAGAAACACCCGAGGTGAAACCTCCGCATTAACCGGCAGCTCGGGGGAGGGAGGCTGCAGCCCCTCCGCGGCAACAGGCCTGCTGGGCACCCCCGGCCCTGAATTATTTCTTGCTTTCAGACTCACCTGCCCTAGAAACGGTCATTTCCCAGCACAAAGCAACATCACATCAGGTTGCACTTTGTTCCAGCTGAAATCCATGGGGGAGAAGTGGCAAATCACAGAATCACAGAAGGGTTTGGGTGGGAAGGGACCTTCAAGCCCACCCAGTGGCACCCCCTGCCCTGGGCAGGGACACCTCCCACCAGCCCAGGTTGCTCCAAGCCCCGTCCAACCTGGCCTTGAACCCCTCCAGGGATGGGGCAGCCACAGCTTCTCTGGGCAACCTGGGCCAGGGGCTCACCCCCCTCACAGCAAACAATTTCTTCCCCACATCTCATCTCAATCTCCCCTCTGTCAGTGTAAAACCCTTCCCCCTCGTCCTGTGGCTCCCCTCCCTGCTCCAGAGTCCCTCCCCAGCTTTCCTGGAGCCCCTTGAGGGCCTGGCAGGGGCTGGAAGGTCTCCCCGGAGCCTTCTCTTCTCCAGGCTGAAGGCAGGAGAAGAGGCAGACGTCCCACCTAGACTGGCTTTGGACAGACGACACTCAGTAACAGATAAGAAAAAATATTTCACATTTATGAAAAAAACCCTTAGAAACACTGTCAGTATTAGGGATGTGCAGAGATTAAGGGGGACAGAATTCATGAGCTGCCCATGGGTCAAAGCCTTCCGAGCATCGCTGTAGGTGACATTTCAGTTGAACCAAGAATTTTGCATTTGAAAGGCAGAAAAGCAAGACACTGGGTATGTTTATATTTCCTTCAAATCGTCTGAGGTGTTGAACTCTTGAAAACAGTAGAATCATCTTTTTCTGTAGGAAATGTTTTTTCCCCCCAGCCTACAATGCTAGGTGTAATTCCACGTTATACGCTGTATTTCTCTAATACGACCAATATTATTCGACATGACCAATCATTCAAAATGCAACCTAGCGGCAAGCACTGCTGAAGCTCTGCCGCTTCAAAGTGCGGGAGTTATTCTGCTAAGGGAAAACTGCTGTGGAATTCGCAAGCTGGTAACCTCCCATGGCTATTTCTCAGTTGAAAATATTGGTCCAGAATTTTATTTATTTGTTGTTGGTTTGTTTTTTTTTTATTATTTTTAGAAGAAAGACTTTTTCCTTTAATCCTGGAGGCAGAGAAAAAAAGTTCATCTCTGCCACCCTTTAACAAAGGGCTCCAGAGGTTGTCACCATATGGACTTGGCTGCCAACACCCCCAGGAAACACTGTAGTTAGTAAAAAGTTATAAAAATCACCCTTAAATCTTAGCTCAAGAATTTGCCAAATGACTACCACAGTGGTACGGAGGGAACAAATGGTGCAATAGATTTTCTGAAAAAAACATCCTGAGAGCAGCAGTAATGGCTTCAACAACTCCCGCTTTAAAACCGAAGATTAACTGAGGCTTTTGAAGTAGCTTTTCTTGGGTTTTATTTTGCACTGCGTGCTTTATGAGCATTAAATTCACTTCAAAATGAGCGATTTTGGACAGCAGAGACTCCATCCACAGCACATGCGCTGTGACCTGCCTGGGCACCGGAGCAGTTAAACAATCAGCTTATGATTTTATTAATTTGGGGAGAGAGAATTAAGCAAATAATCTTTCTTGTTATACCTTTTGTAACAGTTTTCCCAGAACGCACCTAACAAACTAACCAGAGATTATTTGAGGTCAAGGTAAAACCATAGTAAGACTTTTGGAAATGCGAAGGCTAGACGGCATTACTCAAAGCATTCACAATGTTCCTCCAGTGGGAACACAGGCTGTGGGAATAGTAGCATAATTAACAAAGATGATGAAGTACTCTACTAGGAGGTTGAACCTGCCTTTAAATAGTTTAGAATAGTCTATTTTGGAGGTCTATTGTTCAGGTTTTTCTAGAAAAATGCAAGTTTTCTTCTTTCCAGCTGGGAGCACGCTTTCCAGCTCTGTGTCCTACTGTCCAAACACCACCTCTTAAGATGCTGAATTCTTGCACAAAGTGAAGCTGAGGACGGAGCAGGGGCTGGGTGCCTTCCATTCACACGTAGGCCCCTGGCCATCCTCACACTGTGAGAGTGCTCGTTGGCACTTGTGCTAACGAAGGGAGAGGTGTCACCATTGCTGCCATCAGCACGACTCCCAGTTTCCCTTTCCCTCTGCTCCGGCAGCAGAAGCCGCGGTGTCCAGGCGCCTCCTCACCCCTCCAGCCCAACCCTGCTGGGCTCCTGCATCTTGCAGGGAGGTCCTTACACCCCCCAACACGTGGAGACCTGAGCTGATGCTCCTCAAACGAGCCACTGCCATGGCAGGGGCCACGGGAAGTAGCCGCATCTCTTCTAGCCATGGGAAAATAACTGCTGCACTTGTAGGTTTTATTGCAAGTATTATTTATTTTTCTTCTAAATCACGCCTTTTTTTTTTTTTTTCTTAGAGTTCTTACTCACATATTTACAGAAGTGTCACCTTAAAGTTATCTCTATTACTAAAGCAGCTGTATTTTTAAAACAAATTTTTAAAGGGAATGAAATAAAAAAAAAAAAAAGGTGGCAGACCCACGCAATGGTGTGCTTGTTGCTCGTGAGAAGGGCTGTTAGAAGACGCCGGGCAATACTCTACAGTGTCTCATTGATAAAGTTCCTTAGTTTGAGGTGCTACTTTGCCTTCTGTGGTGCTCCCTCCCTTTGATTTGTTCATGACAGCAGCAGCTCTGTCCCTCGCTATTCTGTTTGCTGAGGAAAGGGGGGCTGCCCAAGGAAGTCCTACTTACTGTAATCATCTGCCTTTATCTTCTCGCCTACCTTTTCCAGCACCGTCCCTGAATAACTCATTGGATGCATCTGCAACTCATTAATAGGAAGAGCCCTCGGTAACACCTAATGCGTCACCTCTCGTGGCATCGTCTCTGGAGACTCCCTAATTGGTACAAGGAAGTTCCTCCTCCTCCTGAGTGCAATTCCTCAAACTATATCATCATTAAGGCAAGGTGTTAAAAAACAAACCAGGAAGCAGAAAAACACTCAGCAGTCACTAAATGAAAATACCTTAATTAAGCAAAGAAAGCGGCTATTATTAGAAACTCATTTCTTATAAATAAGCAATATAAAATTTTAATGAGGATAAAGTCATCAGTTGCCTAACTAAAACTAAACCGATGAGGTCAAATGAGACCAAACAGCACAGCGCGAGGGGAAACACATCTTCAGCGCCTCCCGAACACCAAAAGCTTTTAAAGTCAGTGTGGCATCAGGAGGTGGCAAAGGTGCCGAGAGCCTCAGAAGTGGTGGCATGATCATCTTGGTAAGGGACGGGGTCTAACCGCTGTGAGAGCCAGGCTGGAGCCCTGCTGCTGATTTCAGCTAGTCCAGCTTTGAAACCACTGTTTATTCAGGGGATGTCTCAATTTTGAGCCAAACGGTGTTTCTCTCCCACGTCCCCTTCTCCTCCAGCCAGCTCCTGCCAAGGGAGGGCTGCCCTTGCTTTCCCCGGCTCCGCAGCAGGGAAGGGGCATTGCCTGGAGGCTGCTCACAGGTCCTCAACAAGCACCACATCTGCAGCCAGGGAGGGCTTCTCTCAGCTGGAAAGAGCGCCCCAAATCAGCCATTTGCCTTTTTCTCCTGTATATGGAATTAGCACAGAACGTAGAAAGAGACCCTGGCTCTGCGTGGCGCGTGGGGGCTGTGTTTGCGAAGGGCAGCCTGGCTTTCCAGGTCCTGGTCTGGCACTCTAAGGTGCACTGAAGCCAAAATCCTGGAGAAGGGAGTCCCAACCTCAGTCATACGTGACAAAGTGAAAGGCAGCTCTGGGAGCACCTCCCACGGCTGGGACAACAGGTGTGACCTCTCGCTTTGTGAGCCGGGGTGAACTCATCTAGCAGCTCCTGCTCCATGCCCGCCCCCCAGACTGAGCTCCCAAACCAGCAGCCTTCTACTACATGCCCTAAACCAAGGCCAACACCGGTGCCTCCACCCTCCTCCCCTGCCCCATACGCAGATGGGAAGCACATACACATCCCATGTAAGGCACATACAGAGCTGTCATAGAATCACAGAATGGTTTGGGTGGGAAGGGACACTAAAGCCCACCCAGTGCCACCCCCTGCCCTGGGCAGGGACACCTCCCACCAACCCAGGTTGCTCCAAGCCCCGTCCAACCTGGCCTTGAACCCCTCCAGGGATGGGGCAGCCACAACTTCCCTGATCATCAACCACCTCCACAATGTGGATGCAGCGAGAAGCAGAGTACCCCAGGTCCTGAATTTCATCTGTTTCAGGCTCAACCCTGGGTTCATTTTACCAAAAACTATCCCATCACCAGTTCACTAAAGCAAGCGTCTAGCCCATACAAAGTTATTGTGAAGCTACAGCATTTTTCCAGATGTCCATGTCCTACGTGTCCTGTTGGTGCACCATGTCTGTCTCACCACAGACATCCTCCCACTTGGCACTTGTTTGGTTCTTGGTCTCAAAACTTGCTGCCGGTTTTCATTTCTTTGCTCCGTCACTTCCCAGCCCCTCACTCAGAAAGAGCTAAAGTTTATTCTCTATTTCAGAAACACATTCATGTATTTCAAGGCTTTTCCATAACACTTGGAGGCTTTAGGCATCTAAGCATGATTCAGTGGTATCTAAGTGTCAGAGATCTTATGATGAGCAACTTCAGCAGATAGGGTTTCTAAGGAAGGAGCTATTACAACAGTTCATATTAAAGACATTAATTATTTTACATATATATTTAAGAATTTCTGTCTAGGAGAAGATGGCTGCTTAGAGAAGAATAAACAGAGGAAGAAGGAGGGGTGGGACCATCAGGAACAGCAGAAAGAGACCTCAGGACTGAGGTCGATCAGACAAGCTCAGCCGCAAGCACCAGCCGCCATGCAGAAGCCCCAGTCATTGAGCCGCTGGGCTTTGGTTCAGGGTTAAGCAAGGACGGAGACAAACGAGTTGCAATCCAGACTTGAAGTCAATAACTGCACATGCTGATTTACACCACAGAAGATTTTTACTGTTTTATGCAAGAAAGGTAATTATCTGCTTGACCACAAGATTACATGCTATTAGGAATAATTTTATTCATTTAATAATTAGAAGATTAACCAAAGCTCTCTATATAGCGGTGGTAAGAGTTCATCTTGCACATTATGTGAGATATAGTTCATTAGGTGCAACTAGCTGGTCTTAATCTAAAGGATAACAGCCCCTTGCATCCAGCAAAAATTACAGTCTCCTTTATAAGGTCTATTAGCTTCAGCCAGTAACTACCAGCCTATTACCTTCATTCTGCAGATGGCAAACCGACTACAAAGAGAGTAAATAGCAGCAGATTACATCAAGTTTCTCAGTATTTTAACCAAGTCCTTCTGAAGAGGCATACAAAGCGTTCGGAGCTTCCCATGCTCGCTGCTTCTCTACCCAACTCTTCGTGCTCAGTACAACACAAAAGCAGCGCAGAGCTCGGATGCCGCCTTTGCATGGAAAATAAAGTGTCAAAATGGGGGCAGAAAGGGAGGAAGGAGCCCAGTGCTGCACACTGATTGCTGCCGAGACCCAGGGACGCCCATACAAGACGACACTGTGCATCCTCCCGTTTCACCGTCCGGGTAAGGATGGGTGTCTGCAGAAGCAGAGAAATCTACCACAGGGAAGAGATGCTGCTGCCAGCTTTCAGCAAACCACTCTCAAAAGCACAGAACCATTCAGCTGGAAGTGAAACTAAATCCAAATTATAGGAGGTTAACAAAGCAAAATACCTCACAGCACAGCATAGGCCATGGGATGGCTTGGGTTGGAAGGGACCTTAAAGATCATCTCGTTCCATCTCCGTCCTCGGAGAGGGGAGAAGGTGCTGAGCGGCCTGGTCTCCAGAGACAGAGAGAGGGGTCAGATCAACCACCCCAGGCGTCCTGCCCCAAACAAGTGATTCTAAGGGGTTTTGTTGGGTTGTTTTTATTCCAACAGTTGACGAGCTGATTTTTACAAGCAAAATGAGCCACCTGCACAGGACTGAGAGGAGCTCCCGAGATCTGCAGCTCCCGCTCAGGCCTGTGCATGTCAAAACATCACAAAACAATATTGTTCAGATGAATACATACATAATAAACAGGAAAATCCATTAGTATAAAAGGCATTTCATCTTTGTTTAAGTGACTAGACACAATCCTTGTAACATCCCGAGTACTGAAAAGGCGGACTTATGGGCACGGCTAATTCCAGGTTTGGGTTAGAGGCAGCTCCCTTGAAATCCATCCCAGAGCTCACTGGGAATGCTCAGTGCCCGCGTGCTCTCGCTAGCGGTGGAGCTCGCCACGGAAGGGCTTCACTGCAATTAACCCCAACACTTCCTTTAATCCCTTCTGGTACTAACGAGCTATCCTGTTTGCTTCAGCACTGCTCCCATTTGTACAGCGGACGTTCACCGGGAATCGTCACCCTCCGAATCAAAGGGCTGTTCTCACAAACAGCCTTTAATTATGCAGCTGAAGGGACACAAGCTAATGAACAGGGGCCCTTCCTGCATTTTCCAGGCTAATCTGATTACTAATGTTCGCAGCAACAGTTGTGTACATGTGCTGCCTGCCTTCGTTAACAGCTTGGGATGTGCCGGAGTTCAGTACAAAATCCAGGAGCCAAGCTGGGGCTCCAAGGGTTTGTAGCGGACATTCGTTGTCCAGGGTTAATCACTGGGGAAGACAAGCCTGGTGAGGAGCGGCTGAGGGAGCTGGGGGTGCTCAGCCTGGAGAAAAGGGGGCTGAGGGGAGACCTTCTCACTCTCTACAGCTCCCTGAAAGGAGGGGGCAGCCAGGGGGGGTCGGGCTCTGCTCCCAAGGAACAGGCCATGGGACAAGAGGGAACAGCCTCAAGTTGCACCAGAGGAGGTTTAGGATGGATATTGGGAACAATTTCATCACCCAAAGGGTTGTCAAGCACTGGAAGAGGCTGCCCAGGGCAGTGGTGGAGTCGCCGTCCCTGGAGGTGTTTAAAAGCCGGGCAGACACAGTGCCTAGAGATATGGTTTTTGTCAGAGTTGGGTCAATGGTTGGACTCAATGACCTGAAAGGTCCCTTTCAACCTGGACAATTCTATAATTCTAATTCTAAGGCGAGGGGAAAATTCTCATTACAGAAGCTGCTTACAGGGGATCTGAACAGGAATAGTATATCCCTGTTCCTCGTGTCTCCTTACACCGCTGACCCCTGGAGAACGTGCCAAGGGAGAGGCAAGACAGGTCCTCTCGGCCACCACCCGAGAAGCAGCTCAGGAGTGCGAGAGGCTCCAAGGTGGGACCCCCAGCACCCTCACACCAAACCGGTACTAGAAGCACAGGAAAATAACTTCTCCGTGAAAACACGCTATATATATTTCTTTCAGTAACTGGTGTGAAGGGCACAGAACCTGAGAAGAAGGAGAATATATGTAGGCTCGCATTTAAAAATAGACATTTTAAAGTGGTTTGCAGACCATTTTAAGACCCAAGAGATGTCCAAGTAGAATTTACCCAGTTGATAACAAACCTCAGCTCTGGCTAAATTAACGATCTGCCCATTTTGTTACTCTGAGTAGCCCAGACCACAGAAATAAGCTGTATTGATAAACATGAAAGGATGTGAATCACTTAACCCTGGGATAGTTAATTGTTTTAACTGCTGGTTAACTATTTTAAATACTTACCTATTTCAATAATTGTGTGATTAAGTCATGTTAATCAAACCCACAAACCCAGAAGACTCCTATAATAGCTAGGCCTCTGGTCTACGTGCATGGCTGTCTTTTCTTAAAGTCCGGTTAGGATGTATGTCCAAATAGTGGGAAAAGTGGAATGAACTTTGGCCATGAATTATGGGGAATACACTTGTAGCCATTTGTTGTAGAAGTGGAGGTTTCTCCAAAACAAAGTCTCTGCTCTTGCAGGTGCACCTTAAGATCAAGGGACCAAAGATCAAACACTGTTACAGAAATAGAAAAATCACTTGTAATTCCCATTTTAGTATTCAGAAAAAATCCTTATATGCATATATTGATATTTCATAGGTAGCCTGCCTTTACAGTAAAGGGTTAAAGTCTTTCTGGGCTAAAGTAATAACAGTCCAAGTAGATTCTGGACTCTTTTAGAAATAATAAATGATGAAGCACGCAGGACAGAAAGCTTATGGTTTTCCATAGAGATGAAGGAGGAGGGTTCTTCTATTTGTTTTTAAAGCCTGTAAACTGTCCAAAGCACTTTTATTCAGACTCCCAGGGTATATTCAGCTGTATTTGCATCGCCTAGAAATTAAGCCTATAATCAAGCCCCTTCTCCCCCTCCCAGTTGAGTTACACTGACTGCATTCATTTTAGATTAAATCAAGGTGACCAAGACAGTGAGCTCCATCAAAGCAGGAAAAACACTTGTATAAAGTAATCAGGGATCCTCAAGAGATCTTGAGTATTGCCTCCAGAGAGATACTTACAGACTAAGATATTCCAGGCAGCTAATGAGTCTGTACAAGGGACTTCAAATCAAAACAATTGCAGAAAGAGAGATGACAACATCCAGGTCTGCATGCAAATACAGCTTTATCTGCAATGCAGATAGCTATTTAGCATCAGATGGAGATTGAAATGTACTTCAACAGATTGAATCTCCTCTAGCCTAAACAGTGTTTTCATTTTTCACATAAGCTGCTAATTATGTTTTCCACTTATACCTGGAAAATTCAGCAAATATTCTAGACAAGCTATTTTTGACTGGAATGATTCCATATGCTACAAAACAATGAGAGTTTTTTCAATTTTTTTTTTTTTTTTTTGGAGGTCTACATGTGAAGATTAAGCAATTCCTCTGTGACGGCTGGGGAAGTCTCATGAACAGACACATTTATCATTTATCTAGTACCATGGGTTGGAACCACTCAAGGTTTTGGAAACACACCCTTCACATGCACATTCCTGGTCCAGAAAAGAGGAGAAAACCCAGCCAAGCTGCCATGGGGTTTCCACAAACACATCTACATGAATGTTTTCACTCCAGTCAGGAGCTGATGAAACTAAACCAGCAGTTACGCAGCTCTTACAGATTTCTTTAATGTCACAAAGCCTTTTTAAGAAAGAAGCACTTCTTATAAGCCTGCTCAAATATCAGTTGTTTGTGACAAGACGAGGGACCTGGCGCGCCACGGGTGGTTCCTCCAGCTGCAGAAGCAGAGCGGCACCCATAGCCACGCTGCCCCTGCTTGGCTTAAAATTAAGGCTCTAGGGAGAGCAGAGCCTTGAAGATGCCTTGGAAGAAAAGGAGGCTAAGCACATTTAAGCTCTTGCAAAACTGGTGTAACTTGAGGTGTACAGGTATTTCATACCCCCACACATATTAAGAAAAAAACATTCGCAATCTTTCCTTTTATTTTTGAATAAAAAACAGAGACAAACACCCAAAAACCTACACACTCATAAAGCTGAGGTGTTTCATTTTACGTTTCCTGACACAAGCAGATCAACTGCATTGGCAGCACCTTCTGCTCTCTGGGAGTTTCCTCCCACGCGTAGCAAACACCGACCTAAAGGCAGCGCGATTGCTCCAGCGTGTGGCACAGGCAGGACCAGGCTGGACACTCATCTCCAGGGGACTAGAGCTAAGGGATGTCACCATAACTCAACAAGTTATTTGCTCTCATCTTGCACTCTCAGGGAACAGCCATCCATGTTGCCCAGACCCCATCTCCCAGCTTGTCTCCCATCCAACCTGCCAGCCCCTCCGCGATGGCAGCGCATCCGTCGCTCAGCTAACTCAGTTCGCAGCAGAGCTCCAACTAAGTCCAAGACAACACAAATCACTAAAAAAAAAAAAATATACGTTTGATGAGGTTGTGAAGTGTGTCTGCAAACTCAGCACTAATGCTGCTACACGTAAAGCTACACTGCAAGTCTCTCTTAGCTCTAAACAACTTCACACATGGGGTTCAGTTTCCTGAGCACTTCCAAGAACCAGTGAGGCACACAGCACTTTTCCTAGGAACAGAGAGGCATTAAAAAGGTTTCATCTCAAACACTCGACAAGCTGGAAAAGCCACAAAAGCAGAGCTTTACATCCAGAAGGGAACTGCACACAAAAGGCACTCTGCTGCCATGGGGATGACCGCCTTGCAGGGATCCAAGCCTTGCAGCACCTTCGTTATCACTCAGGCAGAGATCTTTGAGAGCACAAACCCTGACCCAGGCGCGCTTCTGTTCAGCCTTGTGGAGTGACATCCCATCACCGAAGACACAGCCCCTGGCCGGGGCAGGCAAGTCCCACAGGACTGGGCTAGCCATATGGCAACCACCACCAGCCACCATCCCAGCTCCAAGGCCGCACCAAGCAGAACCGACCCCACCTCCAGCCACCCAAGCCCCTTCCCAAAACCCCATTGCCACCTCCCCACATCCCACAGGCACCACACACCTACCTTTTCCCAGTCCAGCAGCGAGGACTATGCCCAAATAAAGCCCAGCTGTCCCAGACCACTCCTCCTAGGGCAGCTCCCACCCCTGAGCCTGATTTTGAGCAGGGGCATGTGCTCCTAATTAGCATTTCAGCTAATTAGCCAATGAGCAGCAACCCTTTCATGGCCTTGCAGGAGGCTGGGTGCCTGCTCTTGCTGCAGGCTTTGTCCGGTGCCTGTAATGCTGGGAGTTGATGCTGCAGCTCTGACGTGACCTCCCTGGGCAGTGTTCACGTTCTCCAGCCATGCTTTTTCTTTGTGCTCTTTGCCTTCTGTACCCAGACTCCCTGAGATGTGCTATTTTAACCCAGAGGGTGGGTGTGCGGGGAGCCTGGCATGTGGAAGCTCCATCCAAATAGATGGAAAATGGATTGAGCTGATCATAGAATCACGGAATGGTTTGGGTTGGAAGGGACCTTGAAGCCCACCCAGTGCCACCCCCTGCCCTGGGCAGGGACACCTCCCACCAGCCCAGGCCGCTCCAAGCCCCGTCCAACCTGGCCTTGAACCCCTCCAGGGATGGGGCATCCGCCAGTGTCTCACCACCCTCTGATCTGAAACAGAAGGTGAAAAGAGAGATGTTCCGAGGTGTTCCCAGCTGACCCTGGTGAGCTGGTGTGGCAGGGCCAGACCCCGGGATGGTGACTGTGAGTGTCCTGCAGCAGAGGAGCAGAGCCCCGAGGCTCCAGCTGGAGACGCCGATGGCTGTAGCTGTGGTGGTCCCTGGTGCACGGACAGGGACCCTGCCATCCTGTCTGTGCTACACATGCGCACACCATGGGCATGAATAATGAAAAACAGAAAAAAATGGAGTTTGGGGAGACATTCCTCAAAGCTTTATGTTTTTACTAAGGGAAATCAGGCACCATCTTTCGAAGCTGAAAGGTCAGAGCAGCCCCTGTTCCCGCGCGTGGTGACTCAGGAGAGGCTGGGAACAAGGTCTGCACGGGCAACATGGGAACATCATTTGCATTCGGTGTTTTCTAGGACAAATTATCCCTGTGTGAACCGATCACTGCAAGTCAGACTCTGGGAACCTGTGGCCTGATTTATGATGCCATTCCTACATTTTTATAGCTAGGAGAAGTCCTGAAATACGTCTTCTATCATGGGAAGCCAATTTATGAATTGCAGACAACTTTGAATTTAGATAGTGGAGTGTTTTTTAATCTTTCCTGACATCTTTCTCCTGACGGGCCATAACTTAATTTTGTTACAGAAAATAGTTTTGAGTGAATTAACTGTTGAGTCATCATACCTCTCTTTTCAATTCTTTACTTTTGATACACAAATTAAACAACCCTCCCTAGCAATCCTGAGCAATATTTTTTAGCTGACATCTTCTTAATTAAGTACATTCATGCTTTCCAAGTGCAATCCCTATGCTCCAGGGAAAACAGACTGGGATAGGACTGGAAGGAGAAAATGCAAGACCTAAGAAGTGCTAAGCCATGAATGTATGAAATATCTAAATATCACTAGGCATTTATAACTTTTTTGCTCATTATGTATGTATGCGAATAAGAGGGTTTTACCTTTATAGAGTTCTTTTTGCATATGGATGAATCATGCAAAAATGAATAACAGTCCCATTTCCCAAAGGAAACCCAACACCTGAGTGGAGAAAAGTACACGTAGAGAGTGCCTTTCTGTGTGGGTCTTTCATTCATAATGCAGAATTATTCATAGCTCTAAATATAACCTTGTTTCATTCCTTATGCTTGAGCTGCCAACTCAAAACCCCTGAAGCTGAGTGGTTTCTGAACGGGAGTCACCACGTCTGTCACCTCCTCTGGGAGCGGGGACCCCTCAGGTCCATCAGCCCAGCCCGGTGGCCACTGGGCTCCCTCCCGCCTCGGGCTGGTCCCTGGTGGCAGTCATTTGGTGTGTGCTGTGGAGAATGGCACTGGACACCCTTTGCTCCGAAGCATCAGGTAGGATGGAGGTGAAGCAGAAGTCACTGATCCCAGCCCCTTCCACCAGCCCCGGCTGCAGTACGGCTGTCACACTCAACCCTCTTCCACATCAGGGGTACAACTACAGGGCTTAATGCCACGTTTTTGCAGTGGTGGTGTGCACGGAACTGTGGTGACTCGGGGGGCGAAGGGCTGCTCGGCGAAGCCCCGCAGAGATTCCCCACGGAGACCCCCGCTCCCCCTGCCCCACCACTGCGGGCTGGAGCTTGTCTATTCCCATGCTGGATGCTGGTTCTGCCAGCCAGAAGGGTAACACATCACCTCTTCTAACGTCATTTGGGGAGTCCAGAGAAGGCCAACACAGCTGGTGAGGGGTTTGGAGAACAAGACTGATGAGGAGTGGCTGAGGGAGCTGGGGGTGCTCAGCCTGGAGAAGAGGAGGCTGAGGGGAGACCTTCTCGCTCCCTACAGCTCCCTGAAAGGAGGGGGCAGCCAGGGGGGTCGGGCTCTGCTCCCAAGGAACAGGCCATGGGACAAGGGGAAATGGCCTCAAGTTGCACCAGGGGAGGTTTAGGGTGGATATTGGGGAAAATTTCTTCACCCAAAGGGCTGTCAAGCGCTGGAAGAGGCTGCCCAGGGCAGTGGTGGAGTCGCCGTCCCTGGAGGTGTTTAAAAGCCGGGCAGACGTGGTGCTGAGGGACATGGGGTAGTGGGGGTTTGGGCAGCGTTGTGTCGATGGTTGGACTTGATGATCTGAAAGGTCCCTTCCAACAAAAACAATTCTATGATTCTATGATTAAACCCATGATGCATGGATTCCCTATTTACAGATTCTAGAAGGAACATTTTTAAGCTCTTACATGCCCAGCGAGGACACTGTTGTGCCACTTGGCATTGCAGCAGCTCTTGTGGAGGCTGGTGTCACCACCGGACCGTTGGGGCAGGGGACAATCAGTCCCATGGCAGCGCTGAGAGGGGGGGACCGTTGGGGAGCAGGGAGGGAGGACGGCTGGGGACCCATGGCTCTGCCAGCGTCCCTGGGCAGCACCCGCCCTGGTCCCCACCGCCAGCCAGCCACGGCTGAAGCCAACCCTTGTTAGGCTTTTGCACCAAAACGGAGAGGAAAAGAACATAAAGGAAAGACTCGACTGATTAAAGCTACTAATATAGGGAATTCTGATAATATGGAGAAATCCGGGCATTGCTGTGGCTGAGCAGTGAACCCGAAGGATGCTGGCACAGCTTTGAGGGGGGCTTTGCCAAGGGGGCCCCCGCAGTGGCGGTGCACAGTCTAATTCTCCTTCTCCAGCAGCTTCTCTGAGGATTCATGGCACAGATGCCGGAGATGAATCCCCTCGGGCAATAACGACAAGGAGGAGGTGTGTTAAACACGCGTGAGGCTCCATCACGGAACGCTAGAGAGGCTGGAAACAGAAACCAGCCAGAGTTTGGGAAGCCTCGGTGAGATTTTTAATTTACATCATCTGCGACATGAAAGTATTTGTTCTCCAGACAACAGGAAAATAAGTAGATAATAGTATAATTTAAAAGGGATTTTTATGGTTTCTGTTGACAGAGTAGTAGGAAAAATAGACCTCTTAAAGCATTTAATCATAATGGTAATAAAGAAGGAAAGCAGCGAGCAGCCCCAGAAGAGATCAATGCTCGATTTCCCTGGTATTTGCAAAATTCACCCTGGGCTGTGCCAGCCCCTGTTACAACAGCTTAAACAGCATCAGTGTAAACAGGCTGTTAGCACACACAACAGAGCACAGGCAAGGTTTCAGGTAACTAATTAATGGGTATAGTTTGCAAATGTGTATGGAGGTTAGATAAAGTGATAAACTCAATGTGTTTAAACTATATCTGCAGCTGTTTTCCCGAGGAACCATCTACTGGGAGCAGGGATAAATATTCAACACCATGAACAGTGATGGCATTGCCTTTACTGATGACATCCTTCCCAAAGGGTGCCTTTACCGATGACATAGCCAACCCCAAAGATGGCCATCGACCTTTTGAAAGTCTTCTTAGTCGGACTTTGTGGAGTCCCGTGGGGAGTGGGAGGTTCGTGCCGGCGCGCTGTGTGACACGCACCCAGCTCCGCTGCCGCACACGCTCCTGTCGTTGAGCTCTAAGTGCACGGTGCAATACACACACTGCAATTGAAGCCCGTGTTTGAAAATGTGTTTTATCCCCTTCGAATCCAGCGTGTGTGCTGCCTCTGATCTGAGCTGGCACAAACAAGGCTGGCTAACCAGTGCTCTGCTCTTCTTTCATCTTTTGATTTGCCGTTTTACTATACAAGACATTTTTACACTGGTGTGAGGTAATTAACATTTTAAAATATTTCTGCTTTGAAACACCTAGCTAGATTGATTTTTGAAAGACTCCGTTTTATGATTAAAGAGTCGAGCAGACAGCAAGCATATTTCCCCCGATAATGCCTTGTTCATATTTATTACAAACCTTGGTATTAACCAGGTGATAGATGAGTACGCTCATTTTTTTCCTTTGGAATATATAAAGGAAATGTTTTGGTAATTACCTATTATAAGAGAAGACCCCCTTGAGTTACTGTTTAAATGATCTGAGAGACTTTGCATCATTGCCTCTTTAATTAAACTCTTGATAGATGCCGTATTTCACTTCTGCGTTACTAGTGTGGGACCCGTGACTGCGGTGGGTCGCAGCTCCCTGGCTGTAGAGGGGGGACATCACCCTGCCAGGAGGTGCTGGGTACATCGCAGCCTCCTGATTCTTCACTGGTTTTTATTCCCGTAAATGGGAATTCCAGCGTACTGCTTCACCAGGGAGGCTGCGTAAGGCGATGCCCGCAGCCCTCAGCACGGAGTCCATGTGCTGCCACACCGGTGAAGCCACCCCCTGAACTTCAGAGGCCGAGGGGTGCACTGGGTCTGCAAAGAGAATGAACCCCCACGTCCTTGAGTTTTCCTTCACCCCATTTTCTCCAGACCTCAAAGATCCTTTTCAAGAGGAAGGAAGACAGTTCCTGTGGACCTTTTACAGTTTTTCTACTCCATCTCTTAAAAAGTTTCTTTAAATTTCCAGAAATTGAGGAAAGAAGGTAATTAAAAATTGAAGAGAAACTGTTTCAGGTATTGTTCTTTCTCCCAAGCAGGATTTAGTGGTCAGTCCCACCAACATCTCTGGATGACGGCTGCCAGAGACAGCCATACCGCACACCAGGAACTTCCAGACACCAGAAGCGGGTAATTCCCACATCCCACATAATGCAACGCTGCCATGATAATCATAGAATCACAGAATCGTAGAATAGTTTGGGTTGGAGGGACCTTTAAAGGTCACCTAGTCCAGCCCCCCTGCAATGAGCGGGGACATCTTCAACTATGTCAAGTGGCTTCATCATCTTCTGCTATGTAGATATTCCTCTACATGAGTATATTAAGGGATATGTGCATATATAAAACATATATATAATAAATTATATGCATGTAGGACTATTTACATTTTTTGCTTGCATTTTCTATGCATGATGCTATCAGAGTTAATGTTTAGTAGAAAACAGAATGGCCACCAAGGTAAATTACTGAAGAAAGAAAAAAAATATCTCAAACCCTGATTATTTTAAAAATCAGAACCTGTTTTAGTAAAATAAAAAAATGTTTTAGGAGCAATAAAATCAGATACTTAGTGAAAATCTTAATAGTCTTAATTTAGATTTAATTTTTAGGACAAAATATACTCCAACCCCCCAAAAAAACCTTTTAGTGATTTATGTTTTGTTTTGCCGGAAAAATTAGCTATTTAGTTTTCAGATGGTCCCTGACCACTTCATTAGATCGGGTGACACAAATTCTTTTGGAGCAACTCCACTTTTGAGGATTCTGCTGTGAGGTTTGCTGCCCCCAGCATGCAGCACGGTAATTCCTCCATAGCACCGAGCAGTAGGAGAGAAACACCGAAGCCGTAGGAAATCATTACCGCTTCCTTCGCCTGGCTGCACGACTGAGGGAAAATTGGTTCCCCTCGGCTAAGGAACCCCAGGACACCTGAAGGTGGGGTGTGTGCCCACCCTGCGCCGGGGCAACGCTTTGCTGCCCACCCAGAGGGCTCCGCATCCCCATCGGCCCCGTCAGGGATGGGTGGTGAGGTTAACCTGGACCAGCTGCCGTCGGATAACCGGCTCCATGGTTCATTCCTGCAAAGAACTTGCAAGTTTGCAGGAAGAAAAGAAACTGTGTTATTTGTTTCATGAGCAAACACGTCCCATTCTATAATTGCATTTGACGCGACGGTATGTACAACGCGGCATGTTAACCTATAACGTGGCAGGTGCCATCATCTGGCATTTGCATCCTTCTCAGTTTGGTGGCAACACTTGCCTTTTTGAACGTGTTACGAGTTTTCCTTTAAGCTAATACCCATAAAAATAACGTCCTGTTCTCAGACCCGACCCAAATCCTTCAGTGACACGCTCGCAATTCACACAACTGAACTTACCTCTGAGGCACCGGCACCTGAGCAGTGGCTGCACATCATCGGCGAGTGGGTCCATCGCGTGTTTCCAGTTGTCATTTAGCACTTTTTATGTGCTGCATCTATCAAATCCATTGCTAAAATAAGTAGTGGAAAATCCAGACATATACATTTACAAGTAACCCTCCCAAAGCCTATATAAAATGAATACACACACCTTAAAGATTAGAGTGTCTTCTTTAGCCTAATTTTAGCCACAACAGTAAAAAAATCTAATCAAAAGTTGTGACCTTGATTAATTTTGATTAGCAGTGGAGTCATCTAAAGCACATGAAATACGTTTATCTTTGAGTGGGGGAATGCATGTTTTCAACAACATACTCTGCAAATCAGTATAATATATTTAATAAGCAGGATCATCTCTTACGAACGCATTAGCATTTTCATGAGACGTCATTAATGTCAAAGCCAAAGAGCCAGCGCTGTAGCTAAAATGGCAACTGGCCACACTGATAAACCCAGCATAGTAATTAGTTTTGAGAGCAATTAAAAGTCTGATTTTTCTAGGAAACAAAGATACAGGCTGTTTTCCTTTAACCAAAACACCCTGGCCCTGAAACGCTGCCAAGCCAGAAAGATCAGTTTCTAGGCAGCGACAGCAAGACACGCGGGTTTGGGTTGTGCCTACAAAATATGAAAACATTACCAATTAGCATTCCAAATTATTTTAACAAGGCGATTAATAGAATTTCTCTTAGGGAAAGCAATAATCAATCAAATTCCAATCAAAGAGAGATTGCTCTGCTGCATAACAGATTATTTTTTTATATATTTAGATTGAATATCTTTGTACTAAATATGTTGTACTAAATATAATATTGGACTAAAGTGCTTTTTCATAGGAGAGAGATCAAGAAGCAGAGGATGAGCAGAGCCCATGGTGACAGGGGATGGCTGAGCGCACAGAGCGACAGCAAGAGGGCACTACAAAATACTGTCAGCCCGTCTTCCAGCCGTTGTACGATAAAACGGTGGTGGTTTATCGAGTATCACCACACATGACCCAGCCTTTCTGCCCCCGGCTCCCGCCCCACGAGTGCTGGCCAACAACGTCATGGGGAACGGCGCCCAGCGGAGCGTGGGTTGGGCGCAGGCAGCGCTCCTCTCCCACCCCCTTCATCCAGTGACCTCCATTGCCGACGAGAAACCCTTCAGCTTCAGGAACCTTCATTTTCCTGGAGAATGACACTGCGCACAGTGTGCTGCGCTACTGGCCCTCGGCCACCCCAGCCTCGGGGCTCTCCTTGCGCCCCTCATCGTTATCACAGTCAATTATCTACCAAATAATACAGCTGTTTACAATTTCTCTACAATTACCTGTACCTGTTAGCAATTGACAAATTCTCTACAATATTAACAATTCCCTCTACAGCTCCCTGAAAGGAGGGGGCAGCCAGGGGGGGTCGGGCTCTGCTCCCAAGGAACAGACCATGGCACAAGGGGAAATGGCCTCAAGTTGCACCAGGGGAGGTTTAGGGTGGATATTAGGAAAAATTTCTTCACCCAAAGGGCTGTCAAGCACTGGAAGAGGCTGCCCAGGGCAGTGGTGGAGTCGCCGTCCCTGGAGGTGTTTAAAAGCCGGGCAGACGCGGTGCTGAGGGACATGGGGTAGTGGGGGTTTGGGCAGTGCTGGGTTGGTGGTTGGCCTTGATGACCTTCAAAGTCCCTTCCAACCCGGACAATTCTACAATAATTTAAACTGATGAGCTAACCAGCAACAACTATCTGTTGTAATTATTTTTTAAATACTTATTTAGTATGTCAATTCGTTGTGCAATCTGGTAGCAAATTTTTTTTTCCCCAAGTTGATTCATGGTCGGGGCAGTCATTTACATTGTCAAACAGCCAGCAGTGTCTTGTCTGACTTGCTCTGTGCTCAACTCTACAAGGCAATACTGAGCTGTAACTAAACCTGGAGAGAAGCACAGAGAATGCTTCCTAAAATGCCAAGTTAAAAAGACCCTACCTCTCTTTCTAAAATTGATTTAAAATTGATTTTTAACACTGATTTATTCTAGTAATACTGTGGGGTTTTTTTTTTCATTCAGTCTCTCTAATTTTTAAAAACCACCTCTCTATCACATTGAACTTGAGGTTCTCCTGACCTCTGAATTTCAGTCTCGTATGTCCTCACTGTTCTCCTCTCTGCCTTGCAAAGTGTTGTACTTCATCAAGGTTGTGTCTAAAAATTGCCCGCTAGAACAGTCCGTAAGAGCAGTGAGACTCCCGGGGAACGGCACGCTGGTGCCTTGGCACCAGGAAATTACATGCAAAAAAATATTGTAAAATCTTTTTTTATATTCTTACTCTTGAGTAACTCAATTGTATCTTACTCACAAAGCTTTTATCTTCTTTAGATAGCTTGCAGGTTTTTGTTGTTAGGAATTGCTATTTTGGGGTATTATTGTTTTGGGATGTGTGTTGGGGGTTTCAGCCTGTGTTCCCCCCTCCCGCAGGGTCTGGGCTGCAGAGGGATCCTTCAAACCCATGCTCCTGCCACCACGCGAGGCCATCGGAGTCATTCTTTCCTTATGTCGCATGTATCTTTCTTTGTGGGGTTATTGCATATTTGTATATATTATATATTGATATTTATTACCGCTCTATTTCAGCTCCCTTGTTATAAACGCTATATTCTAGTTCATACTGCCTTGGATGCATCCTGCTGCGCTTTCTCTCTCTGAATTACAGGTTTGGAGGCCAATGCAATTAGTGGCCTCCTGTAATTAATAGGAGACTACTTAAAGATTTCAAAGTCACTTTAATCACTACAGAGATTTTTAAAGTTTTTTGCTTTGTTCCCGGCTCTCGGGGGTTCTACACAGCCAATTCAAACACCCACTTTGTCGAGTATCAAGCAGCATCAAGGCACTTGTTCGCTCAGGTTGCTCTGGTTTCCATCTGTCCTACGCTGGCACAAGATGAATATTCACTCCCGGCTACCTAAAATAGCAGCGCAGGTGCCGACAGGGCAGGCTGCAAAGCGGAGGTCACAAACCGCGCCAGATCTGTCACGGAGTAAGACAAGCATTAAAAGGTGGGCAATATAACTATATAAAAGGCACTGTAATCTTTTTTTTTCCTATTAAAAAAAAAAATATTGGGGAAACAGTTGAACTTCTGGTTAGTTTTTGTGCGTACGAATTTCCTGTAAAAAAAAAAAAAAATCTATTTCATCCAGGTACAAATCAAATATTGATGCTCACTCTCCTACCTTCCAAGCATTTTCAGCAATTTGTATTTCTTCTTAGAGAGAACATTATTCATGAGCTGTGGTTTTCTGCCGAAGCTCATCCTCAAACATGACCTTTCTGATGGGTCACGCTGCTCCGCTATAAATTAAATGGAAGAAATCTGCTTTGCGATGGGTGTTGGCAGCAGTCAAAAACTGTCCTTCCTCGTTGTGTCTATGGTATGTAGAGGCTGGGTACCCGAATGGGGCACGGAGCACAACACTGGCCTTTAAAGGGGTTCTATTTTAGCACAGTAGTGGCCACTTTTTAGTGCGTGTTCACTAAAAACCAAAGACTCGATAGAAGGATGCTAGGTACCGGTTAAACGGGCACTAGTGAAGCAATGGGTGTGGAAACAAAGGCAATGCGGTGACAGGGGTGGCTTAGGTCCATCACACAAAGACACAATACTCACAAACACGGAGCCAGGAGTTTTATATAGCAGGATGCTATGGAAACCAGACACTTCACTTCACCAGACCACGTAATACTTGAATATTTACCTCTTCCTCCCTGCAGAGTAATGCATAGGATTTCTTACAATATTCTAATAAACGCATCATCTCTGCACTAGCCCAGTAGTGAAGTGGATTCCCTTCTGGAACAGGAGTGACATAATTACCTAAGCCCAGAAAATTATGGTCACAGTTAGCTAAGCAGCAGCTCTAGGAGATTATTGACAGTAAAAAAAAACAAACTATATGGCAAAAAAAAAAAAAAAAGAAAGAAAGAAAACAAAAGAAGAAAACAAAATAAATCTGAGAGATTTATGAAAAAAGAAATTCAAAGTAATATAAATGAGTCAATATCATAAAGACACTCCATTAGATGGATCGTCAGTACTGGCCACTGCAGGAAGGAGGCCAGACGTGTAGGGCAAGAGAAGATCATCCTTCCCATGTCAGTGGGTCCCTAAGGAGGACCCAGCTACAAACGATCTGTAATTACAGCCTCCTGCTCCTGACGAAGATTTAGCATAATTATTCTGCAGCCAATATCTACAAGTTAAGTACTGGCTAGGCCTGACCAGCAAATTAAGCCAATGAGTTGTGCTTTGCTAAGCTGTTAGCAGCGTGCATGATCTCACACTTTATCCTACGGAGACCCCACCAGCTTGCAGTGGCAGTCGTCCAGGCGACGTGGTTACAGACCCCATGACAT
Organism: Fratercula arctica; assembly: GCA_947846985.1. Classification (NCBI taxonomy): domain Eukaryota; kingdom Metazoa; phylum Chordata; class Aves; order Charadriiformes; family Alcidae; genus Fratercula; species Fratercula arctica. The sequence continues at coordinate 1,278,283 of CANTUZ010000008.1, read as the reverse complement.
CTCACCCACCTTCTACAGCGCCACAAGGCATTGCGTGTTGTAGGCACATCATCCTTCTCATGGTCCGTGCCATATTTACGCTCTGCCACCGCAAGTTGGTGAGAGATTTCTTTATTTTCCTGTGGTCTTCCCTATTAATTCATCACTGAGGACATGAACGCTCCCGAGCATTAATGAATTTGTCTCCGCTGCGAGCTGAGTTATCATCAATTGTACCGATAGCGAAAGAGAGGAGCTTGCAAGAGGCAATATTTGCCCATGGACAAGCAGAGCTTCAGGTTACAACTCAACGGGAAACTTTGCATTTTGTGCAGCACAGCAGAAAGTTCTGCACTTCTATCGGTCGTGCCCTGCCTCGTGCTCCTTTCACGCTGGGAAACGTATTGTGGCTACCTGCAGCGAAACACCGAAAGTAAAATTGAACTTGCCTAGAAACTGTAATTCCATTATTTTTATGTCGGGTTTTGTTACTGTAATGAATGCAGGCAAACACACATATAATCTCGAAAACTGTGTGTTGCAATTCACGGTTCAGAGGACGTTTTCATTAAATGGCAGATCTCCCCCTCTGCGGCTGCCTGTTCCTGCTCTCAGGACGCGTTACCCTGCACTGAGGCACCCGGGGCTGGGCCAGACGGAGGGACCTGCGATGCCAAAGGGACCTGCGACGCCAAAGCATCACCTCTGGGACGATCCCCAGCCCCTGCTTTTAACCAGATGTTTGCTGTGCTGTGCTTTATCTCCTCGGTACCATCTGTAGGTACTGACGCCGAACAGCTGATTTTACAACCGCTTTACGCAGCGTTCAAAATTTACACATCGATGAGAAATAAGCGGCTTGAAAAAGCTTAGATGTTGGGTTTAAATTAGTTTTATATTTGGCTTCCCATTTAACTTGAATTTCAGTTTCTTTCTCCCCACTTTCTCAAAAAAAAAAGCATCACATGGCTTTTATTATTCTGACGGCTGATTTTCTCCCCGAAGCACCTCCCACAAGAAGTGCTCGCTTTACCTGCAGCGGTGGGATCGCAGCAGATGACCCCGGCAGCCCGGGCGCTGCTCCGGCCCCAGCATCACCTCCCTGCATCCCCCCGCTGCCCCCGGCAGCATCGCATTCGCTGCCGAAATGAACCTCCCCGTGAAGCACGAGTATTATTTTTGACAAAGCTGAGGCATCTCTGAAGAAGACACTGCTTTGACTGTTATTTCCCCTAATTACAGTTATTTGAGCTTCACACGGCAGAGCGTTTAAGGCAGAAGGAGTAAAAGCCAAGCGCAAGATGTTCTGGGGCTGATTGCCCTCTGCCTGCTCCTGAGCCTGGAAATCTGCTTCCACCTTCTTGCTCTTCCCTGTCCCAAGGTTTTTTTCTCGGAGAAAAACCATGTTTTCCACATGGCTGTGAGCATGTGGAAGCTGTCAATTATGACTTTCCTTCAAAATCATGTTATAGTGAGGAGGCTGCAATTTTCGCTGACAAAAGGCAAGCTGTTGCCGTTGGTTTCATTTGAATGAGACTTAGCAGGGTCAGGCCCCAAGGAATAAATCTGCTCTTTTCCAGGGTGAAGGCAGACCTGTAGAGTCTTCAATGGCATTTTGCACATGAAGCACTAGGTTCATTTCCAGCCTGTTCTCGTTTTGCCACATGGATTATTTTCAGGTAAGACCCAAGGGTGCACGGACCCAACTATTATCTCTTCAAACCCGGGGTTCTTCTGTGCAATAAACACTCCGGTTGGCTGTAATTAAACCCTTTGGGTGGCTGGAGAAGAGCAGAGTGCGACAGAAATCTGGCAGAAACCCCCGCCTCCAAAAATCCTCTGTTACTATTACAGGGGCGCTTGCCTGAAGGGATGGGGGAAAAAAAAGCCGCTCTCTTGATGTTTTTGTTATTACTTATTTTCCCACCATGATGAAAGAGCAGCTGACCCCAAGTCATAAACCCAGCTATTTATAGGCCTGTAATTAAACATCACTGAAAGTGTGAAGACACAAAAGCAGTGCCATCTGCCATGCATTTGTGGCACCATAGATATAGATGAAGCGCTGACGCCCCTTTTGTCCTGCCCAGAAAACTTATTATTTAAAGGGCCTTTCCGTAGCGAGGGAAGCTCAGCTCCTGGACCCCTCTGCCCACCCCACCAGAGTGGCTGAATGCCCCTGCCTTTTATAATCTCAGCAAAAGCCCACTCAGAGCCTTTCCCAACACCTTGGCCATGGCATGGCCATGGGGACATGGCAACAGACCAGGAGAGCTTGGCCAGCAGGCACCTTTGGCGACAGCAGAGACACAGGCACCAAGGTCATCGTTTGGGTCTGAAAGCTCCAGCATCCTTTCACCAGCCTCCTGTGAAACCACCGCTCTAGTTAGTAACGGAAAAAGAAAAAAAAAAAAAAAGTAGTCTCTATATAGCACATTTGAAATGTTATTTTAATCGCAGTCAGATGGAAATCAGCAATATTGCTCACTATAGATAAACTATATTTGGCAAACTATAACACAGCAAAATAGACTTGAATCCCAAAATTTTGGTGAAAAAGCACTGGTCGGCAGGTCTGGGCTGAGCTGTAAGTCCTTGTGCCAAACAGGAAAGGACACTGACAAGCCACAGTCCATCATCTTAGAAGCACAGAATCGCCTGGGTTGGAAGGGACCTTTGAGATCATCGAGTCCAACCATCGACCCAGCACTGCCCAAACCCCCCCTACCCCATGTCCCTCAGCACCACGTCTGCCCGGCTTTTAAACACCTCCAGGGACGGCGACTCCACCACTGCCCTGGCTTGTCCCAGCTTCCACGTCCCAAAGCACTGCAAATGTCTTCATGTCTTTGGGAGCTGGAGCAGGTCCTCTGTTGGGCTGAGAGCCGTCTGCAGGGGCACGGCTTCAGGACAGAAGAGGTAAAGACCCGATTCACTGTAAAATTCATAGAACCATAGAATGGTATTGAAGGGACCTCAAAGCCCACCCAGTGGCACCCCCTGCCCTGGGTAGGGACACCTCCCACCAGCCCAGGTTGCTCCAAGCCCCGTCCAACCTGGCCTTGAACCCCTCCAGGGATGGGGCAGCCACAGCTTCTCTGGGCAACCTGGGCCAGGGGCTCACCACCCAAAATTGCTTTGCAAAAGTCACTTGGAAGGTCATGAAGGATTAGGGAAAGTGAAGCCGTGGCTGAGGTTCACCGCTCTCATGTGGCCATTCCCACACTGGGACTTGGACACAGCTCCTGCGTGGAAGAAATGGCCTCAAAATCATGAAGTCTCCTTTCTTAGCCCTGCTGTGAGCACTGCCTGGTCACAGCCCCGCTGGCACCACTCCTGCCGGGCCACTGGGAGTGTCCTGGACTTCATGTCAAGTCCCCAGCCCCTGTCCCCTTGTCACCGCTGCCATGTCCCTGTCCCCAGCGGGGTCTGCGGTGGCCTCAGGGCCGCCTGCCACACATCTGCTGCCACCCGGGCTACAGACCACGCACGGAGGACAAAACTGCTTGTACACGGATAATAACGACAAAAATAACCCGTGAGGAAGCATGTGATGCCCTTCAAATAATTTTGAGAACTGCTTTTGAGCGGTTCAGATAAGGCTTAATTACAAGTGAGTTACCAGAAAATGCAGAAGGTGCAAGAGGGCAACTCCGGCTTCTGCAGAGCCTGGTGCAGTTCCCACCAGAATTAATGGCAAAAATCCATCTTTAGCACGGGATAATGCAAGTACTCCAGAGACAAACCATATCCTTAGACGCAAGGCACTTCAAGTGGAAAACGTGTGGTTCGGGATGATGTTTTTTGCACGCACTGCTTTCCCTCTGACCTAGCAATGTGGTGCTCTGGGGACGGGGAGGCAGACCCAGCTGTCCCTGCTGCACCGAGTTTCATTTTTGCTGACCGATGACGAAGCACTCCAGACTGCAGAGAACAGCAGCTTCCAAATTTAAAATGGAAATTTAAAATTTAAAATAAAAAATCAGCCGTAAAAGAAAGGCATTACCTTGGGCAAGGTAAGGGTTCGAATGCGACTTCCACCCCTTAGACGTGGGGAGGACAGAGGTCCTTGTTTTGGCCAAACCTAGCTGGAGCCAAGGAAAACTGAAAACAAAATTCCGTCCTCAGAGAACAAAAACTTTTATTGCTTTTTATAAAACATGACCCTGTAAAACAAATAATAACACTTTTTTACAGTATGTGGGAAGCCTATGGCCTAGAGGAAAGAACAGGCCATTTTTAAGTTGTTCCACCAGAACAAATTTAATTTTCAGCTATGCCCGTTAATAACATTTATTGGGCCAAGGAAGCCTCGACCAGGTTTCCAACTCAGGGAGCACAGTAAATTCCAGCTCTGTTTTCCCCCTTGTAGCTCTGGGGCTCCGGCTGCCTGACCTGCCGGCAGGAGAAGCCCACTCCTGCCTGCACCGGACCCTCTGGAAGGGGTGCACGAACCATGGGGCGCCCCCAAGAAACGGGCCATTTTCTGACACCCTGTCCCCTTTACCCAGTAACTCCACGGCCATGACAGGTGACCCGAGGCTGGCCAGGCGCTGGCAGAGAGATGTCCCCTGTGTGAAGGGCCTGGCCGCTTCTCTCTGTGCCACCGCGTGCCGACCAGCAGATGCGGCAGCCAGAAAGATAATACGAGAGCTGGAACCACAGATGGGGCCAAGCCCTGTACCTACAAGGGCTCGCAGAGATAACTTTAGCACGGCATTTCTTAATCTTCTCTGGTTTATTCTGGACCCTTAATATGCTCTCCTTTGTATTTATCCATATGTCTACACACAAAAGCGTGTGCAGGCAGCCCTGGGCTGCCACAGAGTCCCAGACTGGGCGGCAGGGCTTCAGCCCAGGCTCTGCCACTGACCGCAGCGTAGCACGGGGCAGCTCAGTATTTGCTATTCATTGCATGTATTCCCAATTTATTTTCACATCCAGCTAGGCACATGGGTGCTCGCGGCCGCGCCGGCCTTGTGAGCGGCCAGAAGTCACCCTGCAAGGACGTGCTGCTGAAGGCCAGCCTGGGGAGAGCTGAAACGGCACGCTCTTGACATGCCTTGTTAGTTCTGATTTATGTACTTCACCTAGTTATCTTTTCCAAGCATTTTCCGAAATCTTTGCTAAACATGTTAGGTTCTGTGACTCTACAGACTGCTCAAATTGCTGACATTCGGAGCAAAGCCATAAATTATCATCCTGTGAGCCCAGCTGCGTTGTCTCAGGTTAATCCTCTGCTTGGTCACTAGCAAAGGTCCTGGTGAGCAACCCCTGGGCTCTGCGCTAGCAGCAGTATCCTCCCCTTCATCTCTCTCTCCACCGGCAATGCACAGATTTATGCTAATTATTTAAACACTGGATGGGGAGAACCGGGGACGCAGTTCAGCGTCTGGTGCCGGGTGAGCGAAGAGGCTGAGCCCGCAGCATCCCCAGCACTCGTCCCAGTTGTGCCCCTCTCCTGGCTGCTCTGCAGGGACGACCTTGCTCCTTGCGTTTGCAAATCCCTGGGGTGAGCTCGTACCTGCGCTTTGGGACACGCAGGTGCATCAAAGGGAATTTTGAGGTTTCTGGGGAACATGAGATTTCGGTTCCCTCCATTCCCGACAATTAAAACATGACGGAAAGTGATGTTTGAGGAAATTTGTGTCAGGTTTGTGCTCTCCATTTATTGGAGATTTTAATCAGATTTCCTATTCTGAGAGGTCAGGCCATGTCCAGTCCGTATGAGCCCGCACTGCATCACCCCCGGCTCTAGGGGCAAAGCATCCAGCTGCCGGCGGGAGCAGAGAACAAAAAGCAATACCCAAGTGCTGCTCAGGGCTGGTCCTGCGCTCCCGAGCATGTCCTGGGGGGATGCAGGAGATGCCAGGAGCTGGGCTTGGTCACAGGGGCTGGGGGATGCAGGAAAAGCCACAAGCTGGGCTTGGTCATGGGGGCTGGGGGGATGCAGGAGATGCCACGAACCGGGCTCGGTTACAGGGCTGGGTCCCAGCACTGCTCTGGTCGCACAGAGCAGAACTGCGGGGAAGCCGCCTTGGAAAAATTGCCGGCGTGAAACCAGTATAAAACCAACACTGTTTCCAAATTGCTCTGCGGGAATACACATGCGGAGTAAAAATGCAAGGCCTAAAGCTCAGCATTTCCGTCTCTAAGCAACTCATGCTAGATTGGCTACACTTCACTGGTTTCCAAATCTGAGCCTATTTAAAAATATTTCCATGCATACCAAGGACTCTCGCTACTCACTGGGGGAAGAGTGTTTTGTGAACACCCCACAGGTCTTCTAACAGTCCGATGTCGCTCTGCTTCTTCCTATGCATACTTTTAATATGTTGGGAAAGTTTTCACCGTCACATTAAAACTACACATGAATTCATTAACTTTTCTAATACCAGACACCGGGTTGTGTCTTGTTCCACATACCACGCGTGAGAGAATTAAAGAAACGCCACTTCAATCAAACCTCAAAACAAGAAGGAAAGCTGAAAACCTCAAAACAAGAATGTCTTTCTGACCCAGAGTGGTGGAGACGCTCTTTTTCTGAGCTTTATACCGGGTTATGGCCTGAATATCCCTAAGCAAAGCTGTTTGACCTGTACGCTGCCTCTGCTCTGGGGAACCCCAAACAGGATCATCCACATAATTTGCCACTTTATTGTCCAGATAAAGTTTAAAACCCCAGAGGAGCATAGTCTTTAAGAGAGAGAAGGGAAAACAAAACAAATGAAAAAAAAAAAACACAACCTAAAATTTCTCTAAAAATTAGCCCTACAAGTACATACATAGTTTGGACAGTCCTCTAAAGACTAAAATGTAAATTCAAATATATGGAAAATTTCCACGGGAAAAAAAAAAAAAAAAAAAATCCCTTCCCGAACTCAGGGTTCATCGTTGTGATTAGAGCTCCCCTTAGTGGGCTGCAACGGGGGGGACACCCTGGCACGGCTCTGCCCCATCAGCAGAAGGACCGAGGGGACGCCCCCGGGAAGGTCTGACCCTCGGGCAGAGGCGGTGGCAGCAGCCCCGGGCCGAGGCGAGCGGGGGGGACCTGAGGCTGCCCCAGCAGTGGCCAGAGCTGCTCTGACATCCCCGAGGGGGCTCAGTGCTCCTCATCCTGGCTGAATCACAGAACGGTTTGTGTTGGCACCCCCTGCCCTGGGCAGGGACACCTCCCACCAGCCCAGGTTGCTCCAAGCCCCGTCCAACCTGGCCTTGAACCCCTCCAGGGATGGGGCAGCCACAGCTTCTCTGGGCACCATCCACAACTCTCTTGAACGCTTTTTCCTCCCAGCTATGGCCACCAGCAGGTGTGGCAGCGCTCAGCCGGGCTGGTGGGGCTGTGGCAGCACCCTGGGACCACGACGCAGGCAGCGAGCATTTCAGAAAGCCCATCTCTCAGAGGCTTCAGCAGAGGTTTGGGGTTATCGCCAGCCCCACAGGGCTCTGGAGCCACCACACGGGATGTTTCATGGTACCTACCCCATTCCCAGAAAGCTAATCACTGTCTGGCTCCAGGTGGGAATTCCCTGTGCAACTCATCCCAAGCAAACCCATACCATACACATTTCTGCTGTGAGACACAAGATTCAGAAAAAAAAAAAAAAAAGTCTTAAAGTCTATATTGCAAACAAGCATTGAAAAAAATCTCTTTGGGTAGCAGCAGGAGCGCCAGGAGGCGCGCACCGGGCCAGGAGCAGGGCTGGGTCCACAGCAACGCGGCTTTGCGAGCGTGCAGGAAAAAGCTGCCACCCACACAAACCATCATCCAAAAACGTGGCATAAGGAAAAGACCTTTGGGGATCAAGTTGCTGGACATTACAAGTGCCATTGCCCAACCCTGGACGAATAGCGCAGCATTTTCCAATGAGCCCTCAAGCGGGGTAAGGAACTCGATCCAACTCTGCTTGTGCTTCTTTGCTCATTTGAACAAATTAATAAGCTTTCCACCAGTAATAACCCCCGAACTATGACTGTTTCTATAGAATAGGTGCAGGGGAAAAAAAAAAAAAAAAAAGTACAACGTCCTGGTTTGAGGTAAAACAATCAATTTTCTGTTCAGTAATTTTACTTTTTAGCCGCGCTTCTTCTAACTAACTGAACTCTGACATTAACAGCGTGTTATAGAGACACGACATGGAGGCGGCAGAAACAAGATGCTGACTCAGCATCAGCCGTTAGCGCATGGGATAGCACAGGAGCAGCTGGAGTTTGTGCTTCCATGTGTTTTCCTCGGGGTATCACGTAGCACCGTGTTACAGCTATGTCCCTCCTCCTCCTCAAAATCACCAAAAGCGCTCGCTGGGGGTTGCTGACAGCACGCCGGAGCCGACACAAGAGGTTTGGCTGCGTTTTTAGCGGCGAGAAGCTGGCTCCCGAGAGGCTGGGGGTGGTGGGGGCTGCTGGCCACGCTTGGTGCTCCCGGTGCCCCATCTGCGCCCCCGGTGCCGGGTCCCCTCAAGGTCCACCCCGGGCTGTGCTGCAGCTTATCTGCATTCAACACAAGACACTATTGATTTAAAACCCTTTGTACTTTCTAATCGGCAGCCTCCTGCGGGCCCTCCTTCCCAGGCTTGCTTTATCCTGCGGCTCCTGGGAATCAGTTTTCACAGACGCCTCACGCTTTAAAGTCAACTTCAGCCATCTGTGACATCCCAGCCCTCGTTCTTGAGGCAACGTTGAGTTTCCTTGTCTGCTCATCCCATGTACGCATCCCATTTCTGCCGCCAGCCCCACCGCTGGAGCATGGTGGGCTCAGCTGCAGTTTGGGACTCGCCTTAAAAGTTAAATTTGAAACTCGGCATCCCTGCCTATGCCCATGGAAGTAGTTCTGGGGGCAATTTCTGAGACACCTATTTTAATTCTGTCAGCAAGAGTTTCTATGTTTTAAAACAGCAGAAGACGCCATAAGAAAGAGCGTGCCAGAATTAAAAGGATAAAGGAGAGAAATTAATTTAGGTCTGCAGGCAGTAATGAGAAATATCTATGTTAATAATAAATGTAAAGCCCAATAAATGTAATGATGTAACTACACCCATTGTGCTGAAGTGGGTTTATTTTAATCTCCCTAATAGGTCATTTCATGCCTGCTTTACCGCGGCCAGCCTCTGCCCCTGCCTCCCGCTCCTTCAGGTTTGTCCTCTTGCAAATGGCTCTTCCTGTGCCTCAACTCTATGTATTTATTATTATTATTAAAAAAAAGTTAATAATTTGCTCACCTTCTGGGCAGGAGCCTGCAGTGAGCATAGCCCTTCAGATTGCCCACCAGGCAAGCCAGCGCCCGGCCCCGTGCCAGGCGAGAGCAGGTTGGACTCGATGATTCATGGTTGGACTCGATGATCTTAAAGGTCTCTTCCAACCTAGACAATTCTATGATTCTGGGATTCTAGGAAATCCCGCAGGAAGGGAACAAGGAGCGGAGCCCGGCAGTGTGCAGGGGGGGAAAAGGCAACCATGGAATGATGAGGAAGCTACAGATGAGAAGAACTGAGGCAGGACCTGCGCAGAAGGGCCCAAAGGCTGGAAGAAGAGATCTGGCAACACCCCAGTTCCCAAGCAGAGGTCAGCAAACCACAGCTGGAGCCTCCTCCAGCTCGGCCACCAGCGGGATGAGTCTCCTGGCTACAAAGAGTTGTTCATGGCACTAAGGATTGTGCCAAATGCAACTGCACCAACAGCTGGTGAGGGGTCTGGAGCACAAGTCCTGTGAGGAGCGGCTGAGGGAGCTGGGGGTGCTCAGCCTGGAGAAAAGGGGGCTGAGGGGAGACCTTCTCGCTCCCTACAGCTCCCTGAAAGGAGGGGGCAGCCAGGGGGGGTCGGGCTCTTCTCCCAAGGAACAGGCCATGGGACAAGAGGAAACGGCCTCAAGTTGCACCAGGGGAGGTTTAGGATGGATATTGGGAAAAATTTCTTCACCAAAAAGGTTATCAAGCATCAGAACAGGCTGCCCAGGGCAGTGGTGGAGTCGCCGTCCCTGGAGGTGTTTAAAAGCCGGGCAGACGTGGTGCTGAGGGACATGGGGTAGTGGGGGTTTGGGCAGTGCTGGGTTGGTGGTTGGACTCCATGATCTGAAAGGTCCCTTCCAACTATAACAACTCTATGATTCTATGAAAATGACACCCTTCTGCCCCACTTCTGCCCATGCTCTCCCCACTGAACCCCGCCAGCTACGCCGGAGGACTCAATATGGTGCAAAGCAAACATAAAGGAGGTTGAACCCCAAAAGTGGAGAAATAACCCGGGGGTTCCCACCCTGGCCAGGTGATGCTGTGGGAGGGGGTGATGCCGATGGGGGCTCTCAGCCACGAGGCTCCAAAGGAACTGGTGCGACACGGAGATTTGAGGAAAATATACCAAGTTTTCTGCCTGATCTGGGCCTTATCTTCTGCACCGAGCCAATAGCAGAAAGAAGATAAAAAAGAAATTCAGAAATTCAGAAAAAAGGTCATCATTTGTTCATAAGTGTCAAAACAGTTGGAAAAAAATTATTGAGATTTTTCTGTTTGTTCCCCCCCCCGTCTTTTTTTCATCTTTTCTCATTTAATTGATTTTTTTTTTCTAGAAGAAAACAACGATTTAGAAAGAAACCAGGGAAAGCTGGTTATAGTTGGAACCAACCACATTTTTTTCCCCTAATTCTGTATTACATGTATCACATTTAAAAGCACTTATTGTTATTATATCCCCAAGAGCCTTTTCCCCAAGGCTCTTGAAAATTCTCCATCAAGTTGCTAAATGATGCTAAGAAGTTTTAGAGACAATGAATGTGAAGATTATCAAATTATAGTAGTATAAAATATTTTCTTCTGCTAACAAATATTTAAATTTGTTTTAAATATAGTATTTCCATGAACATGCCATTTGAGTTAATTACTTTACTGTAAATGCATCTCTTAAATAATTGCTAAACCTCAAGAAATGCTTTCAATAATTGACTGAGTTTTCATAAGGAAAAATGGTGTTATTAAATCCAAATTAAATGCACATTTGAGACACTTAACTTAGAGTGCCAACATACCAGGCGTTTTCATTCTGTATAAGAAATAACTTCGGAAATCAATGGCAGGAAACAGTCACTCCACAGTCATCTACAATCACCCCCTTCCCATTTTTTTAACTCCAACATATATTAGAACAGTTTTAATGACTGTACCAAAAGTTTGTAAGCAATTTCAAGTTTAAGATGCCCACGCATCCAGTTCTCATCGCAGGGGGGCTGTAAACCCAAAAGCGGTTGGCTAGCATAGGAGGATCTGGGCTAGTTATTGTTTGAGGGGGTTGTTCAATCAAGAATTGGGCATAAATTGGAGCAAGCCCAGGGCACGCACATCCCGGTGGGGAAAGGCGGCTTCTTCTCTGGTGGGACCAAAAAGCCACAGACCTGCCCCTTCCGTACCTGGGCGGTTTCCAGGGGTGGAGGTGCCAGCAGCCCCCAGTCCCACCAGTTCCCCGCGGAGCCTGGGTAAGCTCTGGGGCAAGACCTGCATTTCCAACCTACTGGTTCCTCAAGTTTCTTCGAGAAGCCACTGGTTTAAGAAAACTTTAAATTGTAACTCAGATCACCTGAAGCGGAACACCAATTTTCTCCCTCCAGATCTGCTTTGGCACCCTATATTTCTCATACCTTGACATGCAATGGTAATCCGAGATAGGTCTCCCTTTACGCATCTCTATTCCCTTCATTGCCCTTGGCCTTTAAGTACGTGGTATTTTACTTCAAAGTAGTGCTGGCCCTTTCAGAAAGAGCCGTAAGATCCAAGCCGGGGAAGATAGCATCAAAAACAATCTCAGCGTTTTCCAGATCTGACTTAAAAAGTCTGTGCGCTGTCAGAGACGGTGTTTGGTTCCACAACGAAATACGGGCATCAGCACTAGAGGGAGGTGTTTCCCCACGTACCTTGGATTCAGAACAGCTGAAAACCGGCAAAATCTAGCAGCGGAGAAAGGGTATCTGTAATATTAAACCACGTTAATCAACTGCAATTAATAAGAGTGAGCTGCAACTCATCGTAATCAGCTCCCATCAGTTGCCAGTGATAAAGATACTACCAAGCAACAGATAATGAACTGATATTTAAACTGAATTACATTATTTAATGTATAGAAAGTTTCACAGTGTCTTACAGAGCAGATTGTTTACATGTTTATTCCAATGAGCGAAAGAATTTCAGAGCAAGATGCAGGGAGCCGGAGCTGGCAGAGGGAAATGCCAGCATCGATCCCCCGGCGGGGGTTAAACTGTCCTTCCACTGCTGCACAGTAGCAGCACCCGGCACAGTCTGGCGTAAGACGTATCTGAATTTAAAAGTTGCAGCGATCTGCTAAACACGCTAATTACTCTGCTACAAAAAAGCGATCGGTGGTAACGACTTGTGCAGCCCCTGCCAACACTTGGTGCCTGCGCGTTTCTGACGTAGATGAGAAGGGCTTTTTAATTTCTCTCTTCACAGTCTGGAAGAAACTCTTTCTAAAAATCTGTAACATTAGGGGGGATAAAAAAGTCCAGCAGCTTGTTCCTGTGCCTACCCGAGTCTGCGATACCGCGCAGCTTTCTCACAGCTTGGTATTTCAGAGAACTTCCATAAACTTGGAAAGGCAAAAATAATTAAAAAAAAAAGGAGATATGGACTAATTAAAGCAATTTACAGTCAACCAGAAGTGGGTGACGAGCTCGCTGCAATTGCAGGGAGGGGAAGGGGTGGCAGGGAATGTGCTGGGACCCCACGGCCGCATCCAGCATCCCTCATCCCGCATCCCCACGGCGGGGCCAGGGCTGGGTCCCTGGGGTGGCCCTTCCCTCCCACTGGTGGCCGTGGCCCCCGGGTGTGCCGTGGCCGGTTGCTAGAGGGAGCTGCAGCATCAGGAATGCGGTCCCTGCAGGGCACATCACCCCCCCAACGCTGTCCTTCAGGACTGTTTTTATGAAAATAAATGGAGGCAATGAAGAAATATCATTATAGGGCAAAAGCACTGGATGCTATGAAAAGTTAAATAACACTTTTTCTTCGATGTCTGTGCACCGCTTGACAGGAGACAGTCCCTGTCCCACCCAACGCGCAGTCAGATCCCACCAGCCCCAAGCCCAGGCCCCTCCGGACCCACAGGATCCCGCAGCAGGAAGGAGGGCACGAAGCTGAGGATGAGCCTCTGGGACCATTGGGCACACGGTTGGACATAAGACCACAAAGAAGGTCACCAAAGTGTCCTGAGAAGTGGTTCCAGAAGACAAGAAAATGTGGTGGGAACAACACGGGGGTTGGGCTAGATGACCTTTAAAGGTCCCTTCCCTTCCAACCCACACTACTCTATGATTCTAAAAAAGCAGCCAGCACCTGATGGAAACCCAGCTGGAGCTCGTCCATGAAGACCCCGGACACCGCTGGGGGGAGAGGTTTGGCCAGAAAGACTCTCTGAGGTGGGGCGGAGAGGTCACGGAGGTGATGCCAAACATGAAGGTTTTGGTTGAGGAGCCAGGAGAGCAGGAAGCAAAGGAACGCCGGGAAGCATGCTCAAGGTGACGAGGAGACCGGCAGGTACCCTGGGACAACAGCAGCGCTACCTGGGAGATGCTGCCCGCTCCGGCGCCCGTTCCCACAGCGATGCTTGCCGGTGCACACCCGAACTGCGAGGGATATTGTGCATGTGAACCCCGTGCTGGTAATCGCTCAGCTCGCAAACGAAGTAATTAAAGATTGGGGTCTCCGAGCATTGCGCACGTGCAATTCCCCGGAGCCGCCGGCTGCAGCCCATGACAATGGCGCGGTGGCACCTTGCTAACCTGTGACACCCAACAGCGGATCGATGGCTTCATCTCCAATACAAACAGTGTGCGAGGGGGAGAAAAACTAAGGCTCTAAAAATATGCAGATATCAGTAAATTAGTAACGACACGTGGCTGCGGGGGGGTGTGAACTGACAAAGAAGAAATGCAAGTGCCACTCATTGATCATAAATACTAATTTATTAATAAAATGGGTTTAGATCAAACGTATTACATATTACCATGTCTATCCACTTCTCATTTTCTGCCAAGTCGCTGGCGGGTGTTCAGCCCGTCTCAGCCACAGTTTAGATCAGGTACGGGAAGGGCTCTGTTACCTCCCAGTGGGTATAGCCACTGTATCAATGCTTATTTTTATTGGCCTGGTGCCTCCGATCCTAGCACTGTGTTTAACGTGTCTTTGCTTTCTTCTTCTATTCAAAGTTCACCTGCCTGAACGTCAAAAATAATCAAAATTATTTTTCTTGCAAATGATTAAATATTTCCTAGGAAATCGCATCCCGGAGCCACCTTCCTGACAATCGGCTTCAAGGACGACGACTGGTTTGTGCTAAACACGGCGGATGAATAAACATCGCTCACCCGGGGCTCGTTAGGGGACACTCGCACCTACACATTGGTGATCCACAGGCTGCTGAATTGCATTTGGCGAGAGGGAAGACCTGGTAGCCTTTGTCAGCCTTCGCTGGGCTAGTTCATACTGGGAATTTAAAAAACAAAACAAAACAAAACAAAACAAAAAACAACCAAAAAAAAAAAACCAAAAAAAAAACCAACCAAAAAAACAAAAAAAATACCACACAGGGAAGTAAAGATTCTGGTTTGTGAAACAGCTGCAGAATTGAACCAAGTCCAAACCTGTAGGAAAGATTGATGCTCACATAAACAATTACAGCTGTAGCTTAAGTGTTCCGTGATAAGCAATGGTACATATCAGCCTTTCACTTGCTGTTTCTGTAATAAAGTTGTTATAGCTACATTAATTAATCTAAGGGCACTTCTAAGCATTGTTTTATCCATCCACCTCTCTGAGGAAGCAGTACCTCTGGAGTTCTTAATAAAATAATAAATAATAGCAATATAAACTCTTGGCTATTTCCAGCTCCTACGACAGCTAAAAGAAGTGGCCGTAGCCCCCACAAGCCCCGCTCCGGCTGCGTCCTCGCCCTGACCTCGGGACGGATTAATAGAGCCTATGATTTATTCCTTCCAAGAATATTCTTTTAAATAGCACATCCACGCACTCAGCTGGTGCCGCTTTGCCGAAGAGCGCGCCGCAGAAGGTTTTGATGCATTCGCATCGCTTCTGTAACCATGATTTGCACAACGTTCCCTGGAAGAGCTCATCGGCGGCAGGCGGATGCATGCAAGTGGGAGGAATTTGGACAGACCTTACGAACTGTTAGTATTTATAGGGCTAATCAGGATTTTTTAATTTTTTTTTTTTTTTTTTTTTTAAGGGAACATTTTTCCAATGGAAAAATGCCATCTGGATGAAATCAAAACATCCTGTAGGGACCTGCTGGCTTTTGTTGCCTCTTTCCAACAAGACCCAGGCACATTCCCCAGGAACCCCCGGAGCTGCCCCGGCATTGCCAGCGCATCCCTGGCTACAGGTGCCTTTCCCAGGGCCCGCGATGCCCAGAGCTGGGCAGCACTGGGCCTTGCACCAAGAAATCCCAAATAACTTCCTTTGTTTTTTCTGTGTGGAAAAGTGTTTGGATGCAAAAAGCCAGTTCCTGAGATGAATGACATATTTCAGCCCTGCCAGAACGATTGCTTCAGACACTACGGATTTAGGCAAAAACAAAACACAAAAAAACCCCACACCACAAAACCAAAAAAATTAAAAAAAAACCCAAAAAACCCAAACCTGATGCTATTTGTTCCAATTTTCAAGGCATACCAATATCATAACTTCTTTCAAAAAATAAAATTTAAAAAAAAAAAAATGAACAAAAGCTGGGGTTTTCAACCAAGCCCGTGCCCTGGGAGCCCAGCCCAGCCACAGCTCAGTTCCCAAAATGTGACCCAGAGTAAGGAGACGCCTGTGCCGCCCGCGGCACCCAGAGGCTCATTCCTGGCCGTGGGTACCGCTGCGTTACATGAGAGGGGACACTACATCACCTGCAGTTCAACAGCCTTAGTTATAGGTTGTTATTATTAAAAACTCATTAAAAAAAGACAAAGGGAAGAGTTTCTGGGTTCTGGATGAGCACCGCTGGCTCCTGCTCCTCCCTCCCTCCCTCCCCCGCACCAACCCTGCGTGAAACCCAGAATCCAAAAATGAAACCAATGGCTGCCTGCTTTTTGCCCAAGTTGGCCAGAATTTGGGATGAGGATACCGTCATGCTTTAAAAAAGATTTTTTTTTTAATTTATTTTTTTTTTTTTTTATCCTCCTGAATAACATGCGTGATGCACTGATGCCTCCAGTGTGTCCCTGGCAGCTCTGGGTGCCCGAGGTCCCTGGCTGCCCCTCTGCACCCCAGCTCATTTCGGGCGCCCTCCTCATGCTGCTCCTCCTCCGGGATGAGCTGATCCCGCAGGGATGCGAAGGGCCGGGTGCCCACGCTCCTCCTCGCCGGAGGGGCCAGGACCTTCTCCATCGCCCAAGGGAGGTCATGCCCAGAGTTCAGGAGCTGCTCTCCCGCTCTGTGAAACCTGGGTGTTTTATTGTAAATTCTTTTACTACTGAGGGGGAGCAAAGAAAAAAATAAATGGGCGGAAATCAGAAGATTTAAACTTTTTTTTTTTTTTAATAATTAAAAATAAAACCAAAAGAAAATCACACAGCACTGTGCCGCTCCTACGCTCCTCGGCAGTTAGGTCTCCTGGCCGCCTTTTCCTTATTCCCAATGGTAATTCCTCCCTTTTGCTCCCAAATAAATCTGCCAAACATTGGTTGTGCTCACAGGCAAGCACTGCAGAGAGAGGGAGAAGCGAGAGCATCCCCACAAACTACACTTAAACCATTGTTTTGCCTTCTTTTGAGGCTCCGAATCCGAGAGAATGGCTCAGGGTACCTACTGACCCAGAAAGGCAGAGAATTTCAATAAGAACTGCTAATATATGCTGCTTCACAGCGGGAGCCTCAGCCCAAAAAGCTGTTCTTTGAAAAGTTTTTGGTGTTTTGGTTTTTTTTTTTTTTAATTTATTTTATTTTTGGTTTTTTTTGCCAGCTCAGAGGCGCGGGGCTGGGCAGGGATGCTGCCCTTTTTGGGGAGCATCTCAGCTGAGCCCCCCACGGGGTCCCGTGCAGGAGGGGGGGTCCCGGGGTCCGGCAGCACTAGATGGCATTGTTAGACCGGCGCGCGCCCAGACCCAAATTAGTAGACAATTATCCTTCTTCCACTCCTCCTTTTATGTCATGAAACCGGCTACTTATAGCCCGCAGGATAAATTCTATAGGGTGCCTGACTCAGTCAGGGCTGTTTCTTCACAGGCTCTCTCTTCCCAGCTTTCACCTCAATCTGTCATACAGATTTGACACTGCATCGTTCCAACAGTGCTCAGAAATGACATGTATATAATGTGGAATATTGTGCACATTTACAGCCAGGATTTTTTCCCCTTAAAACATTGCTTGCTATATTCTGGCAGTCGTCGTTCTGGAAATAAAAATAAAATTAAAGGGGGGGGGGCAGGGGGAAGAGCAGAGGGTTCTTTTCTTTCCGCGTATCGGTGACCATCTTAAGGAAAAACTTTTATTTAGGTGCTAATGCTATGCAGGACAAAGTGCATTTGATTTTTAGTGGAGGTTGTTAGTGCTTGCAATTGTCCGGCAGTTCTACGCTAATTAAAGAGAAGACGAGGCAGTGCAACAGCGCGCACCGCGTGCACTCGGAGCCGGGCGTTTTTATGATTCCGTTCCGTTAATGCTCCATATTATAAATCATGTTAACTGGCATTTCTATTAAAAAAAAATAATAAAATCGAGTCCTTTTAAAGGAGCAACAAGACCAGTTCAGCAAGTCCGAGAACCCTTTTCCTCGAGTGGATTAAACACGTAACGACAGCTTTGTTTTGTGGTGCTGCCTCTATAATCATCCCTTTCCCTGCCCTATAATAACAATCAGGGATGAAATTCAATTACTTCCTTCAAGAAAACAAAACAAAAGTCACAATTAAATTCGAGCGACTTCCCAATCCGGTTCCCATTGGGAGGTGAGCGCCGCTGTGATTCGAGGGCTGGTGACAAAGCGGGATTTGAGCAGCATTCCCGGGAATGCCTCCTGCCCCAGCCGCGCACAGGCGCCCGCGCCGCGGCCAGACCCGCGCAGGCACCGCAGCCCCCTCCACTTTTCTGGGGGTTTTTGAGAGCAAGTTGCTGCGGCACCCACCCTGGGGCTTTCCTCAGGCTGCTGATTTATTGGGTTTGCTTGGTGATTCCCCCCCCTCCGCTTAATATCTTTTGTGTTGTCATTTGCCACCCATGACATTCGCTCCCATCCCCCTCCATCCCTCAAAACAGGAGTGGGGGTCGATTGCAGAGTTCAGCCTTTGGGATAAACTTTTAAACGATGAAACGTGTGCTGGAGAGAGGGGTATTTCTTGCTAAGGCTCCTCCCGTGAAGGCAGAGGGGGTGACCCGGCTCCCTCCGCCCAGCCCCAGGCGGGATTCCCGCAGCCCCGTCAGGGTCTGGGAAGGGCCAACCAAAAACTAAAAGCTAAGATTTATTGTCACTCTTTGAAAGCAAAAAAAGAAAGAAAAAAGAGGCCACCACTTTCCTAATAACTGCAGTTGCCAGAAGAAATAGAGGTCCTTATTCCGGCAGATTTTTAGCGGACAGTTTGCGGCAGCCTGAGCTCGGCTCGGGAGATCCCCGCGGAGCTCAGCAAGGTTAAGAAGCTTTCGAAACGCAACGCGTTACTCAATTCCTCCTTTTAATCTGTATTTTTAATACGCAGCGCAAGAATCCCGGAAAAGCACACGGTTTTGAACGGCCAGGCTTCCTCCGGGCGCTCTGCGAACAGGAATAGAAACACGGTGGTTGGCTGACACCGGCGCCAGGCACGTCTGGCGGCAGCTCCCTTTCTCTCCGAATACGGAAAACGTGCACTGCCAGCCGTAACTCACCGCTATCTATCTATACCTGATTTTGTTTTCATTTACGTAAAAATCTTGCAATCCAGCAATGCGCTTGTACAGCAGTGATTTTTGCTTTCTGTTTCACAGGGTTACCTCGGGTTTGAAGCCCTGGGTGTACCACGAGCCCCGCTCAGAACTTTTTCCCTTTCCTCTAACGCCACTGCCGTTCTCCCTGCAGAAAAAAATAAACCGACCGCTGGCCTTTGAAATCATCCTGGTCTTTTGCTCCCATGTTTTACTCTCTAATTTCAGTCTTAAAAAGCTCAAGGGAAAAATAAAAAACCCGTTTCGGAGAGGGACTGCTCAATGCTGGTGTTTTCGCACGGACCACTACAGGGTCCCAGTCCCGCAGGCGGTGCAACCCCAACCCACCCCAACCCACCGCCAGGACCTTGCTCTAATGAACCCTTCCACCGCCTCCGCCAAACTCCAGGCCTTATTTTTAAAGAAGCGAGAACGTCTGTGGCTGTCGCTGGCCTGGGCAGGTGCCTCTCGCTTTCCCCACGGGCCAGGAACGTGATGGGGAGCCAAGGGAGCGGTGCTGCAGGGCCCGGCACCCCCAGGATGGGGGAAGGGTTTGATCCCAGCAAACAGCCCCCAAAACAGCACCTTCAACTCCGCGAATCAGGGACCTGGGGCAGGGCAGGGGCAAAAGATCCCACACATTATTTATTTATGGCTTTTCACGGCCATGGCACAAATTAATCCGCTCCGACACCGCAGGTGAAGCCAGCCGCGGCTCCCGTGGGCCGGCGGCGCTGGCTCAGTCAAACGCTGCGAAGCAAAGTTTTCGTCGCTGTGTTCAAAGGAGCAGCATCGTTTTGTGCCACTTTATCGATTGCAGCTTCGCTCGGGGTAACACAAGTTTCGGTCAGAAACTCTGAAGGTGTTTATTTTTGCTTCAAGGTTTGTCATGGGCTGCAGAGAAATAAAAGCCACATATGGACTTATCTGCTCTTGAGCTGTGGAATAGGGAATTATTTTAACCATAACTGTAGAAGTACCGCTCTGGCATTCTGTTTGCTTTTCATTAGAAACTTCATTTCTGCTTAAAAATAATATCGTGGGTTCACCCACTGCGTTAGAGGAACAGAGTCGGGGAATGAGGGAGCGCACACAGAAATCCTCGCTTGTGAAAACTAAAATTTTAAGTCCTGCTGCTTCATAACTTGCCCCCGCAGCGCAAAACATTTGATTTAACTAGAAAGCTTTAAATGCTTATAGACCCCCCCATTCTCTGCCAGCCCCCAGAACCTGAGCTGGGTTCCTCCAAAAACAAACCCCGGGGCCTGCAGCGAGCGAGCCTTCCCCCACCCATAATTCCTTATTTCAGGAGCAGGGAATGGGAGTAGCTCCCAAGGCAAAATAAAATAAAATATCTCATCTTGATCAGCTGCTTAATTGTTCCTGCTGGCGCCAGTTCATGAGTGCCACCGTCACCCTGGCGCTCCGGCGCCCCAGCGGTGGTTTCCCGGGAGCATCGGCTGCACGGACACAGCCATCGCAGGGTCTCTGCCTACAACAATAGCCAGCAGCGGGGATATTTGTGTATTTACGGCGGTTGTCAGCACGCAGTGTATCTTCCAGCACTAAGTACAAGTTACGGGTAAATGTTGATTTTCTGATGGGGCTGCGGCACTCTCCCGGTGACGACTCGCGTGCGAGTAAACATCTATCACCCATCAAAGGCATCTCTGGAGCGCCCACCAATCACCATAGTAACTGGGAACCAATTACAGTAATTAAGATTCACATGGAGTTGTCCCTTATAATCAGAAGCTATTCTAATTTTTAATTTATTTATTTATAGGTGTCTCTGGTGCTCGCAGCCGCCACCGAGCCCCGGTGATGCTCCGGCGAGCTTCCCACCGCGGCGCCGTGACCTTTCGCATTTAAAGGTGGAGGGGTGGAAGCCCGGGGCGAGGAGGGGAAGGGGTACCACCGCCACCCCCGGGGCTGAAGGCACCCCAAGGGCAGGGTGTTGCTGCCGGGGGGATGCAGAGGACCCCCTGATGCGGGCAGTGGTGATGCTGGGGGCCATCCCAGTCGCCTGTCACGGCAGGAACTGGCCCCGGTGGCAGGACAGCCGGCAGAGCTGCCACTCGGCGCGTCCCCGGCAGACTGGCAGCCGGCAGAGTGGGGCGGTTAAGCAGCCTGCCGAGCCCGCGCTGCTCGGCCGCAGCCCCAACGAGGCAGTTCTGCAAAAATTCCCTGCTCTGAAACCAATACACCATTTTTTTTTTTTTTTTTTTTTTTTTTTTTAACATGCACACTATCAACAGCGGCGGCAGCATTGTAGGGGCTGCGGTGGGGGAACACACGAGAGGCCGTGACAGCGTTTTCCCTTTCATTTGAAGCGTGCACATGGTGGGGCAGAAATGCAAGGTTAGTGTGCGCTTCCCCTCCCGACCACCTAAATTTCCTGTGCTCATCAGACAGTACAACAGCATCAGACGCTTTAAAGGAATCAGACACCCAAAATTTAGAAAATAAAAAAAAAAAAATATTAATGAAAGGACCATCTTATTACTATTAGATATTTTTCTCTGTAATGTTTGTTAATGGTATCAGCACACTTATGCTAGGTAATTTGACCCTATTTTCTGTCACCAGACACCTATTAGATGTGGAGATAAAGCAGTAAAAACATACTGACTTTATTCTGCACTGGGACTATCTCGATTAAACAAAAAAAAGAAAAAAAGACTTTACGGATCGTGCATATAAATAAAAAAGCATGCCAAAAGTCAAAATAATTTAAAAAAAAAATAATAAAAAAAATGAGGCAACTAAACCATAGCAGGTATCTACTCCGAAATCCACCATTAAAGATCCATTTCCAAGCCCCAACCGCCTCCTTCCCCATCTTCCGTCTCCGCGGTGAATGGCACAAGAGACACTCCCGTTGCGTAAAGTCAAGTGGGGTTGCGCTGGGTTACATTGCATCACTAGGCACAAGACATAACCACATGTAAAATGACATAATGCAAATTTCAACAAGATGTGGGTTTCCTCCTACATACTGAAACGCTTCCCAGAACCTGTGCGCTCTCGGGATGACGGCTGAGGATCGGCAGTACCTTGGGGGAGCACCGCGCGCAGCAAAACCTCCCCCTCGCTCAGGTGGATCACTGGAAATACGCTTTTATTAAAATGTTAGCCTCTTCCTCGCTTTTAGTTATATCATCCAGCCTGTCTTGTCTTTATCCGGCTCCAGACACCTGGCCGGGATAAGACCATGAGCCGTGCCGGTACAGATCAGCAGATCCATACATCTGGAAACCTGCGCTGCAGGCGGAATACCCGTTTTCAGAACCTGCTGACGTGTAGGTACACGGGAGGATGATCCTAGACATTCAAAGAGTTGTAATTATTAGAAAGCTAATTTTTTACCCTAAAAAAAATAAAAAAAAAAATCAAGAACTAAAATGTTTTAATCTAATTACTAGATGAACCACCTCCCTGCCGGGGGCTCAGCGTAGCCACAGGCACCACCCCTGAATGTGTCCACCTGCCTCAGGCTGCTCAGTCAACGTAACTCTCCATAAACCTCAGCACGAGCAGCCCCAAGCTGACAAGCAAAGGACTAGGTGAAGAGCCAGAGCAATTTTCCTCGCTCACCGCCGTGCTAATCTACTCACGTCCCAGCAGCTGAGCTGCTTTAGCCTCTTCTGAGCGAGTGAAGGCAGACTGCTGCCAGTAGTGATCATGCAAACGTGTAAATATTTATGAACTCGTGAGTTTTGAATATACAACCTTTATGGCTGTCAGTCTTCATGGTTATAGATCTCCTTGGCTTACAGATTTGCTTCTGAGCGCGAGAATTTCCCAATTCCAAGCCTGGTAAGTCACGCCAGCCTCGACACAACATATTCAACTCATTTTCAGAAGAGGGTGGAAGGGACATGATGATAAATGCCGTGGGACCCCACTGTCCCGACCAAACCCCACGTCTCTCCCAGGCAGATTTCATGAACTAAAGAGTCCTTCAAGCTCCCTTTTCTCATCAGTGCCGACACCACGCCGGCTGCACGGACAGAAGGTCAATGTCCAGCTAATGCACTTCAGTGCTAACTGTGACCAATGAATACTAATTTAGAGGCATTTATAGAATTTCCAAGCCACCGCATAAGATTTATTCTTGTTAAATTCCAGTCTTTCACCTACAGAACACTCCTGCAAAGCAGAAACCCGTCGTCTCCCGTGTGGCATTTCCCACACCTGTTATAACCCAGTAAACTCAGGCCAGAAGTTCCCTCTTTCCGCAGGCAAGAGAATGGTTTATTTATTTATTTTAAATAAGCCACTCTTACCGACTTATTCCAGGTGTGTGGGCCTTATTTCACGATCACCAAAGAGAAAAGGAACGACCACAGCTTGACTTCAGTACCTCAACTGAAGAGCTGGACCTGACCTGCAGCCCGGTGAAGCCTACTGCAGGTTTACATTCATCACTTCAAGTGCAACCACAATTCAAGGAAAAATTATAAAAATCTAAAAAACAAACAAATGAAAACAAAAAACCCAAACAAACAAACAAAAAAAACCCCAAAATCAACAACCAGATGAAACTCCCACTTATTTTCTTCAGTAAAAAATGTGGAGGTCTTCACTACTTTGTTACCTTGACTCTGTTGATTTACTTTAGGCAATAATAAACAAATATTGCGAAATATCATCCAACCTCTCGAAACACCAGGCCTAGACCACCGAAGCAGGGCTCCAGGCAGACACTGATACACCACAATGTTCCTCTTCAGGGTACAACCTGACAGGTACGCTTATTTTGTGCTTTTGAGACAAACTATCATAAAGTTCACTCAAGAGAGTGAAGTGTTCTGGTTACCTTCAGACAGCACGTAAGATCAGAGATATGAAGAAAGCAGCATATTGCTTACAAGACATGAAATACCATGCTTTGATTTGGCCTAGAATGTCAGATATTCCCCTTAAAAACCATTACATATGTTTATCTTGTGTTTTTGCCAAGACTGGGAAATTGTTAAATATCTTTTATGGACCACTTGTCTACATTCAAGAGAAGAGTAACGGGGTGCTTGAGATTACTCCTATGCCAGCCTTTCATTGCTCGTCATCTGGGATCGGGTCTGTGGGAAGAAAGCCCACAAACTGCACCAAAATTATGGAACCACTTAGGAGAAACAAGCTCCTGACCCTCTGAAGGCTTCAGCAGTAACACCCTTTAGTCCGTTTTGACCCACACTTGAGTGGAAAGTCTCAAGACACAACTGCCACTGAAACCCAACCAATTTCCAAGGTAAGATCCAGGTTCAGAAACAACAGCTTTCAAGTCATCCCAGTTCTGTTTTCTGCTGCTAAACCAGCACAGAAACGTGCTATTACACAGCGAGGGCAGAACTCACATAAAATCTCCTATCTGGAGATATTAAAAAGCTCATATGGTAAAGGTCAGGTCATTCCTGGCCACCCACAACCACCATGGGAACAAAACCAATGCAGTACCTTTCATCCAGGGCTAAGACAAACGCCAGAAGAGCAAATCTTGCTTTGACTACCCAGGCTATTGGGTCTATAACATTTATAGTGCACCTGGCGGCCCATCAGACGGCAAAGCAGAGACCTGGTTGGTTGCCCTGCACCGATCTATCCCCAGATCAGCGATGGGCAGGTGCACCTCATTGCCGATCTGCTCACCCTACTGGGAAACCTGGGGGGAAAAAAAAGCAGCTGAAGACCGTTGATCGCTTTTATTTTTATTTCTCATTACTGGTGATCTTTATAGATACAGAAAGTTTTGTTTTACAGGTCCAGCTACAAAGTTCATCTAGCACCAACTCTCCTAAACCCATCTTATAATGTTTGTTTGGGGTTTTTTCTTTTGTTTTGTTTTGTTTTTGTTTTGTTTTGGTTTTTTTTAATAAATAAAAGCAGGTATAAGAAGGACATATGGAACACTTTTTGTTGGGGTTTATTCAAGCTTTAGGATCCCAAATTAATGACTTCCTCTATATTTGATACATCATGCAACTAAGATGACAACGCTACCTCTGTCAATCCTTGTTGGGAGAAGGGACTCCACCAGGTAGAGCACAAAAGGTCTCTGAATTCGCACATAAAATGTAAAAGAGGTAAAATGTAAACCAGACCTGTAGCCAGTTCCTTGGCTGGTTTAAGTTGAATTGCTGAAGGCTGTGGAATGGCTCTAGTCTGCATCAGCAGAGCATCTGGGCTTTCTGCCTTTCTGCCCTGGTATCACCGCAGAGGGAGGTCTGCCAGGGTGAGTCCTCTGCTTTTCGTGGCTGATGCACAGTCCACAGTTGCCTGAGCCCTTTCTCAGCAAGGAGCTAACTGCAGACTCCTCTAGCAAGTTCTTATACTAGTAAAGCTCCATTATTTAATCGAAACATACAAAGAAACATTTTCTGGTAGACGCTGAACTGCTATAAATAATTATTCCAGGGTATTCCTGGCGAATTGGTGAACAAAGCAGACCCTTACTTATTTGCTGTGTTCATGGATGTGCATTTCGCACATGCTACACATTCTTCCCCCGCTCGTACAGACTATCCTGGATACCTGCGTGCTGAACAAGTAAACAAGGCAGGCTATTTGTTCACTTACTCATTGTTTTCAACATATAACTTCCAAAGCATGAAATAATGCCATTACACAACTGATGAAAAACAGGTCCTGGAGATCCACCTGAATGAAGAAGTGATTCAAGACTTCTGCCGGACTCAAGATTTCATTTCCTCCCATATCTTGCTGTGTGTGCAAGGTGTGTGTGTCCCTGTGAGAAAGGACCCAGGGGATCAAGCTTGCTGGACTCAGGATATTAATTTTTTGGGGCCGAAATCTTGATCTCAAAGTGTACTGTGCAGTATTACTTCAGATGCTGAGATGTACCACCCTGTACTTCAGTAGGTCCATGGCAGTAAACTTCATCAGTGAAAAGAAACACTTTTGATGGATACACGGGCAAAGTGCTAGACTCATCAGGGTGGTGAACTGGCTGTAATTCACCGATAGGCCCAAAATACCTGTAATTTCTGACGGTGCAGAAAACAATTCCAGTGTTTTGTTTCTTCTGGCTGCTGCGCAGTGGGTTGGGAGAAGTCGTGCCCGGCTGGAGGAAGGGTCCCGTGGAAAAGTGGAAGGGCTTTGTGCTTTGTGGTGCTTGCAAGGTTAGCAGCTCCTTATTATCATGCTTAATTTAAGCAAGGAACATTTAAGGCTCTGGATAAAAACTGAAACCAGAAATCCTGGGGCAGGGAGCGATGGCCATGAGCAGCCCCAAGACCTGCTCAGCTCCTGGCTGGTGGGTGACAGGGGACTCGGGGGACTTTCCATTCGCCTCTGGAGAGCAGACTCTGCAGCTCTTGCTCAGCAGCTCCACTGCTACGGGTGTGACGGGCACTGCCGCCTTTCTGGGAAAAAGAAAGTTCTTCCCAAAAGTTGCCAGTTCATAACACAAAGTCTCTTAGGTGGGCAGTGTCCTGGGCAGGATGCTCCATAGGACCCGTAATACCTTGTGCTTTTAGCCGCCGTGAAGAGCATCTTTTTTTCCCAGCACTTGTGGGAAAAAAGCTGAAATGAATCCCTGCCTTCACTGAGCCACGTCAAAGAAGATTAACCAGCTCAGGGGGGGCTTAGACCCCTGTTAAGGATCAGCCTTACTATTCACAGCATTTTTTTCCCTAGCCCCAAAATAATGTGTCTGGAAAAGGCTGTAAAATCTACCCAGCCTGAAGTTAGCAAAATAAATGCCAAGGCTGCTCATCTAGTTCAACGTGTCTGCATGCCTGAAACCCTCAGCTCTCAGTATCTTGATTTGATTATCTTGATGATCAGCATCTGCTTTAGTGGCTTACACTATCAAACAGAAGACATCAGTTTAAATTATGGCATCTGTCTTTTACCTCCTGACATAGCTGTCATGCCCAGACTGTGAGGAGGAGGATTGTAAAAAGCAAAAGAGAGAAAGCAAAATAAAACTGCATGTGTGCTGGAGTGTCCAAAACAGGAGGGAAAAGAGCTGAAGCCCTCAGAAACTGTGGTTTCAGAGCACTGCCCCAGGAAAACCTATCTGGGAAGATAATTTCCTGCAAAAACATCAGTATGTGGGAGCTTCTCTACACCTCCAGAGGAGGACAGAAACTTAACTATGGTGAGATATCCAGAAAAATGTCCAACCATGCCAGTAGCCATCCATTTCTTGTTTGGACACTTTTGGATGCCTTTGGACAACTTCTCCAGGCTTAGGGAATGTTATATGTCAGCGTGTCTCTTTTTAGTATTAATGGCTTTGCCACATTACTTGATGCCTCTTTCACCAATCTCTTCACACCTGCAAGGATTTGGAAACGTCAGTTATGGAGGCGCAATTCTGCTGCAGACTAGAGAGCAGACGTCTGGGGGCAGAGGTGACCACGTCCAGTCCTACACGCAGAGAAGAACTGAACAGACGGAAATTTGTAGAGAGGACCTGAGTTTTTCTCATTTATTTTGTCTCACTGGAGTTTGGGTACCACAGCAAAAGAAATGTCAAATATTAATATCTACAAAAGCTCTTTTTCTGATCCACAGACTGCTGCCTCCGACCGAGAACATGGTGAATAGGCAGATCTGGAGCTGGAGCTATTTCTGATGTTCTCTGGGGTTTCGTTTTTTTTTTCCAGGTCCTTCAATTTTATCTCCTTTTCTTTTTCCTTTTGGTAAGATACCCATAACTTTTCATTTCACTCAAGGTTTGTTCCTCTTTCCATTTCTACTTTTTACTTCCTTCATTTTCCCAAGCTCCCTGCCCTTTCTCGTCATATCATGTCATTCTTTTTTTTCTCAGTGCATGAAAACATGTCTTTCCTGAAGGGATTGGTTATCACTAAAATCAGTAAGTAAAATGCAGGTAGGAATGACACCGGCACTTTAAGAATCTTTGACGTTTATTACTCCAATAATTTCTCCTTGAAGGAATACCGTACCTTTGCTGCGGTGATTTCCAGTGCTCATTTCGTGGCCAAAATTCCAGTTTGTGCCATACACGTGGTCCGTCCTTCCTCCCTCCCCAGGACGTACAAGACTCCCCGACCTCCTTGGGCCAGTCTCAATTTTAGAATTAAGGACAGTTGGCACATAGTCACTTGGGTGACCGTCGGCACCAACCAAAACTACCTCGTTTGAAACGTCAAACACGCAACGCCACGTTCATTAAAAAGGATTGCACAACCTTCAGGTGTGGCCATGTGAAGCATTCAAACAATTATGACGAATGATCAATTTTATTGATAGTTTGTGAACAGACAAAAAGAGCTAAATCTGACCAATGACTAGTGATGGATAGTTCAGTGTATAAATGAAAGAAAAAAAAAAAGTAAGGAAATTATTTTCATTAGATTTTAGAATAGCCAAAAGGATTTTAAATATCGTTGGGGTTGTTTTCTTTCTAAAGAACTTATTTTTAAGTTTCTTGTCTCAGGCTCTGCTTATTGCTGTTGTATATTACAAACAAACCAACCAACCCTGTAGCAAATTGTAGTTTAAAATGCAGTTTAAAAGTCAGAATTATTTCTTTGTAAGTCTCAAAACTGGCTATTTTGATAACTTTAGAAGATAAAATTTATACTATGCAACAGGAGATGTTTGGCAAAACTGCTGTGTATTCAGAAAACTGAACCTGGATTTATTTTCCCTGAAATTTGTCCAGCATTAATGGGACTGTAAATGTAAGGTTAGATTTTCCCATTGCATAAGCGGGTGAATTTGTAGTGAAGAAGGCGGCTGAGGAAAGATGGAAATCTTTGACGGGCAACCGAAAAATTATTCAGTTCTGCCTGTTCCAGTTGTACTCCCCGCTCCCCCCTCCAACAGCAAGTGCAGCGCTCGGTGCCAAATGTCAATGCACGTTGCAAAGAGCGTGTGATCCCTCTCGGTCCACAAGCTGAGGGGACGGGTGAAATAAAAGGAAATACTGTGAGTACAGAATTGACTTGCATACTGGGAGCAGCACTGGGCAGCAAAGCCCCAGTGCCGCCACTTTCATTGTCAGGATTTAAATGGAGAAAAAAAAGATACATCTGAGCTGGTACTTAAACCAATTTGATCATCCTCAGCTGTTGTTAGCGTGAGACACACTGGAGAGGAAATTTGCAGCATCTCTGACACCTCATCAGAGACGCGAGAAGCTGCTGTAGACAGCAGTATAGATGTTTAACGAAGGCTTCCGTTTCAAAACATCATTATAAACCTTCCTGTGTGTTTTGTTACAACAGCAAATGGACTTGCTTATACCCGGTGCTGGTGGGAGCTGGAGGTGGGACGGGACGGCCCCATGAGACACAGCCCCCGTGCCTCCGCCTGTCCCACCAAGAAATGCTGTGATTGCATGGGTGGTCAAACGGTCTACGAAAAGCCGGAGTGCCCTTACACATGGACAAACCACTCTGCAGCATCCCACGTAAGGATGAGACATTTTCAATCTAAGGGTCTAGAAAAGCGTTTCTGACAAGGGCAGCCCAATAGCAGCAAGATGGACAACCTATTTCAGCCAGGGATCTTTTTCTCCAATGTGTTGTCTCTACCACTGCAAATTCGAATACCGAGATGTGCCCGTTGTTCATACTTACTTTACATACAGCGGTTAATGCTCATGTGAGCGGTGAGGGGGGAGGCAAGGCTGAGTACCAGAGACGGTGCACGGTTAGTTGAGAGATGAAGGAGATCTCATCTCCCTGCCTGGTCCTACATTTAGGTGTAAAGTCAGACAATTACCCCATCGAAGTGACATTTTCTGTCTATCCAAAAGTTCTTTCTGAGCTTTTATCTGGGTGGCAGTCCCTGAGGAAGCCCCCGCTGAACCACAGGGCTGCTCCTGATGCCCTCCCTCGTGGAGGACCTCCCGGAGCACCCAGACAGGCTTTGCCACCTGAGCTGAGCACCACAGCACCTTCCTAGAAAGCTTCATACAAGGGCGAACAAGTTCCAAACCTTCAGCAAACAGAGATTCCTCCTGTCAGGATCTTGATCCAAACAGGTGCTCATTTGCCTCAAAAGAGAGTTTTGCTTGGAAGAGCATTAACTGCATGAGAGGACGGGAAAGTTTCTCTCCTGTAAAACAGTCCTGGAGAGGTTCCTGCTGCTCATTAAGGGGTAAACTTTTCTTGGACTGTGTGTCATGTCAATCACCGCTTTTTTGCAGACCCAAAGCCTTCTTTTCCTCTGTTAGATGCTGTTATCATCTTCAAAGGCATATCAAAACGGTGTTTGTTCTGCACTTTGATTTCCCCCACACAGAGAATTCAAAGACTACAGGGCTATTTGAGAGCGAAAAAGAGAGGGAGCATTTCAGACGCTCTGTGTGTGTTTGTCTTCCCATGTCTGTGAGTTGGGTAACCGGTGATTAATCCAGCCCTGCACGGGGGAGAGGCGAGTTCTGACTCCTCCACCACCTCCCACCGCCAAGGACGCTGGTTGCAACGGTCTAGGCAGCAATTCGCTCTCTGGTACCCAAAGTCATGGTTGCTTAGAAAAAGAAAGCGGTGGCAAAGCACAAACTCAGTCTACTTGATAGAAACCATGACAGTTGCTTCAGTTTTGCAAAAGGAGGTTAATATGTGCCATGGTTTAACCCCAGCCAGCAACTAGGACCACACAGCCGCTTGCACACTCCCCACGCCTGGGGAAAAGTCAGAAAAAACTTGTGGGTTGAGATAAAACAAGTTAATAGGTAAAGCAAAAGCCGTGCGCACACAAGCAAAGCAAAACAAGGAATTCATTCCCTGCTCCCCGCGGGCAGGCAGGTGCTCAGCCATCCCCAGGAAAGCCGGGCTCCATCACACGTAACAGTGACTTGGGAAGACAAACGCCATTGCTCCAAACATCCCTCCCTTCCTTCTTATTCCCCCAGGTTTCTCTGCTGAGCACGATGCCATGTGGGATGGGACATCCCTTTGGTCAGTTGGGGTCAGCTGTCCCACTGTGTCCCCTCCCAGCTCCTTGTGCCCCCCAGCCTGCTCGCTGGTGGGGTGAGGAGCAGACAAGGCCTTGAGAGCTCGGCAACACCCAAACCCACCAGTGTTCTACCAACACTATTCCCATCCCGAATCCGAACCACAGCACTACACCAGCTGGCAGCAAGAAAGTCAACCCCATCCCAGCCAAAACCATGACAATATCATGTGAACAGAGTCAAACCTTGAATGAATCACGTTTCGATAACATGTTAGATAAAGGTGCACATGTGCATGTGATTTCCACAGTTAAAAAAAATCCAGCTTAGGTGAACAATCAAATGGAAAACACTGAGGAGGCAGAGATGCAAAGCCCACTGATTTTCAATCCAAGCCAGATCACATTGCACAAGTGCACGGAGGCAGTCCATGAATACTGGGTTGGTGGTGCTGATCATTAGAAAAATAAACAAAACCACAAATAAGTAGAGGCAAAAAGTTAGATTTCCATACAGAAAAATGTGGGCACACCAAAGCAAGAAACAAAGTAAACAAAAAGTCCTCTACACAATAACGTCATAAAAAGTGTGTCTTGGGGCTTCAGACTGTAGATACAGCACAGGCTAAGGGATAATGCAGTAGGTGAAGGAAGAAAACAGACAGATGTCAGAGAATACCTCACCTGCTGCAACACTTACTCGCTTCTCAGCAATCCCTCTGCCCAAATCCTTGCATCCAGAAACAGTTTTCCCAGTTCCTCTTCTCACCACATCTCAGAAGTTGCTCACTTACAACTTTGCCATTGCTCTAACTTGTTAAAGACTGCAAATACACAGTTAAAGAGTTCATCTTCTAAATTTCCTAGTTTGCACAGTCATTATTGCTGTCAGCTACCATGATCTGGTGGTAGCCACCATTCCTGGAGCTGGTTTCACCGGCAGATTTCAATATTACCCAGGAAAATGAGGATTTACTTCTCTTTCCTTCTTCCAAACTTACCCACAGTCCCCCCCTCCCTGCCTTTCTTCTTCCCTTAGTTTAAACACATGACTCCAGTCCCATTTCGCCCCAATCAGCCTATAATTTTCCCTTTTGATCTCTCCTTCTGTCTTCATCAAATCTTGTTTATGCTGATTATGGTCACTGCTGTTTTCTTCCTGATACCCTCAGTGCGCTATTAAAAGTTTATTTACAGGCCTATTGATGAATGCATCATGTTTACAGGCCTATTGATGAACGCATAACAACGGGAACTGAAGCGCATCAGAAAGTTTATGTCTTTCTATTTTATTTGACCTTGTTAAAGTGAGGAAACAATTATTTTGTACAAAATACCTCCACGCAGACTTTGTTTATTTTGCACGTGTATGTCAGTAGACTTAAAGACGGGTATGGTCCTTATTTCGCTTTTTACCTGCACAAAGTACTTCTCAGCACTTTTCAATAATTCATTGAAAGTTTCGCTGCAGGGCTTCTGCCTTCTGCAGATTATGTGGTTGAGGAGAGAGGTTTTCCGTGATAAACACATCGTGCCACACGACGGCTGCCCTGTAGTAGGTGCAACTTCTCATTGACTCTGTGGGCAGAACACAGAAGAGAGCAATAAGTTGTCTGTGGTTTCACAGCCCCCTCGGGGCTTTTTTCCTGGGCTGGTCCATGCAGAGCCCCACCGAAACTGGGGACCTCGGTGCAGATGCAGCTCGTGGCACACGCATGTGGCTGCCCGCTGGCAGGTAGCTGCCGTCTTGGAGCATATTGCCAGTAAAAAGCACTTAATCTAACAAAATTTGGGGGTTCACGCATACATTCAGTACCCCAGGGGGCAGCAGGCTTCAGCAGCGCCAGCCCCCAGCGCAGGACAGTGTATGGAGGGGACGTGGTGCCCAAACTCCGGGGCAAAAGGTGGGCACTGGGGGGCTGGGAAGAGAGGGGGAAGAGGAGGAAGAGAATGTCACCTCCGAGACCACAGAAAGCTTCTAGTCCCCTCCCAGACCATCTTTACGCTTCCTGCAGAATTTGTAGCCTATAGATTTTTTCCCTACTGAAAAATCCCTCCTGGCAGCGCACTGAAAGAAGCAGAACAGATGACAGTGGCAAGTGTCCGTGCAGGGACCGGCTGTACGGGGCCACCACTGCTCTTACTGCCACCGCTCGGAGCACCGAGCAGGGGACATGGCCCATCATTGCCTGGCTCTTGCACAGGAAAGGAAAAGTGGCAGAATGGTAATGTTTTGCATCACCATTGAAATAATGAAATTTCTACTTAATGAAATAATAGTAATAGGCCCTTCAAAAGAAAACTCCATTCTTAAAATCTAGATCTTCTCGTGATTTCGTAGTCACAGCAATGAAATCAGGCTGTAGCTCTCTGCACGGAGCAATGCTTCAGGTGCGGACACACGCTACAGAAACACCCAACTCTCAGATGAGAGACGGGTCCCTGAGCACTCGCAATCGCTGTGTCTGCAACGGGAGATCCAGAAACAAAGCTGCATCCCAAAGAGAATTTCATAAATCCACATAAACCACTACATTTCTTTGGTTTTCCTCTAAAATAGTTCCTGGCAGATTTTTTTCCTTTAACCTTTTTAAACTTTTTTTTTTTTAACAGACTAGGATTCCGAGTGTGCACATTCCACTGCCTTTTGCCTCAGAGAGAAGTGGGTTTATTTATTTATTAAAGGATTTATTTATGTATTTTCACAGTATAGCCCAATTAAACTTGACAGCTTATTCACAATGGATTCCTGCCCGATGGCAGCTGAGACACATTACATTAAGAAGGACAGCATAATAAAGAATATAACTAGCTGAATTAGCTATCAGTATATTTTGTGCGCCTTTGTTTATGGTTTTTGCCGTCTGATATTCGCAAATCTTACATTTGAGGACAAGGAGGCATGGTCTGTGCATGCCACATCACTTGATGCTTAAGCAGCTGGCATTCCTCCATACATTGCGTGTTAAAACCACGCAGAGACACGTGCACACCTTATTAATTGACACGTCTTCATTACGAATAGTAGATGCTTTTCTTCCTCCCTCTCCTATCAGGCTGCCCACGGTGACAGGAACCAGAGACGTCTCTGGAAGGGGGTGGCTCTCCGGGGGCACGTTCCCCTGTCTGCTCTGGCATCACCCAGGGTTGGCTCCTCAGGACATGCCTGTGCCCCAGCACTTCGGGTCAGTGAGCTGCTTCTGTGCCAGTCTTTCAATTCTCTTTTTTTTTCCTTTTTCACCTGGAATTACGCAGTACAGAAGTAAGTAAATTCTTATCGCTGCAATCGCCAAGTCCAGGTAGAGCAGGGCAGGGTTTGGGTGGCTCCTTGACCCTAGAGGAGAGCACCCCCACCACCCATGGGTGCGGGTCCCCGGCTCAGCCCTCGGGGGCGGCTGGGTGCCCGCTGCTCCTGCGGGGGCTGGGGCATGGACGTACCCACAGGAGAGAATACACCGACTTCAGAAAATGCAAACAAATGTCGCATGGATGAGAGAGCGCAGAGAAGAGTATTGTGAACACTTACAAAGTAATATTAATTTAAACAGCTACTCAAGCTGAAGGAAAATCTGCTGAGTACACTGGATGTTCTCCCTGTAACAATACTCGTATGGAAGAACTTAAGACACTTTCTTTTTTTTTTTTTCTCTTTGTGGACTGGAATTTGAAACAGGAGGCGCCGATGTCACGTAGCTCTCCTTGCAGTACAGCTGGAAGCGGAACATTGCTACATGGCACCACGCTTAATAGCGCCAAGGAAGAGCTTTTTCTGGGTAAATATTCCAGCGAGATGCTGGAAATTTAAGCTGTTTATAAACCTGCAAAAATAGACTTACCCTAAAGCTTGCACACCCACGCAAAGCTCAGCCCTCGCCCTGGCGCTCTGCAGGGCCACCACTGCCCCACCAGCCTGGGAGCCCGACGCGGGCATCCTCACCTCTTCATTGCACCACAAAAATACTTCTGCGACGGGCCGAGCCTCTCGCTTTATCCACTTGCATTTTGAATTCATCATATTTACATCTATTAATGCTTCTCCTTCAGGGTAATCACAGGGGGGGATTAATTATACTCATCAGTTTAATTATGTCAGCTCTGAATGGCTTCACTTTTTAGCCTAAGCTGTGGTGTCCAGCACAACAGCCACCCTAAGGACTGAGGATGTGCATTTCACAAAGGTTTTCTGTCTTTCCTTAA
Source organism: Fratercula arctica (assembly GCA_947846985.1). Lineage (NCBI taxonomy): Eukaryota > Metazoa > Chordata > Aves > Charadriiformes > Alcidae > Fratercula > Fratercula arctica. The sequence goes on along the minus strand of CANTUZ010000008.1, from coordinate 1,243,311 downwards.
AACACGAATTTTGAGCACCTTTGGTATGTAACTTTCCATTTTCTTTGTGCCTGTGGTCCGGAAAGGAGCTTATTCCCCTTTTCAACAGGGACTTCCACAGGTTACCAGTGCTGTACCCATCACGTTGCTCTTTCAGCATGAGGTTTTTCTCTGCTCCTGTGGTTCCCCACTCCTCTCTGGGACTTGCTTTTTCATGGCGTCTTTCCAAGTATAAAGAATTAGTAAAAAGGAAAATAGTACAGAGCGCGCCATATTTTTTGTAAAAGCAAGATGACGCATCCTTCTAGTACCTCAGTGCAACATTCAATATTATTGCTTTACAATCTAATTTCTATTGCTCCATCGGGAAACTACTTAGATACTGTTCCTCCAGGATTGTTCTAATGATATTGGTATTATCAGCATTGATATTAGTGTCAACTTTACGTATCTCAGTGGTGAGAAATACTTAATAATCATTGCACCAGAAATACAACAGCATTAATTATGTGAAAGCTTCGTGGCAGAAGGCGCCCAGGAAGGAGCCCCGTGGCTGCTCTCCTCCTGCCATTCTGCCCAGGTTGGACCCCCGGGAAGACAGACCACGAAAGCAGGGTGACAGAGACCTGTGAAGGGCTGCTCGTGTCCCAGAGCGCTCCAAAAGGAATGTCTAACTCCATAATACTATGTTCTCGGCAACCTCCTAATCCTTGCAAGCAGTTTATATTGTTACCCCTGTCAAACCTCTCTGCCATCAATCACCAGCGGAGTGTGTGATCAGCGTAAGAAACTAAACAGACTGGTCAGATCTGGACAGTTTCTTTGCAGGGGACCAAGCCACATAAATATCTTTTCTTTCCATGGGAAATGCATTTTTTTCTGAATTATCCTAACGAAAATAAAAGCTTTAAGGGAGAAAGGGAGGTTTAGGGTGGATATTAGGAAAAATTTCTTCACCCAAAGGGTTGTCAAGCGCTGGAAGAGGCTGCCCAGGGCAGTGGTGGAGTCGCCGTCCCTGGAGGTGTTTAAAAGCCGGGCAGACGTGGTGCTGAGGGACATGGGGTAGGGGGGGTTTGGGCAGTGCTGGGTTGATGGTTGGACTCGATGATCTGAAAGGTCCCTCCCAACCCAGGCGATTCTGTGATTCTATAACATTACACAAAGGCAACTGCCAACTTTTTAAGAGGTGAGCTGGCTACAAAATCATGAAGGGTGGTGGGATTTTTTTCACTGTTGGAGCAATTTTGTTAAAAACATAAACATTTTCGCAATAATACATTTGATTCCTTCTTTGGCCTTTCAGGCCAAATCTTCAAATTTTAAGCCTTCTTCTGTTTCACCTTGAGTTTCCTTTTTCCCATTAGTTCTTTAAAAGAACCGTGTCATACCAAGGTAAGTGCCTGTGCACTGACGTCCAGGCTGACGGAAGCCCGGCCCTTTCTCCCCTTCACTGTGGTTTGGGAATGCCGCAGACTGGCACTGGGACAACATCCCATCCCTTCCTGACCTCCGACCAGGGCTACCAGGAAGAGCAGCCACTTTACACCCAGCGTTGCGTTTTAATTCCCTGAGTAGCAGCAGCAGCAATGCACGGGAATGAGCTGCCTTTCCCTTCGAGCTCATTTTGCACGCTAAGCTCTGCCCTTCTGTAGCAAGAAGCCTTGTTGTGACCCAAGCGCAGGCGGGCACAGGGGGCTGCGGAGGCCGGGGCTGCCATCGCTGCGGTTGGGCTGCTTTGAGGACTTGGCTGAGGATCATGTTGAAGACCTGGGAGCAGCCCAGCGGGAGACAGGGATGCTGCAAACAGCTGCCGTGTCCTGCAGCAACATCTGGCACAGCAGCATGGGATGGGGAAGGGCTGATCTCACCACTCCCGAGACCCCGACAAAGTGCAGAGGCACAACTGTGGCCACTGGACTAAAAAGAGAGGTATTTTTGTAGTTTTTTAAAAAAACGTATACACTTAGGTTTTGCTCTCTGGAAAATAATGACTCCACTCACCTCTTTGTAATTGCCTGCGTTGGGAAGACCAAACACAACTGGATTTGTCCAGGGTCGTGGTTGCTTTCCTATGCCCATGATGCGCAGTGGGCTCAGCGCAGGGCTGTGTCGGGGCTCTCTGCCTCTCGGCAGCGGGGCTGGCAGTGGGAACTGCAGAAATGGCCACCTACAGAAATCACATCCTACAGTACTACCTTTCAGTGAAGTACCTAACATCTAAATGTCTCCAATTTTTGAAGACTTTCAAGTGGAAGTGCTGTAAGAAAAATCGATCCATCACCCTACCCATGTTCCCAGAGCAGGAGCGATGCTAGGTACACAACTGATGCTTAAAGGGCTCTATAGGCACTGTACAGACTTGGTATGGACATAACGCCTCAGGGAATGTGAATTACTCCTTCAACTCTCTCAGGTACAGAAAAGATGACTTTCTCCTAAACCAGATGACGCATGAACAAGCTTGGGAGACTCTTACACCTTTCCACTGCTCTTCTGCATTTTGCCAGCTCATGAGCTCCCAGGGAAGAATATCCATTTTGGAAGGGATTTCTAATGGCTTTGTTGTCTCCAGAATTCCAACCCCAGGCACGTTGGCTGTTGGAGCGGGTGACAACCCACCCACGCTCGTGTGCGGTGGTTCTCCAGCCCCGGCCCCGCTGCCTGGCGCTGGCCGTGCGTCCCGGCAGCACTAGGTGGTGTTGCAGAGTAGTTTTGCTCTAAATTAGTGAAAAGGCAAAGGTTTTTTTGTACTGGTTGAATCTAACACTATCGCAGGCAGGTATGTTTGTATCGGCCAGCCTTCCCAAGACTGAAAAAGTTCACCCAAAACGTGCTGCCCGTGGGGTTTGCCGACCGCTGGCCTCAGCGGAGGGAGGTGGTACCCGAGCATCCTCCGCTTCCCACGCACCTGGGCACGGGGGTAGGGGTTACGTGTGTCCATACATTAGTAATTTCAGTGCTCTTTCCAGTAAATAATATTTTCTATAGCCTCAGAGGGTTTTGAATCCAGTATACCTGGACCCAGAGCAGAAGAGTTCCAGAGAGGATTCCTAGTGCTCCAGGAATTTTCTACGTGTTTAAGTTTAGGTTCATTTTCTCAGCGGATGTACAGAAATTATACATACTTCCTGACCTGGACAATCATCAGTAGAACTCACTCCGAAAGAAAAAAAAAAAAAAAAAATTAAATCAGATTTTGCTATTCTTGGGGTCTCCAATTCAAGCATCAAAATATTTCAAAATCATACGGCTATCTTGAAAGCCAAAAATATTGGCTGCTTCAAGGAAAATTTTTGTTTGGATGCTTCCAGAAAGAATACATAACAGGCAAGGAAAGCTTACGCTACGTAAATCTGACTTCTCAAAAGCCCATGCGGTGTAAGCCACCTACAATGCATGCGGACATAGAAAAGAAAACGGGAATAACGATACTTGCTCTCTTTTGCAAAGTACTTTTGTATAAAAGCATTATGTAAGGGCTTAGCTGTGCTAAGAGTGTTTATAGTGAAATAAATTGAAAATCCTGAATTATTTTAGTCCCTTGCAGTGCCACAAATTGAATGCAGTTTCTATTAAAGCACATCTCAGGAAAAAAAAATATTCTGTGAAAGCTGGGTACCTACAAGGTATTTATTAGAAGCCTGCTTCTAGGAAATAATTCTCTTTGCCATAAACTCTAGAAATTCTTGCGGGATTCACTGCATGGCTCAGCCTGATGCGCTCGGTCTTGACTAGTTGAGAGCAGTCAAACCTTGTGTCTGTTTCCATTTTTGTGGTAATAGGGTAATTTTAACTACAGTGCTTGTTCACAGTAGAAAATGTTCCTGTGGCATACAGCACTAAAACCTCCTACTGTGAAGATTTGGCACTTAGGCTATCACCATTAAAATCTTATTAATTCTAATTATTATGCCATTCCCTGAAGAATAAACCATGTTGCATCTTCATAAAGTACATAGCGGGTACCTATTTCCGTGCTCTCCGTAATTCTAACACATGGTATTTGCTTTCACTCCCCGTTTCTAGCTCCTCTCCTTCCCGGCAGCTCTCTCAGCCAACACCAGCTTTCTGCCGCCTGACTTTCAGCCCTGGGGCCGCCGCTGGATTTATTGGTGTTTATGCACATTCCCACAGCCTGGTGTGGAAGGGGGGTTTGGTGGGGTTTTTGGTTGGTTGGGGTTTTTTTCCCCCCGATATCTTTGAGCATAATAGCATCCACACCACAGACATTGCAAGACAGATTTTATGTGGTTGTTTTTTTTTTTTTTTTTCCCCAGCTAAGGGTAAAATACGAGTATCTCAGCCTCCCAGCCACACACGCACCCAGGCTGCCCGGGCGCTGCTTCACCCCCTGCCCCTGCGAGTTTGTCCCATCGCAGGCAGCTATAAGGAACATATTTGGGAATTTCCCCCACTGTTGAAAAAAAGGACTTTTGACCATGAGATATCAGAAAATATTGCCGGAAACTGTGCACACACTACTCTGATCTACAAAAGATTTCCATGTTATATATTTAAGTGCAAAAGTATAAAACATATATATATATATAGTTTATATTATTTTATCTGTATTTTATATATCCTTTCTAAAGGTGCAAATTATGCATCCACCAATTATGCATCTACCAATTCTCTGTATAATTTCAGGTGCATGAATAGCCCTGATGAAATCAGTGCAGACAGTTGAGAACACATTTAATGACTCTCCCGGCTCAGGCTCACTGTGCAGGGTGGAAACCTGACTACTCTCGCCACTCTAAACTCAGTTCCCTGAACTTTAAGTTCTATGGAGCCGTGGGATTTTCTTAAATCAGAGTTGCTTTTGTGCAACCAAAGGGTTTTTTCCCTTCTTATGGAGCATCTTAAGGCTGGGCAGGGGGTGCCAGGGCTGCATCCGCGCCGGCCTCGGCAGCATCCCAAGGTGGGGACCAACTGCGCCCCATCCCGGCTCCCACGTCCTGCCCTCGGCACTCGGAGCCCACAAAGAACAAACGAGCCCAATCTTCACAAGGACACGGAACAGATCTTAGCCTCCCGTTGTAAAATCCACACAGGAAACACTCCCGGTATTTCTAAATCATCCTGGTTTTACGTAGCTGTAACGCTTTGTCACACTACACACTTCTATACAATATTGGTCTATACAGTGAATTAACACCACCTTTTTGACAAAGTGCTATCTCCTGCCACCATCGCCGCGTGATAAAGGTACTTCTACATTTTTCATTATTCAAGCACACTCCCAAGCACCCAGAATGAGCAGTGAAATACTTAATGAGACATTTATCTAGTCTATGTATTTTACATTTTGCTGATAGTATAATGAGGCAGAGGTACTGAAATGAAACATCCCTAACATTTCACATAATTTTCCACTTCCACTCCACCATTTTTAGTATTGCTTTTGGGTTTTTCACTGTTCGATGTTTTGAACTTTATCATCACTATCAATAATCACTATGTCAAATGCAACACTCTGCTACGCTTTTTTGGCTGAAAGAATGCCTCACCATTTATCTTCAAGCATATTAGGAAGACGATTGCAGTCTAATAAATATAGCATCAATTTCTCATTCACTTTCAGTACCTCATGTAGATGTTTCCCGCTATTGTTGCTGCATTTTTAGTTGCTCAAACCTTTATCAAAGCTATTAAAAACATATTCTTCACCGTTCCTGGGAAGATTTTTATGCCTATTTATGCCCATCTCTGCTTTTCGTAGAACCCAACACCCTCGAGCACCGGAAGTTTTTGTGTCTTTAGTTTTTCAGCGATGTCCTAATTAAAGAGAAACAAGATTTATGGGGAGATACGGTTTATTAGACTAATTTAGATAGCTGAAAAGCAGCCAGCTTGTTGGGCTCACAAGTCCTCGTTTAAATCCCTGTAGTTAATGTAACTGTTTATGAATTGGTATTTTCTTTGACTGCTTCTTAATATTATTTATATTGATTGTACAGTTTATTTGTGCGACAATCCTAAAGAAGGTCAGAGAATATCCATACAACCATATATTTTACTTATACGACACTCTCATCTACACAAAGAGCACTGAAGATTTCCCTCATGTGAAAAATTATATTGAGTACTAGCAACTGTATCTGAATCTTTCTGAAACTGGCAGAATCTTTCAAAACTCACATGCCCACTATCTGCTTTTTTTCATCGGATTTTCCTATGTTACAGGGTACATTTTTATTTAGTACAGACATGCTGAATGCAGTCTAGTACAGGATAATTAGCTAACTCTTCTGTGTGCCCTGTAAAACCCCATGATATCTTTTGCTTTTTAAAAAGCTATGCTAAAATATATGCCTTCACGCAGAACTATTATACTTTAACTTTTTCTAGAGTACCCCGGCCATTGTTTAGAATCCTTTCCTCTGACAGATTAGTAATTTCTGGGGCTGACACCCAATATCTCCCGACCTGCTGAATCCTGGGAGCACGGCAAAGGCAACCAGAGGCACCGCAATGCTGAAAAACTGTTTATTCCTTGTGGTGTTCACACCAGAGGGACCACAGGAGCTCAACGTTTCCCCTGCCCGAAGTCCAACACAAACAGATGCTTCTTGCCTGTTCTAAAAGAAACACAGCCCACAGACCCTACACCTTCAAATCCACTGGAAGACCGTAAGAAAGAATAAATGTGCACCAAAGTAAGATGTTAGAAGAGTTTGTATCTTGAAAATATGTCTGTTTCTGTATCGGGAATAAGGGAGATTAAATATTTACATTTTTTATTCATGTATTACTCCTGAACAGGAATATTCCTACTGTACTCATTCTTTATTTGAAAAAGATTAGAAGAAAATAACTCCTAAGAAAAAGGGAAAAGATGGTATCTCTGATTAAAATAATTAAACTCGTCTAGAATATCGCATTTATTTTCTATTATCCTGTTGTTTGGAAATATTTTTCAGCCTTGTCTCCCCATCTCCAGATAAAAAACACATTAGTCTCCCTTTCTTTTTCTAATCTACCGGTACAAATATCAGACTTATAAAAATGATTGCTTCTCCCCAGGGGAGTCCTTCATAAGCCTGATGGCACCCTCTGGATTCGCCCATTTCCCAAATGTAATCCCATCCGCCCATAAAGCCCATTTAATTTAATCCCATCCACCCGTTCAGCTGCGGAGAATCGTCAAGGGCTTTGGCATGGGACGGCGAGTCCCCAGCGCCGGGCAGGGCAATGATGCCGACACACGCCGTGCCCGCGTTCGCTTTGGGAAAACGGCGGAACTCTATGCCTACCCTACTACAGTAACAAATCATGAGCAATTATGAAGTAGGGATAGGATAAAACAATCACTATGCGCTGCAGTAATTAGTGACATTGCTCCAGCAAGTAGTGTCTGTAGCAGCGGGGTAAGGCAGCGTGGAAGAAGGGAAGGGAGGTGCAAGACACGTGGTGTAAGGGGAAAGGAAATTCCCAAGCCGGCCACATCCCCAGGACTGGGATGTGCTGGTGTTGTGTGAGCCCCGCCCCCTTCTAAAGTACTCCTTAAAGTAAAGGGTAGTATAGGAACCGATCACGTAAAGCTACTGTACACTGCTGGAGAACACAGAGCATCTTCAATGTCAGTATAAAAATATAAACTAGAAAACCTGACAAAGAAACAAACAAACAAAAAAAACAACCCACAACCCAAAACCAAAAAATCACAAAGAAATGAAGAAAACTTCACAACGAAAACAGGCAATGAGTACAGAACAACTGGAAAACCTTCTCCAATTGCATCACAAGCTGTGAATGGCAATCACCAGGATAATAAATTTCTCTGTCCTCAAGCTTCACAAGGTAATGCATGGTCTGGATCTGTAATGAACCGCATTTTCACCTTTCTTTGTGCCAGAGAGCAGGTTCACAGCACAGCGAACATCAGGCCGCTGTGGAGTAGCTCATCCTCTTCCCACAGAGCCCCACCATGTTCCTCTGGAGCTTTGCAGAGGTGCAGGAACCAACACTAAAGACGCTGGGGGAGCAGGGGGTCAGCCGGCCACATGGAGAGCCTCGTCACAGGCTGAGCACAAAGAAATCCGTCTCTTCCAACCCAGTGCTCTCCCTTACAAATCTGCTGTACTGTAGCATGCACAGAAAAGGTTTCCTTCGTTGGCAAGATCATCACTACTTTGGTGTGAACTCAAGTCGATCGGAGCACGGACCTGTTCTTGGATGAGCGGGATGGGTTTCCAAAGCCCAGTTGCAGCTGGATGCAAAGCAACCCAATTAATCAGGCATGCCTTTGAGTCATTAAACTGCAGAGTGCTTGTACAATCCCGTCTTACAGTAACTGCCAGGCATCTGTCCTAAAGCATAAATTGCACGATACAGTCTTTCAAATAATTTTCTACCCACATAGAAAACCCCGACTCTAATTTTGGGACTCTATTTTTCTTCAATAACTGCAGTTCTTACCTATAATAAGATCTACAGCTAAACAAAATTCATAGACCGTAACTTGGGCCAAATTCAACATGCTTCTGCAATGACGGCACTCAAAAAGTTAAAATACTCTAGTTGAATGAGATTGCCTTTGAAAAGTTCCAGTTCACCATTGGGTAAGGCCAGATTTTGTCATTCTCGTCTGTCACATAAGAAGGGGCCCAGCAATCTTCTAAATAATTTTTTAAACATTTGACACTTTCAACAAATGGATTCTACTATTTTTCTCATCATACGTTTTCCACATACTGTGCCTGTACTTTCCATTCCAGTAAATAGAGTATTAATCTTGTTAGCATAAAAAGGACAGCTTTTGTAGCCTATTTTGAATATGCTCCAATATAATGAAATATAACTAAAAATCCTGAAGCACCCAGATGACAGGCAAAGATTACCACATCTGTGAGGTTCTGGTTATAAAAATGCAAGTTAATTTGGTGGAGTGTCATGTATTTAAGCGCACTGCTCATGTTTAAGTTTATTTGGTTATATCCTAGTAATTTAGGTCAACCGAGTCAAATAATACAATGACACCGGACTGAAGTCTAGAAGGTTTTTTGCCTCCTGTCTTAGCCCTTCATCTTCAATTGTCAACACACTCCAAACTTCACTATCGCTGTCAGAATTGACATTGGAATCTGCAGCAGTATTTGTCTTAATCCAATATTTGTCTCATTCCCACTTCTTACTCTCAGTATTTGCCTTATTCCCGAGTGTTTTAATTTTTGTGTTTGTCCTATGTCTTCCCTGTTCCCAAAGACTCATCTGATCTGGTTTCTTCTCATTGCATCTGTAAATGATGGTGCAGCGCATGCATGTGTAATGCAGGACGCCGCGGAAGGGAGGATGACGGCTGGGAAGGCTCGGCCGGTGAATACTGAGGTGCGGGGTACAGCTCCCGCTTCCACCAGCAGCCGTTGCTGCCCCCTTCTTGCTCTCCTCTCCCACACGTCGTGTTTTCCACATGCAGATGGTATGCGCACAGGCAATTCATTACCCAAGCCCTAATGAGAGAGGCCAAAGGCAATGTGCCCCCTCTCCCAACGAGCGCGGGAGCCCCAGAAGTGCCCACTGGGCACAGACAGAGCCCCAGAGGCAGGAAGAGAGAGCGGCTGGATGACTTTGTTAATAAATCTACGATGAGGCCACCATTTCTTAATCATGGTGGTCAAGCAACACCAGTTCAACAAGCCCCTGCCTTGTCTTCTCCATCCTACGTCTCAATCATTCCACTGAGGAAATGACATATATCACCCAAATCCAGCACAGCAGCCAGGAAGGGGAGAAGCAGGAAGAAAAAGAGAAAGAAAGAGGCAGGGAGAAGAGGGGAAAGAGGTGAAGGGAGAAAGGAGGGATAAAGAGAGAAAGAAGTCCTTATTCTTAGGGCATGACAAATGTAAGACTCAAAACACAGAGTCACGGAATGGTTTGGGTGGGAAGGGACCCTAAAGCCCACCCAGTGCCACCCCCTGCCCTGGGCAGGGACACCTCCCACCAGCCCAGGTTGCTCCAAGCCCCGTCCAACCTGGCCTTGAACCCCTCCAGGGATGGGGCAGCCACAGCTTCTCTGGGCAACCTGGGCCAGGGGCTCACCCCCCTCACAGCAAACATCCAGGGGAAAAAAAAGGGGAATGGGGAAGACAGAAATAAAAAAGGAGAAGGAGATAGATGCACCCAATCCACCTGCAAAAGGAACTCTCCAGATTAATAGGCTAACGACCGTACAGAAACTGGTAACTCGGGAAGCTGCAAGTTCCCCAGCAGAGGAAAACCAAGAACAAAGCCAACGCCTCTGTCCTTGGGTGGCAGCAGTGAGAAGGTGGCTTTGGGGGTGCCTGGGTTGGTGAGACAGCCCAGTGGAAGGAGGCTGATCACTTGGCTGGAGACGTAACAGTAAGGTGCCATTTGTTTAGGTCTGAACCTGTTAAAGCAGGCAGGGGTGGTCAGAAGAAGACTCAAGTGCAATGGTTATCGTACAGCAGGATTAGTGCATCTGCCCCGCGTGGGGCTGGAGTGGGATTAGATGCAGCACCGGGGTATGGGCCAGACCTGTCCTGTCACTTGGTTGTGTCCCACAGCAATGATCTGCCACACGGACACGTGTCACTCTGGGAACTCATCCCAGAGCAAAACAGGGTGGAGTAGCTTCGCTCTCACTCAACCCTTACCTTCACTCTCATGCCCAAAGTCCATTAATCCAGACACAAAGCGGAACGTCTCGTCTCACTGATTCCTCACATAAACCCACCTAGTGAAAAAGATGAATTTTTCACAAGGCTTGAAATATAAAAGGTACATAATGTCTGAGACGTTTATTTTACAAAACACATGCGTGCATCACTGACTTGACTCATGTTCGCACATTTCTTCTGGGAATTGGCTCCTGTGGGAGTTGCTTCCCGCAGATCTAAATCTGCTTCAGATCACCTGCAGAGGAATCCGCTGGATTCCTCCACACAAGATTCTGATGACACCACGCTAAAAGGAACTGAGATTACGAATTTTGTGCCAAAAGGCTATTAATTCGAAGTCTCCTACTCTGTTAGATCTGTGTCAGCTACTGCAGTAGTGATGTATAGTATAGACTTGCAACCCAAATAAAAGGATTTTTGCTACCTCTTGTGTGATATGTCTTCTTGGTAAGCCAGTCAATATGCCCAATTAGTTCCATCTCAGTTATTGGTTGTATTTTTATTATTATTTTATTGTTGCAATTATTATTTCAGGGTGCTGTAATGTCTTCAAGAGAAAGGACGTTCCCTTCACTGCAACACTTCCAGAATGAAAAGCAACAGAGGACGAGAGAATGGAGAAAAAGGGAAAGGGAGATGTGAACAGTAGGAGGTGTGAGCTTTAGCCAGTGACTGCATCACAAAAAGACACAAAATTCCTCAAGACCCCCGGCTTTGAGACACACACAACAGGCTCGGCAACCCTTCTGAGACACAGAAGCTGCAGAGGGGGCAAATGTGGAGAGGGAGAGGGCCTTGTTCAGTGCCTGAACAAGATCTGAGAGAAAGCACCTGCCTGCAGCAAAAGCACACGGAGAGGGGAATTACAAGGTGGAGTAAAGCACTTGCAATAAATTGTGCCACTTCAGTAAATGATACATATCCACAAATAGGGAGTTTAATCCCTAGCTTAGCCATGGCCTGGTATTACTTGCTCCCGCTCAGTGGTTTTTAGGGGTCTCTAGGGATGTTGGGGTGTTTGTGGTCTCGTATGACCTGTGACTATCCCGGATGGTCCATAGCCATGCTCCTGAACCCATCACTCCTGCAACGCCTCCGGGGACAGTCATCCGGGGGAAAGGCAATTTTCGGCAGGACCAGCCCAGCACCAAACAGCAAACACTCTGTGGTTTTGCTTCTTTACATTTTGTCAGGATTGCCGGTGTTCTTGCAGAAGTTTCTGCCTGAGCCCTAAATCTTAAAAAGCATTTTCTCAAAGCTTAATTCCACCTAGTATAGTCAGTTTTGCTGCTGTCGTTGTTGACTTAATGGGGAGAGAATCGAGCTCTTATGGCATATAATGCAGGGAGCCCCCCGACCCTTCCCACGCCCGCGACTGCCCACGCTCACCGTAAACATTTCTATCCTTATAAGCCCGAAACGGTGACTGTGCCAATGTGTTGGCTTCTCTCCTTGAACTGGATGGATTTTTACTGCAGCTTTTTGGGTTACTGAGCCCAAATGCTGCAGTAATAATAAAGAAGTATTAATGTTATTAGCTAGTATTTTCCCCTTTGGATGTCACTTAATACCCTTTTCTCTCCCTCCCCTCCTCTCATCTGTCTCACTACAAATCATAGCTTGCTTTACATACTGAGGAGCAGGCTGAAGAGCTTGGCAGCGAGAATTAATTGACAGAACCGACAAAAGACTTTTCTTCCTATATCTAAAATATTCCGCAATATTGCCAAACTGGAAGTTCTTTTAGGAGTTTTTCTTTAAAAAAAAAAAAGAATAATTAAAAAAAAACCAACTCAGAAATGACCTTAACAAACCAAGGAAATTCTGCGCATCACTCCCTCTCTTCCTATTGAGAGAGGCAGCACTGCCAGAATACACAGTACAATACGTCATGAATTCACATGCATAAGCATTTCGAAAATCCTTCTTGGACAAGGTTTCTATTTAATTGGCTTAAAAAGCCACTCTTCTCCCACACAGTCTTATGCAGAACCATCTGTGCAGGGAATTAGCAATCTGGATAAATAGTCTGTGAAGGAATTCGCCCTGCCTCGCGCGGCTGGGCGTGGGGGAGACGAGTTCCAGCAGTTGTGCTGACCGCCGCGCCGAGCCCACCCAGGGGCCGAGCAAATAAATTCAGATGAAATAAAGGGCTGAGAGATGCGCTCGGCATTCAAGCCGCACTTGGAAAGGCCTGTTAGATGCTGCGACCTGAGGGAAGAGCAGAGAGCAAAAACACGGGGAGCGCTGAGGAGCAGAAGCCAGGCCATTTTATAGCCATTTTGGTGTGGATGTGAAAGCTTCTGGTCTACAGTTCTTTGTTTCCTTATGATAGAAGGAATTTAGGTAGACATTAACACCTTGCTAATTAAAAATTAAATAGGGAAAAGATCACAGAGACCCTAAGAAGACCTTGCTATTGGGCACTGCCTTGCAATTGCATCTTGTTTCCAATATCTCCAGTATCGTAACCGCTGCCAAGCAAGCCCGGCGCGTGGGGATGGAGGCTCCCGCTCTAGCACGTGTACAGTCTGGTTGTGAAACACCAGCGAAAAAACAAAGACTATAACCAAAACAAATTTAAAGGATGCTCACAGCATATTTTGCAAGCCTTTGAGTAGAGCACCAAAAATTGCCAGCAGGAAACGGGCTGGATGTTGGCTTCATGGTTATGACAGGAGTAAGATGAATAAGAGGGTCAGTATTTCAGATCTTCCCCCCCGCCTTTCTGATTCTTAGTTGGGAAAAATCTCTCCATCCTGGTTGTTGAGGCTATAACACGAGTCTTCAGTTACACTTCAGCTCCTGCCACTTTCCCAGCGAGACGTTCCCATCCAGCGCGCGAGACTCCGCAGGCTCCCGTGAGGACCATATGGAGCTCGCTTTCAGAAGAGCGGCAGCAGCGGCGTCTTACTCTAGCTTTAGTATGTCGCATATTCTAAACGTTTCTGAGCAAAATCCTGCGGGCATGCCCTGGGGATTATTCCCCGGATTTAAGATGGGAGGGATCTCCCATGCAGCACAGGCTGGCACAGAAGGGCTCCCAACGCCACCCTACACAAATTGCACCTCCAGGACTCCTGGAGCAATGTTAAATGCCTCCACGGGGGGCATATTAATTCAGGCTGTGTTCAAGGTATTTACTGCCCACTTAGCAGACCAAAACTTTCTCTGGGCACTGGCATTATTACCATTGCAGTGTGATACCTCTCAATCCCCACTGTAGAGTGATGCCCCCGGAATATCATTTCCAAAGCAAGATTTCCAGGGCTGTTGGGTGTGCTTTTAGTATTTTTCCATGTGAAATACCAGCCCCCACCCCCCCAATCTATTGTGAGCCACGTCTGTGCCTGAAGTTCCTCCGGCTGCACAGACCCCAGGGTGCAGCCCACTCCTCATTTCTGAGCCATCTCCATATCCACATCTCCCATGTCCGCATCCCATCCCAGCACACTGCTCCTCCATCTCAGTCCAAGGGAGTAAGAGTATCAGATGCCTGCTATCCAATCCAATCTCCCCAGCGGACACTAAAAGGATAATAAAAGGATAATTTACTAGTATTCATTCAGATAATCCATCTTGAGCAGATTTTGAGCTATCTGCATATGCCTAATTAAGATTCACTGCAGAGCGTCTGCTGTCGGTGCCACGGCGGCTCCCTGGCGCGGCACGTGCCGGGGGGGCCCCGCTCGCCGTCCCCCGCGGCCGCTCCCAGGACAGCAGGTTCCCCTCTGTGGGAGCAAGGTGCCCCAAAAAGAGCAGGTCATCTCCAATTTAAGAATTTGCAGAATTTTTCTACCTCAACGACAGAAAAAAAAAAAAAAAAATAAAAATCTTTTCTGTGTTAGCAACAATTTCAAAGAATATACCCCTAAGGGAGTCATCCTTTCAGCAATATAAATTACTTTAAAGGGGGAATCAGCCCAGGCAATTAGACCTTTTAGAACAGGTGACCACCCTCCTACGTATTAAATCTTCTAAGGCAAAACTGCCTCTCCCATCCCCAGCCATGCAGGGTGCTCGAAGTGTCAGTAAACATACAACCATAATTACATGAGCTGCCTCATTTCACTAGAATCTTTTCAAGATTCATCATCTGCGCATTGATTTTGGATCGTCGGACTGCATGCTCTCCTCTTTTGTTAACACATTTTTAAGCAAGATTTAACCTCACAAAGGTAATTTGTTCCTAAAGATTTTGTCGACGTGGTAATGACAAACCCTGCGCGGTGTGTGGGTCTGGCAGTGCCATCGTCGGGGCACCTCCAGCCTAGTTCTCAGACCTCCCTTTTACCTGAAAATCATCTTCCAGGTCAATCCCACGGCGACGGGGGTGGTTACAGAGCGGTTCGGTATATCCGCTCACTGCGTCGTTTTGCTGAGGCACCAGATTTTAAGTTGGGAAATGGTATCTCAAAGTTTTTCAGCCCTGATTTCCTGCTTCATCCCTGATTTGAGAACAGACACCAGGAAAAAAAGAAAAGATTGCAGGGGGTGAAATAAATAGGAAAGAAGTGAATTTTGGGAAATATGTTGGCAAAATTAACTAGCAAAGGGTGGGAAGAACACGGCAGTGGGAGCCCTGGGCATTGCATACTGACCTGCAGCACTCATGGCTCTCACACACCCAGTGCCCATGGCAGGAGGTTGGTGGGGGGCACCCAACCACACATCTTGGCTCCACAGCACGGTTGGGGCATGGCAGTGCCACGGGAAGAGCATCACAGGTTGGCCACCCCACCTTGAGCTTGGACCTTGGGCCATGGGGAGAAGATCCCAAATTGCTCATGTCATAGAATGGTTTGGGTTGGGAGGGACCCTAAAGCCCCCCCATTGCCACCCCCTGCCCTGGGCAGGGACACCTCCCACCAGCCCAGGTTGCTCCAAGCCCCGTCCAACCTGGCCTTGAACCCCTCCAGGGATGGGGCAGCCACAGCTTCTCTGGGCAACCTGGGCCAGGGGCTCACCCCCCTCACAGCAAACGATTTCTTCCCCAGATCTCATCTAAATCTCCCCTCTGTCAGTGTAAAACCCTTCCCCCTCGTCCCATGGCTCCCCTCCCTGCTCCAGAGTCCCTCCCCAGCTTTCCTGGAGCCCCTTGAGGGCCTGGCAGGGGCTGGAAGGTCTCCCCGGAGCCTTCTCTTCTCCAGGCAGAACCCCCCCAGCTCTCTCGGCCTGTCCCCACAGCAGAGGGGCTCCAGCCCTCCCAGCATCTCCGGGGCCTCCTCTGGCCCCGCTCCAACAGCTCCGTGTCCTTCTGCTGTTGGTGCCCCAGAGCTGGAGGCAGCGCTGCAGCTCTGGAGTCCCCAACAGAAGTGTCCACTGCAGGTGACAACTCCTGTTCCAAAATTGGGGCAAGTCACACAAGCCCAGCATCACTAATTCTGCCTCTCATAAGCATCTCTGATACTAGCAGCTAAGGACAATTGAGCAATATTTTTCCAACATACCATATTTTGCAGTATCCTAAAGAGGAAATAAATAAACCCACTTTTGTTGGAAGGATCAGGCCCTGTGGATGAGCACGCGTTGAAGTGCTTGAGCCTGAGTTCGAAGGAGATAACAATTACCAGCAAGTCATTACTTAAAAACGGGATAATTTTTCAAGCAAGCATGAATGCATCTGCACATTTCCAGCAAGCAAATAGGTTTGAAAATTCTCTGAACTGGAAAAAAACATTGCGAATCCTGACCATATGCTTTTCTCTAACTGTATTTTAAGAAATATTTGCTTAGTCCTATAATCTAAAAAGTGAAACATGATTTTGAATTTAACCATATATCAAAGCTTAGATGTTTAGCCCGTGGCTAAACAAGATTTTCCTGTTCACAGTTATGATTTCATGTTTCGCCATAATAAAAAGCCTTGATAAAAATATAGATGTTCAGAGTGCAAGTACTGTCTTATCATTAGTTTATAAATAAACAGGGATTACATTAAAAAAAAAAAAAAGTCTTTAAGCATACTACGAATGTCCCAAAGCAAGGTCTCGCAATAACCCGGCTGCCCGGGGTGTTCTCTGAAGCAACGGTGCGGCTACTCCTGCTGTGCAGGAGAACAAGGTTTCTTCCCAAAGCTCAGGAAGAAGTTCTGGAAATAACAGGGAACCTGTCCTGCACGATCCTGCCACGGGTGTGCTTTGTACAGACACGAGCACACCGGCGTTCCCCGCACAGGGACTCCTGCCCGCCGGTACCCCTGACCGAGCAAACCCATGGCATCACCGATGGGTTATGAACACGGAAGAGGATGCTGCTTTCAACAGTTCACATGAATATACGCAGGAGCATCTTTTTTGCCCACCTTACATATGCAAGGTGTTTTGCTTGCTGTATCTCCATAGCCTATGGAGTACATCATGGCATCACCACCCCTACCAGGGCACTCAACAAGATGTTCCGGCTTTTCCTTGCCATCATTCCTTCCGTCGCCCTCAGGTTGTCTTTGGCCAACTCTTTTCTCCTGGTGAAACAGCCCCAACGGGAATACGTGGCTAACTTCAAGATTTCACGCTTCCTAGCAGAAGTCTAACCTTCCAACCGATTTGTTCCCCTTCTCTCGCAGGGTGGGTGCTCTTCGCTTCTCACCTCTTTTGCTGGGAACTGTCATTTGTTTAGCTTTTTTTTTTTTTTCCTACTGCCATGAAATGATGCATCATTCAACACCAAGGTGCTAGTAAATGACAATGTAATGGCAAAGCTAACTATGCTCTAACAGTAAAAGAAAAAAAAATCACTAATCAAAGTCTTTCAAATTATATGGAATACTGACAGCTTTTTACGCTGTTTTAATTAAGTACACTGTAATTTAAACCACTGAACCATAACAACCCAACGTTTAGTGTTATATCCCTAGGAGAACTTTAAAAATATGCATAATTCTGCCCGGAAGGTAATTGAGGGATATTTTTGGGGTGGTGGGGGTAATTAAAGGTTATACAGGAGAGTAATAGGAATTTTACTTGGGTACTGATAGTGTTAGCAACTGTGCTAAAACCTCCTCGGGAAAGTGATTCATGTTCCCGGCTGAGTTTTTCCTCCTGTTATTTTTAAAGGCAGCGAAGGCTGGGGCTGAGCTCTGTCAGCTCCTGTATCCAATTGAGCCGTTGAGGGGCACGTTTTCCTGGCACAACCGCCTGGCCCTGGCCAAAACAATGTGATGCTCTGAGAGCGATAAGAGAAATTAATGGATTCCTCCCCATCAGCAGGTAAGAGAGATGTTTCTTCCGCGGCTGCGCGAGGGCCCTGTCGCCCGGCAGGAGCAAAGGAAGGGACAGGGGTTTTGGGGATGATGACGGATGAGCTCGAGGGGAGGAAGGCAGCTCCCAGTTTCCCCCCTGAGCAGGGGAAGGGTCTCCCGAGTGCTGGTGGGTGACTCTGGAGCCGGCACAAGGAGCAAACCCTCCCGGCGATCCTGCCCGGGATGCTGGAGGAGTCCCATAGACCCCTTCCCACCGGCTCTAGCTTGGGAGGGAGAATATTATGCGAGGGGTGCTTAAAGCATCGTTCCTAAAAGTGCATCGCCAGGTGCTCGCAATACATCATTTTCGGGGCAATATTTGCTATCCATGAAGGCAGAGAAGGTGCTTGCAGCCCCCTACACCTGACGGGCTGCATAGCTCTAGCTGCCACAGTATGTACGGGGAGATTCGATGTGAAAAGTGGAAGATAATGTGCTCACACACTAATGGGCACTGAACTAGACACAGGCTCATTTTTCACATCATGTCATCTCTAAGGTTTGAATAAAAAGTAATGGCTAGAATGAGCCTGGATCTATCTCAGACATTATCATTTGCCTCCTCAGTTTTATTTGTGTTGACTTGTACAGTCTAAAAAGATGACAGTCTCCGGGCCCCCGGATCAGTCTGAGTGATAATACACAGCACATTACACTGCTGGTGACAGCTTCTGTTCTCCTCGCTGGCATATGAGCGCGGCGCATCTCCCTCCGTCATCTCAAATGCTATCAACTGACAGAATAAAGAATCTTGCGGAGGGGACATCACAAACCCTGTCTGTTATGATTTTATGAGATAAACTGGAGTTTCTAGGGTATCTTGTTCGGGAAATTAGTGTCAGTCAAACTTTGGGAGATTTTTTTCTTTTTCTTTCTTTCTTTTTTTTTTTTTTTTTGTTAAAGATAAATAGCAGGCTCTAGAAAAGTGGCTCTCTATTTATATTGCCACACAATCAAAGCCTAATTTGAAATTGTGGAAAAAAAAAAAAAAGAAATAACCATTTTAAAATAATAATCCTCTTATTGTGGTGAGGATAAAGGAAACACTTCTGATTTCACCCGAGCATGACTAAACAGCAATGTGTGCTTACCGCACTTCTAACGCAGCAACGCAATAGAATGGTTTTTTTAGGTTATATCCATATTGTTTTACTCCAAAAACATCTTCAATTTCCTCATCAGCCAACAGCCCCAATCCTAAAAGTTGCTCAAGCCATTGCATTCAACTATAAATTCATATAACCTGAGACTGCTCAGCTGAACCTTACACGCTCGGCCCCACAGGCATAATGCTTAATTAAGTGTAATATCCTTATTTAAGACAGGCATTCTCAGTAACCCTGGTAAGTGTTCCAGAAATTATTTTCAGAGATTTTTAGCTACAGGAATGTACGGGAGGAAAAAATATTACCGAGATAATCTACAATCTCTGGAGGATTACTACCTTACAGAGATATGCAAAAACCCCTAATTCTTTTGTTTAACCTGGAAGATAATTCTAAACCTTCGGCTAATGAACCCCAGTAGGTTAGAGGGGCTTTGGATTAATCTCCGATTTGCTAATCCTGCTGTTGAAGGTGGGGGAGGATCCCTGCAGCCCATCCCTTCCCTCTGGGCTGCCCCTGCAGGGCCGGGGACCAGTAGCCCAGCAGCCTCCTGGCCCGGCCGCATCCCGGCGATGCCACACTGGGGATGTGGGGATGCTTCCACCTGGTTTGCCTTACACACAACTGAGAAGTTTTTTGGTTTTTTTAAAGCTGCCACTGTTCTCTAAACCTACCAAGACGCTTTTCTTACACTTTCAAAAAATATACATTTCAGAATCATAAAAATTTACAAGTACTTGAACCGTAATCTGCCAATTGTGGCAGCTGTTTCCCATGTAATTTCAGATACTTCTGTTATAATGAATGTGTCTCACTTGGCTGAAGTTCCTGCGAGTGTTTAACTCAGGCGGTACGTGGTCCTTTTCAGACCGTTCGCCTGCTTTGAGTTTCCTCTGCTGTCTAGGTGAAAAGATGCCACAAAACGTGCAAAACGAATAAGAGATACAACGCTCCCTTCCGTCTCTGCTTTCGCAGGATTTCTCTTTTAAACCTGCTTCCACTTACCACCAGGTAGATTTCTCACATCACGTTTGACTGTTACATGTATTTCATATGGAACAGGAATTAAAACCATAGCAAAAGTAAAAACCACCGAGGAAAAGTGAAGAACTAAACCCATAGTGGATGCTGGACCCCCACGTAAAATGTTCTGCTGGAACAGAAACCTGCTCTTTTGGGGAACTTCTAATAAACCTCAGAATCTTATTGTTGTCACTTATTTCCTCAGGAAAAGAAACAATCGTACGTACGTGCACGTGCTTGAGTAAATGGGGTTGGAAAGCACAAGAGAATATACGCAAGAGATGAGAACACGTTTGCTTCATTAACAGCAGCAAACTGTTTGGACTCCTTAATTGTCCCCAGCCCACGACTCACGACGTCCCACTGCCATCCCCCTGTCTGGTACCCACAGCCTCAAAATTGGGGATTTTTTTTTTTTTTTCTTTTTTCCCCTTTCCAAACCTCATCCTTGAGGCCATTTAATCTCTATTTGGCTGAATAACGGCCCCACTGTAAATAACACATAGCCGTGTCTCAGGCAAGGCCAGAAGCCGGTCCATCCCACAGCAGAAGGACCAAGCTGCAGAAGTTTATATTTTAGATGTGAGCTTTGCCTTCCTTAGGACTTCGATCTCTTCTGGCCCTGCCCGCGGTCCTCCCTGCCGACCAGAAGATGACTTTTACTTTATTTCACGCTTGGTGGCAGAGGCTGATTACCATTCCCCATGGCGGGTTGTGAACGTGGGAGGTAGAAGGCAGCAAGAAACGAAACGCTGGGGTTGGGTGGGGGGAAGAGCCCCCAGCGGCTCCTGCACCTGGGCAGGGCAGGTGGGTGGGCAGGAGGGATGCTCAGGGCATGTCTTCTCATGTGTAGGTGGTGAGCTCCCCCTCTGCGTGGGCAACCTCCCCTCCGTAAAACAGCCGCGGACACAGGGCACACGGGGCCGCGGGTCACATCACCTATTTCGCTACCAAGATCCTTAATCTCCCTTGGGATTTATTCCCCCTGGGAGGCTGGCAGCGAGCCGCGCGCGGCAGATGGACGGCGCTGAGGTAGGCAGGGGATGCGCGCAGCACCAGCGTGCTTCCCAGGAACGCTGCCGGGAACCCTGCCTCAGCGCGGGGCTGCGTGCCCAGGACAAGGCGGCCTTCGCTCCCAGCTCCCTCCCCCGCGGGGGCCTGGGGCGGGCAGAAGAGGTGGCGGTGACGGCAGCGTGAGAACAACCCCACCACCCGTCCACGGGAGAGGGGGCGAAGAACCCGGCGACAAACCGGGCGTTTGCCCAGCCCGAGGATGGGGGAAATTTGCCCCGTTGAAGGGAAATTCCAGGTTTTCGCCTCGTGCCAAGCGGCTTCCAAGCCCTGGAGGGGCACTGGGGATCCACTGCCGCCAGTGACGGAGCACATCGCGTCTGCAGGGCCGTCCCCGCGTTTTATATCCAGGAGTTCTCAAGTTACAAGGCAAGGACAGTATTTAATGGGATGCAACTATTAAATAATACCAACAAGAAATTATATTTCTATATAATTTATAATATATAGAATAATATATAATATATAGAATATTATAATATATAGATATATAGATTATAATCTATAGAATAATTATAATATATAGAATAACATAGATATATATGTTATAATCTATAGAATAACATATTATAATCTATAGAATAACATATAATGTATGGAATTCTATATATAGAATATATATATTATAATATATAGAATAATATATAATATATAGAATTCTATGTATATAATATATGGGATTTTACATATATATATATATAAAAGCAATTATATTTTAGATCTTCATTTCCTTCACTGGTGAAATTAGCTTTTTAATCACCACCCAAGAAGTCAACGATGCTTTCTTCAAGATTCCCAAGAGGTTTTACTTCCGTTTAGTTTCCCGTTCAGCTTTGGCGTTGTTCTCGTCCCGCTCCTCCGGGCGAGGGGCGGCGCAGGCGGGGGCAGAGCAGGGCAGCACCCAGGGAAGGCTGGTAAGTGACTCAGTGCGTCTGAAGGGAGAATTTTAGGAAAGGGTGTCCTGCAAAGCTAGCATTGCTATAGCAACAGTCCGGCGGTTTGTGGGAGCAGCTGTAAGAGGGATGCAAGCTGGCAGGTTGATCTGTTTAGCTATTGCTTCCACGTCACACAAAGTACGGACACGTCCTAAGCTGGTGCTGAGAAAATATCCTTTTCCGCACCTTTCCAGGAGGTGGGTGCCATCCCATACGCTGCGAGAGACAAGACAACCACACATCCCACACTGGCTTTCCCCAATGTCGAAATGTTTTATATGTACAGATGCATTTTCACTATACATGCGCACGCACCGAAACGCTGGCATTCCCGGGAACAAGAGAAAACGCAGAAAACTGTGAAGCCGCCTGCCCTGCCTGTAGTTCCCCTCCTTTAGCACCTAAACCCCAACCTACCGGCCGGTACCCTGCCCCCACCCGGCTCGATTTCAGCCAGACAAAGAGGTAGAAGCCCAAAACAATCCGGCGCGGGATTACCTAAGTCCCTTTCCCTGGGGGAACCTCTGCTGCTATTTAGCTGATTGCAATTTCTCATCACAGCAATTCTCAACATCATCATTATCAGTACAGCAATCAAACACAAACAGGAGCTGGTTCTAAATGAGAGACGGTTGGGTAATGAAATAATTGCTTTGCTTCGCAGCCCAGGGACACTCCCCAGCCCCCAAATACCTGACCTTCTTACAGCGTGTCAGGTACAGTGGGGTTTCCATGTTTTACATCACTCCTGGATATATTACAGCCATAATTCTTGTGTTGCCCAAAGCACTGTGGAAATTCCAGATAATCTCTAACTCGGTGAATTTCCTTTGTATTTTTCAATTTGAAAATACATGCTATGCAAAAATCTGTATCTATTATTATTATTTATTATTATCGTTCCTGGGTGCTGCTGGATGCATCACCCAAGCAGCGCTTCCCTTCGCTGCAGACCACGAGGACTCATGGCCCGGTCCTGCCCCTGGCGGTGCTCTCAAATGTGCTCACTATTGCAATGCTCATAAGCAAAGCATATTTTATCACCGCAAAAAAAAAAAAAAAAAAAAGTAAATCATTTTGTGCCCACTTCAAGTACAGAGATTTATCTGATTAACACAGCAACGGTCAAACCTTCATCGGTCAACAAAACGGCCCTGACTAGAACAAAATATCCTCCCCAAGGGGAGAGTACCCGCTACCTGTTGAAATTTGGCATGCTAAGCACCCAGACATCCTGGAATTGTGATCCTTTCAGAAAACAATTGTTAATATTCCTGAAGACACTTAAACAATATGGTATTTAGAATTATAGCTACTTTATAAAACCAATTCAATACATTTCCAATGATCCCTGTGTGCCTTCATTCCCTCTTCCTCCCCAAAGATTTCATGTGTTCTGATCTTCTGGCGTGTGCCAGTGCCCATGGACACCTCTAAATTAGATGTCTTTGGCCAAACTGGGATCCGCTGGGGTCTGTGGGGGTTGATGTTACAGGCTGTGATACCGCAACGGCCCCATAGCACTGTATGCTGTGGCTTACCCCACCGTTCCCCTCCGCTTCCCTAACTCAGGCACCACACAAGTCCCTTGAGGTTCCTAGGACGAGTTTTATGGGTGGGTGGTAGTTCTGGGTGCTTTTTGGTTTTTTATGGGGTTTTGTTTTGTTTTTAACACGATCCCGGGGGCAGGAGCAGGGAAAGGCTGGCAGGGGATTTTCCACTTGGCATGGGTTTATTTTCCTGACAGATCAGATGCAATAATTTCCCGTATAGATAATTAGCTGAGTATAATCCTTGCATATATTATATTGGTATCATTATCAATATTGGTTCTTTAATGTTAACTATTTAGTCTTATTCTATTAAATCTTTTTTTATTTCAACCCTTGAGTTTCCTTGTTTTTTCCCCCGATTCCGCTTCCCCGGTGGGGAGGGGTCATAGCGTGAGAGAATAATTGTCTAAACGACAATAAATTGCTGTAGGTTCCTCAGGCTGTAGCAAACTGGGAGAGGGGGACCCATTGGGAAGCAGCACCCTGGGGCAACGACGATGGTGTGACCTGGGCACAGGGCAGCGACCGCGGGCGTTTGCACCCACCAGGGTCACTGCGTCCCCATCCCACAGCCCCGGAGAAGTTTCCTTCGGAGGGGCAGCACGTTGGGTAGGAAGCAACCCGAGAGCAAAGCCTGAGAGGGCAGAGGAGGGGGCTGGGGTGCGGAGCGGAGGGTGAGGCTGTGGGGCAGGGGGTGCTCAGGGGAGGGCTCAGCCGCCTCCGAGCCCATCGCAGGGAGGGGGATGCTCGGGAGGCTGGTGCCAGGCACCCACCCACCCCGGGCTTGGCTGCGGGAAACGCGTTTGGGCTCTGATCAACAAAGCACTCGAGTGAAGGCTTCACTTCACGCATGCGAGTGCTCCCGGGGGGACGTGGCTCCTCCTTCACGCCAGGCGCTTGCTGAAGTGCCCTGCCGAGCGGGGACCCGGCCACCAAACCCTCGTGCTCCACCAACAAGCCTCCGCCTTTGGCTACCTGCCGTATGAGCCGCGTTGTCAGAGAGAAAAATCAGAAAACCTCACGCGTTTGACTTCTTGGGAGTGCTAGAAAGCATCGACTGGTTGCATACATGGATATGGATATATAATGATTCTATGATTCTATAAATATATATACACACAGAGAGATATGTATCTGCCTATCATCTATCTATCTATCTCCTCTCAGGCTGGGGCATGTTTTTTCTCCTGCGTTTGAGGAGAAATTCCCAAAACTCAGTACGAACTTTCAAACATGTACCCCAATTTAATGAGAGAGAAAATGCCCCTATTTTGCAGAAGTCCCTGTTCTGCTCCCAGGTCGGACCCTGCAGCACCAGCCAGCACAGCAAACCCACGTGGCGGCTTCGGGAGGAAAACCACCACGGTATTTTCCTAACAAACAAAAATGCCAGCATTAATTTCTCGGAGCTGATCAGCCGGACCGCGACGCCAGAGGGATGTGATGAGGAGCCGAGGTACGAGGAGAGCACCCGTTCCGCGATGGCACATGTCTGTGTGTGGGGAGCGAGGGATGCTCAGCATCCCTGAGAGGGGACCAGCTCCAGCCAGGTGGTGCCAGGTACCTGGGAATGGGGAGAACCCACCCTAAATGTAAATATATAGACACACCCTGTGAGGACAAAGCCATACAGCACCGTAGACAAAAAAAAAAAAAAACCAACCACCTTTAAAAAGCCCATCAGTCATTAACCCATCGGCGACGGCATCCCTCCCGCCAGCCCTCCGCAATTTTTAAAGGCCAATTTACGCCGGGAACGCGGAGGGCTCGGTCCCTGGCTGCGAGCAGAGCCCCGGTTAAACGGGGAGCGTCCCGGCTGAAGGGGCTGCCGGCCCTCTCCTCCCTTGCCAGCTGCACGGGGGCGGCCGCCAGGTAAACATGAAACGCCGCCCTCAGTGAATTCCGATTTGGAATCTTGACAGCGCATTTCCAAAAGGTATAACATCTTAATCAGATTTTAAAATAAAACATCCCGGCGCCGAGCTCCGTCATAAACCTAAAAAAAAAAAAAATAAATTATAACACACACATGTTTTTATGCTTTACCAATTACATTTGAAATAGGGACTGTTTGTTTCAGCCCCTCTAAAAATGAGGCGAGGATGAGAAAACAACCTATTTCCTTATTAGGTTCAGGAGTCAAAGGACGCAGCCAGGAGCCGCAGGCTTCAAGAGCATAGAAGATTAAGACATATATTGGATTCATGATGGAGGGCACAAAGTTCATTTTCAAAATAAAACAGAATTTTATTCATATTCCTTTTAAAATTCAGATTGCCATTTGCCAGCTGACCTGTGACATGGCAGCAGTGTATTACATTTTCAATGAGCAGTCTGTCTGGAGAGGAAACTGCTTCCTGGTTGAGGTTGTTGGGTTGTTTTTTTTTCTTTCACCACCCTTAAATAGTAAGGATTTGTCGGGATTGTTGTCAGAATGGTAGACGGCGCAAACAGGGACAGGGTAGCGTATTTATTTTTAATAAGGAGACACGCAGAATAGCAAAGTCACAGGCATTATGCGCTGAATGGGGCTAAAAAAAAAAAAAAAAAAAGAAAAGAAATCAGAGCTCAGTTGCAATTTGTATGTGGAAATCAGGGGTGGAAATACTTGGCAGATACATTGAAAATAAAAACAAAAGCAGACCAGGAAAAAAAAAAAACCAACAAACATCTATATTTAAAAAATAAAATGCAAAAGCAGTTTAAAGCAAGTTTTCAGAGAGCGCAAGTCAAGCCAAGGTTTTCTATAGCGAGGAGCTAGATTTATCTAGCTCACCATCTGTCAAAATTATATTACAAAAGGCACATATGCAAAGATACAAGACTACTGATTTTCATATATATTAAAAACCTGCAACTCCTGCGGAAAATGAGACTCCGCGTGCAGCGGTGACCAAAAGCTCCCGTGGTGAACTTGGGGGGCTTCGCTGTCATTCGGCCACTCCGGCCGCGCGGGGACCAAGGGGGACGTTCTGCCAGGGTCTGTAAATACATCGCTGGCCACCACCGCGTCCCTGGACAGCCATCTGCACCAGAGCACCCAGATAACCTTGCACTTGAACCACACACGCTCCACGCAGGCGGCGGGAGGAGAAGGGGGACAAGGACGCTCCGTGGTGGGACCCATCTCCTCCTCCCCATCGCCCCCAGCCCAGCCGTGATGCCATTTCACGGTCTGAGCACACAGGGTGGTGGCGGCCAGACTCATTTTCCCTTGTGGCAAGGTTTTGAGCCCACTTTTCTTGGGCAAAACAGCGGGAACCCCAGGTCCCTTTCGGTTCCACCGCCAATTATTTGTGTATTAGGTGGCTTTTGTCATCGCAATCAAACACCAAGTACAAACTGCGCCGCTCTCCTGATAACTTAATCAAGAACTCTCTGCTTCAATCTACCTGTAGATAAAATCCAGTGTGTATTTTGACACGGAGAAACAAATCCACTTACCGCAGGTGAATTAGCTAATCATATATCAGTAAAAACACATCTCGTGCTCGGCGTAAAGATGATGATGAATATAAATTCTCCACACGCTGAATTTTAAAATTTTTCTAGCCTGGGCTCTCTCATGTAAGCCATGTTAACCCGCAATCTGTAAATACTTGTATGTTGACAATGTATAAGCGGTATAAGCAATTTTGTCGGCAATCTATTTTACTTTATGAACAGCTGAGCTCTGAAGCAGATGACTTGGGCGCCAGCTCGGGGTTGGTGGCGGGGGGCAGGAGGGACGGCTCCGGCTCCGCTGCTCCCCAGCGTGTTTGCAGACTTGGTCACTGGGGGGACCGCGACATCGTCCCCCGGGGAGCCATGCCGGGCATCCCGCGGTGGGTGCTTTCCCTGAGAATGGCAGTCGGCTGTTTACATTTCTCATCCGCGAGTCACATCGCATCACTTGTACCACAGTATATTTTTTACTCAATGCGAGGGGACTTAATTGACCACGATGTCACCTTACAGATATTCATGAAGTACAGCTAGCAGGTATCACCACTGATTTTTAGAAGTCTGAATCTGACAAGAGTATAAAAGGAAAAAAAGAAAACAACACCCTTCTATTTTTTTGCAGCATCGATGCATTTCAGATGCTACTTTTTTCTTTTTTAAATTCTTGATGCTTATCACTGTAAATTTCAGCCCAATTCAGAATATAAAATACTTAAAACCATGCATTTACTTCATATGTTAATTTATTAAACTGTGTCCGGTAGAAGTAAATGACGTTAAGGCCAGTTATGTATTAACCTTAACGGTGCTACACCACTGGTATAAGCTACGGCTACTTTTTGCATTAATCACAAGGAAAAACCCTGGCTGCTGGGACTATTAACGGCATTTAAATCACTAATGCTAGGGAGGAAGAGGCCGGGTGTGGGCAAACAGCCCCTGGCTGCAGGGCTGGTGCCACGGGAAGGTGGAGGAGAGGAAGAGTCCATAGCCAAACCGGAGACTCGGTAGCCCCCAGCAGCGCACACAAACCCAGCCCCGGTGCGGCTGCTTCGCTCAGCTCTTCCTCTCAAACCCAGCGCTCGGCTCCTCGCTCGGCATAAAATACAGAATCCTTAATTGGTGTGAGCTTCTCCAACATGTTTTTAATGAAAACGCGGCACATAACTCTTAGTTTGTTGGCTGGCAGAGCCCAATTTACAAAAGTGGGAGTGCAAGATAAGAAAAGAGTACATCTGCAGAGCAGGCTGTGCAATGAATCACGCGGTGCCAGAGTTGAGCAGAATATAATTGAGTCCAACATCTCTGAGCACTTTCACCATAATTAATGATAATCTGTAACAGAGGAATCTGAGATTCCAGTTCAGAGAACTGTTTAATTAGGCCAAGTAATGAAAGCAGAAGCAGTACAAGAATATGGCCTGCCTCATGATTAATGATTCATGCTACTGAACACAAAAGTGCCGCACCGTTAACTCTAACGGATGCTGCATCTCTCTGGCATTTACAAAATAGTGAAATGCATGCATTTTTGTATTTTAAAGATGTAACTGGCAGTATCCTTTTCTGAGCTATTTACATGATAAATATGGTTGCAAAGGTAACCGTCTTCCTCTCGGGTTCTTTGCTCTGGGGTACTTTAAGATAAATATGGTATCTGCCTGAACATCAGTATTAAGGTAAGATCTCCTCCGCTGCTCAATAATTAATATCTTCACTTTTAAAGTTAGTCAAACACTGGTGGTTTTCTTTTGTACTTTGATAACACGGACAAGGCCTGGTGAAATGATGTGCTCTCGGTGCAGCTACAGAGATACATTTAGCTCTCTGGAAGGAAAAAAAAAATAGTTCAGTTCACAAGGTAGAAAATGTAAAAGGAAAAAAGAAAAAGATGAAGGGACGGTAAGTTTTTTGCAGGCTTCCACTTTTGCTGGGTCAGGGTGCAAAATGTAGAGCAATTTGACATGGAATTGCCCTAGAAGTGTAAGGGACATGACAAAAGAAGTGATAAGACTGCCTGGGGCTTTAACTTACAAGCCAGCAAATTATATGGGTTTTATGTGACTATTTACTCCGCCATTCAATGAAACAAGGAGCACTACTTATCACGGGCACCGCAGAAGCCCACGGTACATATGCAAGGTCTGAGATAAGAACACTTTTACGAAGAAGTATGTTCACTAATGTCTCCATTCACCACCAGATTAGGTCTCCTTGGGTGCCTGCCTCAGAAGCTGCCACGGATCAGCACCCACCGAGACTAATACCCATGCAGGAGACATTATCTGCTCTCTGCCATAATGGACCAACATTTCTGCCCTGCCACCATCCTCCCCTTGGCGGGGAGGACCCCCTGCCCCGCGCCCTCTCCTTCCACTCTCCTCCTCCCCCAGCACACACAATGAGCTCCTTCAGCTCCATCCTCTTCCCCACGGCAGAGCTCGGTGCGTGGCCAAGCTGTGGGGACACCGGGGGCTCCAGCGGAGCTTCAAAAGAGCGATGTGGGACTGGCCGGGGTGAGGAGCACCTTAGGCTCACCTGAGATGGGTCCTTCATTCCTCCTGGCAATCATCAGTGTCATGGAGGACCACAGCCTGCCCGTCACAGCATCCCCTCCCTGCCCCTCCGCCTGCATTGGTACCACCAGCAAGAAACCAGCTACCACGATGAGTTTTTATAAGCACAATTCCATGAAGAAGAAAAGCTTAAAATAAAAAAAATAAAAAATAAAAAAAAAAAAACAAAAAAAACTCACCTAAAATGATAGGAGAATGGATGTGCTTAAATTATAATGTCAAATAACGAGCAGGGCAACTTGTGAATCTTTAATGGACGTTTTAAAGAGCTCATAAACTTTTGGGTGAGATTACAGAGGCTCTGAACCTGTCAAACACGGCTCAGTTATTTTAAAAAGACAAACTGGTAACCGTAGGCCGGGGAGTTTCACATCCAGGGAAGGGAAGGTATGGGAAACCCTCCCGAGGGATGCATGGCGAGGAGGAGGAGGGTGTGATTAAGGACAGCAGCATGGCTCTCAGCACGCTGGATCCTGCTTAACTAATCCCCGGTCTTCTTTGAAGATATTACTGCCACAGTAGATAAGGGAAATTCAGTAGATGTAGTATACTTGAATTTTCAAAGAGGCATTCGACAAGGTTTCACCATGGAGATTAACACCCAAGATAAACGTACCAAACTGGTTTAGGAATAGAAGGCTTCACATTACGCTGGGTCCAACGTGATGGGCTAGGGGGATGTTTTCCGGCCAAACACTGGGCTGGTTTAAAAGGTGGATCCAGCCTTGTCCAGACCTTGTTCCTAGGTGAGACACCGAGTTTGCCAACTGCCCAGGTGGGCAGAACACAGCCCCCAGGAACCCCTGCAAAGGCAGGCTGCAGCCTTGGCTGAGCTCCCAGTGCCTGGGGAAAACATCAGCTTGTGACCTGGAGGATATCTGAGTATTTGAACATGTGTGTCTCATAATCACAAAGCTGTTATCTCGAAGCTGCTGGGAGGGCTGGAGCCCCTCTGCTGTGGGGACAGGCTGAGAGAGCTGGGGGGGTTCAGCCTGGAGAAGAGAAGGCTCCAGGGAGACCTTCCAGCCCCTGCCAGGCCCTCAAGGGGCTCCAGGAAAGCTGGGGAGGGACTCTGGAGCAGGGAGGGGAGCCATGGGACGAGGGGGAAGGGTTTTACACTGACAGAGGGGAGATTGAGATGAGATGTGGGGAAGAAATTGTTTGCTGTGAGGGGGGTGAGCCCCTGGCCCAGGCTGCCCAGAGAAGCTGTGGCTGCCCCATCCCTGGAGGGGTTCAAGGCCAGGTTGGACGGGGCTTGGAGCAACCTGGGCTGGTGGGAGGTGTCCCTGCCCAGGGCAGGGGGTGCCACTGGGTGGGCTTTAGGGTCCCTTCCCACCCAAACCATTCTATGACTATAATTTATATTCTCAAAGAGGAAAACCTTAGAAATCTGAAGAGATATCAGCAGACAAGTCCAACCCAACCTGGGAAGGTCTGGGTCACGTTAAGTAGAGAGCAGCAGTGCAGACCTGGCTAACCAGAGGAGCAAGCGAGAAGGTTTGAGCAGCTCATGACTTACAAGCACACACAGGGTCCTGCTTCCTACAGACCGCAGCGAGGGCTTGGTAACAGCCATCAGGAATCTCAGCACTGGGAGATTCCCATAAGGACACACGGAAAGTTCCCATCAGAAATCAAACAAGCAGACAGCGATCGTTTGGCTTTCCCCCATAGCACACAGGATACTCAACACCTCTCCTCTGTGCTTGCACCGAGCACAGTAACCGATGGCCTAAGGAGCTTTTAAGGAGCACGTCTCATCTCTGGTTAAATACTGCAGGTGCAGATAATCCAGCCCATCTGTTTGTAAGAGGTACCCATGGCTTATGCTTCCTTTTGTTAATTAAAACTGTGAGCACAGCACCATGGTGGAGTCTCAGAAATTAAGCAGTACCATCCTGAAATCTTCAAAGCTGCTATGATCTACCCCATCCTATAAATTTATTCCGTATTTCATTAGTAAGTGATTTTAGTATTTGAACTACAGAGGCTTTCCCCCTCTCCCCACACCAAAAGGCCTAGGTAACTCTGTGCTCATCGTCGTCTGTCAGCAGCAATCTCCACACTGTCTGCAAATTTGTAATGAACATTTTTTGCAAATGAAACTCAGCTGCTGGAGAGTTTGGAAAGGAAACGTAGAAATGATACAGCTGAAGAAATATTTTTAAACTAAAGTTAGCATCCTTAATTTTTTCCCCACCGTCAACCCAAGAAAAATTAGCATGATGACGTCTGGCCTCGCTGAGAAAATAAACAGAAAAAGAAGTGTTGAAATCAGCCAGTGCTTTCCACTTTCTGATGCCAAATACCGACTTTTTTTAGGTTTCTTAAAAAGTATTAAGCAGAGTTCAAGGCTTATGCCACTGGGAGATGAAGGCGGTGAGCCTGACTTGGCTTTGTGAGAATTACTGTGCAAACACGGCCAGGGTATTTTTCTTGGAATTTGTTCCTGTAAAAGTTATTCAGAGAGGGACAAGCTGCAATTCGCAAAAAAAACTCCTTGCTGAAATCGTTTTCCCGAAGCCCTGTTACGTGGGGGAGGGAGGGGACGAGATTGTTGTCTCTCTAAATACCAGCGAGGACTGCCCCAGGAATGAGAATTACAGCCACGAGGCCAGGCAGAGCGAGAGGCTAAGGAGCATTTCCATGCATAAAACTGCAGAGGGGAAAACAGTATAAAAAAAAAAAAGAAGAAAAAAAGGTGTTGTTAAAAGACAGCGTCCAGGGAGAGCTGGGGCGGCCCCGTGCCACACAGGCAGCACAGCCCATGGAGGAGAAGGGCTGGGAGAAGCCTGCAGCCACCGCACGGGAAGTTTGTCAGATTGGTGCCAACAGGTCCACACACCGATGGAAACCCATGAGTGACAAGGACCGTGACACACACAAAAAAAATGGAAGTTTCAATTGTAAAATCTAGTTATCTAGGCTTTCTTTTACATCTGTTTACTTGTATCTCCCTTCTCCATGGCTCGAAGACACTTCAGTGGTGTGTTTATCCAGCCTGTCTCACCCGAAACCTCCTCAGCAGGCTGGCGAGTGCAATGGAGCCGGGTTTTTGGACTTATCTTTAAATAAAACAAGTGAAACTCAGTGTTTGTGCCGGGGTTCAGAGATTCCCGTTAGTGGGTGATGCAGATCTACATCTTGTCCCAGGGAGGGGACACCCCGCGGCTCCCTCTCGTCCTTACCCGGTTGGGAGAGCAGCAACGGCTGCAGATATATCTGCCGAGACCCAAACAAACTAAACTAGTCCCTTCAACGGACTAATACTATCGTTTGAACAGCTGGATTTATTGACTTTGCAAAATCAATAGCTATTTTTATTAATCATCTTTAGATAGCATGATGCTCCTACTATATCTCTTTCAGTGACTAATACAATAAATTTCCCCTTTTGATGTTCCCTGACATTTGAGCAAATTAAATGGAGCATTAAATATGATCCTCTTTGGGACAAAAGTGGGCAGAATCATTTGTGACTACTTTATTAACTGCTATGAGAACACTGGCAGCACCTTCAAAAGTGTTGTTCGGCATGCAATATTTATTATTATTTAAATTTTTCAGAGCAGTGCTATATTACTATGGATCAAATGCTTTTAGTTCTGTAAAATGGAAATATTTCTTTATTTGCTTTTATTTTGAACGTGATACCAGCTGAGGAACCAGAGTCCATCGTTGCTGTCTGTATTACAGGAAATATTTATAAAGTGTGCTTTGCTCTTAAAATGGACGATATCCCTTAAAAACTTCACACACAAGTAATTTTGCTGCGAAATAGTTAAATTGATCTTTTAGAAGTGTAATTGCATAAGAATCATTTTTTTTAATTCTGAAAAAGTGACACTAATCTACATGCTCTGTCAAAAGAAGAAATGGTCAATTAAATGCTACGGCTTGGAAAATTTTACGGGGGGAATTTGGCAGAGTGGGGCTCCCTGACCCCCAGCCAGACCCCACACAGCTCCATGGGGATCCTGGTGCGTTTTTCATGTACAGTCACGTTTACCCTCGATGTATTTTATATCAGCTATTCCTGTCATTCACATTTGAAGTTCCAAATCACAGTAAAAAAAAATAAAATTAACAAATTACAACACTTAGACATTCACTTTATCGCCATCTTACAGAGGAGGCATTTGAGGAGGAAGGATGGTAAGAAGCAAATTACAGAGCCCCTGCTGCAGGTCAGAGCAGCAGAAGGAAGATTCAGCTCTTTCTGTCGATCAGCTGTTTATCAATTTTTGCACAAAACATCCATTCAGCACCTCGATGTGCCTAGATTATGTCTTGATATGAGATTAATGTTACACAGCTTTCTTCTACTTCCACCAAAATTGAAAGTAAAATTCCCACCGTCTCCCACAGAAGCACAAGTCCTTTCATAAGAGCTAACTGCTTCTGCCGGGCAAACATTGAAGTTTGAGATTAAGAAGATAAGAACCAATTGACATAAAATAAGAACCATCCTGAATTTTATTCCCAAGCTCAGAACGAACCCAGACATGCACTTCGATTGAATCTGGAATATAAAAAGAAATTACAGCTGACCTCCTCCCAGACACACTGCCTCTGTTGTAGAAGCAATACAGGTGTGTTAGCACAGCGCTCAGCTTGAGCTAATTAGCCCTGAAAAGAAACTAATTAACCCAAGATGAGCATTGTCTTGATACACCTATGCTATTTTCAATGTCCAAGAGGTAGAAGATGAGAGCAGGCAGCTATGTAGGTAGAATTCTGCCCCTAAAAGGCTCGGGTGGGACAGGGCCGGGCGTCTCTTGGGGTGGCACAGGCCACTGGTGGCACCACTGGGCTGAGAATTGCCCAGCTGCAGCAAAAAGGGCTACAGCATCTGTATTTATTGGGTCCTGGGAGCAAACACGTGCACGCTTAAATTCACCCTATGTTCCCTGCCAGCTCGCGCGGTGGCTTCCTCCGTCTGCCCCATCTTCTGGAGCAGCCTGCTCTCCTGCCAGGAGGACCAGCCGCCCCAGCCTCTGCACCCAGACTTCTCCCCACACTTCAGACCTCCCTTGTGGACCACCCAGCTGCATTGCTGGGCAGAGATGTCTCTCCAACCCCACGTTTCTT
This sequence comes from Fratercula arctica, assembly GCA_947846985.1. Classification (NCBI taxonomy): domain Eukaryota; kingdom Metazoa; phylum Chordata; class Aves; order Charadriiformes; family Alcidae; genus Fratercula; species Fratercula arctica. Next base: position 1,208,653 of record CANTUZ010000008.1, on the reverse strand, counting down.
CCCAAGCATCCTTCCTGCAGCCCTGGATCCTCCTCCAGTACTCCACCTTTTTTTGCCCCAAACTCTTTCTTTTTTTTTTTGCCCCTGCCTCCTAACTTTCTTTACCCGGTAGCCGCCTCTTCATCCACTTCACTCAGCACCCAGCTTCTTAAATCTCACCTTTCCAGTGGCCTGCCTCCAACATTTTTCCCTTGTCCCCCCTTCCCGGGTATGATTTCTCTTGGTTATCACAAAAGTGACAGCAATCGCCTTAATACACTGCTAGCTGGTCTCAGGCAGCTGTGACGCATACAGTTTGAAAGGGATAAAATAAAATAAAATAAATAAAGTGGATGAAAAACCCAGGCTTCTCCCTAGGGTAGGGGGGGAGGACGGAGCCCAGGAGGCGGCTGGGGAGAGCATCCACTTGCTGGGCTCTCCCTCCATCACTGGCCATTCGTTCACAGCGTGCGCCAGAACTGGAGGTTCCTACGCTCAAGTTTCACCCACTCTTCCTAATCATACTGCTCTTGGCTGTGGTTAAAATTTTCTGTGTGGAAATAAAATGATGTGTCAGTGGTATGTGCTAATGACAGCTTCTTAAAGCTTGTCTTGAAGTTAATCCAGCAGTAGAGCACTCCCAGAAGGCTTGAATGGGAAGATACGACGCTACAGAGCCTAGTTCCAGGGGAAGGACCTGCACAGGGACGGTGCCAAACTTGCGATGCCAAAAAAGCATCTCCACTGTGTTCACGGGGAGCTGGACCAGGTCCTCCCCGGCAGCGGGGCACGGCCGCTCCGGAGGGGTGGGCATTCGTGTGGTCTCTTTTAAGCAACGAAGACGATGATCACCAATAAAGAACACTGCAGGTGTGATTTTCATATAATTTTCTAGCTTTTCAGTTCCTAGCCTGTATGTGTAAAAGCAAATAGTAGTAGCTTATACATATTAAAAACTTAATCTGTTTTCTTAACCACATGCCAGTAGTGGGTCAAACCAAGAAACTGCCAAAAGGTCTGATTTATTCCATAAAAGCTTGAACTCCTGAAAATCCAAGATCAACAGTGCATTCTTTGCCGTCTCAGTTACGGGTACAATCGTCAGCATTGTACCAACAGCTCACCTTCATGGCGATCACCGTGTTCCGTCTTCAAGTGAAATGTCCCTGTGGAAAATCCACTTCCCCCCCAGCTTTCTTTTCCCTTGACTGATTTAATTCTCAACTATAAGCTAGCCATTAGTACAACTTTATTAATAATGTGGGACCCAATGTAAACCATATGTTCCGAGTTCGGCATCGCTGGGATTCAAGAGACGATAGGCCACACCTGTGGTCTGCAGTGCTGTTAGTACCGAGCATCTCTCAGTTCCTCGCTCAGCCCCAAAACCCCACGGTATGACACCAAACCCAGAGCACTGGCCCTGGGCGTTCGTAGGATGCTCAGCGACGCCAGTGGGTCACACAAGCTGTAGCAACGCTGACGGATTTTTAAGTTGGCTCATAATGCAGTAGATATTTTAGGTTCAGCTACTAAAGCGTTTACACCTCCTGAAGCTTTACTCTTTCATTCTATTTACCTGTCCAAAAAAAAAAAAAAAAAAAGAAAGAAAAACCCTCACACATTCTTCCACAAAATAAATTAGTCCATAAAAATTGCAGACAGGGATGAAGTAGTGGTAGGATCAGATTAAAACACATACACATTGACCTGACCAGGTAGAAGAAAAAAAAAAAAAAAAGTCTATTTTTACACCAAGTCAGTAGCATGCATGCAAACTCCCAAAATTTCCAATTCCCACCCATCCAAGACAACTTCAAGACGCGAGTCCAGGCAGGCGAGAGGGCAAGATCAGAGAGGGTCGAGCAGCAGCGCGGGGCGACACGGGTACCTGGGATGCAGATCCGCAAGGACCCGCACCACACCATAAAACAGTTTTCCTACATATTCCCCACTGATGAAACATTATTTCATGAAGCAGCAATAATAAATGGTTTGCCAAGTTTTATTATGTTTTGAGAAAAATACTGAAGAAAAAAAAGAAAGTCCCAAGTTATTGCGAGTTAGGTACACAGATCCCATCAGTTTGTAATAAGATCAAAGTTACTTTTCAGAGTCTTTCCTTTGCTGTTTTTTTCCTTCAGAACGTCACTTAACATATTCAGATACCAATACTAAGATAATAAAAAAACAAATTAAAGCCTCCACTCTCGCCTGCTGCAGTTTCTTCCCAAGGACAGTGTTTTCCCAGCCAGCAGCACACCCGTTATCGCAGGGAGCCAGCCTCCCCAGTCTGCCCAGCTCCGAGGGATGCTAAAGCAGCAGCAGGACATCGTTTTCCCGTGGACAACACAAGGGACATCCCTTCCTCAGCACCCGAAATACCAGTACCCTGGGCCAAGCGGTGCCAGGGATGCTCTGAACCAGCCCTTGCCCTGGGTAAGGGGACACAACAGCCATATCCAGCACTTCGAAAAGGTTAGAAGTGCTTAGGCATACCCAAGTATTTTTCATTTCTTGTAATTTTTAGTTTTTTACCATTGGAAAAAAAAAAAAATTAATGTCATGAGCAAGAACCCATTTCTGCCTCCTAGAACAGCATGGGGAGAAGGACTTGAGGATCTTCACAATATCACAAGAGTCACTGAAATTAGCTTTCTGCAATAAGCCAAGTCATGTCACCAGGCTCCTTTTAGACGATCTAAAGATTAAAGGCTCTATTCCTGGAGGGTTCCTGTGGCATTTACTCAGGGATTTTTATCAAGCTTTATGTGATGGGCTACCTAACACACCTCTTCCAACCTTAACAGCTAACAGGAATTTGGTATCTCTCAACATGGATTTCTTGCTGTACTGCAGAATATTTGGCAAACACCTTGAGACTGTAACCAGTCAAAGGCAGGAGATAAAATGAAAGAAGGGGAGGAAAGTGGCCAAAGATTCAGAGCAAACATTTAGATTTGAAAGCAAAGTATATACGTATACAAAGCCAGTACGTATGTTAAACCCACAGGTTTAACCACGGCAGCATCATCTCCCAGATGCCAGTCTATCGGTCACCGTGGCTGTTTCACCACAGTCCGTGCCCATGAGATGTCCCAGGCAGCGGGACCCCGGCGCTGAGACACCAACACCAGAGTCACCGCGCCAAACACGACCTGCAATCTTCTGCTTCATGCCAAAGATGAAGCCAGAGGAAGTAAATACAGAACTGTGTGTCAGAGATCCTCAATGCTATGAAACGTCATATAAATTTAACAGGAAATAGAGATTTAACAAAGAGGTTAGTTACTGGAGAGTGCAATACTTTCAATAGGGTCATTCAGTTCTATACTGAGTGCCACGGCAACGACAGAAATTCCTCTTAAAGTTTGCATGACTAAAAAGCAAAATAAACGCCCCAAGCCACCACCATCCCCCCCCCCAAAAAACAACCAGAAGGAAAAAAAAAGCTCAAACCCACCAACGCTTAGGTTATCCGAAGCCATCAGCCCCCACGTTATCATTTACTTTTAAGCTGTTTCATAAAGCATTATAGAATGGTTTGGGTTGGAAAGGACCTTAAAGCCCACCCAGTGGCACCCCCTGCCCTGGGCAGGGACACCTCCCACCAGCCCAGGTTGCTCCAAGCCCCGTCCAACCTGGCCTTGAACCCCTCCAGGGACGGAACGAATGGATCCAGGATGGATTTTCTGTCAGCGTTGCTTCTGTACAAGAAGCCGTGTAGCTCCTCAGCATTACTGGAGATGCTGTTTGCAGGTAAATACCATGTTTTCATCAGGTTTCTGACCACAGCTGTGAAACACGGTAAGACTGCAAACTGGCCCAACTTACAACCCCCTTCCAAACAGACCGGCAACCCATCAGAGCGCACAGGTAGCCCTCTCAAAGGGGCTGCTTTTGCAAAATCATCAAGACAGGTTTAAGATGTTTTGCTGTTAGGAGCGGAGTGCAAACGAAAGAGCCACGCAACTACTCAAACAGCGACGGACAAAGCGTACCCCGTGCCCGTACTGCGCTTGGGGAGGCGGCGCGTGTGTCTGTCCCCTGGTTTGCCGTGGGAATGTCTCATATAAGGTTTCTCTGCTGTTGTGAAAAGGTTTAAAACCTTCACCACACCTCCTGCCAGAGGAAAGAAATGCGAGAGCTTTCCTACCAGAAGCACCACGTGCGCGTCGCGGGGCAGGTTGACCCCGTCGCAGCCGGCGACGCTGCGCCATGGCACGCGTGGCGCCCGCACCGCCACCGCCCGCACGCGGCGAGAGCGGAGCAGGAGTCGCGACAGGTTGTTTAAACGGCTCATTTATCAGTACATCAGCAATCAGGGAGAAAAGCGGTTTAATCTTTGTTCTGTGTAGACCCAGCTGGAGCTCCGACAGGTGAGCGGGCCGTTTGTACGGCCCGGGGGCCAACAGCGTCCAGCACCGTCGGAGAGGAAGGGCAGGTGAAGGGCTCTCCTGGTGACATTTGCCACCACCCTAGTGACATTGCTTCCATCTGGAAGCAATGGAAGCACCTGGGTCTACAGAAAACCCTATGGGTCCCCCCGAGCCCAGCTTGCCCCACAGTGCCGGAGTCGGCTGGGTCAGAGCCCCTTCCCTTGCCCCCGAGCCACCGCACTGGCCACCCTTTAATTCTTCCCTGTGCATTTCCTAAACTCCCATTATGAAATGGTACAATTACTGCAGGTCATGAACATCAAATGCCACTGGCACTTCCAGCTGTGCCTCTGCAATAGCCTCCCGACAGAAGTACTGCAACACGGTAATAATAATATCCCAGCTGTAGCCACAATCACTGAAATCACTGACAGTGTCAATAATGTATAAAACCCCATGGAAACTCAACTGCACTTGCCAAAAGGCATTCATCAATTACATCGCATTTTATCTACCATTCAGAATGGACTGGTTTTATTGTTGGACTTTTAAATAAATGGGTAGGGTAAATAGGCCCCGGCTGAATTGCTCTATCTCCAGTAAAAGGTATTATATAAAGTTTTACCTTAATACTTCAAACACGGTCGGGACCACAGCAGATAGGCAGAGGGCACATCAGCAAGGAGCTGCGCTCGTGTTATTGAGCCCGGCCACATCGGAGGTTCCAGAGATGGAGCAGCTTCTGCTGGTGGAGATGTCCCAGGATAGGGAGCACGGGCACCCCAGCCAAACACCCAAAAGGGTGGGGAGGGATGGGGGCAGGGGGAGGGGGAAAATCAGGGTTAATCAGAGGGAAGTGAAGGGCAGGTGGTCCCAGTTAGGGTGGGGAACCAGAGACACCTCCCCACGCTTCCCCCAGCTGCGATGGAGAAACGATGGGGGACCCTCACAGCTGCAAAGAGGAGAAGGCAGAGAGGGGGAGGGCGGTGGGAAGCAATACAATGGGTGCAAAGGGTGACAGGAGAGTTTCTGGCAGAGAGAGAGTGGCAGGGAGAGGGGAGAAAGGCATCAAAAAGCATGGGAGAGAGCAGGGGAAGAGCTCGCCCAGATCAAAGAGAACCGCCAGCCCTCGGGGACTCGTGTGAGGTTTTATCTAAGTCCATATTAAAAAGAGAAAAAAAAAAATCAATTAAATTAACAAAATGGTTTACATTAGAATTCATCAAAAATACCCTTCAAAGGAAAAAAAAAAAAAAGAAGCAGCTTTACCGGGTGTGATATTTTTATAAATATCACCACCGCATCTGACACATCCTCGCGATGCTGACGAGAAACCATTTTCTTTGCTCTGCTCGAGCAGCGCCTGGCAAGCACTTCGCAGGAGCTCCTCGCCCCCGGCCCGCGGGAGACGCTGCCTCCGGTTCATCCGGAGACCCTCAGGAAATGAAAAGGAATATTTTACAGGCTCGCAGCCTGCAAGGGCTTCTCCTCGGCCTCAACTTTTCAGATGTCTGCAGCTCTCTTTCATGGCACAATCACAGGCTAAACGCAGCTCGCCTCCCTCCTGGCTCCTTCCTCCATCCACACGCTTAAGGAAGCTGGTCCAAATTATTTTCTCCTTTTATTTTTTTTTTTTTTTTTTTTTTTTACCTCCACAGAGGAAATTTAAGCCTTATCTGGCATTCTCTAAACCAATAATCTATTATTGTTTTCACTGCAAAAGATCTTAGTGCTTTTTGCCTCAGAAATTGTCAGCTTCAACGCAGGCTTAAATTGAGGGAGAGCTCCCCAAAATACGCATCCTTACAACCCCCTGGATTCTGATTGGAAAGACGGAGGGACAGAGGAAAAAAAAAACCCGTTATTATCAGTGGTAGCTGTTTCACTGCTTTTTCTTATTAATGCAAGTGCTAAAAGAGACTATATATTACTGACAATTTACATTAGCCTTCTTAAACTGTGTGGACAGGTGTACAGGGGAACACTGAATTAAAAGCAGGAGAGACTGTGGTTTAACATGCAATAGCATTTATGTCCATGTATGCCTAAAATAAAGGACTTGAAGCTAAAAATATCCCCGAAAGAGTGTTTCCTCACATTTCAGGTTGGTATTTCATAGCAGAGATGTGAAAAAAAAAAAAAAAAAAAGATTTTATTTTTTTTTTAATGGCTTGAAAGAAACGTGGCTATTTATAAATCTATCTGAAGAGGGAATGACACAATCTGACTAAAACCTTGATTACCTATATCGCTTGGAATCACCTTTTTTTCAGTATCCAAGCGCCGCACGCTCAACGCGGTGTTAATGGGCCCGTCTGAAGTCGGGAGGAGCGGTGGGTAAGGAGCGGACGGCCAGGCACCCGCCAGCATCCTCTGGTTTTGACTGGTTTATCCACCAGCCCAACAGGATGAAGAGGAGCACCTCGGGTGAAAAGGCTGAGAAACGGTGGCAAATTGTCGTCCGTGGCCACACGCCGTAATATGGAGTCATAGAGTCTTAGTGTCTGCAACCACGGGTTGATGAATCCCGCGCGGAAGGAAACCGTCTTTGGGAATTAGCAGAGATGCTGGAAAGTGGCAACTTCCTTCAAACACCTTAAATCTTTTATTCTTTCCTTCTCTCCTGACCTGGATCCGGCTGCCAGTGCACATGAAAGAAATGACGAGAGCTTCTCAGTCACTGCTACTCTGGTTCCTTTTGCACTACAGCATTTGTCATTGCCAAAACAGCAGAGTTTAATTAAGTGTTGTGAGCAGCCTAGTGAGAAACACACTTTAAATTAAACCTCTGTACATGCAGCTATTGGTTCTTTACCTCCTGAACAATCAGCGGGGTGTTCGGCATAAATTCCTCCTCTCAAGGGAAAGGCAGCTGTACGCACCTCTAGCAATTCATAAATGATCCTGCTTTCCCAGAACCATATCTTATTAAAGCGCATTTAATTATTTCTTAGTTTTAAACACCAGTAGATGAAGGCGATAATTAATGTGCCTACCACTAAACATTTTATTTACTCTTGATATATTAATGGTATTATCAAGAAAATATGCTACAGTTTCAGGTTTAACAAAATTACATGGCAAATTATCTTTTGATGCATCAAGCAATCGTTAATATAATGGAATAAATTATTTTAACACCTCAGTAGTAACGAATGACTACAAGTGCGTAAGCGTTTTAATTTCTTCAAAATGTTTTTACAATTACACGTTACAGAGGATACTTAAATCAACGACGCAGGAGTTAAGAATAAGATGGAAAAAAAACCCCAACCTTAAAAGGTATTGACTTGTGGTTTTTTCTACAGGAGAGAAATATTTCAGTTTAACCAATCTTTCCAGGAGAAAGTACCCTACTGCATAATGATCATACTAGAAATAATAATTGTTAGTAGCAGGTAAGAAATATTTCAGTGACATTTAGGCATTTTTCCTGCCAACTGCAAACATGCATTTGTCTCATGAAAATTCAGATGGCGATTGATACATATATGTACAAATATACGTATGCTTGCATACGCGTAGACGTCTCCTTCCCAAACATGGGGTATATAAGCGCGGTGACCCCGCAGGTGCCCCAGGAGGGCGCACAGAAGGTGGGATGTGATCCCTCCGGGCGCATCCATCCTCCCCTGGACAGAGCCGTGGTCCCAGCGGCGCTGACCCCACCGGGCAGAGCTGGCCAGGGATTGTCACTCCCTCTGTGCTCAAGCCTGGCCTGAAAAGAAAGAAAAAAATTATGCCTTTTTTTTATTCTATATGATATTTTCAAAGATATTTTTACCAGCGCCTATGATGCTTTCTTCTGGAATAGATGTACCTTCTAAGACCAAAATGAATTTTTTTTAACAAAACTGTTCTGGGAATTATTCCAGTGAATAAAATGGTAGCATTTTTGGTAAAATATTTAATTGAAATCTTGAAATTGAAAAATTAAAATAAGCATTTCTGAGCACCCCTAGCATAGATAAAATTTAGCCTTGTGCCCGGAGAAGAGGTCCAAGCCTGGAGATCTGGCCTTTGTGCCGGGCTCACGCTGGGCAGAACAAGTGACTTTGGCCGGTGTGAGCAGAAACTGGGCAGTGGGTGTTTTTCAGCTGTAAACAAAAATCTAAGTATTTGTGTTCACGTGTATTTTCTGGAAATTTTGAGTAAAGCGTGTTTTCTAAAGACAAACGCCCAAGCTGTCTGGAGGCAATGGTAACGCACCGCCAGTAACGGACTCTGCTCATTTTAAAGTACGTCGGGGTGGGAAAGGCTCGGTTTGTTTGGGTACGCAGTGTTTGAATAGATCTCTTCCTTCTGCTGAAGCGAACCCAGGCTCATCACACCGAGCTGGTCCTGACATCCTTCTGCGCTCAACCAGCCACGTCTAGATGAGAGCATCTTCCCCCAGACCTCTACTTTGACACGAAAGGCTACTTGTGTTTTCTTCTCTTTCTTTTTTCTGTTTTGCCTATGGTAGGTGCCAGGCATCTCCTTCCTCTGCATCAAGTTTCCCAGTCCACAGAAGACCGATTTTTTTTTCAAGTATTGTGTTGATCTTGCAAAGAATCAAACAACACCAAAGACATCTGCTGGGAGAAGCAGCGTGGATTGATGGAGATGAGGCAGGTTCTGGACTCAGGACACCGTGGTTGTGCCGAGGGGCAGGGCTGGATGCCACCACACCAGCATCAAGAGAGGCACCACTGGGGCCACCAGCATTTTCACTCCTCCAGAGAAGGGGGGAAGTTGCTGTGCTGGCTTTGCACGGTGACGGACATTGTGGGAGCAAATCCACGAGCAAAGGTCCCAGGCACTACGGTACAGAAGACATAAGCACACCTCTACGTGTGCTTAGACTGTGGCTTCAGCCCTGGTTTGAGATGTACGAAGGGTGTCCGAATTGCTGGGCTTTCTGACTTGCTCATGAAACGCTGCAGAAACTGCTAATCTGCCCATTTTAACAGGAAACATGCCAGCAATCCTGCGCTCTCCCATCCTCCTCCTCGCTAAAGCCTTAGCACGGGGAGAGTTGCAGGGTTTGGGTTTTCCCCCAGGCACATATATTTCTCGGTTAGGTGATGCTGAAGGAGACCCACGCAGCATCCTGCCCCCCAGGCTGTCCCTCCCCAGCATCCCTCTGCACATCCCGCATCCTCCGGGAGCGGAACCATGGATACGGCGAGGGTCCTTCCCGGGCAGAGCCACCATCATCACCAGCTTTAGGTAGCACAAAATCACATCAACCATTTTCCCTCAATTCAGACCATGTTTTTCCTGGTGCTATGGGAAAATTGGAGATAGAATAATTATAAACCAATATAATCAGCCTTTAAGGGAGGATGGCCTTCTTTGGGGTTTAGTTTGTCTGGTGGATAATGGCCACTGGAAGGAAAACGGAGAGACTAAAATTACTTTTAACAAGGAGCAACGGGGAGCGCGTGGTGCAACGGAAGGATGGGAGGAGGCGATGCAGGGGCAGGACGCCACCCTTGGAGCCTCCAAATAAATGAATATATACGGTCTGCAGGGCCAGCCGAGCCACCACTCAAGCAAAATGCTATTTTTTAAAAGCACTGAAGCATTTTCTAACTCATCCCCGGGGATTTACACTTAAAAAAAATAACGTCAATTTGCAAAGGCTTCCTTCAAACGCTAAGAGCAAATCACGCCTGTTTGCAAAACACATGGCCAGGGCAGAGAGCCCCCGTCCCTGCTCGATCGCCGGGATGGACCCCCACCTTCTGCCTCTGCAGCAGCAAAAGCAACGTCCTTTAGAAGGTTTTAATATTATTTGCGTGGTTTTGAGGTGAAAGTAGTTAAAGTAATTGGAGAAAATAAAAGTGATAATTTGATTTTTTGAGCACATTCATGAAGAGGGAGTGATTTATATGGCTGTGCAACTGTTGACCACTTTGTTTAGGCACTTATATCTATATTTCCTCTTATTGTGGCTCTCTCAAGTGTTTGATAGACTAAGATGGAGGCATTAATTGAATTCAAGTGTAGAGACCTGAAGTATTTTTATTATTATTTTTAGTTCTTTCACCTTTTATTTCCATTAGCAAAGAAACGTAATCGCTGTGGGGATTTATGGCTAAAGGACGCAAACAGAGCTGGTTACAGTTATTAAAATAAAGCTACTTTACCTGAAAAAAACAACCCCCCCAAAACATTTAAGCTGGAAAAAAAAAGGTAATAGAAAAAAACCTCAGTATTTTCCCAGATTTCAGAGCCACAATAGGTTTTTAAGTTTTTACACGGTGTGCATCCTGCACTGTTGTGCCAGATGAAGTTTATTTTCCTTGTGGCCGTGCTCCTGTTCAGCCACCGACAGCCCACGGAATGGCTCCCTTCGCCCTGCTCGCAGCCAGGTTCTCTATCCAGGCTTTAAAAGCAGCATCCCAGTCTCCCTGTGCGGAGCCAGGGGCTACCGGGGGAACCCGGGGCCTGGGGGATGGAGACACATCTTTGGGCTACAGCCCCTCTGCCTGAGGAGCCCGCTGGAGGGGCAGGAGGTGGTGAAACTGCGGCCATCCTCCTTTTGGGAACAGATTTGCCCGGGTAGTGCAAATATTTCATGTAAGGCAATACTTGGTGTGCCCTGACTTCTGAGGCTCAAACAGACAAGAACGTGGCCACCGTGTGCTGAGCACAGGCAAGTGGGGGCTCCTGCTCCAAACGCTCACTGCTGGGGCTCGTCGCGCTTTGTGCCTGGCAGGGACCCCGGGCTCGGGCAGTTTGGCCAAGCACGAAACTGGATTTTCCATCAGAGGGGGAGAGGTGAGACACCAAGCATCTCCCAGAGGAGCCAGAGGAACCCACCTTCTGCTCCTGGAGCTTTCCCACACACACAAGGGAAGGGGGAATGGAGACCCTGAAACTCTGTCTTTCCACACTTACAAATATAATTCAACTTTCTGAGAGGATAAACGCCTCAAGAGGCTGCCAGTGGGAGAAAGGAAAAGGCAAGGGTGGAAAAAGCATGTACAGGGCATCATTGCACGCGGCTCTTCTTCCCTTCTGAACCCACAGCCTCCTGTTTCCCCGCGGGAGAGAACAGAGTAGGCAGCTCTCTCAAATCCATATGTCTGTATAGATACATATACATGTATTCTACACATTTCTGCAGAGTATTCCTCATTTGATTATTTTTTCATAGCCTCATCTTCCTACACAACCCCGACCCGGAGCCTGGCTCCAAACGGGAGGGCGATGGAGGAGCCCCGAACGCGAAACAAGGCTGTGTGCTCCCTGCAGAGCAAATCTCACGTTCACCCCGGGGCCGGCTCCCCACGGAATCCGGGGCACAAAGCAGGGTGACAGTTTTAAATGGGAAAAGGGGAGATTGAGATGAGATGTGGGGAAGAAATTGTTTGCTGTGAGGGGGGTGAGCCCCTGGCCCAGGTTGCCCAGAGAAGCTGTGGCTGCCCCATCCCTGGAGGGGTTCAAGGCCAGGTTGGACGGGGCTTGGAGCAACCTGGGCTGGTGGGAGGTGTCCCTGCCCAGGGCAGGGGGTGCCACTGGGGGGGCTTTAGGGTCCCTTCCCACCCAAACCATTCTATGGTTCTATGACCAGCTCTCCAGCTGCCACCCTCGCTCAAGGGATCCCTTCCAAAATCAGCTGCCTGAACATTTTTATTAAGTTGTTGGTGGAAGAAAATTAAAAACAAACAAACAAACAAAACCCCAAAACCATCTCAACCCAAGCCAAACCCCCCTTCTGTATTAAGAAAATCAAGCAAACAGTTTAAAGAATTTGTCTAAAACTCTGTTTTCTGGACTGCTTTAATGGGGTTGTGCCAAGTTTCTAAACGGGAGTCGAGATTTTAGTACCGTAAGTAAAATGCAGCGATAGAAACTGTGAAAAATTGCTGCATTTCATGCCGCACACATTGCGCCATTAGAGTCTGAAATTTCAATATGAGCCATTATAAAGGATTTCATATTAAAATGCATAAACATATGTCATGTGTATATACAAACGGAATCCTCTAGCAGAATTTTACGAATTAGGATATCATAAGATTACTAAGAAAAAATATGAAGGGCATGCATTTTTTGGTCTAATACTGAACGGCATCCTATTGCTATCGATTTCAGTTAAAGTATTCAGAGGAACAGACAGGTGCCTCCAGAGGGCAATTCCAAGAATCTAAACTAGAAAGCCCCCGTTTGGCTGTTTAAAGAATGGGCAGCTATCGCATGCGAGGGAAAAGCTCCTGCATCTGTGTGAATATATATTCCTTAGCTGCAAAATGATACATTCTGCTGCTATCTTTCTATTATTTAGCACTAATAATTTTCCTCAGTCTTTCTTTTTCTGTAAAACTGAAATTTAATGTAGCGGCTGTTTGGAATTTTTCTTCCCTGAGAATTTTTTGACCTCCTGGGATGAGCTTTGAACCCTTTCCTGTCCCAAAAAAGCACATGGTATCAGACTACTTCAATATTTTCATCAAGGAAAGGTGGATTGGCAGCTTCATTTCTAGGTATTTTCAGACATAGCTCCTGAAAGGTGATTTCTTTAAAGAGACTTTTTCAGATAGAGAAAATAAAAAGTGGGGCAGGAGGGGGCAGTTAGAGGTGGAGGGAAGAGAATAACAAGAAAAGTGGCCAAATTATGACTGGCCACATCCCAACAATGAAGATCTAAAAGACACCCGGGGTTATAGTAGAGCCCTAAGGAACTTCCACGCAACAAGAGTCTTCTGGAAAATTGAGGCAAAACACTTTACAACCCGTGCTGCGATTAATGGCAAATGTAAGGCAGAACTGGCACCCATTTTTGTGCATCCTCTAGCAACGACAGCATTGAAACCAGAGTTAACACAGGACAGGTAAGGGTAAAAGGAGCCCCTACGTGCCCAGCAAGCGGGGGCTGTCGATAAGCAGGAAGAGCTTCACTAATCACAAAAAGTCAAATTTTGCTGCACTGAAAAGAAAATACCCCCAAGCTGGTGGTGGCTCCGGTGGGCTGGGGAGAGGAACACCACACACAACAGCTCTGAGTAGAGAGCTTTTAGGGCTAAATATTATGGAGGAATTTGGGGTGAAAGAAATAAATGCATCATCTCTAACTCCTGTCCCTTGTCGCCTCCTCTTGCCAGCTCTGTGGTGATGCTGCTGACTTCGGACCCAACGGTCCAAACCCATTCTCTGAGCCATACAGTTCTCTGAGTTTACCAAGGGATATTTCCAACCCTTCTCTCCTCCCCCAGTACGCGCTGGGAGTTGGAAATATGAAAAGATTTCCAATTATTTTGCTCCAAGCTCAGCCTGGTGTCAGCAGGACACGGGTTCAGCCCCAGACTGAGCAGATTCCTGTTCTGCGCAATGTAGCTGATGCTTCATTAGCTGCTCTGAGCTACCGCGGTGCTACCGCGAGCTCCGGGCACAATAAATGGGGGAGCAAAAAATAGAAGGTAAAAGACCGCCACGTAAACCGAGAGAAAATAATAAAGCAGGGAAGAGCTGTACCTGGCATTTCCCTCCATCTGCAGGGAAAGGGTGTGCTGGATATTTTCACATCTCACGTGACAAAGTTGTGGATGGACAACATCTGCCGGGGATGAGGGAGGCGGAGGCTGCGTGGGTCCCGCAGCCCAGCCCAGCCCCAGGGCCATCGCTGCCCGCCCTCCTCCTCCTCGAGCCTGGCACCCAGCCACCCTGGACCGAAGGGTTGGGGTCCCTGCAGCACACAGCCTCTCCTCTTCTGCTCATCCCTTTAGGGACACACAATGCATATTTTTGTCAAATTCTTATTTATTCGCTTTGATTCCACCCCCCCCACCCCCCACCCCCAGATTGCTGCTTGGCTCAGACTTCTAAATAAAAATGCAAATACTTCAAAACCAGCAATAAAAGTGTCCTGTTGTGGCACAGAAGTATTATTGGTGTCATAAATAAAGCACCAGTATTTGACTGCTGTGCAAAAAAATCAAAAAAACCCAAACCGAAGCAAAGCAGTCTACAGGGGTTTATCTGGTGCAGAAGCAGTTTTACTAAATAACCCTAGAATAGCCCCAAGTCTGCCACGACACAAGCACCCCGCTGCGATGCTGCTCTTTAAAACCTGCTTAAATGGAGTGTCTGCAACCTATTCCATCATCAATCAGCTTTTGGGGCTTGGGCTTTTCGAAGGGGTGCCATCTTCCCGGCAAACTCCATGCTACAGTCACTTGGGCAAATAAAAGTGATTCTCAAACAATTACTTACATAATATTAAAATATCTGGAGAGGAATTTTCAATTGCCAAGATGATCCAGTAGGATTTCAGTCCTGTTATAAGGAGAAGCCTCTGAAACTAGCGTCTCATGGGCAGAGCGGCCACCAGTGTCTGATGGAGAGATGTCGCCGCCGCGGGTGCCGGCACCCATCCTGCTCAGGGCAGGGCTGGACGGCTGCTGGGTCTGTGCACAGGTCACAGGAGGAGCCCAGCTGCCCTTTCAGTGTGGGCAACCGCGTCGTGGCAAAACTGTCTTATCTCCAAACAGGAATGTGCGCACAGAATTCAAGCAACCTAAAAAAAATACCAATTTCCTAGCACAAAAAAAAAAAAAAAAAATCAATTTATAAAAGGATTGACAGGACTTTAATCCTCCTTCCCCTACAGTACTGTGTGGGCAATGGGTGTCTACATCTTGGTGGCCACGCCAGCCCCTTCAGCCCTCTCATTCATACGGTCCACATCCAGATCTGTAGATGCTTTACTGCAAACAGCAGGAGGAGCAGCACAAAGGGTTAAAGCTGCCAGAGACCAGTGCAAAGCAACCTCACGGAAGGTGTGCTGACTGCAGGTGCCATTACAGCAACCCAGAGCAACACCAGCCTTGGCCTTGACCTTCTCCGACTCCATGGGCTCGGCCGTGCCTCAAGGCCATGGACATGTTTCTCACACGCGTTCATCTTTCCAATGTCCGAACCCTGTTTGAGTGGCAAACAGCCGTGTAGCTATTACATGGCAGTTCTTCTTCTTTTTTTTTTTTTTTTTTTAATTTGCTAGCAGTATTAATTACTGCTCCTCCAGTCCAGTCCATATTGCCAACTTGATTATTCTGGCTTACTTCAATTCACTGAAATGAATCATGCCATGGCACTTAAAAAGTCGCGAACACTCATCCTTTTTAGTGGTGTTAGGCTCCCGCATCACAAATGTAAACTGACACAAGGACTTTGCTTGCTGTGAAATGAGAAGACAAGGCCACCGCGATGGGAAGAGATGGCCAAAGCCTTTATCGCAGCTGACAAATCTCAACGCGATCTAAAATGGAGTTTCACCCGCAGCTTACATACAGATCCGCATTTAGCTTGACAGCCAAGTCTTTGGGAGACTCGGGGTTAAATAAAAAAGCACAGCCGTTTACATGAACCTTAAACAAACTTACAGCAGCATTTTTCTTTTAGCCGACTGACATTTTTCTTTATGTTTCGTCAGTCATATCTGAGCGATCAGACAGCCACTACACGTGGTACACCCACCAGGATTATTATCTAGACCAAAGGCCCAGAGCTCATTGTAGCAGGCATGTAATTCTTTACAATGTATGCCACGTTAACTGTGTTGGGTTATCTATTCAACAGCTGACTGAGCTGGGCTCTCAAGCTCTTCTCAACAACCATGTAAGAAGCGATGACAATTGTACTACTTCATAACGGCTGCATGCAACTCTGACACACACTTCACAGCAACCAGTCATCTATATAAACCAATTTCAAGAGCAAAATTGCATGGTGCCTCCACTCTGTTATAAACACAATGATATCCACTCAAAGCTGATAAATGCACTGCATTTCTCCAGAGCTTTAAAGAACAACTTCCCTGCGCCTGCGAGGTCTCCGTGGCGGATTCGGGCTCTTTGCGCCCCGGCCGGTCCTTGGGAGATGCACAAAGAGCCGGGCAGGGCAGACCCGCGGCAAAAGGCCATTCCCCCTCTTCAAAGACACTGTATCTGATGAGCCGCAAGAGAAAACAAGGTTACACATAATTAAGGTTTTAAATACTTATCGACTCCTGAGCAATTTTCAAATTAATTACTGTATCTTTTCATAGGATTACATGCAATGTAATCCTTATTATGGAATAAAATATCTATAGCAACCACAAAGTCCTTGAAGAAAATACTTCAGCACCAAACACTCTAACAAAGGGGTAGATTAAAGACTGTCAAACAAATTAAAAACATTTTTACCGGCTATTATAGCTCAGTAAAATGATGCTGTGGAAGCAGCCCACCTCGTCGGTGCCATGCTGGCTGCAGGCATCCCGGCAACGCGCGAGGCTCTCCTTCTGAAAATGCTGCAACTTC
This sequence comes from Fratercula arctica, assembly GCA_947846985.1. NCBI lineage: Eukaryota > Metazoa > Chordata > Aves > Charadriiformes > Alcidae > Fratercula > Fratercula arctica. The sequence continues at coordinate 1,192,002 of CANTUZ010000008.1, read as the reverse complement.
CCATCAATTTGAGGCGGCAGATGTTCTTTCTCAACTGCAGGCAGCGAGATAGCCTCTTAGCTTTTGCCTCATGCACCGTGCACGTAATATACACCACAATACCATATCACAACGAAAAGATGAAATATAGCTATAGGGATCTTTATTTAATGAACCCTGTAATTGAATACCAAAATGAATAGACATCCTGATAAAACACAAAAATCGTCATTTTTTTTAATTCGGATAATGGATAGGATCAATCCCTGTTTGTTTGCACTGTTCAATTAGACTACATGAGAGTTAAAACAGCAATCTAGAACAATCCATAGGTAATACTGTCTTTCTGCATACTGTATAGTAATTTAAATGTGTTAACATTTATGCACTGCTGTCACACTGCCAGTTTTTTCAGTCTTGACCACTAAAAACATGCACCAACTGGGTCCATCCAAAGTACTTGGTGCTGACTCAACAGGACGTTTGAGGTGACTCAGGGCTGAGGCTGTCCCTCGATGCTGGGATGCTGTGGGACAACATCCCACATGGCACCTCGCTGCCTGCGGCAGCTGGGGAATGGTGTCAGGGTGGGAAACGTGCCCAGAGGACCTCCCGAGGTTAAGCAATGGCGGGGGGCAAAGTCCTGCATGGGGGTGCTGGGGCGATGGGCAGAAAGGAGTGGGGCAGGAGGGGCCACGCGCGGAAGACGTGAACGGGTCATGGAGAGCATCCCTGGGGATACCCAAAATTCAACCGAACCAGGGTCCGGGCAACCAGCCCCGAGCTCCCCAGGTTGGCTGAGCTTTGAGCAGGGGGGTTGGCCAGAGCCTCCCCAGCTCCCAGCCAACCCCAGCACCCCGACGGACCCCACCGTCCTGACCCCCAGTCCCTCGCAGCCTGCTCTCCCCAGGGCGTCCAAAGAGCAGGGCTGGGTATATGAAACACGAGATACGTTTTGGCCCTATTTTGAGTCCTTGGTGGAGGAGGACAGTGCCGCACGGGACCATGGGCACAGGCTGAAGGGCCAGATGGCTGCACAAAAGCACACTCCAGGGTCTTCTTGCTTCCTCCGCTCTTCACCCGATGGCAGCCTTCACAAGCTCTTGTTAGCTTTGCCTTGCTTTCTACATAAAGACGCAGCTTTAAAAATAAAGTTCTGTACAAGAGGCGCGCTGTCCTGCACCAACAGCCTTAACTCATCCCTCCACACCACAATTTATTTTGAAAGAAAGAGTTAATGACGATTCGTGCGGAAAGGCCTCCTAATCCCAAGCCCTGTGCGCAGCTATGACTAAGCACAGCGGGCAGAACAAGGCACCGGCTCAGAATTAACTTTGCTGCATAGATCGGTCTGCAATCCTCATTTTACTCTAATTTAACCTTTCCTAGTTAATTTATATCGGTTCAGCTTGCCAGCCTGTACCTGCCAAAGTGATCATCTTCCATCAAGTGTCTGGGCGTGGAAAGGGTTGCTCTCTGTCGTCTCCGTAACCAGTATACCTAATTAAAGTCCTTAAAAACCTTTAATATGACAAGACGAGACAGGAATAGGAAAGAAAAATAAGAGAGGATCTTTCAATTGCTTTAATCACGCCGGCTTTCGAACTCGTATCGAAACACAGCGTGGGCTGAAACTTTCGGCAGTTTTCCCTTTCCCGCGCAGCCCCGTCCCATTGCAGCCGCCGCCCCGGCGCTGGGTTAATGAGCACAGCCCTTGTGAGGGGAAGGGAAAGGGAAAGTAAATATATAAAGAGCTTGTAATAAATGATTAAATTGTCCTCCAGGCACATTTTGCATATGAATATAAAAGTTGTGATTAATAGGTTACCTAACACATTAACAAAGGCTTTAGCAAACACCGTCCAGCGTCACAGTATTTGCCAGCCCTTTCTGTTTTAAATAGAGCTGTAGCAAACTGTTTGCTGGAGTCCCAAATTCTGGCCAACAAGGCCATCAAAGCCGGGGAGATTGCTGCTTTTTCACCCAGTAGGCTTTTTCTTCATTGTGAGCCTAAATGCCCCCGCTAGGCTCACGATTAAGAGCGATTTAAAAAAAAAAAAAGAAAAGAAAACAAAACAAAACAAACCCCAAAAAACAAAAAACCACACCAAAACAATATGCGGAAAACAATGTCCCGTGCCAATGAGAAATGGGAATTGCTCCGTGCAGGGGGCACAATGCTGCTGAAACAAAGGGGACATCTGGAGCGCGGCACCGCGCTCGGCTCGCAGCGGGCACCGCCTTCCCTCCCGCTCCTCGCTGCCGCGGAAGGACGGGGAGCGCGCTCAAAAGGAGGGCCCTTTTCCCTTTGAATTGCAAAAATTCATGAATGAATTTCATACCCACCCAAAGGGAGCAAAGCCCCAGCCTCCCCGGCCACCACGAGGGCACCGTCCCCTCCCCATCGCTGCCAGGGTGGTGGTCCCACCGCCAGCAGCCCCGCTACGGGACATGGGGGGCTCACACCCCCTCGGCGTGTTCCCCGACTCATCCATCCTTTGAGCAGCAGACAAGGGAAAGGAAAGGTCAGCGAAGCCTTTCCCCTACCATCCGCTCAAGCGCTACCAGGAAAATGAAGAGAAAATTTGCTTTCGGACACAAAAAAAATCCTCCTGCAACAACAAATAATTCATATACATCCCATTTTTTCTCGAACGCAGATTTTTAATCCTCTCTTAAGCACTTTTTAAGTGCCCAATTTTTGTCTCATTTGAATTTAAATCAGCTTGTATGGAGAACTTGGAGAACTTTTTTTTTAAGCAAGCTTGTTTGGCAGGCACATTTTCCCAAGATCACCCAGCTTTAATTTTAAATTTCAAAAGCCTTGCGTTTAATCCCTTGAGCTGGCCTGGTACCTTGCACCATCTGTTCTGGGGTTTTGTTATAACAGAGAGCACCTGCAGAGTTTTGCAACATTTCAAGCTGTCTGTGGACAGAAATCAAAATAATTATAATTTTCATAAACTAAAGACGGCGATTCAGACGCTGCAGCCCCACCTCACACCGATTTTTCACAACCAGTCTCTGCGACGGGAGCGTTTCTCATGCATGTTGTGTTCTTTCTGCCACCGGGTGGTCGGTGGGCAGCCAGAAGGTCCGTGGCCACCAGGCACCATCGCACCCCACCACCCTGCTCCCTGTCACCAGCCAGCTCTGTCCCCAGGGTGCTCTGCCGGGCCTCGGGCCGGGAGAAGCTCCACTCGATGCTACCACTGGTGGGACAGTCACGAAAGAAGAAAATGGCCTTTTCAGCAGCTAAACCGCTCATAGAGACAGTGACAATGGGATATGGCCATACCTGCCCATACCTGTCCACATCATAGAATCACCGAATCACAGAATGGTTTGGGTGGGAAGGGACCTTCAAGTCCACCCAGTGCCACCCCCTGCCCCGGGCAGGGACACCTCCCACCAGCCCAGGTTGCTCCAAGCCCCGTCCAACCTGGCCTTGAACCCCTCCAGGGATGGGGCAGCCACAGCTTCTCTGGGCAACCTGGGCCAGGGGCTCACCCCCCTCACAGCAAACAATTTCTTCCCCACATCTCATCTCAGTCTCCCCTCTTGCAGTTTAGAACCATTCCCCCTTGGGCGTGTGTTCAAAAGACACCCCCACCACGTGCTTAGGTGGGTATAAAAGATGTTCTGCCACACTGGGCAAACAAAAAATCTGTTAGAAAGATGGTGTTTGTTTAGATGTCGTTACCCAGAGCTCTTTATTACTGATAAATCCCTCCTTAGGACACGCTGGCTGACTTTGCATAGAGTATGCATTTCTCCCCATAAGCATCGGGAACTTCCATCCCAAACTGTACGCAGCCAAACGAGTGGCGGATCTGCAGCATTAGCACAGTCCTCAGGCAGATGCTGAACAGCATCTTATGGGAGCGGAAGGTGAGCCCCGATTAATGCCGGACATGCCCCCCAGGAGCTCTGGCACTCATCCGGGTTTGAGGCGAGGTGTGAGCTCTTCATCCCTGCTTCCAAAAGGGGAAATCTCAGCCTAAACTGGGAGTTCGCCTGCTGCCTGGGCCTTGTTAATCAGTGGATGAAAAAAAAAGAGTGGAAAATGGTTTAAATAGCGTTGCAAACATTGCTGTCGCAAGGCTGACTCGGGAAAGTGGGTGCTTGCGCGCGGTGCTGGGCAATGGTGGATCAAAGCGGCTCCAGCAGAGATGGCTTTAAAAAAACCCAGACTCTGCTACATATTTTAACTGATTGCTTAGCATTTCTGCTGGTTTCCCAGCAAAACCATCCCTTCTCTCTTCCCCCAGTCCCTAAACTTTGAACTACCTGTTTCTCCTACCTGTCATGCCAGGCGGTGTGAGACCATCCGACTGCCCCCCCCGACAGCCAGGCACCGGCTTTTCCTTCTTGCTCACCCACCTGGCCCAAAAATCGTCATTCAAGGAACAATTCCTCCACTTGCACTAACGTCCGAAGCTTTTTCCCTTCTTGCAAGTGGGTTTGTTCAGGATGCGCGAGGCGGGAGCTGGAGGAAGGGCTGGTTCCCGCTGAGAAGGAGCATCCCTTGCCCTGGTCCAGCTGTTTCACAGTGTCGGAGTCCCTGCACAGCCCTCGGCAGCTCTGGGCAACACCCTGCCTGCTGGAATTTTAAAAATAAAATAAGATAACATAAAATAAAATAAAAACATAAAATAAAATAAAATAAAATAAAATAAAATAAAATAAAATAAAATCAAATCATAAAATAAAATAAAATAAAAACATAAAACATAAAACAAAACATAAAACAAAACATAACACAAAACATAAAAAGAAAAGAAAAGAAAAGAAAAGAAAAGAAAAGAAAAGAAAAGAAAAGAAAAGAAAAGAAAAGAAAAGAAAAGAAAAGAAAAGACAAAATAAAATAAAATAAAATAAAAACATAAAATAAAATAAAATAAAATAAAATAAAATAAAATAAAATAAAATAAAATAAAATAAACAAAAAAACCCAGACAAACAAACAAACAAATCAACGCCCCGAAGAAACAAAATAAAACAACACAACAGCAAAAATTCTTGATGCTCCTGAAAACTCAGCCTAATTTTCCACAGAGCTGGTGGAGCAGGCGTGATTCACCCTCCGCAGTGCGCAGTTCCCCGGCACAGACCTGCTCGGTCTCCGTGGAGGAGCTCAGGCCACGCCACAGGAAACACCTCCCGTCAGCCGGTTCTCCTTTCCCAGCCACGGCCCCGACAACCGCCGCTGGCTGTGCCTGCACCAGGAGCCGTTTGACACGGCAGGCGAGGTGGGGATGTGAATGAAGCCAAATGAAATCAAATAGGCACTTGGAGAGGCTGGTATTTTCTCGGGAATTGGAGTGTTCCCTCTTAGATCCAGGGTTACCTGGGCTTCAAACTGGAGAAAGTCAGGATCAGAAGATACTGGGTTTCACCCTGTACCAGCCAGGAGCTGAGGTTGCCCCATGGCTACAGGACCCTCATAACCACGCTGTTGCCCGCATGACGCTGGGCAGGACGCGAGAGGGGACCACTGCAGAGCACACCACACAAAAACCAACCCCAGGCTGCTTGAATAAAGGAAACCACCGGGAGGCCAGGATACCAGAAGATGCTGGAGTTGGGGCAGCCACGGGAAAGGTGGGTGAGGACTCCCTGGGTCAGGCTGAGGTGGGGCTGAGCCCTGTGGTGGCATCCAGTGGCACCTGCGGTTGGAAAACAGAGATTAAGCAGACTAACGATCGCCTTGGCAACGCACCAGACAGGGGAGATGGACACGGAAAGGCTTCTGCAAAATGAAACCCAGCACCATGCTGTGATGGGACGATGCTTCACCAAGAGCCCGGAGAGACGATGTCCTAACCCACGCCTTCTCCTCCGCCACTTTCCTTTCCCACCAGCTGACAAGGAGACCTGTACTGTTCATGGGTACCCCCAAAATGATATCAAATTCTCCAGGAACCAAGCTAGCTTCCTAGAAGCGACCTTGTAAATAGCTCTCAATAAATACACAGAAACTAAAACATATTAGTAACATTTAGCTTCTAACTCCTGGTGAAAAGGCAAATTAAACAAAGTCCAAACCTTCTGTCCAAGAACCCAGCAATATTTTAAAGCTGCTAGCAGTTTTGCAGTTACCTGCTACGGAGCTGACACTTCGCATTTCATTTTTATGCCCCCAGAAAATAAACTACTATTTTCCTTATTACACTCATTCCTTAATTCCCACCTTCATCTCTGAATAGAAGGAACTCCAAAACTCTGAAGACTAAAATCTGTGAATTAATGTGTTTTTTCAACTCCCTAAGCTTATGGTGCACAGAACTGGAGTTTTAATATTTTTTAAATCAATCACCAAATATTGAAAAATAAAAAAATATTTAAAAGAACAAAGAATCTCATTTTTATATGTCCATGAAAGAGACTAAATATTGTATTATCCCTCTTGCGATTTTGCCTTTTTTTATAGTCACATTGGGGAACATTAGGAAATATAACCAAATAGGATTACGATATCAAATGTTGGGGGAGATTTATGCATTTTATCTCTTTTGCAATGAGCTAGTAACGATGAGGGGCTAATGGAAACTGTAGACCCCAAATTTATAACAGCTTCTTCAAAGGGAAGTTCTTTTGCTACGTGGATCTTATTTGTGTGGGAAAACCCAATTACTCTCGGGTTCTTGTACCTCACTATTTTCTTTTATGATGCTTTTTGCTATAAGTGCTTATTATGATTCGATAACCCAGTTACAAATAAACTGTGACCCTCCGCTCTTATCTCCAAATTCGCAGCTTTCCAATTTGTCACAGTTAGTCGAGAACTTGACTTCTTATTAATTACTACCACGGGGTCCTAGAGGGAGTTGCGGAGCCACAGCATCATCTCGGCTCCCGTGAGGTATCATCTGGGAAGATCTACGGAATCGAAAGCTTTGCAGAGGCAGCTGGCTCCTTATTGGGGGAAAACAAAAAACAAAACCCATCCAACCAAACAAAAATGGAAAAAAAACCCCAAATCCCAAAAAATCAAAACAAAACCCAAACCAAAAAAAAATCCCAAAGTTAAGAAAAACCAAAGTATTTTGGACACGTATCTTGAATAGTTTTCATCAGCAGTTTGTCTGCCTGTGACTGTGCCTAAAAGGTGGTGAAAAGGGTATCTCAACCACATATTTAGCGATGAAGTTATGCTGACTTTCCAAAAGCGTAGACTGTGCTTTAATATATGAAATTTTGCTATGCTGTAACTGCAGAGTCTTAAAAAATCCCTCTCCTGTTTGAAAGCACCCTGCCTCACTCACAGCACACATGGAAAATAGCGAATATATTGATTCTGGAAACCATCACCAGGAATAAGACGGGTGCTCCTGAGGCTCACTCCTAAGCCAGCCTGGAGCGGTACCAATCCCACCAGCAAGGGTCAGGTGGGGAAACTTATACAGAGAAGCAGCTCCACAGACCTTAGATATTTCTGTACTCACGGCATCCGAAGTTTTCCCATTCCTACCAGCCGGAGGAGCGCTGCCCAGCGAGGCTCGGGGAGGTGCAGGTCTCAGATTTCTCAGATTTTGGGTACAACGTTGGCCCTGTTGAAGTGACGGAGTCCACCCTCTTCCCAGGGCGCTTCCATCCTTTGTGTTCGCGGGGAAGGCGACGCTCCCGCACCGACAAGAAAAGCTTCTCGTGACCTTTTCCTGCTGCTCAGCAACCTGCTGCAGATGCCCTGACCCGCTCTGAAGCCTTCCAGAGGTGGAACAGGCAGGAGGCTCTGGGACAGGTCCTACGGGGAGCAGAGACCCAAAGAAATTCGGGCGGAATTAGACATTTACTTACAGCTCTTTAACAAAAAAAAAAAACCAAAACCAAAAACAACCAACCAACCAACCAAACACAAAAACAACCTAATTCAAGCAATGTAAAAATTACTTAAAGCCTTCTAATTACAAAGCCTTGGCAAGGAAATCCATATGATTATTCCTAACAGCCGTTAATTATTAGCAGCATTTCTACAGTTAAGTGAGAGACGATAAATACTCAGCTACCCCCTAGTATGACTTACTAAGCCCCAATTTCAAAGTTAAACAAATAAAATCTGATTTGAAAAGTACACCATGAAATATTTTATCCATGAAGCGCTGCTAATATGATTCAACTATCCAATCTGAGCACCCGCTATTTGGACTGTATCCAGTGCACTCGAAGAATAATACTCGGCATCAATTAATGACCGGTTCTCATCCTGAACTTACAATAGGCATTTGTGATGTCTAAAACACGTTCTCGCTGCACTCTGAATGATAGATGAACTCGAATCCAAGCTGGGTGAAGGCAGCTGCTTCATTTTGGTGGTTTTTTTAATATTCTAATTAATGTCATCAACAAGAATATATCGATTTGGTAAGCTGTTTTTTAATGAATTATCACAGCCGAAGCTTGGGGCTTTTTTAAAAAAATCTTTGCTGCTGTGTGCGGGAAAGCTTTGCCTTGAAAGAAAAAAAAATAAAAAAGGAAAAGAAAATAGAAAGAAAAAATAATGTTTCAATCAGTTCTAATGCTACCAAAATCCATAGTACTTAATTTATCGAATCTCCTGTTAGTGAATGAACAAAGGTAAAAATAACAGGCTAGTTATAAACTAGTACTATGATGATGACATTGTGAATTATTTAAAAAGGGCATATTCAGTGTGACCATAGAGCCATCAATCATAATAGACATTGATGAGAAAAAGAGGTTTCAGTCACTTCCTATCTGCCAGGAGAACAATTCTATCTCGCAGGTAGCTGTGAAGTGCCGCTGACCCGATGTCACTCGCATTGTTGCTCTACCCTTTGAACGGGGAGAGCAGATTCTCTCAATATTAGAATCGAATGAGTAAATAAATTCTCAGTTCACCGCCACACTCCTTCAGAGTGCACACTTCAATTTGTCTAACAATGGGGAGGACAGAAAAGCAGAAATCTCTTAAAGCAGGGATGAATTTTTTATGGATGCTCAAATCCAGCTGCAAAGAATGGGGTTTTAAATGGTAGCAGCGCTGCTTTTAGCAGGAGCCCCCAGAGACAAAGTCTTCGGGCAGGGTTTTGTGTTGCATTCAGCCCCTCGCTCTCCCTCTTCCACCAAACGCCTCCGCGGTGGCGCCCACGGAGAAAACACCCCCCTCACCCCCCATCACTTCCCAACTCTTAAGTTTCATGGACGGCCAGCGAGAAACCCGTCTCAGCCAACCTGGATACTCCCGTGGCTTTAAAACGAAGCAAATATTGCGTCTGGAGAGAGGACTGTTGAGTAAGGAGGGAGAGAAAAAAGCACTCCAACTTTTAATTTGTGCTGGATTAATTTGGGAGAGGCTCTTTCACCTGATGCCCCACATAATTATATCCTAAACTTTCACTCAGATCACATGTTTCATCATTGTTGGTTACTCTAATTAGCCCACGGATTCCTGCAGCTGCAAAGATGACACAGTAGAAGGAATAAATTGTGCACAGCTCCAGCTTTTACAACAAACGCTTCCCCCGGCATCACGGGGATGCTTCCCCCGGCCCGCGAGCCCCCAGCCGTGCTTTGCCCAATTCCGCCTGCCTCCATCACTAAGCATCGGCACCCACGATGGGGGATTGCGGGGACGGAGGGATGCGGGATCGCGGGAATACAGGGATGCAGGGGACTGGGGATGCAGAGATGCAGGATTGTGGGGTTACAGGGATGTGAGATTGCGGGATCGTAGGGTTGCAGGGATGCGAGACTGTGGGGATGGAGGCATAGAGGAATGTGGGATTGTGGGGATGCGGGGATGGGGAATTGCAGGGATGGGGAATTGCTGGGATGGGGAATTGCAGGGATGCTGCCCTGCCTACCCCAGCCCCTGCCTGCAGCATGGTCCCCAGCGCCTCTCCCACTCCTCATCTTCATTCCCCCGGCACCAGCAGTGCATCCCGGGAGCCTTTTCATCTCTGTGTAACCTCGCACTGCTCCAAAACCGTACATTGCCACTTAATTGTTACCAACAGGTAAATCAAAGGTAAAAGAGAACTAATTAATTTTCCGGCTCAGTTTTATTTTACTGTTACTGTTTTGAGAAAATATAACTAAACCCCATTAGTGTTAAGGTAAGACCATGAAACAACATAATATAATGCAAGAAAGACATTTAATAGTGTAGAGGAATGTTAAATTACTAATTAACTCCAAGTTACTGTATAAAAAAGCATAGTAATTTACAGGATTATTGCAATATGCAGCTTAGATTGCCACAAGGGTCAGCTAGGGAGCATTTCCTTCTATTTCTTTCAGTGTGGTGGTTATTGTAAAATTCTTCTCACATTAAAATGTACTGTCCTTACCCACAGTTCATTGCTGCTAATTAGCAGCAGTTGAGATCTCCCTAGCAGTCATTTTTTTTTCTATGTTAAGCTGCCAAATGTTACCAACTGCTCAAGATGCTCCACGCGCCGTGTCCGGCTGCCCGCCCCGCTCCCCGGCACCGCCGCGCTCCGGGGCGGGTTCAGCGCCCGCCCAAGAAAACACTAATCAAATTATTTGTCCTGCTCTTTGTTATATCAAGGCAGGTTAGCAGAAACCTTCTGGCGCCTTTGGCTGAGCTACAGAACTTAGAAACGTCTATTTTTTTTTTTTTCCCTCCTCTTTTTTCCTAAGCATCCAATATACTGCTCAAACGCCTGAAACTGGAAGCTCTCCAATACGTTGCTTTTTTTCTTTTTTGGTTCAAAAGCATGTATTTCCGCATTCTATTTAAACTTTTATTTAAACAAGAAAGCAAGAAAAGGCATCTTTTAGTTTTTACCTAAATATATAAGAAGAATGCCATAACTTTGATTAATAATTGATTAAATAAACCATCCACACATCAAAGGCAGGAAGAAGAGCTGTTCCACAGAAAGGCTAGACTATCAAATAGCACTTTGTTGTCTTAAACACTGCTCAGATCTGCAGCATTACATAGCTCGTTGCACATTAATGTTTGAGGTTATAAATGGCAGTGTTTTCCAAAGCATTTATTATTACTATTATTATTATTATTCTAAAGAGCAAAAGAATGTGGCTCTTTTTTTTTTTTTCCTAATTAAACACTAGCAGTTCGAAAACATAGAAATTTGGACGAGAATCGTACAGCCTCATCTTTTCCTCTCTCCTTTGTTGGCTTTATGACTAATTTATGTTTAACCTTCTTGAGAATCCATGGTCGCAATACACTTTCTAAAAAAATTCAAAGCAACTTTCGTTGGTGTCCAATAGCAGGGCAAAAGGTCTCGGGAGCTGTGAAATGGCTCAGAATTGAACGAGGTGACACGATCTTCTTCACCTCCTCTTCACAGGAGTAAGAGCAATCAGGAAACAACTACTAATTGCTTCATCAAAATTAAGCTTCTCCATCTTCATACCAATTATTTCACCATTGCTGTTTAGAGTTTCATGTGCCTACCATCCACATGGAGAAAAAAAAAAAAAAGAAAGAAAGAAATCAAGCCTTGAACTGCAATGCATTTCCCAGACTGGCTTAATGAAAGCGGGGTTCGGATTTTAGGTTCCCTCTCTTCTATCTGACAATATTCCTTTTTTAGATTCCCAAAGTTGGTAGAAACATAAAGCACCTGAATTTACTTGTACTTCATTTACACATGAGAAAGGATTGTAAAATTTACTTATGACAAGAGTGAAAAATTCGTTGTGCTGGCAAGAATAAATCCATTCAGTCAATGATCAAAACAGTAGCCCAAGGGTAACAAAGAACAAGTGTCAACCACATTTGCTCTGAAGTTCCACAAAAATCCCCCCTGGGAGTTCCAATCATGATGCTCTATATCTATATTTATATAAGATTTTTTTTTTTTTTTTAAAAAGAAGGGAATACAAAGGGCAAAGGGATTAAATTTTGAGGATCTTAATTGGATCAAGAACTTTTTAAGGGGTTTAATTTTTCCTTCAAAGTACCATGGCCACAGTATTTCAAAACAAAGTGTATTATTTGGAGCTCAAAGATGCCTTTTTGTCTCTGTGATATGCAGGGATCTGCATCTAATGCCTATTAATGCGTACATGTGTGTATATGTATATATAATATATATATATGTTGTGCATCCATGCTGTAATTTAGGTGATATTCCTCGAATGCTATTTCTTTTTGGTAGCAAAATGCTCTTAATGCTCCGTAAGAGATTACAAGCGTATTCCCGTACCTCACGACGAGAGCTAAAGATAAAGGACTGCAGCCAACGCTTCCGACGAGCGGCATTTCTTTCCCTGAGCCCGGCCAGCGGCTCCCCACTTCCCAAAGCGCTTAAGCAGCGGTAACACCCAGCATATGCTTCAACACATTCCTAGCTGACAAAAATAGAGGCGAGCGCCCAAGTGATTGCTGCAGCCAGGGGAGGACGGGCAGGGGATGGAAGTGAAGCCCAGGTTCCTGCTCTCTGGGTTTTGGCGGGTTTGGAGTTTTTTCCTACACTTCATTGTGCTCTCCGTGTGTCTCCCAGTGCTCTGACCCTGTCCGCTAACTCCCACAGCGCTGGCTTCGCCTCATTCTTTTGCTAGTATCTTGGCAAAAAACCAGCATGATGGGCAAAAAAACAGGCGACGGGAGTACAACTCAAAAACATTCAGATATATTTTTAATATAAGCATTATATTTGCGTGTCAATAGGGAAGTTTAAATGCATAAGGGCGGAGGAGGCGACTCTTCTCCATGAGACTCCAAAAATTCCTGGATGCAGCTGATAATCTTTGATTATTTTTCCAAAAATGAGATTTTTTTTCACCCTATCTAGCTAGCAGATACAGCCAATGACAAGCCTATTTCCATACTGGCAAGGTTTCATATTACTTTGAATTATTAAATCCAGCCCACGGTTACAGATACTGTATGTGCTCACAGAGAGAAAGTACACATACACTCATGCACTAACTTTACATGAAGATTGAAAAGCAAGGCAGGAGAATAAATAGACCAGTGGGGCAAAATAAAATATTTAGTACCTACTTTTCATTTATAGGTAGTACAATAGGTCACAGTTCTCCACTTTTTCCGCACTTAAAAATAAAACCGTTTTAAAAGACACCGATACAGTGGTTCCTAGAACTTTGCAAGGTTTTATATAATTGTTCATTTTTATGGACTTGGATTGTCCCAAAGCATCCTATAGGTGCCGTCACCATGGTGGGGAGAGCCAGAAAATCCAGAAAACAATCAATTAAATGCGCTTTTTTAAAGACTTTTTCTTTCTTTAAGCCCCACCTACATTTCATAATTGGAAATCCTGAATTTCCACAGATTTTCAACCACCCAGCTGGGATCCATCCCTCCGCCCCTCTCAAAGGGGGGTGCACGCCCCGCCAGCGCCCCGCGGGCTGGGGGGTGGCAGCGGTGGCCCATCCCGGACCTCTCCCTGCCACCGCGCGCGGCGGGACACGTCCCCGCGGCCATGCCCCCACCGAGCATCCTCACCCGCGGCTCCCCCGGTGCTGGCGCGGAGCGGGGCGAGATGCACGCTGAGCCGGGTACCCGCCGTAATTGAAGTGGCAGAGACGTCACCGTCCATCTATAGCATCCTCTCCTCGCCGCGGCAGCCCGAGCACAGATAACTCCGAAAATAATCACACTGATGCTGCATACTGTTACCAGTCAATTAGATCTGGCGATTCCAGCCCAAGCGGCTGGTAAACAACCTCAGGAAAACACCTAGGACCAGAATACTTATCTGCTTCTACACACTCAGGGTGATTTTCCAGTTCCCATATGGAAAAGCGATAAAGTTTAAAGGCAACAGCAGCGAGTTGCTGGAGTGGCTCCGTACGAGCAGCGTTGTTATTCATAACACTCATCATTAACGTTAGCATCTCGGGTAGCGGGGAAGCAAATCAAGTGCCGCCCCCCCGAAGGTGGTGACCCTGCCTGCGCCCCCGTGGAAGGCAGGAATCCTGCCCACAACCTGGCAGGAGTTGCTGGAAAGATTCTCTGGTTAACGCAGGCCTGATTAAACAGCACCTGCCAGAATTCAACATGCGACAGTGCAGAAATCACCCAAGTCAGCAAAGGCAGTAAAAGAAGTAATGCTGGCACAACCGGTAGCAATATGTAGAAGCAATATAAACAATGCAATAATTTTCTTTTTAAGTTCTTTCCTACTAAAAATGCTGGATTCAAACAATACCGAGAACTTCAAAGCATCAATTTCTGTATTTCATTCACTCAATTTGGCTTGGTTTATTTAAAACGTACTTACTCTGAAATGAATTTGTATGTAAGGCATCACCGGGAGCAAAACCTTTCCTTCTGGTAGTGACAATTCTGTAAAGAAAATTCTTCAAATTGCAAAAACTCCTCATGAAGGCGAGGCCTGTGTGTTATGGGAAGGGATTAGCTAACCCAAAGCACAACTTGTTATGTTGATTTTTAAAAATGCTCAAATACATGGATACAACCTCAGTAACTTATAGCTTACAGAGCACTTTTACTAAAAGGAAAAAAAAAAAAAAAAAAAACAACTTTTGGAAGTGTTAAAGATTTGATTTCCTGACTGCGGATTCCTCATGCACATGACTGTGTTCCTGAGGTTCATCATTCCGTGAACGTGAAGACCTACACTTGCAGGAACCACGCTCCCAGCCCTCGGGACAATGGGCCAACGCAGGTAAATGAGCTAAGCAAGCGTTACGTAGGGATTACAGAGTTACATATATCACATTAAATGAAAGAATACGAGTAATTACATTTTAAACAAACAACCTGTTATGTCTTAGGAAAGTTGAAAAATTAAATTTGTTGTTTGTTTTGAACATACTGAGATGATATTAGCCCTTAAAAATTAATTTCTTGTATTGTATGACTTAACTCGGCTGAAAACACGCACGAATCATGGAGTTTGAGAGGAACCTGATCTCAAACTCCAACAAGCAGCTGGTACATTCTGGTAGCTGAAGGATTTTAATTTCACTGTTGAATCAGAGAAGGAAACGTCTGCACTAGTCTCACTGCTAATTAATGCACTACTTGATCTGCTCCAGCTAGACCAGGACAACATATTTTTTGGGTTGCCTGGGTTGTTTCTATCTCAGAAATTATCATCACTGATTTCTTATAATTATTTGAGCCCAGCGCCTTTGCCTCTTGAAATCCTAATTGCTGCTGCCAACTTAGTAGAGAACCAAGTTAACTTCATTACAGCCTCACAACCACCAACGGCCCCTGGCTCTTTCTTCTGTCCGTGCTCAAGGACTATCAGTCACGTCTGTCCACCCTGCTCTTCCATGGGAAGTCATGGCAACTCTCACTAACGGTTTCAATGATTTACGCTTTGAGCTTCAATGAGTTTTTGCTCTGATGCTCTGAGATGCCACCGTCACACTTACCACCATCACCCACTGCTTCTTGCAGAACCTGCTACTTGGTTAGAAACTTTAGTATCCCGACTCAGGTCAAATTTCTTTTTGATTCTAAATTTCTCCTATGCATAGTCAATATCTTCCTCTCTCCTTCCTTCCTCCCTCTCCTGTAAAGCTTTTAAATAAAGGGTTTTTCTTATGCCATGCCTCAAGGTACAGTCTTTTTGGTCATTGCTATCTTCATAAATCAATATTTATTAATGAATTGCTAGCTCATTCTCTATACTGATGGTATATTTCAATATTCAGCATTACTTTCCTTTCAGCTTGGCTTCACTGTTGTTATCAACTTGCATGGGAGATGCTCAAATAAAACACATTTTAGATTTTTACCAACTATTGTAGCCACTCTGTTCTTGAATGTGGCCTTGGGGCACGTCTCAGATGTAGTGTGGTCCTTTTTATTAGATTTCTCTTTTTTTGCATTGTGTAAAATGGAAATTCCAGTATTTTTAGCAGCGTTGCTCTTTAAAAACTGAGGAGAGGGAGGTCTTTATCGATGCATGTAAAAGATGATTATTACCTTCTTGAGTAATGATATCAATATGTCTGAATATCTCTATCTAATGGTACTCCAAAACCATGTTGACATTTTTGCTGACATATTAGAGTTTTAGCAGTGCTATATATAAATTATCTAACCACAGCCAAATATTAGGCTTTTCAAACCCATTCTGGATCAGAGAGTGATATACACACATATCCCTCATTATTGTTAATGAGGCCTCCTCCATAACACTAACAATGTGGATGTTTAAAATCATTAAAATTTTAAACTACCATACCTCAACTCTTTAAGATTACACTTTTTCTCTGATGAAAAATACATGGCACACACACATTACTTGGTGAAGCGGTTTCTAGCTAAGCTTTCACCTGAAATCCCGACAAGCGCAGAACGTGCTCTACTTCTGACCCTCCTCACGTGCTTTGTTACCAGCACCACCAGCCTCGGGTTCAGCTCTTGACGCTTTATTTCTCTTCCAACGCTCGCTCTCCTCAGCTTGCAGCCGCACGCATCTCATCCTGACTTTCCTTGCCGCCTCACAAGCAACCTCCAGAGTTGCTGCCCTGCAAAAGCTGGCAGAAGCACTGGTGGTGAACAGCAGTAGCTGCACCATGGGGTAGAAACCTCCTCCCAGGGGAGGACCACTTCAGGGCTTCAGGAAGCCCCAAATATGGCTCCTTTTACACCCAGCCAGACAGTGCCAGAAGCTGTAATGAGTTGTCCTGCACCACTCAGATCTCCACGGTGTTACCGAGGCTCCTGCTGAAGACCATGTCCCTCAGGCACCTTCCTGAAGAGATGGAAATGTCCGCCAACCACTGCTTGCTCCTTTCCCATCCGTTGCTCTGGCAACACTCGTGCTCCGTTGACCAAACCCAAGCATCTACAGCAAGGTCTCACCTCTCCCTGAACCATGGACACCCCAGGAGCCAGCAGCTCCTGCTCAAAGCTGGTGTCTTAAACACTCAAATGGACAATTCATGCCTGTTTTGCAGATGCAGCTCCGGAGTAGCTAATTTTGGTCTTGTCAACCCTCTGCCTTGCACGGGGACTGGCCAGGCAGCTCCAGTGAAGCCTCGCTGTCCCCAGGCCACGGCCTGTGCCAGGAGGGCAGTCCCACCTCTCTCTCCTCTTTCCTGGTGGGGCAGAACCCCAGTGAGATGTTTGCTCTGGGAGCACAGGGCACCACCACCACCTAATCCCAAGCCTGGGCAGTGGCGCTGCAGCCCGGCTGGAGCTCCCATCATGGCACCTCCCCTACCTTGGTGTTAGGCTGAAATTATTTTGTTTTATTCTACCTGTGACACCCAGCTCATGCTCTGGAATCTTTTATAACTTCTTTCTGCCAAATAACATTTGTGTGTGTGTGTGTGTAATGGATTTTAACCATTACATTTTAACTCTTGATTCTCCGCGAGAAACTTGACAAATGCTGTGTTTTGAATTTATTCTTCGAAACAGGAGAGTAGGGAAGGAGCTGGATGTTTTTTACCCCATTGTGGTGTGATTGGAAGCTTCTCTGCTCCAGAAAACTCCTCCTAAATTTCCAGTAAACCCACACCTGCGGTATAAGCCCAGGTAAATTTGCAGCCCGGCAGCGATCCCCCGGAGCAGGCGGTGGCCGGGCAATGGCTGCGGCACCGAAATGCCTCCAGGAGGGGACTGACCCCCTCAGCGCCAAGCACCGGTGCAGATTCTCCTTCCTTCCCCCCCGCCCCCGAGATGTTATTGCATTTTCTGCATTGTGGCCCAAACAGACAAATCTTGCAAGTTCCTTCTGCTTAGTTTCATAAATAGAAGGGAAAAAAAAAAAGAAAAGGGAAGGGAAAAAAAAAACCCAGAAACCCCCCAGAGCCCACTCCCCCCGCTGTGTCTCCGTGTGCCTCAGCTGCACATCATACATGCGGAACATTGAACCATCCTCTTAAATATTATGACATGGAGAAAATCACATTGTGCTTTAACCTATCAACAAAGGAGCAAAGCAATTACAGAGCTAAACACAGTCGAGGAAGACCCAATAAAGAGAAATCCAAGAAAATTTGGTGAAAATTCTTAAGGGGCCTTACAATGTTTAATCATGCTTCAGGCCTAAATTAATATTCTGCTTCTAATTCAAAAGACTGAACCACAAAGGTACATCTTTTGGGTATTTTTAATAACCATAGTACAACACTCTGTGAATTAGCAGCTGGTCTGACTGGTATTTTACTTTTTCTTTGCTTACTCAAGTAAAGCAGTTAATATTAGTATAATCATCAAACTAACATTAGTCAGACAGAAGGACAGATTTTTTCTGTATTGTAATGCAGAATATAAAAAAAAATTAAACCAAGATTTAGAAATTCCTTTGTGTATTAGTTTAAATAATTTTTCTTATGCAGTTTCAATAAAACAAAAAATTCTTTGTTATATTCACCCATTTTATAAAACAAACAATAGATTAAAGAGTACATAAACACATGGAAGACGGTAACCTGACACAGAGTGGGTGAGAACAAAGAGCCCATCACGTGCTACTACCTACTACTATCCAAGTGATGTGAAAAATAGTTATGGAAATAAATCCATCCTGTTCAAAATTGGCAGAAAAATACAATCCACTAAGCTGAAAGTGCTGGTTAGTATATTTACGTCTGTTTTTTAAAATAGTGGTAAACTTCTGGTCGTTGGGCTTCCTGCTTCGGCCCCAGGTATTTGCAAATGTGGCACTGGATCAGATGCCTGGTTTCACGTCTGGTTTGTGGAATAACCCATCCAACTAATATTTATCTGCCCAAGTTTCAGATGGACTTTGAATAATTGTATACGGTTGTCAAGAAGAATGATAATTTTCCTTTAAATAAATGAGGAACCAAGATTGTAAAGCTCAAAAACGTTAAACAAAAGTACATGGCAACTCTCTAATTTGTTATCATTGCTCTGCCATTGAAGAATACCTCAGGACATGAAATACAGCTCACACGCAGAGCTGGCCTCACCTGGGGTTTATGCCACGTATGGGTTTCTAGCTCGGACACTGACAAAGAGCCATGAACCTCAGCACGAGCACCCCCAATTTAACACAATTCCTACCTCAAATTGCAGCCAAAGGAGCCTGAAAGCCACGTTGACCATATGCAACGCTTTACATACTTAAACTCCTATTTCTGCTCATCTTGAATTGTGTTGCGTTTGTTGTATGAAGAAGGAAATAAGAAATCTATGTAGATGGCAAGGAGGGTGGGCAGGGAGGGACGGGAAGGAACTTCTGTGTCCCCTCCTGACAGCCTTTTCATCTCATACTCCTGTGTATTTGTACCTCTGCAGCTTTGTGTTGGTGTGTCACGCTACGTTAGAAAGAGATAGATGATATTCCTTCTAGATAAAGAAAAAGCTGCATCTTCTACCACTGTTGCCTGCTCCCCCAACACGTCCTCAGCGGGCAGCCCCCGGCAGACCCACAGGAGCAGAGGAGATGGCCGGGGCTCCTTCTCCCATCGCCAGTAGGGAAAGCATGGTGGCGAGGGGGTCTTCATTCCCTTTGGGAATGGCAGCACAAGCCCAGCCCAACCCTGGACACGCTCCTCGCCCGGGGCACTCTGCACGCACAGCCCCTGCTCCGGGCGGCCGTGGGACGGAGAACGTGGGACTTGCCCTGCTCTGCAATTAGACCTCTGCAAGGTGACGCAGGTAACGGATTTAATATCTTCATGGATTAGCACCCTGGGAAAGCACAGCTTATGGCAGTGTTTACACATGGTCTTAGCTGGACTCCACACTCTGTGCCGCACCGAGTCCCTCGGCGTGTGGCCATCTGCTTCCACGGGGGGAAAAACAAAGAGAGACCTAACACCGGGGACTTCTGCCCCTCACGGTCCCTGCCCAGCTTAAACCTCAGTGAGGAAACGCCTTCCGTCACTCATCAGCCTTCGTCAGAGCTACTTTAAGGAAATTCTCTCCCTTTCTCATGGAAAAAAGTGCATTTCCAAGTAGCCGCGTTTCCCTCACACTGCTCAGCAACGCGCGTGCTGCCCGTCTTCTGCAATCCAGGGAGAGAACAGAAATGGGAATGAAACATCACCTCAACACATGGCGAATAAGCCTTCTCCTTGGTGGTCCACCAACAGCGGTGGGAGGGGCTGGAGCGCAAGGAAGGATGGGTTTGGCAGAGGAGAGGAAGGCTTCACTACGCAAGGGATGATGGAAAGAGACCCAGTAGCAATGAGAACATTCAGACAAGATCTAGTGTTACATGTAACGTGGCAATGAGCCCTTTTGTGCACCCATGTGCGCAGAAACAGCCAGACACACCAGCCATCGCGGGCTCACTCACCAATACTCCTGGTAAAATTAAGCTAGGTTTAAAGGACCGTATCGCTTTGTCACATTACATTTACATCTACTTGAAAACATGGTACGTATTGCAAAAGGACGAGCCAGAAAATCAGACCCAGTTAAAATACTAAATCAACGCATATGTGGGGAAAAAGACCATAAGAAATACTTTCTACATAGTGAACATCTGAGAAAATCCCAAGGAGAGCTTAATTAAGAAGGAAAAGATATTTTGTGTCAAAGCATAGAAACAGGTGGGAAAGAATATATACATACCCCGTGGGAAAGAACATACACATACCCTGCTTAAGGGCCTGTGGTGCCCGTGGCGTGTGCGGGGAAGCAGACCCCTGCCCGATGCCGTCGCTGGGCAGAGGCGGGTGGGATGCTGCGGTGACGGACGCGGGGAGGAAGCACCATCCCTTGATCATCGTTGGCCGCTGCAGGGCAGAAGCCCCGGCGAGATCGACCCGCGCTCTGATCCACAATGGCAAATCCTTTCCTTCCATGTAATGTTTGAAGACAACGTAATTTAAGGTGTCCCTTCCATTATTCAAATGCATAAATTGCTACAGGGTGAGAAGACAGGGAATACGGCGTGGAGCAGAAACAGGAGGGCACCGGCGAAATAAAAAGAGAAGGGGCGAGCGGTTGTAGCAGTTGGGCTGGGTCTGAGAAGGCAGCCCCCCCCCCCCCCCGGACGGATAACGTGTACGAAAGGGTGTTGTATTTGCTGGGCTGTTCGGGACCCGGGGGTATGGGAAAAAAAACAAACCGTTTTGTGAAAGAGTGGACAAAAATTGAGGAGAGAAAGAAAACATACAGGCAAGGTTAGCTGAGGAAACTAAATCCAGTTCTTCCAAATCCCAAAGCAACAGTATGCAAGGTCCTAGTCTAATTTCACTAAACAAGTCTATTTTCTTTGGCCCAAAGCATCCCAAGCCCAGCCTCTCACTGCCTCACGCTGTTCGTAACACCTCACTCTTCCTCCTTCCACTCCATTCTGCAGAGGAGAAGACATCGGTCACTGCATCTCCCACTTGCCCTGTCTACCGTCACCCATATTTTATGGAGAGATGAGCCATTTCACTGAAATTCATGCCCTGTTTGACTGGCTTCTCAAATATTTTCCAATGAGCACAAGAAAAAGTCTCCACATGAGCCTCCCCGGGTCTCCTCCTCCTGCTCGCGCAGGATCTCCCGCAATGGGGTCACAGCCCCCGGTATCACCGCGGTTCAGACAAATAAATTGTAATGACTGCAAAGAAGCAGAAACTTATTTAGCACTAAAAGATATCCAGAGAAAATTAAAGGAAAACATTTTGCTCGTCTCAGCCACGGGAGGATGGCCAGCCCACAAGTCCAAACACACTCAGCTCTCTCCACTGCAAATATTGGAAGGGATTTGGAACAAAGACAGTCATTAAATAGCAGTTTTTTAAAAGCCCACTGGTCTTACACTGCAGGTTGGCCCCCTCGTCCTGAAGAGCTTTCTCATGGCAGAAGACACCCGGAGCCATTTAACTCTCTTGAACTCATCTTCAAAAATTTCAAAGTAATGCTTATCATCTAGCCGTACACTTGAAGCATTTTTACTGGAGTTTTAATACCTTCAATTCTTTGTCTACAAGTTGCTTCTTCGTTAGATACAGGAACAAGAAGAAATCACGGCATCTGGCAGCGCTGCGCCGTAGACCAGTCCCACAGGGCATCTCCCAGCGGGCATCACAGCGGGGACGGGGGTCTCCTGCAGGACCATGATGGACGTCAGGTAGAACATTGCTCCGTATGGACGCCCATTTAGAAAAAATAATTTAATCTTCAGAAAAATTAAATTTAGCTCACACAGGAAATAATGCAGGTGAAAGTGCCTCAGCAAATCAGGTGCCAAAACCCAGTTGGAGAGACAGGCATGAGAGGAGTGCGCACCTGGCACCGACTCCGTGGAAATTCAGCTCATGTGTTGTGTTTTTTAACAGAGCTCTGAAAGTGCTTCTGAAGATTCGAATTTTTTTTTTTTTTTTTTTCTCATGGACTTAGTTTGTTGTCTGTTGGAACGGTTTCAACACATCGTTTAGCTAATCTGTATTTCCTATGTTTACTCAAGTCTATTTAATCTATGAAACCCTCAATCTGCAAAAATCAGCTGGATATGTGACAGTTCTCATTTATAATATTTGACAACCAAGTTCTGCAAAACCACTCTCTCTAGTATTCCGTGATTTCCACATCTAGTCCCAACACTGTTACTGAATTTGAACAAATAAGAAAAAAAAAAAGCTACTCACATTTTATGTAATGGCCAGGAGATTTGAGGTTTAAAATCCGCAGAGGTGCAACAGGTTGTAACTGTGAGCAGCTCCCCCTGCCCAGGGGGGTCGCAGCGCCCAGGCTGGGTGCTGGCCCCAAACCCCTCCCGAGGACCCTGAGGGCCCCCCCGCCCCCTTCCATGCTCCCAGCACTGCCCACCCCTCCAGCCCTGCGGTGGTATGAGCAGTTTGAGCTGTTTAAAGGGATTTCTAACACATAGGCGTACGTTACTGAACTTAGTTTCCAATAGAATCGCCTGGGTTGGGAGGGACCTTTCAGATCATGGAGTCCAACCACCAACCCAGCACTGCCCAAACCCCCACTACCCCATGTCCCTCAGCACCACGTCTGCCCGGCTTTTAAACACCTCCAGGGACGGCGACTCCACCACTGCCCTGGGCAGCCTCTTCCAGCGCTTGACAACCCTTTGGGTGATGAAATTGTTCCCAATATCCATCTAAATCTCCCCTGGTGCAACTTGAGGCCGTTTCCTCTTGTCCCATGGCCTGTTCCTTGGGAGCAGAGCCCGACCCCCCCTGGCTGCCCCCTCCTTTCAGGGAGCTGTAAGGGAGCGAGAAGGTCTCCCCTCAGCCCCCTTTTCTCCAAATCTTTTCCAAGTCTATCTTCAAGTCTTCTCCACTGTAATTTAACTTGGTTTGCTGTTGTGCAGGAAACAGAAGTGCACGGCAAATAAAATCCCCTCTGTTTTACAGTGCATCTTCAGACTTCTGAGCCTGGCCTGTGTGTGCGCATCCCGCTTTGCCTGCCCACCCGAGGTGACGATATGGTGGTATAGATGATTATTTAGCTTTTACAATACATATCCATACAAACTATACGCATTTCCCATTGAGCTAGGATACACACACAAACATTCATGAAAAGATAAAAAGGAAAAAGTGATTCATAAGATTTACCATTAAAGAATGTAAGTTGCAATGGATTAAGGTGTTTGTTTTGTTTTTCTATAAACGCAGTCAAAATTTAAAGAAATAAAATCTTCAAGTGATGTTTTCAAGCATATATTGGGTCTACTTTTTACAGTAGGCAATCTGAAAATGAAAAAGAAAAGAGAACCTTTGTAATGTTGATAATGTGACTGTTTTCAAGGTGAACTCATTACTATCTTTCATTATGTACATGAAGAGTTACTGCTCGAATGCAGTGAAAGTGCTGTAAATCATTGACACTGGTTTTAATACAGGGTGAAATGGTTTATAAAGATATCCTCAAATGTCTTCCTGCCCCCCTGTTTCCGCAAATCTTGAAATGGAAAATAGAATAACCTTTCTTTTTTTTTTTTTTTTTTTTTACCTCCTCCCTTTTCTCAGGTGATTTTGGAATCTTTTCTTTGTTACTAATGCTTATTGCTGCGTTCTCCCCGCATGGGCCACGCTGCAGCACCACCAGCAAAGCTGACCCCCAAACCTCTGACCTAATCAAAAGGCAGAACTATAAAAAAAAAACAAAACACCTGGCGCGAGACAGTTTTCACAGTAATTCCAGCCCAATTTTGCCCATGTTATATTAGAGTAATGAGTTGTAAAGCACATTTTAAGTCGAGGAACTATAAATATCTCACCGTTTTTTTTTACTGCGGGGACTGATTTGAGGTAAGAGCAGCTCCTACAGCTGTTTTGAAGAACAGGCTCAGTTCCCCCAGCAGAAAGCAGAGCCTGTGCCCCGTCCGGCCCAGTTTGAGGGACCGTTCCCACTTCTGCGGGCTGGGGCTCCCCAGCAGAGGCAGAGGACGGAAAGGCAAAGCCCGCACCGACCCGAGCTCTCCCGCCGCCTGCCTGGCGGGCAGCAACAAGTCCCTTCAGTGCGCAGGAATTTAGAGGTGCTCCAAGCTGCTTTCCTCCCCCCATCACCCCGCTGCCGACAAACCCGGCACAACCTCAGAAAAAGAAAGGGTCGGTCACTGAACACCTATAAAGACCAACGCCGCTGCCCTCCGCGGCTATTCTGCCCCGTCAGGATAAACTGAGAGAGACAAAAAAAAAAAAAAAACCAACCCAATTTCCACGTTTTCACCACCAGGCGAGAGGGCAGGGCACCAAAGATGTTCAACCACACGTACCTGTCGAGCGGGGAGAGCCCGGCGCGTCGCGGCAGCCCAGGGAAAAGACCTTCGTTAAATCCAAGCACCCGCCAGTATTTTTCATTTGATGCGGTATTTGTAAAATGTTCAAACCTTGCATATAATGCGTAATGCTATTAAGTAGAATATCTAAAGTACTTAAACTAATTATGCCTATTTTGTAAGATTAATTATAATTAATAATTTAACGTATTTTATCATTTAAGTCAGTATCCGTTCTGATCTTTAACTTTAGAGAGCACACTGTATACGTACCACATAATTAGGGCTTATGTATCACATAATTAGGGCTAAATACTAGGAAATCAGGCTAATTAGACCAAATCAAACTGAATTATTTAAGCTTTTTTTTTTATTTTAGATGTAGAATATTTAGTAATTAAATACTGATTTCATTTTCTTGTACTTGCACATCTCACTTGTCTCTCAGCTGTCTGTTATAATGAAGCATTACAAAAGTGTTTGTCGCGGGAGCGCAGGACGGGGAGGGTTTAGCAAGCGGGCAGAGACAGCGTCGTTAAGGATTTAAGCCCCGTTTGAGCCGCGGGAGCATCCCACGCACACCCCAGGCTTTGCCCCAGTGTCTGCCTTGGGGAATTTGGGGGTGTGATCCCGGGAGACCGTCCCTCGGGGTGCTGGGGACCAAGGTGTCCCCGGCAGCATCCACCCCATCACAGCCCTCTCCAATAGTTAAACTCCTTTAAACACCTGGATAACAGCACCTAGAGATGAAAACCCTTTTTGTTGGCGATAGTTCAAAGCTGCTCCGGTAGAAAGCATTTAGGACCTAGGCTGTAGGCCATGTTACATAGGCACAAAGCATCATATAATAAAGCCTTTCAAATAAAGCATGTTGCTGCCAAGAAAAGCAGAGAACGCAACCGAACAATAACAGGGCTGGAGGCGAAATCCTCAGTGCGAGAAAGCACCTGCCCTAAACCAGGCTCAGCAAATCTGTAGTTCATTTCAGGTATAAAAACTTCCACTTTTCTGTGGAGATTAATTCATTTCATCAAAAAAAGACAGTAAAGCTTAGCTATGGTTTATCATCCTTCTCTGCCAGATGATCTAAACCATGTATTTCTTCTGTTGCCGAGCCACGGGCAGGTGTTGCGTGCAGCCCAGAAAACCCAGCCGTGGGCACAGTAATGTCCAATTGCGTTCTGGCATCACACTCAAAAGATCGTCTTCTAAACCATCTTCTATGGCAGAGCTTCAATGATAGGTAAGATTGGCTAAGGGCTCGGGGAAAAAAAGTGTTAGTTTCTCCTAGTGCGTTTATCAATTTTAACCAACTATGGGATTGATTTGAAAAGAAAATACATCGATAGACCAGAAAACCAGAAAAAACTTAACGTGGCTGTGGGCAAAGGCAGAAATTACTGCAAAGTAAGCAGGGTTTGGGGCTGGCCGAGGTAATCGTGCACTCTCCGACAGCATCCCGCCCGCCGCAGGGCTGGCTTTGGGGTGCCGGAGCCGCCTCCATGGCGTCCCCAATCCCGCTTGTCCCAAGCTCCAGGCCCCAACATCCCCGGCAGCTTGTGCGTGTACCCACACTCAAAATATAAATATTTAAAGATTAATGTGCCTCCGGTGCGAGCAACTGAAAATATTTCTTCTATCAAGGTAAATGTTAAGGGAATCCATACGAGATCAAAGGGCCATGAAATTGAAAACAATCATATGCCAAGTAGTCGGGGTCCTTCTGCGCGTGTGGCATTCGCTGCCGCCGCCTTATCCGGCGCTCAGCCGAGTCAATAAAAGGAATCCCATGGACTTCAAGGGGCTTAGAGGGAGCCCGCAGTTTCGTCATGTTTTGTTTTGAAAAATCAGTGTTCCTCTTGTTTAAAGTGCTTAAGATGAGATTTGCACACTTTGGCTTTTTCCAGCGCTGGCTCTTGAATCACAATAAGTTGGTTTCTGGGTGTTGTTTGGTTTTTTTGGTTTTTTTGGGTTGGGTTTTTTTTTGGTTTTGTTTTTTTTTTTTTTTTTTTAAATCTTGCACGGCGAGGGGCATATAAACGTGAGGAAGGTGGAGGTGCGGCAGAACCAAAGGAGCGGGCAGCTCTCGCACCACGTCGGCCAGTCCCCTAAGAGACACGGCAGAGGGGACATCGGTCCTGGGGCCACGTCAGGTGGTGAAGCTCTTTGGGGAAAGTAGCAGGTAAATATTTACCGTTAAGGAAAGACCAGGGGTGTGTGGTCCAGCCTCTCGTTGCGCGAGCGCAGCATCTCCGGCAGCATCCTGGGAGCAGACACTGCTCGCTTCATCCATCCGCCTGCAGCTAATGATCGCTATTCCCAAGTTTCTCAGATTCCCAGTTTTTGTAGGAATCCCAGGTGCGTGGGGAAGCCGCGGGGGCTGCTGGGATGCTCTGAGCATCAGTTTGCTGCTGTCACTTAGGGTGCTCGTTAAAGAGTTTTTCTTATCCAACCTTGCTTTATCCAAGTTAAATTCCCCATTCCCACAGACCCTGTTTTATTTGTCTTGGGAGAAAGGCGCCCGCTCGGCCCGGTTTCTCCAGGTTGCAATCACGGGAAATAAATGGAGCTCTGAGTACAAATAAACAATTAATAAACATTGATTTTATGGATTTCTGTTTCTCTCCTAGCCCTGTAAACAAT
Organism: Fratercula arctica; assembly: GCA_947846985.1. Taxonomy (NCBI): domain Eukaryota; kingdom Metazoa; phylum Chordata; class Aves; order Charadriiformes; family Alcidae; genus Fratercula; species Fratercula arctica. Next base: position 1,164,793 of record CANTUZ010000008.1, on the reverse strand, counting down.
ATCTGCAGTGTGCGATTCATGAAATTAAGCTATTTTGATTTTTTAAATAGCGTTTTCTAAATCATTATTTTATTTGTAATTTATTATACATTTCAAATTGGCCTGGAGACATCCTCTCTTGGGATCAGCTACACAAAACTTTTTTTAAAGTCAATTTTAATTTACTCACATGAAAGGAAGAGGGTTTTTTTTTCATATTTTTTCTAATAACTTTTTTAATGCTCACTTTGATCTGACACAGAGATCTAGACAAAAGTGCACAATTTAATCTTAAAAGAATCATTTAGTATACCTCAAACATATGAAAACAAGCAGCTACCACTGAAACATAGTTAGTTGCGGTTTTGGCTATTAAATTAATTTGATAAATCAGTACCATATGAGAATGCTCTCTATGGAAACACCCTCAGTCCACATGCTACTATGCAAAAAATTTTAACTCACCTGATTTAAAAAAAAAAAATCTCACAATTAATAAACACTGAAGAACTGTGAAATGCCAATGCAACTTTTAGTTTTTAATTAAAGAGACCCCCATCCACGGTTCAGAAAAATATAATAAATGTTTTCAGATGTAAAGTATTTCGCAGCGATTCCCACAATGATAACAGCTCCATCACTTCTCGTGCAGCATAGCCACAAAGAGTAATTTAACACCCATTAATAAAGGGATTTTCAGAGGAACTCGAGCTCAAATTATATCAATCTTCTACTGTTCCAAAATAAACGCATCAGGTGGCATTTAAATGCAGGTGGCTAACCATTTTATCAGTGCACATAGTTAAGCTATTAGAAATATAATTAGAAAAATTAAATTAAACACACTTAATGCAGGTTCTAATTCTAGCAACACTGTCCTTATCATTATGCCATTTTTATAGCAAATTATAAAGTATGTCTGAATTGTACAGGTTTGTTTCTGACTGATAGCTGAACTCAGATAATTAAGTTGTTAACCGTGTACTTCAGTGGTCAACATGGTTATATATCTTTGTCTTATCACCACCCCTCCTCCGTGTTTCCACAGATCTCAGGGGAAGCAGATGAATGGCACTTGACACTACCCACCTACACAGCCGACTGATTAGACACAGGCCTGTGCCACAGGTACACTCAATTATGCCCTTTTTCTGAGATTCAAGCATTTCCTGAAGCTGAGAGCGTTGAAAACTCTTCATTTGACGCGTTTTTGCAGCCGAGGAAAACTGCAATGAAACATCCTTAAAACTTTCAGGTGCTGCTTTGTCACCCTGGGCCCTTCAGGCAGACTGGTTGCAAAGGGATTTGTTTAATTAAGGAGGAAAATAATAAATCCCCTCTACCCCAAATGATTAAACTGCTAAAGAGCACACCCATGTCCAAATAAAACACGCCCTTTAAACCCCCGCGCAAGTGGCTCACCCTCCCACGTAGGTTTGCCTCCAGCCGGGAGGTCTGGTGGACACGTGGGTGCCCGGCGCCGGGAGCCAGGGAAATAAAAATACAGTTAATTTACCAGTGGGTGCAATCACTAAATAGCAAAATATAGACACGGCTATACATATAAAAAGAAAAATCTGGATTGCAATTCTCCTAGGAAAACAATCAATATTCAGATAACATAAGTGCAGCTCAGTACACGCCGAGGATTGGATTTATAATATCAGAGATAATTTGTAATATTTTTTAACTTAAAAACTTTAACGCTTTGGCTAGATTTTATGAACGTGTCGTTTTATTCTTATAAGCTTTCCCTTAAGTTGAGAGAAATCACGTGGGTTTTATGGTCTCTAGATCTCCTGGTATTCTGTTTTCATCAAAATAACCCAGGAAATGAATTAAACGACCTCCTGAATTTTAAACGTCTTATTCCAAACTAACTTTTGATAGTTCCCTTCATCCCACTTGAAACACTTGGGTTCACCAGGTTGCTTGATACTTTTTCAACATAAAACCCCAATGTAAACACACGGGAATTTTACAGAGAGACTTAACCACGCAGCTTGCTTTCCCTCTGGCCATCACAGTGATTATCTGGGTGTGGGAGCTGAGTTAATGACACAAAATGTATTTTTTTATAAGATAGTTGCGGTCATTTCTTTTTCCATTTAACCTGCCTCTGTGCTGAGAACTGTCTGCGCTGAGCATCAGCACGGCTGCACCGAAACGGCCGGGGACCTAATGGAGTTCCACTTCATCGCTCCTAAATGATTACAAACCGAATATCCCCAGTTCAGAAGAAGAATATGTGGGGTTTTTTTCCCATTTGCACACGAAAGAGTAACACACGGGGTTATTTTTGCAATATGTCATCAATAAAGATTTTGACATTGTAACGCGGTTAAAAAAATTTATTTTGTTGGGTGTTTTGTTTTGTTTTGTTTTGTTTTCCTTTACCTCCTCCCACTGCAGATAATTTGGTGGAGAAAAAAAAAAAAATTTCCACCCTGTTCTCCATATTTATTAACAAATTCAGTAGGATCTGGTGGCTCTCTTTTAAACTTCTGAGCGCAGGAAATATTTCAAAAGGTACCTCCTGAAAGGAAAGGGAAGCGGCTACGCTCGGCGGGGGGCATCACTCTTTCCCTCGAGATCCTCCCAGGAGAGCAAAACCACACACGTACACATGGGCCGGGCAAGCAGGATTAAAGAAAACCCTTTCCATCATGCATTTTACTGCTTTCCATTCTACGTGAGCAGACTGATTTGAACTATTTTCCTAACAAACATGTAATTATTAGTATATATATTTAACACCTAGCTATGCTATAATGACAGCTACTTCTTTCTTTATTTCCTTGACTTAACATGGAAAATTATTTGTCTCTGGCATTGCTGCTTTCCGTTTTTTATTGTTTCTTATTGTTGAATGTTATTTATTCCTCAAAATATCATCAGCTTTCACATACCCATAGATTTTCATTCCTGATATCTTTAAAGTAATGTTGTAAGATTGAGGATAATTATCCGAATCAATTTTTTTGATACCTTGCTCCTGAGTATTTAGACCCACCTTCCTTCTTTTTTTCCCCGCTTCCAGGGGAGAGCAGTGCTGGATGTACCGTGGTCCCTCGTGAGACCGTGTGCTCTCCTGGCTGAGCACCCGTCTCAGGGTGAGAAGAACGGGATTTCAGTCTAGAGTCAACATTGCTTTAGTGAAAATTTTGTATCTTGCGTCATTGTTAACTTTTGGGGACACAAATTCTGTTTGCCGACCACAGGGACATCCTGGCCGTGCTCACATATGGTAGCTGCTGGTGGAGTACGAACAAAAAACAAGAGGAAGCTCAATTGGGAATTGGAAGGAGAACTTCTGGCAGTTACTCAATGTCCATACTTCCCTGCCCAGGAGAACTCTCTGTGTAGGTGTTAAACGTTTATAGCTTTAAATCCAAGATAATAAAGTATAAATTAATGAGTCTTGTAAGAAACACTGAGTGGAAGCGCTGTGCTGGAGCTAGCACCTCCTGCTTTGGGGTGCCTGGCTGCTGCCCAGAAGCTCCCGCACCCGTTTCAGATCGTGATGGGATGATGCGGAGCCAACCACTGACTGGTGAGCCGGGGCAGAGCTGGGCACCTCTGTCTGTGCCCACCCTTGAGGACACACTCCTAAGAGGCTTCAGGTTGGTCTACAAGCATGTCAAGGTGCACTGGGGCTGGGGGATTGAAAGCTGCTCCTATCCTGCGCTGACACAACCCAGACAGGCTTTGCCTACGGGTTGAAATCATGACAGCCTCCAAAAGACGCTTACACCCACCGCCATAAACACCACCCACCTCAGCCCTGTGTGAAGGGGTCTGCTCCACCATCTCCCTTCGTTCTGCATGTTTGTTATACACGAACGGGCCGTGTCTGCCTGGAGACATCGCCTCTGTGGGGGAATCAGACAAAACCTTCCCTCTTTCTTCACCTCCTCCGTGCCTGCCAAGCCTGAGCCCACCAGCAAGAAGGCATGGAAGGAAAGAGGAGGAGTAGATTCCCGGTGCAGGCGAGATGCAGCTGGGACACAGCAGTGCCCAGCACTAGGAGGAGACCCATCGGTCCTCCCTTGCCTGCAAGCAAAGGTCTGCAGTGCATCAGAATTGCCATTTTCCACAGAGAAGCAGAGGTTCCTGGCTGGTACCTTCATAGGGGCAGAAAGAAATGGAAAGAGAAAGAATATGAGCTTCCCCTACATTTTCTTTTGGTTTTGGTTTTTTTTGTTTCTTTCCTTTTTCTTCTTCTTCTAGGCACTCTACCTACGAGGGCAAGAAAGCCGTATGAACACCATCTACATCTAAATACATGTTGATGCACCGTAAACGATGCAGGTGGCTTTTCTTTCTAACTATTAGAACCAGTAGTAGTACTACTATGTTATCACTTTATAAGCCTCTACGAAAGTCGGGGGGGGAGAAAAAAATCATTTAAAGTTAAAACTAGAAAAAAACATTAGATCAAACACTAAGGACCGGGAAAAGTTTTTCTTTTTCTCTGGAAGCTGAAGTTTGAGGGGAAAAAACCCAAACAAAATGACTATTGTTGGCCCTGCGAATTTATTTAGGAAGACAAAAGGAAAAGCATATGTGTGAGCAATGAGGGAACAAAAGATAAAAGATTGAGATGGAAGGAGTGACGTCAGAAGAGAGGAAATAAGAGGGAACCAGAGAATGGAAATGGAGAGGAAATTTAAAAGACAATCTGGACATAAAATTAACCTTGCAGAAAACTGGGGGCTGGGGAAATAAAGACACAGAAGAAACAGTTGTTCTAGAGTTCCCAGGTTAATTTTACTCTATTCTGGTTTTACTTCTAAAGCCATTTCTTGCCTTCACTTAGTGATGTTAGTCCGGGTGACCTGCTGCGATGGATGGAGAACCACCATGGGTGAACTCCCCCACTTCAACTGCACCAGCCGCAGCCACTGCTGAACTGTCTCAAACGTTACAAGTACACGGGCACCACGGACACTTAAACACCTTTAACATATGGCCAGCGCAAACACATGATCCTCTTCGAACAGAGCAGTCATTCTGATCTCCGGATGAAAACGCCCTGTTTCATTGAATAACAACCCAAAACAAAGCGCCTGCGTTCCGAACATCAGGACCCACACACCTCCGACTTCAAAAATGAATCATTCCCTCACCTGGATGATGGCCAGGGACAACTTTAGAGACTGCCTTTTGCAAGTTAAGTTATTTGCCATTGTACAAAAATTAAAATGGAGTCCACAACCACCACAATTTGAAAATCTCTCTAAAACAACAGTGTGAGAGACTTCTACTTCCATCAGCTGAAATGTGAGGATTGCTGTTGACCATACACGGTCTAGTTTTACTCAAAGTTTTATAAGCTCTTCTTTTTCAAAGATTAATTATTTTAATTCGTATACCAAGAAAAAAAAATAAATTAGGACAATATGGGGAGATGGGTTAATTACACTACCTGATAGCATTATTTTCTCAGCAATCACAGCCTATATTGCATTTAGCGCTACCATAAAATACTGATGGTTATCAGCGAGCATTGTCCTGAGGAGAAATCTGTTTAAGGATGTAAGAGGCCAGACAACAGACATATGTCAATATTTGCTTTTTACTCCCCAAGTAGTGTGCATTTTACATCTGATTGTACAAAAAAAAAGTTGCTTTATCTAGCTGAAGTTTCAAAGAAATGAGACAATGAGCAACACATGGGATTTTCTGTGAATTTGCCCTTTTCTTTTAGAAAAGCAATTATTATGTTGTGAAATCTAGAGCAGCCTCTTTCTTTTCTATGGTCGGTGTAAAATGATTTGAGTTTTAACGGTTTTTTAAGATGCTGTATTAAAGCAGGTCAGCATGCTAAAAATGTTATCTTGACGTATTCTAAACATTCATGGAAAAGAAATACAAATAAGAAACCCATGAAGACCCGTCAATCTGATAATTTTGTGAAGATCAGATAATCCTAAACGAGAGAAAGCAACAGAAGCAAAAAGTGGGAAAAACCTCAATTTGCAGCGACAGTTAATTTCATAACGCATTTACAATTGCTAATAAACAGAATTATTGCTGCACAAGAGAAATCTTGTGGTCTCTACTCTATCACTACAGAGGGCAGCAACAGACAACAGAGCTCTTCAGCATTACGAGGAAATGTTAAACATTCCCAGTAAACAAGGGAGCTGGGAGAGGCTCTTCCCGTGGGCAGACCAGGGGTCTGGGCTGGAGCACGGTCCGAGACCTTTTATTACACATTTCAGCCTCCTTTGGATGCGAACAGGCGGGAGGGTTTGGGAAGTCTTCGGGAAGCCTGGCCTGCTTACCCAGCTAAGTCTATCTTCTGTCCATTTACCAAACCCAGGTATTAGAAATAAGCATAAACCACGGGTCATAACGTACGAGCTGGACCATACGGTAGCGAGTTAAGTTCATTTTGTGACTTTTTCCCCTGCTTTACACACAAACCCAGTCGCTTTGTTTTCTGTTACATCTCTTGGCGAATGAAGAAGGAGAACACCAAGCAACTGGGAATTGTGTCCTCTACAGCCTGGAGAGCGCCCGTCGTAAAGTACAACATGAAGACATTTACTGCAAAGATGTAAAAGTTCGAGTTGTAAGAAAGTTTCGTGGTTGAATATATTTAAAAGACTTTCTAAAGGATTTTTGTTTCGGTAGTGAAAACGCGTTGGGGGCGGGGGCGAGGCGCCCGGCGCGGTTATTAGCAGTGGTCACATCCTCCCCCAGCTCCGGCGGCGGATGCAAAGGAGGGCAGCAAAGGTCTTATGATCAAACGGGAGGGAAATGACTGACAACACGGAGCTAGTTCAAAGGAACTAATGGAATAATTAGTTCCAAAAAGACTAAAAAGACTGAAGAATTCATGATGTCATAAAAAGCAGAGCTACTTAAATTGGATTAGAAAATAAAAATGACACGAACATTGTAAATATTCACAGATCACATCATTGACGTGTAATGTGCCGTTAAATGATGTCAAATTAAAGGGGAAATTACATGTGTAAGAACTAGGAAGAATAAAGGGAAGACATTTTAAAGATGCACAGTCCTTCAAGTGAAAATCCCTATCGTATATCAGGGCTGATCACTGCGTGGATGAGGAAACTATGAGAGAAGAATAAAATAAAATATGGGAAAGAAAACATAGGGTAAAAACATCTCAATTTAAACTCTGCGGTGAAAGGCTGTTTAACTTCAGAGCCAGCGCGGCCTCTGCTCGGCGTGTCTTTGTAAAGCTGCTCCCAGCCAATGTGATGCCCAGAACCAGGCGCTTTCATTGCTTAAACCCTATTAAAATGAGTCCTAATTTATTACAAAAACCCCAGCAGTCAAGTGTACTCTCACATGGGAGGTAACCCTGAGTAGGGAAAAAGACTTTGCTCAAATGGTACTTTTGAATTTTCTAAATTGTATTGCAATTAGCATGGTGCTATGCGAGCGAAAGTGAGCAGATGTGAAGATGGCACTCCTGAATCCACAGTCTTCTGAAGCAGAAGAAGCTGTTACGGATACCCTTAATCATTCACGCCTGGGGTACGCCGTCCATCGAGGCTTACAGGCCCTCAACCAGAGTGAGACATCGTCTCATCCATGGCAGACAGCAATGTTGTGGCAATTATTTTACCTCTATTGTGCTCTTTCAAGTGAGCTTGAAAAATAAGGTCCTCCCAGCTTCTCTCCCTTCCCTCCATGTGCCATCTGAATCTTCTGCTCCAAAGATGGCATTTAAAACTCCCAAAAATACCTGCATAATAAAGGGTAAAAGATAGTCTGCACATATCTAAGTACATATCTTTTTCTTCCCTCATGGTCTCAAAACTCTGTGAAGTGTTAAAAACACATCGCACATAACCAAGAAACTCGAGATTATCAGCATTATCTCACCCGCTCTGCCTGGTGATAAGATGGTCTGATGCGCTCGCTGCTGCGATAACCGGTACCGGCTTCGCTTCTCAGCAGCGCTGCCAAGATGGTCACGGTGTTCCTTAACACTCTGGGCCTTCTCCACAGGAGATTATTGTCCCCCTGTGACTTAGACTAAGTCAAACCTGAGGCAGCAGTCATCCAATCCACTGTTGAAGCTGACCATACCGTTTGAGATACATCCAGTTCTGGAGCCACCAACAGCAGAAGGACACGGAGCTGTTGGAGCGGGGCCAGAGGAGGCCCCGGAGCTGCTGGGAGGGCTGGAGCCCCTCTGCTGTGGGGACAGGCTGAGAGAGCTGGGGGGGGTCAGCCTGGAGAAGAGAAGGCTCCGGGGAGACCTTCCAGCCCCTGCCAGGCCCTCAAGGGGCTCCAGGAAAGCTGGGGAGGGACTCTGGAGCAGGGAGGGGAGCCATGGGACAAGGGGGAAGGGTTTTACACTGACAGAGGGGAGATTGAGATGAGATGTGGGGAAGAAATTGTTTGCTGTGAGGGGGGTGAGCCCCTGGCCCAGGTTGCCCCGAGAAGCTGTGGCTGCCCCATCCCTGGAGGGGTTCAAGGCCAGGTTGGACGGGGCTTGGAGCAACCTGGGCTGGTGGGAGGTGTCCCTGCCCAGGGCAGGGGGGTTGGAACTGCCCAGGCTGCCCAGGGAAGTGGTGGAATCACCATTCCTGGAGGGATTTAAAAGCCGGGCAAACGTGGTGCTGAGGGACATGGGATAGTGGTGGACTCGGCAGAGTTGGGTTGATGGTTGGACTTGATGATCTTAAAGGTCCCTTCCAACCTAGGCAATTCTATGATTCTATCCCTGTGTGCACTTGAATGCACTTAATCATAAAGCTCCTATTTTGACCCAGAGATGACATTATCCAGGCATTACATTTGGCATGTTACGTGCCGTTCTGTAGCAGCAAGCAGGGAAGCCCACTGCAGGTAGGAAAGCAAAGCCGGGCCACCCTGGGATGGGCTGGGACTCCGGACCCTGCCTGCGTGGAGCCCAGGGCACAGGCAGTGCTGTGTGCTGGTGCCTGGGAGACGAGGAACATCTCCCTGCTGTAGTTTGTATAACTCCAGCCCACAGCTGAGAGTAATTTCCAGAGTAGAGGTGCCTGAACCCTAGAGGCAAACAAAAGTGTTCTGAGGTCTTTATTTGTGCAACGGCATTTCCACTCCGGTTGGAGAGATCTGTTGGTTGCACTCACATTGTCTCTATAACAATTTAAAAAATTAGACGCGATAGTTATCCTTTTGCTCAAGAGAACAAATTATTCAGATTCCGCTTCTCTTTTTTTTTTTTTGCTGACTTTTAACATGTCATAAGCACACACATGAAATGGGTTTCCCAAAACAAAGGTATTTATCAGGGAAAACTTTGCACCCATGACCTGAAATCACTCAGATATAAGAAACTTTGATATGGAAGGAGGTCGGTCAGGGCTGAGTATTCACTCTATTACAAGTCTCCAGCAAAAATAGAGCACAGCTAAATAACTTGGGAAATATTATACTTATAATTGCGGAGTCAATCAATTTAAACGTAATAAAGAAGACGACAGACAATGAATAGAAAGTTCAAGGACTTTTCACCTAGGGCTTTGCTATGGCTGGGAGTCAACCTGCTGAAGTCTATACAAGTCTACGTACTCTGGAAGTCAGCCCCAGGGATCAGAATCACACAGAAGCGAAGGACACCTCCTATTTCAGGGAACAATGCCCCAAAATACAGGTGTAAGCCCCAGAAAAGCAACCTGAATTGGAACATTTTTGAAGGCAAGGGCAAATTTTCACCATATATTTTTGGCAGATGATACCATAATTCCTCTTTTCATGTCTTGGCTTCATCAGTTAACTTCATCACAGAACAACATCACAGGCCGGACAGAATAACCACATGGACTTTGCTGTGTGCTTTCACTAGGACTGGAAGGTTAATACGCTGTATTAGCTGTGCATGTAATTCCTAGTTTGATTCTTTTTATACACATTTATTTCCCTAACTATTGTTTATTCTCCAACATAATATAAGAAAATTACTAGTATGTAAGAAAAAGTTCAACAGTGGAGTTGATTTACAACCTGTAATCGTGGAATCCATTAACCGTCTTAAAAGTAGGTGGCAATTTGCACGCTCACAGCATTTATTCTGAAGACTTCACTGGGACATCACAGAGCATAGGCTTTCTATGGAAATGATGTTGTTTGCTGCCTTCGCTAAGAATGTAGAGCAAACCGCAGATTGCAATTGGGATTCAGTGCAAGATGAAGCTTGGAAGCGTGAGGTGGAAAAAATGCATCTCATTTCTTTTTGCCAGGTGGCAAGAATCTGGCTTGGGATTTAGCAAAGTCTCAGACTTTGTCCCCATTTCAGCCTTTGGAAGAGAAAACTGAACTCCAGGAGTTCATAGGAATAGAAAGGCAGGTTTTGGGGATGCACGGAGGATGAGCATGAGAGCAAGGCCAAAGACCTCAATGGGAATGTGCTGTGTGATGCTTTGGAAGGGCAATGTTTGGGTTAAAGAGAGCAGGGTACAACCAACCTGCTCTCTGTGAAAGGAAAGTCTGTAGGAAAGCTAGAAAAAAAGAAAGATTATCATATTTGAAAGAAAAGGGAAAAAGGTTAAAGGGTCTGAAGAGACAGAGAGTAGACAAGACAGAGACACAAGTGAAGATCAGAGGCTGATGAGGAGAGAGCAACGCTGGACCTTCTCTCGGATTGTCTGTCACAGGCACTTTGAAAGACGTGAAGGACCAGAATATACTGGAGCAGCTAGGTCAGAGGATGGGGTCAAAGAAAACGCTAACCACAATTCATGGTTGGCCTTCATCACGTACACAGCCGAAGTGTGGAAATAAAATCCATGAATGTGAATTTGGAAAGCTTCATTGTGGTCTTTTCAGTCAAGATCTAATCCATATTAGCTCTCTAGCACTGAGATGGATCCTCTAAAATCCAGCTCCTAGGAAGAAAGAGCCCACCAGTTTTCACTGGGAAGAGCAGTGACCTCTTCTAGTCGCCCAGACTTCAAGATGCATGCCTCAGTGCGGCCACGATTATGGAGATAGTCATGCCAAATAAAATGCTCCTCACAGAGGCACAAAATAAATCTCGTAGCCTTTGCATCCCGAGCTACCGGGGGCAATTTCTAGTTTTGACAATTATACAATTATCACATAAACTGCCAGCAGACTTGCAAGTGCACGATGACATCATTAATATTCTCAACAAGGAAAGCACAGGAATGTCATAGACTTGAGCATTAATATCACTGTGCAAAATGATTCAGCATACAGTTTAATTAACGTATGCAAAGTATTTTTGTTTATGTGAAGCACGCCAGAGACCACAGGCATCATTCACTGGTGCAGCACCCTGCTTCAGCCGCAGACCCCACGCTTCCCAGTACAGAGCCGCTCCTGCTGCATAGGTGACCTTGCACCCAAGCGCTGAGCTCTCCCTGTTTCCTAACGTCTGGCTTATTCCCAGAGAACATCCCCCCAGGAGAGGTGGATCCCATACCAGTGCACGCCATCACTGTGCTAAGGAGTCTTTAAACTAAAAATAACACTTAGATCTAAGTTTCTCTTATTTTTAGGCATTTTCTGGGCTCTGCACGTGATACGTTGACGTGATACATCAGCACCAAAACCCTGATTTTGCAGGGGCTGGGTAGGGAGGGACGAGAGCAGGAAGGAGCTTTTGTTCATTTTACTGTATTGAAGGTAAAAAGACCCTCCCTCGTCCCTTTTGTCACTCCATCGTCATTTAACATTTTCACCAAGGCTCGGCGTCAGGGCAAAACTGGAGTGCGACCTGGTGGGCAGGCGGCCTCCGCAAACCTCCCGGCACGGTGACTGCTGGCCAGACAAGCCCCAGTCTCCTCCCAAATTCAGATTATATAAACTTGAGACAGGCACCTTGCTTGCTTCTGTGCTGCAAACTCAGTAGCGCTAGTTAATACGTGCTCAGATAAAATATTGCTAAGCGGAGTAATAAATTTAAGCCAGACACTGTAGTAGAATTAAACCATTAACTGGTAAATCAGCTGCTAAGTAGCCCATATTCCTTCTACTATGAGATTCTTAATGCTGGATTTAAACAGTAATACATATTTGACAAAAGCTTATTCAAAATATTGGACTGACTCGAAATATTGGGAGCTGGCTCCGATCTGCTGCTTTCTGAAGTTTATCTGGGAACGAGTGGGACTGAGCTCCGAACAAAGGCTGCAACAGGCGCCAGTTGTTGACACTCTGCACCACGTGTCGCATATTAAATGATTCATCAAATGCTGTGTCACAACCTGTATAAAGTCTTTTAAAAATGGAGCCTTCCCTCCTTTCCTTTGCTTTTAGCAGCAGAGAATATCTGGATGGATCTAGCCTTCCCTGAGCAACGGCCCTTTTCTGAAACCACACCCCTTTTAATGCAAGCGCTCAGCCCAGAGAGTTATTAGAAACAGCACCAGTCACTAAATTTCAGTAAATAGTATTCCGGTACCTTTGGACAGTTGGAGCTCTGCCCCAAGGACTCCCTGAATTTTACGAATAAAATCTACCCAGAACATTTTGGAAAACTAAATAATAGACGAGTAAATAATTTTACTGGCTGATATGGAAAGGCAACGTGTTATTGTAACCCGCCTTGTATGCTCCTTGTAAAGTACCGTAACTTATGATTTTAAATTATGATGTTAGATTAGGTTTTCTGCAGCTTAATATATTGTAACGTAATATAATTGCTAAATGCAAATGAGATACTGTACAGCTTTTCCACAGAGTCGCTCATGAAAGCCAAGCATTTTACATATTACAGTGAAGTGCGTGTTATTAAGAAACAAATTATAATGAAGCTTAATTTAGTTGGGAGATAAGATAGTGTAGCCTTATCAGGGTTGACAATGTAGTAAGGTGTCTTATAGAGCTATTACACCAACTTGTGTGCAGCTCAAGTGTCTCCAGCACAAACCCACACAGGCGACAGCACCCTGCCTTTTAAGACTCGCGTGTGATCTCATTACCTTAAAGTCAAGTAATACTATAAAGTCATCAATTTGGCTTCAAACACACCCCGTGATCGTGACTGACAAATGCTCTTTTCAAAATAACAAATACAAAGCTGATTAGCATTCCAATAACTGCGTGCCGGGCGGGAAGTTTGGGCAGAAGGCGCGTTTCCGCCGCGCGGAACACGGCGCGGGATCAAGTGCCGAGCTGGAGTCAGCACAAGAGTTAAACACAACAAAACCCGGCGCCCGGCGGTGCCGCTTGCTACGCGCTGACGGTGGCCACTGCGGATAAAACCCCCTTTTGTGCCCGCGGACCTGTAACCCACCCCAGCAGGCAAAGAGCTCCTGCTTTTCCATCTTCATTTTCATCAGCGAGCCACAGGAAACAATAGTTACTGGTAGACGTGCCAGGAGAATGCGCTCCCGAAATAATACACCGGCTTGTAAATTGTCCGTCAGGCTGTACATTTCAAAAGAAAAACTAAAATGCCTTTTCCCCCCCCACCCCCCAGCGTTTTCCGAGCGGCGCTTGCTCCGCGCGGAGCACCCAGCGGCATCCCCGCTGCCCCCCAAAAGCAGCAGCACCGATGGGTTTGTGGCAGAGCAGGAGAAACCCGCTCCAAAGCAATTCATTATTAATGCCAGAATATTCTTGCTAAACAGTTCTGATTATTTCACAAGAAAGAGGTCAAGGTATTGGAGAAAGGGATTTAATCAAATAAACTCTCAATCTCTCTCCAAATAGCATTTTCATCCGGCTGCATGTAAATTCATCAGATGACTAGCCTCCAAACGCACAGGCGAGGTTAATCTGCTATGACTGTTAAAACTTCTGTGATATGCCCATTGAATAAAGATTTAAAATAGGACGAACCACCCCAGTCACCCCAAACTGGTTTCTATTTCTCCTTTTCCTTAAAGTTTTGCCCCGAATCCCAGCACTCCGCTGGCAGAAGGGGAGACGAAAATCCCCCACTTGCGGGACCCCACAAAGAACTCTTTGTTCTGCGTTTGCTGCCCAACCGTCCGGATTTTGACAGTTACCAACAGCTTATTTCAAGCTGCCCCACAGCAAATAACCTGCCCTGCGCAGAAGGCGAAGGGGGAACCCTGCACCACCAGAAACGTTTCATATGCCATGCTGGAAAACAAAGCGGAGTTGCCATTAACGGAGAGGAACCGGAATTTCTCTTTTATTCCGAACTCGACATAGCGCCGCTTCGCTCAAATAAAGAGACAAGGAATTTATCACAGTCATATCCCGAGGTGAATTTAGTGGCAAACGCTAATAATCCCTCTCAGACACCTAGCACTTACTGGGCAAACCCTGCCTCCTAGCAGTGCAAATCCATGTTTATTTTTAAAAAGGGTCTTTGTGAACATCACGCTTAAACACAGCGTTATGAGATAGCTGTAAACAACATACTCAGCCATAAATTAAAGAAGGTAATTTTGGGGTTTGTTTTGGTTTTTTTTTAAAAAAAGAATAGAAATCCTAAATGCCTATTGATACAGAGTAATGAGGGGGGGGAAAAAAAAAAAGGGAAACTGAAATTCAGCAGGCAGGCAGGATTATTTTTCCTATTATCTTTTTGCTTTCTTTACCCTAAAGTCAGGCCGCAGAATCTGTAGTTGGCAGAACATACTGTAAATATCTTTGTGAAGTCAGGTCGGATTTAGGAGACCGGGAAGCCGCGCTCGCCGAGAGCCGTGGGCTCCTGCTGGCCTCATACCAGCACAGGCGACCCGGGCGCCGTCTGCGGGTACTTCACAATCTCCCAGAAAGGTAATGGTACACCTTTTTTTTTTTTTTTTTTTTTTTTTTTTTTTAAAAATGGTCAATCTAATTTACGTGCGCTACACACGCAGCGCGTCCCTAAGCATCCCAAGCCGAAGCAGTTTCCTCGCCTCCTCCTTCAAGAAGTCCAAGGCGACATTTCCCCCGCTCCGAAGGAGGGAGGACTGTGAAGGGTACACAACCCGCATCCCTCCTCCGGGAGTCAGGCAGCGGCTAAAAACTCTGCCTCCTCCAGATAAAGAGTGTTTTGATGCCGGTATTCTCTGCCCCCTTTGCTCCCAGCACCTTTCTCGGATCTCAGACACCATTTTACACGAGGATGCTTTCTAAAAAGCAAAATGTAACTGTCTAATTAAGAGCGGAATGATTGGCCAGTTCATGGACTCTGTGACAGTTATGACAAATACACATATTGGCACAGCCCTAACCTCACTTCTCAGTTTGCAACACAAAGATGGTATTTTCAGAAATGTGCAGAACACTCTGATACAAAGCTTCACCTTGTCTAGTGCTATTCCATTTAATTTTTTATTAACTGCCTGAACATATGCCATTCTAGAAGAGGGTAATAGTTACAAAATGTCAGCAGAAACATTTAAACTGCTAAAATGTAAATGATTTTATAAATTTGTAATGAAAGGTAATTGTCATGTGGGAAAAGTAACAGAAAAACAGATATGTGTAAATGTAAAACTGGTAAAAAATACATCTTATTGGTCGAAGGTAGCGAAATTTAAGTGTGTTTTAATGACCGCTGTAAGTAGTATTTAAATAAAATTAGATTCATAAGCCGAAAATGTGAGTTCTATAATATTTTATTTTCTAACATTAGTAAAGTTCATAATAATGAAAAGACCTCATGGAACTTTAATGCGCCCAAATTCATTAAACAGTAGGACATTAAGATTCCTCACCTCATTTTAAAAAACAAATAAATCAAGTCAGATAACACAAATACACAAAAGCGCTCGCCAGCCTCGGCACAGCCCGGCTTTAAAAGAACAATATTAGAACGCGGTTAGTTAGTTTCTTTACTTTCCGCTAAAATGAGAAACAATTTGGTGATTAATCCCTTCAGCGACGCGGTGCTGGGTCAGTGCTCTCGGAGATGTCAGGCAGGAGAAGGCCGGGGCGAAGACGGGCGTTTTTTCCCCAGCCACCACACAGAGCAACCACCTCCCAGCCAGGTTTGCGGGCAACCATCTTTAAATGCTTGAGCTGCTCTGCCTGGCCATGACAAGATTTGCAATTTCCCCACGTTTATTTACACGCCATCGCCCCAACTCGACATCAGATGGAAGCGGCGTGGTCGCGGCTGACCCCAGGGTAGTCCCTGTCTCTGCCGATCCCGTTTCAGCCCGCGCAGCAACTGAGCCGCACTCAGCCCGCCCGGGATGCTCGCGCGCCGCAATAAAATTAGCAGAAGCTTGTCAGGCTCTGTTTTCGAGTTTTTACGCTGACAGACGCTGGGCAAACGTGTCTGCTTTTCAGAAACGGGTTTCTGCTCTCCTGAAACGTACAGCGGCGAATCGGCGGGGTTCGCGAGCCCGCGTGTGGCCAAACCCCCCGGGCGGGCGACCCCCCGGGCTCGCCCTCGGGGCTTCACCTCTCCTCCCCAGACCACGTAAAAAAAAAAAACACTAAAACACTGGTCATTTATATCGTTATTGTGCTTTCCTACAACCGCTCCCGCTTAAGGTTGGACACCCGGAATGAGTTCCTCAGCTGGGAATTAACAGGAGGTAAATCCATCATATTCCAAAGCAAAAAGTTGGTCGTTCCTCCCCCTGTTTGTACACAAACGACCCCCCAGGGCCGACCGCGGCCGCAGCTCACCTTAGAGCCCACCTGCAAAACCGCTGCCTTCACCGGCAAAAGCTGCTTTAATTTTTTTTTCAAATGCTTTTGCAAATAAACCAAAGAAAACGATCGTTTGTTTCAAAATCCAAAGCCAAGGGAGGCTAACGCAGTAAATAGGAGAAATTTACCGTCTGTAATGGGAACATTTTTAAATAAAACCACCTAATATGTTTTGTAATCTACACCAATGTAATTTTATTAGATATTCAGTGCAGTTCTTACATCAAACAGCCTCAGAAGCCCTAGGATCATTTTATATTCACTGGAAGACAGAAAGAAATCCAAAACCTAGTTAAATAAATTGTTCATTTATTCCTTTCCTTTTATGCACCAAGATCTACATGTGGTCATTAATTATAAAGAGACTATTATAGCACCATATTTTCATTCAATACGATGTCCTGGTATATATCAAAGAAGTCCCATAATTAAAACAGAAGGGCCACAATGACAATTAAAATTACAATCTATATGGGGAAAGAAAGTACAGTTCTGCAATTTTTCACCCTGTCACTGTCAGCACCGGGGGATATTCCAGTCACGTCTCTTGTAAAGCAGCCTAAATTCTTCTTCACCAATGCAACCTCAAAAGCATTATCAGCACCTAAGCAAAAGCCTATGCAAGTATAATTTAATACCAAGCCACAGTTTGCAAGTAATAGCGTATAAAGTGATATTTAAGTGGTGTTTTAAGCACACTTCTGATGGCTACAGCCGCTTTTTACTGGTAAATGCGTTTTCCTTTGAGTAGTGATTATGAGTCCTGGGTGAAGAGGTCCTGTGTGCAGGTCTGCCTGTAAGCCTTACTTCCAGCTGCCAATCTTGGCTTCACAGTGGAGAAAAAGCCACACAGCACCTTGTTCTTACTCTTGTACGCTGTCATCCCCGGAGCCTGATAACTGCAAAATCATTTCCACATAACACTTTTCTGCTTCTGCCTCTTAAACCCGGAGACCTCGGCGGGGAGCGGGCGCCCGCACCCCCGGCAGCCGCCCCCCAGCCGCCGCCGAAGCCCCGGCCTCTGCCCGCCGACTATTTTTAACACTTTATCCCGGTAAATATCTGCATTAATGGAGGACGGGGCTCTCGCGCGGCAATCTGTATTTGCTACAATTTATTGTCTATAAAAGTCACGAGCGGTGAATTATTACTGTTAAAACTGTGTTTTTCTTTATAATAACTTTAAACCGAGCACTCATATATGAAGCATGCAATGGAGATGGAGAAGGTTTTGTATAATAAAACGGTGACATGGTCATTTTTCCCCAGTTTTGCATTACACAGACACACTCATGCATGGTGCTTTTTAAATTCTTATTATATGTGAGGTCAGGGGGTCGAATGTCAGAAAGTACTGTTAATTTCACGGGGTTAGGGGAAAGTAAATTCAGAGGGAATACAGATCACTTAGCACAGAAAAGCAGCTCCTCTGAAGTTTGGTTTTACGTTTGTTAACCATATCCTTCAGCTGGCGAACCGTTGAGACCAGGGTGACATTCGGGGCCCCGCCGCGATGGCTGGACACGTGGTGGGAGAGCGGGAGGGCGGCGGAGGGGACGGCCACCGAGCCCCCAGCCCGCCCCGCGCCCGGGCTCCAGGCGACTGGAATCGAGCAAAGCGCGGTGCCATTTGGGCCGGCGGGGTTTAAATTACAGAGCGAGCAGTCAAGATGTCTTAAAGTTCAATCTGACAAGAGATGTAAAATATATTTCCGCCTGCGTTGGCTGGGAAGGTAGATCCTGCAGCGTGCCGTATCCCTACCCAGCGTCCTTCTAAAGCGCTTCCCCATATATCATCGCACTCCGAAGGTGTTCCTAGCACCCGGAGCACTGGGGTAGGGGCTGTTCTGCTGCATTGACAGGTTGCCCTTGGTTGGTGGGGGTTTTTTTTTGGGTGTTTGTTGATGTTTCGGGGTTCCCCTCCCCGCAAAAAATAAAATTGTGGAAAATAGAAGACGTTTTAGACGACGCCTCTTGGTTTCACATATAACAGAGGAGAAGTGATAAAACAGGGTGACAAAGCTGCTCTTTTCACCAAGACAAATCCAAAAGCTGCTTATTTTATAAAAAGCCATTTTCTTGATAAAAGCCACCTCACTCACGTGCAAGTTAAAGTAATAAACACTTAAAACAATGCGAGGGTATCTCGCATCAAAGTTGTTAAAGACCTTTTTGCCATTGTCTCTATTGAAAGTTCAACTTAAAAGAGTAGAGCCGAAAGGCCGCGCTGTACATCCACTTGTGAAAGGTATGAAATGGGGGGGGGGGGGAGGGAAACAAATAAACAGCTGAATTTGATCAAATGGCAGCAAAGAGCCGTTTCAAGCGAGAGGCGGGATGAGTCCCTGTGCCCACGGGCTGGGGCTGAAGCCGGGTTGGGTTTGGGTTTATTCAGCGGCGCCTTTCGCAAGATTCCTCTGAGTCGCAACTCCAGCCAGGCTCAGCTGCCCCCTCGTAATTACATTTTAATGACTGAGGCTGGGTGTTTGTGTTTTGGCAGCGTATTTAATAGTGTTAGCATTTAAATGGTCACAAACCGGGCTCGGGAGGGCAGAGCTCGCTGCCGCGCGGGGTGAAGTTCACCCTCCCGGCGCGGCTGCTCGCGGCAGCCCAGCCCTCCCAGCAGCCCCGTTTCCCCCAAATTCTGCCCCATAAACGTAAGGTCTAAGGAACAGAGCTGGAGCCCTAGAAATATTTTGAGTCTATGGACTCGGTGGGTTTTCTGGAAGCGCCTCGTGCCCAGCTTTTGTCTCCCTCGGTACCAAAAGATGCCAACGACGCACGACCGAGTTCACCCTTATCCCTCTCTTCCAAACCAGCACTCCCTAAAACCGCTCCAGCAAACAGAGAAGTGGACACATATACAACACATATATATATATTTTATTAAAGACGCGTTATTAACTTTGTCGTGGTATATTTCACTAGCTGCCTTTTATAATTAAAAACTTTTTTTTTCCCCCCTTCCAATCCCCTTTCCTGCAAGTAGCCTGTTGCCTGAAGATTTAATCCTTCATTACCAGTTAAAACAAAATCACCAATTAGGCACATGAACACGTCTGTATTAATCTCATTAAGGTGATGGCACCAAATAAATTGGAACTATTTTTGTGCTTTTACTGTGTTCCTATGGCTTTATCAGGCCCTGTGGTCATATACAAAGACCTTGCAGCTTAGTCATTTAGAGTCATTCGGTTGTGGACTAAATGTGGCATTACCATCTATGGCTGAAAATTGCTTTCAGCTTTTAAACTGCACTGACTAGTCTGTAGTTAATCTTAGATCATTCACTCGCAAAATTAAATGAGCCAGAACGATGGTCTTTTTTTTTTTTTTTTTTTTTTGTAAAATAATACATCACAAAACACTTATTTGCCCTGCCCAAAAGAGAGATCAAATTCATTTAAAATCCCATAAACCAGAGTTGTGAATTTTTAATTTTATTTAGTAGCAGAGAAATAGAGGGTAAGCTATCTTTCCACAGCACATCATTGCTATAAATTTACATATAGAACATAGTTTGATGCCTAACCAACCTTTAATCTACCTTTGATGTATACTCCTACTTCAGTATGGATCATGTGATACACCTTATTAATGCAAATGTAAGGAGGACTGTTTTGGATCTCTAATGTAATTAGCCATAAACCACGTTTAAAAGGAAAAAAAGAGGGGGGAAAAAAAAAAAAGTACTTCCTTTGTCACTCCAGTTGCGCACAGACTCGCACGTGGAGGTGGAGATGCTCCAGGAGGGCTCGGGCCACCACGGCACGGCCCTCGTCCCCTCTGGGCTTTATTGTACACGGATTATCTCCCTGGCTTTACGAACGTTTCACTGGAAGAAAGCAAAGGAGAAGCAAAGCCTGGAGAGTCCTTAACTTTCCAAACAGCACAAGTAACACAACATTGATTGCCCGATCCTGCTGCCATCCAAACTGATGGAAAATTTTGCATTTCAACTTATTATTTGGGCCACCTTCTTCAAGATCCCCTTGAGGCTGGCTGTGGCCTGGGTGGAGCACCGGTGCTGCTCTCTCCAGTTTGCCCTTTTGTTATTATTATTCTTCCTGGGTTGCAAATCACACCCGGCGTGGGGACAAGTGGCCGGGGAGGTGGCAGAGGGGTCCGGCGGCTTCTGCGGAGCTTCGCCCAGCTCGGGGGGTTCCATGGGGGAAATGGGGTTCACACTCCTTCCCCCCTCCATGGGGCAGCCCAGGGCTCCGGCGCAGAAATGCAATGAATAAATAACCAAGCAAGCAGCCAGCCACATCGGGAACGGCCGTGACCGAGAGCCAGGGACAATGCTGACATCACTGGGGAGGTGGGGGGTGTCCAAAAACCAGTAGTCTATTGGATTTTAATTCCCTAGCAAAAAACACAGTAGTTTATTCCTCCCTAATGGCAGCACAAGAGCTGTGTATCCTATTCTGCTGCGTACAAACTGCTCCCAATGGCAGGGAACAATAAGAGCAGGGACCCGTGGCATCGCTCCTGCTGCCGCCCCAGCGCACTCGCGGGTTCTCTTATTGCCCTGAATCACCTTTTTAAGTTAACCACAATGCTCTGGTTTATGCCAGCTCCAGGCAAAGGAAAAAAAAACAAAAACAAAAAACCCAAACAAACAAAAAAACACAAAAAACAAAAAGGGGGAAAGAAGAAACCAAACCAAAAGCCACACATACGTTTGTTCCAGTCTGCATGTGCTTTGCCACGTTCCCTGGAAACTTTCTTGGTGCGGAGGGGACGGCGGAGCGGAGCAGAGCAGAGCTGAGTGCTCCTGTCCCCTCTCCCGTCCCTGTCCCCTCTCCCGTCCCTGTCCCCTCTCCCGTCCCTGTCCCCTCTCCCGTCCCCGCAGCTGCCGCCAGAGCACCGGGCTCTGTGCGGGCTGATGGATGCAGATCTGCCTTCCCGGCTGGCAGCGTATCCAGCAGCCTCCCCTGCTACCCACCAGCGCGCCTCTCAGCTTTCTCCGGCGTCTAGCTATTTTAAAACAAATATTAAGATTATATTTCTCACTACTTTGTAATAATGATTTTTTTATTCCCCTGCCCCGCAGAAATCAAAGTTTACTCCAATTGCTCTCTCTCAGTAAGGGTAACCCAGAAATGAGAAATTTTTATTTGCATAGAATAATACTCTAATACAAAACTGATAATCTATTCTCATAAAAATATATTTTATCTGGTAGTTTTTACTCTTCAGGGGGAAAATCTGCATATTTTGTTTATTCTTGAAAATATTCTTTTTTTTTTTTTTTTAATAGCCTGAACCAAATAATTTCTCATTTTTACAGGCTTCACTTCACTTTTCTCACAGTGAATAAATTGCAACTTATTTCCATGAAATTCACAGATGACACAGATCTTTATTTTGCATAAAGGCATAGAGAAGTGTCTAATATCTTCAATATTCATCCGCTAAGTGGACATTTGCATTGGGTTAGCAGGGAGAAGGAGCCCCGGCCCTCCCGCGGTGACAGCTGTAGGGAGGGATGACATCTGACAGCTGTGACAGTGCTGACGGGAGGCTGGGATGGCTCCCGCATCCCTGATCCAATTACGGCACACATCCCTCTGACAGGGCCGGCAGCCCGCGCCCGCGCCGGGGAGGACACTATTGATCTCTTGTCACAGCCCGCCTGCCATTGTGCCGGGCTGAGCCCCGCCGAGCCGCGGCACCCTCGGAAACCAGCGGGGCGGCCGGGTTTGGGGGGTTCAGGGGCAGAGAGAGGGGCAGAGGGGGCCGGCGGAGCGGGGCCGGCACGTCACCGCGCGCTGACAGCCCAATGATGCCCGCCGAGCCCGGCCGAGCCGGCGCTAATGGAGAGACAGCTCTTTGCGGTTAGCCGGGTGATCCCGCGCCATGAAAAGGCCACCGCAATTAGCGCAGGCGGGTCGGCTGGGCCGGTGACAGCCGCCGGACGGGGTAATGGCAGCTGCCAATAACGCTAACACCCTGAAAACAGACAATTAGCCCTTGGATGCTCCCGCGCGCCGCCTCGACACCACACCATCACAACCAACACAAGCTACGTGGCCAGAGACCACCTCCTCCTCATCTTCCTCGTCATCCTCCTCCTCCTCCCATCCCACAGCTCAGCACCAGGTTACGGAGCCGGAGCACTCCATTTAACGTTAAAAAAACGTCGAGAAACACAAGGCGCAGCAGCAAGGCACCAACACCCATAGCGCATCAAGCAAAAGGGCATCGCTCGTCTTTCATTTGGCCGTTATTTTACACCACACTGTAATTAAAAACTAACAAATATTTTTGTCACATTATTAAAAAGTTTCTATATGATCTCTAATATTTACAAAGCAAAATTAATTTTAAGAACCTCATCATGCCACAGCTTTCTCCATACAGCAGTCCAACATTGACTGATCCAGCATCCTCATATATTCCGGACTAAACAGGGACTGGGATTTTAACCTGCATCCAAGGAACAGGCTGAGAACAACAAAACAGAGAGGAACCAGGAGCATGTGGATGCTTTAAAGCATTTTGACCCCCCCCCCCCCCCCCAAAAAAAAAAAGCAATAAATAAAAATAGAGGCAATAGCAGAAGAGCTCCCTGGAAGCAACCAAAGAGCTTGATGAATGATGGTCCTGGGCTGCCGGGGAAGTGGGAACTGCATCATCGCGACAGGGTAGGTGCGTGATTCTTCAAAAGTATCAGAAGGAGTTACAAAATTAAGCCCTTCTTTTTCAAGCATGTAAGGAAGCCATCATACCTGCGTTCCTTCCCATTCTGTTGTGGTGTTTTATCTTAACCTGCATGGGAAGAGACCATGCCCAGTCTCACATGGCAATTCAAATATCGTTGTTACTCCGACAACTTTTTTCTTTTCATAAGGCTTTTCAGCAACAACCACACATTGCCAGCTAGATGTCATTATAAACAAAGTTATTGATTACCTCACTAGAGCTGGGTTTCAACCTGCAGACAAACTATGACTTGCTACCATGCTATAATTTTATTGATCGGAGCAACCCAGCTGCCGGTGCTTTCTGAAGTGTAAAAAAATAAATAATTTTTTTTTTTTTTAAAAGAGCCTGAATACATCTTCCCTTCTGAAAAGGGAAGATGAAAGAAAACACAATTTTTAAGCCTGAAGTACAGTTTTTTTAATTTATTTTTTTTCCTTCCTTCTCCAAAATCCTTTAATGACAAAGCCACATCTCTCCTCATGTCACAACAAAACCTTCAGGGCTGCCGGCTGTGGGATGAGACCACGACCCATTTCCCACCGCTCTGTGTCCGAATGACTTGGGCGGTTTTGGCCACCAATGTTTCATTTAAAAAAAAAAAAAAATATAAAAAATCCTCAATTCTATTTTATTAAGGTTAGAGCTCTCCAGAAACAAAGTTGTGACAATGGCAGTTTGGTCACTGCTTCTAAATCAAAACTGTGCCCAGGTGTTAATCAAAGTGTCGCTCCACGGGGGGCTTTGGGTCCAGGCCCCCAGCCGGGCTGTTCCACGGGTTTCGCAGGGAAACGGAGGGAGGTTCACTCAAACGTCTCATCCTACAGCAGCCGCTTCTCCCTCTCTCCGCGGTTATGAAGCACATCCCCCGGAGGGTTTCAGGGGCTGTTGGAGATGTATGTTATTCCGTCACTAAAACTGTCCATTCTTGCAATTTAACCCGCTGCTGTCTCGGAGTGAAAACGCCTGAGGAGCTGAGCACCAAATCTGAGCCCAGCCTTCCCCTGGGTCCCACCACCACCGTCGCCTCCGTGACCAGAAACTTGACCAGACCATCACCATCACTTGACCAGAAACTCAGCAGCATACACCACAAAGCTCCACAGAAATTCACTGAAGGAGTTTTTTTTGTTAAAATAAAAATTTCCCTCCCTGAGATCACTTACTCCCCAGAGTAATGCTCGCCCACAGGATAAACACCGATCCGAGAAACACACATCGCAGAGGCAAATGGAAAGGAAACGAAAAATTCCGCAAGGCGATAATCAGAAAGCATGGCAAAATGTGCACGCAAGAATTTAAAAAGCAAATCACTTCAAATCTGTTTGAAAATGCTATTCACACCTCCCAAGCAAAGCAGTCAGTGCTTTTTGTTGTTGTTTGTTTTTCGGTCTTTTTTTTTTTTTTTTTTTTTTTTTCTGCTGACACAGTTTTACTCTGAAACAAAAATATTTCAAGGTAGAAACTGTTGCTTTAGCAGCCTCCCGGAAAGAGAGGCATCTGAATCCTGCTCATCACCAGGAAAAGGCTGCTCAGAGCTAGAGGTGGTGGAGTGTCTTATATAATGATAAAAATCTCTGGAATTTTCTTCTGTGTTTTTTTTTTTTTTTTAATAAAAATAGGAATTAAGCTTTACACCTGAGTTACTGAAGCATCACCTATGACTGAAGCATCACACATTCAGTTCTACAGACGAGACCAAAGAGCCCCCAGTCTGTACAGAAACTAGGATGACTACGGACACAAAACCTCGACTCTAAAAATCAGTAGAGCCACGGCACTGAACTCAACATCTTACCTTAGAGGCCACCTTTGATGTTACTTTCCTGAGCACCTATCAGGCTAACAGGGCTTCGGCACTCGGGGCTGTTACGTCTGTGGGTTGTGCTTCTCCATCAGCATCAGCCTCACCGTGCTCCGTGCAGCGTTCCTCACCCTGTCCACGCCTGGCAGCGCACACACGGGAAGCCCATAACGTGGCCACCACATCAGCAGCCTTGGACGGGTATGTTCTAGACGTATGCATCCATATCCTTATTGCCAGCATACTACCTCTGCCTGCCTTCTGTAAGTAATACCTGAATAACTCCATTTAAAGTCATTGGGAAGAACTAGAATGGTTACAGGTGGCCTTACTAAGGGAGAGGAGAAAAAGCATCTCAAGGAACACGAAGTGTGGTAGAGGTTTCAGTGTACCTCATTAATTTGTCCTGTATTGCAGACATTCTTTGATTGTGATACTGTTTAATGGCAATTCTTAATTGTTGACATTAAAAAATATGCTGAGCTGAGCAAAGAGAGGAATTCTGGCTACAGCGCAGACGTTACTTCCTATTCTCAAAAATTAAGCATAACGGGCACAGTGGCTTAATAACCTCTCTCAAGAACCATAGTTCAATCCCAAGTGCCATCAGAAAGGTTAGGTATTTAAATCTTGGCAAATAGGCAGTTTATGAATTTCAGCGCACATGGGCAACTTAGTCAAGTCTTGAGACCATGGAAAAAATCTAGAAAAGAAGAGGAGGAAGACTCCTCTCGTAAGTAAAAGCAAAGACGCTGGGGCAGGTAGCAGAGGACGCTTCCCTGGGCTGGGCTCTCATAGACACCAGTGATACCTGCAGCGTGGAAAAGCTGAGACACAGCTCCGTGCAGGAAGGCACATGCGTTATTCTGCTTACAAGAAAACAAATACCACTGCTAAGATAAAGGTGTCTTGAGAAGGAAAGTAGAAACCTGGAGAGTGAAAGGAAAGCAAGGAGGCGGAAGCAAAAATTGGAGAGCTGGTATTCCTTCCTCCTGGTTTCTCCTCACCTTCCTCTCTTGGCTTTATAACATATTTTAACAATATTTTATTACGTTTATTAGCTATAATTAATGTATGGATTCTAACAGCACACACAGTAGTTAAGAGAGAGAGCTCTCGGGGTTGTTCCTCCCTTTCCCAAGGACCCATTTTGCACGAGGAGCCGTGTCCCAGCAGTGACCAGAAGGACATGGTGCCCCCGGCGTGGGCAGGGCATTAACACACACATCAGCTCTACCAACAACACCTCGGGTGAACCCAACACGGGACTGAGTTGTCCAGATTGACGTAGGGAATTACACAGCACTTTGGGTGAACTTACGTTATGGTAAGTTATATGATGTGTGCCATACACGACACCTTTCTTGTTCCTATCCAACAGTTTCTGAGTTTCCTTCCATTCGTATTGCAACAGAAAACAAGCTCCATTTACAGTCATTCACGTGGATGACTTGCATATTGTTTCAGCTATACATTATTCTACCTTTGCCTCTCGCTCTCATGAAGGAGAGCCTTAACTCCTGGTACCTGCTACCGCCGCTGTGTTCAGGAACTGCCTGCTAAGTTTCATTCAGGATATTATTCTTGCCTTGAAAAATTGGAAGTTATAAGCTGTTTCAGATCATGCGATATAAATATCTCAGGTCTGAATTAATCTGCAAAGTTTGTTAGAAATGAAGGTCAGGACTTGAATTCGCAGCAATTAGAATCATTGATATTTTCATGGTATCAGCCTCCTTTTCCTGATTATCAACTTCCAGGGTGCTCACACCTAAAAAGTTTGCCCCTCTGACCCTGCTTGAGTTCGGATGTAGATTCTGTAATATCGAGAATATGTTTCTGCATTACTTTTCGTAAGTCAAAGCAAATTTGTTTTAGAAAACATCACGAAGAAAAAATATGTATGCAGAAATATATAATTTTGCATATTTTAATTAAATATTATAGCTGAGTAAAATACTGATCTGGATTCTGTCTTCTCCAACCTTTGCCTCAACACTTAATGCAATTTATTAATTGTGATCTGACCTACAAGGTAACTAACTAGGAGATCAACTTCCAGCACAAACTGCTGGGAATAAGCTTGCCAGCGTTCAGCTATTTATTGGCAGCGAGGACAGAAGGCTGATCTGGTAGCGGGAGGCCTGAAAAGAAAAGAAATGCCATTCCCTGAGATCCCTTCAAAAAGAAAGCCATGATGGTCATCGGAGTCAGACCCAAGAGATCCTTGATTAAAGATACCCATCGACATTTCCACTGGCATAAAAACCCCACAAACAAATATACCCTTCATCAGTACTGACGGATATGCAATCCCTCTACAAATCCACAGGCGTTTCAATATGAGAACTACTGGAAACCCAGTGAAACAGGGGAAACGGGAACCATCAGAGCATCACTTCAGTGACTCTTCAATAGTCTTTGCCAATCAAGAGATCGGAGGCGGCGCAGCCATTAGAACTGAAAATGCGTCTCAGGGGTTTATAATTGACTCAGAAACGTGGGAGTTTGGTACTCTGTTCACGTTGGGCCCAGCCGAAATGCCAGAGTTGCCTATGATATGTTCATTGGCTCTGGTTATAGAGAGCTTTAGTCTTTAATTACACGATAGTACATCACTTTTAGCCTGCAAAGACACCACATTACTGTTGCGTGTGCACATGCAAGGAAGCAAATTCTTTCCTGCGTCCCCTCCTAATAACTTTGTAGACGTTGCCTAATTCAGTCAAACTCAGAAGAATGGTAGACAACTGAAAGCATTCCAGTTCTTCCATATTTTATGAACCTAGTTATCTAGATAGGGGTGGGTATTTTTCCCCCCCAAAAAGGCTGGTAAGTTGACTTAATAGCCATCAGAAAATCGACGTGGGAAACAGATTGGGAAACCAGATATCTGCCCTTGCTTTTATGATTTTCTATTCAAAACTCAGATCCCATAAACGTAAGTTGTGGTAGAGAGCTCAGCACTTCTCCAAATCAGATCGAAGTCACACGTTCATAAAAGCGGTCACCAGTTAAAGGCTTACTTAACATGACTTGGTGTATCAGGTAAAGCCTGTAAGGACATAATTACCACCATTATCCATCATTAAGAACGGAGCGCGTGTGGGACAGCATGCCTAGTTCTGGAGCACGGTGCTCAAGAAAGGTGAATTCAAAAATAGAAGAACTATAAAGATGATCAGGAAAGAAAATAAAAAGACTATTTGTGAAAAAAAGGAGGAAAAGAGCTTGGCCAGCTCAATGAACAAAATGAAGACTCAAAAGGGATATGGTTTTACTTTTTTCTGTTGATGAAATAAATTAGGTGGTAGTAAATAGCTAGGAGGCAAGAACATTTATTCAATTTAAAAAATATTGCCGTCAGAAGAACAGTTGGTGTAACCAGTTGGTGTAACCTGCCCATTAAAATATTTTAATTTAAAGATGAACGGTGGTTTCCTACACTCAGAATAAGGTTCTGAAACAGCATTTCGTAAGGCCTAATTGAAGGGGGAAAACTAGTAAATTTTAATACAATTGCATGATGTAGCTGCTTGAAAAAGACCAGAAGACTGAACGAGAAGTCTTTCCGATCCTGTGTCCCCTTGAGTAATGTCACACTGCAAATACATCCCAATGTCATGATTTGACCCCAGCCGACAGCTCAGCAACTCGCAGCCACTTGCTGAGTAAAAGTGAGAAAACTCATAGGCTGAGATAAGAACAGTTCAATAATTGAAATAAAATAAAATAGTAGTAAATAGCAACTAAAAGGAAAACAACAAAATAAAAATAAAGAAACCCCAAGAAAAGACAAGTCATGCAAACGGAAAACAACCGCTCACCACCAAGCGACTGAAGCCCAGCTTGCTCCCGAGCAGCGGCCCACCCCCAACCAGCTTTCCCCCTACTCCATATGTTGAGTATGACACCATACGGTATGGAATACCCCTTTGGCCAGTTGGGGTCAGCTCTCCTGGCTGTGTCCCCTCCCACCTCCTTGTACAACCCAGCCTCGGCGCTGGCAGGGCACTATGAGAACCTGAGAAGTCCTTGACTTAGTGTAAGCACTGCTTAGGAACTACTACAGCATCGGTGCCTTATCAACGTTATTCTCATCCTAAGTCCAAAACACAGCATTGTACCAGCTACTAGGAAGAGAATTAACTCTATCCCAGCCAAAAGCCCCCACCCAGACACATGGAGAGCATTAAATTCATCAAAACCAGCTTCAGCTGCCCAGATCTGTCTCCTCGGAACCCCCTTCCACATTTGCAGCAAATAAGGCAAGAGGCAACAGTCTCGTCTCCTCCATTATGCAATCTCGAGTCATGCTTTAAGTAGCTCAACCTTCCGAATTAAATAAAGCAAGGGTCCTATGACTTTGCAACCGCAATAATAATCTTTGCCATAGTTTTCCGAGTAAAATGCTCCATCGTATGCATAGTCAAACACACTTCATTGACTCTAATACTATACAATCCTTTCCCCTTGAGAGGAAACTGCAGGCATGGGATTTCTGTACACAGTAGTTTTCTCATGGTCTAAAAATTACCAGAATTTAAAACACACAGGAGGAAAACACAAAACAGAGAGAAAGAGAGAGACAGAAAGCGGGAATTCTCCATACTCTGGATGCACAGTAGAAAGACAGAATGGTATAACCTTATTTTTTCTTGCTAATACACCTCAACTCTGACCTTCCTGAAAACCAGGACCTCCTGGGTAATATGGTAATTTAATGTGAGCGCTTATATGCTGATTTCTATGGAGTGGGTTGGCTTTGTGAAATACGACGTGGTTTACTTTTAAATAGAGCTCAGCTGAGACCTAGAAGGGAACTGGAAACAGGCCTCCGATGGAGAGAGATAAATGCCTAATTTACTGTCCCACTTAATCCAGCACTTTTTCCTTAAGTCATTATCTCCCATTCCTCATTATTGTGGCAGCATAGTCATGAAAGACATGTGCAGTGAGACCGTGATTTGAGTACTTCTGTTTACAACAGCCACAATTTATCATTAAAAAAAAAACAGTATAGCTGAGCTGCTGCGTGGAATATTAAAGATAAATAGGATAAAGTCCGGTAATCTACGTTCCAGCCCAGATATAACTTTACCTGGAAGATATCATACGCAACTGTAGCTGGAAAATCTGTTTCACTGAGCATCATTTGTCTGGTCACGTGGATTATGGAGAAAACAAGTGGTGCAAGTTGAGTATCAGACATCAACTACTGCACATTTCAACATCCTTTTCTACTGGTTCTACCTTTACCTATTTGCAAGCAGGAGTACGGCACACGTAGGGCTCCAGGAATACTCCGAGCAAGCAAAGCAACAATGCTGTTGGCTCAGGTCTTCTCTGGATGGTGGTATTAAAAACCCGTGGCTGTATTAAAAATGCTGTGGCCATTTAGACTTCGACACACGTCTCGGTCTTTTCATTGCACCTCGGCACTAAATGAGAATACCAGCCAGGAAAGGATATTGTATGTCCTAACGCTTCAAGTATGCACAGAAATTAAAATAGTCTCAAATAAAAAAAAAAAAAAAAGAGGATCTATAAGTTTGGATTGCCTCAGGGCAACAGTAAGCGACTTGTCATGTGCCCATTAAATTTGGTATTCATTAAGGACAACGTCTCTTTAGTACAACAAACCCCTGCAGCCCCTATGACACCCGCCGCCTGGTGCCCCAGACGCAAAGATCGTCTTCCCATCAACGCGCGAGTTCATTGACGTCATAGAGATTTCTTGGCTTTACACATTTCAAAGGAGAAAAAAAAAAAAAATTCACTCGCCACATGGCTTTGCAAAATGACAGGTTGCACGGTGCAAACTGTTTAAACACTGGGAAATGTCTTGAGGGTGCCCTCAGCCTGTGAAACCTGCAGGGAAACGCTCTCCGAGACCACCCGGAGGTGCACCAACAAAAGCCGTACTTTATCACTTTCTGAAATGGCACAATCTGAAAATGCAAATTAGCTAGTTAATTTCTTGCAAGTTTCACATTAATTATTACTCTTTATCAGTTTAAATATTAGTGTCATATGTATGGTTATGGGGCTACTTGTCTGCACGTTTAGAACAGATGTTTCAAGAAATGTGGAGTGTAAATATTTATGACTTAAAAGAAGAGACTTTGTAATTTACAGAGCTCTATAAGAGTTCCCACGCTGCCTTATTCCATACTTTGCAGAACCACTTTTCTGTCGGTTTGCTTCGGAGACAGTCAAATGCTTTATGTGTACATGTAAACTGTCACTTGCAAATTCTGCTTTTCCAGCTCAAAATATCAAATATTCAACACGTGTAGGCCTAGAACAGAAAATACGTTTTTCTGGAAAGAGTTTTGCTCGGGTCTTGCATCCCGTTCCCTTTCTTTCTGCTGTTTCCACGATGGAGATAACTCAGCATCTTTCACAATCAGGGCCAAAATACTTGAGTTGGGAAAATTAAAGCAGAGGTACTCAAAGGGATCTATCACCTGGCAGCCTTGGCTGACACTTTTCTGACCACATAATCCTAACTCAGCATAAGAGTTATTCCTCCTATAATCAGGTAGAAAAAATGATGGAAGAAATGGAAGTGTGGTGAGCCCCTGGCCCAGGTTGCCCAGAGAAGCTGTGGCTGCCCCATCCCTGGAGGGGTTCAAGGCCAGGTTGGACGGGGCTTGGAGCAACCTGGGCTGGTGGGAGGTGTCCCTGCCCAGGGCAGGGGGTGGCACTGGGGGGGCTTTAAGGTCCTTTCCAACTCTAACCAATCTACGATTTGATGAAATCACAGACGTTTGTAGGACATATTTGTGCTCCTCAGCTCAGCCCCAGACACACCAAGGAGACCCATGCTGACAGGTGTGGCAAGGTCTTCTGTGTTGCTCATGTACTGGTGATGCAGCTCTTCCCACCGCACCTTCTGAGCATCCCCCCCGTTCTAAACATAATTATACTTAACCTGTTTATCAAAAATTCATTACATGTAAATTTGATAGAGAGTTCTCAATCTAGTAACGAAAGAGCTAAGTAAATTAACATCAGGCTAAGATTTAGTGTAAATTACCTAATCATTCAGAGCAGATATGAAATGCAAAACATGTGTTTTCTTTTTGAGATTGGATGCAGATTAGACGGTAGATAGGCAGGACTGGACAAACTGTGTGCAGGGAGGGACGCGTGAATGCAGGCAGAGGTGAGCAGTGCGGCTGTTGCTTGCAAGGTGATGAAGATTAGGCTATCGGACACTCTTAACTTGAGTTCCAGCATAAAACAGATCAGAGATATGCCCAAAAGCCTTGCCCCGGCGCTTGGAAGGAGCACACCATCCAGGCCCAGGCTCCTCATACATGTCCACACCACGCCAGCACCTCCCGAAAGCTGTCTGGGAGGTAGACTGGCTCTCCTACCTCAGGCATCAGGGGCAGAACGCAGCGCTAGCAATACCGACTACCAACACCAGCAGCAGTGACGTATATTGCCGATACGTTGGAAGGGACACGAATACAACGCAGAGAAGTGAGGGACTTGCCCAGCACGCCTTCGCTGGCAGGCTCAGGCAAACCATTCCCACCCACCTCATTCAAAAACTCTTGCCCTCTACTCCTCTCATGCAAAAAGTTTAAAATTTATTGTTGTCTTGATCGAGTAACATAGGTCAAGAGTTTTCGGTGCTGGTTTTGCTCCTGTATTTGCTGGGGGGGGGGGGGACACAACTGGCCACACAATCAGCCAACTAAAGAAACAAACTCTCAAGGAAGTCTGAAGTTTCCAACTTCAAATCCTTTTTCCTCGAACTCTACAAACAACAGAG
Source organism: Fratercula arctica (assembly GCA_947846985.1). Taxonomy (NCBI): domain Eukaryota; kingdom Metazoa; phylum Chordata; class Aves; order Charadriiformes; family Alcidae; genus Fratercula; species Fratercula arctica. Next base: position 1,131,942 of record CANTUZ010000008.1, on the reverse strand, counting down.
GAAAATTTTGCACAATGAAGGTAAACAAATAAATAAAGTCTAAGGGGTTTTTTTGCATTGCGTAATATCTAGAAATATAACTCAGATGTGTAGAAGTTAAAGACAGCTATTAGCACACGAGAACAAAGAGCTGTTTGTTCTAAAAGCTGCTCTGAAAGCCAGACACCTGTGTATTTCTAAGAAATGAGGGAGAAAGAATAAGAACGTTTGAGACAATGCTGTAAGGGGCAGGTCTCTGCTCTATCAGTGATGGTACAGCTGGAATTATCTCCTCTGTGGCCTGTTGGCTTCTACTGAAGAAGATTATTTTAATGCAAGATGATTTGTTTAGTGGTTTTAGAACCTCTTCTGAAGAGAAAAAAATAAAGTCAGAAACTGGTTGCCCTTATGAAAGCCCTTATGGTTTCGCTTATGTTTTCATAGGTCAAACGTATCCTAAAACCCACTGTTAAAAGAGCCCTTGACCATTTATTTTTGCCTGGGGACTGATTTCTGGTGGTTTCCCTACCTCCTTAAACAAACCTCAGCAGATAAGTACAGGAAAGCACTGGGCCACGAAGCCATTTGCCGTTTGTCCACAGCTGGGGCGAGCAGGCAGCAGCAGGTCTGACCCATGACTGGTGTCCCCCCACGGGTCGGTGGGGCCAGGCCAGCCCCGAGGCGCTCCCTGCGCTGCCGCTGCTTTGTGCTGAGTCTGCCCATTCCTGTAACGCTGCCCTGCACCAGTCTTTTAACATCTCCCCACGTCTCCCAAATGAGAGAAGGGAAAAAAGGGGAAAAAATAAAGTTAGATACATTTGTCTAGAAATCAGCAAGTATTTTTGAAGAAAAATAATTATTTTAAATTATTAAAATAAAGAAGAGAAGAGGAGATGATAGTTATTTTATTCTTGTTGAAAAGTAGTTTGGTCAACTCAAAGCAACAAAATTTGTTTCAAAGTTTCACTTAGTACTGTTTTGGTGAAAATTGTCCTAAAGCATCTCTAAGGAAGACAGAAGAAGTTTTAAAATAAGTTATATAACAAAAAATTGTAACTAAGCATTTTACTTTAGGTCCAGTAAATATTTTAGTTCAAAGAAAGATGAAAGCTATGGAGAGTGGAAAACACATCCAGCCATTTCATTTCAGTTCCTACTCTGTCTCCCTTCCCTCTGGTTTTTAGGTTGTCACCAATTTGGGAAAAAGAACATTCATCCATTCACCCTTCTCCTTGTGATATTTTTTTTTTTTTCTGAATATCAAATTTCTCATGAAGCTAATAAAATTATTAAATCTTCTACGTTTAAAGATTTGTCAGAATAGTACATAACGGAATGCAGAAATTGCCTCCAACCCTCCCTCTCCTTTCTGTCCCACTTCCCTTTGGAAAGCTCAAACGCTTTAATCAATAATGGCCGAGTCAATCCCCACCACATTGCCGCAGGAAAATACGGCTACCCCCATTTTTTTTTTTTTAGAGAGGGAAACCCATGCACCCCAAGAACCCACTGCCGGGAGCTGCTTTCGGTGTGTCAGTGCAAAGAGAAACAAGGTCCGCTCACACGGGAAGCAGAGCAAAAACCACAGCCCATTTTCGGCGTGTTGGTGCTGGGCTTTGAACGCACGGTATCTGCAACTCGGAAGCCTGCAGTTTCCGTCCTTACTGAAAGCGTACCAGGCACAGCAGATAATAGCAGTGGTCTATAACATTTTCATTAACTACAGCACATTTCAAGACTTTCTAGTCGTCTGCAAAGCCCATTAAGTCCATGTCTATGTCAGCTCTCACTTAAACACACTTCAGTCTCTAACCGAGGTTTTATGCAGAAATACGTTTAAAGTCCTTCACGATTTCACAGGGCGAGCCAAGTCTCCTGTATTTAAGCAAGCCTAAATACCGAAACCAGAACATTGCCCAAAGTTTTTCCATTTCTTTCCCCGTAGGAGTGAGGATTTTTGCCGCACCTCAGGAACACTCGATGTATTTCCAACAGCAGGACCACACTAGTGCCAGAGGCATTTGTCCCAACGTCCACGTTCAACAAGTCCAGCTCATCAGAATTTAGTTCAGTGGGACAGTTTCCTAATTCCAGAGCCTAACAAGTTTCAGGCCACGACAAATATCTTTATTGGATTTAATTGTTACCGCTTATTGAGTCGTCTTACAGTTTTGCGTTCATGTTTGTAAGAACTATGCAAGTGCTCAGCTGCTACGTCAATCGACATATTGTAAAATGATTAAATGAATAAATATTCGGCTATATGTATAAATGACCTATCCTAGGGGACAAGAGCCATTATTCACCGAGCATAATGCATCTCAAGGAAAGCAATGAAATTAATCAGAGGTCTGGAAAACCTGACATCTGAGGAAAGATTAAAAGAATTGGGGTTGTTTCTTCTAAAAAAAGAACACTTAGTGGAGGACATGATAACAATTTTCAACTATGTCGACAGCCATAGCAAAGATGGAAGGAAAATCAGTTTTTCACATTTATGGTGTATCGGGGGGGGGGGGGGGGAAGGGATTTAAATTGCCCCAAGGGAGACTCAGGCCTCGTGGCAGGGGAAAAAAAATAAAATTTAACAACATGGGAGAGTAAAGCACTGGAATAGGTTTCCTGGGGAATTTCTGACACTGGGGAGTGGGGAGCGTGTATACCTTGTCAGCAGTGAGACGGGTAAGGTGAACCGTGCCGGGAACACGGCCCCGCTGACATCCCCTGGTGCTTTTCCAGCCATGTTCTCCTATGAGCCACACAAAAGCTCACTCTATTGGAGAGGAGTAGAATGTCTTGCTAATTGAATGTCAAAGCAATTAAAGTGGGTATAGACTTCTCTCAACATTATCTTGACTTGATAAAATAAAGTTGTTTTGACAATGCACACTGACAATTCCTGATTTTCAACCACAGCTATTTTTCTTGAGGCAAGACACGGAAATTGTTGAGACTTTAGATTGAATTTTCAAAATATATTTTCAAAACATTATTTTCAGAATATGTGTACTAGACAAAACTAATCAGCGATTTTCAAGGTATTCCCATGATCATAGCTACTTGTAACCTAAAGCTTATTTCCCTCCCACCCTCCCCACAAACGCTACTGGCCCGCTACGTGCGAAGCATTCTTAACACAGTTGAACAGGTTTGCCTTCCAGACATGCTCAAGTTCATGGTCCAGCCAGCACGATGATATCTACAGTATTTAACACTAAAATTTTAATATCTCTTCATTTGATAGTATTCTCATGTTCACTTTTACTTAACCACACACGCTATATGCATAAACACAAAAAAAATTTCAGTAAATGTAAGTTTTTCAGTACTTCTTGCATTCTTTCCTTTCTCATCATCTTCGACACAGACACAATTCAATATTACCCTTAATCCATGGCAGTACGGCTCACGCTTTGAAAGTGAGCTCACTGAAGTTTGACATGACCAGGGCGAGACTCCAGCAATACAAAGCAGAAAAGAGGAGGACCTTGATTTCAAATTGCTCGTCCTCATTTAGGAAAATGGGGAAACTCGTGTGGCGCCCACTTCAGCTAGGCTTAATTCCCACTGAAGTCAGTTGCCGGGAACAGATACATAAGCCTTGAAAAAAGCGCGCAGGTGGCCATCCTGGCTTAGATGCCATCTACCTGGGGGAAGGGTTTAAGCACAGAGCGAACGCCCAGGGGTGCTTCCCCAGAGCACTTGCCCCACAATCTGACTATTTGCAGCTCAGGGGTTTCCCGAGCCAGAGGTCAGACCTTTGTATTTGACAGCCTTCACCTCATCAGTGATCTTGCTCAGCTGCCACTTGACCCCCCCCCAAACTTCAGCCTTGAGGCGGTGCACAGCTTCACTACCTCTTGGGAGCTTGCTTTGAGCCCTGCCTCTGCAAGCCTTGCGTCTCCCGGCTCTTGTGTGGGAAAAGACCACCAACAGCTGACGGCCAGAGCTGACCTCCCCCAGACGGCCTCCATCGCAGTCCCCCAGCTGTCACCCCGCCAGCCTGGAGGGACAGACCCACCAGGTCATTTCCCACACGGAAGCTGCTAAGTAGCTTTGATCACCTTTCAGTGTCCCTCCTCCAGCGCTGATGGTCCTTAGGAGGCGAGAGGACGACAGCAGCACACACAAGTCGGGGCGGGAGCACGCATGGGGTCTGCCAGCACGGTTGTGTTCTCCATCCCTTTCCCAGCAGTCCCTAATTCTGCTTGCTTTTGGCTGACGTCTTCAGGCACTGCCTACTATAATAATCCTGAGATATGCTTAAACACTTCTCTGAGTGAGCGTGCTAAACTTCGTATGTCCTGGCTCCTCTTTTTTAGATCTAAATTTCCCCAGACCACCCAAAGAAACACCCAGCGCACAGAAGTGCCTGCACCCTTGCTGCAGATTCTCGAGTTGAGTTGACCACCTCCACCTGCAGAGCTTGGTCCTTCAGCACAGCCCCGTGTGCCCCTCACCCTCCAGGGCCACCGATCACTTCAGTATTTCCAGCCGTAAGAGACGCACTCCTGAGAGCACTGCCATGGAAGAGAGCACGTGCAGAAGACGAAGCGTCAACGCTTCGATGTGTCCTTCACAGTTCTGTTGAAATAAGAGAGAGAGGGGGGAAAATCCTACGGGAAAGCTTTCATTTCTCCCAAACCGCTTCCAGAAGAGGAGTGTGATGGCTAAAGCGCTGGTCCTCGGAGGGGCTGTGGGTACCAGGCAGTGGGCAACAAGTTCTGCCCGTCTGGGACACTGGACAGGACCAGCAATGCTTTGGTAGGCAAGTGGCCTCTGCACCCGTAAACCAGTGCATCTTAGGCAGGAGCAGACACAACACAGCACCTGGAGCAAAATTCATCTGCCCGGCTTCATCTGCTGCAAGAAGGATCGAAAATTATCTCTGCTCCAAAGTACCTCCCCCATTCACTCCTGGTTCCTCTCCTGGGTTAGCATTTTTAAAGTATCTTGTAAACAAAAGACTTCCAAGATGACAAACTTGCTTTTCCCGAAAACAGAGAAATCTGAGAAAGAGGGTGGACTGAGAATCTAAGAATAAGGCGTTTCCAACAGCTAACAATTTGTCTGACACAAGATGCAAAAGTGCTTGGTAAGTTACAAAGGATAATTGGCCAGTTCTGTTAAGTGGGGGCATTTATGAATGCTGCTATCAATCTTTGACCTTTGCAAATTATATTTCCAGGGCTCTGGTTGCACACCTTTCCACAGCATGGCCTATGCGAGATAAAAAAAAAAATAAATGCCCTTATTTATTGTCATGTTTTTCGCTGTCATTTGCATAAGTAGTCTATTAGATGCAGCTCACTCTTCTCATGCCCGCACTTACCATGCTCGATGGCACAAGTCTCAACATTGCCAAGAAAAGTCATCCAATACTTTATTGGGTTCCCGCCACGCTCTCCCTCATGCTTCCATCACAACTTAAAAAGCATTTACACTGGAAAAATATTGCACAATGGTGTAATAATGGCATTGCATATTACTAAAGACCCCAGCGTTCATTTGTTTAGTTAGAAGGCGCAGGTGACCATTGCAAGGCTATGGAGATGAGCGGAGGAGATTGAAGAAAGGGGAAAGGAGAATGCAGAACCACCCAGAGAGACATCCTCAGTTAGGACAGTTATCCTTGGTTATCGCTAGGGCCCGGCAGGGACCAGGAATGTCACCAGCGTCACGCACACCCCCCCGAGCAACTGACAAAGAAAAAGAACGACTGCATTTGCACCAAACGACTTACCAAAACCGTACCAAATATTGGCTCCAAGTGTGGTACCAAATGTGGTCACTTGTAGGCTTTCTACTTCTGGGCCTTGGAGCAGGCTTTGCTCCGTACAACACAGTTTAAAAAAAAAAAAAAAAAAAAAAAAAGGAGGTCTATCAATTACTCTCTCAGATATGAAGAAAGATAATACCAACAATTACAGAAACACAACACACTTTTAAAGAAACTACCGATGCATAAAGTGGATTATCTCAGTGCACTGCTGCTCCACAGAAATAATACTCACTCCTTAAAAATGTAGGCGCAGGGACGAGAAATACGGGCCGGGTGAAGGGAAACGCGGAAAACAAGAGCCTGTGTGTCCAGCCCAGAGCAGGCTCCTGCCGGCGGCCGCTGGGCTCCTCGCGCCCTCAGCCTCATCATCTCACACCCCCTCCTGATACTTTTTTTTCCTCCTTTTTCTCTCCCCCGCAACGGGACACTTTGGGACACTTTGTTGGCTGTGTTTTTCTGCCACCAGCGGGTGACCTGCTGAGCCCGCGGCTGGTGGCACAGCCCAGCCTCTGGGGTGTGCTGGTCTGCTGTAGCCAAAACAGCCCCATGTGCCCCCCCAGCATCCATACTGACATGCTGGGGAGTTTTATGAAAGGTAGATACTTAGCATGGATACTTGATAAAACATAAAGGTACCTATTCAAGGGCAATTTATATTTAAAAAAACCCCAATATTAAAAACAGCACCCAAGAAGCAATTTTTTCCTGATTCTGATCTCCCATGAATTGTTATTTTTAGTTTAGCAGCCCCCCCAAAACTGCATTTGTGAGGGCATTGCCATGGACAGCCTCGACCAAGTTTATCCCCGGCTCCATCAAACTCCGTAAGGCGCCAGCTGTGCCACACCGGATCCCTGGCCGTCCGCCCCGCCTGCGTGGTGGTTTTAGAAACGAGTCCTTCCAAACCCGGGGGTGCTTTACACCCCTTCCTTCACACGGGCTGCACGCCGCGCTGCGGAAAATCCAAGTTCATCCCTCTTTTCTGCTTTCTCCGCATGGAAGCGGCCACCCCGAGCCACGCGGACGCCGGCCGCGCTCGGAGCTCGCTCCTCCGCACTTTGACAAATCCAGAGCGGCTCCACGGATATTAAAGGTATTGGCCCAGACTTACGCCCGAGCAGGCGAGCACACAGCCTGACCTTTTCTCTCCTTCCTTCCAGGCCTCCTAATGGTTTTTTTAATAGAAAAGATGAAATATTTGTAAAACAAAGGAAATCCCTCAAATACCATGTAAATTCCCTTTCTAATTTTCCCTGATTCATTTTGAAACTCCTTTTCTTTTTTTTTTTTTTTTTTTTTTTTTCCTATTTTTCTTTTTTTATTTTTAAAACCTGCAAAGAGGAACTGGCAACACTTTCCCCTCGGACTCTACTTTTCTGTTGCAACCCCGGCGTGGCACCCCCGGGCACCCTGGAACGCCCCGCTCGGGAGCCGGGGCCGGGGACCCTGCTGCGGAGCCGCCCTCACCCGAAGGGTGAGAAAAGCCTGAAAAACCAGCACCTTCACTCCGCACATCAGCATTCCCCACAGCCTCAGTACAGCTCTGCTTTTGCCTTTGAAGGTTAATAGTAATGGAACCTTAAGGACCTCGTTCAGCTGAGGACAGGCAGTGCCTGGATTCCCTTCGGTTATACCTTCTCAGGACATTCCGTAAAATACAGTATCTTTCTTTACTTAATGTATTTTTCCTGTCCTTAAGTTTGCTTTTAACTCACTCTTTCCCCAAAGCTCCCAACGTTTCTCGTTTGGCATTTGCTCATTCATTTTGTTAGAAGTGAACTAAATGGATTAATAAGTCTTAGATTCGTTATGTCTTTTAAAATTATTAACAAGCACAGCGCTTCTGAAATGAGTGAAAACTAATGATAAGTACTTTTATTCTCTGCCTCAAACAAAGTACTTTTGCTGAAATCAAAAGGTCCCACTTTCATTTGTGTCATTTTTTTAAACCTAGTAATCACAGCAAAGCAGCATTTCTAACTTTTGAGTCATCAGCAGCACAAATAAAGCTTTCACAAATTGCAATAATTTCTCATCAAGGCTTTCCCACAGAGAAAAAAAATAAATTAACACAATGTCACGTATCTAAAGCCAAAGGCTGGTACTGAACATTTCTGGGAATAAAAGGAATTGCAGAAAACAAAAGCAGAACATCTCACAGAAACAGGAGAGTGAAATGGAGCTGCATCTCTGCAACAGCTCCACGCGCTCCTGGGGCGTCTGCTTGAGCAGAATAACCTTCGCCATCCACAAACTGCAGCCTTCTCACCGACAAAATAGCTGGGAAAAACCACTCCTGAGCAAGGTGCTCCAAACTTGCTCTTTTTCTGACCTTGAGGGAGAATTCTCGACTTTCTGCAATGAAGAAGACAACATTGGAGTCCTGTCTCTTTTCTCTTACATTAGAAGTAAGGCAAAGTTCTAACTCACAGAATGGTGGAGGTTGGAAGGGACCTCTGGAGATCCCCTCCAAACCCCCTGTGTGAGCAGGGCCACCCAGAGCCCATTGCCCAGGACCATGTCCAACCAGCTTTTGAATGTCTCCAAGGTGGGACCTTCCACAACCTCCCTGGGCAACCCACGGCAGCGCTCAGTCACCCTCACGGTGACTAAGTGTCTCCTGATGTTCAGAGAGAGCCTCCTGTGTTTCAGCGTGAGCCCACCGTCTCTTGCCCTGTCCCTGGGCACCTCTGCAAAGAGCCTGGCTCCGTCCTCTTGGCACCCTCCCTCCAGGTGTTTATCCACGTTGGCGAGATCCCCCGGAGCCTTCTCCTCTCCAGGCTGAGCAGATCCAGCTCTCCCAGCCTGTCCTCACAGGAGCGGTGCTCCAGTCCCATGAGCACCTTCACGGCCCGTTGATGGGCTCTCTCCAGTATGTCCATATCTCTCTTGTACTGGGGAGCCCAGAGCTGGGCCCAGCGCTCCAGCGTGGCCCCACCAGGGCAGAGCAGAAGGGAAGCATCACCTCCCTCAACCCGCGGGCAACGCTCCTCCTGATGCGGCCCAGGACACCATTCACATTCTCTGCAGCAAGGGCGCGTTGCTGGCTCATGGCCACCTTGGTGTCCATCAGGACCCAATGCTAGTCGTTTCCTGCAGCATTTCTTCCCACCAGCACCGCATTTTCCCTACAGCTCCAGCTTCCCGAGCGCCTCTCTGCTGCTTATAAACGATCCCTGGGGCACCGTAGCCATTAGCTCAATCACTGCACAAGAGAGTCTCTTTTTCCACATCCAGCAAGTAAAAATTCACAAACCGAAATTAAATTGGCTGTGATGCAACCCATCACTCTCCTGTAACCCTGACACAAAAGGATGGCTCTGCTGCATGGGCAGGCTGCGCGGACCCCAGTTTAATTAAAAGCCTCCAGGAATCATTGATCCACACTCACACCCTTTGGTATTTCTGCTGATGCTGCGTCTTCGCGGCGAATCCGGATTTTATTTAGAAATACATTTCAGCATTCGGCGCAGAATTTCTCCTCCCCTTTTGTCACAGAGCTCCCTTCCTGCGCAGCCGTGGGTCCCAGCCCGCCGGCACAGCGTCCCTCTCGCGCTGCTCGCAGCCCTCCGCAAACACCCCCCGGCACCAACCCGGGCTCCGCGAGGGCAGGTTCAACAGACCCAGCTACCTACGGCACCTCGGCACAGCGCTTGCTTCCAGTCCGCTCTCTGTCTGCTACATAAACCCCTAAATTCTCAACAGAATTATTACTGCAACTTCCCAAATCCCAGGAGCCGTCGCACTGGGCAGTGCGGAAACACCTCAGGTGTCCGTATGCTTTGAAATAAATAACGTGTCAGCGAACCCTGCCCCTGGTACGCGATTACCGAGTCTGTCACACACAACACTCTGCGTATTTTTATTTATTTTTTTTGTTATACTACTTCCTTATTTTCTTTCCTCCGCTTAAAATACAGCGTGTCTATTAAGGATTATAGAGCAGAGAATGGATTTTATTAAATATTAAATTTTCCATGGTGTATGTAATTTGGAGTTTGTCAGATCTGAGTCTCAGTAAGTTACAAGCTCAAAATTTGTAGACTAGAATAGATTATATATTTTATTGGATCTCCACTGGGCAGCATCCATCATGCACTTTCTTTTACCTCTGCCAGTGAGTAACAATTAGGGTGAATTTATGACAACAATCCTTATAATAGATATATCCGAGAGTTTACAAACGCTTACTGTACCACAAACCACCCCACCGCCAGGAGCGTGCGGGCGTCCCCGGGGCCGGCTGGGAGCCTGAGGTGACAAAGTGCCCTTGGTGAAATTCGACAGAATTTAGTAGTTGCCTTTGCTGCCGTCGGGGTGAATCCTGGAGACGCGACCAGCCCCGCCAGTGCTGCTGGAGAGGGAGCGGGGCAAAGCCAGCCCTCCGCTGACCCAACGAAGAAATTTCTCCTCGAAGGAGACTCCCCACCATGCCCAAAACTCTCCGCTTCCAGTCCCGCACTCCCCTTCAACGTGGCCTTACCCTTAAGCAGCAATTTGCAAGCTTAGAAAGGAGAAGAAGAAAAAAAAAAAAAAAAAGAAAGAAAAAAAGAAAAAAAAAAAAGCTTTTCATGCCCTTAGAAAGGAAACCTCTTACTTAATGCCTTGCTATCTTACCTGCAAAATGTCAATTCTTTTAGGAATTATTGTTGCAAAAGAGAAAATCAAGATCATTTACATCCATTTTATGCCCCAGCCGTCCCGGAACCCAAAGCAGCCGAGTTACTTCTTTATTTACTGCGGTTATGAGGTGTGCATACGAAAAGGTCTTTCTCTTCCTCATGAACCTGAGCAACCAGAGGGAGCAATCCAAAATCCACGAGAGGGAAAGAATTCCTCAATGTGACTCTAAGTGTGCGTCCTTTGAGGATCCCGGGTACCTCATCTCACAAGCGAAACAGGTAATTAGCAGTTTCAGTGCTCAGACGTTCCGTGATGTCTCTGAGAGGCGCCGTATACAACGGCATCAAAACCGCTCACATTTGTCACCGGAATAGACCCTGCTGCAGCAGAGCACAAATCCGCGGGTACAGGCAATGACAAGCGCCAACGCAACACCCAACACGTCTCCTCAATGTTAAATACAGGACGGATTCGGTCACTGGAACTTATTTCTGCTTGTTTTCTGTAGAACTTGAGACAGGCAAGTTACGGCTAAATACCGACAAAACATCAGTAAGAGTGGAATTACGCATTCAAGGCTTATTTTTCCAACACACCAAAGCAAATCAAGCGGCCTCATCACCTACTTTTTATTTTTAATCTCGGTGGTCCTTTTCATCCAAAACACACACTGCCGGAGAACCAGCCGTAAGAGCGCTGTGGCAGCGGGAGATGCTGAGCAGGTATCAGCTACAAAAGGAAAGTGCAACAAGCAAAGCAGCTGATTTTCAATACTCCGTTGGGGGACAAAATGGAGGAAATTTTCAGAAGTGGATTAAAAAAAAAAAATAAAAAAAAAAGATTCACTTAGATTTACTTCACCTTTAATAATGCAAAATGGTGATGGCAAGAGTCAACAATGATGGTTAACTTTTTTTTTTTTTTTTTATTCTAGAGTTACTTTTTCAATGGGCAGAGAGAATGAAATCAGCTAGTGTTATGTTTAAAATTAAAAAAGTAAATTAAGTACTAAATTATAGAGTGAAAATAAGAAGTCACCGCCAGGAGCTGAGAGGTTTCAGAGTGTATGTGTGGTGGGTGGGTGATGGCGAGAGGGCTCATCCCGGCTCCAGCCCCCCTCCTCCAGGGAGGCAGAGCCCATCCGGAGCCGTTTGGGGCATGTCCCGGGATTGTTCCCACCCCACAGCGTCCTTCTCCACGCCTGCCCCTCTCCTGGGCCGGAGCAGAGTCCCCAGACAGAAGGTAACGGCCAAAGCCCTGCAGCAACACGACGTGAAGCCCCACCAGAGCGGTGGGTTCTTGCAAACCAGCCAGGAAACGAACAAAATTACAGGGGGAAAAAAAAAAAATATCTTCAATATTCTTAATTACGGTGCAGTTGTATTTCACGGAAAAAAGAAATAAATCTTAAATATTCTTAATCACGGTGCATTTTTATTTATCCTGATTCTTTCAATACTTTTGAATGAGAAGGGTGATTACAAAAAAAAAAAAAAACCCACCAATTTTTAACAATACGAGATGCAGATTGAGTAGCAAATCTCTGTCGAGAGAGTCAATACCTATTTTTAATGCACCGTTGTGAACACCTACCGTACACTCAAACACCTCTTTCTGTGGGGCTGCGTGTGAGTGTACGTGTGTTTATATACGTACACAGCTAGTAAAAACCCCCAAACGAACAATAAAACGCGCACGCGTGTATTCAGAAATCCTCAATAATATTTCAAGCCAGAAGCTTCAACAAATTTTCCGGTGGGGACTGAAGCACAACTTCTGCTCAAAGGCAGACCGAGGTGGGTTTCCTCACCAAACAGAGGAAACGGAGTCAGAAAAAAAGCACTGCTACTTTCTGTTCCATTTCCCAGATCTACTTTCGTTCCCCCCCGTATAAGCTCCGGCTGCGAGCGGTACCACAGGCAGTGACACACAGACAGGGAAGGGACATGACATACATAAAGCAAACAGCAGCTGAACAAAACACAAGACGACGGCATTTACAACCCAGCTGACAAAGCCAGTCACTTCACTTTAAATAATGTGGCAGGCGGCAAAAATATAGTAATTACAAGAATTTCATTTTCATTAACTAATAAACCAAGGAAAACAATTTAAGTATCTGAATGTCATTTTTCAAATGAAAATAAACTGTAAACATTTGAATAACATCACAGCAGGGATAATATACCTAAGGAAACCTATTGAAATATGCTAGTGAATTCATCCTCTTTTATCACATTAAAACCGCAATTGACTGTAAACCTCCTACCACTCTCCACTGAGACTTTAATTGTAAAGATTCCTGTTACATATCATATTAGAATTTAGTTAAAATTGTAGAACACATTATTTCCAATCAGACAGCCAACCATCACTCACAAAGATTTTTAAAAAGGTGATTAATAATTCATCTCAGATAAGGAAAAGATCTATATTTATACCATCTTCTCAGCCACCATAAACTACCTGACAATTGTTCAGTAATGATGCCCAGTAAATTCTTTAAAATGGTAATTTGTCATTCTGTCACTTCATTTGTGACCTAAAATTCCTCACTTGAGGCATCATCAAATAAATTAATCACTTTCCAGGATCCATTTCTCTGTTCTGCACGTTATTATGCCCAGGCTCTCTTGTGTTTCTCTTCATTTACATATATTTAATGGCTCAGCAGTGGTTCACTATGGCACATAACGCACACATCTCATTACAGGTGAAATATTCTAACTGCCACTATCACTGGGAAAGAAAATAACTCTCCCAATTTAATTTTCCTGATGTAACAAAACCATGATTCTTCACTATGAAATGTTGATGCCATCCATCAGTCACAATCAATAAAATCATCATAGAAGTACGCCTTCTTTAGCATCATTCCTTCATACCGGTATTATTTGAGGGAGGTAATTAAACTCATAATATGTAATGAATGTAAATGAAGAAAAAACCCTCGCGTTCTCCCTCTAACTATGCTTATTTTACTGCTTTGATTTAAAGTATTTTTACATCTTACAATCTATGAAATACACAAAGCCCTGAAGGAAAGGCATCAGAAGTACAGTAAGCATCAATCAATACATATAATGACTAATTAAAAAGGAACATATTTTAACATTAAAAAACCACCAAATGCTGTTATTTATAGATTTTTCACTTAAAATGATGCATTCCCTCTGGACTAATATATTTGCTGTCTTTCTGAAATATAGATTGCAATACACTAGTTTTAGATACTGTTGCTTCCATGCGTTAAAAAAAAAACCAAACCAAAGTGGTTTTACGCGTATATGGTCCAGCACAACCATTTGAATCCCCACATTTTATACATATACATATATATACGTGCAATCTTTTCTCACACTGGAGAGAAAACCTTAATAATTTCAGTCTCTCATATATGTGGCTGTGCTCATGTAGGTCAAGAAGGAAGGCTTTTAGAAATTATAGCTTTTAAAGAAGTCCACCAAAAAAATGGGTTTAGAGCATTATGTTTTTCCATAAAAAGCAAGAAACCATCACTCCCCTTGTCAATATGTACACAACTTTGCTTATATTTAAAGAGCAGGATTAATAATGCCTCTCTTGGGACAAGGAAGCCCGAAAGGCACCGCTGTTGCCCGGAGCTCAATGGCCACCAGCCTCCCACTCCCCTAGCCCTGCTCTGCAGGCAGCTCCAGGGCTTTTATGCCCCCATGGCTGGTGGCCACCCACGCCCCGGGGACACAAGGAGGATTTTCCGAGGAGGAGAACTGATCCCCAGCTTCTGCTGAAAATCGTATAATTGCCTGGGTTGGGAGGGACCATTCAGACCATCGAGTCCAACCATCAGCCCAGCACTGCCCAAACCCCCACTACCCCACGTCCCTCAGCACCACGTCTGCCCGGCTTTTAAACACCTCCAGGGACGGCGACTCCACCACTGCCCTGGGCAGCCTCTTCCAGCGCTTGACAGCCCTTTGGGTGAAGAAATTTTTCCTAACATCGATCCTAAACCTTCCCTGGCACAACCTGAGGCCAAAATAATTCACTTGAGGCGTTATTCCAACATGGTGTAAACGCAGAGCATCGGATTCCTCACACTGGGCACGAGGGGAAAAAGGGGGAACGAGAGAAAGTGGCTGGTGTGACTGGGCTGGGTGGCTGACGTGCTGCCCACAGAGCATCCGGCAGCCCCGTGGGGACGCAGGATGCCGTTAGCCCGGCTCACGCAGCACACGTGCCCGAGCCCCAGTGGCCAGCGTGGAAGGGAAGAGCTGTTCACTTCGGGGTTCCCCCTGTGCCTCCCTCTGCTGGGAGGGTGACAACCATTTGAAACAGGCTTGAAGTGAAATTTGTAGTAAGGTTGAGATAGAAATTGAAGAAAGAATGCTCAACAGAAAAAAAAAAAAAATATTTTTAATAACTATTAATTCACAGCTCTGCATGAAACTTCTGTGACACAGAAAGGAACAGAAGGCACAGGCTTTTTTTTTTTTTTTTTTTTTTTTTCCTTTTTTAGCTATTATTATTTTTATTTTCATGGTAATTTTTCATCTGGAAGGTACGTCCAAGCAGAAAAAGGGGCCATTCCTGCTCAGGGGCACCATGGCCAGCCCGGTACCGGGCAGCCCTTGTCAGAGCAGCAAGGTGTCCTTCAAAGGGACAGCAAGTCACGAATTATTTTCGGTCCTTAAGAAATTCAGGACTTCAAAACCACTAATTAGCAAGTATTTCCATTTGTGTTTCCTTAAATTTTCCTCTGCGGAGTTCTGTAGCAGCCCAGTTGGAGGTACTGGTGCCACCATTCCTCTGTGTCCCAACTCAGCTGCACCCCAGTCCCAGACAATTAGTGCAATTAGTGCCCGGAGCGCCCTTCCCCGGCACGGCCGTGTCTCTGCGGGCACTCGGTGGGATGGGGCGGAGGGGAGGGAATTGTCTCCCGTGAATAATGCTATTTAGCACAGCTGGCCACTGCCGCTGCGTGCTTCAGCATCTTTTTTCCGAGCCATGACCAGTAAATACAGGAGCCCAGCACCACCCCCGAGCCCCGGCGAGCAGGGGAGAGGGGCAGGACCCACAGGAAACATAAAGCATTAAAACACATGTAACACCAGCTGTATTTACCAGGCAATCAAAGGTAAATTAAAAAAAAAAAACCAAACAAACAAACAAAAAAACCCAAAACAAACAAACAAAAAAAAAACCAAACCAAAAAAACCCAAACAAACAAAAAAACAACACCCAAAAAAGCCAGTTGTCTATTTCTTGTCACTGCTCTGCTAACAGAGATAACGAACAGAGCGAGTCGTTCCCATTCACCCCTTGGTGCTGGGACTGGCTGAGCTCCGCTGCGCCCGCGCCAGGGAGCAAAAGGCACCACCAGGATGTTACCAGGAAAGGGAAATTTCTTCTGGGTAATTGCATTCCGCCGCCATCCAACGGCCTCGCAGCTATCAGCTGGCGCAGGCTCTTACATGTACATATACACAAACCCACACGCGCGTTCTGTCCCCGTCTCCCGGGCTGTTTTGCTGCACGCTGCTGAGCTGTCATGTTTCCCTCCAGAGGTGGTTGTAGTTCTGCTCAAGGTGAAGCAAACTCTTGTTGTAGGTTCCTTCTACAGAGGTTACACAACTGCGTTTACAGAGCATGTTCGAACGCTGTAAGAGTGCCACGTAATGCAGGACCCGAGCTTATGGCACAAATTGCACCCAACGAAAACTGGCCACGCTCACCTGACCTGGGCATCTGCTACGGACCAGCTTAGAGAGAATGATCTACCCACGCCCACACAGAGCTCACATTCTCTAATATTGGACTGAAAACGCCAAAATAGATAAAGACTCTCCTCTGTGGTATTTCTGTAGTTGTCCTACCCATAGAGGAGTACCCATAGATGGATGAGGGAAACTGGAGCAGGAGCTACCAGCAGCACGCACCAAACAGATGAAGACCTTCATGCCACCAAAGCCAGATGGTCCAGCTCCTGGAGAACCCACCCTCCTGACGGACGTGTCCACAGCCTCAACCTGCCAGAAACCAGACCTGGCTCAGGCACCACCAACTACCCATTCTCCACAGCCATGAAGCTTGGATGGGGAGGGTGTTTACCTTGCCCCTCACACCTTGGCTAACTTACCTACAGCTATACCTACGCAATACTCAAACATGCCCCACAGGCCTTCCATCATACCATATCAGGGGCAGGTACTATGGGTTCAAGGGGGATTTCAGTCCGACCTCATACTAGCCATGCAAATACAAACCTTCACGTTAGATTCCAACTTGGATGCCTGTCTGCTTCATTTGGAAAAGAAATTTTAACAGTGTATGAGTGGCAACGACTGAACTTTGAAGCTGAGTGCTCAAAACGCAAGGGTGCAAAACTTGAAGCTACAGGTGAAAGTCTGGCTTAAATCCTCACCTCCATTTTCTGTCTGCAGACTAGGTTGATTTACTACGGAAAGTATTCCAAGGACTTATTAAAATAAGGGTCTGTTTATCGAGTTTGCCACATAGAAGCTCAGTACTGCTCTGGAACCACTGTTCATTCAACTGCTCAAAAACAGCGTTCCAGATCACATTCCACATTCACTAGCTGTTCATTGGTATAATGCTTAATTTTGAGTTTTTTGTAACCTAATGGTTATGACCAGTCGAGCAGCATTAGCACATTCCTGGTAACGTTCTCCATTTTCTGCATCTGTATTTCTTAACTCGCCCATGCACTGAGGCCACCAAACTACCTACAGGAGGCTTTAGGTTCACATTTTGTATTTCACTATTTAATTTCATGCAGCATTAAAACACTTATGATCTTCACCACATCTAGGAATTTTAGTCCCATTGAAGCAAACAGTAGAACTCCCATTGGTTTCCACAGGACCAAGGCTTCACTGTTACAGTAATTTCCAATGACAGAAAAGAGGAAATATTACACCAACATATTTCTGTTTTTCTCCTTTTTTCCAATAACTGTTATCACTGTCGCTTGTATGTGAGGCCCATGAGATATAACAGAACTAGCAAGGTTCTTTTCAACAGCCGTTATAACACTCGCGCATAATACGTCTTGTGAGAGGACTATGATTCATTTTTACTACTCATTAGGTGGCCTTGCTGGTATGCTATGAATATTGTAGTTTATGCATGAAAAGTCTGCTACCTGCAATATTTGTAATTCTTAAATTCGTTAATAACTACTTACATACCCCACAGATGCAAGAGCGCACACCAGGGTGAATACGTTATGAAACAGGATCATTATTACATCCAATCTGGCAACTCTGGACTCATACTTTTGATGTAAATGAGTTCGATACCTATTAAGAGAGGCACGTTTTAATGTGGTTACTTATTTCTCTACAGCCCCCTGCAATTACACCATCTTCTGTTTAAAATTTGCTTTCGATGTTTTTGTATTTATAAGTGTTTGCCTGATGAGAACTTCAGAAGTGCTGAACGGAAAACCAGCCCGATACAAGAAGGAGTTCTGCTGCCTGTTAGTGCTACTGAGGAGGTAAAGCTAACAGCCCAACGGGGTCCCAGCCACCCAGTGCCCTTAGCGTAACGTTTGCACAGCAAGTACACATACAAGGTTAGAGGCAATTTTAAAAAAAATTAATTTGTTCTTAAGGCAAATTTGCCTTGGTTCTAAGCCTCTGTATCTTGGGTTTTAACGACAACTGGCCATTCACAAAACATTCCAAGGTAATAAAGAATTTATAATTTTCTACAGCTTGCTTTGCAGGTTGTAGGTCTTGAAGATGAAATTTGCTCTCTAGCGCAACCGTTTCCCTGCTGCAGTTACGCTAACTCCACCGTCGAAATAGCTTCAGCTCAGTCCTGAAGGGTTGTTCTGGAGCACTTCGCAACTCTGGAGTCTAGGTTGTGACCTTTTACAGGTGAAGATAAAAAGGTGCCTCTTTCATCAAACACAGGACTGCAAAGATGCCATGGAAGGCATGACCGTGGTCCACATCTCAGACAGCTTCCATGTTCTTACCAGGTGGGAAAAGCATCCTTGTTCTGGGATGCTGCTGCCCCACCACCCACAAGTTATTTAAAACTCCTGGATGGTGATTTTCTTCAAAAGCACCTGCGACACTTCCTTTGACCTAACAGCAATACCAACACCTTATCTCAGCCAACAAGATAACGTACAAGCCTCAGCCTTGCCCGAGCACCGGTAAAACGGGCTGACCGTGCCCTGCAGGTCCGAGGAAGCGAGGGCACGTGGCCAGCACAGCAGCCACCTCCCACCCGCCCAGCGGCTCCCTGCGGGTTGAGATGCAGAAGCTGGGCCAGGCAGAGCTGCGCACCCCAGCCAGCGGTGACCCGGGGCGAAAGCTGAGCGCAGACTCCGTCACCAGCCATAGGAAGTTTCAGTCCCAGATAAGGGGGTCATCAGGTACGATACTAAACAAGGAGCTACTAGTGCTGCTGGAATTGCGCATATGCCCTTTTTCATGTCTCTTTTTTAGGCGTAGCCTGCATCGCCAAACGTTCACTTGTCAGTCCGGCAGACTTTTCAGTTTTCTTCCCCGTTTTAGAACAAAGTCTTGGGAAGACAGAGCAAAAATCTCACCCACCAACAGAGACAAGGTGAAAAAAAAGTCTAAAGTAAATTTACCATATCAAAAAAAAAAAACCAACCCACAAAAAACAAAACAAAAAAAACCCCTAAAAAACAAAAAGCAAAACCCTCAAGAGTCCCCATATTTTAAATTAAAGGGTCCAACTCCGACATTCAGAGCTGGACTTTGGTATGGGAGAAGGAGATCACCCCAAGGGCAGAGGTTGCTGTTGCTGGAAAAATCCCTCCCAGGCTCTGCTCACCAGGTACCTGAGCTCAGAGACCTGCGGACAACTCTGAGCGTTTCTGGTTTTGCAGAGCGAGAAGACAGGCAAGTGCCCCCGCCACCGCGCCGGGGCCGAGCCTCCCCGGCCGCTCTCCGAGGCCTCGCCCCAGCAGCCACCCACGGGCTGCCACGCGCCACCTCCACGGCAGGAGCCAAGGCCACCCGCAGCCCGGAGCTTCTGCCACGCCGCCCGTCAGCGCGGACGTCTCAAATACTTTTGACGCATTTGTGTCAAAGACAAACAGGCTTTGCTGTTTTTATGGGCAGATTCTTCACAGCCGGGAACAGCACTAACTCCCAACAGTCCACTGCTGCTCACTGAAGGTTTTCAATAAACTGCCAGCAAAATACACGTTTTCTGCCTGTCGGGGCAGAGGGAACGGCTCTGCAGGCCATTTAACCGCCTCCCCTGGCGCGGATCTCACAGCCAACACTGTCGAGAAAAAATGCTGGGATTGGTACAGCTTCCAGTCTACTTAGAAAACAACCCCCCCGACCACTAAAAGAGCTTGAAGCTGGATTAAGACCCCACAGGCAATCAGCCCTGGACTTCTTGAACTTTCCAGGGCCCACGGCCGCAACCTGCCTGCTGCCGTAACGCAATCTTCCCTGCAGAAAATGATGCATGTGGTGAGCCCGCGCGCGGAACTGTCTGTCTCGGGACTGCGATCCATACATCTGCAAGTACATTAGGAGCTGACACCCTCTAAAACGCTGGCAGCATCAACATCTAATCGATATGCATGTTCACCAGCAAAGCTGACTAGTACATCTGTTCTGTGAAAAAACATACATTCTGCCTCTAGTACAATCACTGTAATTAAAAATTAACATGCATTAATTGTTGGAGCTGATGTAAACAGCTGATGTTCCACTTAGCCCTGTCTTCTGTACATATCATTAGGCAAAGCCAAATATTGTTAAGTAAACAGGCAACACTTACAAAAAGAAATAGAAAACTAATTCCAACTAAATAAATTGACAACACAGCGCAAGTCATATTAAAACAGTTGAGATAATTATTAGGCTACTGGACTAACAGAGAGAAAATCATAGAAGACATACTTAATTGTTTGAATCTCATTTCAGGCAATGTATTTAGGCACAGTGTGAAATATAATTTAACCTGAATGTGTGTGCAGTATTTTCCCAGAAGCAGGATGCGCAATATGCTGTTGAAATAAGTGTAAGTTGGAGTTTGATACGCAGGTAAAATAAATAACTTCTCAAATGCAGCAATCTCAACCAACTGCTTCAGTACCCGACGGTCTCAGGAGAAATTCAGGTTGGTTATGCAATGCTAAAGGTTTGTTGTTTTTTTTTTTCTTCCTGAGGCACATCTGCAAAATTCCCGTCAATACCAGTGGGAGCTACATGCAGACACCAAGAGAAGAACATACTCCCGAGGAGTTACATCCTACTTTTTATCGTTGTTATTTAAATGTCATAGCAAAATAATTCCCCCAATTTGTATACCAAAAAAAAAGCAAATAAAACCCCAGCAAATCTGCTCGGTACTACACATCCAGAGTCGCTGCTTCAGATCACAGCGGTATCGCTGCAGATTGCCTGGGGGGTGTCAGCTGCCGGTACCCCCAGGCTGCTGGCCCCGCTGCCGAGCGCTGGGTGCCTCCACTGTCAATCTCCCTCCTTCTCCCCCAAACCAAAGGGAAGATGAAGTTTGAAGGACACCGTCAGGTGAGGGAAGGGAACTCTGGGAGCACAGCAGCGGCGGCCAGATGATCGCATCCACACTTCTTCGCCTCCGTATTTTAAGATCCGCGTGTGTTACGTTAGGGGTGCAATGCCCACCCAAAGGAGGCTCGTGCCCAGGACACCCCCCCGGGGCTGGGTGCCCACGGTGGGCACCCACGGGAGACCAGGCTACGGCTCTCCTCTGCGGAGGGAAAAGGTGCCCGCGAACCCAGGAACTACCACGCGTCCTTCCAGCGACACACTGCATTCAGGGGCTTGAGAGCAAGTGCTAATTACTTAGTGCCTCTTGTCATTTAAATGAGTCAGAAGTTAGTGAAATTTAGGCTTGGTATGAAAGACGAATTTTGTTTTTGCTTGTTTGTTTACAAAAAAAAAATCAATTTCAAGTGGGAATACCACGAAGGCTTTTTTTTTTTCTTAATAGACAAGATAAATTTTATTTGTTGATTATTACTGAGGAATCCCGCTAATCTACTCCAATACTATTTCCAGACGATTCCTGCCATAGGTTTTCCTCTGCCACATCCAGGAAGCCGGTGCTGGGCTGGGGCCCACAGCAACCCGACTTCCATCTCATGCCCCACTTCCATATCCCCGAGGCTTGAGCTGTGCTGTTCTGGATACTTCCAAAAGCCACAATCATCCTCTTTTTTTTGTTGGGTTTTTTTTTTTTTTTTCTTTTTTTGCTGGGAGTTATTTGAAACGTAAAAGCACAATAAGACAATTGGATCTTTATATCACTGCTGCAAGCTGCACTTGGAAAACGTGTTGAGAGAAGCTCAGGAACATACTCCTCTCTTTCAGCTGCCCAAAGAGCCCGTTTGGCCACACAACAGGAGCCGGGGGCTGCATCCAGTCACCCCATTCCCCCTTCCCTGCAATCTCCCTTGGAACGGGGAAGACGCAGGAAAGAAGGGTCTGCTCGTTACAGTGACAGGAATACCGTAATTACGGACTGAACACGAAACTCAGAAGCACGAGCCACACACCTCGGTTTTATCTCTCCGTGCTACGAACGTTAAAAATATCACTGGAGGGTTCTGTAAAAGTTTAGTAATTAACTACATGCAAAGCACGTGCGGAAAACGTGCCTTATAGACAGTTTCTCCGCAATTGCAATTGGTTGCAATATTAACATTCTTGAAAGCCTTTGAGGCAAAAAAATAACGCACTGTCCCTCCCATTAGGCACCCAACCACAACCAATGCAAATGAAACAGAGTTAGAAAGTACTCTGTGTAAACACTCTCATTAAAACGCCCCAAAACAGAGAAGAGGATTTTGATGTTTCAACGCCATATATTAGCTTTATTGTGGATTTTTTGGGCGTGTTGGTATTTGACTTACTAACACTGATAAAACATTTCAGTTCTTGAGCACCTTCCCATTGCAGACATTCTTTTTTAACCAAATACCTCCAGTTTTTTTAAAGTCTCACCACACCTCGCAGACAAAGTTCCCACCCAACTCCCTGCCCTGAAGCCCCTGAAAGGTTCACAGCACTGCTCAGCTGTTTCGTAACAGTATCAGGTTCATGATGAACCAAATGAGTTCTGATTTGTGCTATTTAATGTCCTAATGGCTTGACTAGTTAGGTAGATAATTACACAGTATGATTTATCCAACCCATTTATAAATATTTATAATAATGGATAGATTAACCTTTGGGATTTCTATCTTGCAATCCCTTCGGTGGAAGGGGGATCGCTCCACCGCAGCGGCGAGCACTGTTGCCTGCGAGTGAGCGCTTCCACGGGCGGTGGGATGGGGATGGAGCTTGGTCCACGAGGCCCAGTGGCCAACACCAAGGGCTGAGGGGTCCTGGCCAGCACCCACCAACACCATCACACCTCATCCTCCTCTCCCCCGGAGTTGGCTGGGAGAAGCGCATCTCCAGCTATATTTTCCAATTTTATTTCATCAAATTATAGAATGGTTTGGGTTGGAAGGGACCTTAAAGATCATCTCGTTCCATCCCCTGAGCAGCGACACCTCCCACTGTTTAATCGGGAAAAGGAAAGCCACAAGAGATCAGGAATCGCACACTTGTGCTGCTGAAAAATACTGAAACAACCTATACCATGGAAGAAAATAACTGCATTCTCGGACCTCCAAACCACTCATTGTTGAGCAGAGCTTCAGATGGAAGTTTGGGTCAGTTGAAAAATTCACTTGGATGGGTTTGTTCCCAGGCCGGGAGCACGGACCGAGGGGTCGCTCAGGAGCGGACGTGGCACCCGCGTGTGACGGTGAGTCACGGCAGCCCCCGCCGCCCCGGCCGGGCACAAACGGCACATTGTCGGCAGCGGCGGGCGCCACGATCGCTCCGGCGGCAACGCCAACGCTTTGCTCGGCGGTGACAAAGGGTCAGTGTTTGCTGCCGCCGGAGGAAGGGGCTCGACCTGCAAAACGCCGCACTCGTCGGGAAAGGGCAAAGAGCGGCGGCTGGAGCCGTCCTCCTGCGGCAGCCCTTCAGAGAAAGAGGTGCATTTTGAAAAATTCCGCTCCAAATCCATTTTTTTTTTTTTTTTTTTTTTTTAATTAAAAAACCCATCCTAATACGGAAAGTGCTAGATCTGAGTCTTTATCCGGCAGAGCTGTTTCTCAGGACTGGCAAAAAATATGCTAAATAGACATTAGATACAAACAAAGAATACAATTTGGTCTTCCATGGTAATTACCTTTTCAGATCTTTTTACTTTCTTGGAGTAGATCCAAGCCTATGCCTATCACATTTCTGGATTTCGATACAGTATAAGCTTTCCAAATTGCAGGTTTTGTATCCCGGCAGGGTAAGAAGAAAAGGCACTCTAGTCCTTGGCCAACATTCATGAAAGTCAACAGAAATGAGATACAAGTCTTTGTATACACTGTGGAAGATTCTTCCTGACACCATCAAAATACCGTAAAACTGATTATTACTGTATCCTGTAATTTCTAGTATTTTGCAACATATCTCTTTGCTTAGGAAGAGCACCACTATGCTTAGATTTTAGATTATTCGGATTGTGTTTAAATAAAACTATTCTGGCAACAAAATGAAAATGCATGAGAATAATTACAAAAGGAGAAACACCCAGATATTTTTATTTCTAGAATGCCACTAAAAAGCAGAACCACGTCTATTCTCTGAGACTGAGCTGTGGCGCTTAGCTTTCCTACTGCATGCTTAAACAGAGATTCATTGTGTAAGTCATTACAGAGTCAAAGTAGTACAGGACCCAAACCAAAATATTTTGAGGTTTGTGTTTTTTTCTTTATCAGATTATTAGAAAAATTTGACAGAATTAATTTGGGGCTTAAGACTTCATGTTTTCCCATGCAAACTATTGCATCTATTAAAAAAAAAAAAAAAACAAACCAAAAACAAACAAACCCAACACAAAACCCCCAACTGTATCCAAAATGTCTCTGTATCCTAGACCAGCTCCACTCACATGCAACAGTACGAAAACACATCCATTCCCGCAGGAGGTAAATCCCTACTTCGGCCTGTATAATTTCTGCGTTTGGAATCAGCACTTCGCCCGCCTGCAAGGGCCAGGGCCGCCGTTCCGCGTCCCGTCTGCATTCCCACACCTCCGCTGATTGCTGACATTTGTGTTGAGCCAGAGCCGGGGAACGCGGGAGAGGAGGAAAACCAGAAGCGTGGCCAGGAATAAAGGCGGGGGGAGAGAGGGGCAGAGGAGATAAATGGCAGTCTGAGATAATACAGCTTATTTGTAAAAACTGACCAGGATTTAGATTCTGACACTTTTGGGTCTTTTACAAGGGTCCTAAGAGATGGATGCTACAGGAACCACGAGGACAGCTAAGTTGCTGCGAAAAGAAGAGAGTGTCAGAGAAAATACCTACTTAAAGACATTCTTGCTAGCAAGGGCAGGATTACAGCAAACACCCCACACTTAGGCAAGGCTTTAATTTACAGAGCCAGCGACACGTTGAAGAGGTTCTGTATGTATTACAGAGTGACTTATTAATGTGTCAATGCATCGTTTTGCTGTTTGCAAAAGTTGTGTTGGAGAGTGGGGTCCAGAGCACGGAGCTGCCTTCGGGGTTCACCACCACCGGTCCCGGCAGGGTGGCCCCGGGAGAAGATTAAGGGCTACGAGTCAGGACTTTCACAACTTATTCCCACCCCTGCCACCTAAATCAAATACCCAAACCTTCCAAACACTTCGGTTTAGTTATCCCTAAACTTGGTCTAGGACCCATAGCACTCCATCCCACATGAAGGCACAGGTAGAAATTCTCCTCTAAAGACCAGACCCTCAGAGTTGGTAAGAGCTGAAATCCCCTCCAGCATGGTTAATCTGTCCGGTTGTTGAAAATGGGAAATTATTAATAGCAAAAAAACCTACTTAAATCCCAGACCTTGCCTTCTGAGCTTCCTACATACATATATGTATATTTACACGTGTACTTATTTCACAGTTCCCCCTCCCCTGCTGCGATGGCCAGTTCCTGCCCACCAGCGCTAGCCCGGAGACCCAGCAGCCAAGAGACACCGCGTCTGCACGGTTTGCAGGGTGGTGACAAGTATGAGACTGCTCGTATACATGGATTTGTCACAATATTATAGAGTGTGGCATCAGATCTGTACGGCTGTTTGAGAAGAACTTGTTTGCACAGCTGTCTGTTGTGAGCCGCGTCCCCCTCGTTTTGCCCAGGCTGGGCTCCATCCAGCGCTTCATCCCGAACCCCAAGCGCTCTGCCAAGCCCGCGTCATGCGAGCTGCGATATCATTCATTTATCGGCCGAATGTAACTTTCTCCGTGGAACCAGTCCAAGCGCCGAGAGCGGCGCTAAGAAGAAACAGTAGACAAAACCTGCCTCCAACAAATTAACAACCCTTCCCAGTATGCGTGCAAGTTCACACCAGTCAGGCTGTACAGATTAGCAACCACGTGGAGGGACCTGCTTACAAACGGACACACATGGCGCGGCGCAGCCTGGCACCAGCGCTTGATGCAAAGTGAGCTTTCAGAGGAGTGCGGAGCTGTATTTTTTTTATATATTTTTTTTTTCCTCCTCCTGCTGCTCCCGTCTCTGCCCATTGGCAGCTTTGACACGCATCATAATTTTGCGGTCTGCTCGGGATGTTGGAATCTGGTCGGGGAGCGGACAGGGATCCGAAATCAGCCCTGGGGATTTGTGCGGCAGCGCGCGCAGGAACAGGGAGGGTTGGCCCCGCCGCCGAGATGCTGCTTCTGCACCAAAGAGTGAGGCCCTGGGGGAGAGGAGAGCTACAAATGAGCCGCTGGAGACCTCCTCCAGCTGTGCGGCACATTTGCAGGGACGGAATCGCGTTTTACTGTGAATCGCGGCTTCCTTTGTGCCCAGGTTGCTTTAGGCAATCTCGCATCCAGCCGGCGGGGGGGCCCCGGGGACGGCAGGGCCTCGCTTGGCGAGGAGGGAGGCATGTGGAGAACATTAACATAAAGCTGCTGGTGGCCTGGCTCAGGCCAGCCATTTACCGATGGGAAGAGACAGCATCAACCACGCCGCTGCTCAGACCCGAAACCGCACCCTCGCGCCTTCTCCGTCAAAGCCCACGAGCATCCCGAATGGTGAGCGCAAAGGGGTACAAAGGGGCAAGACTTATTGCTCGTGTACTGACAATATATTCCACCTGTAGCCAATATACTGAAGAAAACCCCACAGAACAGGGAAAAAAATTCCATCCTCTTCAAAATTCCATCGCAGGCTTCCCCGGAAAGCTGGGACAGCTGGGCTGCTGTCCCTGCCCATCCCTCACGTCCCCTCCTGGTGCCCCTCCGAGATGTTGGCCTTGATGCAGTAGCCCAGCTCAAGACGAGGACACGGCAGTGCCCACGGTCCCTGCCCCTGCTGGGAAGGACATCCCCAACGTCCCCCACGTGGTGGACATGCCAGGGAGATGTGGACATGACCCAGTGCCAACAGAGGTGGTGCCCCACCATGGCGATTTCTGCTCTGGGGGCTCCCACTTGTTCTCCATGGAAAGAAGAATACAGGGTCTGAAGAGACACTTATGGCTTTTTAAAGTAAATAAATCCTTGAAAAAGTAATAGGCTCTAATGTGACTATATTCTCCGATAAAGCATTAAATGAAACACGCCATTCCCAGTACAAATAATTGCCTTTGTTTTCATCATTTTGTCTAGCGCATCGCAGGAGGCTGTAGAACACTGTGAGTTTTTCTGATCTATAATCAGACAGTTCATAAAAATCCTAATGGAAATGAAGATTTTGCTATTTGGAGTGGTCAAATTTCCATTTTCAAACACATCACATTTTAAAACCCAGGTTGGCATTTTGGTTTGCTGAGAGTTTTAGGATAATAGCAAATTACACAGAAAATCTACCAATTCTTTGTCAAGTGAACTATGCAAAAAGGAACCATTAGTTCATAGTTCATCTGTGAGATGGGAAGACTTCCTGAATAATAATTTTTACAGACTACGAAGGGCATTTATTCGCAAATAACGCTCACATCTACAGAATTAAGACTGCCCCCACTGTCTATAAATCCACTGTGCTCAGATTTCACTAAAGGTGTGTTTAAATAAAGGTATTCCTCACTAAAAGGACAGGGGAACGTAAGCATCCTATATAAGATTGGCTCCCACTGTACAACACTGCGGATGGAGAACATGGAGGTGGCTCCGCATGCCATGGGGGTCCCAGGGCTGAGCGCCCCTCAGACCTCAGCATCAGCTGAGGGGCCAGAGCTGCCTCCGTCCCCTCGTCCCGCCGACATCGTAAGCGAGCTGTTCCCAGTTATTCTCAGAACACAGCTTCTGCACAGCTTTCCTTTCACATTTACCTACTGTTCCATGCTTTGCTAGGACTGTATTTTTTCTGCCAAGATTAAAACAAACAAACAAACCTCAAAGAAGAGAAAGAGTTCTTTTATTCTGCACAAAAGTTAAACCCTGTAGCATCGAGGAGACTCCCAAATCAGAGCTTTGGGCCCTGTCATTTAGAAACTAGAAACTCTACCTAGAGCAGACTATGAAGAAAAAGAATAGAAGACTGGTTAACTAAATTAATCTACTTTTCTTTCCCCCCCCAACAACAGTGCCCTGAGGCATAACCCGTACAGAAAATTGTCTGTGCCTCACGCTTTGAAGCGAGCACGGAAAAGGAATCCCACTGGGAATTTGCTGCATTTGTTACAGTGCTGGGACACGCTCATCTGTAAATACATTTATTTTGGCTTTTGGGATCTCAAATGATCTTAAATGTGATGTTTGCAACAAGCCTGGGCTAAGCGTATTCCTAGAACACAGAGACTGGAAATGCTAGTAGTACTTTCCTGCAAGTTTTTGTAGAATATGAGAATGCATTCGTTATCTTCAGTTTATAGTTTATGGCCCAATGACATATTAGTGAGCGCACTAGGAATTTGTGTGGTTTTTTTTGCTTTTAATTCTGAGGAAAACCCATGATTCTCAGCGATAATTTCACTGCAGATCTCCTCTAGCACAGCGGATTTCCGTAGAGCGACTGCAACACGCGCCAGCCCTATCCCGCAGCGCCCAGCGCAGGGCACCCTCGGACCATGGGGATGCTACGACGGCAAACTTGGGACAACACCGAGATACGCATGAGCAGAGGATGGGCAAAACACCGGCTTACTCAGCGCAGACTCTCAGAATTCAAAGTTGCAGACATAAACACGATGTATTAATGCACACACCGAAGCAGAAGTCAGTAGGTTTTTTCCTGGCCCCTCTCCCCTTAGACTGTGCAGTTCACGATATTCATTAATGGTAAAAAACCAGACACCGAGGCTCCCAGCATTACAGGGTTTGCGGTACAGGTGAGGTTCCAAATACCAGTTCTGGAGACTGGTTCTTTTTAGATTTTTAACTAAAAATACAGAGTCGAGTTGCAGAGACACTTCCCCCCCTGCGGTCTGGCCCACATGGAAAAAGGTGAATACAGAGAGGGTCAATGACGTGCTCTAGGAGCAGGTATTTTACGTCGCCCTAATAAAGAAGCATCCTTTCTGAGATTAACAGCCGAATCTTGGAAGGCAAAAAGCATTTCCCTGGACAGTCCAGCCTCTCCCTTAGCTTCAGTGCCACCCGACAGACTCAGACAGTCCCAGCCATCACCAGACTTGGGGACGTTACCCTGAGACAGCCTGAGAGGTCCCAAAGGAAGATCCAATAAACGTAACTAGAAAAATTATTCAGAATATTGCTACGTTAAAAGGAGGCATCAGCTCAGTTTGGGCCTTACATATGTTCTGGAAAACAGAACACATAATGTTTCCTAAAGCCCATTTTGCCACTAAAAAGAGTTTCAGGGAATCTCAGGTTCTACCCAAACAGTTCCAGTGATCCTCACCCTTGTCCCCAGTTTAATGTTTTAGTAACAATATTCCGAAAAGCTCAAGAAACAGGCACGTCACAGCATTTCCGCGGGACAGCACAGTCCCTAAGCCCAGCTCATGCCCCATCAGCTCCGTCCGAGCCTCGGTGGCCTTTGGCTGTTGTATGAGAAGCAGAAAGTCAACCCAAAGAGAACCAAAAGCAGCACTGAATTACTTCCCATCAACACCGAGCAAAACAGCAGCTATGAGCAGCCTCAGCGATTAGCAAAAATACATCTTAACGCAAAATTTATCTCTTAAACGTGTTTCTTGATTGTTGCTGTTAAGGAAACTACAAATAATTTACAAGCATTCCATGGCAAAATAATAGCTTTTTTTTCTACTTCCACTCTCCAAGAGCTTACCTAAATGCTCTTGTCCCCAGGACTCCACTGGAGCACGCTGCTTTGCATTCCTGAAAGTCACTTTGCTCCAGCCCCACCAGCTCACAGAGGAAAACATCGAGGACCTTCCTCCCCCCAGGGACCCTTCTTCTTCTCCTCCTTCTCCTCCTCCCCCCACCCAGGTGGCCACAGCAAGACAACGAGGAGGGTGATTGCCATTACCACCAGCTGTGGAAATACGTGGTCAGCTTTGGTGGGGTTCAGCTAAAGCCCCAGCAGCTGCCTCCCAGAGGAATGTGATGGGGTCGCCTGCAAACCAGCCTGGTAGGAATGAGTCTCTGGAAAAATAAGAGGATGTAAAAGCCCTTAAAAGCCTCCCAAACTGTGACCCACTTCAGGAACCACAAAGAAATCAATATGGCTTTGCGCACGAAAGCTCAATGCTCAGTTGTTGATCGGGGGATTTAAAAAAAACATTCCAGTCTTGCACCTCCTTAAAGTTTTTGAACCCACATGATTTTGCACACTCTAAATAGCTTAAATAAATGTTTGAAACTCTGATCTTCATTTTTTGTTTTCAATGGCCAGTCCCTGAAAAGTGGAAGCTTAAGGACAATTTTGCTATTCCAGTCAAAAAGAAGGGATGCCACCTGTTAAACATCCCTTGAGCCCTCTCTGAAGGAGGACCACTGACTGCTGCGTTACCCAGGTCAGCCCGACGCGTAGCTCAGGTGCCTGAAAGAGGACTTGGCACCACCCGCTCCAGATCCTGCTTCTTCTTTGGGGCCATATTTCTTCCGTAATTCTTGTTTCCCAGAAGAAATACCGCGCAGTTGATTACTGGATGGTATGTCCCATGGTTTTACCTACGACGGGACACAACAAGCATCACAGCAAGGAAATTTCCTGGAGACAACAGTCTGAGAAAACAGCCTGAGCCCCTTGGGTGGAAAAGCTTCATGCTTTTACCTTTTTCCCTGCAGGTGGACAAAGTGCCTCATTTTGCCAGTCAAAGCAGAAATACTCCCTGGAAGTTGAGCTGGTGTCAGGAGCCCAGGACAGTTGATCCATCCCAGCTGTGAGTTTTCCTCGGGAAGCGGCCCCTGGATTTCCCACCCCACCCAGCAACGGGCTCAGGTTACTTCACGCCTCATCCTCACACCCAAGTGTCCCACTGTGTTTCTGCCCGCAGAACCTTCTCATTCGTCCCCCACATTAAAGACTCAGCTGCCGTGCATTAAATGAACCCTTTTCACTAGCAGGTGCTTGCCAGTTTTTAGGCTTTAAATGGTACCATCACTATCATTTATAAGGATAACATCACAATTAAGAATGTATGAATAATTTAGAAATGAGCAAGTAGCATTTAGTTTCACACTCTGCCTGCTGAAGAGGCTTTAAAATGCAGGGTCTTTATTTTATTGCAAAACACTGGCTTGTCTTGGTAAAAGGAATGAAAAGTTACTAATTTCAGGCTTTAGTTCAAACCCTTTAATCTAACAAATAAGTGCCTTCAGTGAGTACCTTGTTATCTCCTAAAGCCTCCGCAGGGCTGCTCACAGCCTTTGTCTCATCCCAAGATCCACACCTTATCCTAGGTGGGCCAGATGAGACAAAGGGGATGCCACCCGAGAAAATCATGACTTAATGGAGCTTTTCTTCCTAAATCCTGACTTGTGCTGTTGGCAAATATTACGGAACGCACTCGTTTCATCGCAATAAATAATGGTATATAATTAAAATTCCGTTCTGTTGCTGAGAACAGTGTGATAAACTGTTTGTGAATTGGTAATTCTATTTATTAAAAACAGGGGCATTAATTTTGACACGTTGAATTATAACGCGGACCAACAGATCTTGTGTTTTAATTAAACGCTTCTATTGGATGAGGGTTTTTTTTTTTTACATTCAGATTTAATACCGGGTTCTGCGGCTCAGGCGTTAGGTGGTGGGTACGGCCCCCGCAGGCTGCCGGGGAGCTGTGAGCAGAACCGCTCCCGGCACCTGGGGGGCTCCGAGCGGATCCCCCCGTCCCTCCCCGGCCGGGTCCCCCCCTCCAGGGCAGACAGCCTGGCACTGACCTCCTTTGCCCACTGCCTTTACCTGCTTCTCCTCCTTTTCCCATGCTTTAATGCTGTTCCCAGGCCGCCACGACATTTCTTATTTTCTAATGCCGAAGCAGAGCTGAATATTTAAAAAAAAAATAACAACCATACTGCTTTGAGGTTTCTTTCACATTAAGCTACATTTAATATTCATTTCACATTTTTTTTCTATTAATTAAAAGTAAACCGTGTATTGTATGGTACATTATCCCTCTAACAGCCCCATGTGGAGATCATGAAGTGGAAGACTAATGGTGTAGACTTTAGCATTTAGTTTTAACCAGAATAATTTACATATCTGTGAGAAGAGTCCGAGGCATGTGTAAATAAGCAGAACTCTAAGATATCAAGACCCTTGCTTAGTTTACTATGGACTGGAGAGCCATGGGCTGTGTGTTTATTCCATCAGTCAGCTAATTTAATGAGACTTTATACAGCATCTATTTCTGCAGAAGACACAGAACTTATTATTAAGGAGAGGCATGTGGCAGTAAGAAAAATGTGTTTGTTTGCTTTTTTATTCTATTACCCCCAAGTAGCAAAGGTGATTCTATTCACTGTTCATTAAAGTTTACCTTTATAATTTATCAAAGGAGACCGATATCAACAGCTTTATGCTGAGATTTCAAAATTCGAGACTGATTAAAATTTAATGTAAAAGGCCACAGATTTGGGGTGGGTTTTCAAGAAAAATAGCTTCCCAACTTGAGCGTATAGGTTCCATTAATGTGCGTCTCTGTTAGAAGGCACTATAAAACACATTAGAGGCACGGCCTGAGAACTGAAATAGCATTTTCTCTTCAAAAATCTGCATGGGTCTTATTTAGCATAAGTTTCAAGACAGGGAAGTTCCATAGGAAGGCCAGGAGAGCGGCAGCTTTTTTTCCACTTTTTTTTCCTCGCTTCTACTGCGGAAAAAACCCACCATTTTTTTTATGTGGGTATTTCAAAGCTAGACAATGCAGGGGGTTTTGTCTTGAGACAGTGTTTTCCTTTCCAACTTGCTTACTAGTTTGGTCTTTAAAATGCTCCGAAAATGGAAGCAGCAGCGTTTCCATTCAAACGACGTGACTGAAAAGACTTTGTTTCTCTTTTAAGTTTGGTCAGTGAATTGAGAAATCAGTCACGGACATCGCTCTCCGACTTCTTCCACCAGCTGGAGTCACACCAGCATTCCCACCGCACTCCCCAGGCAAACTGCTCTCCAGACTTCACCTGGAAGAACCGTGATGAATCCTGCTCCAGATTGTTTAGAATCGGGTCTGGGGGTTCTGTTACTGCTGGCTAAGAACAACAAAATACGCACAACCGTGAACAGGGTTCAGAACAACACAAATACGTTTTCTAAACTGGTTTGCTTTCACTTTTTTTCTTCTTACTGGTAAAGTAGTTTTGGAAAATTAATAAAAACAAGCCTAAAACCAGATGAAATTGAGAGGAAAAAGAGCTGCCTTTTAGTAACTGAAAGCTCCTACCACTTGAAATGCGGCTGATTTTTCTGAAAACAATTTCAGCAAATCCGAAGTTGTACAACCCTCCGTGGTCGTAAAAGCAATCTGTGCTTTCCAAGAAAACCAGAGGAAGAGTGAACAGTCCATCTGCAGTCAAGCCATAAACTCTCCTTTCCAACTCCCGCTGGTGACTGGGCAGCCCACGCTCTCCTGCCCCGGCACGGCTCCCGCGGGCGGCGAGCTCCTAACGCAGCAGTCGGGCTCTGGAATTCTGTATGAGTCACTCCAGTGACCTTTTTTATTCTATGTGCCCTACGATGCCCGTGGCTCCTTGTCTTTCCCAGCAATGATGTGCAGAGGGAGACCCGGCCGCAGCCTCCTCCCTTCCCGGGGATCCCGCGGGGCGAGCCTTGGCTGCGGGAGGAGCAGAGGGAGTCACAGAAACGCAGAATGGTTTGGGTGGGAAGGGACACTAAAGCCCCCCCAGTGGCACCCCCTGCCCTGGGCAGGGACACCTCCCACCAGCCCAGGTTGCTCCAAGCCCCGTCCAACCTGGCCTTGAACCCCTCCAGGGATGGGGCAGCCACAGCTTCTCTGGGCAACCTGGGCCAGGGGCTCACCCCCCTCACAGCCAACAATTTCTTCCCCACATCTCATCTCAGTCTCCCCTCTGTCAGTGTAAAACCCTTCCCCCTCGTCCCATGGCTCCCCTCCCTGATCCAGAGTCCCTCCCCAGCTTTCCTGGAGCCCCTTGAGGGCCTGGCAGGGGCTGGAAGGTCTCCCCGGAGCCTTCTCTTCTCCAGGCTGAACCCCCCCAGCTCTCTCAGCCTGTCCCCACAGCAGAGGGGCTCCAGCCCTCCCAGCAGCTCCGGGGCCTCCTCTGGCCCCGCTCCAACAGCTCCGTGTCCTTCTGCTGTTGGTGCCCCAGAGCTGGAGGCAGCGCTGCAGGGGGGTCTCACAGAGCGGAGCAGAGGGGCAAAAACAAATCCGGCACGCTGGGCTGCCCTCTCACACCATCCGTGTGCCTGGTGCAAGCGGGGAGACCCTTCCACCTCCAGAGCCGCGGCATCTGCTCCTGAGAACGGGCAGAGCTCATCACAGCGATGCACCAGGGCCCTCTGGCTCCATGAGTGAGCGCTGGGCAGTGTGAGAGACGTTCCTGGCAGCCGGCCACCAGTGACCAGGTTCGGTAACTCTCCCCAGAAAGTTTGGTGTTGATCCTAACAACTTCAAAGAAACATTTCATGAGAAACCTGCCCCTCCCTTAAACCCTTGCAAGCCTTTCGGCAGGCTGACTTTGCATAGCAGCGCCTTCCACAAACCACTCGCACAGATTTGTCAAAAAGCGCCTTTTCTGGAAGTTTGAGCACGATTTTTATGTCTCGTTATTGTCATTTTGTTCTTGTGCAAAGAGGAAAGGGAACAGAGGTTCCAAGTCTGCCTGCTATGTGATTAGTCCCAGGAATCTCATTAGAATAATAAAAATATGGCCTACTTATGGCTTCAATTAAATGTTTCCTAAGTGAGAAATAATTAAAGATTGCAGAATCTGGTCTCTGACTAAACTAAGAAAGCAAATCCCGGTCTCTTTGTTGACGCAAGACGTCTATCGATGCGAAGAGGAGCGCGCGAGTGCAGCTGGCAGACGGGGTCCGGCCTGGCCTCCCGCGCTGGAGCGGGGCACTCGGGCTCCCATCGCCTCCTGCATCTCTTCTATTCCTAAATTTAACATGTTTCTTTCATAGGTGCTGTGATGACAGACTGTAAGATGACTCGAGCAGATTCTGAAAAAATATATAGGTGCAGAGAAAAGTACGTGTATCAGAACGTTTTCCACAGCTTTATTACAGCTACACTTGGTCGACTCACAGCACTGTGTGCAACACTAAATCCCTGGCAGACTAAGAGTTTATGATCCAAATAAGACGGACAAATAAAATAAATAAAAAAACCTAGACTAGAAGAAATAATTTGTTTAGAGAGGAAAGCGTATTCAGATGAAAAGGAACAAAGAAGTTGTTGAAAAATACTAAGTGGTAAGTAGTTTTAACTACTAGTAGTTTGAATCAAAAGAATAACGTAGGTATCCATTTGAGTAAGAATTGTGGTTGGTTTCCAGTATTTTTTGCCAGGATTCTGCTTTTTGGAGATAGCAGGATGCTGGAACGCCGGACCCTGCCTTTCCGTGTATTTGCAAAAGCTTTCTGAGCATGCTTCTTCAGTTGCAGATTTTTAAGCAATTAGTTTGCAGATGTCACTAAATAAATGGCATTCATTCCTTAAGCAGGAGCCATACCTGTTAACCATCTCAGCACATTCTAGCTTTAAAGCCGAGCTTGATGTGCACAGCATGCTCAAAAACTGCACTCACAGTTCAAATGAGCTGGATTACAGACCATGACCACCGAGACCCTCACATGACAAAGCCTTTGTGTAATTAATATGCAGGGTAAAATGCTCCCCGGACGGCTGCTAAAGCGATTTAAATCATGCACATAAAAAATGTAATCACAAATTTAGCATGGTGGACATTGTAGTCACACTGTGCTTGATTGCATAGAAGGTTCCAAGTGTGTTTTAAATGTCCTTTAAGATTGAGATTAGGACTTGTACTTACAAGATGCATATTAATCTAAAACTCAACATTTTTCAGTGTGGGATCACAGTAGGAGAACATTATGGGCAATAGAGGTTCATTCTAATCCCAGTAGGTAATTACACTTTGAAATAATATTCTTTAATTAAATCTTGTTTGCAGTTGATTGATTTAAACACTAAATCTAAAAACCTAAATTTGAGTTTTTATCAATTTTTGATGCTTATTGCACAGAACTTGGGCTTTAATTGATGTTTCTGAAGTTTTTAAAGCTCTTGTCCACCGTATCCTGGCTGAATTTATTGTAATTACCAACATCATTCTTTTGCACTGTAGACAACTTTCACTGGAAGCCTGATAATTTTAAGTACTTTTAAACCATAAAATGCATGCTACATATTCGCTATGTAAGAAGGCCAGTGTTTTATTGCGGTTCCTTCACGAAGCGCCCTGTTTACGCCACCTCAGCTGTTTTCAAAGCTTTGGAGAAGGGACTCTGCTTTCTGGACGCCTGCGGTAGCGTGAAGGCGCGCGGAGGCCAGGCAGCCCCGCGGTACGGGGGCTCGGTTTTTGGGACGAGGTCTGTGCCCCTCAGACACGAGGCCTGCCCACCTCTGCCACAAGCGGGCTCGTTCTCAGCTCCGAGCCCTGCCTAGGGCCGTAGCACGTCCCTCGCTGGGGACACGGTGCTTTGGAGAGGACGGGGCTCCTGCCGCCGGGTTGGATCCTGGAGGCGGTGAAAAGACAATTTATCTATTCAGATTTTTTCCGAAGTGATCAGGCGTACGGAAAAGGCACAGATTCAGGTGGGCGTTTATTTGCCTGAGTGTTTACAACACACTGTTTTCTTTGTGCGCGCTAACGTCCATCACAACAGTTACAACACACTGAACCGCACGGTGCGCTGTTGTGTGTGATACGTCTCATTAACACAATGATTTTAAAGAAGTATAAGAGTACCAGGCCAACCTTTCGCTGTGCTGCTGCAGTCGTAGTAAACGCGTCTAAAGGCTGATTAAAACAATAGACAAAGGCTTACTACTTCACAAGAAAGGGTAACTCCCGCACGCTTGCCCTGCCCAGCGCTTTCGACGTTCCACCACCAGTTTTGGGTCACCTCTGCAAGCCCCATGCAGAAGTGTAATCCCAGAACGATCTCATTTAGTTTTATCCATTAAGGCTTTGATGACCCTTAAGAAGTAATATGATTAAATAATTTAATCAGAGAACAGCTTACGCCCCAGGAGGCGTGCGGCAGCGGCTGGACTTCATGCCGGCGCCGCGGCAGCTTTCCCCCACCTGGCTGGGGAAAGGCGATGGGCAAGGCCCGTTGGCCACCTCTCAGCCCACGCCGAGGACCCCAATCTCACTTGGGATGTTTCAACCCCCAAGAGCATCGCCCACGAGCTGAGGCAGGGCTCTCGACACGGTGTCGAAAGGAGCACAGCACGGAGGGCAAGCGTCAGCCTTCATCTCCTTCCCACCACGGCTTTCACTGCTTAAACTGGCCTCTGCTGCGGCAGCAGGAGGACGGGTACCAGCTCAGGGATGGACCACGCCGTCAGAGTGAAGAACGGGAAGACGCAGAGCAGGGGAATGTGGTGCGGTAACCTGGGGGATGTAGAGGACCAGGTTTGTGCTCGTATCGTGGCAAATTACACACATGAAACTTTAAATACGCCTCTACAGGGCTGACCTTTTCCAGCGTGTGAAACTCCACGTCCAAAACTTCAGGAATAAGTCGGCTGTGCTGAGAAACGAACTTTAAAAATATACTGTTTCACCATAGCCTTCCTTCCAGTCCCACCCGGGCAAGGAGAAATGGGCTTGAATTCAAATTTCACTCTGCTACATAATGATGTCATGTACATGTCTTACAGTAAATTAAATTCATGATACTATATATTTAATAACAGAAAATTCACATCTTACCACAGCTGCATTTGTCATATCTGAGAAAAAACAAACTACTGTATGGAATGTTTTATTAAGATGACTTCACTGTTGTGAGAAATGATTAAGTCACTATAAGAGCAAAGTAAGACCACAGGACCTCATTCATTGTAACACTAATATTAATCACACAAATAATATAAGTGTCTTACAGTAATCCGCATTCCCCTAAAATATATATTATACATCCTGAGGGCAAACCGTAACACCACTGACTTGGAATAAATCCCTCAAGCCATAGTGGCCAGAAGAAAACCATTTATATTCTGACAGATTAATGTATATTTTGTTATGCGTAAGAAATGAAAATATTTACAACACTATCAGAGAGAGCTAAAGAAAAATTAAGTCTCGCTAATCAATACATTTCCAGCATGAATTTAAATTATTTCCAAACCTGACAATGTCCTACAAAAATTAGCATAAAATAGACAAGCATGTTTCTATCGGTTACCTGTGGTTACTCGTTATCGTTACATTTAATCTTAAAAATTTTATATAAAGTAAATACTTCTGATGGAATAATGGGAAAAAAATAAAGAAGCTTCAGGTGCTTCATGAATTTTCTAACAATGAAGCGATTTAAAAATGAGCTAATTCTCTTTAAATAATACTCTGCTGACATTACAATAATAAGGGAAAACAAAAACACACAAAGAAAAGAAAAAAATTCTGTCAATGGCAGCCTCAAAGGGACTCCGTACAAGTGGGGAACTTCGCCGGCAAGGCGAGAGCCGAAGGTCTCTTACTGCCTTGGTCTGCAGCGCCGCGGGGGGCCGGTGGGTGGGTGGGTGGGAAGGGCTCCGTGGTCCCCAACCCCAACACCCCCCCCAGGTGGGGAGGGCACGGCTCGCTAAGCCACTACCATTTCTAACCACAGATCAAATGCAAAAAAAAAAAAAAAATTAACTGATGTTATTTTGAATAAAACAGGAAATTCTACCTGGAGGTCAGTTGGCAATTAATCAGTAAAACAGCCAGTGTAGTTACTAAACTGTTGAGTATAGAAAGTTCATTTTACCTGTTTTTTCACCTTTTGCACCCACAAAAAGGTCAGATTCCTGCACACAAGCGACACGAACTGTTCTTGAGGTGCGTTATTCTTGCTCGGTCCATACAGACCCTCCCCGCGCCAGGCTGCCCGCTCACACCGCCCGTGCAAATCACAGCGGACACCAACACGCGGCTGATGGACACAAACACATCGATTTGGGCCGTATTCTGACGACGAGGGGAAATCTGCCTGTCTCCAGTTGCTGGGTGCTGGGGTTGTAGGGAGCTGCTGCCCCGGGACAGGCGTCGCTCGGGGCGAGACCCGTCACCACCGCCATCCCGCAGCGACGCTGCCCCGCTGCAAGTCCAGCCCCAAAACCAGGGGGTCACACCTTTCGTCAACAGGCAAATGGAGGACACACACACCAACGTGCAGACAATGTTAAACTTCTTTCCTTCTGTAAGCTGGGAGGATCTCCGACGTCTGAAAGGAAAGCCCTGAGCACCAGGGTTTTGTAAGAGTTTCTAAACTCTTCTCTGAAGAGTTCTAAAGATATTTTTGTTTTGTTTGGTTTGGTTTTTGTTTTTTTTTTTTTTTTTTTAAGAGTTAATAATGACCTCGCAGCCTTCTCTTCTGGGCTGGAATCACAGTGCACGGTTCCTCTAGCTTTTCACACTTTGTTCAGTTGACCTGTCTCACGTAGCCTTGCCTTAACTTCTGCTCTTTACACAAGGACTACTACTCCCTGTATCAGAGAGGAGAAAACATTTCCACTTCTTACATGACTAAAAATTGACTTTCCTTCTACTTAACCTATTCATCCCCATCTCCTCCTCCTATTATTTCCAAGCAATTTTGCAAGATGACTATTATGCAAATGCTACAATAAAAATCTTATTTTCTGCTTCCTTTTCAGAGCCCTGTTCTGTTTACCTCCATTCCCTCTCTCTGATGGACTTCTCAGACAAAAAGGAGAGAATAAATGTGTTCATTATTGACCCGAGGCTGAGGAAACTCAGCATGAGGTCAACTGCTGCAACAGAGATTTACAAAATCCCTTCCCACCCAATTTCCCCATTGCAGTACCAGTATAACTCCTGATGCTCCAGTATTTACGGCACGCGGGTCTTCCTTTGCAAGTTCTACTGTTCTCCTTGGGACTCCCAAATTGTTGTTTCTTACAGTCCTTTGCCACACGAGCTCTCCTACACCTTGCACAAATAAAACTGGTGCAAAACGCAGGCTTTCTGGTTTGCATACTGGAGCTACCGCCCAAGACCAGTTCACCATTTGAAGAATATTGCCCCCGTGATGCTGCCGGACAGTTTAAATTGTTTCGCACAAAACTTTTGAGAATCTTTTCATTGATATCCAATACGCAAATCTCTACAGAAATATCTGCTATTCAAGAACGCCTTCACGTGCTGCAGACATTGCTTTTTCTATGGAAAACGCAAAAATATCAGACCGAACAGTCACACTCCAAGTTCTACCTGTGCTCCGGCCAAATGATAATTACAACTAATTACTATAGCTTAGGATGCATTAATTAATGTAAATGAATGCATTAGCTGGTTCTAAAATGAAGTTTATTTAAACTTCTACCAAGCATGAAGAACATTTTCCCTATAGCCCATCATTTTGAAGCATGCAGCGGGGACTCGGGTCTTGCTTCTCTGGGGGTGAAGCAGGCCCAGACCCTCCTCCCCTTCCCCCTGTGCGCAGAGGGACCCGCTGCCATTTCAGCCGCCCGCTCTTCTCACTTGCGTTGGCTTCCGCATTACAATAGCGACCCAAGGAACAGGCGGTGGACGCGACCCCTGGAAGGATGTGTGCTGTTCTGCCTGTGAACAGCACGGGTAGCCGCAAGCACGGATAAATTTGCCTGAGAAACTGAGATCTATAAACATGCGAGACACAAAGGATCTGCAAAAATTCAAGGACAGAGATTGTAAAGATTTTTTGTCCTATAAACACTGCATGACTATGTTCCTTTAAAAATGATTTTTTTAAATTGTCCAAACTTGCAACTGCCCTGAGCCCGCTGTTCCAGAAAGACTGAGCACAGCAGCAGATGATAACCTGGGCAGAACTATTTAAAAAATGGTCAGGATTTATAATCTCAGAAGTGCCCCAGCACTTCCCCTGAAATTGGCCACAGGCTGGGGCGGTTGCCTGATGCCACAAACACCCCAGGGGCGACCTGTGTGACCGGCCACTGCAAGACCCCAAAACCACTGTTTATACGAGATAAACCGATGTAGCTTGAAACCGCAGTTCTGCTCACCTCGTACATCTAAGATAAGGAAAAACCCAACCCATCACACTCACCACGTGTACAAAATCTCAAGGCAAGTGATCCGTGACAGCAGCTTCCTCAATGACTCCTTTCTCTTCACCAGGAGCTCGGGAATTCCCATCCCCTGTAGAGCCGAAGCCTGCTAGCCCCGTCCAGTGCCCGTGTCAGCTGCTCTCTGGACTTCTGAACCAGAAAAGCTAAGCCCATGGCTTTGGGAAGAGGGAAGGGTTAGGTACACAGGGCAAAACATCTTCACCAGTGCAATTGTTGTACATAGAGAAAGGTACAGCACCTCCTTTAACATATTTTAACAGGGAGACAGGTAGTTGAGTTGCACTTGCAGCGTGACCTAGAATGGTGAAGCTCAAGTTGGGTGTTGTATGAGACACGCGTCCCCCCACATAGTCCTCTGGCAAAGCCAGGGCTGTAAACATCATTTATGCCCACAGAGAAGGAGAAAAAAAAAAAAAAAAAAAAAAAAAAAAAGGAGGGGCACAGAAATAAGGACCCATCACTCCCCACACTGTCCCAGCCCAGATCACGTGAACCAGCACAAAACGGCGTGTGGTGCATACTGCAGGAGCTCCAGATCTTTGCACCGTCCTTCTAACCTCTGCTCTCACTCAGCCGGGGTTTGGAAGCTACGTTTTCAAAAAATCTCCCCAGAAAGCAAAGACAGGTCTGATTTTGCACACAAGCATGTCAGCATAATGCCACTACCTGCATGGACACAAAAAGCATGAACACGTTCTTCATGATGCACTATGGCCACGGAGGAGACACCTTTTACCTGGTACCTCCACGACCTGTACCAGGAAAGTGGCAGAAACAGCAAAGTGAACCAGAAGTTGCATTTCAGGCACAGAATGTGCTTTTCCTGGCTGTGGGCAGAAGTGGAAGCCAGGACTCACATCTCTACCAGCTGAGGACCTACAACACTTCGTAGGGAGACTCCCAACCCATTCTGCTCAACCAGGCTCTGCCTTCCTTGGTGACTCCCAGTTTATACAGGTAGAGTGACTCCCAGTTTATACAGGTAGACTGGTAACTGTTCACAAATCCAGTCCCCCTTCCCAGCCACAGCTTGGCAGGAGCATCTGCTCATGGACCATCTGCACGTTCAGCAAGGCAAGGTACCATGCTTTTTTCTGTCTCGCTGAGCTTTCCTGGGCAGCATGACCTCGAGTAGTGGTTCTCCTTCAAAATTTCTTTTTTTTCCCCTAGGGATCAGGGTTTTTTGTGGGGTTTTTCTTGGTGGTTTGTTTTTTTTTTTTTTTTTTTTTTTTTAATTTGCAACTTGGAGATGGTGGTTTCCACGTAAAGAATTTAAGACCATTAATAATAAACTTGCTCTTTTTCCTTTACATTTGCACTTTTCCAGCTTCCTTCCCCCCCCCCTCAGGAGCAGCTCGTAGACTTCCCTCAGACCCATAAGTACACAGGCTGAAGACCTCTGAAGCAGAGGAAGAAGCACACAAGTGGGAATCCTGATTCTCCTTCTCCAGGTCTCTCTTCCTCACGCCTCCATCTATGAAATGGGTCTGACAGTATCTGCCCCTTTCCAAGCACCATTGTGTAGGCGGCATGTTGCGTGTTTAAGGCTCTCCAGCACTGGTCCCCCTCCCAAGCCATTGCATGTTTAAGGCTCTCCGGCACTGGTCCCCCTCCCAAGCCATTGCATGTTTAAGGCTCTCCAGCACTGGTCCCCCTCCCAAGCCATTGCATGTTTAAGGCTCTCCAGCACTGGTCCCCCTCCCAAGCCATTGCATGTTTAAGGCTCTCCGGCACTGGTCCCCCTCCCAAGCCATTGCGTGTTTAAGGCTCTCCAGCACTGGTCCCCCTCCCAAGCCATTGCATGTTTAAGGCTCTCCGGCACCGGTCCCCCTCCCAAGCCATTGCATGTTTAAGGCTCTCCAGCACTGGTCCCCCTCCCAAGCCATTGCGTGTTTAAGGCTCTCCGGCACTGGTCCCCCTCCCAAGCCATTGCGTGTTTAAGGCTCTCCGGCACCGGTCCCCCTCCCAAGCCATTGTGTGTTTAAGGCTCTCCGGCATTGGTCACTCTCCAGAGCTGTGCTCTCCTCTGGAGTCGCTCAGCCCAGCGCCCAAGAGGTTAAGTGGAAGCGGAGATTTGCGGTTGCCTCGGATGACATCAAACCAGGGTCTCAAAAGAAACGTCTCGGGCAGGCAGGGAAGGCGAACCACTGAGTTTCCAATTAGGCTATGTTTTAGGGATACAAAATTGCATATTCCTTTTCTACGCGCTCCCTGCACTTACAGAGCAACCCATTATTAAGCTATTAATCACCCCTCTCAATTAATTGTTCTAAAATGACCCAGGCTTTAGTAGTTGTGTTGCAGTTGAAAAGCTCACTTATTTTTGGAAAGGTAAAGTTACAGGCAGTAGTAATTTGAGACAGACAAGCTATTAGCCACTGTTTAGAATCTCAATTACTCTAAAGAAGGATAATTACAAATAAAACAAACTTGTGATCCCACATCAGTAAGAACGGTTCTTTCCTGCTTTATGGAATATACAAGCAGTTTTTCATCCTCTGGATTTAATTTCCACATGAAAAATTGACCTTAACAGTATGAAGTATGGCTACAAGTAAAAACTGTGTTTTCATTGAAGAGAATAAATGCATTTCCTGAACGCTGGCTGTTAAAGCTAATTGATTTATTGGCTCTCTATATAGTGTACTATTGTCTTTGCACTCATGGGACAAGGAAGCTCTTGAGAACAGAACTGAATTCTGCCACGGCAGCGTGACAACTGAAGAGGGCTTTTTTTCTGCTTTTTAATATCA
This sequence comes from Fratercula arctica, assembly GCA_947846985.1. NCBI lineage: Eukaryota > Metazoa > Chordata > Aves > Charadriiformes > Alcidae > Fratercula > Fratercula arctica. Next base: position 1,088,089 of record CANTUZ010000008.1, on the reverse strand, counting down.
TGTGCAAGTTTCTCGGAGCTGAAAGAAATCTTTCCAGGATTGGCAGAAACTAACTGGACTGTTAGCTTACTGGATATTTTTTGTTTTATACTATTATTATTATTTTAATACTATTTATTACCATTTTAATATTAGTATTAATCTTTAACAATAATATTGGGAAGTTATCGGCATTGACAGTAGGTTACTTTTACTTGGATTATTTTCACTGTAAACCATTTGGTGTTCAAGCAAATGTAAAACACTAGTCAAAAGTAGAGAAATAAGATATTCCTTTTTTTTTTTTTTTTTTTTAACTTTAAGAATAGTAGTCAAAAATTCAGCAGGAGATAAAGACTACGCAAAAATATTTCTCCCTGACAATGAAGACAATTTTAAAATTCATGAAATAGCCAAATATTTGTTATGATCTCTTGCTTTTAGGTGTTATGTAAATTAGTGCCTATAAGATGAAAGAAAGTGCTTGGTAGCAGGTGGAAGCAAACTCACATAATCATACCAATAAAAAAGCCCTGAGGAAAAACAAAATAAAATGAAAAATCAATACAGGATGTTGTTCTCCAGATATACTATTAAAATGTAGTATTCCAGAGCTGCACTATTGTCCTCAGTAACGGATGATCCTTTTACTCTAAGATAAGCTGGGGGACAAATTCTCCCCTCTCATATGTATAAAAATCCTATTGAGCCTGGAGGAAGCCGCGCACGCACACACAGGAGAGCACAGCCGGAATATGATGATGTGCTTTGCAAAGAAAGGTGCCTGAACGAGCAGGAATCAAAGCTGGAATTTCACAAGGAAAGCTTCCCTGTATTGCTGGATTTTACAGTGTCAACGAAAAACACCCAGAAGTTTTCTGAGGTCCCCTAACTACTCCAACAATGAAAGCCCAGAAGATAAATCTGGCAAGAAACCAGATTATAGTAGATGTTTCTGCAAGGATTCTCTTATTCCAGTAACCAGCAGTTTGCCTAGAAATTCTGTTTTTCTCTTCTTCCATATTTTTTCCTTAGTTCAGTTCTTATTGCTATCTGAAAGCAGGAACTATATTCAGTATAAATTCCATGGATTAACAAGGAAAATCTTTAAGGAGATCAATAAACGCCTTTCCCAGGGGAACACAGCCTGGTTTTTCCCAGAGCCAGGGGAGAAGCCGCCTCCTCCACGCGCGGTGGGGCAGGTTGGGCCGTCGGGAGTGGAGAATGCCAGGGCTTGAGGAACCGCAGCCAACCCCACTTGGGGTCTACGGCCTGAGAGAGGCACCCTGTAAAATCAAAAAGCCATGAAAGGAAGAGACTGTCTTTCAGACAGAAGGGTCCTTTTTGTTTCTTCAAAAGAACACAAACACTCTGGAAAAAAAAAAAAAATAAATCTGCTCAGTTATCGGAGCGGAGACTGAAGGTGGTAACCAACAATTTTTTTAAGACGAAAAATAAATGTGAACATATTTATCAACTCTTCCTCCGACCAAACAACTAGAAAACTAGAGATATCTCAATTGCTAGACTGTCCTGAGTGCTATCTACTGCTTTCTTGATGCTAACTACCAAAAGGCAAGCACACTTGAAAAATTGGCTTCCTCCAACTGGAGAGGTGAACAACCACTGCCACCCAAAGCAGGTGAAAGAGAAGAGGTTCAGAGAAGAAAGCGAGTCTGAACGAGTAATATTTATAGGCAAGAAAGAAGAAACTTTTGCAAAAGGGGTAGAAAATGACAACTATAATCAAAACAGCAAATACAGGTCATTCATTCAGGAATTAAACATCTAGGCATTTAAAAAGTAGAATAGAATAGATTATTTCTGTTGGAAGGGACCTGCAATGATCACCTAGTCCAACTGCCAAGTACACACCGAGGAATGTGATATTCTTCTAGAGTGTGAGCAACTTGAAATATCTTTGCTCTGACACTGCAAACGTAGCAACAGTGATTTAGCAAAAAGCTAAACTTTCAACTCTCTCAGGTTATGCCTTGAAACTGGCATAACCAAAATCTTCTTGGTTTGCTTTCTTCACCGTCTTGAGGACCACTGACATCTGTATTTTCTTGGGCTGTTTCACTGTGTTCATACAGAGTATGTTGCCCATTCTTGAGGCTTTCTTCTGTCGTGCCCGGAGCGTCACAGCCACCGCCTCCCCATATGGTCACCAGTAACTGACCAAGAATAATTTATGCATCTGTATTTCTGGTTCATCTACTCTTGCAGCACCACTGGTCCTCGTGGTTAGACAAAATCCTCCTCCTTACGCTCATTTTGTGGGATGCCGCCACCACGGCAGCCAGGAGCCCCCGTTCTGAACCAGGCAGAAACGGCTATGGATGCGGAATCTCCGGGTTCCGCATGCCACTTCTCGCTTGCGATTTGCTGCCCGTAAAGTGGTATTTCTCTAACGCTAAATACAAGCGTGGCCAGCCTGGGGTCTTTAACGAGCTGTGCAGGTATTTCTATAACACCAAACAGAAGCGCGGCCCATCTGGTGCTGGTTGGGCTGGAAGAACCTTTCCCCCACCAACACAAACACCTGGGCTCCGACCCGCCCGGCGTGGCTCAGCCACAACGACAAATTGCCAGAGGAGTTCTGCCGGGAGAGAGGCAAGTGAATTAGGAAATGAATAATTAAACTAAAAGAAATAGGTGAGGACATTCTGAGGGAAGGAAAGACAAAAAAAAAAAAGAAAAAGAAAAAAAAAAAAGGGCGGAATGGGAAGGAGCTGGGGAGCAAGTTGTCTGGCAGGTGCTGGGGAGGGAGGAGAGGTGGGGGCGGCCGCGGGGGCAGTTCTGCCAAAACGGTGCCAATATTTGCATTAGCTTTTGCTATAGCAACACAGCACACCGGTACAGAGGATTTCCTCTACTAACCACTGCTTCTTTTAACTACTAATTCTTCAAACCATCAACATTTAATCAAAACCAAGTTTTAAACCCCCGACTCTTATCACAGCTAGTACTTATAATCCTTTTTTCCAGACTAGATGTTTCCAAATCATGTTACATCTTTCATCTTCCTTGTGATTAATTTCAAGGTCTTTACTGAATCAAATGAGATATTTTTTAAATCTCTCCGTTTTAGTTTTTCAAGCTTTTAGTCAATTCCGCCACTTCAGAGGGACTATCAAAATTACACGAGCATTTTGTGTTCAGTCACTTCAGTAACTCTGGGTTTTAGGAGGACACCATAATGGCAACTATCTTATTATTTTAATGCACGCAATAATTTAAATTATAACAACTGCAAAAGTCAGGCTATTTTGTTTTATGGATTATCAACAGCCTTATGACCTTGAAAATAGTCGAGTTGACTCACTGATTTTTACAATTTAACAAAATAGCACATATAGCATAATTTCATCAACTTTGTCTGATCTGGTGAAAGCGCAGTGCTCTAAAAATAGATGAATGTCCATTCCAGACCCACATCGTAGCGCAAGGGAAGTTTGTTCGAGGAAGCGCAATTATTTGAGAATAGCTGCTGAACTGTTAGCATGACACGGTGAAAACTTTTAAGGACTTGTTTTGCTGCAGTGTTAAATGAAGTTCTTTAATACAGAAATGACAGAGTCACATTGACCCTCATTTAATTCTTCCCTAAAAAATGGGCAACCGAAGGAAAGGTAAAGAGGAAGAGCAGTTAACCTCTGGTGACCAAAGGTGCACTTGAGCTGATATTTTGTATTCTATACTCTTCAAAGAGCAATATAAACAGAATTATTTATGCCCAGCAAAATGTTGCTTAATTACTTATGCACCACTGTTTGCTTGTATTTTAAGCTCTCTCTACCACCCACAGGCAGACGTTAAACAGCTGCTAAAAGCTAGCTTTAGTCTTGCCTGTTTGAAATTAGCATACTTGAGCTTTGAAAAAACTTTGTTGCCAATTTACATATGCATAGAGACTGATATTTAGACTCACCATATGATATGTCCCTCAAGAGCTTTTCTTATTGCCTCCATCCTCAGGTCTCAACCTAGAGACTGTAAATCTAGCAGGTGATTAATTCTATACCCTTGAGAAACTAGCAATTAGCACTTGCAACCAGTAAAAAATTGTCATTTCAAAACCCTGTTTACTATGCCCATGTATTTTCTATGAACTCACAGTTAACTCTAAATAGATGTATATGGCAATAGATTTGCAGTCACTTCTGTCTCTTTATGTAAAAATATAATATAGCTTCCAGCTAATCAACCTATTAAACATACCGAAAAAGATTAAATAATTGCCATTCCTTTTTTTTTTTAGATATATAAAATGGGAAGATGTAGGAAGCATGAAAACACTATACATGATGTTTTATGTTACCAGACCTTAATCAGCTCATTTCAACATGATGACTTTGTAGGGTTTACCTGTTTTGTGTCAATTCTTATCTCTGATAGCTGAAATTACCGTACTTCCAGATGTTCTTATGCATTATTGAGGTCTTCTGCAGTAGATGCTGGAAAAGGTAAGATAAGGTTTTATTTCTTTGTAGTAGTCACAACACTGAGATCAAAGGCAGTAAAGTGCAGTGCTTAGTATTGGAAACTATGATGAACTTAACATTTATTTTCAAGTAGAAAATCTGTCATAAAACTGCTCATCAGTCTTCAGTTAACTGTTTCAAGTGTAATCCACTGGACCGATGCAGAACGTTTTAAGGATTTGGGGGTGCTTTTCCTAAAAAGAATGCTTTAATGCTCGTTAAACGTGTGCTAATCAGCAGCGTGTGTAGCAAAGGCAGAGCAGGTCGGAAAGCTGTGCCGTACCGAAAGCCCCCCGGAAAATCTGCCTCGGAGGGAGAGGGACGGCTGATTTCGGGGAGAGGGGAGTCAGAGCTGACAAACTTCAGCGGAGCATCTTGTGCCACGCGCGAGTACGATTTAAAGAAGAAAAAGAAAAAAAAAAGAAAAAAGAAAAGCAACTTGCTGCTTTGAACAGAAATTGGTTGTACCGTGCCTGGCAGCACAATGACAATACGGGTCCCTTGTATAGAATATTTCCACTGAACTCTACAAATCTATACTAGATTACATCCTTTTTACAGCAGGAAAACACTGCTGCCCCACCTCCATTTTAGAGGGGCTTTGGAAAATTTTCGAGGTGTATCAAGGGAAACTCGGTCTAAAATGCCCGAAGCCATATTTTTCTCATCACCTTTGTAAAAAACAAGGAATTAGTGGTGAATGTAAAAACAGTCACTGATACAAGGATTTTTTTCCCCGAGTTGCACAGTCATTAAGGGGTCCGCTGCAAAAGCCTGCTAGACTTTCTTTCCACTAATTACATCATCAGATCATCACACTGCTAAAATCAGTTGCAGAGTACTTGTACACAACTAAATCCCTGCTTCTAATTACTATTTTAGTCTCTTTTTCCTTGTGACACGTTGGTGATAGATCATTATTTTTTCAGCAATTTGTTCGCATTTATATGCAATATAATTGGATCTGATTAATTATTATGATTAATGACTGCAGAATTTCCTTGCAAAGCTATTAATACTGGTAGTATCAAATGAAAGACATGGACAAATTAAAGCCAATGGAGTCCTGTTGCTTGTACTTACAACGCCGGGGCTAAAGTAACCCTTTGCTGTTCTCAGCTCTGCAATAAATACCAAGGTTTAACTGGTATTTCCCTGCAGATCTGTGTGTTTTCAAGTGGTATTAAAACGTAACTAATGGGCGAGAGATGCACATTTAATTCTTAGGTGGACCGCTGTACTTAAAATTATATATCTCTGGATGTATTTTAAAGGAGCTCAACAGCATTATTACAGCTACATTGATTTAAAGTCAAGGAACTCCGACGAAAAGAAAAGACAGAGAAATATTTCTGAATAATATAAAGTAGATTTATCCATTTTTCAGGTTGGGGGTGCCACAAAACATGACAATAAAAACAGTTAATTTCCATTAAATGCCATATTACAAAATTTCCAAAGGACGTATTTATGTAGTGTGTGTTGTATTTTAAATTACACTCTGGCTTAGAAATAGGATATTACATGTAAAAAAGCAAACAATGACTGAGTAGCTTAGGGGATCGACTTTCCTGCTACCTCTGGGACCTGACTTTAAATCTGTCTTTGAGCAAACTGAAGAAAAATCATTTCAGTCTAATGGCAGTAGCATATAAAAAAAATCAGATAGCAGGAGTTCCACGCAGGTGGCAAAAAGCTTTAGAAAAAAAAGGGGGTGCACAATCAGATGAGTGATGGCAATTTTGCCTGGATTACTGTAAAGCTCAAAACGCAGAGACTTTGAATGCAATTTTAATCTGCAATAAGTGACAGCAGTCCTACTCAAACCGGAGTCAAAATAAGGGCACTGATATTTTGGGTGCACGGCTACTGAGACATTTTGAAAGTGTCTCTGTTAGTCCAACATCAGAAACAGTGAAAAAAAAAAATGCCTGCCTGCAGCAGGAATGGAATACCTATTAGGAGATTTTTTTTTTTTTTTTTTTAAAGCATATTAGCTCTTTGGATTTTGAGAAAATAGAAAAGATTGCCCACTTTTCAGTGCTAGGAATTTCCCTGTAACTAAAACACGAGAAAAAGATGGCGCATGTTGCAAAATGAGAAACTGTGGGTCACCAAACATTTTGAAAGGATAATCTATTTGCTATAAAGCAGATTAAAAGGATGGCTCCTTAAAAAAAAAACAAACAAAAAAAAACCAAAAAAAAAACCACACACACACAAAGAAACCCAGCCAAAATACATGTAATATTTGTGACCAAGTGCACAGAAATACCCCTTTTTTCCAAAGACAAAAATCAGTCAAATTCAGAACTGCAACCTGTCAAGAAATTCCAAATTATTTGTGTGTGTAATCTAAAAGTCACATTGTACCGTTACCCGTAAGAAACCATGAGGTTCCTGGTGTAAGTGCATCCTGATTGAATAATTTTACAGCTTATACTGTGTGGGCTACGTCTTTTTGATTTTTAGGGACATCTATTATAAACACGCTATTGAGATTGGGCTGTTCGTGACATGGATCTATAGCAACGCGTTCGGTGACTGCCCTTCACCGCAAATAAGGAGCAGGAATCCAAATGAATGTTACTCGTGTGTTAAACTGTGCCCTGGGTAATATTTGTCACAAAAGACAGGGCAGGACGTTCACGTGGAGTAGTTAGAAAGAAAAAGTTAAAAAAATTAGTAATGGAGCATTTCATAGCCTCGTCAAATGAAACACCTTGGCAATTCCATTAGGAAAATCACGACCCCTGATGAAAGGTTTAACATCAGGTAGCATTGAACAATTTGCCAACAGCAGCAATGCAAGGACCATCGAGAAAGCTGAGGCTTCCTAGTGACGACACAAACTAGATGGTGCAAATGGGGTAGCTTAGCAGGACTCCTGCTCCCAGAGGTGCCTTCACCTCCGCCTCTGGTCCCCAGAAGACCCATCGCCCATGACCCAGCTGAGCATCACCCCAATGTGGGGACCGGTACTGCAGGAGATCGCTTAAATAATGACCCACAGCACAGTGGTGAGACCTGCCCGCACTGCTCAGGTGGGAGTCTCAGTGCCCTGCTGCCACAGCAGACCAGAGGGTTCGAGGGTAAAAGGGGATATTGCAGTCTATTTGAAACACCACCAAAGGAGCTGGGCATTGCACTCCTTACAGAATTACCGACATTTCCCCCCATACCATGAATTTAACATCCAGTTCATCACCTCATAGACTCCCAGCTAGGTGATAGCTTTAAAGATGCAAAAGATCTCACCGAATCCTGCAGTTACTCCCTTTCCTGGTGTAAATCTGTAGGCTCGCGCAGGGGAAAACACAAATGCTGTGAGGACAAACCTGGCCTAACAACCATCAGGTTGCTCACGTGGCATGGCTAGGCAGTATAATGCCAGAAAACACTCTTATCAACAAATTCCAGAAGTGAAAGTTTTTTATAGTAAACAACAAGGTGAAAGAAAGCCATTTAATCAATTTTATTTTAAAAGTTCGGGGTTGTGTACTGTTTGCTGTATCCTATATCAGTGAGCTATTACTTCTCCTCCAGCACAGCTTTGTATCTGGGCAGCTCTATGAAGAATGTTCCCCCACTTTTTAACATCAATGACTCTTGCTTGTTGGGGGAAAACAAATTTCCCAAATGTTTGATTCAACAAGATATTCCAAATATACCCAAGTATTCACGTAAGAATATTTGTAACACAGAAAATCACAATTTTCCATATGTGTATTCTCAAGCTATCCAGAAAACAAAGGCAGCCACAACCATTTTCCAGCATTTTGTCAAGATGTAACACCACTGTCCTCTGCTCAACGTCTCTCCAGGCTCAGAAATGGCACTAAGAACTACCATTGTTCTTCCGTCCAACCCATTGCCATCATTGTTACTCAATATTCCCATGCAAAACTGTCCAAGGGGACTGAAATCCACCACGTACTGCACTAAACCCACAGCAAAGATGGCTACTGACCCCAAAGAACTCGCAATACAGAAAACAAATGAAACAGCAGATGCAAAAGGCATTCTCCCATCCTCCCTCTCGGCACGCCACCTTCCTCCGTTAACAGCCAGACGGTTACAGAGCTGCTCCTCACCTAAGTATCCCCGACCCCTTGTAATGTCACAGGAGAAACCGATTCATTTTCCAAGATACAAGCAAACGAAATCCTTCCCACCCTGGACTGGGTGAATGTTCTCAGCAACAAAAAGGTGATTTAAATAAATCTTGAATGAAGCGACTGTTACACTCACGGAAGCACAAGTTGCCTTCATTCAAAGAAAAGAAGCAACGATGGAAAAGGTGTAAGAGAGGTACCTAATGGCCTGGAATGGCTGTTCGTGTTCTCCCAAGCCTGGTGTCTAGGAGAGCCTTTGTGTGGGGAGGCAGGATGCACGCCACAGTCAGTGACGGGATGCTGAGAAGCAAGGATGCACAAGGTGACGCATTCAAAGTGTCCCATTCCCTATCGAATGAGTTTTCTTTCCAGACTCTGAGGACTAGGAGGTTTGCTGGTGGGGAGGGGGGGTGCACCTCAGCCATGCGTGAAGGCAGATGGGGAGGGAGGTCCCTGGAGAGCAGCGGATCCATGGAAACCTGGAGCAGAGGGAAATAACACAGGGAATTGCATGTGGGATGGGAACATTGGCTGTTCCTGAGCTGGAGGCTCAGCAGTGGAGACTGTCCAACCACACCGAGCAACAGCTCTTCTCTGAGTGACCACTAAATTCAATCCACCCCGGGAGCAGGTAGCTGAAGAACTCCTGACACTTCAGAAATATATAACGCTCATAAAATACCAACCCAGATTAACACTTACGGATCTTCCAAGCCTTCAACAGAACCAAGAATGCAGTCCATCATCAGGATATAAATGACATGTGAACCTTGTTATGATCCACTATTGCTAATCCAAAACAGTTTCTTACATTTGCCTATACTGCAAGCAAAACCACTTGCTTACATTTAAAATCTATTTTTAGACGTTTTTTACCTGACCTTGTCCCCAGGAAGTTAATGGAGAATAATGCATTATTGTCCAATTAAAAGTACGTCGGAACCTTGCTTGCATTAGTTGTCTTCACCTCTTCAGTCTGCCTTCTGCATCTTGCTAGGTAGCATTAGCCCATCATGTATGCAGAAGAGATTACGTGAATAAGCACACATCTCTAATCTGAAGATGAAAAACAACGTCCTGAGAGCCTTTAAAATGGTTTCATAGAAAATGAGGGTGAGATTATTTTGTTCTTCTGTTTTCATTTTTCTTGGGGGGGTTTAATCATTTTTTTTAATAAAGACAGTTGAGATAAGTGAAATATCAGTTCAGAAGTCACCGAGAAAACAACATTTAGACCACAGTAATAGAACAGGCAAATGTGAGCGTCATAATCTTTTAGCATCTTTTGCATTGTATTAGCAAAACACAGTATCATCAATCTCCCGGTGTTGTTTTTCACCTGACTACCACCTTTTGCCTTGCACACCCTGAGGAGCGTAATTACAGTCACATAACATATGTACATTGACTTTGAAAAGAAGGGAATAAAAATGATTTTCATACAGATGGCTTTGGTAAATAGGCAAAGCCACGTGGGTTTTCTTCCTCCAACTTTCTGAAAGTTTTACCCATTTTTTTGTTTAACTTGAAAGTAGGAGAGCATCCGAGTCTGATGGCATAAAGAGTCTACATGTAAAAGATATGCATCCTGAATATGAATTTACATACTTTTGCATAAGTCTAGAATTAATAATGTGACTTTAAACGGAGAAGCTAATATCTGTATGTATTTTCTTGGAAATAATGTCTTTCAAAGCAAAATATACCTGCAAGAAGGACTCATATACATAGATAGATAGATAGATAGAGGTAAATATATACATGTAATCCACACTTTGAAACATCTAATTTTTAGCTTGAGAAACACAGATTTATACTTTTACTTTTTTTCAGCTATGAAAGATAAGAGGTTGAGTGCACAGCACGAAGTAAAGACTCAGGAATAAATAAATATTCTGGAATGCTGAAAAAAAGTGAACTAGATATACATTATTTCCAAAAATCTAGCACAAACAGACTCCTTAAACCTTAATCTTATCCTAATTTAAGATAAGGGGAGCTCACAGAACATCATTTTGGCTGTAATTATTATCTCCTGAAAAGCAGCGCCGCATTCTCTAGGGCACGTGCAACAGAGGAAGACTGGAGTTCAGTAAGAGGCTTCATTTATTTCCACCTACCAATTTAAGTATGGATAATATATTACAGTTATGGAAGGGGAAAAAAAAAAAAAAAACCAGGACATATTAACACAGCCATGTCACTCTATCTCTCTCTGCTGAACAGCTTCTCTGTGCTGATTGCAACTCAGTTCCCCGCTAGAAACTGAGGCCATATGCTTATAGAATCACGGAATGGTTTGGGTGGGAAGGGACACTAAAGCCCCCCCAGTGCCACCCCCTGCCCTGGGCAGGGACACCTCCCACCAGCCCAGGTTGCTCCAAGCCCCGTCCAACCTGGCCTTGAACCCCTCCAGGGATGGGGCAGCCACAGCTTCTCTGGGCAACCTGGGCCAGGGGCTCACCCCCCTCACAGCAAACAATTTCTTCCCCACATCTCATCTCAGTCTCCCCTCTGTCAGTGTGAAACCCTTCCCCCTCGTCCCATGGCTCCCCTCCCTGCTCCAGAGTCCCTCCCCAGCTTTCCTGGAGCCCCTTGAGGGCCTGGCAGGGGCTGGAAGGTCTCCCCGGAGCCTTCTCTTCTCCAGGCTGAACCCCCCCAGCTCTCTCGGCCTGTCCCCACAGCAGAGGGGCTCCAGCCCTCCCAGCATCTCCGGGGCCTCCTCTGGCCCCGCTCCAACAGCTCCGTGTCCTTCTGCTGTTGGTGCCCCAGAGCTGGAGGCAGCGCTGCAGGGGGGTCTCACAGAGCGGAGCAGAGGGGCAGAATCCCCCCCTCGCCCCGCTGCCCACGCTGCTGGGGATGCAGCCCCAGGATGAGGTTGGCTTTATTTATTATTTTATTGGCACTCTCAGGGCAATTTTAAAGCTTAGCAGAAAGGCTTTAGCAGTGAAATACAGAGAACGCTGCAGCTTGCAAACAGAAAAAGAAGGAAGCCAGAAACGCGGTGCCGCCGGGGATACGGCACCGAGGGAGGGGTCGGGGGGTGTGCGGGGCTGCACTTGGGCCTGGTGAGCGCGTGGCGGCGGGGGCCGAGCGGGAGGCAGGGGTGGGAGGCAGAGCCGCACTCAGAAACAATTTGCAGCAGCGAGTAAAGCTTCTAATGCGCGCGATTCAAAACAAGGTAGGCACGGCCTGCCCCAGGGAGCCTCAGCCGCTATTTTCCCATCCTGAAGCTCTCAGAACTGATTTCTGCCGAGGAGGAGAGGGAATGTGTGATTTTCAATATTTAAGTGTATTGCCGTGATCAAGAAGGTTGCATTATATCTAAAACTAAGGTGTTTGAGAATTTAAATAGCTATATTAGACATACTGCCGTCTTTGTGCTTTCTTCTACCATGAGACCTCTTCAAGAAATCAATACATTTTATCTGCGGAATATACATAAGTCTTCTTAAGTCATGATCCACTTTTAAGTAACGCATGGAGGGGCGTTGGGCGATTAGAGATGGCTGAGGAACGGAGCATATTTATACATTTTTAACGCCTGTCTTTTCATCTTTACCTTGGATGAAGCAGCAAGACCTAAAAATCAAACACTGGATGAGTTTAGATGATCAGGTATTTAATTTAAGATATCCATCCTCACATCCAAAAACCTTACAAATGAAGTGTCTGTGTTTTAAAAATTGGCCATATCCAGTAGCTGCTAAGTCTGATCTGTAATCTGTTCTTGGTTATGCAAAGAAACCACTTATTGAAATTCAAGTACATGCTTAAGGCCAGTTAATGGCTATTTTTCCCTCATTAATACAACAAACATAGCTGATATGAAAGGTAGCTGTTCTCTTGCACTCATAAAACTGCAAGATGACAAAAATAACTTTTCGTGCTCTCTCTAGTTCTTAATCTAATATGTCAGTGACAGGAAACTGAATATTAAGTAGAAATAGGAATGTGGTTTTATCAACGTATATGGTATTAGCGAGACCATTAATGGGACAATCTATCCTCTGCCAGTGACCACATTTCAAAAAAAAAGATGTTGAAAAATTTAAAAAGGTCCTGAGAAGCGCTACAGGAACGGCTGGGTCTGCAGAACAGCTACATGGGGAGAGACGTACGGAGTTCAACCCGCTTAGCTTATTCGATAGAAGGTTAAGAACTGACTTGATCATAACTTAAATTACTTGTGCGAGTTACAAATTCCTGAGAGCAGAGCATTCCTTAATTTGCTAGGAAAAGACTGAAAAGATCCAACAGCTGCCGGAAGCTTTAAGGTAGATTTATTTGGACAAGAAGCAAGTGCACCTTTTTAAGTACCAGTAATTAGGGGTATTGGGGGGTATTATAGTATATATAATATAATATATATTATCTTTTATAAAAGATAATATAAATAATAATAATATAAAATAACATAATAGGGGTATTATGTTATTAGGGAAAGTTTCCAGGTGGCAGAGCTGACTCCCAGCTCAGGAGTCTCTAGAGCAGGAGGAAGGTCCTTCAGACCAAAGGGAAACCGCCGGTTTGATGCGGCAGCTTTGGGGCAGGAGGCTGGGAAAGGACTTCCCCGGGCTGGGGGCAGGGGGAGACCAGAGCCGGAGCCTCCAAAAATCTGGATATTAAACCTGTGTGCTGATATAACTGACCTGTGCCTTGGGAATCTGGTAACACAACGGAGCAGGGACTCCAGTGACACGTCTTGTCCTCAGGACTCGCACACAGACAGATTTTGTTAGGGCTCGCCCTGACCCTGCAGCATCCCACCCGCGAGCGGTGCGCGCACAGAGGGCGAGGGGCAACAGCAGGACGCGCGCACCTTCCTAAAACTCCAGTATAATTCCTGTTACCCAGTCTCCAATTTGAAACGATGGAAATACTACATGTTTATGGATCTGTTTTATAATATTATAAACCCGAACATTTTGCAGTGTTTTAACCCCACAGCAGGAGTCGTCGGGACAAGCTCAGCCCTCCCACCCCCGCCCCGGCTCCACACCTGCCGTCAGGCAGCAGCAAGGTCTCCACGAGGAGGTAGATTTTGGCTGAGCTTTGCACTCCCGTTTGAGCTGCTTTTTTATAACGATGCCATTACAAACTCAAGAGATCTCCATCACCTGCAGCACACCCCAGAAATCCTGGATGTGATTTTCCTATGCGTCTGTAATGAAATAAACACACGTTCATAGAGGGCACCCCTTTGTCTTCTGTAAAGCACCAAAACAATGGCAGCAATGAAAGTCATGAAGTCAGAAATGTAATAATATTCCAAATTTCATAGAAACCCACTTTTCTTTCTCCACGTTGGTTTTAACCTGTTCTTCTGTCAAAGGTAACCTGTTTTCCCAGCAGAGCACCCGTTTATAGGGTGGTCGGGAGCACAGAGACTCCAGGTCCGGGGTGCCACCAGCCTCAAACCAGGCGTATTGTCAGCAGGACCCCCGGCTCCCCGTCCTGCATGGCAGTTATACGGATACCACAGGCTATTTACAGAGACAGACAAGTGGAAACCAACTCTGAGGGGTTACTGAGGGAAGTTCAAGCACGTTGCTTTCAAATTTCCTTCTAAATAAAAATACATGTGAAAGAGAAGAGCTCGGAGTACCTCAGCGCATCCCTTGAGCATGGTTCATAGCCCCCAACGTACTGTTCTGGTTTTATAAATTAGAAACCTTGTCATCTTATCATAGAGACCAAGAAAATTGTGGCAAACTTTATCTGCTAAGTGAACCTTAATAACCTCAACTTTAACTTCAAGAAAATTACACTTGGAAACATTTCATAGTCTCGCAGGTTGCAGGAGACATGAAATTCTTTCTTTTCTCCCACCTCTCCAGGAGTTATTAACCCTCCCCACAGAGCCGCAGAGACCTCCAGCAAATTGTCCCTCCCCACAAATCACGGGCAATAGCAGTGCCGAGGGCTCCATTGGCTTTGGCAACATATTTTCAGTAAAAGCTTACATCACGGAGTCAGATTAAAACCTTTAACAGTTAATTGAAAGAAGTCAAAGAAAAAAAATTCCCAGCCTTCAAAATAAAAACGTTAACATTGCTGCGACGGGTTCTCACGGAACAATTCACAAATGATTTTTCATGAGCAAATGGACGGGACCATTTAATTACAGCACTGTACTAAATACCCCGGTCCCCAAAAGCGGCAGCAGTCCTTATTTAATTTCTCGGCGAGGAGTGCCCTCCAGATGCGTTTGCTGACAGGGATTTGCGACCGCGGGTGCCGCGCTGGCAGCTCCACAGCACAGACAGCGCTGGGGCGAGCGGGGATTTACTGGTGCTTAACAGCTCCGGCGCTGCCGACTCCCAGCCAGGAGCGGCGCGTGACTGTGGATGCTTCTAGAGACACAGGAATATGACAAATTACAAGTATATTCTGGGGCTCGTTTTTGCAAGAGAAGTTTGAAGCAACCTATAATGCCTGGAAAAGGTAAACATAAAGAATAAAATACATTATTCAAACAAAAGTGTGCAAAGATTTTATTATTATTATTATTATTTAGTAAATTCGTGGGTGTGATCCCATGTTTTTTTTACAACTGACCTGGCAATGCTGCTGCTCTCTACCCATGCAAATGGTGGGCCAAAAAGCAAACAAGCAAAAACCCTACGAGGGAATGGCATTGACAGGGTAACACAAGAAAATGGACCAAAAACTCCAATTGTGCAATTGAGTTTTGAGCATTAGTGCAAAAAACCCTTATTACTGTAGATGCTCAGAGCCCGAGTATCTTTAACATACATGAAGGAGCTTGTCTGAACGCACCACCCGGTCACAGATGTCAACGCTCAGAGCCTGCGGGGCAGAGATTTGTTTTTTGCCCCCTGTTTTCTCAGATCTCAGGGACACGACATTCTGAACCTGTTTCCTTCCAGTAGTTTTATTCAATACCTGCTCTGTCCTCTGCTATTGGGAAATTCCAGCCTTTCCAATCTTTTTAATTATCATTAATAATATTGAGCTTTGACTTGGAGCACAAAGCACAGGTTACAGTTCTTACAGGAGCAGCAGAATACCTCCTGTGAAGCCAAGTGGCATGCCTTCATTTTTAGGTTCAAAATAGACTTTATCTCAGTCCAGGCCAAATTAAAATTTCACCCACAGACCCTCCTGGTCCACAGCTATCTCATTTGGTGACCTCAAGTCACACACAGTCTCTGTGTGCACATGAGAGAGGTTTTGACGGTGTGAACAGAGTATTGAGCAAGTTGTCAAAAATACGATTCTACTTGATCGAGCTCTCAAAGGGATGTGGAAAATCCTCCCGCAAGGGGGTCGTGCCCACCTCAAAGCCTAAACGCCAGTCCTGAAAACACTCAGCAGGGCTATCTTCAGGAAACATCCTCTCACGATGGTTAGTCAAAAATCAAATTCTAAACCGTCTAGTAAAATACTTCATGTTTGGCGTGCTGAAATTGTGGGGAAAAACACACATCTGTTGAGCTTTCCACTTCTGGCTGGCACACCTTTGACATGTTTGCCACCACACCAGTAAAAAGTGTAAAAAACCGCTCACTTTCAACTGTTTCAGCCAAAGTCTGTGCACACAGATGAGGGTTAATTACCCAGTGCCAGTGCAGTGGGGCAAGGCTTCCTTGCAGGGGGTTCACCACCCGTGTCCTGCGCAGGGGCGTCCCCAGCCGCAGCAGGGACAGCTGTTGCACATCTGGAGCAGCCAGCAGCAGCACCGTGGCACGGGGGGAGCGGGTCAGGGTCTGTGGGTCATAAATGCACAACCTGGCTCCCAGCGAACGCTCCCACTTCACCACATCATCGCGTCGCGCGTGACACAATGCAGGTGATCTGTGCGTTAGTCCATTGCACGGCATTGCACCATCACATTAAAGACAACGCTTCCACTAGAGACCTTCTAAAGGAGCATCTCACCCTGCCCGCCGTGGCACCCTGATGCCAGGGTCTCCGAAACATCACCCAGCAATGACAGTTCCACTGCCAACTACAACCATTAAATAATGCACAAAACCAGGACCTGTACATATGTTGTATCAGTGTCAACTTTGAGAAAAGGAATTAGAGTCAAAGAACTAATTCAAGTGGCCAGACCAGACTATCAGCAAGAAACACATAATAAAGGACTTATTCTGCTTAAACAAGGGGAGTTTCTGAATTTACAGACACATTACTACACAGCAATATAGTGGTCACTTCAGGAAGCTCATATTTTGTTACGAGAAAAGGAAGAAGAACTTCCAGAAGTCCATTTTCTAAAGAAGTTTTCGCTGCCATTCAGCAGCCCATTACTATGTCATTACGATCCCTCGTGCCAGGCATCCGCGGTTATTTGGTCCTTCGCTGGGACAGAGGGTGCTGTGCCATATCTCTTCTGCTTTGAGGTACCAAGGTAACACGTTTTTTTCCCCCTCAGAAACAAATGACTATAAATTTACAGTACAAAGACCTTTGAGGTGCGTATAAAAGCTTTGGAGGCAGCCTTCGATCTGCACAAAGGTGCCGTACGGGATGTGGATTGAGAGGGTCCATTATTAACAGAGGGATCAAAACGGGCTGCAATTATGCCCAGTTAATCCTCTTAAAACAGTGAGGTATTTCTTCACCACAGTAATTATTTGCACGGGGTGAAAATAACAACCATATAGAACAAATTAAAACTTTACCTTCAGATGCTACCTCAATTGTTATGCAGATTTCATCATTGTCATTCAGCCAAGAGAGACCCTTAATACCGGCCCCTCTTCCAATAACCAAAATAAGAGTGTGACATCATTGCTAAATTAATTACAAGTTTATTTGATTTATTTTGCCATACGCGGTTTCTTCGTGCGACTCTGGCCGGCCTCGTATGCTCCAAGCAGATGCGGTCTGAAATCCCTCTGATTAAAAGGGTGAGCAATACATCAAGCGCGGTTGGAATTTCTGTAGGCTGTACCTGAGCGCCCGAGGAGAGACATCAAATGACCAACGCCGTGTACAAACTGCTTGTCGAGGCTTTTTTAAATACAACTATCACGCGTTTAAATGTCATGCTGGGCTTTAGTTAACTAAGGTGGCAGGTTCTTAAAGCGCAGAATTTATTATGTTGAAATTTTCCAAATGTAAGACTGAAAGGGGAAAAATATGTCGACTTTTATTTATTCCCTATATAAATATAGGCAATTTAGTCCTTCCCCCAAATACAGGCAGATTAGATGAGTTAGACAGTAGTCAATTCATTTTGCATAGGAATGGCTCATTAAAAAAAAAAGAGCCCCACATTTGTATTAGGCTCCGATTGGGCAGTGCACAAAATGAATTTACAGTGTCACTCAGAGATGGAGCAGGACTAATGAGGGAGGGATATGGTATGGCGGTGTGGGTAAATCTCCACTATATTCATTCCCTCAGCTGGTATCGCTCATGAAATGGAGGTGTCCCTCATTATGTATGTGTCTCAGGAGCTTTCTTTAATATTTTAATAAATAACAACATCAGCCCAACAAGAAATTAATGAATAGTATCATTAATAATGAGCTAGAGTCTTGTAGTGATAGGACAGATATTAAATTGAACCACAGTGGTGCTATCTCTAGAGACTTGGGAATTTTCCAGCGGCAAACAAGGCCACTGAATGAAGCAGCCACCGCTCTGTGCCAACAGCTTTTACAACAGGTTGGGAGTAATAAAAGAGGATTTTCTGCACGATAAAGTTAAGCCTTAGAAAATCTGCTGGTGTAGATCGGTGTGAAAAGTACTGCCAAACGTGATCCTTAATTAAACTTTAATTAAGATAAAGCTCTTTCCTTTAAAAAGGAGGGGGGAAAGCAGCAGCAAAAAGAGTGTCAGCTATTTTCCTACCAGTTTTTGATCTAAAATAATTCTATATTAAATCGCAGAAAACTGTGTTCAAATAAGTTAAATCCACAAAACCCAGGAAATTCAGAATCGCGGATGAAACGCCATCCTTAGCTCACCCATGTGCCTATATATAAATATATATATAGGAGCCTGCGATACACAAACCAGTGGCGATTGGGAGCCCTGGGAACGACGGTGCTGGCTGAGCACCGTCCCCATCTCCTCGCTGCGACGGGTCGCGGTGGCACCCGCAGCATCCTTTCCGTGCATTTTCCTGAAGGTTTATAAAGGTTTATTCCTGTGTTTTATAGTAAAGGCAGAAAATAACACATGCCATACGTATAAGAAACATTCTTACAAAACAAAACATTTTGACTTCAAAACCCAGAACAAAGCCTCTCAGACACGTGCGCCGCCCCCATTCACCGCAGTAAATGAGACTATTTGTATGAACAGGGAATATTAATAGGCATCATCACACCAATTTGTAGGCAGTTTCCAGCACAGTAAATCCCCAACGCTCCCAAAAACCTGTTTCGCGTGAGTTCGTGGCATGTTTTTCACCAAAAAGTTGATGGCCAGACAGTCAGCTGCACCAGGGCGGACGAGGAGCAGGCGGGAGGTTTCCAGCCCAAATCACCGCGCAGGGGCTGTTCTGCTCTCGGAAAGCCACCCTCTTACCCAGTGCACGGCAGCAAATTTTGGTCCTATATATGGTCCATATACGGTCCCCGTTCTTCTTTGGGAGCTTCAGCCAGCTCCTTTCCGGGCATCTAAAGTCATTTCGGTGGCTGCGCGCTTGAATTCTTTTCAAAATAATGAAGATGACCTCACCAAAAAACAACTGCTCACCATGTTTTCGAAGTCATATATAATCATGTCTCCCGCTCGTATTGGGAACTTTTCACACTGGCCCAAGTCACTGGTCTTTCCTCAGTACTCACTTGGGGTTCACCTCCCCTCTCACATCTAATTCACGCTCTGCGAATTACACCTGGGAGAGATGGACTTTGCTCCTTTGTATAAAGAGAGTTTGCTAACTTGAGATGTTCTAGATCAAAGCGAACCGCCTAATCCAATTTAGACAGCACAAATACCCCCCTGGAGAGGGCTTCCAGCAGTCCCACGTGCGGCTCCCAGCCGCACCTGGGTGCAAACTGGGCAGGAACTGGGGGATGCTCGGTGCTTCCCGGGCCGGCCGGGTACCGGAGAGAAACCCATCTCGTACCAGCTGTGAGTCTTCTCATCTGCAGCAGAGCCCGGTGTAACAACAGCGGTCCCTGAGAAAACTGTAAATGTTCGTGAATCAATGAGATCAAAGGGCGTCAGAGAACGAGAGGCGGGAGAGTCCCCAGCATCAGTCAGAACACGGAGAAGCTGGGAGCCAGCAAAAAAAAATAACACTGGGGAGAAGTGTTATCAGACCCTCTCTTCACTAGTGCAGGAAGAGGCAAACAGTTCCTTTAGAGGCCAAAATTACTATTAAAAAAAACAAACCCACACACAACAAAAAACCCCAAAAAAACCCCACACAAGAAACTTTTTTTTCTTTTTTTTTTTTTTCCCTCCAATTTCTTTTTTCAGCATTCTCACAAAGAATTGCTTCCTGGTTTTTACTGAATTTGTTAAGAACCTCTTCTTATCCCCCAGCAATACCAGTGAGCGGGCATGATCCTCCTCTCGTTGCAATTAAATGCAAGGGGAGCGGGATGGGACTTCGACGTGTTAATTACTGGGTTAATTACTACGCCCCAGGAGCGGAGGGGAGCGCGGGCAAAGGCTGGGAGCCCTCTGGCCCCCGACACAGAGACCCACGGCCGGCGGGTCACCTCGCCAGCCCCAGCTCCTCCCCGCGCCCCGACCAAACCCCAGCAGAAAACCCCAGCCGAAAATCCAGCTCCGATTTTGGCCCCGTACAAGACAACACGTGGCCGATCAATGCGACACCTCTCAGCTTGCCTCCAGCGCCTGCGAATTGTTGTAAGGTTTGAAGTGTACCAATTGCAGTTTCACTGAAGGTCAGTGGTAATTAGCACCTTTATTTATTTGGGTTTTTTTAAGTGACAGGCTGAATTCATGTAGAATTTTGCTATACTTTAAAAAAAGAAAGGAAAACTGAATCAAGGCAAGATAGTTGAATACTTCTCTTAAATGACAACTGCAAAGACTGACAATTTTGAGATGGACAGGAAATTTTCCTAATGGGAAGAGAAAAGGGGACGATGGTGCAGAAACACACATTCCACCCCTCCAGAGGAGGACAACCGTTTTATGAGATACTGAGAAAAATCAATTTTATAGGCACCGATTTTTGCATGCTTATTTCATTCTTCGCATGTGGTGCATGTTCATTTATATCTTCCCTTCCCACTGGGCGTGCTCTAACGTTAATTTGTTTGGTAATACAACAGTGTAATACAGAGTTCTGGAAAACGCAGGTTCTAAGTATTGTGGGAAATTCATGAATCGTAGCCAATATAATTTTTTAAACCACAGCAGAAGCTCCCCATAGCAACAAATACACATAGGGGTCCTAGTTAAATTCAGAAAGCCTCAAAAAAAAAAACGCCACAAGAGGAGTATGGAGCCAGAGAGCGGATTGACTCGTTATGTGTTCTCATTCATTCTTTTAATCTGTTCACAGCATCAGAGGTTGCACCAGGCTGCAAAGATCAAACTTTAGCAGTGACAGCTTCCTCTGCTTCGGTGCAGCCTTGAATTGCGTTTTGAAGGATCTTGATCTAAACTGTGATTGTCAACATCACTTACGATTTAATCAACCCAACTTCAAATTGGAGAAAAATACCTGAGTTTTCTGGGGACTGCCCAGTCCAGCTCTGACAAAACTAAGGCTCCTCCCAAACCACTGTTCGATTTTCATAACTCATAGCAAACTTTTCTCCTAGAAGTCTGGAGACACTGTATGCAGTCAGACAGTCACACACACAAATTCATGCTGCTTTGGCTCACACCTAGCTGAGATAGTCAAAATCACATCACTCTCACAGCACGTATCCACAGGTAAAGCAAATAATTTGTACAAAGCGAAAAGCAGAAACAGAGATAAGAGCAATTTTTTTTTCCTTTTTTTTTTTTTTTTCTTTCATTTCAGTGTCTATAAGGAAAGTGTCTTTAAGGGTCTGTGCATTCTGGGGCACTTAACCTTCGTAGACTCTCAGCTTTGATAAAAATTTTTAGTTAACCTTCAGAAAGCGACCCAAGTATGGACGACACAATGCTAATTCTTCTCTAATTCAAGTTTTAAACTGGCATGTTTGACTGAAATCGGAGGTTGGACAGGCACGTTGGAGTAGCAGGATGTGATAAATTCAAAGAGAAAAGAAAAAACAAGGTTTAGAGCGTCTATTATTCTCTCAAATAAATGATAAATTGTTATCTAGTGACTCTATTAATATATTTAGTGATAAATTAATAACTGGGGAGTAACAAAATAGCCAGCTGATCTTTCCATCTGTCATGCAGGGGCTGGAAGCCCAGCGAGCTGCTCCTCTGCGCTGCCCCAGCAGCAGTTGCATTATCTTGGTTTGGATCATGAAAAGAAGAAGAGGCACAATATTTTCGGCAGCTCGGAATCACGCATTATAGAATCACAGAATCGCCTGGGTTGGAAGGGACCTTTCAGATCATGGAGTCCAACCACCAACCCAGCACTGCCCAAACCCCCACTACCCCATGTCCCTCAGCACCACGTCTGCCCGGCTTTTAAACACCTCCAGGGACGGCGACTCCACCACTGCCCTGGGCAGCCTCTTCCGGCGCTTGACAGCCCTCTCAGTGTAAGAAATTGCTCCTAACATCCATCCTAAACCTCCCCTGGTGCAACTTGAGGCCATTTCCTCTTGCCCCATGGCCTGTTCCTTGGGAGAAGAGACTGACCCCCACCTCTCTACATCCTCCTTTCAGGGATCTGTAGTTATCTCCGATTTGAAGTTCAGACACCCCCCCCACCATCCTTCCCGAACAGTTTCTGAGGTTTCTACTGGGTTTACTGGGAATTTTACATGGTCCATCTCCACCCTGTCTGCCTTCAGGCGCTGTCTGGATCCCACCAGCCCTGATGAAGGCTGAGGAATGAGACCCTGCCCTCCACCTGCAGGATCCCCGAGCACCAACCGGGACCCTCCTCCTCCCCACGGCGTCAGGGTCCACACGACACTGCCCTCGGATGCTCTCTCCCACCCAGGGCGCAGCCGAGAGGCATCTTTCCACCAGCACATCATCTTCAGATGCAGCCAAAGGTGCTCCTCTGTCCACTCCCACAAAACCATTAATCACATGAATTAGCGTCGCTGGAGAACTAGCTATGTTTTATTTACCACATGAAAGAGACAGTAAGAGTAACTGTACATTTTGACATGTTCATGCCATAAATTACCCTATGTCCATATTTTACCAGGCTGCTATTACCCTGGAAGATAATGGTTCATTTTTCGGCTGTTACAGCAGAGATCATAAGGTTCCACCCTCAGCAGCTACGTCTCGTAACTGCCTTTCACTCTCCGAAAGCACAGGCAATTTTTCCATAATAAAAACTGGATTAGCATGTATCAAGAAGAGGTTCCACCAGCTGTCACTTTGAAATCAGGCTACTCTATCCGATGTTCGAGATGATAATGGATAAACCCATAAATGACAAGCAGTTCTCCTGTATTTATCTAGTAAGTGGCTGATACAGGCTAGCATCCCCTCTAATAAAACAATATAACAGAAAGAAGAAACAGACTTAGGCTCTATTTGAATTAAATATGAACTGAGCAATAGCAGCACATGAAAATATAGCATGGGCAAATTTTTTTTTTTTCACCTGTTGCTGCTTTCTAAAATTATATTTCGTTTGAATGCGCTATTCGCACAAGTAGTCAGGAATGGTTTTTAAAGTTTTCTGAAATCCAGCTAATTTTAATTTCACTGTAGCCAGAGTCTCTCTCTCTGTATGTATGTATATAGGTCAAACAGAAAAATAGGTGTCTATAAATGAAGGGGTTCTGCAAGTATGTTTAAAACAGAAGCATTGTGCTGCATGAATTAGCAATGGCAGCAACAGCTTCAAAGAGCAAGGAAAAGAATTCTTATTAATCTGCAGAATATTAATGTACTATTTGCTAAGTTTTTATGTTATTAGGGATGACACTAACAAAATTACAGTTGAAATACAATAGTGGAAAAAATTAGCAGCTTACTTATGGTAATGCAAAAATTGGGGTTAACTTGGTTACATTAATAAAGTAGGGAAAAAAAGATCGTCAACAAAAGACTGATCACTGGCTAATAAGGAAAAGACCAATGAGCTGTCTTGATGAAATATTGTGTTTTCATCTCACTCTGAAAGCAAATTTTACACTTTCAGTATCTAATTCCACAAAAAAAAAAAAAAAAAAAGAGAGCACAGGTGAATAATACAGGTATTTAATTCCACCTGCTCCCTGAGCAGCAGCCGGACGGTGAGCAATGGGCCCCCCTCAAGCCCCGGCATCTCCCCCGGTGTTGGGGGATTCCCAGCGAAGGAGCAGCCACCAGCGGCGGCGCTGGAAGGGACGCCCGCTGGAAGGGACGCCCGCGGGAAGCCAGCGACGGGGTGGGAGGGGAAGGGTCCCTTCTCCCCAGCACCAGCTTCCCCACCGCCAGTGCTCTTCCCCACTCCTCACCAACGTTCAGCAGCGCGGTGGGGTTTTTGTGATTGTCTGGAGCCCTTTTCTACGTTTATCTGCTCTTCCTCCCAAGCCTCCTTCTTTAGATGCCTGCACGATACTGATAAAACAGCACCACACGGAAAGAACTTTTCGTACGACCAGAGAGGGATCTTTCAAGGTGTTTTTCTTTCCAAGGGGTATGTGAAATTTTTCAGGAATTGCAGCCTGATTTTACAGAAGAATTGTGCCACGCTACTGGCGGCACACGTTCCTGCGCGGAACCACAAAGTGGAAATCAGCTGCGGCAGCATTCGAGCGTTCGCAAAGGACCGAGAGAGGAGGGACGCAGAAAGTGAGGAAGGCAAAAGGGCAGAACCAGGACCCGAGCCAGGAGATCCTGCACCTCCTGCCCATCCCTTTCTGGGAGCAATCAGCAATTCAATTAGATCAGCAGCTCCTCCAGCGAGGGAAGCTCCACACGCATCCCATTAGCCCAGAACGCCGCTTCCTACGTGGACTGGTGAATTAACGCAGTGCAAACACAGCCGCCTCTTGTGCTCTGCTGTATATACGGCATATTGTGCCTCCCTCCCTTTTCACTGTCAATCACTTTACATTTTGGTGTACAAGACTTAATTTTACGGCCTCTAATAAATTTTGTAGCTACACAAAGTAAAGTAGTAATAAAGGTAATTATGCCAGCCCTCTCCTAAATCCTGCCACAGCATCCAAGTTGATAACCCTCTGTGGCAGGCACGGGAAGGGGCATTGCCTTTAATTTTTTTATAAATTGACTGTACTTGAGATGAAAGTGTTACGGAGCCAGGTAAAACCAGGCTCTGTGTGACTGCCTTGGCCGTGTCTTTCAACGGCAGAGAAAGAAGCATCAGCTTCTTACGACAGAAGGCCGCACGTCCAAGCCCCCCGGCTCAGGCACCTCCCCAGATCTACCCCCTGGTGTCTGCCCCACGGCCCCTCCGCTGCTCACACCACCCGAAAACAGCATCGGGAGTGGATTTGGGAAGAAGTGGGGGGGTTTCCGTCTACAGAGGGAAATGATGCGGTTTGCATTTTCTTGGGTTTTGTAAGAGGCATCATGAAGGAAACCCGCCGCTGGCAGGGCCCCAGGCGCCCGCAGCCGGCCAAGAGCAGCTTTCGCCAGCGAAAGGGAAAAGAGGAGAAAACAATAGTTGTTGGTGACGGGAGAGGGGGAGCCGGGGGTCAGAGGGGAAATTCCACTTGCAACATGCAACATATTTTCGTGGGCTGAATCAATCCCCCAAGGATCAGCAAGACTCCAGCTGGGGAGGGGGGCATTTGACCGCAGAATAAGCCAGCTCTTGTAGGTGTGGAAGAGAAACTAGCTGGAAATGTAAGGAACAATTAGCTGATGAGTAATGAGAAATGCACCGCGTTGCCCTGCTCTCCGCTGGTTCTTCGTTTTTATTGTCCCGCTCTGGGAAAAACGGCTTCACAGTTTTTTCCTCTTTGTTTGTCCGGGCACGTGGGAAGGAGCAGGGTGTGATGGAGCGGAGGCCAGTAAAAGGGTTTGTTTATTGCAGTTCTTGTGATATTGTTTTGCTTTTGTTTAGGAGAATTTTTTTTTTTTTTAAAGTCACAGATGAGTCAGAAAGGAGGAATTGTTAGCAAGAAACCACAGGCACCAAAATTCTTGGTACTTCCAGGATGTCTCCCATGCAAAGGCTGTAAAACCTCCCACGAACTGATAAACATCACCTATTTTACAAATACTGATGCACATAAAGATTAAGAAACTTCCCAAGTGCTTGGCAGTGGCAAAACTAGCGGTATGCCGTAGACATCGAGTGCTTCTCTACACAGACATGAGAACGTCTACTTTCTAAGCAAATTAAATCTGATATTGTTAAAAAAAAAAACCAAACCAAACACAACAAACCCACAACATTTCCTGCCCTCAATTTAACTCTTCCCTACAAACACACTTCAAGGAAAATAACACTTGGTATGTACTTAACCACACTGCAAAGCGTGAACCAAATCCACCTGCAAGTATTCGTCAGCTGCTGCATCTGAAGACCTCCCATTCAGCAGTTCTGTTTTGCATAAAATTCACATCTTAGGGTTTTCTTAGAAAAACATAGAAAAAGAAGAAAAAGCTGGACCAAGGGAAATAGTAAATATGACACAAAATAGTTACACAAAACAATGTGGGTCTGGTGGTGCTAAAAGCAGCTTACATTTTTAATAGATTTGGGTATCTAATGACAGACAACACGTTTGATAATGTCTGGTCCTGTGAAACGGCACAAGAACAAGTCTCTGTTGTTGTTATTCTGTTGCATGTTTAAAGTAAGATCCCAACCACCTCTCCTCTGCGTGGCCAAACATAAGGACCAAAGCGTTCCTCGCAAAATCAATTTTAGCTGAGCTATTTTGTCAGTAAATGTCATATTCCCAGTACAGAACAAACTGCATCAAGTGGTGGGTGATTTGCATTAACGGGAAATAACCCGCAGAGAAGGCGCGTGTTTGTGGGTGGCTGCAGGGGGATGGAGAAGGCTTGGGTTTGCCTCGAAGCTTTTGCAGGACTAAAGCCACAACATTTCCCTAGCCCTGCCATGCCTTTGCTGCTGCAGGAGGACTTCTGCCTTCCTGCGGTGGGCAGCCGCGCTCAGGCTCCCAGACAGCATTTGACAAAGTTCCACATCAGAGATTAAGGTCTTTGTACAGAGATTGAGGTCTAAAGAAAGAAAGGAAGCGGAATAGACATAAATGTAACATAAAATGGATTGACATCGGCTAAAGGGCAGATGGGGGAGGGAGGCATAGTCATAAATAAAAACTTTTCTTTAGGGGAGAAGTAACTAGAAAGATGTTATTGGATCAGCATGAAGAGTCTCACCGTGTCACACAAGCAGAAAAGGATATGAAAAGTAAATACAAATTGATAGTAACTATTGAAATATACAGTTAAATCACTGCAAAACTAACAGAAGGTTGTCTGGATCTTCTGTTCCACAAATTAACTAAACAGGAAACTTTCATCAACACAGCGTCACACAGAAAGTGATGCAGCTGCTCACAGAAGGTTATTTGTTAGGCTGGTTGGTACGTTTACACACAACAAGAGGTGAAACATACCTGGTCCAGAAGAACATTGGCTTGTGAGCCTAATCAGGTTTGTAAGCCTTGGAAGACACGAGTCTCACCAAACTTCCAAGCCACAGGAGAAGGTAGCGCAGGGCAGGACTCAGCGGATGTCCCTGGCAGCCTGGTGGGCCTGCCTCCACCAGCTCAGCCCCACAGACACGCGGCTTCATCCCACCAAGCTTTAGCTAGCTAGCAGGTGGAAACAGTCAGCAGCCCTCCTACAGAGAAAGAAAGACTGCGTCGTGTTTATCTCAAGATGTTTCAGGGGTATAGCATGGTCTCCATCATCTATGATCTGTGGAAGATGACTTAATGACTAGCTTAGACCAAGAAGCTCCTGTTAGGGGTATTTGAGGTCAGATGACATGAATCTCATCAATTGCTTACCTCAAACAGGTGGGTGACGCTGTTCTGCACTCACATGTGACAGGCCCCTGTGATAACGATGCTTTGCCACAGGCTTTCCCCCAGGAAAACACCTGGCTTCTCAGGAAGGCAGAGGAACAACAGCCCAGCCTTCCTGGAAGCCCCTCATCTCTTACGGATGCATTTCAGACTCTTGGTGTTGCCGGCACCCTTTCTACGCCTGCTATTTCCTTTGAGCTTCTCAGAAAATCAAAGGAGGTATTTGTATTTCTGGGCCTTCTGGCTGATTTTCAAAACACGTACCTCTGATGGGCTGGTGCGATGTCCCGCTGGAGGTTGAAGGTTCCTGGCCAACACCGAACACCTGGGTGCCGATGACCTAATTGGTGAACGAGGGATAATGGAAGTGATGCTAGCAGATTTATTCCCCGCCCCCCCACCCCCACCCCCGAGTAAGGTTAAAAATAAATAAATAAATATTTTAAGTTTTGTGAGCTTAAAAAACATAGAATAAAGTTTATTCTGGTATGAAGATGGACACAATGTAGTAACCTGCTGTGAATGTAAAAACTCCTGTATGGAAGTAATGCACAAGTTTGAACTTCTCTGGAAGCGCTTTATTTATTCTACACGGTTTTCTGGGATATCATGCTGAAATTGTGACTGAACATGTGATTACAGATCAATTTAACTCTATCCAGCATATTAAATCTGATCAGGATTTTTAAATGCTTGCACGAGAACAACACGATCTATGCCGTGGACTATGTGTGTGCAATGTGGTTTCGGGGGTTTCTTCCCCCAAGAGGGGCGTCTGCAGGAGGCGCTGCATTAAATGCATTTGCTTTATTTTGCGATCTAAGATAATTCTGAAGTGTCAGGTATGTACAGGGTTTTTTAGAGTAAGCAACGCTTTTAAACATGACCAGTCCCTTAAATATGCTGTAGCTCGTTATAATGAAGCCATGAATCTCCCACCACTGCAGAGAGAGCAACGAAGACTCCGGTCCCGAAGCAGGGGAGTTTTTTACCTTTTTGAATATTTCCATTATACTCATGATATCAGAAATAACTACTTTGCAGATTCTGACTTTTAGAAAATTATTCCCTTCAAAGATTATTTGTGTTTTCCTGTTCTTGTTCTAACAATTACTGAATTAGCTTTGGAGGAGGGTCCACGTTTTTATGCAAATTAAGCTAGTACAAATTATAAGCTTTTATTAATCCCAAACAGATACATTACAGCACACACACATGCATACTTACATAGACATATAAACGGTTGTGTCTGCGTAAATAAATATGTACATGTGTTGAGAGAGGTGATCTTCTTTGTTAATCTTTAAAATTGTTAGATAAATACATAATTAGATAAAACAGTACAATCATTTTGCTAAACACACAGACATGAGTTGTATCAATTATGCACAAATATATCATCTGCAAACAGCAAAGGAGAAATATTCCCATATAATTTGGCAAATGTCTGACAAAGCCTGAAAAAAAGGATTATTTCCTTAACGTGTTTTAAAAATAAAACCCCTTAGCTTATATCAAGTGTTAGCAAACATCCGTTCAGTCTGAATGTTTAGAAGGATGCTACGAATGGATCAAAATAAGGAGAAAGAGAACCATCAGTGAAAAATATCTGCTCCTTTCGCAAATCCCAGTAGTAATTGCACGAGGAGTTTTGCCTATAGCAGCGCGGGAACGTGAATTACGTATTGTCAGAACTGGAGCTGCTGAGACCCAGACACCCCACGAATACCGCGTTTAACAGATCACGTTAAAGCTTGGCAAGCCCACCAGGCTTTTAACATTATCAGGTCAAGCATGCCCCCACTTCTGTCCGTGAAACCTGTAATAAAAATAATACTTTGCACTTCTGTGGAGGCTTTCATCTGCAGATCTCAAGGTGCTTTACAGATGCTGAACAATTAAGCCTCGAACTGTTGCCTGAGTTGGGTGATGGCGATGGATAACGGCACCACGCACAGCAGCCTCACCGGTTTCGGACAGAAGCCAAGAGTTATTTCATCCTCAGATGAAATTTGGGGAGGTTTGGACGGACTGGGAGTATTACCCCATTTTTTCAGAAAGCCTGGAGAGATGGTGTTAGTCTCGGGCAGCCTTTTCCCTCTGTACTTCCAGCCGCACCCTGGTATGTGTGGGGCAGCTTGGGTGGCGTCAAGCACCGTTATCAAAAATAACCAACAAAACCAACCAAAAACCCAGTTGTCTCTGAGGATGCCCCGGCACGAGCACAGCTAAACATGGTGAGAAGCCAACAAGGGCAGCAGTAGGTTAGGAAAATGAAGGTCTCCAGTGCGTGAAGAGCTGTACGGCCTGCGGCACCCACCCGGCGGTCCGCAGTTTTGGGGAACTGAGAGCTCCGCGGCTGGAGCACTCGGTGCTTTTATTTCCCCAGCTGGGGTGGTCTCCGTGCTGCCCAAGCTCAAATTCGGAGCAAGCAAAGAGTAAAGCAGAGTCCTTCAGGGAGAGCACCCGATGAGCACGGTGGGTGGGACACAACAACACACGTTACCGCATTTTTGCTGCTGGGTTTAATTGTTTGAAACTCGTATCTGACAGTTTGGAGGTTGGGTGAAATGGCAGATCAACACACACGTCCCAGGCAGCACGCAGAGTAAAAAACATAGTATTGTTCCTGGTTTTGCTTTGAAAAGAAAAAGGACAGGTGAATTGTTATGTGACAGGGCAACTTCCAAAATGCCTGATGATGTAGAATTGTGTTTCAGTGCCCCGACACATAAGATGGAGTGACTTAGACATAAAGCAATTGCGGGAATTTGTGTGTACTTCTGCTGTCTTTCACAGACGCATTTGGAGGGGCGTAAATTAGCATAACTTTACTGAAATCAAGAAAGCTTTAAGAACTAAGGGATTTAACGTTCTTTATTTATGCTCAATCAGTCTTCTCCAAATATCATTGCTTCAAATGAGGAACCTCGTGTGAGCGAACAAGCCGGGCTGCCTGAGACACAGGCGAAGCGCAGCAGGAATTCTCCGGTTGGGCACAGCGCATGCTTTCACCCCTGCTCTGGCATCTGGCATCCAGTGTCTGAGAGACCCTCTGGGCCCTCACATTCATCCCAAAACATCCCTTTGATTCTTGATCTAACTCACGGCACGTTTGATAGCAGCCCTGCTACCTGCCTGTTTCCTCAGGAGGCTCAAAATTTAAACAAAAAGCAAGACTTCTCAGTTTGTGAATTTTTGAAAAAGGCCCTTGCATATGTCATCAGGCCCGCACTGACATCAACAAAAGTACATGGCAGTCACTGCTGGGTTAATACAGTCATGTTCTCAAAAGAATTTAATTAATCTTTTACTGATGTTTAAATGCACGTGGCTTACATTAAAAGCATATTTTACACTTTGCGGGCAAGACTCGGAGCTGAGTATTTTTGAGCAGTTCCACAGCTGCTGTTCCTATGCATTTGTATCAACTCCGAAAGGAAGACCAGGGGAAACGCTGCTGCTGAATGGGGCAGGGTGTCTGGTGACAAAGGACACGGAAAAGGCTGAGGCAGCGGCTGCCCTCTGCACCTCAGCCTTGTAAGACTCGGTGAGACCTGCCTTCAGCAGCCCAAAGTCCCCAAGGCCAGTGGGAAGTTCCGCACAGGACTTTGGTCCGTACCTACCTGAATACCAAGTTTACTGGTGTTCATATTAGATGTTGCACTGAAAGGTTTCCCCTGGATTAGGAGCTTCTTACTCAATAAACTGAGTTATCCACTTCCTTATGACAACCTCTCCTACAGGAGGGTCTATCCGGCCCTGGTAATAATATTTTAGATGCATAATCTAGGTAGGATTCAAAGCAACCCAAGATGTACAAAAAACACTAGTTCTTTTCAGTTCTCTCAACTGCTGTTATTTACAGGTTTATATTTCTGCACATGCTTTCGTTGTATTAATCTAGTAGCACTCGAATTTAAAATTAAATACACCATCATTGATCAGTGATAGCGGGGCGTGAGCGCTCCTCGAAGGCTGTACCGCCCTGACTTCGTCCGCAGGCAGGTGACACGCGTCAGACAGAATCAGCGTCCCCCCGCCGCACTCATCGCCCCTCAGTTGGACGCTGTCGCTGTAGCAAAATGCCTCAGAAGAGATCTGTAAATGTATTTATCTCAGAGCACGTTTATTTTAAACAATGAAGTTGTAACATAGGGAACTACATCTAAAATAGTATGTTTGCCTAATAAGAGGCATTTTTCTCTTGTAAAACCCTCTATTAAAGCCACTTTGCTTTGTTAACTTTCATAGCATGTATCCCCACTATAGCCTTCAACACCTGAAAAATTAGTGGAAGAATTTGACTGATTATAGAGGCTGTTTTCCTTGTTCCACTGCTTGTTCTAAAAGGGATACTCAGCAGAACTTGCATTTTTTTTTTTCATTTTGTGCTGTCTGCATGAGTAATTACCTCCCTGATTTCTGAGATGCAATTGAGTAGCTTCCACATTAGAAAAATCCCAAGATTGATAGAGCCATCTCTCCTAAAGGATTAGTTTGCTGCTGTAATTCCACTGAGTAGGTCATTCAAATAGCAAAATGCTACAAAGTTTAATTTCTCCTGTTTGTAAAAGCCAGGTATTGATACCTATTTAAAAGAATCTGAAAAGGGCTGGTTAGCCTTTTGAGGGGAGAAGCGTTTTCACATTCCTGCTGCGGCTTCAGAAGGGCAGGGGGAGGAAGAAGATGCTTGTGTTCCTAGAACGGATCAACGCAGGGGCTGGTGATGGGCCACGCGAGAGCACGGGCCGAAGGAAAGACGACAACTCTGCAAAGATTTTGAGAAACAGTGCACGTTTTTATAAACCGATGCGTGAGTTTCTCCCATGACTTCAAGGGCAAGTTATTGTCCCGGTGACTTTGGGATGCCAAGGGAAGTGAGGTGAGGCCCTGGAGCGCCAAGTGCCCAGCACACCCTGCGGAGCAGCGCATCGCCCCGCGCATGGGCATGGCGACGGGCGGAGGAGGAGAGATTTTCAGTGATTTCACATACTCAGCCCCTGCTCCGTCCAGGACCGACAGACTGCGGGACGTCACGACCAGGGGAAGAAGGGCCATGCGTGTTTGGAGGCCGGGGCGAGCAATCGGGTATCACAAGGTGACGTGTATTCAAAGCACTTAAAGTGTATGAGAAAAGCAACACTGGCCTAGTTCTGTACTTTCCAAATTATCTTTTTTAATACCTAGCATTTCTATATCAGGTTCTTTAATTTATTGGAGATGTCCTGGGAAAGGTTTTGATCGCATTCAGTATTGCAATGCCTTTTCATAAAAATACATTTTCCAAATATTTGAATAATGATAGAAGACCTTTTGAGAGAGTATTAAGGCAGAAATTCATCTAAACATCACAGGTACAAACACGAGTGGTGCAGACTGCAGCTATGATTCGGATAAATAATTGTGCCAGCATCATTTTACCAGGGAAAAATTACTGACCTCCTCTTTCACTCTACTAAACAAAAAATAAACATATTGAAAAAAAAATGTAAAATTCTAAATAACATTTTTTAATTGAAATAATAAAAACATTATAATCTCTTAAATTCACAAAGATCTATTTTATGATAAACCTAGGGAAAGAACTACCACAAAATGTAAATAATACATAATATTCTTTTTTGCTTTTCAAGTAAATAAATGTTTTACTTCCAGTGAGCTGCCATAGCAGCCGAGTAGTACTTGGGCTCCTACAAAGCCTATTTCTGTCATGAGCCGTACCCCTGTTTGGTGTAAACTGAGCTCTGCTGATGTCAAGAGAGGCTCAACAGTTTATATCAGCTACAGATCTGGCAGTTAATTTAAAAGGCAAGACTAAATCTTAGGTCTGCTCTGAAGTCAGTTTAACTGAAATGCAAAAGATCCTTGCAAGTTAGGTGCGCATTTAATTAATTGAAATTCAACCTCCCCAGACAAACCGCAGATGCTCTACTTATTTAGCACAGCGTCTCCTAACCAGCTGCACTAATCTATTCAGTAATACTACCCTGTAGCTAAACATCTGGAGAAACCCAGGAAAGAGAATAATAAATACTTCTAAAAATTCTACGAGGCAGACACCTGAAAGTGACTTTACAGAAAAAAGGGGGTTTGGATGCGCGTGGGTGCGGGAAGCACGGATTTAACCCTCCGACAGCCCCGGAGAGAGGAACGTAGTGTACGCCGTCGAGATGATGTCGGTCAGTACCTGCGCTGCCTCCGGACCCACAGCTATCAGGGCACTAATTCAGATTCTACACCTTCCATTTTTACTGTTTCTCACTTGGAAACCGACAGGTAAAATATTCCCAAAAGTTCTATAAGCTCAGATGGAGAAACAGCATCACAATTGCACATCAATATTTTTAAATTATTTCTGGCCACCTCTCTTTTGGAAAATATACTTAAAGGTAATGACATTTCTCACCACAATGTCTTCTGGTTTGCTCCGCTCCTGTAAAGATGCTGTGGAACGGAATTCAGACATTTTGCAAAAAATCAAGATGTCACATAAAAATGGCACATATGGGGAAGAGGAATGGCTGCCAGAGTAACGTAAATAACCCATTTTAGTGCCTCTTTTTCAGAGTAAAACCAATTTGTGACTCTAATTCATTTTAACATCAGTCACTTAAGCCATAAGAAAAGCAAGGGACTAAATCTACGAAGTTTCACCTGTGTGCCTAACGCTCATGCTCGGTGACGGGCACGGAACTGAGCTCACGTTTCCCAGGGCCAGGGGTGAGGACAGGAGGGCAGGGGCGAGAGGAAGGCCCTTTCTGGCCAACTGATGGTTTTCTAAACAGACATACTAGTATTTTAAGGGGGTTCTTTGAGAAATACTTTTTTTTCTTTCCTCTGAATTAAGAAAAAAACAGAATTTTAAAATTACTAGATTTGGTAAAATTCTTTAAGGTGTCTTTATCAACATACTTGCTCATGTGATGTTGTTTGAAGTGCCAGGTTATGACTGGTAAAGAAGCCATACCGCACACTGCTCTTTCTGGGAAACGTCCCTCATTGTCCCAAGCGCTATTTAAGTGATGTCACCAGTAAGTAAAGCAGAAAAATTGCTAGTTTCCATTTTGCATTTCCACTCTGGGAAATTTCCAGGGCCAAGCGTGGGTTTTCTCAAAACACAGGACTAGTAAAGGACATGTTTGCAGCCCGGGGGTAGGCACACGGTATTTACCCGAGAAAGACGGTGAGAATTTTGGCTCGTTCCCTGCTGCAGGGCGGGATCCCAAATGGCACGGTGTGCCCAGGTCTCGGTGCAGCACCTATGGCATGCCAGGGGACCTGGGGGGGTCCTCCCCAGGGTGAATAAAATTCACATTGCACGTGTTCCATATGTCACCAGAAAAGCACAGGAATTTTGTGAGAGGATAAATAGCCAAGAGACAGACCACAGTAAATTAAGAAGCCTCCTCCCTGCAATGCTAATTCAGGAACTTGCTATCTCGGCATCTGATATCATGACATCGATGATACTTGAGAGACTGGCAAGCGGTAGGAAGGCATCATTTAAAAAAGAAAGAGAGATGAAATCAGAAAACCTCTCTATCAATCTGCCAAGCTGTCAGAGATGCTTGTTCTGAAACAATTACTCTCATTTCCAATACATTATGTCAGAACCGGATAAAAAGCATAGACAGCGAGTCTGGAGACAGCCGCCTCCTCTCCTGAGCTTTGTTCAAACAATTTGGGGTAAATCTAACATCAGTTCCAGATGACAGTGAGTCTGGACAGTTAGTTTGGGAAGTCTGATGCAAGCAACCAGCTCCCGAGAAGGAAGAGCAGCAGGAGGATGGGTCCCGAGTCACCGTCCCTTCCTCCCCCCCCAGGAAAAGTCTTCAGCCTGAGGGGAGATGGGTTCTTCATTTTAATGATAGTACCTGATGAAAAGACAGTGTGTGTCAAAACAGATATTAAGCACAAAATGTAAATTCAGCGTCGATTACGTATACCAATTAATACATTGGAGTACATCCCTTGAAGGCCATTAAAATATAAAAGCAAAGGATTATTAGGAAACTAAAGAAATTAAGGAAAAATCTGTCAATCACCTAACCTTAAAAATGTCAATAAGAGCAGCTTGATACGCTCAATGTACCAAGGCGGCTCACCGGGTTGCTCCAGACCCTGTGGACGGGGACAACACATTAACCACAATCTTTCAAGCATTTGTACGGATATTCATCCTGAAAAACAACAACCAACCTGGTGTCAGCCCTGCCCAAAAGATCTCAGGCAACCCCAGGACTGGAACTCAAAGAACTTTGCACTGACCCAATCCCTGAATTAAAGCACAGCCAACGTGTACTGAAAGCTGGTACAGTGGAACACGCCAGGACGAAACCCATGGGCAGGAGGAGGCCGCACCGAGTGGTGGCTTAACAAGTACACATTATTTACTATATCATAAAACAACTTCTAGGAAAGGAACCATGATGTAGTGAGAATTTACATAGAAAAGTAAAATTCTTTCCTCCAGATTCAGGGAGGGAAACCTCTGGAATAGCTAAGCCTTGCTTGCAGCAGGTAATCAAACAGATGTTTATATCCTACCCAAGGGAATGAGGAGAGCAGGTCATCCTACACCTTCTGGCAGCAGTCTTTCTATGTATCTGAAGACTGTTGGTACGCTTTTCTCTAGTATCCTGTAGAATAAGCAATGCCTCCTCTCTCAACATTTCTCCGTTGGCCGTGTTCGCTGCGCTTCTCAGCACACGCATGTTTTGCTCTTTTCTCCAGCAGTTCCTAACTCTTGAAACAGGCTGCCCAAAATTGGGTACTCTACCTCAGCTGGGGTCTTACCCTTCATGACCAAAGGATGCTCCATGTCTTTAAGGTTATTTTCGTGTTTATACAGTCTTGTGTGAAGTTGTTCTCTTTCCGAATGACACAACACTGTTGACTCGGGTTCAGTTTGAAAACCACTGCATCACTCATAAACACTACAGACTGCTATAATCCACATCACCCACAGAAAAAACTATGAAAGATAAATTAACGGATACAGTTCTAGAGCACATCCTGAAAGAGAAGAGCACCCACACCACCCGCAAGACATCAGAAATCATTACCGTCTAGAATGATTTTCTCCATGCATCAGCAAGAGCTTCCCTCTGTTCCTTCCTCCATCAAACGCCCCTGGGAAAACTTTCCGCTCCCCTCCTATCCAGTCGCTTCCTTGCCTCTTTAGCTGAGGGTAGCTTTGGACAGGAAGGCTTTCTAACGTATTAGTGAGTGCCTAGCACAATAAATAATTATATTGTAATGCAGATAATTAATTAATACTCTCTCTTTACTTCATTGTTTCATTTTAAAAAGGTGCTCCCTCAGTATCTCTTCAGCCTCCTTTCTTTGGATTCTCCTTCTGTGGATTCTCATCTTCTTGCAAGTTTCATGCTCCCAAAACTGAGTATATCACATTTGTTTCCCAGGTCCAAATGCACAGCAAAACTTACCCAAACGCAGGAGCGCGTTGTCCCTGCCCCCTCTCCAGACAGCTTCCTCCGGCCACGTCCAGCAGGGAAGAGTCCCCCGGTACTCCTGTTATTTAACAGATTTTTTTGTGGCATTCCAATTAGTTCCATTGTTTATCTTAATGAGGAAAAAAACTACCACTGGAACGCCGTTAAAATCAGTGAAACGTTTGTGGTAGTTTAATAATTGTTACATGGATTTTTTTTCTGTATTTACATTAGAAGCATTTAAGGTGTTTAGACAGAGTTGTTCACAGACGCACATTGCGATAGAGTCCCTGTGGTGTCAACTGTAGATAAAAAACACCCACAGCACACACAGCATGAGAATAACCTACGTAAGTAAACACAAAACCTGTTTGGCATTATCTGGAATACATAAAAGAATATAATTGGCTAGATACCTGCTTCTGAATCTGCAACTCATTCTCTGTAACATGGGTTAAGCAGCGGTTGTTTAAAGGTGACGGGAAAGTATAATTGAAAATTGAGCTAATCAGAGATTTCTGTGCTGAATTACCTCAGTAGCAAGCTGCAAGGGTGGGAGGAAGAGGGAAGACAAAGCAAAGAGGATTGCTTGCTTGCTCTCCACACTGCAGCGTTCCCTTCCCCTTCTCTGAGAGTGTCCCGAAAGACAACAGAGAAATAACAAGAAAGCATATATTGAAAATTATAAGCCAAAATAGATCTTTGAGGTGATTAAAATGAAATTAAAAACTGTCACATATTTGTTTTATACAACTACATTTCCAAATACCAGCTATCACTGTCCTGAGTTGTTTCTCGCAAGAGGACAGGATACTA
The DNA here is from genome assembly GCA_947846985.1 of Fratercula arctica. Taxonomy (NCBI): domain Eukaryota; kingdom Metazoa; phylum Chordata; class Aves; order Charadriiformes; family Alcidae; genus Fratercula; species Fratercula arctica. Next base: position 1,050,215 of record CANTUZ010000008.1, on the reverse strand, counting down.
AAAACTGTTCCCAACTTTTGTATAGTTAAAATTGTCTTTGTCCTAGCTTTCAAATTATTTTACATTTGTTTGTTTCAGGATGCAGCTTCGGGATGAGGACTGGCTGAGAGAGGTGGCTAACCTCCGCGAGACACCCCGTTTCCATTGCGTTCATGGCCCCACCGTACACTGAACACACCAGAAGCATCACTAGGTCTCCCCAGATCTCCAGGACACACCTGCAAACTCAAGAGGTTCAGATGATAATTAGTGTTGCTACACCCTTCCTAATTATCTAATCCTTAAAGAACACGTAAGCGTTTCCAAGGCCCTGCCCGTTCGTGTTCTCCTTGACTTCGCTGCCCTATACTCCTTTTTCAATCATGCACCAAAACAGCTGGGACACGCGGTGCAGGGCGCACAGACCCGTGGGGTGGTTTATGGAGGACGAGGAGGTTTGTGGGATCGCTGCATGGCCGGCGAAGCTGGGCACAGACGAACTGCTGGGATAGCTGGATACCAGAAAGAGTTTCCAACAAGGAGGAGGAAGTAGAATTGGATTATCCGTTTGTCCGCAGAAACCTAGAGCTAATGCTGGCACCAACTCGATGTCCCTGCTGCTCTCTGCCCCTTCGCCTCGACGAAGCCGGGAGCAGAAGCCACGGGATGCTGTTTACCAGGAACCATAGCAACTTCCAAGACCATTAGCTGCAATCACTGACGGCTCCACTACCTGACTGAAGGGCTGGATGTGTGATATTTAGTCTGACCTATAAAAATATCTCTGGAGCAACCTGCGTGCATAAGTGTCACATCAAATGTTTGTCATACAAGGTATGTGACACTAGTCACCTGATGGAGCATCACTGCACCTGAAGGGGGAACTGCCCCGTTAAACTGCTTATAATATTCAGCTCAGATAATAAAAAAATCAGCTGGTGATAGTGCTGGGCAACAGAGTGATGACCAGATCCCCCTCTCTTCCTTACTTATAAGATCCTTTATTCTCAGTTACTAAATTCTCTATTTATTACTTCTATTAAAGTTGCATGTTATTACAAGCACCGACCCAGAGTTCTCCTCAAATGCCACCAAAGATGGCAAAATGCCACCCTATGGCAACCTGAGCACAAGGACAGAGCTCTGTGGAGATGGAGAATGAATGTTTCCCAGGTGTGGACGGCTCCCAAAGCCCAGTTCCAGCCTGTGAGCCCTTGGGTGGCTGAAGCAAGTCTGGAGAGCCACCACCACCACCCTCGCTCCCTGCTCTGGGGACAGCGAGGCACCCAGTGGTCTGCCTGCCACTACGAACACACAACGAAACTGCGAGGTGTTCTCAGAAACTTATCCGACAAAGTTAAACCTTAAATATCTGAGCCGGCATCTAGCTATTCTGCTTACTTATCTATTCCTAGAAGTTGTTCCTAACAAATAACACGCCTCTCATTCATGCAAAGTCACCTTCAGATGGGTATATTTGCCTCATGCCCACTGGTTTGTTGAGTTCGCTGTTACTCCTCTCAGATCACGCCGGCCTTTGCAGGCAGGTTCATGTAATCCCTGTCCGTATTCGGACCCAGGTTGAAACCCCAAGAACAGTATTGGAGATGCCTCAAGCATGCTAAAAGCCAGTTTCTGAGCGTGGGGCTGGTTTTGGCCGTGCTCAACGTTCTCACGTGCTCTCAGACCTGCTATTAGTCTGCACAAAGCCCCACGTGCCAGAAGATCCCTGGACAGACAAGTTGTGCTTTTCTGTGTGTCTGGACAGGGCATTACAAGAGTTATAATAATTAGAAGATGCTGTACACATATGCCATTTTATAATTATTGCATAACTATAGGTACTATCATTTTAGCTGAAAAATCCCTGTGTCATTTACACACGCTGCCATTCCATAGAAATTTGCTGAAGGTGAAACAAAAATAATCCAAGGTTTCATCTAAATTTAAGACATTTCATTTGGCTTCCACAAAACACCCTGCTGTACCAAGCATTTGACCTCTGTAGCATTTGACCTTTTTTTGTAGTATGTAGATTTGAAAATTAATTCATATTCGTTTGTCACGTGGGTTTTTTTTTTCCCCTCTCAAAAGTAGGATATTTATTGTCACAACAATGTTACGGGGCATTAGTTAACACGTGGCACTTTTAGAATTGGTGCTTGGGGACTTGAACAGAAAGTACTACCAGCGTATGAAATGACGCCTTTGGCGCGCCTTGATACTGGAACAAGTTGGAGAATGTATATTCATTAACTTGAGGCTTCCTTAGGAATTACCAACAGAACAGAAAGAACGAACTGAAGCTATTACTCCTGGAAATATGGCTTTAAGCAAGAGTTTACTTGATTTGGCCAACATTTTTGAAGGCCAAGCGATACATGAATATGATGTTCTTGCATAAGAATAGTTTTATCAGAAGAAATTGCAACAGTTTCTGGGAGTCATTACAGCCCATCGAAAAGAATGGACAAAAATAGATTAAATTATCTCCTCGAGATGAAAAAAAATATTAAGTTCCTAACGTAGTGCTGGAGAAGAGAAGGAAAGCACAACATGTATGCTTGTTGTGTTTGTCAGAAATCCATATTTGCTTGTAGAAAACATGCCCCTCTAGCCCGCTTCTCCCATGTATCTTGAGTTATTTGATTCTTCACCTTTCCTCTCCATGGCAAAAAATTATTAATAATAAACTTAATTTTACAATAGCTGGAGTCCCAGGGTCCTCACCACACACACATCACCTACAAACCAGGGTGGAGCGGCGCTGCCAGCCGGGGGGCTCTGCCGACGAGACAGCTCGCCGTGCCCACGCCGCGCTGCGTCTTCCTGACACCGAAGTTGGAGACAAACCGGACAAAGGTTTTCATGGCGCATCTTGAAAATGCCACGCAAAAGTGCCAAGAGAAACACAGTCTTAGGGTGCCCGTGGGGTGCCGGGGACCATGCGGGGTGCCGGGATGCAGCTCGCGCTGATGGATGCGTTTCCCAGGCGGGCAGGCAGCCGGGTCAGGCCAAATAACCCAGGTATTATCAAACTTCTTTCTCACAGGTATTCAGGTATTAAAATGACAAACTGTAGGGATGACTGCTAGCCTGGAGACACCGCCGTTCCGTTATTTAATGTCTATTTTTTTAAGTGCCTGAGATTTTCACTGTAAAAAAATAATGAACTTTAGAAAATGTCACTTTTACTAAAAGAAATTATGGCTTGAATACCTGAATATGAATATTAAATACAAAAAAAAAAAAAAGCTCATTTAAATAATGCTAAGGTTGTGACACAAACTGACAAAAGCGGGGAAATGCAGAGTCACAGCCAACACTGTCCTTAATTCCCACGACTTTTGGGAAGGGCGGGAGGGCAAGAGTGTAATTCCAGTCGTGGTCGCAAGTTTGAAGACTTTGATTTCCGTAATTTTGTATCCATACCTTAATACATTTTAAAGAATTTTTTAATCCCCTTATTTAATAGAAGAAAACATTTTTTGCAGAAACAATCAATTGCGTTTAATGCACTTTCTACGCTCGCTGCGCGGGGTGTTGTGGAGCTTCATGGCACTGGCAGAGCAGAGGAGCTGATGGCATTATCTGAAGGGGAACAGATCAGACAGAGGACCTACCCCAGATTTCGTCTACAAGAACCAAAGACCATATCTCTCTTGGCGTAGAATAACTATGGAGAAATGGCAGAAAAGGCCTATACCAGCACGGTCTGGTTTCGTGTGTGTAGGAGTAGCCGCCGTACCTGTGTCCGTGCACCCTCGCTGGCACGGCCAGCACCCGGCGAGTGCCCCAGCCCCGTGTGGCACGGCGTCACCAGCAAAGGGACAGGGACGGCTCTGCCCCGCCAGCCCTGCCCCGAGCAGCCCAGCCAGGGCGCCGCGGCTGAGGAGAGCAACCTCGGCTTCGTAAGAAGAACGACAGAGTGTCGCCGTGGGTAGGAAATCTACTTTCTAGACTTTCCTGTCAGCGGTGAGTATTTCAAAAGTTTGGGGTTTGCTTTTCATCTTGGTGGGGAAGGGAGGGGGCTAAGAAAAAGAGGATTTTAATCACTCGAAAACAGACACCTCGAATTCTACAAACACAGGGTTGGAGCACATTCAAGATAACGTTATTTATGCACCCTGGCCACATCGCACAAAACAAGTGGATGGACAAGGGCAAGGCACATCACCATGTAAATTATCTCTCTCAATAAATCCAGAACCTTAGACCAGCTCCTTTTACATCCACAAACGACAAGGGGCAATCAAAATGACAACAAAGCTAAACTTGGAAAGTCCAGTCCTATTTGCAAGCCACAGGAAAGAGGCGCTTCATACAAGCTCTGCAAACTTTCTCCACTTTTTTCTAGAAACAATGGAAAATCTTATTTCTAATGTACTGAAACTATGCACACCCAGAACTAACGTGTTTGTGCGGAGCTGAGCTGCAGCGTTACTTCTTTACAGCTCAGGGCTCCAGCTGCTTCAGTACGTCTGCATTATGCACAACAGACACAACTGTAAAGCGTGGACGTACCTGATGCATCCCAACCTCTTTCCAAAAGCATCGGTCAAAAAATATTAATTTTCCATGTCTGATTTCAAATACTATCAAGGTAGTCATTTATACACTCTGAACAATAAACGAGCATCATGGGATAACCCAGGCTGGAAGGGACCTCAGCAGGTCACCTGGTCCAACTCCTGCCGAAAGCCAGGTCAGAGACAGGGTCAGACCAGGGCTTCAGCCAGCCTGGGCTCGACACCCTCCAAAGACGGAGACTCTCTGGGCAACCTGTTCTCCCCCTTCGCTGTGCTCCAATTGCAGTACCTTTTCTTTATTTTCTGTCTGAACCTCTCCTACTTCAGCTTACACCCGCTGCCCCTCGTCCTGCCACCATGCTCAAAGCCTGGCTCCATCCCTGTCAGCAGTTCTTGTCATGCAGTTATGAATTTGTTGTCTTCTGCATCCGCTTAGTGAAAAGGTTAGAACACCTGGTGAAGTCTTCGTTTAGTGCAAAATGGTGTGTCCATTAAATGAACCACTGCTGACCAGGGATCTGCAGCAGAGCAGGACTATTGCTCCATCCAGGGAGAAAACTTTAACGTGATGAAGTGTTCACCCTGTAAAGGAATTCATTATCCCACTTTTATTGTAGAAATTATATAAGACTAATAATGTGGATGCTGGTGTGGGACAGGATGTATGATTGTGCCTTTTGAATGTTATAAACAAATGAAAAATAAAATCTCTCACCAAGAAATACAATACAATCAAAATCCTACGCGCAAGCTGAGCCCTGGGAGCAGCGGGGCTTAAAAAGTTCATCGCACCAAGACGACAACAACAAACCGTTGGTTCAAAGAAAAGGCACCTTTCCCTGATCGTGTGCAAGCGAGCATCCACTACCACCTAATCACTTCTTAAAAATGAAACGAGCGATACTTTTGATCCTTTATCAATTATATACAGTCATGTATATATCCAGAACACTGAAAACCCTTATTCCTGCGCACCCCTGCTTGTTCCCACCCCTCCTGACTTGCACCGAGAAGCTGCAATCACAGCCAGCCTTTCTACGTGCAAGTATTTGCTGCCGCTATTTCTGCAGGAATGATGTGTAATTAGAAGGAAGATTGCTTTTGCCACTATGCACTGAGGGTGATAAAAAGAACGTGGATTGTCTTGTTATTAAAATACCTCATTCTGACTGACTGGGGTTTGAAAACCCTTGGAAAAGCCCACCTCTCACACTGCAGGGTGCTCCGGTTCCTCTGCGCTTATCACATACGGCTCTCAGTAGCTGATCATGATGTTATCAAAGATAAATCCGGTGGTTCTCCACAGTAATAAATATTAAAGATAAGTTTGGGTCTCTCTTCTAACCCATCACAAAAGCAGACCCAGCACGAAGAGAGGAAACCGGCTGGAATTGTGTATTAAACCCCTCCGCCCCGCACCACCTTCTCCTGCAGCCACCCCAAGGCACCTCGCTGCCCGGGCAGCTCCCACAAGGCCAACGGAGAACAACAGTGAAACACAAGAATAAAGTCACATACGTGGCGGTGTCTTGCTTCGTATTTGTCCACTTCTTCTAGTGCTAAAATTCAGACATGCTTGCCAGATCTGAAAAACAGTAAAAAATAGTGGACTTAATTGAATTTACCAGATATCTTTGTGTGTGAACTCCCAGGATAACACAACTACGAAGTGTAAAACTTTTGTACCTGTGTTGCCTGTTGATACGCAGCTGTACTTCACGGTCTGAGAACAACCTCGCGAGTGAAAGAAACTCTGTCACTCTGAAATTACTAACAGTTAGAAAATTACTTCCTTAACTTACAAAATTTTTTTACAATAAACTCCCGGGAGCTTGAAATGTTTAAACAGAAGCGGCGACAAAGAGGCAACACCCGGCAAGAACGACAGTATTTTGTTAAAATCAGGCAGGGAGTCTGGCCTACATTTGTGTCTCCCTGACAAAGTCGAAGACGTTTCTAACCTGAGAAGAGAAACCGGCTGCCAGCCGGGTGCCCCCCGGAACTAACCCGCAGGTGGAGCCGGTGGTCGGTACCAGAAAATATATTTTAAAAGTGTGTTCCTGATAATAAAACCCTCAGGTGATTCTGAGAGAGGGAAAGACTTACCTGTGTGTGGAGGATGCTCAGCGCATCTCGGCGCAGCGACAAATCAATGCCTCTGGTGATTACCTTTGCAGGTCACTTTCTAATGCAACTATCAATCAAATTTCCTTCCATTCTTTCAAAATTAAGCAGAAAGAAAAAGAGATTTTAGTTTCCTTTTCTTAGCTTATTTTTAACAGAGGCACTACAGAATTATGATGGTGTCCTTTTGGTAAACCAAAATGTCAGACACATATTATTCTTTTAAACATCTCCTGGCCTTTCTCTGAAAGGTTAAGGTGGTTTAAATAAATTTAGTCAAAGTAAATGACAGCTGAGGAAGAGTATTAGAAAACTATACTTATCAACAACCTCTTTTCCTTAAATTTAAACAAGTCATTTACCAAACTGCAGTTTAAGGAGATCATGACAATATATGATCTTCCTCAGAAAGATGAAAACAATTTTAAATGGTAAAGAAATGTTGGGTGGGAGAAATTACACACAAGTTAATGAATGTTAATGCACGGTCTTAACTCCCCTGGAAGTCGCAAGCCATGTTTTTTCAAGCGATCACGCAGCAGCCTGGGCTTTCGCACGAAACCTTAAATGGGAGTTGTCCTTTTCCTGCTTTTACATCACCTTAATGACAGGAACTTAAGTGGGACAGGCAGGAAAAGTGTGAGTCCAGACATCATCTGCAATAGAGTCAGGCGAACCACGTTGATGTTATACAATTGGTCTGCAATTGTTGTTATTAGGCATGGGAATACTGTTTAAAGCAGACACTTTTATATATACTTATTTACTACGAGACGCAACTTTAAAAGCAATTCTAACACACATGAAGGCTGCAGACTGCACACACAAAATATTCTTCTAAGTAGAAAAAAAAAACCCAAAACCTACCAGTAAATCAAATGGCTCTGTAAGGCAACTTCCCAAGAGATTATTTATGAATTAGCATTGATAATTTTGATCCTGAGCTCATCACCCAAATAAAATAACAATCAAAACGTGGTGTTTGAGGCTTTCCGGAAGGGAAGGGCGGACTCTGAAGGTCTCCCCCTCCCTGGCCGTGCCCAGGAGTGCCGCGGGTGCCACCTTCCCTTAGGCAGGCGCTGGCAGGGCAGCGTGGCGGAGACGTCACCCAGGTGCAACATCCCCGTCACCCAGGTGCAACACCCCTGTGTGAGCAGCAGACGAGGCCCTGGCTTTGCTTTGTGCCGGCAGAGGCCGGCCAGCGTGGCCCCGCTGCGGCAGACGCCCACCCCCCCAGCACAGCCCCCGGCTGCCCCCTCCACCCCTCCTTTGCCTCATCCTGCCGGGTGAAGCCCCCCCCCGAGCCATCACACCTTCCCAGCGACCTCTTCATGGTCAGAGCTGTGTTTTCCTGCTCCTGGGTGAAGTTCTTTAAAGAAAAAAAATCACACGGTAGCACGGTCCCAAAGGAAATCAAGGCCGATTGCTAAGGGCAGCGGCAACAGCCCAGGAAACCTCCCAGAACAGGACAAGCTACTACAATTCAGATTTATTGTGCCATATACACTCACTTAATCGCCAGCGTAGAGGGCCATAAAGTTGCTATATTTACACTCAGTATCTCACCAGGCGCCAGTCGGTACCAGCACCAGGTGATGAACATGATAACTAAATCTTTATTTCCCCAGAAACAACGGAAACCGGAATGACACAGTTCTCACTGTCCATTTGCAAGGACTCGCTTACCTCGCTGAGAACAGACCAGGGGCAGGTCTCCACCGAGGGAGGAGAAAAGTACCAAGTATTTTTCCATGCAGCTCTCAGAGCAGTAGTCAGAGGAGACCTGGGGGCTTCCGATGGAAGGAGGAGAAAGCAGCGTGATTAGAAGCAGGACTAAACAATTACAAAAATAACGTCTCAAGTTACCCTTCCCTACTTTGTCTTCCTAAATAACAGACTGAGATGTTTTTACACATCAACATAGCATTTTTCCCATTCACATCTGCTGAGAAACCAGTACGAGTGAGTAGCTATGGCTGCATCACCAAAATCCAGAGTCAACATCTGTACCATATCGTCCTGCTAATGCTGTCTGCTACAGCTTGGCCTCCTCCACCTTCAACAGCCAACACGGGTCACTTCGGAGACTCACTTCAGCAAGTTTCCGCTTCCCTGGAACGTATTACGATCTCCATCGTACAGTACCTCACCTATTTCCCATGCAGATAAAGTGAAAAAGGGGTCGTTTATTGGGGCCTTCGTTTAAGTACATTTTCAGAACCGGGTTGAAGGAGCACCGGGACCTCTGGCAAACAGCCGGAGGAAGAGGTCTCTACCTTACACCACCCTTTTCCTACGCTGTTTACTCCAGGGATCAACTCAGAAAGGATCAAGAGAAAAAACTCTTGTTTGCGGACAAAAAATATGTATTTTACTCTGTACCTCGTGTCTCCCTGGTAAAAGAGTCAACAAGAACGAGTTAGCGGGGAGGCTACGGCCGGCATCAGTCCGTGGCCGGGCGATGCACGTGCTCCGGAGCCCCTGTGGTCCTTGCAGATGGCTCTGGCACCTCCTGCAAACCGGCCACAGGGCAGAGCTCAGCCCGCAGCCCCGTGTCTGCCGCACGCAGGACAAACTTTGTGTATCCACAGACCACAAAGCAAAGACCTGGTGTCCTAAGACCTGGTGTTGTTTTAGTTGCCACACAATTATAAGCCCCTGGTTAAGCATTTCCTTTCAAATTTGTCAGAGAAGCAACATTATCCAGCTTTTTGCAATTGCACAAAAGCACAGCTATGATGGAAGTGCTGCTTTCAGTGCGCAGTTGCAGAAATTTTATTTTTACTTTTTTATAAGAAAGCCAGCATTATCTGTTCATTGGCCCAGCACGAGGGTCTTACAAATTTCTCCCAAGTTTCCATAGAAATGCATTGATTAGAGCATAATTTCAGTTAATATTGTCTCCTTTCAGCATGCTATGCTTGCTTACACTAACTGTGCACCTTCCCCTTGCAGTCGTTTTCATCTTTTGTTCGGCTCAGTAGGTTTCCTAACTGGTGGATTTTATTGAGTTAAATCAAGCTGTCACTTCATCTGCCTGAAGGATGACTCAAATACAACACATAATAATAAAAGAAAAGTAGGATAAAATAATCTTGTCAAGCCAGAAAAACTGATTGCTTGAAGTTGTAGCCTTCAATCAATACACTAATTCCACAATTTATACCTCTTTCAATTGGAGAGGAAAGAAACCCTGATATGGTATTTCTTGGCTCACTGACCAACTTTGACCTTCTATCTATGTGAATGTAGGATTAGCGAGTGCTTCTGCTTAGTGAAATCACCTATGGAAACAGGAAAGCAAATAAGTTACATTTGAGGTTCAAACTAACTTTAATAATTGCCGAGATACAAGAGGTGCTTATTGTTTAAGTGCTGTGGTTCCACCACTCGGGGCCGCGGCGCCGCCGGTGGGTTGAGGATTTGGTGGCGATCAAAAGGAGACCAAGCGAAGGCTTGGGACGGGGGCACCAGAGCCTTCAGCGTGGGGTCACAAAATCACAGAATTCAGCCCAAACCCGCGCGCACCGCTAAGGCCGTTGCCAGCGGTCCCAGTAAAACCATTTTACCCCCCAGGAAAACAAAGCCGGCACCATTCGTATCCCATTTCACACTGCCGCAGGTTAAAAAGCCCGTGCTCTCACCCAGCTTTGCCACTCGCAGAGGCTGCTGACTGGAGTCAAGTGGATGAAGACAGTTTATTCAGGCAGCCTTAGAAACCAGTTTCTTAAAGTATAATGAACCGTTATGTCATTTGTTAATTTTTTTTTAACGGTCCATCATCGCAAAAGCCTCTTTTATTTGTAAATTGTAATTAATCTGCATAGCTTTATAAAAGAACAATAAAACCGTTCATTTAAAAATTCTGGATGCTCTTTGGCTGTCAGGTTTCTGCTTTGCTTTCATAATTCCTCCCCTGCAGGCACAAACCAGGAAATAAAAATTCTTTGTTTAGCAAGCCTTTTATATTTCACCCTGCCACCTGCTTAACTCAAGTTGTGGCATGCTATCAAACAGGCCCCGGAATGTGAGTTGTCTTTCTGCCCTGTGCCTTAAAAAGGAAAAGAAAAGCCTGCGTAGACTGCTGTATCAGCTGTGGTGTTAGAAGCGCCAGTCCATACTGCTTGAAATAATAAATATAAGATAGCGTAAGTGAGTATAGCTTTCCTTTGACGGGGAAGGGCCAGTGTTTAACAAACGACCATTTCTCCCTCCTCCCAGGGATATCCTTTATGCTTATTTTCAGTGATTTCAGCGATACTTGCCAACCTGAGAAATAAAAGCCAGAGACATGCCTGGCCTAGGATGAGGTTGTGTCTCTGCACACAGCCTGGCCCGAGGCTCAGGAGAGAGCAGGCAGCTCTCAAATCTGCATCGCAAGTGGCAACCCATCTCAGGGCAATAAACAGCAAAGCCACCGTGGTCCAGGAGATGCTTGCTGCCTCTTTTCTCCTTCCTTCGTTTCACCAGCACGGGTCAGAAGCAGCACGGTGTTTGTCCTAAATAGATTCAAACGTCTCAAATACTTCACAGAAGTGATGAAGAAAGAGCTCTTGTTGGCGCGTTATCCAGGGAAATGGCCACCTGGAGAAGCTGCTGACAAACGGTGCTCTGGCGAGAAGGTCCAGCACGAGATGTCACACTGAGCGCCCCACCAAGGCAACAGAAGACCCTGATGATCCACCTGATCCAAACAGTTTACTGCTGAAAGGAATGCCACAGACTCACAAGAGGGACGGCACGGTGGCAATTAGTGACAGCAGGGAGAAGCTGAAGGACTTCATCATTCCTTGGCAGATGTGAGTGTACAAAAGCTTGACACTCAAAGTCTGTATCTCCTGTGCAGACAGAGAACTAAATCCTAATGGCTCATTTAGAGAGGTGTGTGTTCCCTTCAACCTGAAAGGGATTAGGTGAAAGCTAAATTTTGTAGCAGTTCTGTTCAATGAAGGTCGTCTTCAGCAGTGCTTGAGTTTTCACCCTCATGCTCTTCCATGTCATGTTATTACCCCAGAAGTAAATTCCCACCACATTTCTCACATTCTTGACCATCAGAACTTGGACCAAGACACACCTGGACTTGCAACTCGAGTGTTGCACAAGTGAGTTAGCTCAAGGTTTTTTGCAAGAGACGTGGTCAGAGGGTGTGCAGGTTTATCAGATGCTGTGTTCTGGACCAGGTCTTCCAAGGAACACTTGTGTCCTGAGGCCAGGAGCGAGACATGGTCAATCCCAACAGGCCCATCATTACGGGCAAGTAAGAAGCTGCAGATATACCTGAGTCAGAGCTGGCTTAGAGGGCTGTCTGGAGAATAACTGGAAGTATCACAAAACATCTGGAAACTGAATCCACTGGGTAAAAACAACCGTCAGTGAGCAAGAGCAACAAATATGGTCACCATAGTACTTGCAGTATTGCTGATCGTTCTTGGATTTATGCAGCCTCTGGCCACCTATGCAAGGAGCACAATTAAGCTTTCAAGTTCCTTTTAGCAAGACACAACTTTGATTAACCTTTACTTTACTCAGAGCTTACTTTACTTAGAGCATAACATGCTGCTGGAGACATTTCCTCTTTTTTCAAGGGAGTGGATGGTATTTCCCCAGGCACCAGCCCAAGCAACACGAAACACCTCCACGGAATATTAAGCAACTACTGGAAAGTGCCCTTCGTGTAACTGCGTTTCCTAACAGCCTCCCCCATCCCAGGCAGCGGTTGGTATCAGACCCCTTTATTGCCCCACGTTAACACTGTGGTCGGACAGGCTGTGGCTGGTCCTCTGCTTTCTCACCACCTCTGGCAAATTACAGCATCTCTTTTTAATAGGGGAACAGAGTTAATGACGCAGTGTTAATGAAAAGAAATAAAGCGCACAAGTGTTAGGCGGTCATCTTACACTCTGACCATCCTGACTCAGAAACGCTAATTTATTCAAACCTGGCACTGCTTTAACGTTGTTCTTCACGTGCAGTTTTCACAGCAAAAAGAGAAAGCATCAAAGGAAAATAAATAAAAAGACAAAAAGAGGGAAAGGTTACTGAGTACCAAAACTTTCCCTTATTGACTATATGCAATAAATAGAAAATAAATGCAAAAAAATACTCCAGGTGAGATCTTAGTCTCTCTGGACAATTTTCTTATTGGTAATTTGGATCTACCTGTCACAGGTATAAGTACCTGCAGGAAATAAGGGTCTACACCAAAATACCGACTGCTGTCCCATCTCCTTACTTTTGGAGGGAAGGGGAATAAAAGACTTTTGCAGAAGAGGAGGCACAGCCCCTGAACCCACTGATCGTATTGTCCTTGGATTTCTGCTGCTGTGGGGGATGAAGATGCATCTCATGCTGATCCTTTGAAGCTCGTGGAGATGAAGGTTAAGAGGCATTTGAAGTTGTTAGTTAGTTTGTGGCCAGGGAAGAAGATGCTTGGTGCCCTCAGTTCTCAAGGCTGAAGGATGTCACCGTGACTAACCTGTTGACATTAAGTCCAATACACAAGAACAAAGATTACAGCCAGGGTCAGCCAGTGCCAGTCCAATTTCACTCAAAGTTTTATTGCTGACACCATTGTTCATCTGATTGTTCCTCAACACTTTCTTATAAAAGAAATGCTTATATTTAGTCTTATTTTCAGTCATTGATTAAACTTCTGCCAACTGAGCAAATACTAGTTTTGAAATTACTGTGTACTTGAGAAAGCAGGGAAAAAAAAAACCTATATCAGAAACGAAAAAAATTGCTCATGGAATAAGCAAATAAGGGTGATGGGCTCTGAGGCTGAATAAACAACTTGCTTAGTATATGCAGAGAACAAAGCTGCTTCCCCCAGCCCCAGCTGCAATGGGCGACCAGGGTCTGAGATGCTCGAGTGAGAGGAAATTGGCAGTTGAGTATTCCAGCAACCAATAACCAGGAATCTTTTCATCTGAATCCTCATCTTCTGCTGACCAAAAAGAAAAAGCAAACACTGACAGTTTGTTATACATTAATGATTTAAACCTTTGGGAGTAATACCATTTTGAAAGACTATCTGGACCTTGGCTCCACTGTAGCACAGTCATTGTCCGAATCACCTCTGGACCGTACTGCAGGTACCAACTCCGTATCAACTCCTCTCCTGCTAATACAGCTAATAAAAACCTCAAACAGTTTTGCAGCTTTCAGGAAACAAAAAGGCAGTGAGCAGCAGTAACCGCAAAAAAACTGGGAGTGAGATGATGAGTAAACCACGGAAGCCTGAAACAGGCACACAAATAATCCTATTCCTGAACCCACACTCAAATAATTTCACAAGTAAGCATCGAACACTGTCTTAATCCAGGCACCTGAATCCTGTTAACGGGACCTCTCTCTGATGGATTTCTATTTCAGCAGCAACAGCGAGAGGGCTGAGCTCTCCTGTGCTGGGTAACGTATAATTTGTACAGCAAAGAGCTCCGACCCCCTAAAAACCGGCAGCCCAGCCCCGGTGGTGGGGCAGGGGAGGGGAGATCTGGAGGAGGGATGTGAAGGCAGCAGGACGGTCACTCCATGGATTTTGCGCGGCAGCGTGGGGAGGAGCAGGAGGGTGCCCGGGGGGTGGCGATGGAGCCGTGCCACCCCACACTGCCGGCCAGATGGGAACACGGAGCATCCTCACCGTGGGGACAACCAGAGACACCTGAATGGGCCATCATTGGCCCCGAAACCCAGGGCGAGGGACTCACTCAGTGACCTCTGCCCACTTACACCAGGGGTAATTTTGGACCCCGCACTCTTGACCGACCTCAGTGACCCCGGTCCAGCCCCAAGGTCCGTTTGTCACCCACGGACGTGCCACCGGGAGGACGGGCACCGCTGCTCCTTGCCACCGCGGGGACCTTGGTGGCAATGCCGCGACGCTCAAGCCCCATGTCACCTCCAAGGTTTGATTACCCGAGCTTCAGCCGATTGTTTCATTATATCGGTTAAATGTTATGTTGTTTTCTCTTTTGGTGCTAGTACGTGTAATTTAAAGAGAGAGAGAGTGACAGAGAATATATACAGCAGGGCAAATATTTGTTGTATAAGATAAACATACAATTATCTAAAATGTAATCTTAATATGACTTATTAAAATAGATTACATTTTAATGTGCACTGCAATTTGCACATTATACAGCACACTCTATATATGCAGCTTCTACTGTGTGACTACCCTGACAACCTGCACAACTGAAGATATATAGAGCGGCGAAAAAAATACCGCTATCTTTCTCTAAATGGATGTATTTGGTGGTGATAGTCAGATACAGTTTTCACCTTTATCCCAGCTTGTTTCTGACCCACTGAGTTAGTGTTAATCACCCCTGTGGGCACCAATAATTTCCCCATATGTGGAATTTGATAAGTTACAGCACCCACTTCATTTCAAGAAGATTCCAGCTGACTATCCAGTTATCGCTATGGACAGCTTCACGCACTTCCATGCCGGTCCTTGTATTCTCAGCTTTATCAAGTGCTTTGCACTTTTTGTCTTTTATCTCTTAATTGAGACCTGACTGCAAGAAATGCCTATCTCTTAAAGTGTGTTGCATTAAGTATTAACTTGAACTGCTTTGGCTACTTGAGGTACAGAAAACCTTAAGAAGCTGGGAAAAAGGTGAAAAATCTCCCCAAATCTCTATTTAGAAAAATTGTGTAAATGCTACAATGTAAGAAAAAAAAAAAAAAATTCTTTTTCTGCTTCCTCTGCCTCTCCCCACGAGTAAAAAAATAAATAAATAAAAGTGTGTATTACAAACAGAAGTAAACTTCATCCGCACCTTTCCTTAACTCATAATGCGTTAAATGCAAAGGTTCTGGAAAAGGAAAGCATTAGGAAATGAATGATGTGTGAATAAGAAATTATTTAGCCATTAAAGGTGATAAGGGATTATTCTTCTTTTCTCACTGTAATGATCTCTCTCGTCCATTATTTGTAAGCAGCAGTAGCTGAATCCCCTCATGGGGATGTGACTGCCCCACAGAGCCCTGGCCAAAGTCTCACTTGTTTTTGCACTGTCCTTTCCCAGAGGATTCCCGGGAAGAGCGGGGGCTCCGGGGGTGCGAGGACACAGCGTGGAGACGCGGGTTCTGCCCGGCTGCTCCGGCACACACTGGCTCCTTCCACACGGACGTGCTTTGCGTTCGGCAGAAGCCCGGCGAGCAGAGGGCTGGAGCCTCCCCGGGTGTGCAATCATACCGTACGCCCAGACCTTCACCTGGGCTCACGGTCCTCACAGCTTTCCTCGGAAATGACATCCCTGAAAGTTGGACCCAAACTGTCTGAATTTGGACATCTAAATTCAGAATATTTTGGGGAAAAATTGCCATGACTCTCCTTCTGACTCAATTTTATCCTCTGTAAAATGGGGTAAAAATATTCCAATGCCAACTTAATATCTCTGGGCAACCACTGGGACCCAAGGCAAGCAACTGGGATCCACTACCTTATTCTTCAGAATGATTGCATTCTTTTTGAAAACAAAACAAAACAAAGCATTAACTAATTTTTCCAGTTCAAACCCCATTTCTCAGAAGGACCGAGCAATATTTTTTCTGCCAATTAATTTGCAGCACATAAAAGTAGTAGAAAAGCAGCACTCGTCCTTCCCAGCAGTCCATTAACTCAGAAGGAGCTCAGCCTTCATGACTTTAGGTGTCACTCGCAGGCCAGCGGTGTGGCAATATGCAACGTTCTTTTGCATTGGCATACGTACCAGTTTTGTTCCTCTGAATATTGAAAAGAAAAAAAATAATAATATCAAAACTTCTAAGGCTATTTGCCTATTAGAAGAATATAAGCAACTTCAGATCTTGCTCTAACCCAAGTTCATTACTACTTCTGCAGCAGCAGGTATATTCCTTTACTGATATATGAGAATATCTGTTTGCTGCTCCAAAACAAGAGCCACAAGCAAGGTAGACAAGGTCAGGACTGTGAGCAGGAAACGGAAATATTGATAAGTCAAAATAAATTTTTCCTTTCCAATATAAAGGCACCAGTAGCCAAGGTCACATTATGGTGGGTGAGCAGCAGCCTCACCTTCCCATGCAGAGGATAATACTGAGACAAGAAAACTTGAGCAAAGCCCATAAAAAAGAAGAGAAACGCGTTATACACAACAGCTATTCAAAAAGGGTTGGAGGATGTTACCTGCGGCATTTGGGAGGCAGAAGGTCTTCTCACGGAGCACAAAACCCTAGTGGGAAATAAAGACACTTACGCGGATGTTTTGGCTGGTTAGGTGGAAAAGCAGAACAAAGGCACCACAGGGGTACAGGGCAGAAAAGGGACAATAAAGGGAATTTTTTTACATGGCTGACATTGGATAAGGGAAATCAAATACCTCAGGCCACAGAAACAAAAGCAAACATAAGAGCTGTTGAAGAAGGTATATGATTCAGCTGCCAGGAGTGTCGGACTCAGAAGCTTTGCCATGGCACGGTGCATTTAACTGCATCCCCAAAACACCGGAGCCGGTCCCAGGCTGACACAGACCCCTCCTCTACAAGTGTTTTGCACTAATGTTCTCTGAGCGTATTCCCACTGAAACCAGCTCTCTGAAACAAAGAAAAAAATATGTGAAGGACGTGTAATCTTGTATTGTTTTCTTATGAGTTCGTAACATTTGAGCTTTGGGCTAGTTTTTGGGAGACACCGTAAACTTGGTACATGAGGTGGGTCGGCTGCCATGAACATGAAACTCCCTCCAGCGAGTCCCTGCATGGACATCGGGACCAAAGAGTGATATTTTAGGATTCGAGCTAACCGTGGAGACGATAGAGAACACAAAGGTTGGTAAGAGCCGAATTCCCCCAGCACAGGACCGCAAGGAGAAGTGAGCTCCCTTCCACCTGGGGAAGACGATCCCGGCATCGCGCCGCTCCCCGGGCTCGGCCCCGCCACCTCCGTGCCGAGACATCTCCGCTCCTCGCACGCAGGCACCGCATTCCCCTAAAACCCGCGAACCGTTTGGCTCTGGAGACGCTTGCGTTATTGTCAGTTTCAAGAGTTAAATATTCCGGGAGGAATTTGTTACTGCACAGCGATACATAATGCCTGAAAACCCCCTGCACCAATATTGCTCTCAAATTGGCAGCAAGTGAACAAGGGACATGAAGGATGCTTCAGCACAGTAACCTATCCTTCCTTCTCTCTTGGGAGCCACTTGGCCAGCTTTCATCCTCATAATTATAATAAATTTGACATTTCATAGATAATATTGATTTCTGTATTTTAGCATTTCACCATAGGTGACAGTCTAGCGTCAAGAATGAAATTTCTATTGATCTCCAGCGCATTAATCTCTCATGTGTATGTGATCATTTTTATAAGACCTTTTACTGCACATAAATCAATATTTCATATTTCCAGCTATGCCAGAGGAGATGTCATATTTGTAAACTGTGAGTTGACACCTGCAATTCCTTCCTGTTCAGCTTCAACTGTTCAGTAACAGTCGATTCAGGGTTGGGAAAGGATCAAGCTCCAGAAACAAGCCAGATGAAAAAGAGGAATGTAGAATACAGTAATTAGCTTAATGAACAAAGCAGCAGAGTAAGTGAAAGAAAGCTCTGTTTCTCCTGCTTACGCTTTGCCTCATGAATACAAACATCTTTAGGGAGGTTTGCTAACCGACTGATAACGCATTTTAATATGTTTAGAGGACATTATAGCATAAATGTATTAAGAAAATAGGAGCAGTTAGAAAATAAAGCAAACTCTTAAATTAACTGCCTTGCTTGATACACCCTTACAACCGTCTTAAATTATACCTTTCACATCCAGTATCATGAACTATTTTAACTTTGACGTGGTACAAGAACTATCTAGTTACCATTTAAACAACTATGAGCAACTCTGTAATTTAGCAAACAATAACTAGAGTAATAAAATTCCTCTCTTTAAATGGAAATATTGACTTCCCACAAATAACGAATGATACTGGGGAAAAAAAAAAAGAGTAAATTGCAATGAGAACTGTAGGTTCTGTTTCTAGAGGTTTAAATGAATCAGTTTAAAATAACACAAATGAAACAGCTTTAAATAATATAGAATCCACATCTAAATAAATAAAACTCTCTAGCTGCTTTGGGATTTGTTAAATTAGTTAAATGAGCAATTACAGCAAGACATCCAGTGATCACACTCGGGCAGCAAGCCCCTTTAAAGCATTCTGCACTGTTAATTATTCGCTATATTAACAGTGACCTCCTATAGTTTGGATAGTTTAATAGTTTGGGATAGAAGTGGATAATCTGCGATGTAATGAATGGAGTCACTTAAAATTACATCTGTAATACATATTCAGACATATATCCTGATAAAAGCACCACGTAAGTTAAGTACTGGATACGTATATATAATCACAACCGTATGCTTTTACACCTAATCTGAAATAACCATTCACTCAATCATTTTGAAATTATGTGATATTACCACTCAAAAGGTATGCAATTAGGATGCAGCCCGACGCCGCGCGGCGTTACCATCTGCTCCCACCAGCGCCGCAGCCAGGCTAATGGCAGCGCCTCGTCAGCGGCCGCCCGGCCCCACGCAGCAAATATTTCCAGAGAAGGGGCCTGTGTGAGACAGCACCGCGCTCCCCCTGCCCAGCTAAAGGCGGGTTCTGAAATCCCCTTTTTACAACAATCTCCTGTAAGCACTATTGACACACTATTATTTCAAATTATATGTCTTTTCACGGCGAGGAAATGCTACCCCTGCTTCTTTTTAAAGGCCAATCCTTTTTGTTCATCTCTAAAACGTGTTCGTGCCCATGCAGTATGTCACCGCATGACTGTTTTAAGACGATGACAGGCACATCGTCAAAGTATGACTGACCACCGTGTGAGTGACTGGGTCTCCAAAGTTATGTCAGGTGTTGACTGAAGGGGCAGCATTAAAAAAACATCTCGACAGAACGGGCGGGTGTCACGGGAAAGACGTCGGTGGGTGATAGGTGTCTTTACAAACCGTTTAGTCTTCCCAGTGTCAGAGGAGCGAGTCTGGAGAGAGCCTTCTCTGCTGTCAAATTTATTTTGTTTGGCAGTGAATTAATACGGTGTGTCTGAAGCCCCACGCAAGGCAGCAGAACAGCAACGCTGCTTCTCACGCTGGAGCTGGGCAGGCGTCGCGTTCCTGCTGCCCAATCCAACCCCGCGGTGTCTGCAGCTGGCTGCAGATGGCTACATGGATTTTCTTTAGGAACAATGCCGAAATAGTAAACACAGTTCACCGGGAACCGTTTCACAAGTGGTGTTCACAAGCAAGAGCCAGCCTCACCATCCAGCAGCTGGTGCCTCCTGGTTCTCTGGAGGTGGTAAAGCAGCCGTGGCCGGAACACCAGCTTCCCACTCAACCATGCCTGTACCTCTCAGATCAGCAGGGAATCCACAGATATGGACAATCCATTTGCATGACCTGGCCTCGTCACAGAAACGATCCCCAGAAGTGTCACTCACCAACAGTGATGGCTGGCGATCCGTGCTGCGGAAACGTCTCCATGAAGATGCACAACAGATCACTTCCTTCAAGCGTGCACAAAAAGCTTTCACAAGAATTAAAGGAAAGAAAGGAGGCAAGAATTTCTAAGCATAGTTGATTATTTTAAAACGGAAGATTGCAAACCACTACAAACCCACAGTTCAGGCAGTTGGGAGCCCCTCCATATCCCAACGGATGGGTCTTGTGGGTCAACAGTTGGCTGCACAGCTGGTGTTGGCAACAGGGTTTTGGTTGTTTCGGCCATGGGACCCTCATTGAGGACTGAGGGCTGCTAGGAAGAGATGGGATCCACCTGAGCCAGAGGGGAGAAAGCATCTTCGCCAACAGGCTGGGCAACCCAGCAAGGACAGAGTTAAACTAGGAGGAACAAGGGAGGGAGACGACAACACACAATCCAGTGAGGAAGCGTGGGCCAACCTGGCACGCAAAGTGTGCATGGTGACATGGACAAGACAGACCCCATAATCGCCATCACAGGGCTGAGGGGGCCAACCTCAAGTCCGTACAGATGAAGAAGGAAGCACTGCGGGGAGAGCTCCAACACCTTATCTCAGAAATCACCAGCACTGGGTGACCCTGACGAGCCACCAGAGAGTATCCACTCCAGGGTCTACACAACTGCGCTTGGGCAACTTCACTTTATGTCTTACCATCAATGGTCTGACAATGCAGATCCTTTCATAAACATTTTATTTGCTTAAAAATAAAGTTATTTGATGTTGCATACTTCACAGTATGCAACACAGTATCAACATTAATTACCTCCTAGGCTCAAAGCCAACAAACTTAAGGAATATATGAACATACTTGACCATCATGGAAACAGAACTATATTGAATTTAATAAAAAAAAAAAAAAAAATTAAAATCTTGTGCATTTCTAATGCCAAAAAAGTCCAGCAAGTTACAAATCTGGAAAACTTGTATACTCACTCATCTCAGAGAACATTAATTTAATGTACCACATCAGGTTCAAACTTAAAGAAGCTTAAGCTGTAGCCTCTAGACAAAAAATAGATCCAATACAAAGAAACACCTTGCAGTTCTCCACACTGCTGCTCCAGTTCAGAGGTATCATGAAATAAAGTGAACTCTAGAGGAAGGGAAGAATAGGCTTGAATGCAGTGTCTTGGGTCTGCTCTTTAATACTGTAAGAATAATTCATATTCACATATTCAAACTTTCACTACTGGGATAGTAATATTTACTCCTTCTGTTATTCTTACTAGTGCTGACATAGACCAAGTAAAACATTCTGAGAAAAACAGTAGTTTTTAACTGAAAAATACATATTTCTGAACCGAACTTGTGACCTCTTGCATGCAATAAAGTGGGATGACAGTATCTGTTCCCAGAGAACAGTAAGACAGTTTCACACGAGCTCCTTACAGAACATGCACTCTGAATGAAATTATCCATGTGGTGTCAACACAGGCTATTATTAACACATTAGGTGAGAAAAAACGTTTTGCATTATTAAATTAGCGAGAATATAATTCACATTGTGGTTGGACTTTGCCTCATAATTTATGAATTGTAAATACTCAAATATTCCCATGGCTGAATTAACCGCATTCATCAGCACGAGGGAGCACAAGAGAAAAGCAACGGTTTCAGCCCCTCGGCCTTGATGCAACCAGCGCGACCAGATTTTGGACAAGGAACAGACTTCAAAGCGAAGTTTAGACTCACAACAAATGCAATGGTGCGTTACGAGATCCCAAGGATCCCGCGCTGGTCGGTGGCTCTGTCAAACACAGAGGCTGTGCCCTGGCATGAGGCCACCAAACACACGTCTACGTTAAACAAGGGCCAGATCCTGATGCCACTGCAGTCACCGAGCCCCGCGGTCACAGAGCTGGGACAGGATCTTGACTGATTCCAGCAGATCTGACATGGAGTAACCTGATATTTTAAACACGAAGTGACTGAAACCTATGAGTTCTTGCTTCGATACACTGCAATTAAATGTTCAAGGCACTGGAATCACAAAGGACTATTTTTAGAGCAGGGGAAGCTCATCGGGAATCTATTTGGGAAAAGAACAAGTATGAGGTGCTCTATCAGATGCTGTCAAAAGTCCTCTAGAAAGTGAACGCAAAAGGTGAAGTTCTAAGAAATGGTCCAGCTAGAAGAATTCCTTTGGGAATAAAATGCTAAAAAGGAAGGTATAATTAGTGAGACTTATGGGCAGAGAGAAATCATTCGACCAATACCATTATTTCAATTTCCCTCTTTTTGATAAGTTAACTTCACCCAAGTTAATGGTGAAGTCAGTGTTGAAAAAGCAAAGGTGAGAAATGGTGAACGGAAAGGCAGTGGAGCCCAGACCCTCCGAGCTGCACTTGATGCTGAAGAGTCATGGTTTCCCAGACTCCAAACTTTGCAGATCATTTCCGAGGTGTCTTTGCGTGGATCAAAATGTATCCTTGGGGGAACGTCTGCAAAGCATGGGAACATGCGTGTGCTCCTCAGGGCTCTAGTTAAAAGTCATAGAAAGCACTGAACAGGACAAAAACTAAAACAAATAAATTAATAAATAAAGCTACCCACAAACATGATACCTACAAGCGATCACAGTGAAAATCAGTCCATAGGTGTTAGGTTGAAACTTAAAATAACTTTTCACTCAATATTGTCCACAGCCTCTTTAAATTCACTTCCTGGGGGATTTCAGCCTTTGAACTTTACTGGCTTGAACTGTCTTAAGAAGTTAGTCTTTAGGGTGCCTATTCACTGGAAATTACAATTTAGTGAAATACCTCATCTAAAATTTGCAATTTGTCTTGCAAATAATAATGCATTTGGAACTCGTAAACGCACCTGAGAGCTTTTCAGAAGGTGGTTTCAGTTCTGTCACTGGGGGAAGGTCACCGGCGAATTAGAAGGAGGAAAGGGAGTAAAATCCCGATCCCCCACCCAGGAGGCTGCTGGCTCCGATGCCCTTCCCAGCCCGGAGCATGGAGGCACGCACAGCAGCAGGAGGGAATAAATCAAGGATTAACATCCCTCAACACAAGTTAACTAAGGAAATTCTATAAAGGGGCATTTCTTTTATACTTCCCACAGTTAGTTTACGTACAACACTACATTCACAAACCAAATCATACAAGTCCAGAAATTATCCGCCAATGAGACTCAGAATAATTAAGCAAAAGAAGAAGAAAGCATCTTCTATTTACAAACCATGTGGAAGGGGGAGGTTTGTTCAGCAAATTATCCAATTTGATGTATTTGTTCAACTCTAATATCAACAACAGTCTTAGAAATTAGACTTCAGATGAACATCTGAAATAGTGAAAAAAAATCACAAAATGGAATCAGAGGAAAGTGCACTCACCTGTCAAAGGAATAGGAAAATTCCCTTTTGGATTGAACCATTTTCAGTGTGTTTACTGGGACAGTTTGTCACAATAGCGTGATGCTCTAGTAAGACCAAAATTAGAGGCGCAGGCTCCATACAGCAGTTTCATTTCGTTATGGACTTCCATTAACACGAAAACCAAAATTTTATGTAGTTCCAGCAGGCAGCCAGTTTGAAGAAGACTTTCAGGAAAGGAAATGCGGAGACCGGCAGGCACCAGAGCTGATGATAAGATAACCACGAGGTGAATCCAACAGGTTAAAAATCTCTGCTACTCTTGCAGACTGTCAGATTTATCTCTCCATGAAGAAAACATTCTGGACCCCATTGATCACAATTATCATTACTGATCGTACCGCTTTTTTGCAGTCAGGGCTCACAGCCTGACTACGGATGCAGTGCACGGGACTGCTTGTGGGATGAGGCACAGGGACAACAGAGTTTGGCCTGCAGTGATTTAACTCGGTGGCATTATGGAACAGGCTATTTTTGCTAATCAAACAGATCAGCACAGACCGTCCACAGAGTATATTGGCTTAGCGCGGGGCTGAGCTGAAACCAAAACAGAGATACCTTTTTCCCGGGGCAGAAATGGATTTCTCTACTCGAGACCAGCCGGCGTGCACCCCCCGCGTGCTCCTCCTGCCTCCCACGCGGGCGAACGGGTACCACATCTGTGAACAACGACCCGGCTGAATCTCTCAGCTCTCTGTTACCACTCCTACGCTCATCTCGCACCTTCCGTTAGACCAGAGGGAACCTGGATTTTAGGAGCTGGACCAATGTAAAAAGGGAGGAGGATGAAGAACTAAAATTTAACTTTTTTTTTTTTTTCAGAAATAGAAAATTTTTTTCCTTTTTAGTCTTTCCTTTTAGATCAAGCTAAAATATTTTCACTAATGTAAAATATTTCATATTATATTCATGTACTTTGATTCCTTTATTAACTTTTTCTCAATTTATATTTGGTCAGTGTTAAATGAGGAAGAGGTAGTTTTGAAATGAAAAGTGAAAAGTTCTATTTGGAAAACTCTGAAAGAAAATGTCAAATTTAAAAATTTTGTCATGTCTTCTGTTTTCAAAGTCTACTTTTTCAGTCAAACCAACTGTACAGACTCTGTCTGACATCAGAAGTTATTTCAGATGTGTCACAACTGTATTTTCAGCCACCTATCTATTTGGTCCGGAAAAAAATGAAGATCTCAGCTGTACCTCAGATCTCATTTCCTCTCACAGAACTGTCAGAACTATATTGTTTAAATACAGCAAAGTAACTACGATTTTAAATTACATAACTGGGGCCAACTCAGGGCCACTAAAATAAATGGGCTCATGTTGTTGCCACTAAAATAAATGGGCATGCACTGTTCGATCGAGTAGAGCTATGCTGAAGCGGCTGTCCATATCAGAGAGCCTTAAGAAACTGATTCCACATGCTAGCAGTAAAATTTCACAGAAATCCAGTGGTGACAACAGTAACCATCACACCACCTACACCTGGTGCAGAAGACACCGTGTGACCTCGCCCCGGTCAGCGCTTCGCTGGTGTCTCCCACCACGGGGCGTCTCACTTGGACACCGTCATCCAAAGGACTCGGACCGACATCAGGCATGGGTCACCCTCACACAAAGAGCTCATTAAGAATTAAAGAATTCATAATTTTGCTCTCGAGGGAAGGACTGCATCCATAGGAATGGACTGGGATGCCGAGACGGAAACTTTGGCACGTAAGCACCCGTTTTGTGAACCAGCCTACAAGGGTCATCACAAGGCTGCAGATGAAGGGTTTGCACAATACATCTGGCACCCCTGTCTGAAAACAGAGCTACTATATATCTGTAGATTTTTTTAGGTAACTACAGTGAAAGTCTGGTAGTACCTGGTATATCAGTTCATCACTTGGAGATTTCAAAACTATGTTAAATACCCTCAGAATTCAAACTTCGCAGCTGATGCTACTCTGAGCGGGAGGTTGGTGTCAAAGACCTCCCAAGGTCCCTTCCACCCTGAGTTACCCTGCGACCCTATGAACCCTCTTTGCTCACAAAGAAAAGCAACCTGGTGCTATTGGAGAAATATCCCACAGAGCGGCTTAAACAGACACACGCGCAAGTTGTACTCACAGACTTGTCTGCCGAGAACAGGCCCCCTGAAGTCTCCGAGGGTGCCGCTAGGACCTGCCCAGTGGAGAAAGACTTTGCAGGATTAGACCTTTGGCTTTAGAAATCAGTTTTGATGTGACCTAATGGCTTTTGCTGTTTTGAAAAGAATATGAAAAGAATGACAGCAATATTGAATTTTTAAATACATGCTCTGTCCACCTGCAGAGCTTTTCTCGCATACTTTAATAAGGACCTTTACCATGTCATTATACATTTTAATTACACTGTTAAATGTCACAATCACACATGCTAATGACATCATTATACCTATTTACACCAATTATGTCATTTGGTGCAATTACAGTAATTCTGCCAATACACACAAATCAATAAAAAGGTTTTGTTTGCATTTTTAAATGAGCAATCACAAAAGAATAACTCCACTTTCTAAGAAAAGCAGGGCAAGTACTTAAATACTGGAACTAAAAAAGTGACATTTGAGGCCTGATTCTTTCTCCCACTGCTATGAAGAGGCAATAACTTCCACACCCACAAGACGACACATTCCCGCGTTCAGAATAAGAGGTTCCCAGGAAACTTCCTAGATGAAATGGCGATGTGCTGGAAGGACTTCTCCATCCTTCTGGAGAGCTCCTGGGAGCTCCCACCTGCAGAAGGATGCTCTGCCACTGCTCGCCCACGTCACTCGAACAGGAGCGCGCTGGAAGAGCGAGTGTTACTGACACTTACATGTCCATCTACAAAATGACCTCTGTTAATAGGCTTTTCAGCCTAAGAAAGTTTGACCTCCATAAGGACATCTGGGTTTTGATCAAATAATTCCTTAGCCACGTCTTCGTTCAGGTAGGCAGGTGAACTTCTATAGTCTTTCCGTATCAATCGTGGGAGCTAAAAATGATGAGGGCTTTTTCACTCCTTTAGTCTCTCAGAGCACTCTGGAATTCATTAGCATCCTTCCCATCACGGTGCCACTGGACATGGCTCTGTAGTACCTGCCTGGGATGATCAAGCCTTCTCCAGAGGGAGCGATTCCTAGAATGATCCTCCCTCCATGGTCTCAGTCCTCAAGCATTGTTTTTATTCCTAAATGTGTAGCCTAAATACAAACTGGTAAACAAAAAGTTACCAGGTATCTCTATGTCAAACATCTTCCCTATTCAGTAATCCTTTTGTCTTGGTGTCACCTGCAGACTTTGCCAGTAACGATTTTACACTTTTTTCCAGCTCATCAACAGAAGTATTAAAGTGGAGAATTCCACATTCGATTTTTAAATTCATGGATCTTTTCTTCAAACTCCACCAACAATTCATGTTTCACAGGGGAAAATGTCATGCCTTTTCCAGATCACAACACACTGCTCACCTGATGCCTAACATTGTGTCATACACAGAACTGAGCATCACGGCATGTATCTTCTGGATTCCTTCCAAAATTCGCTTTCTGGAGCCAGGTTCATTCCCAGCTTCACCAGCCACACCTACCGCCTCCACACAGGGGCTACAAACGATGACACGAAGAGAACCGAGGAGCCCACAGCGTTGTAAGTCTCCTGTGCCCTGCAGGCTGCTGGAGAGAACAGAGTCAGAGGATCAGTTCCTGCAGACTCCTGAGATCAGCATCACGCTTCCATGCAACTCGGAATGACACCTCAGCATACCATGGATTCCAACAACCAAAATGACACGTTTGGCCTTCAGTGGCACTACTCAGCTTGCTCAAAACTAAACTCCTGTAAGTGATGCCTGCCACCACGCAAACATGGCAATATCCAAACGGTCGCTCTTACTTCATCTCCCACCCTGTGCCTCTGAGTTGGACCGATGCAGAAAGATCCATTGTCTCTCTTGAATCCGCTTAAAAATAGCCAAGCTCAAGCAAACCAGGCTCGCAAAATTCACACCCCATCTCCTATAGCCACAGGCTTTCTCTGGAGCCCTGGAAGAGCCTGGACTCTCACACCTGGGCAGCAGGTACAGACTTTTATTTGCAAGGCAGCCACACACGCCTGTTCACACACCTTATCTTCCCTATCGGCTTCGTGAGCAGGGGAGAGTACATTCGAAACGCAGCAGGGACACACAGGGTGCTGGCGGGGTAACTGGCGAGTCTAATCAGTTTTCTCGGAGGTACTGGAAGGACTTCTATGATGGCTGTTGCATGGTAAATGATCGACTTTGCGGCTCATTTATTTTGCGATAAAGTTCTTCCAAAAAGCTCATATGATCAGGGAGGGGGGGGGGGGAAGAGGGGAAGGAGGAAGATAAATATAAGTAAAATATAAGTAAATCACTTCTAACTGGAAGCAAAGAACTTAGATTTAGCCCTAATATGCACAACTCAAGAATACCATAACTGGGTTATACCGTAATTCCTTTCTCAAAATAAGTTTGTCTTTGGTGCCACATAAACTAAATATTATATGCAAAGTGGACATAGAATAATTTTATATATCGAGTTGCTTTGGTTTTGTTTATGCAGGAAAATTAAGTTCTCCTATTATTAAGCTATACATACAAATCAGGACTATAATTTATCATGTAAAAAAAGCAGAAATTTTGCGGAAGCCATTTTTCACAGAGTTAGACGTTATAGACAAAGAACAGATATTTTCTGGAGTGGAGTCTTGCTACCTCCTACAACTAAATAATCACCCTTTGATTAATAACAGGCTACTGCACAAACCATGAGCTTACAGCAAACAGTCGCAATAATGTTTACTATGTTTTAAAACTTGCATTCAGTACAAAGAATCACACATTTAAAAAAAAAAAACCTGGAAAGCCAGTAAAATTTGAACACATCTGTTAAAAGCAGAGAGGAGGGATTCAAATATGAAGCTACTGTTGAGTTGCCGTCTCTAACAGGGTTTGAAAATGATTGAGGTTGGTCAGTCATACACCACTCGATCTGCCCAAGCACAGGAGCTACTCCATCAACTAAGATACCGACAGCTCTAGGGAAATAAATGGAAGCATCCAGGGAAAATGAACAAAAAAAGACAAAGCAAAAGGAAATGGCAGGCCCCTGTACATCAGACAAACTTATGATAGGCTGGTATAAAGGCACACATAAGTTGGGGTTTTTTTATAAAAAGCCATGGAGTCTACACACGTGTACCCAAGGGTCGGGTCTCGGCCATGGATGCTGCGGGTGCTCGGTGTGGACGGTTCACCACCACAGAACACAGGCAAGGTGTTTGCAGGACCCTGCGCATACAGACACAAAAGATAATGACTTTAGGCTTTATGTGTGTGGACATTTTGCATGGGGGAGAGGGAAGGGCAAGCAGCTGGAGCTCTTCAGGGGCAGGTGCCTCTGTTGGAGTTGTATGAACAGCTTGTCCACTGAGATCAGCGGCAGAAAAAAGTCGCTTGGGCAACCAGCTCTGCCCCAACCAGCCATTTCAGTACAGTTGGTTGGCTCGATGTTCACATTTTCAGGGCACAAGGGTATGATATCAGTCAAGTAAGATGCAAAAACCCTCCCACATCCAAAGTTTATGCAGCTATAATGAGATAAATAACTATCTACTCAGTTTTGAAAACAACGTCATGACCAGTTCAGCAAGGTTACATGCCACTGTGCAGAAGACCTAGTTCTGAAGCTCATCCTAATCTTGAACTCCCCAAGTGAGGTGCTACAAAGACTTTTTCTCCCAGTTTTCTGTTTCTGCAAACCTGCTGAGAGTGCATCTGCTCCATCATCCAGGTCACCCATGAAGATGTTAGAGAATTGGCCCTGGCATTAACCCTGGAGGACAATACTAGTCATTGGCCTCCAACCGGACTTTGTAGCACTGCTCAAGATCAAGAAGAGAAAAAAAAATAGTTTTCAGTTTTGATGAGACACACAATTCAGTAGTCCCGAATATATTGTTCCTAGATTTGTACCCTCAGCTCATGCATGACTCCTCTACTCTTGAAGAGGGTGGTTTCCACCACAAATCCAAAGCAAGCGAGCTCTACCCCCCACGAGGTCAGACCAACTCCCACAGAGCTTCAGGGCTTTTTCACTGCTTGAACAGACCTCTCCCATGGCACAGCTAATACCGTACCTTCATGAACAAAAAGCACACACAATTGATCAGAAGCTAAAGAGAAAGACCATTCCCACCTAAGACTGCAAGAGCAAGTACTGGTTCTCACCTGTCCTACACGCAAGCTATTGATGCCGCTGACTCTGGCTCTGACTTGGGTGATTCTTCATCACAACGAGGATACTTTAATCATATACGAGCCTCCTAAATAATGTTGTGCAATACAAAAATGTAGCAGGTCTAAGCTAATGCTAACCCGGGCACTGAAGGCCGCGTAGCCGTGGTACTCAGCTCAGGCCACAGCAACAGTGATAAAAGTCTTTCTAAATCTGCTGCCAGACTCCAAAACGCACTTTAACCTACATGCAAATGAGCACCACAAATTACAACTCTTTCCCACAAAAAGGGGGTTCTCTTTTTCTGAAATACTGCTGGCAGCCTACAGAAGTTCTCCCGTTAAGCTTTTTGTCCAAGGCTGCTCTTTCCTCTCTCTCTACTACTGAAAAGAAAAAAAAATATATTAAAAGATTTCATTTTATCTTAGTATTTAACATGATCAGTTTCTGTGTCTGGATGGTTTGAAATATGTTCTCCATTGGACAGATAAGTCTTGGGCAAATGACTGACCTTTTGAAATAATATTTATAATTTTAGAAATGTAAAACTTAACATTCTTTAGTAATCCAATATTAAAATACATTTAAGTTGATCTATTAAATGCTATGATTCAAACTTTTAAAAAAATGTGCAATAGAAAAACATTAACAACATGTGTGGTTTAGAAAAATTCATTTATATAGCAGTTTGCAATGTCATGATGTATTTTAAATAAAAGAGCTACAGACAAAGGTATTGATTTTAGAGACTTAACTAAATAAACAGTATGTAAATTCTGTCTTTTTCTATAAAATTAGATCAGAACACACATATTACACTGTCTTTTTCTAAGGGAATGACAGCTATTGAATTTGGCAGACATTGGAATTTGGTTAAAGAGTTAAAGACCTTTGATCTTTGGTTTACAATTAAATGATACCACTGTAAAAGGACAGTAGCGGAGTGGGCCAGACAGTATTTATGAGGCACAGCTGCAAGCGGGAGGTGTTATTGCTTAGGGCTCCCCTAAAGCAGCTCTGGCTCTTGTTGTGCGTTACGGATGTCATGTCATCTCGGAGGAGGGTAACGAAGAGAGGAGTGACCCCGGCCAGGCACCAGGCAACACTTTGGGTGCTTTTCTTGCCTTTCCGAGAGTCCTTTTCCAGCCTGCGCTGGGGCACCCCAAGCAATGCTGAAATTGGGGGTCATTTTGGGGAGGGGCCTAGAAATAGGAAAGGAAACTTTGGGCAGAAGTAGTCTCCAAGCCAAACTGCTTTTAAACAAGCCCCGCGTGGAGCAGCCCGCCGGCACCCCGGCGAGCCCTTCTCCCACCCACCCCAGTGCGTTGGATCTCCCAGTTTACAGCTTGAAGAACAGCAACACTGACCGTCATTATATAAAAAAAAGAGGAAGATTTATTGATAACCTTTCTAACAAAGGGAAGATCATTCCCCAAGTTCCTTATTAATTTATGCTCCTCTGTAATTATCACAGTAACCACTGGAGCTCTAATAAATGTATAATGAAAGCAAAAACGTAGCATGCTGCAGCGCTTAATCTCAGATTACACATTTATAATAACAAAATATGCAACTCAAGTCTAGTCCAGGTCTTTCCATCCCAGCCCAGCCTCTCGGAGGGCGGGTGGTTTTTTTCCCCCCTTCTTTGTTATGTCACTCTGCAGACAGATCCCAGGCTGTTCCCTGTCACCCACTGGAGCAAACGCCTCAACAGCAAGCACAGTTGGACAGCCCTTAATTAGTGCTACTTGGGGGAGTCAGGATGAGAGCCTGTGTCAGCATCTCACTTAGATCCCCATCCGGCGGGGTTCTCAGCATCCCGGGATGCCGCCGGACCGCGCTCAGCACCGGTCCCGAACCGGCCCCTTGGCAGCGCCAAGAACCAGATGACAATTTGAAACGCGGGACACGGGGTCTTTTTCGCTCCCCCCTACAGTAATACAATGCACGCTGCATGACTGGTAATGTTAGGAGAAATGTAGGAAATAATGTTCTTTATGTAAAATGGCCTGAAATTGTTCTATTACATTTTACAAAGTATTTATTTCTTTAGGCTAGAACTGTGCAGGTTATCAGCTCTACCAAAATAGAACTAGAGGTGTAGGAATAAAGAGAGAAATATCAAAATCACTTTTCACACCGTTAAAAGCTCAGATGGAAATCAAAATACTATTCTTCAGCTATTTGAACATGAAATCCTTATTTCGTATTCAAAAAGACAGAGAAACCATGTTAAAGCATCGGATTGCTGATACTTATTAAGAATGTCCTGCGGTATTCCACAGTAAATAACCAATTATCTGAAAAAGCAGCAAAATTGTCCCCCTGTTACATTGATGTGCAACTGGAAGTTTGCCAGCTGATGTTTTCAAGGAATTATGTGAATGCATCCTGAATTTCACATTTTAATTTTTGTTATTTTAACAATTTCACTTTCAGTTTAAATTAGGTGGAAATGTCAGCTTGTTGCCTGAATCAAGTTGTATCAGGCACTGTCATCCAAAATACTATATCACTCACATATTCCTACCCAGACAAATTGTGCTTTCATTTTATTATGATCAACATTACACCCAAACTGGAGCTGATGGCATTTTCTATTGCAAATTTATCATTGTTTATGAAAGATTCATAAACTGAGTTGGGCATCTGCTAATGTCTTCATAATCTGTGAGTAAACTCAAACAGTTCAGATATTATTTTCGTCTCGCAATTTCTCCCAAATTATTTGCTTTGAAGGGTCAATATTCATGGTGTGTTCAGACACCACCAGTCACCTGCATTATTTCTGCTCCCAAATCGGGGGAATCCCATTTTTAAAGTAAAACAGCTAACGATGCCTGGAGCAGCCCAGAGTGATGCCGCGTAAAGCGCTGAGATCCGCGAGCACTTCGCAAATACCCGGCAGATCCCCACATTCAAACAATTAAAGCCACGATCTGGAGAGAACCAAACAAAAACAAATGGGGGTTTTGTTTGTGTGTCTTCCTTCTCTCTAATCTCCACCAGCTCCGCTCCGAGTTCAGGCAGTAAGCAGGATGATTGATTGGCTTCCATGCCCAAGTAGCAAAAACTGGAGATTCAGCTCGTTCTCTGGCTCCATTTTTCTTTTACTGCTACACCATTAGAACTGGATGCCATCAATTTAAGCAGGTACAGGATCATACCCTAAAAATAACTCGCCTAATCTCTCCGTCTCTTGTTAGAGGAGACGGAGTCGGGGGTTTTGTCTACTCTATAACGTGCTTGTTACCGTTTTCCGTTGTACTATCAGTTGTCGAAACCCTCCGTTGTTCGCCAACCGTCAACGTTCCGGGGCACTACGTATATTCAGGTGGCACAAACCCCCGCCCGTCCCGCGGGAACCGCTGCTGTTTTCATGGGAGCCCACCTTTCCAGCAGCCGAGCCCCTTCCCGGCGCGGCGCAGGAGCATGGTGGCTTGCAAGGCTGGTGGCAGCGCAGCCTGCTTTATAAGGATGAATGAAGATGAAAAGGAAGACAAATAGAAGTGAATGAGGCACTGCTTTATGTGATTCATGATAGCTTGCAGTAAGCCTGTTAGCCTCCGCCTGGCTCCCTTCTCAGCGAATAATGGATAGTTACAGTGTGTATAGTGACATTGTCAAACCATCAGGAATTGCTGATTATAGTGCTAAATATTGATCTCTGCTTCACATGTGTCAAAATTCTTTCTTCCCTTAATTAGAACTTCCCTAAGCACCATACAAGAACAAACCGAATATATCAGATCTCCGTGAAAGGGAGTGTGATACCAGAATATAATTGTGACCTCTTGTCTTCCTCTTCTCTCTGGAGTTTTGAGATGACTTCAGCTGTCTATCCTGCCCTTCCCAGCACATGTGATAATCATACTCATTTTTCCCAATCTAACCATAGGAAGATTTTTCCAAGGCTGTGCTTTTCATCATTTCAACCCACCGGGGCTGCAGTCAGATGGCAGGGAAACTTAAAGTGCCAGAAGGTGCCTTTTTCTATTTGTTTGTTTCATGGTACACTGCACCAGGCAATGACCTGCGGCAAGAGTGTCACGCAAAACGGAGACAGGTTCACCCAATCAAAGGGAGCTTTAAAATTAACACAGATCCCTTCATTTCTTCATGCGGGATCGGGGAAGGGCAATTTAATGGATGTCATAGGCTTCTGATTATCACCCTGCAATCACTAGCTATAAAAAATTAACTTTTGTTATAATGATTACTCCGCATTATTTATATTAAAAGCACATTTCCTCATCAACGGAGTCACGACAATTAGTACTAATTTTGTATTACTGTTCAATCATCTTTCCTACTCTTTACAGTATTTATAATATAAAATAATGAAAGCCCGTGATGTATGGTTTCAATTTACTCCACAAACTGAGCACTTAAGTCATTTATCTTAGTTTATCTGTAATATACTGGGGCTTGCGGTTTTTTGTGTTGGGTTTTTTTTTTTAAAAAACATGACACAATGGTACATTTACCTTTAGTTTGATGCGCTTGATAAAAATCAATACTTCATTAAAAGATTCCCCCAAAATTGTTCAGACCGATTTGAGCACAGGAGAGGGAGTGGGGAAGATGGAAGGTGCTTATATCTAAACCACTAACATTTGGATAATCGTGTGCACGCTGTGCTATCCACCGCCAGCTTATAAAATAACAGGGATAAAGATGTGCAATCCGCGGAAATCGCGAGGAAGGCGAAGGGAGAACGGCCCCGTTCTCTCTGTGCCCGCCGGGAAGCCACACAAACAGCAGGGAACTATGGCAGGGGGTGACTCCCTGGAGGACACTTCTGGGGAAGCGCCGCAACAAGTGGTTCGCTTCAACCACGCTCACCCTCGGCGCCAGCCCAGGGCACAACAGCCAAAAAATTACCAATAAATTTAATTTTCGGTTACTCCATTTTAACCTTGTTGATGAGGCCACCCATTACTACCGAGGCACTACCCTGTCTTTAATTGAGGATGACCATCCTCAGCTGAGTGGCAGCAGTCGGCTTCCACCACCCCCCCGGAGCTGGAGGTCCCCAATGATGAACCGCCAGAGCAGCCACCCGGGAGGAGATGGACACTGGGGACAGCCACGGGGAACCCTGCGCGTCCCCTGGGACACCGCAGGGACATCCCACCTCCCCTGGGTTGTGTGGGCAACACTAGTACTTCTTAAAGGGCACAAATGCTCTGGGGTTTATCATCGTTGCTTGGTTGCTTGATTTTACTTCGATTTCAGCGTGTTCACAAAGAAAAGCCCACGCGCTCCCCGTGCCATGAGCCCCTTGCACCTACCGAACGCCCTGCGCTTCCCAAAGAGCATCCCCTGGGCAGTGGCAGTGGGGAGCGTCCCCGATCCGCACGAAGACAGTCGTTTTGATAAGGCAGGTCATGCAGGAAATCATTGTCAGGGAGCATCAGATCTCCGGTTTCCAAACTCCTCCTCTTTGCTCAGCCCGTGTTGGTCACCAAGACAAGCCCTGGGAGCACACCGAGCACCGCAGCCCGCCACAAAGAGCCAGCCCCGTTCGCCACCCGCCCAGCAGCTCAGATACCTGCTGCTGAAAAGACAACCAATGCTCCTGGATGCCTGTCACGTCCTTAGAAAAGGACGTTTCCATTACTATCCACCTGCACACTATTTTTTTGATTCAAATTCGTGCTTAT
This sequence comes from Fratercula arctica, assembly GCA_947846985.1. Lineage (NCBI taxonomy): Eukaryota > Metazoa > Chordata > Aves > Charadriiformes > Alcidae > Fratercula > Fratercula arctica. The sequence goes on along the minus strand of CANTUZ010000008.1, from coordinate 1,014,764 downwards.
TAATTTTTATTTTTGTTCATCACCTTTTTGCAATCAGGAGCGATGAGGATTTGGATCTGCTCTGTACAAGCCCCGGTATTAACGAATAATGGCACAAAACCAGGCCAAGTCTCTGCCCTTCCTCTGGCAAACCAGCCAGAGCGTGAACCTCTTCTGTACAAAGGGTGTTTTACACTTCTGTGGGCTCAAAACGGGCATACAAAAAAGCCTTATAAAGGCATGCTTATCATATAATTTACACTCATTTGGGGGGCCCATTATGCTTCTAAACCAACAGAAATACTTTTTATTAGGAGAAGGGGAGTCAGTGGTTTTGCTCACACACAGACGGCTGGCCTGGCTCCTCGAGCAGGGGTCCTCCACGCGTCGCCCAAGGGGGAACACGCCTCGCTGCTGATGAGGCAGAACAACGCACAGGGCTTAAGCTTTTAAAAATATTGCACCTGCAGATCAGCAGAAACCTGGAAGAAAACATATCATTCCTTTATCCGCAGCGCATATTTAGAGTAATTCAGGGGAGGCAAATATGGTCTGATCAATAAAGGAGCTTCGTGTCTTCCACGCTTATGTCCTTCTCATGAATCTTAACCAAGAGAAATAATAATAAGTGACAGGGAAGGTTTATAGTACTTTAAATAAGCAAGTGAGCCTCCTAAAGCTACGAGCAACATTCTCTGGATATCAAAAATAATAACTGGTTTTGCAGCAGTGCAGCATGGAAACACAAGGGTATAAGATATACTGTACTTTAAGCTCTGTTTGATGAATCTGAGCACAGTTCCTGGGGGATAGATTACTTTAAACCATGCTCTTTTACTTTCTAATCCTGACTTGATTTGATTTGTACTTTAATACAGCTGCCTGGCAATTCAACAGCAAATAGAGACTATTTATGTAATCATATTGTAAGTAGTGGGACAAGAAGAAACTCTCTAGAACCTTTTTGGAAAATAGTTTGTTGTACTTTTTTATTTATTGAACAGCAGGGCTTCGGGCTTTTCAGTGCTCATTATAATTGGTTTTCTGCTTGAACTTTCAAAAACTGTCATGTCAATACTCAAACAGAATTTTTTTGCTTACTATATGGCTGTGGGCTCTATTTTCTCATGTGCTACTTGACAAAGTTCTTGTAATATCTCAGAGGCAAGTTCTAGAGTTTTAGTTGCTATTTAAGAAACTGGAAGGCAGAGTTATTTTATCTTCTCCATTGTTCTCGTTCGCTTTCCCATAATTCTCTACTGCGATTTATTGGGATTTAGCAAACTGAAGAGGAAGTTGTCAGCCTGCTCCATGCTAAATATTAGCTCTGGAAGCCATGGCACACCGGTGGTCTGGCTCCTGCTATTAAAAATGACTCTGTGACTCACCGCTGAATATGTAACTTCGAAGAACAAATATTCCCCATGCAAACAGGGATGAAATTGGGTGACTCACAAGAAAAATCTATAGGGCATCAATTAAAGACCCACTGGCTAATTTCAGGTATTATTGCATGCCCCCTTTCTGCGAGTCCCCACCGAGGGGTTGGCTTGTCCCAGCCCCGGGGACTTGGCCCAGGCTCCGCTCCTCAGCGCCCAGCCAGCTCCCGTGCGCGGGAATGCTTATATCCCAAATTATATCCGTATTGCTTTGCCTGTTCCTTTGTAAGCAGCCTGTAAAATTATTGCAATAATTTTCTATGAAGTTACAAAACATGGAGAATACAGAAATTAAAGGCAGAGGTTAGTGCCTTGTACACCAAAAGTCTCAGGTTTGCAGGCAGGGGAAAGGGCTGTGGTCGGCTGCTCCCCACGCAGGGACCCCAGCATGGGGTTACGCAGCGCTGCAAGGACGGTATAGAAAATACAACTTCGACTGTTTTAGTACTTTGACAAAGAAAGAAGAACTTCTCTATGTGCAGTTAGTTACTGCATTTTAATTAAATTTAATTTAATTAAATTTATTTTTTATTTTTTTTTATATTTATTATTTATTTATTTTATATAATTATTTTATATATAAAATAATTTATATATATTTTTTTATAAATAATTATATATATATAAATAATTATATATAAATAATTTATATATAAAAATAATATTTTATATAATTATATAAATTAAATTTATTAAATTAAATTAATTAATTAAAATAATTTAATAAATTAAATTAAATTTAATTAAAAAAAACCAAACAAACAAAAAAAACAAACAAAAAAAAAACAAACCCCAAAACTTGGTCAAGCTACTTTACACATAAGCAAATTAAAATAAAAATACAGCCTAAAAGCTCTTGTTCTTTTGATATCGATATTGCAAACCAAACAGTAAGAAAAGGAGGTGAGATGTCTTTTCTTAAGCCCAGACAATGGCAATGCTTCATTTTAGAATAAGTATTTTCAGTATTTAAAGGTAGCTGTAAAAATGGTTTTCGCTCACATCATATTCCGATACTGTAACAGGGGCTGTCCTAAAGGTGTAGGAGTTTAAAGGATCCAAGCTGGGCTCCAATGAGGAACACTGCACAGAAATGTACAGATAAGTAGGACATATATATTTATTTGAAAATCTGCTTGCTTGAACAGCATTGTGACTAAATAAATAAATATCATTATTAAAATACAGCAAGCAGATTTTTGCTAATAATTTATAGCAACACGCAAAAGGAAAAAAAAAACCATTTTTTTTCTTTATAAATTCATATTAGATTACAAATGAACGACAAACTGTGTGCTTAGAATGCCCTACATTTTTTCAAGTACTTCTCATTGCTAATAGAAGAAAGCAGGCTATGAAATATTTTAAATACATATAGCTAAATCCATGGAAATTCAGTGAATGGGAGAAAAAAAACCTCACATCAGAAAATGCTATTTGAAACAATAATACAATATGCAGCACGTATTAAAATCTATTATTTCTGTCAAATATTTAGTCAGCATGGATGTGTAAACATATGCAACTGTGTGGGTTTATGTTAACCAAAATCTGACACATACTGTTGGACCCTGGAAATACAAGAGGGAGATTCTATAGCATAATTTCAGTGACCAAAATTCATATAAAATTAATATTTAAACTTAAATCAAACATGCATAGAAATGCTGTTAATAACAGGCTGAATAATACCCTCAGAGCTTTTTTTTTTTTAAATTACTGTGAATTTTATATGAAAAAGACATTCAATATAGAGTTCTCACTACAGAATTTATATTTGGTTCTTCATTTTCTTATTAACTCATGTTTTCTCTATGTTTGACTTATGAAATACTAATGCTGCAACCCATTTTAAAAAGAAATCGGTTGCTCAAAAAATAACTGAAAATACAGTTTGTAATTTTTTTGCAGCGTTTCCAGAGACAATAGAGGGTCAAGAGTTGGGCAGAATCAAGAGAGCTCGTGGTTTACCCCGCGTGTGCGACAACTGCTCGCTGGAAAGGGAAAGCAGATACGAGATTGCAGTTTTGGTTCCTAAAACTATATCAAGGCTACTCTCTTAGTCAACTTGGAAATTTATATACTATACACTAACCCTCCTTTAATATCCTCTCTCTCTTTCCTCTGGGCATTTATTGCTGTTCTTTCTAGTTCAGTAACCAGTGAGCAGAAGGTTCATTAAAACTAATTGAATTGGAAACTTGTCTGCCCTGGGAAATGTTAACTCTTTGTTGTTATCTCTAGGAAATTCCTTTTTGTTATTTTCCTTTGGATTATATTATTGGGCTTTAACGTAGCCCCCACTGCCTTGAAAATCTTTCCGTTTGGCACCTTTGGGAAGGCTCCTCTCCCCCCGTTCTCTCGGCACCACATCGCCCCTGGGGCTGGCGAGAGGCACCGTGTCTCACCGCACCCACCACAGACCCCTCCAAATGGGGAAAATAAACCGCAGGACCCCAGGTTTAGGAATCCCGGCCGATCCTCCCCGGTTTCCCATGGGGGTTATCGCGGCACGACAAACCCCGAGTGGGCGCGACATTAAATGCCAGGGGCTCGGAGCTGCAGGGAGGCGATGGGGCGATGAGCCCGCACGGCGCGGTGAATCTTGCTTCAGCTTCCTTCTTTTAATCATTTGTGAGCAATACTTACCAAACGGGCAAGGAAAGAGTTTTCAGGGACAGTGTTTCGTCCAGCTCTTTGTAGCTTGAAAATATTGATGAAATAAAACACTTGATAATAGTCACAGCGGTAGATTTTTGACAGCTTTAAAAATCAATTGAAAATAACAGGCAACCCACTGTTGCTAATAAAAGTAAATATTTATGACTGATTTGACTGAGCTTCAATACCAGTCAATCACTTTCTAAAGGATCTTTGCAATTCATTAACCTCTTTTTACTGGTCTTGTCCCTGTTGGTATTAGCCATTAAAAGGGAATAAGGGAGGGGGGCTTGATTTTTCTGCTCTCATCATTCATAGCTTATTTGTTCATTCCCTCCATTCCCATACGTTGCTGTTAAATTGATTGTCTGTTTAGTCATATGAATGATAAAGTAGCTCTGCCAGGAAGAATGAAAGCATCCATTAATTCCTGAGAAGGGTGGGTTTCTTTGATTCAGCCTCAACCTCAACCAAAACTACTTCCATACTTTCCTGCAACATCAGTAACTAAATTTAGACCATAACATATTGCTGATAATAAGTGCCATAATTCTCCTCACAAACTTTTCAAGGTCAAAACTTCAGGGAAAATTGTATTTATTAATACCTATTAAAGACTGTTGTTATCAGTCTGGTATCCTTAATCTGTAACATGACGCAGCAGGACAAAAGACAGCTATCTTAAATTTATAATTTAAATATGATCTCTAAAACACAATGTTTGCGTGCTACAAAGGAAGAAGGCTGTACACAGTTGTTCCCTTAAATAATAAAGATGGCGATGGCAGTTTTGACTTATCAACCTGTACGAATTCCATGTTTGTTTGGGATTTTTGAAACTGAGGAACTACAGTGTTGTTCTAAGCATAGCATTAAAACAGAAAAAAGTTCCAGTACCTTGTCCCTTTAAAAGACCCCAAAGAGATATCGGAGGGTATGTATAAAGGCAGAATATTTTCCTTACAGTGATACCCTCAGTCTTGTAGCCTGAAGGACCTGTAATTGCACACAACCTGCTTTGTTGTTGAAGAACGAGCCGTAGGGACAGATAGAGTCTGTAGGACCTAAATTATAGTCAACCTGGGGGCAACTTCATATTATACATCCCCTCCAAGAAACACTTTCTTCTTCTTGGCTCCTGTCCCATGACCAGGGCATAATGATGAAGCAGCCTGTCCCACACCACAGTACCTCTGGACGGCAACTCTCGCTTGTGTCATCTGACGATGGATACGATGGGATTGTTTTCACCAAACCCACCGGTTTCCTCTGCTTTCTTTTTCAGAGCGCCACACAGAGCACTTTTGAAACAGAATACTGTAAAAGAGAAGAATTGTCCACCTGTGAGGCCACGGAAGCCAGGGCCTTGCGTTGGTGCCCAGGCCCAGAACTCGTCCCCGCGCTTGGAATGGTTCAATACCTGTATTCTGACCCAACCTGGGCACGGTGGGACCCGCGCGTCCCTGCCACCACTCATCCAAACAGACTGCGTTCGTGCCGAGAGGGGATCATGGACCATCCTCCTCTGAGCATCGCAGCAATGAGGCGGTTTTCATCTGGTCCTGAGGCACAGCAGGATTAGTAATGCATCTTTTGCTCTGCACAGCTCTCAGGCAAACCCCTACTGTCAAGCGTTTGGGCTGCTGCATAATAAACCCTGAAGAAGAGGAAATGCGGGCAGAGGTTGGGGCATCCGGAAGGGTGGAAACTTGGATGGTCCATGAAACAAAGCAGGAGAGCGAGCTTTGGAGAGCTCTCTGCTCCGCAAAGCGGCGTCTGGGGAAAGGGGCTGGTCTGCCTCTGCCTGTTTGCTGACCACGCTCTGGAGTGTCCACTGCGACAGCACCGGAGCAACCACAAGCACCGTCCTTCAGGACGGCCGGGGGAAAACTTCATTTAGGTTACAAATAACCTCACAGCCTAAACAGCTTTGGGAGTACCACAGGTAAGCCAGAGTTGGAAGCAAATCTTTCTCTTCCATCTCTACTTGATGCCTTTTGCTCCAGGTCCCCTCCCAAACCACATTCTGCTGCCTTTTCGGGGCAAGAAAGGGACTTGCCGAGGGACCAGCTGCCAGCAGGGTTGGAGCATCCCTAATGCCTACTGCTCCGCTGGAAAGAACCGGCATCCAGGCAGAGAACAGCCGGAGGAAGGACACGCGGGGCTTCGCATTGCTCTGGGCACCGCTGGTCCCAGCACAAAAATCTTTCAGGTCAGGTCCTTGCAGCAGTCACTCGTCCCGTTGTCACCTTCAGACCGGGGTACTGCGACGGGCTGCAGCACGGGGTTCTGCCAGAAGGTCACCAAAGCTCCACCTGGTGCAGAAGGTGGCAGCGGGATCATTTAATGCCATCAGCTGAAGACAATAAATCCTTATATCACTGTGGTAGAGGACGTACGAATTCCTCATTCACCACCAGGACCGAGGCAAGATGATGATCACAGTAACAGATGAATTACTTGAGGTGAAAATTTTTTTGACAAAAGTACCACCCTTTTCTGCTTATGAATTATCCCTATACAAACTTCTGCTGATACTAATTTATTGCATTCATTTATAAGTTACTCTGCTTTATTCAACAACTCATTCACAATATCAAGGATAACAAAAGATCGCCCATGGACTATTCTCCAGCCTGTTGGCTTCAGCATTTATTTTGCTGACTGATTAGTCATTTAAGCCACACGATGTAATTTCTAGTCATTGATAGCTACCCTGCAAATTCAAAAAGGTTTGCATCCCCAGCTGAGGGAACTCACTCCAGATGTAAATGGCTTAAAACTTTTGGCAGGGAATTTTCAATTAAAGAACCTTCATTCAGTCTGGATTTTTTTCCCCTGACAATACAGCCCAGGCTGAGTTTCAGAGAGTGAGGCCCAACCTCATTTCTCCAAACTTCCATGTGTGTGGAGTTAAGAATGTACTTGCATCTGCTCGTCCAGGTATTCATTCGCTGCAGATTTCATTATTTAAGGTCACTCCTTCCTTTGCTCCAAGATTCAGCCTAAATTTTCCTAAGAAGGACGAGGTGTATGAACAGCAAAACAACTGCCACTGGATCTTAAAGGCTAGTTCTGAAACTTTCCTTCTGGGATTCATCATCACCACTTGTTCAACCTGATGCAGCATTACCGTGTTGTATAGCAAACACACCGACTGAAGCTCAGAAAGGCGTCGTGCCGCTGCCCGCGCGCCTGACTCCCAGCACTTTGTCACGACTGTCGCGACTTGGGCTGCCGAGAAATCAGCTCTGAACCCGTCCAGATCAGCTCCTCTGTAGCGCGTGCCGGGAAAAACAGGATCTACGTAAGTTAGACAATGTAAATTCTATTTAGATGGCAACTCAGACAGTAAGATAAGGATCATAAAATCCGTTTTATCCTCCTCCTCCTCTGAGGACGAATGAAATCCTCTTTCCTTGTTTGCGGAGGGTAACAAAGCCATGGGAAACCTACACGCAGAGGTGCCCACAAAATGGGGCAGAAGGGCTTTAAAACGTATTCCTCTTGTCACAACTCCTACCTTGTCAACTTTCTCCTGGCTATTATTGTATCAAACACAAAAAGGCGCCAGCGTGACGGTAACCCCGAGGAAGCTCCTGTGCTGGCTTTCCCCAGGCGGCGGCGGGGAGGGCTAAACCCCAGCACTCAAACCTTCATTTTCCCCCAAAAGTTGCAATTGCAACTCTTCTCCATGGCAACAACCGTTCCAGAGCATTTTAAAAACAGTCCTTATAACCTCAGTTTGGTTTCAAAATTAATGACCCATAGGTTTAACCTATTTCAGGGCATTTACGTCTAAAGAAAACGCGTGGGAACCAGGCATTCGCCACTCTTCCCCGTCAGTGAAAGTTCTGCTGACTGCAAGGGGCTCTTAACTTGATTTCTTGTAGATAAATACAGAACATATTTACAGCTGCCAATGACAGATGTTCAGTGCAAATATTATTCCAGCAGATTTTTTAATCAGATGGTGTAATGCATGATAGTGTCATTTAAGAAAAAAAAAAAAAAAAGTATGAATACAGTGAAAAAATTACCATTTGAAAGGCAAAACTACTTTTGCAGAATTCACAATGAACTAATTTCTATCAGAAAAATGGTGCTACAAGACACGCAAAACTTATTTCTTAGTTGTAAGAAACCAAATAATTAAAAATTATATACATGTTCACCTTCATGTTCAGGTGCAGAGGAGTCCCGCACACTGTGACCTGTATTTGTTCAGCTCCATGGAAACCATTTCACTCCATTATCCAAACATTATTTACATGAAACCGAGGGGGAAAAGGTATGAGAAAATAAAAGTGACAGAGGCAGAAATAATAACAGCGATCGGATTCACGGTGGAGCAGTGGGCAGGGAACCAAGAGGGCTTTAATGAAATTTACATTCACTGAGGGGAGCGGTTTATGAGGAGCTGATGGCAGCAAAACGGGATGAAAAGGGAAAGCCAAGCCTACACGAAGTAAGATTTTCTCCTCCCTGCAATAGCACTTGTACAACTACTTTATTGGTGATAAATCTTACTTAAACAGAGCAGGGGGAGCCCGGCAGGAGAAACACAATGGCGCAGCAGGTAAACGAGCAGAAACTCGGGGATCACACCGACAAATGACGGTCTGAAAGCGAGACACACGCCTTTCTGATGGGGAGAAACTTGCTGCAAACAGCTACCTGACAGTCATGGGCTGGTTGAAATATTTTAAGATCGCTGCTTCCAGCCTGCTCCGCAGCATCGCCTGCCGCTGCTGGCAGTGACCGCTGCCGCACCGAACAGGCAACAGCAAAACAGTGCACTAAAATATGCTTCCTTCATAACCCGCTGAAGTCTTCCACCTGTTATTCCCTCTCTAAAGGGAAAAAATATCCAGGACAACCAAAAAATCAAGAGAAACACTAAGAAAAGCTGAATTTACCACAGACGCTTCCCTGTTTGTCCAGCTCATGAAGCTGCCAAAGCCAAGGATTCTGCAAACAGACGAAGGGAAAAACAAGCAAGCGAAGAACCTCCTCACCCAGTTTGTCTGCCTGGGGCTGCCCGAGATACGTCTCTCAAGCCGCTGCCAGCCCACCTGGGACGGCAGCTCCGGCCCCACCGCAGCCCTCGCCACGGCCAGGACACCGGCACCGACCAGCCTCTCGGGCAACGGCTTCCAAAACAATTTCCAGCTGAGTCTGCAATACTGAATGTTTAATGTCACTTCATTAAAAGAATTTCATTTTAATACCTTTTGCACATTTAGAGCCAATTAATTCAAGGTATTAAGTACTCTTAAATCACATTTCAGCCAAGACGAGCTAAGGATGATCAACCGTTCACAAGGTGAACCTTCTCTGATTTGACAAAGGACGGGAATTCTCAGCTGAGATCTTGAAGAGTTGTTCCAAGGGTCCTTCTTCAAGATGGGGAGTCGGAGAGAAGCAGAAGAACTGAAGGCTTCCTCTATCAACAGCACCTGCAGAATGTGGCGGTGCAGCCACTGCTACCCCAGAACACACGGAAAAAAACTCCAGTGCTCTGGTTATGTCAGTTGTGGGCTGATCTCACCTCAATTTCAACTGTACATACAATCCTCCTCTTCCTCTGCCTTGTCTTACCATAAGAAGTTTTGGAGCACTGTGTCGTTGAATGTGCTACTAACCACACGTCCTATTCCCGTCTTGCTCATGGCTACACGATGAGCAAGTAAAATGATTTTATGTGTACAATGTATATATCGGTGTGCGGTTTTCAGTGATTTGGAAGGAAAGGGATGACAAATACTTAAAACAATTTAGCTATTCAACAGTTCTAAGTTTTTAATTTTAAGATAACACCTCTCCATACCATGCCTCCTCTTTCCTCAGTACTATGACCAAAGCAAGGAAAAAAAATTGGAATTCCACCACTGGAAGATGTTAAAAAGAATGACAACAAAAAAAATGTTGTACCATTAGCTTTCTGTGGAAAAACAAGTGGTATCTTTCATGCATTATAGCAAGAAATACACATCGCCACTAATACACTGTGTCCATATGTTAGACTGAATAACCATTCTGAAATACCGGTCCCAGTCATTAGTGGCTGCTCTAAACAACATGGACGTAGTAGAAACCTATGTTTTTGTTTATCAGCTCGCTCCAAATGGAAGGACTTGGCTGTATGAGAAGATCCTCTTCCCCACTATCCCCCATTGAACCTGACTGCATGACAGACTGATGCTCGCGGGCAAGAACAAAGGAGGTTGCACAGAAAAAAGGACGGCAGGGAGGAGAGGCAGCAGAAGCCATGAGACCAAGACGTATGCCAAAGAAATACCACCATGATGTGAGGCCGTGTCTGTTGGCTTATAGATCACTGGACACTAAGGAAGGCAGAGTAAAGGAAAGAAGTCATCAGACAACTGCAAAAACTGGAAGTTAAAGATACACCAGCAGCTACAGGAACACTGGAAAGGAGACCAAATAAATCACAAACTGGACACCACCAAATATATGCAAGCATAAGTTTTTTTTAAAAGTCGTAAAACTTGGTATTTCATCATGAAGAATCCCTTCTAATCCCAAAAGGATGCACAGAGCTAGAAGGATAGACTTACCCATAGTTGAAATACTCTTAAACCCCGTTTGTCTCCTTCATTTAGGGCTACTCAGGCTCCCCGACGATTCCTCTGGGGAAGTCTCACTGGGTGCAATTCCACAGCTGATCTCTGATCTAGTTCAATATTTCCTTTGTGACTGATGCAGTACCATCTCCTTCCTTTGGAGCAATTCTAACTTTGAGCTCTTTTCTCTACAGCTTTTCTTTTCATGTGCCAGTTTATATGAGGAGCATGTACCCCAACAGGGAAATGCTTACCAGTCTTCACTGGTGTATATCTGAATGTATCCCATAATTGCAGATCTCCTAAATTATGTTAGTAGTCTGAGCTAAAAAAATATGGGCTTTCCAAACACACCACTGTATGTAATAATTAACAGCCATCAACTAAACCACAGCATAACAGCTGGGCTTTGGTTGTTCTGTGGTTTGTTTTTTAATTTTTATTTTAAAATAAATCTTTGATGTAATTAAAAAAAAATTACTTTTCTCACTCTTAAGTTGGTGTTTTCAGCAAGGCAGACTCTACCCCTTTCGTTATTTGCCTTCCAGGAAGAAAAAGGCAAACTACGTGTATGCAAAATTCTCTGACAAGGAGATTGCAGAGGAAAGGTACCGTAACGTGCACTTTCACTCCACTCCACAAGTCACTGAGCAGAGACCAAGTGCAGGGTCTTCACCGTGAAGGGGTCGGTGCCTCTGGCCAGGCTCTTTCTTCGCAGCCACGGCTTTTTGTTTTACGAGAGCTCAGTGAATACTTCCACATCTTCTCTGAAAGTTCCAATCGATACAAAAAATGAACCACACTTTGTAAACACTGTGATCACATCAATTGCTATTGTATTTGTAATTATGTTCATTTATCAAATGTGCTACTAGGATGATCATAATCATCTCAACATATCCATAAAAACTATCTAACTAACATTATCTCAAGGTGTGCACAAATCCCCAAGTCATGAATCATCCATCCTGTGTTATGAATTTACCACCAGAAGTTACAGACAAGTATTTATGGAAAAGAAACTTGCCTCTGAAATATTTAGAGACCGTATTTTCACAAAATATCATCTTCCCGTGCTCATTTAGCCTCCATAAAACACAAATCCCAGGCAAAGCCTTTAATACTCACCCACCTGTGACACCGATGGGTAAACAAGAAAAAAGAAATAGGAAAAAAAAAAAAAGATTCAAAACTCTTAATTTCACCTTTATAAGTTTTGTTCCTGAAACATTGATGACAGAGGGTACAGCTGCCCAAGCAGAAAGTAGAGAACAATGGTAGTACAAAGAACATCACTATTTATTAAATGCATCTCACAAATACTACATCGATACCTGTTTTTTTTTGAGAAAGCGGGAAGTGACAGACATCAAATTCTTGGATACAACACAGAACAAGAAGAGTGGATAGAAATTCTTTTTCCATTACCCAGCACACCCCTAACCTGATGCAGTCTAGATTTCTCACTAACCCTTCAGACAGCTGCCGAATGCACATATTAAAAAAGAGGTTTACACAAAATATACACTGGGTGTGCACTAGTTAAGCGAACGGAAAGAAGGACAAAAGTAAGAGAAAAAAACCACAGTCCGTTAAGAATCTAGTTTCTGTTTTCAAGCAAAAACTTGTTTTCCATTTCTGTGCTCTTTCCCTACACCCATCCAAATGACAGACTCCATTGCTCTCACTAAGACAAATCATGGAATCATAGAGTCGTTTCGGTTGGAAAAGACCTTTCAGATCATCAACTACAAACGCTAACCCAGCACTGCCAAGTCCACCAAGTGGACTGAGTAGATTCCATAGAAGAACCACCCAAACCGTCAGTAAAGGGTGTGTATTTGAAAGATTAAAGATTATTTAGCAATTTTAAAGAATTTTAACAATTCTGTTGCTTGCCAGTTGCTTCCAGAGCGTTAATATCACAAAGAGCAGTCACATGCAAAGGCTGGTCTCACCTCTGAACCTAATACCATGAAAGACAACTTTGGTCCCAAAGAGTAGGAGACTTCAAATTTTGGGCTGGACAGAGAAGAGAATTGAAGACGAGACCTGTCTGGGTTCTTCAGTGCCACCTGCTCACCAACAGGAGGTGCATCACAGCTCCGCGTCAGTAAAACCCCACTGCAAGCCAGGCACGTTTACCCGAGTCAGGAAGCCCCTGAAGAAGGTAATATATTTTAAAGGTATGCTTACAAGTCTAGAGCAATTCTTTTATCCCTAAAAGCATCAGATGGCTTTTTGACACCAAGAGGATGTACACTTTTTTGCTATTTTGCTTCCCAATGGTAGCCCCGTATTCTTAATCCAATGTAATTCCGGTCCTATTTCCCACTCAGTCACTAGCGCTGTGGGGCAGGGCGATCTACAAACCCACATGGAAGCCGTTGGAACAAAACTGTAACCCTTTAAGAATAGTATGAACTAGTCATGGGGCACTTGCTTACCCAGCGCAATGCAGAACACGGACAGAGGTTCGATAACGTGGTGTGGAGTGCACTGACAGAGGTGTGCTTCAGCTAACATGTATGAAATCGCTTTCTTTAAAAAACAGTATAGATTAAGTCACACACAGGGAAGGAGCATTACAGACGTGCTCCAGGGCTAGTATGAGATTTAACTGTTACACAATGCAGCGCCATTGTATGAAAACAGGACTCAAAAGATCTATCGGTGCCTGCGAATCGAAGTCGCTCTTCCCGCTCCTCAGCGCACTCGCGCACACGGGCTGCTGCTCACCACCCCCCGGGCCACCACCTGCCCGTACGGATCTTCCTCCTGGTCCCCCCATTGCGCTCAGGGAGCAGCAGGGACATCAGCAGCCAGGACTCCCATCGAAGATTTCATACGGGTGGATGTGCCCTGTTGCTCATCGTTACAAGGCTGCAGCCCAAGGGGAAAAACAAAAGGTTTCTCTGGCATGATACAGAGGCCATAAACACTAAGATTTTGATCATTTGTAAGATATTTCTCAAGGAAGCACCCTCAGCACCCGGTGAGAGGTGACACTGCATGCATCCAACGGGATGCGCTCCGAGCCAGACTCTGGTCCCTTATATTCAGCATTGTGTTCCCCTCACGCCACAAGAGGTTCCACTGATTCCATAGGGGATTCCTAAACAGGGAGGAAATGACGATGATGCCAAGAGCAAGTGAAAGTATGAGAACCTGGTCATGTAAATCTTACCTTTACTTATTTTCCTGAATTCTTATACACAAGACTCACTCAATTCCTTTAGCACATATCTCTGGGAAACTAACACAAGAAACATGGAGTTTCACTCTTGAACACAAACATTTCCTAGACATTCAGAGAGAACTAGAAGTGCCTGAAAAGGTCTGACCCTGACTTCTGCCTTTTTCCTTGCGTGGCCAGTAACACTGACTGTGGCAATCCCGAGCCCGCGGAAGTCAACAGAGACTTTTTTCCCTCCTTTGAACGGAGTTTGGATTACGTCCTACAGGAGCACAAAGCCTTGAGTCAAGACCTAAACCACAAGCCCATTACAGACAATTTTTCTGTGGTTACAGAACAGGCTCGTAATCTTAATTTACTTTTTTTTTTTTTGAAACAAAGGAATGTTGACAAATTAGATTAATAAATAGTTTCTAGAATTACAGGACAACCCTAAAATATGGCATTTCTACTATAAAAATATGGCATTTTTAAAACATGAGTCTCCTACCTGAATTTTATAAAGAGTCAACAAAGGTATAGAAGACATTAATAAGTGACATTTTAGGTACTAATTGATAAAAATCCACTAAAAGCGGATTGGCAGTATAATCTCAGCTATTATGATTGATCGGTTAGTTAAATCTGTGTTTATAATCAATTGCCCTCCAGATAAATAGGTGCTTTAGCCTGGGAGGTACGTTAGATCACTAATGAAAGATCTAGGGTAATCCCTGAACAATTATGTAGTCCTGTGCTTACAAAACAGGCTCATACACTGAATCCATTAACAAAATTTAGGTATTTAAGCACTGTCTTTTGGATGTCCTAGAATATTAATTATACCTGACACATAAAACGTATTTAATTACAGCAAAATGTGGATCTGGATGAATTAGCTACACACATAAAAAATTACACACATCCTTTTCTCTGTTATGAACAATTTAGCATCAGCTCTGAAGCACGAGCTTTGTAACCCAGAAGATGTTTGCAGTGAGAAATCAGCTGTGAAGGGACTTCAGAAGAAACGTGGAGGACAGAGCACCAGAGACCTCTTCAATTGCTCCACGAGACTGGGACATCGCCCAGAAGCAACCTCTACCCTCTCACCAGTGTGCGACCAAGACCATCAGCTCGTCCCAGGTAGACCCTCAGCAGCATCTGCACCAGTGTGAAACGGTCCCCAGCCCAAAGAGGTTTCAGAGGGACGTGTAGCATCACTACTATAACACGCGTGGAGATACACAGGCTTTCAACATGCTCCTCTTGCGAGCACGTTAGTCATGAAAGTTCTTGGAAAAGGATTAAAAATGGTAAATACCTTCAAAAGAAGGGAAGACTGGGAAGTGTTTATAAACATCTGCTTTGTTCACCTACTTCTAACCATTCCTGGCTATTGGATTCAGAGTTACAAAAGTGAACAGTTATCCAGTCTTTTGACCAATGTCCCAAACTTCTCACCATTCTGCCACCACTGGCAATCGACACTGAAAATCTATTCAGTGTATTTTTACTGCACCCACCTTAAGCAGCAAAAGGAGCTCAAACTATTGGGTTTAAACAATGCATATTTCCCATAATGGAAAATTAAATTCCGGAAACATCTCCCTCATTTCTTGTTTTGAAAGGAAATTAATTTCCACGCAGTTTAATACGTCGGGAAACTTTTGGACAAAACTTTCAAAACAAAGGTCCCATTTCTGTATGGTTGATAAGGGTCAGGTTTTCTCACTTCCCCTCTGGAAGACTTTTACCAGGGAAAATCCCAGCTCACTGCCTCTGCCTCAGTGGTGCGCAGTGACCCAAACTGCAGCAGCGTTAACTGAGAGGATCATGAGCCTATGAACTAAAATATCTGAATTAAACAAGTTATTAATTGGAATGATTCTGAGCCCCAAACCCTTGAAATAATGGCCTCAAAAGAACTGGTGAAGGACTGTTAGTACACAAAAGTTTCTGTAGCTGAGTCACAATGGTGATCTGTCTTATGTGACCTGGGAAGACAAGTGACATACAACGAACAACCCAAATTTTCAGGTTCACATGATGTATATACACCAGGGGTGAGCAACAAAGGATTTGGCCTGCATATGGAAATAACAGATACCAGGCAAGACCACAGTCCACCCAGACACAGAAAAAACTGTTTGCTCAGTCTTTGGGCAAATCAGCTCTAGAAAACCGAAGGTAATTTTTACTTAATTTCTCACCCTAATACTAAATTCGTTAGGTTCGTTTGTTGGTTGTTATTGTGGGGATTTTTTACATTACACTTTAAAAATATACGTACCTTTAATAGCCCAGAGTATCATATATAACGGAATTATCTCTTCTGGTTAAATGTATTTTTAAAGCATTCTAATAAGTAACCGAGCCTGTACACATGGATATGTATCTGTTGAGTGTGGGCAACATAGAATTGCTCTGCTGCTCCACTGCTGTGTTCCTGAAACTAGTGAGATCAAAACAAACAATCTAATAGGACTCGCTTGGCTGCATCACAGTTGTTTGTAAAAATGGCCTGTATATTACTGGTACATAAAAACCAGGCGGCTGGGCATCACGTGTGACCCCGGATCAGAGTACAATGCCAAGGGAGACACAGCATATATATTGTGATAGAGCATAATCACCACGACATATAATATTTCTGAATAAAAAAACACATCAAGGTTTTTCTGTGTTTTCAGACATACCCTTAGTTTCAAATTTTACAAATGAAATGAGCGTCACAGAAGCTTCTGCCCGTGTGCCCACACCACGTCATTTCGTAAGCCTCGGCCAGCCGTGTTCCCCACGCCGGATCCACGAGCGCGGTCAGACACGGACGCGCGTGAAGAGCAGAGGCAGGACGGGCGCCGGAATGGCAGGGATGAGGTGGCAGGTTCCTCCCTGGTGCCCACCCTCGCTCTGCACCCCAGCTCCCCGCGGGGAGCCCCGTCCTTCCCAACGGGACCTGGTGGCCCAGCCCATCCCGGGCAGTGGCTCACGGCCGGCATGGCACCTGTGGAGCCAGCAGGCACCAGTGGGGGTAGACCCAAAAAACTCATGTGCCTACAAACTGCCCATCGGCAACTAGAAGCATGGAACCTGGAGCACGCTGGGGTTCTGTTCAAAAACTGGTTAATAACCATAATTTTTTTTTTTTTTAATTTCCATTGCTATTACACTTTAAAAAAAAAAAAAAAAGTTTCTCCCAAAGCAAACACAACAGTTGCCAGATCTGCTCCACCACACCCATGCCATCAGAGGCTTTGAACAAGCCGGAGCCTCACCAACACTTCCCACACACCGGGTGTTCCTGTAGGGAATAAAATGGGGAGACCCTCTATAGGCTGGGACCTACAGACCATCTGGATGGGGGCAACAACCACAGCCAGCATCTTCCTTCCTCCGGGTACCCCTGCCTGTCCCTGCTCATCCCTGCCTATATCCTTCACATTTGGAAGATGATGTGGTTTTGGGTGTGGGTATAAATGCAAAAATATTTAACTTGAATAACCTGGGGAGAACTAGGCATGTCTTAAAGAAGAATCCATCTGTAAACAGAAAAATAGCCTTTTGCTAAAAAACGTAAGGACTTTTTCCTGGAGTTCACATAGTATGGGTGTATCTCATTCCTATCCATCAGACAAGCATTGTTTTTTCCCAAGAATGCTCTCAGAATGCATTAATGCTATCATTGTCCAGCATTTCTTACCCAATACCCACATACCTTCACAGTCAATGGGTCATCCCGGACAGTGTGGAATGTGCCATTCGAAGCACACGCGCACGGTCGCACGAGGCACGTTACAGAGTCACGGTGAAAACATCTTCTGACATGGAGCACCAAGGTGACCAACGCAACTTAACACGGACAGTGCCACGGAGGCATCTGCTCTTCTGCAAATGCCCTCACTTTGCCTGGGACGTGGAGAGGGGATGGGCCAGTGGGAAGCCCTGGGAGGAAGCTGGGGATGCTCAAAGAATTGCAGCAACAGACACTGGAATGAACAGATCTTGGTAGAACTGCCCACAAGAAAAGGAGAGTGCTCCCACCACAGTCTTGAAGTTACGGGTATCAAAACAAGACAAGGCACGACTAAAAGAAAGGTAGAGAGGCTGTTCCCGGTAAGAAAGAATGGTGTTCAAGTGTTGATTATCCTAAACTTGCATGAGAGAAAAAACCACTCTAGGTTCAACTTAGTATTCTACCTTCTCTTTTGTACTCATTCTTCAAAACATGAAATTAAGTCGCCAAACCGAACTTTCTGCTTTTCCCCTATAATCAAAAGAATTTCAGAATTCTCCAGAAGGACGAAGACTCCACCAGGCAGAATCTGATTTAATGCAGTGGCCAAGGCAAAACCCTCATTAAATCTTCATCACAAAATATCAGATCTGCATTACTTTTTCCACCTTTCAGCACTTTCACCACTGCTTAATCCTAAAATGTTAAAGCCCTTGACACTGACTGCTGTCCTGTGTATTCACCTGAAACAGCTTGCCTGCATAACTTCATTGCATTCTAACGCCAGTCCTTTTCCATCCAGCATTCAATGCAAACCGTTGTCTATTAAATTAGTAAATCAGGTTCAAGTTCATGTGAACCCATGAAATTCGGAACAGTTCAGGCTTAAGTGTTATGCTTGAAGCACCTTCTGTACGAACGTAGGGAGCGAGTCTCAAGGTAGTCTAGCCGTCTCGTAAGATGTAAGCACATTGTATGCCTCTTCAAGAACACTCAATTAATAACATCACCGGGATTTGAAAGTAAAGTTTGAAATAGAGGCAGACTGTGAGAAAAAGAGATGAGCATAATTAAAAGATCTGTCACACACATGCGGCCTAAATCCAACGTAAATTCCCTTAACCCGTGAGCCACACCTGGCTCAGGTATGGCCAGGCCTCACGAACACCACTGTAAAACTTAGGGGGTTTATATCCTTTTCACAGTGAAGTCCTTTATTGAGGAACCATGGGAGATGAGTTAAAATTCAAAATTACAGTTTCTCCTTTCCCTGCTGCCCTGCCCCCAAAGATGCCAGAATCTCAGTAAGACAGGCACAAATATCTTACCATTTTAAAGCTCCCAGTAAAGTATTTAATCTTAGAAAAAGAAATAATCATAAAGTGAGAAGCTATAAAATCCAAAAAGTTTCTGTAGAGTGCAGGATTTTTAAAAATGTCAAAGAGAAGCCCAATAAATGTATGCTAAGATAAAATTGTAAGTGGCAAATGATTAAAGTGTGAGGCCAATGTTAGAAAATACTCCTTATAAGTAAGTAGAGAAAATGCAATCATCCTGCCAATGAAAAGCAGGCAATTACAATAAATAGCGTACGAATGCATCTCATATGCTTTCCATGCAATACACATACCAAAGGAGAACTGTCGAATTGTTATAATTTGCATGGGAGAATTACAAATGAGACATAAAATATTCTTTTGAAAAGCAAGTTATTTTTATTTTGGAGTTGCCATGATCAACAGTGATCCCCTGCATGCAAATCACCAGGCAAGGCAATAAAAAAATCACAAGGACTTCTGCTGTAGGGAGCACAGAGACCAGAGCGTCGCTGACTGTTCTGCAGATACATTATCAGATACGTTTTCTATCCTAAGTACTCACAGGACATTTGTTTTTTCAAGTATTAAAGTTGATAGCAGCATCTCGGCGTAAAAAACCTACATAATAGATGCTAGAAATTAATTCCTTTTGCCCATCCTATTTCCAGTTGCTACTTTGTCAGTGATAACTTTGGACTCTTAATTTATTACAGGCATTTTTCTTGGTTGGAGTTGCATAAACTGAACCAGGGACCTCGGGTGCCTCAGTTAATGTGAGGAAAGAAAAAAAAAAAAACCCAATTGTTTGTAAATCGTTAGCATGGTGGTTTTGTGGCCCAGAAAAAGTCCTTGTTCATTTATCTCCATATAATCAGAGAGCAGCCGTAAGGTCTGCTTAGCCAGGTCATAGCTTGAAACGGTACTTTAAGAGGCACAATTCCCAATTCAAAAGTTTGACTGAACAGACACCAAGAATTACATCAATTAATTCTTGTCCGTTATATGCTTAAATGCGAGGGCATTCCTCAGACCCTATCAAGAAACTGAAAAGATAGTAATAGATGTACTTTGCCCAGTGTTTCTGAGCACTTACATTTGCCAATATTTTTCCCACTTCAGACCATGTAGAAAGTAGCAACGACACATTTCAGAGTAGCATTGTGCTTTGGATTTGGTTTTACCTGGAAGAAGCATAACAGGACATTTTTACAAGGACAAAACCTTGTACTGATCCACAATTCATGCCCTAGTTCTGGAAGCTGCAGGTTAGCTTTGGGAAAAGAACTGGCAACCTAAGCCAAGAACCGGGTTTTCTATGGGTTAAATTCAGGTAGCCCCATTTGCTTGATTAGAGAAAGGCAGATCTCTCCCATATGAATGTCCGGCAGTAGCATCTTCCCAAACCAACCCGTTAAATCCTTCTACTTGACAATTCTAATGATAACAATACTTTTAGTCATCAAGAGAACTTCTACACAGCAGTTAAAATGCCCCCAAAATCCAAAGTGCAACATTATACAGTTTTCCCAACCTGCTGGAGAGATTGTGATAAGGAAGAACTCAGCTTCCTTAGCCCTCAAGCTTGATATCTGCATGGGGAATCTCAACACCTTCAGCCTTTACCAGCAATACGCTAAACAGCCTTAAGGTGTCCGTTGAATTTCTTTTGCTACCTTTCTTCTCAAGCAACTGGTTTAATTCACTCAGAATATCTTCCTATCACCAGTCCTTCAAGCACTGTAGTCCTGTCAATTATGGCACAACGAGCAGTAAAGCCCGTTGGGGTCAGCTGTGGTGTGTTTGGATCCCTTTGGCAGGGGCGGGAAGGTAAAGCAGACGGTGCCGTACACAGCTATCTCCTTGCCGGGAACCTGCAGAAACTTTGTGAGCATTATTTTCCCCCAGAGCTTTCAATTTAAGTTTTCTCACTGAAGATCAGCAACTCTGAAGGAAACGTCTTTCGCTTGGCTTTCTGTGCTTCTTTATAAAATAAAGGCAGGACCAACAAAAATCAGATTTCCCTTAATCGCCATTAACTCCTTTAATTGCAGCTGACAATATGCCTGTATTAAGATGGGGAAACAGAGATAATTTTAACATTGCCATAACGCTGATCTACTTTGAGATACCGTTGCCCAGTCCATGCTGATGACTCCCATCCCCATGAATCAAAAAAGTGGAGAGAATATGAGTGATATGGTACAAGCCTCCAGCCACTAGAAATTTTATGTACACCCTTTTGGCTTGAGGTTTCGCCTCCCAGGTGCAATTTTTCAAATTACTTTTTAACTCTGGTGTATTCTAAAGCAAATAAGTACACTAAGAAGGAGTTATGGTATCAGATCCCATGTGGTTGATTTTTCATGGGGGGGTTGCTTAGTTGGTAGTTTTTTCCTCAATTACTTAAAAAGGTAGCGGGATTCCAGTACCCCAGACAAACACTTCCTAATGCCTATGGCTAGTTGTCAGCCTGATCAAACAAAAATGCAACCCTAATTAATCGATACTGATGGCCATTATTTAATTTCCCTTCTGGTTTCTGTAAACTGAGTGTTTTGTTCTGCCAGAAATCCTGTATTTCTTTGTAGTTGCTGTTTATTGTGTATTATCAAAAGTAATGAATTGTTTTATTGGCCTCATTATCTCCATAAGAGGCATGCAAATGCTGTACGCTGCTTTGGCTTCGTCTTTGCCAATCAGCGTGTTTTGCAGAAAATGCATGCGCAGCCTGGAACATGAGCTCCATGCAAGGAACGGAGTATCAACAACTTTATGTAAATTTCCAGAAATACAGAAATTCACGAACAGATTTAACGTTTGAAAGTTGTGAAGATCCAAATTTCTTTGTCTGCTGATACTTTGAGCTACCACACCTCTCATACAGCTGATGCCGTCTCCAAAGAGAAAACCCTTTAACAAACCAATCTCACAATTCTGTTGTATACCAAAAAGAAAAGAAAGAACGTAAGCTAGTTAGTTAGATAAAAATGTTTCTATGTATTAATATGCCTATAAACTTCCAATATCTGTCAGAAGTTCTCTCAAGGAAACACGATTTTTTAATATATTGCTCTTGACGAAACTCTACATGTGTGACTAGGACCAACTGAAGAAAAGCAGCTTATTCATACTCAATGGACAGCAACAGGAACGCACGTGTTTAGGAGTTTTGGTGCGTTTGATTGCTGGAATCAAAGCAAATACGCTGTTCAGTTTGCAGTTGCTTGCAGGGGTCAAGATAAGCTAAATTTTTACATTTACATATTTCCCATCACACGTGCAGCTCCTGGCCAACGCATTCTACAAATGTGGGAAGTTCAAACCCAACCTCCAAGTTCGGGGGCTCAGAGCCCATCTCTAAATTTACTCCCCATTAATTTTAGCTCTGCCTCCGAGTCCTACCAACAGTTACCTTCCCTTCCGTTTCATTTTCCACACAAGTTCATAAAAAGGAGAGCAGTGCTTCTTCCAGTGTTATTTTCTGTTATCAGCAATATCAGAATTAACAACCTTCTTGGCCCGCTTTTCCTATTAGCTCTCTGCTGCCTGTTCGCACGTGCAAGGCACTCCACAGGGTTTGATGCGCTCTGTCATTATATCACCCCAAGATCTACCCACCTGGCTGCAAAGTTTTTTGGCATAATGTATTTACTGACCGGACAAAAAAAGGAGTGGTTTGGGTTTTTTCCTTATGGTTTTAACAGTGCTGCAGTGAAAACAATGGACTCATTTTTTTCTTCCCACAGCTACGTCTTAAATTTTTTCAGTCATCTCCCTTGAGCACCTGGCCTTCCTCTTCCATCACCCCCGGGAACGATGTCCCCGGCTCTGCCCAGTGGCTCTGAGCAAGGACGAACACCTGCACAACTGGTGACTCCCCGCAGAGGGTGGGTTCTAGGGCTGAAATGGGAGAATTTCCTCTTATGAGGATTTTTAAAACTTGAGTTGCTCGTATTCAGCAAACACAAAAATTTTGGTCAAGTAAAGGAAATCAGACAAGGGACGTTTTACTGCAGGGCAGACATTCCCAAGAAAGTAAGGCCTGGATTCCTTAAAAATAATTTTTTAAGTGACTGGGCTCTTGATTTACTGAAATGAACGTGCCTCGTGTCTTTCTAATTGTTCTTCTAGTACCTCCTTATTTTCAGTAGCACATTTTTTTTTGTTAATTGATTACAATCAAACCTCTTCAATTTATCCCACATTCCTCAAAGTCTGCTAGTCTAAAGACTAATCCTTTTGAGCTACTACCCTTCATATAAACCCTCAGGTGGATTTCAAATACGGTATGATTACTAGACCCTGGATATTCACCAGTTTCCATCATATTTATCATACTTGCTTCATTTCCTAAGAGAAAGGGTCTGATTCATTAAAAATTATATGCCCCATTTAAGCAGGTTTTCTGCATACTTTACTCAGGAAAAAATGCTGAATGCATTCTTTCCACATAAAAGTATGTCTTTTTTGTGATTTATCAACCTTTTATACCCTGCTTGTAAGTGGATGCCTCTCAGTCATGTACCCTAGTGGTACATAACTCCTGAGAAGGGTGATAACAAGCATTTCCAACTTCCAGCTCAGAAACTGAAGCTATTTCAGACAGAACAAACGTCACATGCTTTTACTGTTTATTACATTTTTGTTTGGTTTTATTCAAGCACCATATTTCACTACTTGAATTCCCTGGAATGGCTAAATTCACACTAAGTTTCAGTTCAGTTCTGAAAGATGGATATCCAGGTGTTTGCGGGTCAGATGCAATCCAAATAATACTAGGGCGGGTTTTTTGCAGAAGCACAGATTTTCGCATTACTGTAATTTATCTATCTTTATTACTTTGGAGATTTAAGTGATCATTTGCTGTTAGTCGTGCCACAGTTAGGCACAGGAGCTTTTAATAACATCTAGGATGAAATTCACTCGGGCACAGAGCACAAACAAGGTTCTCTGGTCCACCTGAAGCCTTCGGCACGGAGTTTACATAGTCTGGCACCTTTGCACAACCTCTTTGTATTATGACAAATTTCACAGCTGGGGAAAAAAGGCTTTCCAACACTTACATCATGAAACCGCTCCTTCCGTTTATTTCCTTTCTGGTTACAGGGGGAGGTTATGGGATGGGGAGGGGGCAGTAGAAAGAGGTAAAACAAGTAGCAAGGGGCAGCTATCTCTCAAGATGTCAACCAAAAAGAGTAAGCGAAGGCTGTTCTCTACCAGCACACTGTTGTTCTGGAATTCCTGAAGCTAATACTGAAACTAATGCTTCCGTATCTTTTAAATCAGAGAAGATCTGAGGCAGGAAGCTGGGTTTATAATGAACACCTCTTGTAGATGGCTACCAGAAAGCTTGAGAAAGTCATTATTAACATTTGAAGAGCACAAGCAAGATCCCAACCCTCAGTACACGTGAAAGTATGTTTCTTATTTAACAACACTTTGCAGCAGTCACCATTAAACAAAACATCATGGTATTTACCAAGTCTTGCTGATATTCAACCCACAGGAGAATGAGGGTGGCGCCTGGTACGCGAGAGCGCTGTCAGAATTGACGAGAACTGCCTTTTAACCAGTGACCAAGTCCTAAGCACTTTCATGACAGAAGCAAGTATTAATGTCAAAGAACAACCACCGGTCTCACATAGAAGAGTTACCACATCATGGTTAGAATATTCAGGCATAAAGAATCTTGTAAGTATAAAGAGAGATTCACCTGTAGTTCAAACCAAAAAGTCCAAAACATCCTCAGGAATGCACTGTCGCATGTTTAGCACATAAAAGAAAGGGCCTCTAATAAAATATCAGAAAGATAAAAACTGCAGAGACAAAGGGCAACACGCTATTCACACAGACCTCAACAGACATTCTACAGCCACAGCAAGAAGCTCCCATTGACCAAGTTTTGAGTTTCGTGTCAAAAATGCAGGAATCTCAGTAACAAACATAGTTAATACATGCAAATGTATAATTCTAAGATTATATTAAACAATAAAAAGATTACCAAACTACGTAAAGCACTGCATCTCTTAATATTGCCAATATTTAAAATGCTATATGTTGTGCAATTGCTGCAATGATCTAGACCCCAGCGTAGGAAAGCAGTGGAGATATTGTTAATACAGTAGAACACTATTTCACAACACACTTCCACTACGAAAAACCACCCCCAAACATCAAGATATTTCCTTACAATGCCAGGGGCATGTATCCTGTAACACACTTCTATAATACCTGGGTCTGTTACCCCAGATCACACTGCAATCGGAGCTCGACTTATCTTTCATTAGTCTCCTATTAAATCAGAACCAGAGCAAAGGTATCAAAGACTAATTTTTTTCCTCCATTTTGAAAAAAACTTCTTCACAGCTTCATCTCAATACGCCTTTTGATACTGGTTACACAGTTTCTTCTATGTCTGACTGGGCTGTTGGGAGGCTGCACACCCTAACCCACGGAGTTGGGAAAACCACCTATTTGTGCCTACAACATCAGCCTGAAATCTGTAAAAGAGTTAAGCCAATGACAGCACAGAAAATCATATGTAAGTACCATTATGAGCTCTAATTTCTGCACGCAAATAGCGTATAGGGTTTGGGGGATTTTATGAAATAGGATCCAGTTAATTTTTGTTAAAACTGCAAACGAAATAATTTTGTAGAATTTCCCTCCTCTTGACTTAAAATGCTCTTTTGGGGCATGTTTTCCACTTGTTTTGCTATCCAGACTGCTGATGTCCCCATAGAAATATCTTACAATTTTGTAATCATTCCCGGTGTTCCCACAATTCCACTTGATCTATTTTGCCAAGCATCTCCTGCTAGGATACATCTTTACACGGACACCGTTTCAGCCAGCACCTCCCTCACCAGTCACGTTTGCTGTCGTTTTATATTGCTCCGTATGCAAAACTTTGCATTTTTTTTTTGTGCTTTGCATTACACACTCAAAACATTTGATCACGTTTAAGTGAAAGAAAGAAGCCGCTTAAATATTTGCCATGTTTCACTCTCTTACGCAGAACACGACATTCATCCCAGCCACATCATGGAAGCGAGACTGAATTGTCCAGAGCATTTCCTGGGAGAAGTGCCTCTGCCATGGGATAAGACTCTGGAAGGCACGGGTGGGAGGAACAAGAAGAGCTTTAAAGAGTAGAAGGCCTAATGGAGTCTGGAGGGGACGCATTTTGAATCTCTCAAAGTCTGACATTTGAGGTAGCTTTACGTTTTGCTTTAAGAGTGGTACAGTGAATTGTATAACGGAATACGTCTCCCCAGTGTAATCAAAGTTGACCTAACAGATTTGTCTTTCTGGCGATACAATCTACCAAAAATCTTTACTGTAAGGAAATCAGAACCAGATTCTAACGACCAAGAGAAAAAAAAAAAACAGTTTTTAAATATCTAACAGGCCTAGAGACAGCAATTCCTGCCAATTATAAACACCGCAATGAAAAACGCCATCAGGAAACCAGTAGGTCTCCTCTTCGTGACTTCTGAGGAGCGCGTGCTCCACGACAACCTTGTGCTCCACGAGAATCTGCTGCGGCTGGAGCCGGCAGAGCCAAGGGAGGGGAGATGCCGACATCGCCTGCCGGAGGTTGCGCCCTCAGAGCTGCCCTCTGCGGACCTGAGACCCAAGGCCACTAGAACTGCGCAAATCCAGAATCAAGTCCAAATCCCAAGACAGCGCTTGTGTAATTCGCGTGAATTACCCTTCAGTATCTGCCTCCTGGTTCCCCCGCAAACAGCAGCAGCAAAAGGGCAGCTCCAAACTCGGAGCATCTGAAGCAACGAGGGAAGACGCCCGTTTCTTTTCACTCCTGTATCGCCCAGGAGCTTCTCGTGAGCATTTGTGACGGGACACCCAAAGGTCACCGGCAGCAAAGCTTCTGTCACTGTGCCTGGAGAGCCCTGCAGCGCTCACCTACACATCGCAGGGCATGCTGAATGAGGGCACCCAATTTAAAAAACAATAACCAATGTATTTATTAGGCTTGGGAAAAGGACTCCTTTCTCATCTAGAGGAACAAAAGGAATGGACTTCCAGCTTGTATTATAAATATATTTCAAGAGACACTTTTCCAGGTCTATGCAAAAAGACATGGGTCTGAATTTGTATAATAATAAACTGATTTTCTTAAATCCCCCAATATCAAAACATGTAAATGATTATTCCCAAAAAATGCTTTAATCATAATCTAAGTCAAGTTTACTTGTTGCTAATAATCTGAATTTTAGAATTGCTGTTAACTAAAGAACATAATGCTGATATCTAAGAAGTCAAGAGCAGAGAGCAAAATTCCAGAAGCGGATGCAGAAATTCAAATTTATCTCACCAGGCAACTTAGCAGGGGAAACCTAAACCAAAAGGCAGAGGCACTGCAAGTCTCACGAACACGCGCAATAACGCCAGTCAGATTCCATTTGTTAAAACATGTTGTTCAATTAATTTTCCTGTCTTTACTGAATAATTTACTTGATGAATCAATTCTTCTGGTAACTAACGACGTCTACATCCCATTGACTTCTCTGTGGGCAAAAACGGCTGCGTCTTTTGGCACTAATGGTACTTTTGAGAGGCAGCCCAACAGGCGGCGTGGGGCAGCAGGTAAACTGAGGGAAGCACCGACGTGACGCACGCGTACGTTTTCCCCGTTTTCCCCTAGTGTGGTTGGCTGCCACGATCCCCCTTGGATATTAAATATGATAAGGGAACTCTTAAGGACAAATTTTTATTTAGATAGCTGTGACTAGTGGAAAGTGTTATAACATTTTTAAAAACGAGGCTTTCCTGTAAGTACCATCAATTTCCTTAAAATGTTTGCTGTGAAACCTTTATCTCAGAGAAAAGCTAAACATAAGGATACAGAGACAGGGAGGAGATATTGCTGCATCTATTTGAAGAACTCTCATCCATAAAGAAACAAATTGCCATGGTAATTATCACTATCTTACTTGTAATTGTAAGAATAACCGTACATGGCTTATACATATGGACTGTTCTCATTCCGTTTGCTTTAATTCTCCCTCGAAAGAAATGATCTTTTATGGAGCAGAAGTATTAAATGTGTTCTGGCGACCAGGAATCGCTGGTTTATTGAGATGCTCTGCCACAACGCGAGCCCTCTCTCCGCAGGTTTTGAAAGGCTCCCGGTTGTGCTTCAGAGCAGTATTACCGGAGACGAAACCGCCGAAGGTTCTGGGAACACTAATTCCACATTCACCAGCAAACCGGAGAATCACCTGCGGGTTGGCTGGGACGGTGCTGGCGAAAGAGCCACAGACGCCATCTGCATTGTAGCAGAGTTAGTTTACATTAGACTTCATCCCAACACTAATTACTATAAAGCAAGAAAGCCTCTGTATTATTATTATTGACATTACGAATTATTTAAATATCAAGGGGGCGAGTAGACCTGCTCTAGGTTGGGCGGTTGGTTGTTTTGTTTTGTTTTTTTTTTTCTTTAAACTGTGTCAAAGCACCATATAAAACTAAAAATCAAATTTGCATTCGAAAGCTGTACATGGGTTAATATTTGGTTCTTCTAGTCGCTGCAGATAATCTGAGCGGCCAAAGAGGGAGAGTAGTTACAGTTCCAGTCTAACTAATCAGTGGAAAGAAATCATCAAATTCTTCTGAAGCACGGCCAGCGCCCCGCCAGGAGTAACAGCCCTGCCCCTTCCCCGCCGCCAGGCAGGGTGGGCAGCACCCGTCGGCACAGCCACAGCTTCACTCAAATTCAATAACGCTTCTGCACTTATTCCCCGAGTGTCTGTTACATGTTTGCAGGCAGGAGCGGGTTTGATTTCCAAAAAGGAGAATTTGGGAGTGGGAGCCCAGGGTGAGCTCCCCGGAGCGGCAGGCGGGGGGCTCACAACCTGCGGGCAAACAGCCCGCCCTTCCAGCGTGCCCGCAGCCGGGCACTGAGGCAGGCTGGGAAACTACAACGCTACAAACACCTGCTCAAGAGCTTGTACCAAGACGTGACAACAGGACGCAAGACTATGGATAAGTCAGTCTTTTTGCTTTCCTAATGTATGGCTATGTATTTTAAAGGCTACTCTTCCACATTACATACATCTTGCTTGGGGGATGCTATTTCTAAATACACGAAATTTCAGTGAGCACATTTCTATTTCCAAACAGGATTAACCAGGAGAGAGACTACCATACGAATGGGTGGTTAAAAATAAATCCGTCTGCTGTTCATGGAGGAAAAAAGGAGAATCCACGGTGAGGACCCTCTCCCCACCCCGTGATCGGGGCTCGTCCCAAAGGGTGACGCTTGTCCCTGCTGAGGGCCCAGGCGTGGGGCTGGAACACCAACCTCAGCGAGTCCGTAGAGGGGCGCTGAGCAGTGGGAACGGGCCTGGGACCGCTGAGGTACAACCGGGCTGGCGGTTAACTCCTCCGAAATTCTCAAATTTTAAGGTCTGCAACAGAGAACTGGAGTTTGCAGCTTAATCATAGTGTCTGTGTGTTTAAACTGTATTTATAATGTGTCTGCTTAAACTCTATTTATTAATCTTGAGGATTAATAAATTAATTAAAATTACTTAATAAATTATTAATCCCTTTGAATAGAGAAAAATCAGACTCCAAAACTTCCATTTTAATGTATTCACTACTGGTGCAAGTTCCTACTGAAACTACAGACGCATGGGTCAGGGTGACGCATGCGCCTCCGAGTGTCACCGCTTACCTCCAAATACAACCAAGCACGGTGCAATAACCTCACAGAGAAAATAATCCACTTCTTTCATATTATAACCCACTTCATTCATAAATGAACCGTAACTTTCACATTACTACTTGCAACCCAGCTTTGCTTTCATTGATTTGGGGGAAATACATATATAAATATGCATATAATAATAATATATATATAAAGCTGGCCCATAGCTTTGAATCTAATACATTTCAGAAAAAGAACAAGAGTTCACCTTGCCTAAGAAAAATCTTTGCAAGTAAGCTGGACACCCAATAACCCCTGCCATTCATTAAGCGACTGAAAGCTTTTTGCGTTTCCCTCGCTGAAACCGACATTTCCCCCGAACATTTTCAAATCTGGCAGGGCCGTGTGCCTGGTCGCCCAGCCCAGAGCAGCCATACACCCAGCAGACGCGTGCCAGCTGCTGTTCTCCCTCGCAGCCCCCAGAACAGAGCCGGTGCCGCGTGCCGGCGCGGTAGGTACGGCAGGAACGCTGACCATCGGTAAGCGATCCCACCTGAGGGGCCTGGGGGGGGTTTCTGGCTATTCCCCACGTCCCAAGGAATCCCACCGCTCCCGCAGGCTGGGGGCAGAGGGACCGTCCCCTCCTGCCTCCCACAGGCCCTCGCGGAGCTCTGCCCACTCCTGCCTCGGGCTTTATTAACGCAAACCTAAAATTTCCCCTTCAGACTGCCGGCTCCTGTTCCGCGGGTGGGGAGCGAGCGGCCCGCGCACACCTACCCCCCTCGGCACCTTGAGCAGAGGGTCCCATCGGGTCCGCAGGGCGGCTCCCCGCTCCCCCCGCAGAGCCAGCCCCCGCCGTCAGGGCAAAGCACCGGCTTTGTCACGAGGCAAGTGCTACCGCTGTATTAAAATCCGGCCTACCGAAACACGCTCAGACTCGGCACAGTGAGAAATGTTACAGCCCGCACATAATTTCTACACCTTAACTTCCGCTGAAGTGTTTTGAACAGGTTGGGCACAGGCCTTAAATTAAAAAACATGAAAATAACAGATAGCCTCATTTCGTAATTTATATGTTTTCCTACTGAGATAAAGGAGGTGGGCAAGCCATAAATTTGCCAGTCCAAGAAGCACAAGAGTACTTCAACTTACTGCTTCAATAGCTCTAACACTGAAAATATCGTACAAGACTCTTGTCTATAAAGTCCTATGCCAGAGCCATGGCTGTGCAGAGTGTTTCCTGGCTTCTCAGCCCAAAAATTAAAGCACTCGGAAGTACTTTTTGTATTTTGTCCTTAATTATTTTTGACTCATAGACGTTTGCAGCAACTGCCCTTTAGAAACCTGGAATTTGAAATCTCTCATTAGTCAGATTTTTCTCCTTCTGCATGGAACTGCAATTGTTACTGTAATATTATTTATGAGCAGTGAAAAAAAAGATGATTTCACTTACAGCATCAAAGCAGAAGGATGGTTAGGATGAGTACTGCAAACAGACGCTGGGTTGGAGAGCAGTGCAGGGCTACCACGCGCCAGCGCGCCCGCAGCAGGGGGTGGCTTTGATTCCCACAGGAGCGTCCATGGGAATGGAGCGGTGTGAAATGGGGTTTCATCAGCCAGATACACGTGCCGGGGACCTTCACTCCAGGTGCCTTGGGACAAAGGGTCTCAAAACGGGTGCAAAACTGAACCAGGGGACGGGCAATACAACACGACCTGTGCTTACCTCCAGTGATTCCCAGCACTCCTCAGCTGCAGAATCACAGGATAGGTTGGGTTGGAAGGGACCTTAAAGCCCACCCAGTGCCACCCCCTGCCCTGGGCAGGGACACCTCCCACCAGCCCAGGCTGCTCCAAGCCCCGTCCAACCTGGCCTTGAACCCCTCCAGGGATGGGGCAGCCACAGCTTCTCTGGGCACCCTGGGCCAGGGGCTCACCCCCCTCACAGCGAAAAGCTGCTGATCTCAACTTCCCCAGGAGTACAGGCAGCAAAAGATGTGTTAAAGCAACCGCACAACTGTCGGAGCTTACCCTAAGAGCCGATCGGCCCTGCCTGCTCTCCAAGCGCAGGGAACACAAAGGTTTGAAATAGCCCACACTGTGCACCCACCCTACCCTTTACTCCTGGCACACGTACATGTATGAGGAAAAGAGAAGCAAACTTTCTTTAGAAGCTTTTGCTCAGATTTTTTACCTTGAATTTACAAAAAAAAAAAAAAAAAAAAAAAAAGAAAGAAAGAAAAAGGACCCCCTATTCCTGTTAATAAATGCAATTAAACTTCAAGCTAGAGTGTTAATTCTAGCTCTTACTCCTTCATAATCTGTTATTTTTCTCCAAAGACAGCTACAGGACTAAGCTGCTCGTGAGAATCTGCACACAACACTTCTCCAGCAGGCATCTGAGATCTAACGAATTTTATCATCCATGTCCTTTGTATCTTCACAGACCATAATCGTTTTGAAAGCTTCAACACACGTCTCCTCGTGGTGTCAGTCTCTATAATGAGACAGGCAAATCAGATTGTTGCGAGAGAGGCTTAATTGCATTACATCATCTGAGTTGTAAATGTTTACCTCGTTACTGTCCAGGTAGGGCAACCAGTGAAAGACGAGAAAAGCCCATTCTTTCTGCCCCCAGAAGAGAGCGGAGCCCATCGCTCACAGGCACGCCGTACTATTGCACTTCTCAGACACGCACTGCAACAGCAGGTAAACACAAACAGCTCCGGGAGATGCATCACTTTTTCCCCTATTAATGCTTCAGGAACCCTGGCTTCCAATGTTTTGGGTTCCTCGAGGCATATTTCATATATTGTTGTTAAAGCTTATTATAGCCCCTGAGGAGGAAAGCTTAGATCAAATACAGTGTGACAGGTAAAGGGCACGGCGAAGACTCCGTAAGTGTACCGGCTACAGGGGGAATGCGCTCACCATGTAGAAAACCCTTTCCATGCCGTGCAGAAAGATGTCTCCCGTGCACATTTTTCCAAGCGCTCCTTACTACTGATCAGGAAAACCATCATTTTACTTGGGTGAAGCATAAGCACTGCCTTACCCTGGCTGTGCTTTCGTCCTCACCGTCACCTCGGCGCTGTGCGGATCAGCTGCAGAAACTGCAAGCCGAGGACGAGGGAAAACCCAGCATCCATCACAGGTGTCCTCTTCATATTTGAAATAATGCACTTAAACCAAATCCTTTTGCATAAAGATCAGTGTACTTCATAGCAACTACAGGAAAGCCTAGAAACACGTGAACATTTTAAAAAGTCCTTCTGCTTGTTCATCAATCCATCCAAGAGGAAAAGTTTACATTTTCAGGAACAGTGAGCACTTCATGCGTGTAACTTCAGAATATCTTAATGGTAGAGGACTTCTCATACACCTCCTCCTGGAATCCAGCCATATCTCTAACGTGTCTGGATGCAGGTACACAAAGTCTAAAAATTGCTCTAGGTCAACTTGTTTTAAAAGTTGCATTTTGTTATATATAATGGTTTTTGCAGTCAGCATAACTCTCAGGAAACAATACTATATTATTCTCTTCAAGACAATACCTGTTCGGCTCAGAAGAGTTCCTGCAGGAACAGTCACAGGAAGAAAAATGCTGTAAAATAGCATGTGACGGACTTCTCTCTTTAGATACAAGATTATGAAGTCCGTAAATCTATTGCTGTAATCATACTGTTTCGGTTGGAAGGGACCTTCAAGCCCACCCAGTGCCACCCCCTGCCCTGGGCAGGGACACCTCCCACCAGCCCAGGTTGCTCCAAGCCCCGTCCAACCTGGCCTTGAACCCCTCCAGGGATGGGGCAGCCACAGCTTCTCTGGGCAACCTGGGCCAGGGGCTCACCCCCCTCACAGCAAACAATTTCTATTTCTACAATTCCATCTAAAAATTTCAAAACTTTCTGCTCCGTCCTTGCAATGCGCATGTTTATGTTCCAGTTTTTCCCACATATTTGATGACAACTGTTTTTTAACAGCAGAACAGCCAGACTCTCTTACCGAGATATTACACAAGAAATTTATTATAGGAAAAGCAGATGAAAACAGAACCGAAAATAACTTGGAGGTCAAATTTATGTCATATATTAACTTTATGTAACCAAACTCGGCTCAGCTGAAGTATGACCCAAATGAAATCTACCAAGAGGCAGCCAGCCACTGCTAGCCACGCGACTTCAGCCTCACGGGCAGGGGCTCAGCCGAGCCCCCGTCACCTCCGCCGTGGCTCTGACGCCGGGCGAGGACACCGCCACCTTCCCAAGCGGTGTCACAGCTACCGCGCTCTCCTTGCACACCCTCCAGCTCCGCCATCGGGAAAGCTGTTGCAAGGAAGCTCTGAGAACGACTGCCAGCAGATTTACTGCAAATCCCCACAGATTTAGTACTAGAGGCCTTCAAAAGACTGGCTGGAAAAAGCAGCTAAGACTGGGCATAATCTAATACGCAAAGAGGAGCAAGGCAAGGCGTCTATCTTTAGCTATGTAACGGGTTTTGATCAAGAGCCCACCAATGAAGAACTTTGAGTAGAATAGTCAGTTTTTCAAACCTGAAGAATTCCACCTTATCTTTGTCCTGGAGAAAACCGATCCATCTTTTAATTAGAGCTTTCTGAGTCAACAAAGCCTATCCATCTTGTAATTGCAGCCTTTTAAGTCAACATGCCCTTCGCACTCCAGCTCTTATTTTTCCAAATGCTTCCCAGACTGTGGGATGACTCCCTCCTTATAGCTCCTTTGTACCAAAACAGGGAGACATTACTTAAAACTGCTCTACTCCTGGTCTCGAGTTCTTCTGAGGGAAGCAGCCCAGCCTCGTACGCTGTGTATTGCGTCAGTTCATATAAGTGACAGGAGGAAAGACGTTTAATTTACCCCTCTCAAACAAGTCCCAAGACCTTCTCAAACAGCGAGGAGGAGCCCAGGCCTCGCTGGCAGTTGCGCGGAGCTGGCGGGCCGAGACACACGGCTGTCGGGTGCTCATCACGCACCCAGCACGCACGTGGCGTTACCCCAGTACCTCACCCACCACGTACCGAAACGAAACAGAGAAAAAAGGTTGTTAGATGAAGGAGGGCTGAAGGCAGCCCGGTTCCATCCTGCCTGGTAATGGCGCTGATTCTTCTAAACAGCCACGTGAAAATTAAAAAATTAAAAATAGGAAACAGAAATAGGAATACCCAAGATGGCAAATGCGGTATTACCACTCAGCAAATAAGGTTTCTGCCCAAACCCAAGCCTGAGCGGTTCTTCCATCGCTCACCTCGGGCTTAGCGGAAACAGGACAAGCGCCCGGTGATCTTCCCGAGATCTCCAGCAACGCCTTGCACAGGCGCTCGGCGCTAAAACATCCCCGTTCCCTAGATTCCACGTACCCTCAGCTCAAAAGCAAAGCAAAACCAGTCAGGTTTCATAAAGATTTCCTGCTGATGCTCATGTTGATGAGGAGTTTTTCCTTCTTCAGCTTTCTTTTCCCTACAAAGTTGGTATTTTGCACTGCTTTAACCCAGGAAAATGTAAAGGGTTTTTTACAGATACTTGATTGGTTTTATTATTTTTTCCCCACCCTGCTGTCTGGTAGGAATGTGTAATCTTTCCTTCAGAAAGTGTGCACATCTACAGGCAATACAGGGAAATGCCAAATGGTAAACTTAAATACAGAGATACTCTCCCAAAACCTGAAATTAAGCTATTGTTATTACACCGTTCAAGGAATCGAATGACTACTAACCATAATTTAGCTAAGATCAAGTGTAAAATCTGTTTAATAATATCCGATACATCCTCTATCTAGGAGATTATATCCTGCATTTGCAGGGCATTGACTCAATAATCTAATAGGTCTTTTCCATCTCTGACTTCTATTAGCCTATGAATTATAACAAAAGGACCATTAGGCAAACCATAATTGTGGAAACAGCCTTTGACACATGAGACTAACTACTGCCACGGTACAGAAAAAACCCTAAAATTAAAACATGGACAGACAATTGGAAGTAAAGCTTTCCCTTTATCCAAGTGTTAACTCGCTTGATTAAAATCATGAAAAAACCTCAGCAAGTCGCAGAGGAGGCACTTTTTCTCCCCATCTTGTTAGGAAAAAACACCTTGTTTTGACAGCAAATGCTGTTTTGTCCCTGAAGGAAGGGCTGGCACCGGAGGGTTACGAGGGGTATTTTCCATCACTGCTGCATCTGCCCAACCAAGCTTGGTCCCTTGTCCGGACCGACGCTGGACCCTGCCTGGGCTCTGCTGGGGACAGTCACGCGTCCTGGCTTTCCATCAGCTTTACCTGGGGAAGGGAAAAAAAAAGAAAAGCAAAGGAAAAAGAAAACCAAAAAGGCACCAAGCACACATCCAAGGTTCACTCTCTGTGAGAGAGCTGGAAAACGCAGCCATCCTCCAGCAGCTCGGTCTGTCACACATCCCTGCAAAGAAGGTCATCAGCTTCGCAAACACCTCCGAGAAAAAGATGAGTTAACAAACAAAGTCACACATTTTAATACATCTACAGGGAATGTAAACTTCACAGGAGCCCAGCAGTGGAGACACCTGCAAAGTGGATCAGCAAAAAAATCCAGGTTTCAGCTCCCTTCTGCCAGGGCTCCTCCGGATTTCAGGGTTTCTCCTGCTGGCTGTGCGAGCAGGGGCCGGGTACCGCTCTGCCCTGGTGTCGCAGGAGCTGCCAAACCCAAGGTGAGCGGAAGGGCTGCGACGGAGACGCATTATTTCTCCCCAGCATCCGCCCTCCCCTCCAGCACGTGCGGCACCGCGGCCGGCACAGTCCTCCCACCCAGGGATGGCAGGGCCATCGTGTCCAGGTGACAACGACCAACGGCTCATGCCGGGTGTGTGAAGGGCCGCGTTCATTCCAGAGCTGTTCCCTGCATGGGAAGGCAGCCCCCGGCCGAGCTGCGGTGCCAGGGCCCGGATGCTCCGGCTGCAGCGGTGCCCTGCCTCGGGCCGGCACGGATCACCGGGAGTGCAGAGACCTGACCTCACGGGTGAGGGGACGGACACACCACGAAGTCGCCTCTCCCTGCTCCCGCCTTTCACAGCCCACCCCTGCGGCGACGGCGCCCTCCCGTCAGAGGGAGGGTCAGAGCAGCACATCGGCGCTTGGTACCAGCGGAGCACCACCGACACTGGAAGCGAACCATCACTTCTGACAAAAATCACAGCTTGCAGTTTTCTGTGAAATTTCTCCAGCTTAATTAATAACTTATTTTTAGAGCAACTGTTCTTTTTTTTCCCATTACCTTCTAATAGAGCGGTCTATGCAAAACACGTTCATTAAAGGCAGCTCTACAGTATCATCCCTTCACGCCGCTCTTCGCAAATACCGCAAAGGAAAAGCACTGGCTGATGCCTTACCTTATGGATGCTCCTGCTTCCAGGATGTCAAGCTGCAGGAACTGCAGGCGGGAGCCAAGGCCACGCGTGTGAGTGCGGTCCCAGCCCCGCGCACGGCTGTGTCCCCGCACCGCGGACCAGACTCCAGCACATCTGCTCCAATGGCCCCAGCCCGCGGCGGCGGGGACACTGCCAACCCTGCCTCCCGCTGCCAAACCCCCGGCCCAGGGGCTTTATTAGTATTTATGAAAGGGAGGGATATCCAGTAGGGATTAGGAGGACTCTCAAGATCACTTCTGTTCGCGACTCGGGCAGGATTTGAAAACAGGTCTTTTCAAATGGCAGGGAGTAAAATTACACATTTCTACAACAACGTGCTTAGAGCTGTATTAACACTTTCATTTAAAAATCAGTTATTCGAGGGGTTTATGAGTTGGCAGCAGGCATTCTCCATCAGCTAATAGCGGCCACACCTGAATTATTTTTCTCATTAAAATCGGATCCTGAGAAACACCCATGCAAAGAGCCTGTTGACCGAACAGAATCTGTGAAAAAGCACATGGGCAAAACCCTCTTGGGTTAAACAGGAAAGTTTTACCAGTTCAGGGTTCCGACACGCTCGCTTTCGTCACCTGCTGTAGGCTGTGGCCGCTGGTGTCAGCAAACAGCCACGAGCAGCACGGGAGACAATCCTGCGCCAGCAGGAGCCACGGTACCAGTTCAATAGGAACGTTAATATTGACTCTATCACAAATACAAGAACCGCCTTTAAACTGCTCAGCGTTTCACTCAAAGGTGCTCCATCTCCCCTTTTCACCTTGAACCACACTTCCAGTTGTAATTTTGTCCATACGGCCCATGATAAGCTCATTAAACCCCGTTACATTTCCTTCCAGCTCCGGCTTAACATCTTTTCTTTAAAGTTACTTCCTCCTCGCTAAGGAAGGGACTGACTCTCCGTGGTCTGCATTATTTCTGTGCCAGACAGCAGAGTGAGGGTTAATCTGGGAAATAAAGTCATCCTGAGCCCGGCCCTAATTCCCAGGGAGCCGGAGCAGGCCGCATTCGCCTGGCCATGTCTCTAGGGCCCTGCGTATGTTGGTGATCTCCAACTGTCCTGATTGTTTGGGGAAAAACAAACAAACAAACAAAAAAACCCAAACCCCAAACCCCATGAATTTCATCTAAAAGTACGACACGCTCGCTGTTTGCCCTCCAAGTCACAGTGCAGGAGCCCAAACACCCTGGGCCACCCCCGGGGGCTGCCGCAGCCCCCCCAGAGCCTCACCCGGCCCTCGCTGCTCCGCTCCAGCCCCCCGCTGCCCCCCGCCCCGCCAAAGCCCTCGCTCCCCCCTTTGAGTTCACCTCTCGATTAAGATTTCGGGGGGCACTGCATTAGAATTTCAAATGGGTTGCTCTCTTCGGCATCCCCATGCTCCGACTTGTAACTCGGTCTGAAACGCTGGATTTGGCGGCGTGGTTCCTTCTGCACCGACAGAACTGACCGCTCCTGCTTTATTTTCGCGTTTGTCTGAACACAGAACAGCGCGGTACTAATCCCAACGAAACATTTGCTTAACTTGTAAAGGAATTGTGGATGCACGAATGAAAACACAGGATTCCGTCCTGAAATTGCACTCCAGGGCAGAAACAGCTGTAAACGTTCTCAGGGCTTGTTCATCCCCGGATCACTCCAAAAATAAACCTGGTCAGAGTTTCCACGGCACAGGTATTTCTAGGATTACAAAAATGACGGTTTCTGTCCAGCCCCTCGTTTACTGAACCTGCAACTTTCTTTCCCAAGATTTTAACAAAGGCACAGACAGCAGATGTTTGCAGTTAATTTTAGCTAACAGTCTCGCTCTGTTTTCCCCGATATCAGTAACTTTTTCCAAATAACTTTGTGCCATTATTTCATATTTGTTTTGCAAATCTGCTAAAAATACAACTCTAAAAGAAACGCATTGCGGGAAATACACGTTTCTCAGTCAGAGCCATCCTGCTCGCTCACAAACGATTACAGAAGTAATGTCAACACATGAAATTTATTTGGTTTTGCTAGGAAATGAAATGAAGTAAAAAATTTTACAGCTAAATTCTATACGCTCCGTCTTCAGGAATTAGCACAAAGATTCATTTTATGGAGGTATTTTAAGAGAAAAGACATCACTATATGACTTGAAATTAATCTGTAATAGATGCAACTGTTTTATTGTCCTTGCTTATGCTCTCAGTTACGCAGTAGATTATTCTCACTATAAATAGCATAAATACGTGATTTGAGGTTTCTGTTCTTTGGAACCCTCTACCATTTACATTATTTTTATATATATATATAATGGCATGATGCTATGCTAAAAGTCCTTAGTCTCAGCATTCATTAGTGCCGGTATGCCCATGTGCCTAAGGTTTGTAAAATCTGACTCCTGCTGTAAAGCAAAATTCAGAGCCAGGTACTGGAAGTCACCACTCAAGAACCAGATCCATGTTATTTGGACACATCATCCAGGGAAATGCCCAATTTCACAGTAAAACAGAAAAAAGCATACTACAGCATCTAGTCACTTTGCTTCTCGAAGTGCTCAGCTGCAGCTGGAGGGAAACGTCGTGTTTTGCAAATATGATAGTCCCAAACCTTCACTAAACAGCTTCAGTTACGAAGGCACACAGACAGCAGCGTCTGCGGGAGCAGCGCGTCCTCTTTCCCTGCGCTCAGCAATTCCCGCTCTGCGCTTCTGTGTTTGCAGTTTCTTATTACACGGGAGTAAGATTTTCAAAACCAAGGATCCTAAACTACTGAAACGGCTCCGAAACAAGACTACCCAACGACTTAACGATGGTGTGGCTGCTTATGTGAAGGACTTTTAGAACTGGAGGAAGATATATAAGAAAAATAAAACAAAAAAAAAAAAAAAAAAGAAAAATCAGGGTTTGTGAGGCTGCTGGCTGAGCCGCGCTTTCCGAAGCGATGCCCTGGTGCCAGGGCAGAGCCTTCCCCAGGCTGGGAGCACGGCGGCGGCACAGCTCGCTGCGGGGGGTGCCCCATCCCGGCTCCATCCCAGCCCCCCAGGCTCAGCACCTCACGGCGGGCTCCATCCCCCCCAGGGAGAGGGCAGGAGCGCCCAGAGCAACCTCGGCGTCGCTGCCCCGAGGGCTGCCCACCTGCCCTCCCGCCCAGGGGAAGGAGCTGTCGCGGCGGCCGCCATGGAGAGAAAAACAGGGGAAATACGCGGGACAAAAAAAAACATCAACCCCTACGAACTTGGGGACAGCCTTAAGGAGAACACCATTTAGAAGCAATCCTACAGAATTAGTCCCCTCGGCGCTAAAAGGAGCGATCGCTGTATGTCGGAGGCTCCGAGCCCCCGGCAGAAGCTTCTGGCAGCCCTGCAGAGCGGCGGTGCCCGTGTCCCGCTGCCCCCCGCACCCTGCTCCTGCCCAGCCAGGGCCTCTCGCCGAATGCTGGTGCCTGCAGCCTCCCAGGAGCGCGTTCCGGCGGCCGGGCAGGCGCAGGCACACAGCTGGAGAGCCATCGTCCCTCTGCCAGCCCCGGCCGGCTGCGGGCACTGGTCCCTCCTGGCCGCGGGCAGGGATGTGCCGGGACACAGCATCTCTGCCCGCCAGCCCACGGCGAGCCCAGCCGGGGGGAGGGCGAGGTGCTGCTTTGCCCTGACAGCAGAACCCACCCTCCCTCAGCCTCCCCCAGTGACCCCAGCCCGGCCCCGGCCCCCGCTGACACTCCCTCCCCGCAGCCGGAACATTTCCAGAGGGGCTGACGGCATCCCTCCATCCCCTCGCTCCTCCCGCAGCACAGCCCCTTGTCGCTGGCCTTTTAAGTTTTGCTCCGGCGCTTGTCGCTTCGCTTTATTTCTTTGCGCGGAGGCTGGAGGGTCCCTCGTTTTCAGGTGCATCCCTTAACTCCGAGAGAGACGTGCGGGCAGCGCCGGCCTGGCCTCGCCCCGCAGCGCATCCCGGCTATCGCACCCGTCACCTCACCGCCAGCGGAACAGCTCTTCCACTGACTAAACGTGGGCACTTGCTCAGGATTCAAGGGTTTTCACAAGTTTTGCTGGAGAACGGGAACACACGGAAAAGGCGTTTTGCTGTTTATTTTACAACCGGATTGCAGCCCCCTTTTACTGTCTGCAATTCTGACTGGGCTGTTGTACACTGTGTGATTTGCATGGAATGTTAAAATCATAGAATAATTAAAATTTCTCTTTGTAGAAAATCAAGTTAGTCAAGAAAAATTAGCTAAGAAATGTTATTTAGTATTTATTAACACGTGCGAGCCCCTACGCCTTTAATCAGATATGCAACAAGCATTAGAAGCTGCTTTCACCAGCGCTGTGGAGCACATTTGTCCTATTAAAGCCATTACTTCAATCACCAAACGGCGATTCTGAACATCACCCCCGCACACCCAGCACCGGGCGCTGCCGGCCGAAAATCAGCTGTAACGGCCCCGGCTGCAGGGAAGGAGAGGAGCCCGGCCCCGGCCCCGCCGTGGAGCCCACGCGGAAACGCTGCCCGTCCGCGTGCAGGAGTTGTTCAAGTGTCGTTTCTCCCAAACAGAAACATTAATCCGCATTAAACTCTTGCCACGTTCCGAACGGCGCTCGGTCGTAAAAGAGGGAGACAAGGAGGAAAACGTGACGTGACCAGAACACCCAGCCAGCGCCGGAGGAGGTCTCCCGTCTCAGTCAGGGCCCCAAATTTACTAACGGGATTTGGTTCCGTGCAGAATACTGTGTAGAGATGTGGATAAAAATCAGAAACTGTCTGAATAGATGTGAGGCCTCTTCAACTAAGCATACTGTTTACCTTTACCCAAAAATTAGTTTTATCACCAGCCATTCGCAGCCTGGCACGTTCTCCACCTTGCAGAAGACACTGCATCGCAAACTCGACAAGCACAAATCACCTGCTGAACGAAGCAGGGCTGCCTTGCTGGCACGGTAATAAACCCAATACGTTCATATCGCAGCCACATTAAGCTCCAGTTACGCAGAAATCCCTCGCCTTCAGCTTGTAACAAACCCGTACCCCAGGCGTGCTGCTTTTGAGAGAGAACACAAATCACCTGTTCCATCAAACTGAGCTCTTCTGGTCATAGTTCCACCACGTTTAAATGCAATAATTCCATTATTTACCTAGACACATACTTTGAAATAAAATAAATTAAAAAAAAAAAACAACAAAACCCACACCACAAACCAAACAACAAAGCACAAAAAAGCAACCCAAACCACAAAGCTGAAGTTCCTCTGCAGACCCACCCTCCTGGCTCCAAGCCCGCCCGGAGCCCCGCAGCCTGGGGAAGGCCACGATTTACTGTTAAAATAGGGGAGCAAAGGCAGGAGGAAATCAGAAAAACCAGAGAAAGAGCACA
This sequence comes from Fratercula arctica, assembly GCA_947846985.1. Lineage (NCBI taxonomy): Eukaryota > Metazoa > Chordata > Aves > Charadriiformes > Alcidae > Fratercula > Fratercula arctica. The sequence continues at coordinate 972,443 of CANTUZ010000008.1, read as the reverse complement.
CCATATAGAAAATGTCAAATATGTCAAAACATTCATGAATACCAACATCTCCCTCTGCACCGTAACCAGCTGTAAAGGTTACTTAGGGCTAACGCTTCCGCAAGTGCAGATTATGCAGCAGCGGGTTTACTTATACATAAAAAATCAGCTACAGGTGCATCCAAAGTGCTTTTATGCATGCGGCGGTACAGGGACTGCTGCCGCTAAAGAAAAGTCAGAAGGGTAAAATCGCGTAAAACACGGATTTTCTGGCTTTGACTACCCCAGCCATAAATTCCTCCTGGCTGCTGTCTGTGTATGTGACACATGCAATGAGGATAATTAGGTAAAGGACTAAGAAAGCAAGTGTTGCTGATTGCATTCCCAAACTAATAAAGCTCCTACACGGGTCTCGTGCCTGCAGTAATTCATCTTCCCGGCGCTACGCTCGGGAAAGGCGGTTTCAGAACACGTCGCGACACTTCCTTGTCCCTAAGTCACCAGTTGTGAATTATATCAGAGCTACTGCAGACAAGTACAGTTTTATGGGACTCGCAGCATAACACGTGCAAGGCGCCCGCTACAGTACCCAGGCCCTCCGATAAATGAAACTTAAATTAAATGTCACGAGTGGAATGCGATGTACTGTATAAGCAAACACCTGACCTGAATCCTCCCCCCCCCCCAAGTTTGTTTGTCAAGTTTGTAAACCCCAGCGTGTTTTGGAAAATTATGCCTTAGCGCAATCTTCTCATCCTTGCTCAGCGGAGGAGAAAGGTGTCCGGCTCCGGAGAGGAGCAGCGAGACAGTCCCCAGCGCAACTGCCGGGGCTTCGCTGGGAATAGAAACGTGACTTTCAGACAAACAGGGCGAACAGGCTCCGTTCCCGTGCACCGGTGCCTGCCAGGAGTAGCTCCGCAGAAGACAGTGCAATTGTACGAGCAAAAAAAGTTTGGTTCAAACCAGCCCAGCGGCCTGATAACGAACTACAAAAAAAAGAAATCCTGAGGGAACAAACGGGAATGGTTTCTGTCTGCCTCCTCACACAAGCCAAGCAGAAAAGGCAGAAACAAAATTCACAATCAGCACAGAGCTAAAATCATTTAGACGGTTACTAATCTGAAACGCTGCCTGCCTACAGGAGTAAAATCTTTAAGTAAATCCTCCCATCGGTGTTACCAATTTAAAAATTATCCCTTCAGCCCCATATTCTGCATTGAGCTTCCGCTCCGAACATTTTTCCATACAGTGCTTGCTTCTTCCCTTCCTCCCTTCCCTCCTAAGGGGCTGCAAAGCCGGGGAAGCAGCGGGCTCCGCTCCCGGCAGCGCCGGGACTTCAGCAGCTCTTCCCTCTCCCGCTCGCCCCGGCTGCGGGGGGCGAATTCCCTTGCGGGGAGAGCTCCCCCCCCCGGCTCCTGGACACCTTCCCTCCCGTCAGTCCCACCCGGCTCCGTCCCGGATGCTCCTGCCCGGACAAGGCACCCACCCCCCGCACCCCCCCGCTGCCCGGGTACCGCAGCAGGCGCCCGACCGGAGGGATGCGGAGGGGAGGGAAGAGCCGGGAAAAGCTGCGGGAAGAACCTGGAAAAGCTGCGGGCGGATGGGATCGCTTAGGCGGGTGCGGGGAAAAGCCGAGGCAGGCGGGCAGGGGAAGTTCTGCTCCCCCCCAGATGCAGGGGATTAAGGGCGGTAGCAAAGTCCTTACAAGAGGCGGGGAGGGAAGCGCTGGGAGAAAGCGGCGAGAGAGAGAGAGAGGGGGGGGGAAAAAAAAAAAAAAAAAAAAAAAGGCAAGAAACGAGCGCAGGTGGCGATTTCAATCATTTCAGGGTTAAAGTCGCCGCGACTCCAGTGCCCGGACCCGGCTCAGCCTCCCAACAGCTCCCGCTAATTGCCCGCCGCGGCACCGACTTTTATTCCTTCTCCCAACTCTTTTGAGGTTTTTTTGTTTGTTTGGGGTTTTTTTGGGTTTTTTTTTTTTTTTTTTTTTTTGTAATTAATTCCTCGCCAAACCGAGCCACGCGGCCCCGACCCCCGACAAAACCCACAGGGGCCGGTTTAGCCATCGAAGGACACCTCGGGGCTCGCCCGGGGGGTGCTCGCCCGGTGGCGACGGGCTGCGGTCGGCGGCTCTGCCGTTCGGCAGAGCCGCCGACCGCAGCCCGTCGCCACCGGGCGAGCACCCCCCGCGATGGGGGGGGGGGGGTGGACGACACCCACGTCCCACCGCCTTTTGGAAGCCCGGGATGCTGCTGGAATCCTTCGCCCGAAAAGTTTCTAGGCTCGGCGGTGGTGCCGGCAAAGCCGCCTCTCTCGCCGGGAAGCTTTCCAGCATGCCGGAGTTTTTTGGGAAGCGGCGCATTCCCTAACCCCGGGAGCAAGCAGCTCTGCAGGGCTGCCCCCCCCTCCCCCCCACGCCATTCCTCCGACCCCCTCTCCGGTTAGGAATGAGACCCTCCCCTGCCCCCGTACATCAGAGGGATTTGCCGAAGGAAAGGCTTGCGGGAGGACGGAGGGATGCTCCGCCGCCGGAGCTGGATGCTGCCCCGGCAAAGATGTGGGAAAGGACCAACCTGGCAGCCTCAGGTTTTCCTCCTCTTCCTCCCGCAGAAGCCGGCGCGTCCCGCCGCAGGAGGAACCTGCCCCATCCATCCTTCGCTGCGGTTTATTACTACATTGTCAGAGGCTATTGTCCTCTGCGGGCAAGGGATGCTGGCGGTGCTGCTTCTCGCTTGGACAGAAAGAAGACGAGATTCTATTCGTTTACGTGTTTTATTGTTGTAAACATTAAAATTGTCTTTCTCAAAGAAAGAGTTATCAGGAGGAAAAAAATAAAATTAAAATAAAATAAATCAGCGCTTCTAACTGTCGTACACCATAGAAAAAAAGGCAGTGACCTGTATCATGTGCCATACGGGAAATACACAAAGAAAAATACTACAGAATATGGCAATATTAAAAATATTACTCGAACATAAAATAATATATTAACCGACAATTTTAGACATAAAAAAAAAAAAAAAAAAACAGAACAAAACAAACCAAAAATTCAAAGTGCTCAGTAATTTCCAGGGAGTTATGTATATTATAAGCACTCTGGAAACAGTCAAAAGCTGCTGCATGCAAGATTTGTTTAGCTTTAGACAACAAAATAATCAAGATATAAACTTCTTTTTTAATCAACATCAACAGTACATACAACACTTACAAACAAGGAATGTCGGACGGTGTTTACAAACACTATGTGTCCCTTTGGGGAGGATTTCGGGTTCTGTAATACTTGTGCCCACCTATTTTACAATTGAGAAAACGTTTGAAGCTTAGATAACTACCAGTCTTTATAAAAGCTAACAGACTACATAGTGTCTGAAATACTATTTATAGAATATAGACATTACTGAAATAGCAAGTGCCTATAACATTGTCACCCTAGAATCGTCATGCTTTCCTGGTACGGAGGGATTTATTTTTCTTGCTCTTTATTCTCCTTTTTTTTTCCTCTTTTTTTTGTGGTTTTTTTTTTTTTTTTTTTGCAAACACGTTTAGCTTTTATTTTTAATTTATCTTTTTTAGAATTGTTTTCCATATTTCTTCATAAATAGGCACAGAATAATTTTTAAAAAGCCAAACTGCATCTGATAAATTTACAAGCCTTCGCCTTCTTTAATGACATGCCACCCACGCAACATTTAGGTTTTGTATATATTACAGCTTTCTTTTACAGCAGAAAACTTTAGTCTTTAGAAGGGTGAGACTTGTGGGTCACCTTAACGCTTTCTTTGTCACCGCGTGAGTCTTAGCTGCGCATCCGGCGTTGCCAGATGTGTTCACCTTTTTAATCAGAAGTCCTCAATAATAAATTCATTTATAAGCTGATAATAAAAAGTTTATACCATGGTGTTTGTGTAGTCCATGATCTGCATCCATGGTGCCCCAGAGCCAAAAACGCCCCTTCGTGCTCTGCCTGCAGGGGGTCAGCAACACTGGTGGGGACGGGGGGGGCTGGCACCCAGGGGTGCCGCTTTGGGCCCAGGCCAGTTCCCCTTCAGACAGGTGACGTTTCTCTCCAGTTCGCCGGAAGGGCAGGGGAAGAGTCTTAGAAAGGTAAAGTGTCCAGAAAAAGTTTGTCGATTATTGCTGGCGGTGGCACCAAGTCTTCCAGTTTCAGGTAGAAAATGCGCTGCAGCCCCTGCGTGCAAAGCGTGCGGAGTTCGGGGAGCTTCCCCAAGAGTTTGGACAAATAGTTGGGGCGATTCAGCCCCCCGTTATTAAAAGTCACGTGGTCTTTGAGACAATTTACAATCTTGTTCTGAAGTTCTTCCACCCTCTTGGGTTCCTTCAGCCCGTGCCTCTCTGCAAAGGGAAGGACGGGGTTAGAGGCTGGCGGGGGGGCGAGGAGCTGCCCAGCGAGGGGGGGGGACACTGACCTGTGACCATGGCCAGGGCCGCGATGCAAGAGAAGGCAGAGATATCGATGTTCATGTTTTGCAAGTTGGAGGAAAATTCCACAATGGAATCGATCCACTCCCCAAAGCCGCGGACGCACTGCAGCCGGTGCAGGACCACCCCGTTGCAGAAGATGAGCTTGCCCTCCACCGGGTTCGACCTGCAAGGGAGGCGACAGCCCCCAAAATGAACCGAGGAGTGAAGGGGGGAGAAGGGAAAAAATCAGAGAGGGAGAGAAAAAGAAAGAAAAGAAGGAGAAGGAGAAAAGGAAAGACAAATGTTAAAAAGAGAAAGAGGAGAGAAAGGAGAAAAAGAGAAATAAAGATGGCGAAAGAGAGGAAGAAAAATAGAGAAGAGAGAGTGAAAGAGAAAAGAGGACAAAGAGTGAAAGAGAAAAGAGGAAAAAGAGTGAAAGAGAAAAGAGGAAAAAGAGTGAAAGAGAAAAGAGGAAAAAGAGAGAAAGAGAAAAGAGGAAAAAGAGAGAAAGAGAAAAGAGGAAAAAGAGTGAAAGAGAAAAGAGGAAAAAGAGAGGAAGGGAAAGGGAAAGGGAAAGGGAAAGGGAAAGGGAAAGGGAAAGGGAAAGGGAAAGGGAAAGGGAAAGGGAAAGGGAAAGGGAAAGGGAAAGGGAAAGGGAAAGGGAAAGGGAAAGGGAAAGGGAAAGGGAAAGGGAAAGGGAAAGGGAAAGGGAAAGGGAAAGGGAAAGGGAAAGGGAAAGGGAAGCAAGAAAAAGAGAAAGAAAAAGAAAGAAAAAGATAAAGGGAAAGAGGAGAAAGAGAGAAAGGGAAAGAAAAACAGAAAGAAGAAAAAGAAAAATGAAAAAGGGAAAGAAAGGTTTAAAAAAAAAAGAAAAAGAAAAGAGAAGATGGGGGGAGAAAAGCTAAACAACTAATTACTTGAGGAGCAATAAATGAAGGATTTAAGAGGCACCTAATTACCGAGGAGTTAATAAAACGCAGATCAGTGGACCTTGAAAGGATCTGCTTTCATAACGGCCCAGAAGTGCCCCCCTCGGCTCCTGCCCCGCTCACCTGTACGCCAGCCGCAGCACAAACAGCTCCAGGAAGGCGGATTCAAAGAGCAGATCCTGGTCCGTTTTGGGCAGATCGGTGAAGCCAGGAATTTTTTCTGCCCACCCCCGGATGATCTCCATGGAGCCGGTCAGGAGATCGTAGAACTGCTGGATGTGCTGAGTGTCGTCCCCGCTCAGCTGGTAGTCAGGGTTAGCCTGGAACTGGAAATTAATTTAAAAAAAAAATAAAAAAAAAAAAGACACTTAATGAGGTTCTCTAAAGTATATAACCCGTGAAATTGCTAAAACCCGTTAGCAGAGCCCCTGGCCGCTCGGTCTCGGTGCTGGCCCGCGGTGGCCCCGGGGCCAGCACCGAGGCCGAGCGGCAAGGACGGCGTGCCACCGGCTGGCCGCTCCCCCCGGCCACCGGAGCGGTGGGTGGGCGCAGCCAGGTCCCTACGCGAGCTCGGTCCAGCTTACCCTGGAATAGTCCAGGCTGGTCATAGCCGGGTTGGAGTCGACATGGGCTCTCACCAGCGCACTGATCAGACTCACCGGGGGAGAGGGGGGAGAGGGCTCCTGGGGGCTCTTCGGTTTGGATGGCAAGCGACCCCTCCGGCCTTTGAGGCTGTCTGTGCGCACCACTGCAAAGAGAGACAGGGGGACGGGGCTCGGCTGGGCTCCCCGCCACGGCTGGCCCCAGGCTCGGGGTGCGCCGGCCCCGCGGACTCACCCTCCTTGACCATGCCGACGGCCAGGCACTTCTGGAAGCGGCAGTACTGGCACCGGTTGCGGCGGCGCTTGTCCACCGGGCAGTTCTTGTTGGCCAGGCAGACGTACTTGGCGTTCTTCTGCACCGTGCGCTGCGGGGGGGACGGAACGGGTCAGCGGAGGGGCCTGCACACCCCGCTCCCCGGCCACCGCTGCCTCCCGACTCTTCTCTTTATTTCTTTTCCCTTTCCCATCACTCCTTTCTTCCCCCCCCCCCCCTTTTTTCCTCTCTTTTATTTTCTTTCTTTTTTCCCCCTCTTTCTTTTTTTCCCTTTCTCTTCCCCCGTTTCTTTTTCTCTTTTTTCCTTTCTTTGTTTTCCTTTTTCTTTTTCCTCTTTCTTTTTTCCCCTTTCTTTTTCCTCTTTTTTAATTTCTTTTTCCTTCCTTTTTTCTTTTTCCCTTTCTTTTTTCCCTTTCTTTTTTCTCTTTTTCCATTCCTTCTTTCTCTTTTTCTGTTTCTTCCTCCCCTTTTCTTTTTTCTTTCTCTTTTTTCCCTTTCTTTTTTTTCCTCCTTTCTTTTTTCTCTTTTTTTTTCTTCCCTTTTTTTTTCCCCTTTCTATTTTTTTTTCTTCTTTTTTTCCAGGGCATTTAACAGGAGAAAATTGATAGCGTTAACATTTGAGCTAACCTCACAGCTCCTAGCTGTGTTTTATATGCCAAGAGGAGGGAAGGAGACGCTCGGTAAATACAAATCCGTGGGCATTCATATTATTTACATTCCTTGGAGACCTTCTCTATTTAAAATGATAAGATTATTCAATCAGGATGGTGAAATAAAGAGATCACTTAATTTTACCACAGGGAATTCTGTTCCACTTGGTTAGCTCAGACACGGTTCTCTGTCCTAACCAATTTCCATCTGAAGGGGAGAGCGGCTCCGCGCCCCGGCGGGTCCCCCCCGCTGCCCCTGCCCGCCACCCGCTCACCTTGAAGAAGCCCTTGCATCCCTCGCAGGTGCGGACGCCGTAGTGCTGGCAGGCGGCGTTGTCCCCGCAGACGGCGCAGAGCCCCTCGTTGGAGGGGGACCCCCGGGAGGGTGGCGATGGTACCTGGCTGTCCAGCAGCTGGGGAGCGTGGCCCAGCTGCAGCCCAGGGAAGGCCATGGAGGGCTGCTTGCGGATGGGGTTGGGGACGGCGAAGGCCTGCCCATCCACGGCATGGTGGCCCCCGGCGGGCTCGGGGTTCATGGGGACGTGGAGAGGCCCGTCGAAGCGCATCTGGCAGCTGGAGACGGGGGTGCCGGGGGGCGACTGCTTGAAGGAGAAGAGGGAGAGGCGGGAGACGGGCGTTTTGCGCTGCTCGATCATGTGTGTGGTGGCCACGTAGTTGGGGTGGAAGTTGTGCAGGGAGCCGGGGTCATCCCACATGGGGCCGTGCTGCACCTGGAAGCCGGGCGTGGAGGGGGTCGGGGGTGACGAGGGCTTGTAGTACACGGAGCCCGAGTGGGACATCATCTCCTCGGACTGGGGGGGGAGGTGGCCGTGCTGCTGGTAGCCGTGCATCTGAATGTCTTCCACCTTAATGGAGGACTGCTGTCCGGAGAGGGGCATTTGGTACAAGCAAGGTGGCTTCACGTCGTAGCTTGTGTTGTAGTTGTCCATAAAGGTACTGAAGCTGGGGAGAGAAGTGGTGGCAGTGATTTCAGTGTTGGTGAGGTCCATGCTAAACTTGACAAACTCTGGAGTTAAGAAATCGGAGCTGTATTCTCCCGAAGAGTGGTAACCGTAGCTCTGGGAGGCCGGGCTGGCTCCTTGAGGCGAGGACCCATACTGAGCCTGAACACAGGGCATGGCTGGAAACGAAACAGGGTCATATAGACTCGGACTGTACAACCGCGCTCCATCCACCCCCTCGCAGCATCCCCCCCGTTCGCCGGTTGGGGCAGCGTGGTGTCCCGACCGGCAAATGGGGGGATGCGGGGACGAACTGTGGGAGCCCGGGGTGGCGGACCCAGCCTGGTTACGGAGGGAGCCATGGGAAGGGGGGGACACAAACCTTCAGCCGAGCTGGAGGTGTTGTCGGGGGAGCCGAGGGCGGACAGCGTCGGAGATCAGCGGCGAAGTTTTAAAGCACGGAGGAGGAGAAGTGCTCCAGCCCGCCCGGTGCGCTGGCTGCAACACAGACAGGAGGGAAGATGCTCTTCAGGACGTGCCCGGGAGGAATGACATCCCCACCCCGAGCACAGACACAGGGGAGATGCTCTTCGGGAGCAATGACATCCCCAGCTCCGGTCACAGACACACAGGAGACGCTCTTCGGGAGCAATGACATCCCCATCCCAGGCACAGATACACGGGAGATGCTCTTCAGGATGTCCCCCGGATCAGTGACATCCCCACCCTGGCCACAGACACGCGGGAGATGCTCTTCGAGAGCAATGACATCCCCACCCCGGGCACAGAGACGCAGGAGATGCTCTTCGGGATGTGCCCGGGAGCAGCAACACCCCAGCCGGGCACAAGGACATCCCCCCCCCGGGCACAGAGACGCGGGAGATGCTCTTTAGGAGCCGGGCGACTCTGCCCCGTCGAGGACCCCGAGATCCCCCCACCCGAGGAGCTGCGTGTGGGGTTGGTTTGTTTTAAATCGCGACAGAAAACTTGTCCGCCGGCTCGCACGCACCCACCCGCCTTGGCTTCCCCCTTTTCCCCGTTTTTTTCGGCCGGGAGCAGCCGGTGCGTTTCCCCGGCTCCAGGCGAGAGACGCGTCTGCGGACGGGGGAGGTTTGCCCGCTCCCGTGGGCACCCCGCCACCTCCATTCCGGCGGGGACCCGCGCCGATTCCTGCCACCCCCACGCGTGACAGGCGCCCACGGACCCTCCGGGGCTCCCCCCCGCCCCCGGCAGCTGGATTTGCTCCCCCAGCCTCGCGCGTGGAACCCAGATTTTGGGGTTGGATTTTTTGGCGGGGGGGGGGGGGGGGACGTGGGGACACACGCGTGGGCACTCACCGGAGAGCGGAGACCTGTGCATGCATCCAAGTGCCGGGCGGCGTGGCGGGACGCGGCGTGGCGGGGCGCGGAGGTGACGGGACGCGGCGGCGGCGGGACGCGGCGGCGGTGACGGGACACGGTGACGGGACACGGCGGCGGTGACGGGACACGGTGACGGGACGCGGCGGCGGGACACGGCGGCGGTGGCGTGGCGGGACGTGTCTGTGCCGGGGAGCGCGGCGGCCGGAGTGTCCCCCGTCCCCGCAATGTGCCTTTGTTTATGTGGGCTCCCTCTGCCACAGCCAACGTGCGCCGCGAGCCCCCCGCGCGTCACGCCGCGTCACCCGCCCCCCTCCACCAATCAGCGCCGCCGGGGGGCTGGCCCGGCCACGCCCCCCTCCCTTTTAGTCAATTTCCGACGGTGACATCACGCCCGACTGACACGCCCCCTCCCGGGCGCGCGGGGCGGGGGCGTGGCCTCATTTGCATAGAGGGCGGTGGCGTCACCCGCCCCGGCGATGGGGGGGTGAGGCGGAGGGAGAACGGGGCGTGGCGGCGCGTGTCTTTCCCCCCCCCCCCGCCCTCCCCACCTCTTGCGTCATCATTGACGCAACCAGCCGGCGCGCCAAAAATAGCGCGCGCCCCGACTGGGGGCTCCCGGGGCGGCGGGCGGCTCCCGGGCCTTCGCGGGCGCTGGAGCTCTCAGCCGCCCCATGCCCCCTTTTTGGGGTGAAAAACCCTTATTTTGGTGTTCCGCCGCACAGCCGTGCCGCCTTGGGTTTTGTCGCCTCCGTTTCTCACCAGCCGCGTGCAAAACGTTGCCATTTCCCACGCAAAAAAAAAAATAAAAAAAAATTATTTTATTTATTCCCCCCAACCCCCCGCAGCGTTGCACACGCACGGCCCCTCTGATTTGCATCACTAATGAAGTTTGGGTCCGTGCGGGCTGGAGGAGGTGTCGGAATAGCGGTTTGGTGTAATTAAGGGTGCCTCGCTTATTAAAAAAAGAGATGGGGAATCTTAATTTGGCACAGCTGCCATGGGCTTCAGTGGGTCCGTGGCGGAGGGAGGGGGACACTCGCCCCCCTCCACGGTGGGATCTGACACCAAACCCAGGCCTGTCCATCAGACCCCCAAAAGAAAGCCTGCAAAAAAAAAAAAAAAAAAAAGGCAGAAGTCCCAGAATTGGGTGTCCTTTTCCCGCTGCGATGTTCCAGGGGCTGGAGAGGGAGGGCTGATGGGGAACAGCTGCTATACATTAAATTCTGTAAGTGCTGCTCTGTGCAGAACCACGGGATAACACACCCAATGCGGTGCAACCTTCACCTGAAAAGCCAACATTTCCAACACGAAATCCTTACATAAAAACCCTGTGAAGCACTTAAGTACGAGCGGTTTCTCTCAAACTGTGCTCACTCCTTCCTACCGCGTTCCTCGCGGTGGGTTAAGCCATCGCTCTCTCTTTGCACGTGCTTCTCCCTTTCAGCTTACGCTGTGAAAGCTCCAGCGCCCAAACCAAACTGCTGCCCACCCTCGGCTCCCAGCGCCCCGGGGTTCCAGTCTCTGCAGAGCTGCCGCCCGGGTTTATCCAGCGGGAGACGGGGCGGTAAGGATGAGGGAAGAAGTCATATATCGCCATCAGGTGCCTCTGGTCCCCACGGGCTGTTTAAAGCCACCTTCCCGTGTCCCAGGGCGCTGCTCTGACCTCGCCTGCGTGGTGCTCGCGCCGCGTGTCCCCTCGCTGTCACCCGGCCGGCAGCATCCATCCCACCACAATACTTCACCCGGGCTGTAGTTTCACCACCGCAGAAGAAACTTACTGCACAGGCCCTTATAGGGATAAGTAACACATCTAATTACCATATCCTTAGAATAGATGTAATATAAATTTCATTACTCACTTAAAAGTTCTAAAGTTAACAGCATAAACTTGAAGTTGAGTAATTAAGTAATCCTTATATAGACACTTATTAAAGTATTTATACATATTATCTTAAATCTACATCTATCATTTTGCCAATTAAAATTAGGACTTTAATTGCAATTAAGTAATTTAATTGCCAATTGAACAGCAAAATTGCTAAGTGACTAATTTTAATGCCTATTTTAATTACCAATCATGACTGGGGAGGGAGCTAATCAAGCAGTATCAGAGTAATGATGTGAAAAAAAGGGAGAACAAACATTCAAGACTACATGCTTTTTTAAAAAAGAGCTCTAAATTAAATAAATGCAAACACAATTTTATACATGTGGCGAAATGCTGTATTTTGGTACCTGAAGGCACGAGCACAAAGAACACATTTAATTACAGAGAACCATTGCTTTGCCCCCAAAGCGCTGAGGATGATGTGCCTGCTCCCTGCCACCGGTGGCTGAGAGACCCAAAGGTGAACCAGGAGCATTTTTGGCCCTGAATGGCCCGTACAGGAGAGCCGTCCCCAAGCGTACTCCAAAAAGTAAAAATCCATCTTCCTGAAAGGCTGCACCCGCCGCTAACGAGGTTTCCCAGCTCATTAGAGCAGCTGCCACTGGAGGATGCACTGCAGCTGGCCCCACGGGCCGGATTTGGAGATGGTCTGTGTGTAGCACTGCTTCAGGTGCTGTTATTTTCAATAAAAGCACAAAAATTCATGTCACTCCTATCTGTGAGCGTTGCGAATTCCCAGGGAAAGTTGGTGTTTAAGGCTGAGAAGCGCAGGCACTGCCCTGTGGCAGCCGTAGCTGTACCTGCATGAGGAGAAAGACCGTAACTGGATCCCGTGCTGGAGTTCTGTCGCTCCAGCCGGGAGGGCGGCAGCCTGGCAGCGGTTCTGCACCCGGCGTCTGCGGTGCAGTGGTGGCAGTGGCCACCACGGCCAGACATGGTTATCACTGTGGCTAGTGCCCGCGGTGACCGCCACACATCAGGAGCTCTGCCAAACACCCCCTGGTTTAGCCCAGCCGGTGGCGAGGGCCGTGCAGCCGCTCCATCGCTCCCCCCCGGCAGCGGGTAGGGAGAAGAGGGAGAAAAGGAAAAACTCATGGGTTGAGATAAGGCAGTTTAATAGAACAGTAACAGAAGAGGAAAATAACAAGATCAACAGCAGCAACAACAACAACAATAATAATAACAATAGTAAAAGAATATGCAAAATCAAGTGATACAGCACAAGCTGCTCTCAGCACCCCATGATCGCTTGCCCAGCCCGTCCCAACAGCACTCACGGATTCCTGTCCCCCCGGCCAACCCCCATTTATACGCCGAGCATGACGTCTATGGCATGGACTATTCCCATGGCCAAGTTGTCCTGTCTGTGCTCCCTCTCAGCCTCTGTGGGAAGCTGAAAAAGTCCTTGACTAACATAAACATTACTTAGCAACAACTAAACCAATATGCATCACCAGCATTATTCTCATACGCAGTCCAAAACGCAGCAGCTAGAAGAAAGAAAATTATCCCAGCTGAAAACAGGACACTCAGGCAACTGTTTCAGGATGATCCCAGAATCCCAGAGTGTCCGGGGTCGGCAGGGACCCCTGGAGATCATGTGGCCCCAGCCCCTGTCAGAGCAGGGTCCCCCAGAGCAGTTGGACGGGAACGCGTCCAGGCGGGGTTGGGATCTCTGCGGAGCAGGAGACTCCACACCTCTCTGGGCAGCCTGGGCCAGGGCTCGGGCACCCGCCCAGGAAAGGAGTTTTCCCTCCTGTGGAGATGGAATTTCCCGTGTCCCAGCTTGTGCCCGTTGCCCCGTGTCCTGTCCCCGGGCACCCCTGAGAAGAGTCTGGCCCCATCCTCTTGCCCCCCGCCCTTTAGCTCTTGCTGAGCATTGATGAGCTCCCCTCTCAGCCTGCTCCTCTCCAGCGGAACAGCCCCAGGGCTCTCCGCCTTTGCCCAGCACAGAGATGCTCCGGTCCCTCGGCATCTCCGCAGCCTCCGCTGGACTCATGATGTTTTGGGAGAGGGAAGCTTTGTTTCAGCTTCAATGGGGGAAAAGTTTGAGACAGAGAGGTACGGGCTCTCAGAGGACACGATGTGCACAAGCAGCTGCTGCCACTGGTGTCAGGAACCGCCGCCACGGGCCAAGACCCCGTTCCCTGAGAACAAGGCTGCGAAAGAGGCAGTACCGGGCCCTGGAGCTCCCGCGATCCATCCCCGCTCTGTGACCACACACTGCACGGGATGTTTCCACCGACAGATACTGGTGGTGTCACTGAGGGATCCAAAATAAGTAGCATCACTTCAGTGAATACCTTCCAGAGGGACAGAGGACCAGAGCATCTTTCTGTCCATTTTCACTTTAGCACTTCTTTACCTGAGATGTGAAGGCAGAGCCCCGATGGAAGGGTAAAGCCCCAATGGAAAGTCAGAGCCATCACAGCGTGGGGGGGGCTCATGGCCAGACTCAGGACATGAATGGAGCAGCTCATGAGCACTCCATTATATCTTCCTAAAACTTCCAAAGGAGCATCATTCTTCTTTCTTTCCTGCTCTTAGTCCACTCCTGAAACTCAGTCATGAGGTATATAAGGTATATATTACAGTATATAAGCTATTTATTACAGTGTATAAGGTATTTATTACATATATAAGGGATATGTGGTATTTATATTAGGTATAAGGTGTATATATAGAGGAAGGTATTTATTACAGTAATTTTTATTTCCACTTGTATTCTTACTAACATGTGATTATTCTACGGAAGACTATGAAGCTGTATTTTCCCTTCATTGTCAGTGGCAAGGCAGCGCAAGGGGTGGCCTGTCAACATCTGCCGGCTTTGACAGCTGTCAAGGGCCCCAAATGCAAATAGATGTTTATTGCCTGTGAAGTCTGGCTGGGTTCGGCCACATCCCTCGTACCGCAGCGACGAGACCCCTTCGCCGCCTCGCCATTCCGCAGGTCAAGGCACAGAAATTCATCTCCCCCGCGCTGAACCATTACATTTATTCAATTTTTTTTTATTTTTTTTTTATTTTATTTTTTCCCGGGATATATTTGATTGATATCCTTCGAGGTGAAAGGCTAAACCGGCCCATATGGCACGTGCTTGCTTTCCATATGCTCTCTGCCCATCCGTACTTAAGCTGCCAGTAGCAACATCTGCCCTCCCCAGCGATCCAGCTGTGTGGGAACAGCTTGGTGGAACCATGCGACCAATTTAAACCAATTTAAACCCAGCTCCCGCTCCAGGGAGGGGGGGACTGGCGGTGAGGACCCCCCTCCCCAGAGCGGCCAGGAGCCACCGCCATTTGGGGTAATTTGCTTGGGTTTTGTCGCTTTTGGATTTTCGGATCCGACAGGTCGGCGATGAGGAGGTGCAAAGTGGTGGTTTGATGTCAGCCCAGCGTCCTCTGGATGCAACCAGCTCCCCAAAACGGGCTATTTTTAAGTGCCGCGCAAAGTTTTCTTACATAAACCACACATCTATATACTTAAACACACACCCCCACGCAGAGAGGGTATAACGCGTACGTAGATTGGGTGTTTAACTTGGCAGCGTTTTCCTAAAAGGTTTGGAAATGCCAAAAGTAGTAACTACGCTGCAGAGACGATTATAGCTTCTCATTTGCGATTCATTTCTGAATTTCTGTAGTCTGACGAGGATGCCAGCCTGGTTGGAATAATCACAAAACAAGCCCAAGATTCTCCCAGGAATGGCGCTGGGACGGCAACCGGGAAGAGGCAGCTGCCTCATGAGCAGATTGGGGAAGGGTGCACCATTCCAGCTCTTCCAGTCATTTTGCTTCCAGTGGAATATATGAATCTAATTACACTTTTTTTCCACCCTAGAATTTATGTATGTGGGCTGTGGAGGTGCACGTGGATCAGATGCTCCTGATCAGATGCCTCGCCAGGGGCTGCAGGTCCCTACCTGCAGCGGGGTGTTTGGCCACCAACCCCAGAAGAAGACAGTGGTGGCAGCAGGACGGGCTGGATCTTTGTGTGTGTGCTGACAGGGATGCCCGGAGTAAAAGCAAGCCATCCATATTTAAAAGCACAAGAATCCCAAGCCATGATTTTTCAAGTCCACTCACTCTTGTTTCGCATTTTCCAGCCATGCCATCACCAGGAGCCCTTGCTGGTGATGGTACCCGGAGCACAGAGATCTGCCTCCCATGGCCATGGCAGGGTGGCAAGAGAAGGTCTGCATGTCTGGAGGGGACCTGTCCCCTCTGCCCCACGCGTTTCCTCAGTGGAGAGGTCCCCGTTAGCGACACACAGGGAATCAGGATGGTGACGGCGATGTGCAGTGTCCCAGTGGACGGCATCTGGCTGCGGTGGCGGTGGAGGTGGCCGGGGCCCGTGCTGGCTGTCACCTGGCTTGTTTGGGAACTGGCTCAGGGATCGGCTCCAGGCTGTTCTGCCAGCGCCGGGAACCCCCCAAAAATGTCACTTGAGTGATGTGTTTATGTCACAAGCACTCTAAAATAGCATAATTACACTTTGTTTTCCCCATAGTTTGGGAATTAACTGACAAAACACAGAGAAATCTGGTTTAATTAACTACTCTCTTTAAGTGAAATCCTTTTTGTTGTTTTAAATGAAATCCTGTCCTGTTTTGGGAGGGATTTTCTCAACACAACTGGGATCCTTCCCCCTCACACAGTCCCCAGAAACACACTCCCTGGAAGACACTGCCGTATTTGACTGCGGGAAAACAAAAATTCCCCGAAGTTGGGAAAAGGGGCAGGTTTCCATGACAGCCCCCGGGGCAGCCAGCTGGGCCGGGAGGTGTCGCTGGCTCCGTCTCCAGATGGACAATGCCATCCGGGGGCTCTGGGGCACAGGGATGTCAATGATGAGCTCCGAAAGCACCTCTGGGTCTGCCTGGGGCTGACGCTGCTCCCAGCTGCAGCCAGGAAAGGCTCAAAGACACAAATCCAAGCATTTTTCCTCCAAGATGTGGTGTTTTTCATTACTGGAGCCTCATAACAAGAGGATGAGGTTGCTCATGGTGTCAGGAGGCCAAATGCCAAAACCGCCTGTGCGAGAGAGGGTGTTTCTGGGGACATCACGGCATCGTTATCTTTGTCCTGCCTTGCGGTGGCTTGCGTAAAGCCTCGCAGATGTGAAACATAATGCTGGAGGAATGTCTGGTCTGACCAAGTTACCAGGAGTCTATTTCTGTCATCCCCAACCAGAGGCAGTTTGTTGAAGTCCCATCAAACAATTTGCCGTAGGGTGGACTTGCTGCCAAAGGCACAGAGTGTTTGGCCCGGTGGATTCATCGCCGCCGAGGACGGCCGTGACCCCTTGCTCAGAAAGTAGTTGCATACAAAGATGTCGTGGTATAAAGCAGCAGATGTGTGGCCTGCCTGTGCAGGGGCGGCAGGCAGCGGCCTAGGTAGGCCTCACGAGCCCTGCTACAGTGTTGAGAACTGACGTGCACTGCTTTGGGGCCAAATCCTTCCCCTTCAATCAGGTCATGGAATTGTAGAATCACAGACTGGTTTGTGTTGGAAGGGACCTTAAAGCCCACCCAGTGGCACCCCCTGCCCTGGGCAGGGACACCTCCCACCAGCCCAGGTTGCTCCAAGCCCCGTCCAACCTGGCCTTGAACCCCTCCAGGGATGGGGCAGCCACAGCTTCTCTGGGCAACCTGGGCCAGGGGCTCACCCCCCTCACAGCAAACAATTTCTTCCCCACATCTCATCTCAATCTCCCCTCTGTCAGTGTAAAACCCTTCCCCCTCGTCCCATGGCTCCCCTCCCTGATCCAGAGTCCCTCCCCAGCTTTCCTGGAGCCCCTTGAGGGCCTGGCAGGGGCTGGAAGGTCTCCCCGGAGCCTTCTCTTCTCCAGGCTGAACCCCCCCAGCTCTCTCAGCCTGTCCCCACAGCAGAGGGGCTCCAGCCCTCCCAGCATCTCCGGGGCCTCCTCTGGCCCCGCTCCAGCAGCTCCGTGTCCTTCTGCTGTTGGTGCCCCAGAGCTGGAGGCAGCGCTGCAGGGGGGTCTCACAGAGCGGAGCAGAGGGGCAGAATCCCCCCCTCGCCCTGCCGCCCACGCTGCTGGGGATGCAGCCAGTTTCTGGGCTGTGAGTCTTAAGAAAATAATTTTCCATTGAGGCTGTAAGCCTTGAGGTCTCCTGAAATAGATATATTTTGGGTATTCTACCCAGTACCTTTGAGAACTGTTATGGTCATGAGTAGCAAGTGGGAGACTGGTGCATGCTGAGCTTGCAGAGCTGCGCTGGAGCATGCCAGCCCCGGCAAGTGCCAGCCAATTCCTCCATCCAGCACGGCCAGGGATGAAGTCGGGGCAGAAGCAGAACCCCCCGGTCGCCGGCCATTGGGGCTGTCTCTGGGCTGGCATTCAGCTCTGCCCAGGGCACCCCCCGTCCCACGGCGCCTGTCAGACACCGGGTCCCCCCCAGCCGGGACGTGTCCCCGGGCGAGGGCCTTTCCCCAGGGATGCCCAGGTTTCATCCCCTGGTGAAGTCCTAGTTGTCAAAACACACATTTAATTTCTAGAAGTGACCAGGTTCTATTTTGCGATCATCGCCCTGAACTAAGTCTGAGTTGTAAAACACAGTCTGTTTCTGGCAAGAGAGCTGTTAAAGCTTATCTCATGGCTAAAGGTGCTGGTGGCCACAGACAGAGACCTGGGTGCGCTGCATGACAGTCACCCACAGCGGCGTTATCAGCATCCTCTGTTTGTCCCACCACTCGTGTGACAGTCACCTCTCTCTACAGCTGGCTCCGCGTCAGGTGGACAGCAGTTAGCAAGTGCCAGAACACGCGTTCAGAAACAAAATCTCATGAGAATTCTGGTTATCTCCTGGGTGAAAGGCTTGTGCCGACTGCAGGCTTCAGAAAATAGTGGTAAAATGAATTAAAAAACAACTCATGATAGTTACAAATTTGCAAAACTCTTCATGTATGTGACGGGTGCTGTCACTAGAGGTAAATGGCAGGGAGAATAAGCCCATTAATGCAGGCTGTTAATTGAAAACAGGACTTGTGTAGAGAATGGTGTTTGTAATTACGAGAATAGTTATTAAAATACCATTTTGCTTTCTAAAATGCCTGAATATAATACAGAGTATGAAGGACTTATGTTTAAAGAAATTAATTATTTCCAATGCATCAAAAAGGGAAGTCTAAGCTGAAAATGATTTACCAAAATTGTTAAGACAGATTTTTAATTATCAGTTTCAAAACACTGTCATAGAATATCAGCTGAACCTTATTTTTACTTTCACTAAGAAATGTGCTCTACTCCTGTGTAGCGTCTGTTCCTTTCTGGGGCGTTCTGGAGCTGTGCCTGGGTCTGCCCATGGTGGTGGATCACACAGGGGCCTTTTGGGGCTCTTTTTGGTCCTGCCCACAGCAACGTTGATGCTGATGGTTTTCTTCACGGTCTCCCAGTCCCGGGGTGGTTTCTGGGGCCCGATGCTGCTCCCTTTGCTGCCTCCGCTCCCAGCTGGGCTATGGCCAGGCCCCCAGCTCTGCGCCTGGGGTCTTCTGCCTTCGATGCTTTTTGAAGCCCCAGGGTGACGGGAACTGGGGCTGCCTCTGGATGGCAAGAAGGGGGCACTCACCCGCTCCTCTGGGCTCCGGGCGCTTCCCAGCCTCCTGCCCCCTTGGGAAGCGTGCACTGGGGGATTCCCACCACGGCGGCCGCTTGCTGCTCCCAGAGAGATGCAGGCATCGTGCAAGAGTCGGGGGAACAAAGATGCTGAGGGACCGGAGCATCTCTGTGCTGGGCAAAGGCGGAGAGCCCTGGGGCTGTTCCGCTGGAGAGGAGCAGGCTGAGAGGGGAGCTCATCAATGCTCAGCAAGAGCTAAAGGGCGGGGGGCAAGAGGATGGGGCCAGACTCTTCTCAGGGGTGCCCGGGGACAGGACACGGGGCAACGTCAAGGTGTTAAGACAAGTCCTCAGTGGGATGCAGAACTTCAAGAACCGTGTTGGGACGACCTGTGTTTTCCATCTCCCAATGACTTACTGAGGAGGGTGTTACAGCGTTGACATCTCTCGCCCTCCCTGCCGCGCTCCTCGGCTTTCAGCAGGGCTCGGCTGGAATTTGGTGCAAATGGAGCGCTTACATCCACCCAACGGCACGCTAAGTACATGCTGACCATATCCACTCAATGAAATAATTATGGAGAAACAAGCAAGTAATAATACACAATAAATAATACAGTCTTCTCTGCAGCATTTGAAACACAGTAACTAATAACCGCTGATTAGAAAAAGAGTAGTGTCAAATAAAAATATCCAAACTGTAGTTCAACGTGCACACAGAACGGAGGAAAAACTGAGTTGTTTTTCAGTTTTAACTAAATGGGATCTGGTTCTTCAATATGAAAAACTAGATTAAAACTGATCTAAAAATTGAATTCCATTAATATTACTAGTAAATAAAAACATATTATTTCTTAGATGAGGGAGCTTTAATAATAAGAGGTATCATAAAGAGAGAAATCAAAACCAGATCATACATTCACCAGATTGTTCAATACAAAACCAACAAAATTAGACCATATTGATGTGATAAGCAAAAAGAAATATATTAGTTTCCAGATCACAAAATTCCAGTACAAGATATCATTGGAAAACCGAGTCAATCTTTGTATCAGTCAAATCCCTATTAAATTAACCCATACTTTGCAGCGAGCAAATCTACAGAACTGGTCGCTGTTGGCATATTGATAATGAGATGTACATGGACTGCTTTCTGGTTCACAGCGTTTCGGCATCCCACCAGCACTGGTGGACCCCGTCACGCTGGTGGCAGCCTGCGGTCCCCGCGGGTCGGGTGCCCTGGGAGGGGGCACTGCAGGAGAACATCCCGCTGCTGCAGATGGAATGAGCCCAAATTAGTAACAGGGCAAGGACGGGGACAGGGTTTTGATCCGTAGTCTCTGGGCTGCGAGGCTGGGACGGTTTGCTTTGGAGTCAGCAGCAACTTCTACATGCAGGGACGAGAATCAACCTGGCTGATTCCCAGTTCCATGGGAATTTGACCTTTTTTTATTAAAGTATCTAACGAAATAAAAAGTTTACTCTAAAGTTTTAATTTTCCTCATTTACCTCATAAAAAAAAAAAAAGGCCACATAATGGCTTTGTAAGAATTTATTCTCTCTGCTGTATGAAGATCCTGTTTAAGGTGTTGTGTGTCTAATTATTGTTCAGTCTTATATCAAGATACTCTGACACTTCAAGCTCACAGCAAACTAGACCAGCATTTAAGAAAATCTAGACCAGTGAAAACTCCTTTGATAAATGTGGCCAATAAAGTAGCTACCAAAGTAGTAAAAGTGCATTTTTGTTTCCCTGTCAAATATTCCAAACCTTGCAGCAGGTCTGCATCTGGACAACGAGTCTGGGAAATGTATTCGGTGGGAATCAGAGCAGGAATTAGCCGGATGGGCTGGGAGACTGAAAAACGCAAATACCCCAAAGCTCGTGGCCCTACCTTAAAAGACGTGCCCCGGGATGGTGGGTGGCGGGGGGGCCTGCGGGAGCAGAGCGGCTGGTTCTGGGGGGAGACGCAGAAGGGCAGGCAGGGAAAGGGCAGGAGGAACCTCTGCCGGGATGGGAGAGACAGCATTTCTTGTTTAAATCTTGTCAATATGTTAGCAAGGTGGAACGGGCACGTCCACCCCCTCTCCCTACCCACACACCATCCGGTACGGAGACTTACTTTGACAGAGGGACCTGAGGAAAACTTGGGGAATACCTTCAGTTTGAGGTACAAGGTAAATGCTGTTATTAATAATGTGTTTAATTCCAAGTGGTATCCAAATCGGGTAAGTCTGGGAAGGTAAAACGAGGGGGAAATTTTGCCATAAGATTAATGAGCAAAATACAATTAGCTATTCTCGAAGAACAGACAAAGTGCTAAACATTACGAGTTGCATTTCAAAGGAGTTCCCTGAGTGTTCTCTGAGCCCTGCAAAGGGCAGATCTTTTCCTGCAGGTCCGAACTACGTGCCCAACTCCCTTCTAACCCCCCGAACCAGCGCCCGAATTGCAAGCAGGCAGGGTGAGACCCGATGGCTCAGGATCTTGCTTTTTCCAAACACTACACATTATTGCTACTTTATCTAATTTAAGCTCCAAAGTGAAAAATACTCCTTATTCACCCTTTTTTTTTTGGGGGGGGGGGTTGTTGTTTTTTTTTTTTCTATTTTCCTGTGTTTTTTTTCTGTTGCCACTTTCTGGTTCTGAGTAATCTCTCCTTTCTCAGCCTTAGCACCGTAACAGGGTAGGAAGCTCAGAGCCCACGGAAGGAGTTTCCATGACACGCGCTGCTTTGTCTTCCTTGAGGTGAACCTGAGACTCCCCATGGAACATCCCTTACAGGAACTTGCTCACTTGAGCAATAGCACTAAACTCCTGTCCCGAGGGTTTCTCAGTTATTCGTGTTCCTGACGTCCACTGCCACTGAGACTTTCACTTTGCTCAGTTTTTTATTAGTAACAAATTCTTCTTGTTCTTCGGCGCATGATGCTTTTTCACAGTTATTTTTAGGTTCGTTTGCTGTAATATGGCTGCCTGGCAGCAGAACCACAACAGGATGCAATAGGTGTCTTCTAGATGCTCTTCTAAGACAGTATTTGCGTCAATCTACTTGCACTAGTGCAGAGGAATAAAGTGGTCATTCTGATATTTTTATATAATGAAAATATATATAATAATTACTGAATTAATTATTCTTATAATTCAGTAATTATACTGTTTTACTGAAATGAGATAAAACGTGAAGCTTCCAGTTTCCTATCAGCTCTAAAGTGCCCTAGTAAGAAAAATTAAATCCAACTGTTTTCTGCCGGAGCTATCAGCAGTAGCCCTCTCAGCAGTGGCCCTCTCAGCAGTAGCCGGGGTTGTGGGCTGTTGTAACCGGCAGCGATGAACGGTCCTCACTACGTGCAGAACAGCACTGGTGGGTGTGAGGCCACGTCTCCAGGTCCGCTTGGTTGTCACGGTTGTCAGTTTTATCATGAGCCTAAAGGGCTACGCACCTCATCCTGTAAGGGCTCCAAATTATGTATTTCCAAAAAGATTTACATCTTCCTGTTGTCTGAACAAAACACATTTGTGATTCCAGATGTAACCTGAAGAGCACGAAGAATGGAGAAGCAAGAGATTGCCCTGCAGAAAAGGGAGCACTGGCAGCTGAAATGCAAGGCAGTAATTTGGAGGGAGAGTTATGCTTGATTTAAGGCAATGAGCCTGAGCCTTGCCTTCTTGTTGTGTAATTTCAGGCAATCAGGAAAGATCTTACCTAATATTTGTAATGATACTGTGGTTCAGACTGGGCTAATGAGCGTGTCGTGTGATGCTTGTCACTAGAAGGTGATGTGTTTCAATCGGGATATAGATACTTCCAAAGCTTTTCTAGGAACAACAAAGACTGTTCCAAGAGAGCGCTCATAAAATCTCCTCCTTAAAAACATGACACTCAGGAAGCAAACTGGAAAAAAATAAAATGTTATGTATTATGTTTCTGCATGCTGGGGACGGAGTGAGAATGGCAAATGTGGAACGAGGTTCAGAGAATAACTCAACGCTTTAGGAAATAATAATAATAATAGTGTACTTCTGCAAGGTTGGGGTCAAGTATTTTGCAGAGCGTTTTGATCAGGCATTCTCTGAACAAATATAAAGTGTCCTGTGGCACGGTCTGTCCCAATGAGGCTGCCATGGTGGTGTCCAAACCAGCTCCGCCTTGGCATCACTCCTAGGGCGGTAAATTAAAGGCCTGTAAAGAAAGCAGGAGCATTCCTCTCTCCGGACACTTTAAACTGTGTAAACCTGTATAACTGTGCTAGAGTCCAGAGCTTTACAAAAACCCTCTTATTTGCCTCAAATCCTGAAATGTTAATTTTCATCTCTGATTAAGCTGAAGACCAGTCGAGGCTCTTTTATGAAGTCCTGCAGACTCCTACCTGCTTCCCAAGGGCTAAATTTGCCTGAGAAAACCATTGTAATATTGTGTAATTGATTTGCCAGTCAAATAATTTCTGCAGGGCTATATTTTACTTATCTGCCTGCAACCCTAATGAATCTCCCAGTTCACTTCTTTAATCCTGTTTTTTTGCCTTTTTGTCTCCTTTTTTAACTCTAACTTTCATAATCCTTTACTATGGGCTGACGTGTAACCTGTGTTTTTGGGATGTTCTTGTGATGTTCTCAGCGGGAACAGCAAAGCCCAGTGGAAGACTCGGGCTGGGCAGCACGCCTGGCGTGGCTGGGAGGCGCGAAAGACTTCTGTGCTTCGTTCCTCCAGCTCACCACCACGAACAGGGGAGTTAATGCAATAAAAATCAAAGTAAAAATACAGGAGGAAAAGCAGTTTGTATTTGGAGGACTGAAGATTGTAACTTAATTCAAACTCAGTCTAACATACATGCAGAACTTCCTAGGGGTAATTCCGAGCGCTGTACTCCCCGATTAGTGGCTGTTTGGTAAATAACATCAGCAATTTTTGTAGTTGTTCGACTTTGCAAATCACAACTCTGTCCTCAGTTTTTTCTAATGTACTTACCTTTTCAAATGCTTTGGTAAGTGGTGTCAGTCAGTCGTTAGTTTGTTGTTCATAGCCCCTGAAATTTGTCACTTTATGTTTTTTCCTGCCCTGTGGCAAGAGTGTTTTTTGAAGGATGAGAGGAACGCTAAATGAAGTATAAATAATGTAACACATTAGTGAATATTCTAAGCTGACTCATTTGGATACTTGCAAACAAATGGACAATATGATCATATGATAGAAGAAAAATAACTGTAGCTATTTATTAATAAACGGCCAATGCCATTGCCACGGGCGCCATCAGCTTGGAGGAAAATTGCTGTGGAAAATCCAGACTGAATTTAAGCGGGTACTTAATGAGAATCGATGCAAAAGGCAGAACCTTGAGCAGATCCAGTGAAAAGCCCATCCCCAGGGCCAAGGAAGGGCCCCCCAAAGGTGCCTGAGGTTCGGGAGGCACCAGGAATGAGTTAATCCCCACAAGGAACGCAGAGGAGCTGCCAGATGCCAGAGTGACTGTTTTTCCCTGCTGTCAGCCCGGGAACCCAAACACAAAGAGGTGAATGTAGCCCTCAGAGGGAGCTGCTGAATGTCCAGCCTGTGCCGGGGCATCCAGCAGCGTTAAAAACTGCCCGGCACAACACGACAAAGTGTTTCCTGGCAGCAGGGGCTGCCTCAGAGCCCTGGGCCTGCGGGCCAGAGGGAGCGGGTGGGAGATGTGCCTGTGGCAGCACCGTTTCTGCCCCCTGGACTTTGAAGGACATGCAGTGCCACCGAGTCGCTCTATAGCCATCGGTGGGTCATTTTGTTTTACTTTACAGCTCAGTGTAAGGCATCTTATTTTCTCCCGTAGCACCCTCATGTTGACTCTTGCCTGAATAATACAATTCATTCTGTATTTGGTAGGTGACGGTCTGGAGGATATTTATATGGAGCTGCAATAGAAGCATTGTTTCACTTTAATATAGGCAGTGCATAAGCTCTTGTATTGGTTCCAGAGGGAGAGTAATTAAATACTTGCAGATACGCTTTGGACCTGGAGCTGCTCCTCTCAGCAGCGGGAATGTGCTCTGCTGCATCCCCCTCCCGAGCGGGACGTTTCACCGTTGGAGTGACTGTCCATCACCGCTGAGAAACCCATAAAGGCATAGTAATATCTGTATTATTCATTTTCTGCTATTCTGAAGTCTACAGAAAGGTAAACAGAAGAAGAAAAACCCGAAGAGAAGGTTTAAAATTGCTTTGTGTTTTTATTGCAGTGGTTGGTATTAACCTGCTCTGCACCCTTGGCTCAGAGCTTCCAGGCTTCCTGTTAACAGACACATCCAATAGTTTCTATGTCATGTTAATTATGAAAATCAAATTCAGTAACTCCTAGAAAGCTGCTTCTTAAAATCAGTTTTGAAGAAAGTCAAGCTGTTAAATGCTGTTTTCTGACAGGATAGAAAAACGGGAGTCGCCGAGGTTACAAATGTCCAGACAAGAGGAAACGGCCTCAAGTTGCACCAGGGAGGTTTAGATGGATATTTGGAAAGATTTCTTCCCAGAAAGCGTTGTCAAGCGCTGGAAGAGGCTGCCCAGGGCAGTGGTGGAGTCGCCGTCCCTGGAGGTGTTTAAAAGCCGGGCAGACGTGGTGCTGAGGGACATGGGGTAGGGGGGGTTTGGGCAGTGCTGGGTCGATGGTTGGACTCGATGATCTGAAAGGTCCCTCCCAACCCAGGCGATTCTGTGATTCCATAAGATGGGGCACACTGGAGGAACCGCGCTGGGCGGCGAAGGGGCCTCCTCGTCCCAGGCTCTGTAAAACAGGCACGGCTGCTTCTGGCAGCTTCTTGTAAGAGTGTGAATTAAACACACTCCAGTATTACATGCTGTCGTATAGATACATATTGAGGGGAGAATAGCACCTGGATTCTGAAAATAAACCTGAATGGAGAGTGGGACCAGGCTGTTCCCACTAAAGCTAATGGAAGTTGCTGGTTTTGCTGGGCATGTGCCACCAAAAGAACCTGGCTGGGTTCTTTTGCTTTTAGTTTCAGGGCTCTAAACCTGCCAAGTCCTTGTTTAGATAGGAAAATATCCTAGAAGAGGGGAATTTGATGTCATGATGCACCAGCTCTTACTTGACAACTTGGAAGCTGCAGATTTGCTGGGAGAATCTGAGGTTTGGGAAGGCGTACTGAGGACAACAGTGCTTAGGTGGGTCCTTAGTGCTCCCTTCCCCACTGCGTGCACTGTGGGCTCCTGGGGAACCATCTGGGGGTCTTGGGGGGCTGGACCACCACGGGGCACCGCTGGGCACTGCAGTGTGGAGGGAGAATCCCAGAGTGTCCGGGGTCGGCAGGGACCCCTGGAGATCATGTGGCCCCAGCCCCTGGCAGAGCAGGGTCCCCCAGAGCAGTTGGACGGGAACGCGTCCAGGCGGGGTTGGGATCTCTGCGGAGCAGGAGACTCCACACCTCTCTGGGCAGCCTGGGCCAGGGCTCGGGCACCCGCCCAGGAAAGGAGTTTTCCCTCCTGTGGAGATGGAATTTCCCGTGTCCCAGCTTGTGCCCGTTGCCCCGTGTCCTGTCCCCGGGCACCCCTGAGAAGAGTCTGGCCCCATCCTCTTGCCCCCCGCCCTGTAGCTCTTGCTGAGCATTGATGAGCTCCCCTCTCAGCCTGCTCCTCTCCAGCGGAACAGCCCCAGGGCTCTCCGCCTTTGCCCAGCACAGAGATGCTCCGGTCCCTCAGCATCTCCGCAGCCTCCGCTGGGCTCTCTCCAGCAGTTCCCCGCCCTTCTGGACCTGGGGAGCCCAGAACTGGCCCCGGTGCTGCAGCTGTGGCCCCCCCGGGGCAGAGCCGAGGGGGAGGATGACCTCCCTCCACCTGCTGGCCACGCTCTTGTTAATGCCCAGGAGACCATTGGCCTCCTTGGCCACAAGGGCACATTGCTGGCTCAGAGGAGAGGGGACACCGGCCACCGAGCAGCCGACGGGGGGCCGTGGGGGCTTCTTCCTGCGGTACCCCCCCCCCCCCCCGAACGCGGAGCTCCTGCTGCGCACGAGCCCCGAGGCCGCCGCTGTTTTCCCGCCGCCCCCAGGGGCCGAGGGGGGCGGCGGGGGCCGGTCCCTGTCCCGCCCTCGGATAGCGGGTGGCGGTGCTGTTTTGTAGCCGGGGATGTAGCTCAGTGGTAGAGCGCGCGCTTCGCATGTGTGAGGTCCCGGGTTCAATCCCCGGCATCTCCAACCGGCTGTGTTTTTACCTCGGTTTCAATTTTTTCGCCCCCCTTCCGTTTCGCAGCGGGGACGTGCAGCCGCCGGCAGGATGCGTCTTCGCCCCTGCGGCGCCGCTTTCTCCCGCTCGGGAGCCCCGCGGGGAAAAAAAAGTGCTGGAAGCGCTCCGGGATGAAAACGTCGTGGCTTCAAAAGCCAGATAAAAAGCTACTGCATTGGCCGGGAATCGAACCCGGGCCTCCCGCGTGGCAGGCGAGAATTCTACCACTGAACCACCAATGCACGCTCGAGAAACACTTTTCCCGGCTCCCTGCTCCAATAGCTCACCCTGGACAGTTGGGGTTATTTTCTTTTTTTTTTTCCTACTTTTTTTCAATTCCATGTCCATAATTAGTGCTTGCGAGCCATTATTTCCAGGGAAAAGAAAGGTTTTTAGAAAGTTAGCAATGTCTGCATACTTTTTTCCCTCTAAAGAATAAAAAAAACTAGAAAATTGTACAATATACCCATCATCCTTTACATTTATAAGCTTTCAGACCAAGTCACAAAAGGTGTATTTTTGATCCTTTTCCATACAGGAAGGACTGTGCCAGAGGAGGCCAGCAGTTAAGGGCTCAGAGGCTCACAAGATCTACTAATACAGGAATGATCACGGTACAATGTCTGAACTTACGTCTCTCCTTTGTCGGTTGCTGTAGTGCTGCAGGTCCTGACATTTCAGTACAATGAAACATTGTGTAGTGATGAGATACCAATAGAACGCCATTGCCTGCACTGTGATGTAATGATGCCATGTTCCAATACAAATTATATACGGTTTGACATTTAGTTTGCCTTGGACACATTCCCACGGACGGTTATGCACGAGCCAAAGTGTTCAAGGCAAAGCAGCATCAGGTGTTGGCGTCAGGGGAGCATTAAGGTGTGGGGACGAGAGGAATCGCTGTGCTTAAGATCACCCTCCAGACAGGATGAGTACCTACCACCAGCCACCTCGCAAAAGGTGGTAAGCCAGTGTTTTCTTCCTCAATGAACAGTAATTTGACACTACAGGAAATGTTCCAATCTCCTGCCTCAACATATGTTAACATGGAAATGTAAACTTCCCTGTGGAGAGTCCCCAGCTCACCCTGCAGCCGTTGCCCAACGGTTCCCATCTCCACGTGCAGTTCATCCAGAGGGCGAATTTCTTCTGCGTGCGCAAAGCAGAAGCTGAGCAAAACTTTCATTCGCAGTGGATCTGGAAGGCCACGATTTGCTCGCCGGCCAGTCGACACCAGGAGACAGCATTTCGCAGTCACTCCGGCCCAGAGGAACAACGCAGGCCAGGAACAGTGCCAGCACGGCTCCCTTTCCCTCAGCTTCACTGCAACTCCTTCATTTCCACCGGCAGAAAGTAATGTAGTAAAGACTTCAAATAATAACTGTTATTTAGAGTTATTTAATTAAATTATATTGAACTCACGCTTACAGTTGCATCAGTCAGCCTTGAAAAACTGTTTTCCCAGACAAGCCTAGACCAGAAATCCCAAAGCAGTCAGGCAAAAAATATTCATACTGAGAAGACCCTAATTCACTATTCTAATAGATCTGAAAGTTAGGCCCGCTGAGGTAAATAGCAATAGCTGACCAACTAGTTTCCCCCCAACACTTTCATTCTCTGCCCCCTGTCACTTCTGTCAAGGGGAGACCCAGGAGATGGGGATGCTCTGGCCGTGCTTGCACACAGCCAGGGCACCAGCAGCATTCCCGGAGGGAGAAGGGTCCCCGGGCGGGTTCTCCTGGGGGGTTCAGGGGGATTAACGCAACAGGTTGCCTTTTGCCGCTCCTTAGAGAATCCTCTTACAGGGCTCGCCACACTAACAACTCTGCACTACTAGCAAACCCGTCTGGTTCCCAGGGCAGAAATGAAACCTGTTCTTGCACCCACAGTTATTAATTTAGAGAGCAGTTTCCCATGGCCGTTAGACCACGTTTTGTACTGCTTAGAACATCTGTGGGTGTCGGCTGACGTAGGACAGGGAACTCTGCAAATCAGGAGGAGTTTGGCAACTGACATGCCTCGCTAGAGCTCAAATGCTGCTCTAGAACACGCTCCAGAAACCCCTTTTCAAGCTGCATGAGACAGGCTTATACTTGGCTTCCCTTTAAAAATGACTGTACGTAGGAGAGTGCTGAATGAAGGAGAGAATCAAGACCTACAATATCAGGAAATGGTGGTCCAGAGTCTCAGAACTGGTAAAAATTTCACAGGATTGGTTCAGCTGATGAAGAATCCGCATCCTACTCCAGGAAGACAAGGCATCCTGAGGAGTTCATTGCCTTAATCATCACAAGAGTTGGGAGAACGCTCCCTGCAAAACCTCAGTGCAGAAAGATGTGTAGGGCTAGCAGAACAGTACGGGAACATCCTGTGAAATTGCTGCCCTAACCAAAATTTAAGGTCAAATGCTTCATAAAAATAATTGTGACTCTGGCTGTCATCTGTAAAACATATCTAATTTTAGAAGTTCAGTAGATGGCTTGAATGGCATCAAGAATCCAACTTCCTATAACAAGGTTATAGCATCTAGGGAACTACTTTTGGTGAGATTGCTTAAAATGTACTTTTGTACATTTCTATCTAATATCTGATGAATGGGTGAGAGGGATTATCTTGTCAGGGACGCGGGACATCATCCCCTTTGGCTCAGTTAAAAAACCTTTCCAGCAGCTAAGGAGACATAGCCTCAAACATCCTGGTTCAGCCAGCGCAGCTGCAAGAGGAACAAGGCAGGGATGATAGACAGGCAGCGGTAAAACAGCTCAAATCGAGCTTACAGCTGCAGGTGTGGACTACCTGGGGTGGGGTAAGTGGATATAATTCCTTCCCTCCTCCCAGGCTGGTATGGACACGTGTCCCCGTGTCACACGATGTGCTAGCAGCTGGGCAGCCACCCGCTTTAAAACCAGCGTTGCATCAGTCCCTGTATTGGTATATAAAAAAGAGAAAGTGTGATGTGCCTGTACCATTTGTGCTGATTCACCTCTTCGTGTGGAGCTGTAGTAAATGGAGATCTTGTTAGAAATAATGCCCAAGGAGTAATTCAGACCAACCTGAAATATCACATACCTCTTTGTAAGAGCCAACTGCCTGGTCATCAGTTTCTCATGTTTAACTAACACATACCTAATACTGAATATGACCAGGGATGTCCAGTCAAGACTTCTTACTGGCCCCCAAAATAATGAAGGATAACTGCAGGCCTTTCAAAATGGCTTCGGAAAGCCTCTCCAGTAAAGGCTTCCAACGCACGCTCTTGTCTCTGTCTCTGGAGTGCAGAAGAATGGTACCCGCCCCGGCGAGCTCTGGGCTGAGTGGAGTACACGCGCATCAACTCGATTTTAACAGGTCACGGAATAAGCTGGGCATTTAAAAATATCCACCTGCCCAAAAGGACAAATGAATACGTATTGTGGAGCCTTCAGCAAAGACTGTTGAAACAAACCAAACAAAACAATCGTGGTAATCTTTTAGGTAGGACTTATAATGTAGAACAACTTGTCAGTGCAGGTTAAAGTTTTAAGGGCTAGCAATTTTGACAGTGTCCCTTTGAGCACAGTGAGCGCGCAGGGACGAGCAGGACAGCAAAAGGTCACTTGGTCACACGTATCTGCTGCCTCCTTTAAGTTTATCTCAAGACCCACCAGGCACGTCCCAATTAATTATTTAAATCTGCAGGGAAAAATATTTCTGTAGATGAAAAGGTATAATCTTAAATTCTGGGGAAGCTGCAGGATGGTCAAAACCTGCGGTGAGAGGAAGCTGAGGCGCAGCATCCCATCCAGGGGCTTCCGACACCGGGAGGAGTCTCTTACATCCAGGAATGTCGATTTGCTTCCCATATCAGCAAAGAGGAAACTTACGGATTTTCCTATATCCCTCTGTTTTCAACTGAACAGTTCTGGATTACAAAAGGTCACCAAACCCAAACTGACAATCATATATGTGGTTATTTAAAACAATTTTTCCCAACACAGCTATTGATTATGTTGCAGTGATCTGCATAAGTTCCTTATAAACCTGTGGCCACCCCAAAAATGTTTGTCCCAGACACTATTCAAACGGTCACAAGCGAAAGCCATCAGGCAAGCAATGCTAGCGAAATGGACACTGGAAGAGAACAAGAGACTCAAATCCTGTATTTCTTCATCAGGTACTGGAATATTAGGCTTTCAAGGTGGTTGTATGTGCCTTTGAACAGGTTTTCTAAGATTTTTCCCTAATCAGTCACATGGAGAAAATATCTGGATAGAAAGCAGATGTGTATATTCACTGGGGCTGATTTTGGTCTGTCGTCTGAGAGAACAAAAATAATATAGCATAAATTCCAACAAGCATTTTTCGTTTCATTTTCTGAATATAATCTCCTCTCTCTGGCACACATAAAAAGAAAATAAATTTAAAAGAATTTTTCATATTTCCTGCCACAACAAAGGTTTTTAAACAACAGAAAATAAATACTCTTGAACAGTCCAAGCAGTCTTGCTTTCTAAAAGATACTATCCTTCTTTTCTCCCTCTCTACCAATGACATTCCCGTTCTCCGTTAGACCTAGCTCAGCTGTTTGCCCCAGAAAAATACGGATGCTCCACATCGCTTCTCCCATCGCCTGGCTCTCCCGGCGTTGACACTGCCTCTGCTGCCATTGCAGGGAGCAGCCAATTAATTACTGTGTTTGTTCTACAACAAATAACGTGACCTGTAACCTTCTTCTTTTAAACTGCAATTTTTGCATTTGTTTCTGTGACTCAGCCCTAATGTGTTCTCTTTATGTAACAGCAAACAATAAGACGTAATTATGATGATAACCCATTACTTTAGTTTCAATAGAAAAATGAGCCATTTTCTCTTTGCAGACACACACACAAACGCAGTGGATGTTTTTGTCTGTGGCAGTGTAAAGGGAAGATGTTTAAACACTAGCGATACAGCCTGGTTGTGTTGGTAAACTGAGTATCTGATATGAAGCAATACAGTTGTATTTCCGAATGATACCTGATAGCAGCAGCCAGAGACGGGAACACTTTTAAATGTTTAATCATAGCCATGACTAAGGACTTTTATTTTCCAGGACCAACCATGGATCCTGCTTGAAAAAAATCTCAGTAGAGAAATTCGGCTTCTGTTTCTGTCGCTTCATTCCAACTCGTCTGCGATTATTATTACCCCTTGCTCCTCACAAAGACATTTTCCTGAAGACAGATTAAGAGAAAACATATTTGTGAATGTACGAACAGATTTTCTTCTTATGATACATAACTTTGGCATGCAGTCAGGAAACAATGATAATCTTTTTCTCCATCTTCCCTTGCTAATGAAGAGAAACTGCCTCTGGGGTTAAGGACAAAAGGTGAACTCTCCCCGAACACAATTTACACCTGCTGAGCACATGATTCGGGCATCTAAAATTCTTGTCTTGGCAGGTGTCCCAGGGACCAAGCCACACACACAGATTCTTAGGAGGTAATATTTTCATCCAGACATTAAATAAAAAACAGACTCAAGAGGGATGAATTTTGTGATACCTTAAGGCGTCTCATTTTTTTGCTTAACCTCATAAAAATCTTTCACTATTCCAACTCATGAAGGCCAATCTTTACCAACCAGGCACTAAGATAAAAACAGAGACGAAAAGTAGCTAAGATGAAAAGACAGCTGTAGTTGGAAAGCAGCCCAATCAAGGGAGGACAGAACAGCCCTTCCCTCGTTAGCTGGTAGCTGCGCCATGAACATGTGGAGAACCTCTCCTGGAAAGGGAGATGGCTAGGTAAATGTGATCCTTGTGAAAGTTTTCACTCATTCTTGGATTTCCCTTTTACGAGCAGAGTAGCACAGAGCTCTGGTTTTCCACCCCCTTTAAGACTTTGCTGCTTTGGAAGAGTTCATGAGCCACAGAAGTGCGGGGGTGCGGAACACGTTCACCTGCAAACTGGACGTAGACACATTTTACACTCCTACACTGCCTTGTTTTCAATCAATCAAAAATTACCATAAACTGACACTGACAATGCAGCCACGATGGGGTAGACAACAATCTCAAGGGGTGGGAGGAACGGATATTTTCCCAGTTCTAACAAATTTATGATGATGTTTTGAATGTAAGAGACAGATGAAACGGCACCATTTAGTGCCATCTTAGTACACATATATGGGGCGGGTATTCACACCTAGAACTTGTGTGTGTTGGATCATGCTGAGATTATACACCACAAATTGCATGTAACTCCTTTTATTCCTAGCCCAATTATTATTCTTCCTTTCTCACACTCTCTCTCTCAAAAAAAAAAAAAACAACAGCCAAACCCAATGAATCCACTTCTGGGGTTTTTCCTTTCATTTTCCGTTCCTTCAGTTCAGCCGAGGTATTCCCATGGATCCTAAGCCTGAATATCTATGGAGTGTACTAATTCCAGCTGCTACTGGAGATCTTACTTCCTTTTAAGAGCACTACCATGTCTCCTAACGTGGCTGGGATAAAAACTGCTCCCAGCAGCGGTGGCCCGAGTATCCCTTACTTTGCAAAACTTCTGAAATCCAACCCTTGGAGTTGTTTACTGACTTTAAATGCCACCTCGGGAGCTAATAGCCGTACATTATTATTGCAGCTTCCAATTTAGCTCATCTGGTTATATCTGACCCAAGAGGGAGGGATTAGGTTCCTACGGCCTCCTCAGATGGGACCTGCTGCTGACATTTAGCTGGCTGGGGGGGCCGGGAGCGTGCCTGAAGGGAGGGAGATGTGCCCCATCCTTCATGGCAGCAGCAGGTTGTTTTTCGGTGCCTGATAGAAAACACGTCTCATGCTGCCTGTAAAGCATGTTGACTAAGCAGTCAGCACGGAAGAGCGGCAATAAAAGCAGTTTCTGGGAGACAGCCAAGAAGCATGGTTAGACACAGCCGATCCCTCTATGCCTGGAAAGCAGGGAGCCAGGGACCAAGCACAGGGAGTGCAGGGGTCCTGCCTGTGTGGCACCGACTGCATCAGGCAACTGATAGAGGCAGCGGATGGGCAAAGAGACTCTTGACAGGCTTACGGGTATAGTCACAAGATCACCTCATGTTTTGGTCCAGCATGGAAAAGGAGATCCCAAACACTTGTGGAACCACGACTGCAGTGCACTAAAAATGTAAATTTTCAGGGAAAAGCGCAGCCAAAAGTTCAGCAATGAGTTTTGGAGGGGGAGGAAGATCCTGGTTTATTACTAATGTGTGTCTGGCTTTCTCATTGCAGAAGACGCAATAGGCAGGAATCTCCAGATGATTCCCTAAAAAAACACAGCTATGTTTGTCATCTGTGTCCCTAGGAGCCTGGAGCATGAGAACCAGGATGAGAAACAAAGAGGAACATTAGAGACCATAACTCGTAGCAGCAGCTCTTCCAAGTCTTGTCACTTAGTATTGCAGAAAAGAAAGCAACAAGAAGAATGAGGATATACCAATGTCTCAAGGTATCACTCAGTCAGCAACTCACTTATAAGTCTTACACAGCAAGTGCCCAGGGAAGTTCAAGACTGGAGATCTGCTGTTTTGGAGAGGTAAAGAATTGGAAAGCTTTCAATTCAGGAAGCCCTCAATAAAGGAAAACAAGCCTGCATACCCTGTGCTGCAAAACTAACGTGAGATTCACCCTGTCCTCTGCTGCCTGTGTCCTCTCCGTCACTGCGAGTATCACCCTGTGGTGGGCTCCATTAGGTGTGTCCCAGAGGGGTACCTGTGAAGCCTGCCTGCTGGTGGAAAGCCTGGCTTCTAGGAAGACCTGGATTAACTGCTAAATTGTGCTTCTGTCAAGTCTGGTAGAAACCAGGAGCTCAGCGGGGTTTCATGAGAAGTTTCAGTTGAAGTAAGAGAGCTGACAGATGTTCAAGCCACTGAGATGTCATTTCTCAACCAGCTTCATGCCATACTGGAGCCATTGGAGAGGACAACTGAAAAATCATAGCATCATAGAACCACAGAATGGTTAGAGTTGGAAA
This sequence comes from Fratercula arctica, assembly GCA_947846985.1. Classification (NCBI taxonomy): domain Eukaryota; kingdom Metazoa; phylum Chordata; class Aves; order Charadriiformes; family Alcidae; genus Fratercula; species Fratercula arctica. The sequence goes on along the minus strand of CANTUZ010000008.1, from coordinate 937,621 downwards.
GGACCTTAAAGCCCACCCAGTGGCACCCCCTGCCCTGGGCAGGGACACCTCCCACCAGCCCAGGTTGCTCCAAGCCCCGTCCAACCTGGCCTTGAACCCCTCCAGGGATGGGGCAGCCACAGCTTCTCTGGGCAACCTGGGCCAGGGGCTCACCCCCCTCACAGCAAACAATTTCTTCCTAATACCTAATCTAAAGAGAAGATATGAATTTCTATACATCCGTTTTGTACTGCAAAATTTTTTTCAAAGATGGATCCTCAGAGATTTTTCATGTTTCTGGTCTAGAAATCATCCAGGTTATGAGTATTATGGCTATAATCATGATCAAGATGATCAAGAGACGTGTTGGAAAGGTCTTCTCTCTCCTGCACTGCACTTTAACCCACTAGGCAAGCAGGGAAGGCTCTGCAGTTGATAAATGGCTATAAATATAATGTGTATTTAGATATCTTAAGGAAGAAACCTCTCTGTCACCCAAAAGCAAACCACCACCAGAACTCCTCAGAATCACAGAATGGTTTGCATCGGAAGGGACCTTAAAGATGATTTAGTTCCAACTCCGCTGCCCTGGGCAGGGACACCTCCCACCAGACCAGATTGCTCAAAAGCCCCGTCCAACCTGGCCTTGAACCCCGCCAGGGATGGGGCAGCCACAGCTTCTCCGGGCAACCTCGGCCAGTACCAATTCCTCAGAATTCCTCAGAATTCCTCGGGGGGGGGGGGGGGGGGAAGCCGCTGCTGTCCCCGCTGGCCGGCTTGGGCTGAGCTGGCCCCCGCCGCCCGTCCAGCCTGAGCCGGAGGAGGGGCCGTGAAGGGCCGCGACGCCCCTCACTACAGCCCGCGGCTCGGAGGGCGGGAACAGGCCGCAGCGGCGGGGCCTAGCGCGGCTTCCCCTTCCTGAGGAGAACCGTCCCGCCCTCGGCGGCCCTGCCGGCTGGCTGAGGCGGCGGGCAGGGCGGGGAGGCTGAGGCGGAGCGGGGAGAGGGAGGTGCCGGAGGGAGCCGGCCGGCCGGTTGCCCACCCTCCATCTCCACCCGCCGTGAGGGACGCGGGCTCGGCCGGGCTGCTGGAGTAAGTGGCTTTCGGTTGTGGTAATGGTGGGGGGTGTGGGTCGGGGGGCGCGGACTGATAGCGGAGCGGGAGCTTACAGGAAAGAGCGACCGAAAAATGGAGTGTGTGGCTCTTTTAATGGCAGGGTTATAAAGCCCTCGGCAGCTGTCCCGTTTGTCTGTGTGTTGTCACCCTGCTGAGGGGCTGAGCCCCGCTGTCTGTTCATGGGTAGCTGTCCGCACATATGTAACGAATAGGGGGGGTTTGCAGGACTCTCTCACTGGATTTTCTTTCTCAGGTAGAGCTGGTAGAATACAGCATCTCCTATTATTAAAAATGCTGGGCAAAGAACAGGGTAGCTGTAGTTACACTGAGCTGTGGAAAATTAAAATGGTTACTTCTCGCTTGCCTTGAACATTTTGGTGGGACCATTTCTGGGTGAGAATGTGTTGGTGTAACAAGTAAGTCCTAAACTTTTCTGAGTTCTTATCTGAGTTCTCACCTCAAACCAGGACGTTGTCTCTTCTAACCAATCACTTCAGTAAACATTTGTAAGCCCATTACTACAGGAAAGGGTATAAATGTGTGTGTGTGTATAGACCTTAAGTTTAAACCAGCCAGATTTACCACCTGCTGAGTTTACTCTACTATTACTGTAAGCTGGTAATAAAGGTGCACTGCAAGCAAGCTCCTTTCCACCGCCGCTCCCTTCCCCGCTCTGAAGGAGTTGTGCTTTTCTTCCCTTGCCACCCGTCCTGGTGTCCCTTTGCTGCTGCCAGGCCCTCACAGCTGTGCCAAGCTCCGTGGGGGCCGAGGCACGGCTGGCCGGCAGGGACACCTCGCCAGGCTGGCCGGGCACGCTGCGCACCCAGCTACGAGCAGGGCAGCCAAGGAGGCAAGGACAGCTTCCTCGTCAAGACTTGGAGCACTGGAGAGACGTGAGTCTGCTACCACTACAGACTCTTGCTTCTGTCCTCTGGTGGCTCTCTGGTGGTGGCTAGACTTCTCTCTGTGTCTTATTTTCATTCTCTGTGTTTGCAGTCTGCCTCTGTACCGAGCTCTCTGTGAACCATGGCTGCTGCCCTGCAATGGGGTTTCCACCCAGAAAGTTTCCCAGCGTGAGAGGGTTGCTCAAGCGTAATTGCACTGACGTTGGCCTGAAGGCTCTGAAGTCCCTTTGTAAGATAATCTTCTGACCATGGATAAGAAGCAAGCTTGGAGGCACAGCTGTTAAGAGTGTGGTGTATTTTTAATTGAAGTTAATCAGGCCTTTTATTTTTCTCACTCATTCATAGGTACGGTTCCTCAGAAATGTTTAGTGATGAGCAGTGACAGATGATTACCTAGTAAAGACTCAATCTGATATTTCAAGATCTTTAAGGGTTGGTAAGGCAAGGGTTGGTAAGGTTTGCTAAGGCAAAATCCAGTATTGGCTCCTTATAATAGCAATAAGCAGAATATGATTAATTTTAATGTTAGCCATTTACCAATTTTGTTTAGTCTAACTTGGAATGAAAGTTTTGAGTAGGCATGTATGTGTATAAAAAATGATACACACACCTTATATCTAATTTATAGCCTTAGTTTGGTTGTATGCATATGGATATATACTTTGTTTTGCTTAATTATGTGTGTGCGCATGTATGCCTGCACAGCAGCATAGTAATAACAACTTTGTGAGCTAGGCCCTCATTACATAGTGTAATATTTTCTCTGGAGATCCATTTCTACCTGGTAATCTGTCACTAATAGAAATTTGGAAAGCTGGATAGATGTGGTAGGTTCAAAGGCCACTAATGCAAACCAGTTTCCCAAATGAAAACTCATATAGGTTCCTTTCTGCTGCCTATTTTGTCTTCACACAAGCCTCTGCAAGCTTTAGCAAATATTTAAAAGAAATGCTTTTTCCACAGTCAGTTTGCAATTGTTACTTTCTACTTTCCCATGTAAATATCTTGATAGTTTCCAAACAAGGGTTTGCATTTACAAGTAACTCTGTTAAGCAACAGCTTGCTTTTATGATAGCTCTTGTTTACATGTGGGCAAACAGGACTTAAAGTATTATTTTACCTTTTCTATATTGCTTGCCCTCCCAGTTGTAGTTTGCACCTGCATTTTTCCGGGGATTAGCTTTATCGCCAAGGGTGTGCCCCTGCAGCTGATGTGAGTGTGACTGCGACATCCTGCCTCCCGAAGAGTGCGGATAGCTGTCCTCGTCACTGACCTGAGCGCCTGCCTGGCCCCTGTCATGTTGGGCGCTCTCAGGAGAGTGGGGAACCACTGAAAAGCTGAGTGCTGGGTAAAAAGAGAAATGAACGTGAAATAAAAATTAGTTGTTGTTTTGCTTTAGGTGTCCACTGTGGCTGTGGCATGGCTCTTGCTAATGTAGATGTAGCCCATTTTTTCTAAAAAGCGTTACTTTAGAAAGCAATTATTACACAATGAACAAACAATTTGTAATCAAAACTCTTGCTACAGGATCACAGTATTGCTTTTAGAAACATTTTGTATCCCTAAATGACTTTCTTTGAGCCAGGTTTACAAGCAAACGTGTAGCTCTGTCTCAAGAGGGGTTTCCAAATGCCGGATGAACTTGCTCTGGGTTATGTCCTGATAATGCTGGGGGAGCCCAGATTGTCCTTTCTCTGCTGGCTGCGTGCAATGTCTTGGACTGTGCCTTTTTGCTTAGCAAAGTGTTTCTCAAACCAAGTCTTGATTCTGATTTCAAAATTACATTGAATGCACACCGCTCCTCTGGCATTAGATTTGCATGTACTATCAGGTCTCAATCTTTATTCCAGTATATATAACTAGGCTACTTCCTTGACACACCTAAGTAATCACCTAGTTTGTAGTTATTTTTTGAGTAAGTGCCTGTTTGTATATGCAGGTCTATGTCCAGTCTTGTAATAAACAAAACACCTTGTTTTTTAATCCTTTCTCCTTTAGTGTTTGAACTGAGGGAAGGAAGGGTGGGGAGAAAACTGTGGATATAGCTCAGTGTTAGGGTCAAGCTGGATTGATAGACTGTCTAATCAAATATCTGTATTAACTATGAGCAGGATGAAGAATATCAGAAAAAAGGGTGAACAGCTATAAACTGTTTCTAACAAGAACATCTCTTTCTAATTACAGAGCAATTGGTTTATAGTATTTTCAAGTTTGTATTTGGGTGTGGTGGGCTTTATGGCTGATATTAACCCCACTAATATAGAAAGCAAGAATGACTATTTGAACTATTTAGGCAAAAGACAATGTTGTCACAAGAACAAAAAAGTATGGAAATCATCCTGCATACATTTAGTCAGTCATCAGGCCGGAGACTAGGTTTCCCACTCCTTAGATGGCAGATTTTGAAGTAATCTTTCAGTAGGACAGGAGGGAATTTAAATACTTTTCTGATAAAACTTGATAAATATATTATGATGTTTGTATGATGGGAAAGCTCAAAATACTCGTGACCTCGGTGTTTCTCTGTATTCCTGTTAGTTCTTAGGTGCAGTGCTTGGCACTACAGCCAGCATTGTCTGAGAGTATTGCCTCATTCTTACAAACATACTGCTTTCTCTGGCAAGATTATTACTGTCTGAAATCCCAAGAAAGATTTACAAATCAGACTTTTCCCCTCATTATCTGTAAGACATTTTTTTTTGTAGGAGGGTAATGAAACAGAAGAAGAAAGAAGTGGTTAGGTTAAAAATACAAATAGTGAAAAGAGAAGCCAAAAAAGTTTGTTCCTTATAGGATAGAGCTTAAAGCAGTTGATATCATCTAATGCTGGGTGGGAAGATCCTGGTCACCTGAGTACAGAAAGCAAATTCAGTAGTTTGAAGCAGTGGGGACCAGGAGAAGGAATGAGGATAGTACGCTTATTTTTTGCTTTGTTTTTCCTTTATTTTTGTGCATGACAAGTGCTGCAACTACTTTTGGGCACGATAGCCGAGCTAGTTGCCTGTACTGGAGCGTGGGAAGGATTTTCCCCATATGGTAAACTGCTGCTTTGCTTCCACTTATTAGTGCAGGGTGGCCTGCGGGGTTTTCGGGTTTTAAGTTCTGTGTATGGGAACTTACAAATTTGTGGTGTGGTCTGTGGCTTAAGGGAACTTGTAACCCTGTAAGCTGTCTGGATATTGTGGATTATGTTCTGTGCTTGGTTGGTGAGGTAGTTCTTGGATAATTACTTTAATTAAAGTGCAGTAACTTGTGTTTAAGAACCCAAAGCAACCATCGGAGGCTTTAGGAGAGGATCTGGAGGATGGACTCTGCTGTGCTATCAGCCATGTTTCGTACCCACTGGAACTCTTTCTTGGTTTGTAGCTCCGTTATAGATATGGCTTACAGTAATTACATGTACAGGTCACAAGTGCATGAGTCAGTGACCCAGGCTTCTGCTGGTGAAGTAGATCACAAGCTTTGGTTGCCCTTCAAAGCGTGCTGCTTTCTTCTCTTGTTTGATTTCGCTGCTGGTTAGGTGATAAGTAGCCCAGGGCAGCCCAGGAGATCAGCCCCATATCAGCTCTGGGGAGAGATGCTTGATGGCTGTTGGGAGTGCTGTGGGGGAAGCATCTTCAGTTTGGGTTGGCTTAAACTTTACTTGCTTGCTTCTAAGATGCTTATTTCAGTTAGTATGGTCTGACATCCCATGTAATATAGTACTAGCCACTTCAGTCTTTTAAAAAGCAGACAAGAACAGCTGTAGGAGAGCTGGTAGATGATATTGTTAAAGGGGGTACTAACAGGATTATTTGCTAATGACGTCACCTTTTCCTTGTTATTTGGCCACTTCCTGCATTGTCACACCCAGAAACTGCCAGTAACATACTCTCAGAGCAGTCCAGCTCTAAATGCGTAGGTTACGCACAGTAAGAATCCTAATTGTGGTCTGTGTTACTGCTGTTCTGCATGCTGTCACGGTGGCCACCTTTTAAGTAGTCCTGCAAGAAGGATCAGAAGCTGAATTAGAGGGAGCGGAGGATAGTAACTTCCGCTGTTTGGAGGAACAGAGGCGGCGCAAGACTCTCAGCTCAGCCCAGAGGGATGTCGGTCTGAGGCTCTCATCATCCAAAACTTACCTGAGAAGCTTTTGGAAGGAATGAATTAGACAATGCTACTGTGCCAATGGCAAGTTATGCAAACTGTAGTGGTGGTGATTATAAGTTTTCTATTTTTAAGTCTTCCATTGAGTGACTCACTTTATTAGATGTGTTCATTTAAAATGGAATGTGAAGCACCCAGATTCCATGGTAATGGCCTCATAAAGCACTCAGATATACAACATAACAGATTGGATTTCTTCTCTTAATTTAACAGGTTTTGCGTCTCATACACCATGTCTGATGGCAGCATACAGGGCGTCACACACTCCTATTGCTAAGCTCTACAGTTTGTATCCATCTGTCTCTTCACTTTTGCTAAAGTAGTCATCTTTCTTTGATCTCTAACTCGCGATTCTGCATCTGAATTTTCCACCGTTCCTCTGCCCTCCCTTTTCCCTTGTTCCTCTCATTCTTTCCCCCAACTTTGGCCATGTGCTGCTTGGATCCAGCCCGCTATCTTAATAATAAGAAAGCGCTTGGGTACAGGAATGCTGGTGATTGCAGCACTTGCTGCACTTGGGTGCCTCCTCGGGCAGGAGCAGGAGCCCTGGTAGGCGCCTGTGTGCACTGCGGGCTGTATCAAGTTACACAACTCAATGAGATCCAGGCAACAGTCTTTCAGCTACCTGGGCTGGGCATTACGGGAAATAAGGAAGGCGAGTCACTCCTAGGAGTTTTATCAGGCTAATGAGAACTGTGGGGTGGCAAATATCTATCGCGTGGGCCATGCTATTCAGAAGCATCTACTGAGGACAAGTGTTGAAATCCCTTCTTTAAAAAACGGGATGTAAGTTGCACTTTGTATGCTTTTTGGTTTTTGAATGTGGGGCTGAAACTGAAGCAGAAGAATCCTGCCTTTAAGCAGTGTATTAATTGAGGAGGCAGAGCCCTTGCCCAAGGTGCAGGAGGCCCAGGCTCTGTTAGCTCATGGGGTTCACCTGGGGACCTCACAGAGGCAGGGTCACTGCTCCCCAGCCTGGACTCTGGAGTGGGAGCTTCCTATGGAAGTGGCTGCCGCATGCTGCTTTACATCCAAGTGAGCATGGCGCTGGATTGCTGGTTAAGAAATGGACTGCAGGAGGGAGCCGTTCCTACTGTGACGACAGTTTGTATTAACTTTTTTAACTTTTGGAAACTGAAAGCATGAACTCCTCCTGCTAAATCTTTGGTGTAGTTTCCATTTCATGTAACTAGGGCTTTCGTTTTTCTTTTTTTTTCCCCTGCCCTTTATGTTTCCTTTTGTGGTTTAAAGCCAATTTCTTCTTATCAGGAGTTCTTTAATAGCTAGAAGTTTCAACTAATGTCTCTGTGAATCTTTACCGATAATCAGCTGGTTCGCTGAGAAATGTTCCCCGTGGGTTATTCAGGTCTTTGGGCGGATCACGCTGTATGCAGTACCTACTCCTCATGGCATGCCACTGGCTGCTCCCATGCCAGTCAAGGGCTCCTTGCTCCTGCTGGAGCTTGTTCCAGAGCCTGTCAGGGACCTCAGCCCACCCTGGAACCGAGGGCATGGGTCCAAAGGGTGCCATTTATGACCTATATCAAAACTAAGGATAAGGCTTAACATGCGGATTTACAGTGTCAGATGGCACTAACAGCTTTAAAGCACTATACACTCAGCCATTTTTAAAGGTGACTCAAAATATTTGTGTTATGGAAAGATGACTTGTTTCTGACTGCATCACTTCTCATGCTATTTGCTATTATAATTTTCATTAAAATAAAATTCAGTTTCCATCACAAGCTATTGATCTCAGCTTGGAAGAGAGTCAAGTTTTATTACCTACTTGCAAAAGATGAGAGGTTTTTAAGCATAGGCTCTTCCCCGTGTACATAGCACACTCTGTACAACCTTTGTCGTAACTATGTGAACTGCATTCTTTCCCCTTTCATCTTCTGCACTCTGATTTATCCTGCTTGGTGTGCTGACAGTAGCCTTTAGCAGCCCTTCTGGGATGGAACTTGAGGAGAAAACTCAACAAGAGTATGTTTAGAGAGCCTGTAATTTCTCTTGGATTGTGTGTGCAGTGGGGCAGTGTCTAAGCTGTCCTCCTGCCTAGAGGAGACCTTGCTGTGTGCCATTTCCCACGTGGAATGCCATTCCTTTTGGAAAGACGCCGGAGCATTTGGGCAAGGAGAAGTTGGGATGTGCTGTAGCAGGGCCCCATTGAAGAGTCAGGGGCAGCGCCTTGTCACGGCACACAGCAGCCTGGCACGTATCTATCGCATCCCCGCCAGCTGTTTGTCTGGGGCTCTGCCTGTCTGCAGTACCTGCTAATGCCCTGAGCTCCATTCAGGCTCATCCAAATACATCTGCTCAGACCTCGCAAGTACAGGCTCACAGGTTCCTAGGATGAAATTGAGATGTTCTAGGTGTAAAATCACCGACTATAGGTTTGAATGGCTGTCTAGCTTTGTGTTGGAGTGGCCTATGTTAAGCCGTATTTTCCTTTCTTTCCCTGAATAAGCTCCTTTTACCAATGGTGAGCAAGATTTATGTGGCAATTTGAGCAGCTGGTCTCCTGGGAAGGTTCCTTTCTCCAGAGAATTGCATATAATCTGTCTATCAGCTCTGAGTAGGGCTAATGGCACACGTACCTGGCTGTCGGGCAAGTAGAGGGTAGCCCCTTACCCACAGCTGACGGTTGAGGCTAGAGATCCCTCCTGTACAGAGAGCACCGAGCCTGCACTGTCTTTGTGTTATATGTTATCTTGCATAATGAAAGGGGCAAAATTGCTCTCTGTGGCATAAATTCACATTACTGCAGCTGTGTCCACAGTGAGACTGGTGTAGGGTCCCAGTGCAGGGGTGATCCTGAACCCCATTCCCTGTGTGCCTCTACCTTCATGCCCACTGTGGTAGTGCACAGACCTTGCCTTCGGTGGCAGCTGAGGTGGCACAAACGGGTTGTGTTAGTCAAAAGGCTTGTCCCAGATCTGTATTTTGTTGTATGTGCACTGAAAAAACTGTGCTTGTTTGTGGGAGGAAGCTATGGGGCAAGTTGTAACAGTATGCGGGCAACCACATTTGTTATCCTTATTCTAAGGATAAGTCCTGAGGAGAAGGACTTGGGAGCGCTGGTTGATGAGAAGCTCCACGTGAGCTGGCAATGTGCACTGGCAGCCCAGAAAGCCCCCACCCTGGGCTGCATCCCCTGCAGCATGGCCAGCAGGGCAAGGGGGGGATTCTGCCCCTCTGCTCCACTCTGGGGACACCCCCACCTGGAGTACTGTGTCCAGCTCTGGAACCCTCAGCACAGGAAGGACATGGACCTGTTGGAAGGGGTCAAAAGGAGGGCCACAAAGATGCTGGGAGGGCTGGAGCCCCTCTGCTGGGAGGACAGGCTGAGAGAGCTGGGGGGGTTCAGCCTGGAGAAGAGAAGGCTCCGGGGAGACCTTCCAGCCCCTGCCAGGCCCTCAAGGGGCTCCAGGAAAGCTGGGGAGGGACTCTGGATCAGGGAGGGGAGCCATGGGACGAGGGGGAAGGGTTTTACACTGACAGAGGGGAGACTGAGATGAGATGTGGGGAAGAAATTGTTTGCTGTGAGGGGGGTGAGCCCCTGGCCCAGGTTGCCCAGAGAAGCTGTGGCTGCCCCATCCCTGGAGGGGTTCAAGGCCAGGTTGGACGGGGCTTGGAGCAACCTAGTTGGGTGGGAGGTGTCCCTGCCCAGGGCAGGGGGTTGGAACTATGTGGTCTTTGGAGTCCATTCCAACACAAACCATTCCATGATTCTATTATATGATCCTCCTTTGAGATTACTGCCTTTGCTGCTCTTGAAGCAGTTTCTGTACTGCTGTGGTTTCCAGTCTGGTACATAGGTACATGCAGGTCTCCTTTCCCTTGGCTAGCAGTCCGCATTCATGCCTGGCTCCATGTGGATGCCCCCTCTGGAGGTGGTGGGAGCAGGCAGCCACTGTTTGGGCTCCCCGCATCTGACTGCCTGCATTCGATTGTCAGCACTTGCAGGTGCCGCTGCAGCTCTGCAGACTTCTGCCCGTGTTGCGTTGCTTGCGCTGGGTTCTGTAGGGTAAAAAGTTTCGCTGGTAGAAATTTGAAGGTGGAAAACGTTAGTATACCAAAAGACTGTGGTATAACAGACGCCACTCTAAAGATTTTGTATCTCATCCAGAATTTTCAAGAAACCCATTTTGAGTTGAACTTTCATTTGATTTTGATAATAATTTAACTTCTGAAGACTAGCTGTCCCTTATTTATACGTATGGAGGAATTTTTATTGCATGCAATCGTCAGTGGAGTTTGTTGGATTCCTAATAGAGATTCTGTATAGGAAACTGTTAAAGAAAAGCTGTTTACTTGCCCCTATTGTATTGTGTTAGAACTGGTGACAGATGCTTCAAAGCTTTCTGGATCAAAGTAAGCATTGTGGGGGCATGGGGGCTTGTGTTGTTTTTGGTTTTTGCTTGTTTAAATTAATTCTCTTATCTGGGAGGACTAGTGTTTGTTGTAGTTAATGAATGAGAACCTATGGCATCCGTGACAAAGTGCTGCCTGTCAGCACATGTGAGTTGGGCAGTAGGGTGGGGGGTTGTGGAAGGTATGGTAGCGTGGCAGGCTGGGGTACCGATGGGAAGCAGGGAGGGGGTGGCACAGGGGCTGGGGTACCGATGGGAAGCAGGGAGGGGGTGGCACAGGGGCTGGGGTACCGATGGGAAGCAGGGAGGGGGTGGCACAGGGGCTGGGGTACCGATGGGAAGCAGGGAGGGGGTGGCACAGGGGCTGGGGTACCGATGGGAAGCAGGGAGGGGGTGGCACAGGGGGCTGCTTTAGCCGAAGCAGCTGAAAGCAGAGCCCTTGGGTCTGTGCCTGCTGTTTGCAGAGGCCTGTTGGGAGATGGAAACGGAGGAGATGTAGCTCTCAGAACATGAAGAGCAGGTGTAATAATAGTCATTATCTTATTTCCCAGCACTCGCCCGGTACTGCTTTTATTCAGTACGTGAGCATATTCTGTTTGAGGCTTTTTTTTAACAAAAAAGTTACCAAAAGAGTAGATATTTCAAACTACTGAAAAATAGCATAATGCTATCAGTGTAACTCAGAATTGTGGCGAGTGTTGGGTTTGTTCCTCCTGATCCCTTTCATATGTTTGTGCAGCACCGTTGTACAAACAACTTAGAAATCTACTACACAGCTTTGGGGGAATTCGTGCTTTTTTCTTTCTTCATACATGCAATGATATTTCTAGTGTGATTCACAAGGAAACTTCAGATTTTGGTTGATGCAGTAAGGGTTTTTTAACCCTTTTTTAACTAAAGAAGTAAAAACTGTCATGGTTTGGGCCGGACTGGCCACCGAAACAAACGACAAAAGGCCAGCAGACATAGCTGCTTTATTTGTTCCATTTTAAAAACTTGGAGTAGTTTTTGTTTTTGTTTTTAAAGAAGTATTGATAAAATTCTTGTTGAAAAGACCCAGTAGAACATGCAGTCCTAAGATCATGACTTCCTTGTTTTAAAAACAAAAATAATTGACTTCCAAAGCTGTCTGTGAAAGTCCATTTTTAAAGTAAGTTGGTGTAGGCAATGACCACTGAGACTTTTAGCCAGTGGTTTGTCTGCCTAGTGCTGCTCTAATTCAGCTGCACTCAATGGAAATGTCATGGTAGGTGTGTTTTACTTGGGTAGGTGTATACCTGGTCTCCAAAATGCGATTTCAGAGAAGGCTTAAGGCGGCCAGGGGACCAGAAGCACAGGGTGGTGTGGGCCGTGCTGTAGCTGCCCCGGTGCTGCCCCTCGCAGGCAGGGCTGCCCGTGGCTGCAGGGTGCTGCCTTCTTGCGCGGTGGAAGGTGCTCGGCTCTTGGCTAGGAGCCTCTTGGGCAGCGCTTGCCATCCAACACCAGCTGCTGAGCTGTGACTCTCAGGTAATTTGTTCATAGTTAATGAACTCTTGAAGAGTTTAGTTGAACAGAAATAAGTAGGGGTTGGTGCTTCAGCCATCACCCTTTCTTACTGAACTTGGTGAAACAGTGAAAGGAAACACTTCCCTTTGTTTTCCTGAAAGCCAGTATCTCTGCAGACGTGTAAACCAGCTTGTTGGAAGATGCTAATTTGTTCTTTTTAAACTCCCTTGGATTCTAGAGCATATTGTGTTCCCAGAACAGGCACTCGCAAGGGTTTTATACTCTTATTTGAAGTGACTCCTTTGCTGATGCGTAAGGTGTGTGAAACTACTTCAAGACTGCACCAGTTTGCAGTCTGGAAGATGAGTTGTTATTCTAGTGACTTGAAGAAACCTTATGGTGGAAGTGTGTAGTACACAGAGTGCTTGGATGATGTGTACGTGTTCGCCATCGCCATATGCTTTATGTGGCTATAGACGGTATGTAACCTGATGTTGATTGTCTTAGTTCTTTTATTTTACAGGAGATTATGAGTGTGGTGATGGCAGTGCAAGTTTTCCAGCTGCACATTTTAATTCTTGTGCAGTACTGAATTTCATATTGTGTTACGACTTCACGAGTATCTGTAGGCACTTTGAGGTATGTAGAAGCGATATTACAAAAGGCTGTCTTCACAGACTTGCGGTGGCAGGGTTTAGCTGATGGTTAGCTTTTGCTTTTTAATTTGGGGGAGGGCTGATAAGCCTACAGGGTAGGGTCTGATTCTGAGGCACTCTGCTCAGGGCATTTCTTGGATTGCTCAAATCCTGTTGTGCAAGCCTTGTGCCAGACGGACGGGAGAGGATGACAGGCGGGTGACAGGCACATGTCCTGGCGTGTGTGGCTGTCCCAGGAGCTGGCTGTGCTGGGCTGCTGTGAGAGTGCTCCAGTGGGTCCCCTGCAGGCAGTCCTCCTCCTTGGTGCTCACGTTCTCTTGCCCTGGTAGCCCACATGCAGTGCCACTGGGCAGGGGACCACAAATGTGATTGGGAGCCTTGTCCCCCCTGAGCTGGAGCCGGCGGGAGGCAGCTGCAGCGTGGTGCCAAGCCTCCACAGTAACTTCCCTTTGAGAAACTCCCCTTGCTATGGGGTTTTTCGGCTGTTGCCTTTCCCTTTTACTCCTCCCTGTCCTGGGATAAAGGAAAGATGAAGTTGGTCTTTTTTGAGAACAAAGCATCAAGTAGATGGAAAATGTGATACTCTACATACATACCAAGAAAGGTTGTTATGGGAGGAATCTCCAAAAGCATACATACTGCTCTGCAGAAAAACTTGTGGGAAGCTGCAAGTCTTGGCCTTCTGTACAATAATCACTTGCGCACGGTACATACGTACAACATCTGAATATCAAATGTTTGCATACAATAATGGTGTGTGGAATTTCCCCACACATTGAGTGTGCTGCAAGCAAAGCGCACAGGGAATGAAGTTAAGATCTACCCCAACTGAAAAATGAAATTTTCTTGTTTGGCTCGTGTCTTAAACGTTTGGTGTACTTCTAAGAAGAAAGATCAATGCTGCTAGCTGGAAGAACTAGTAGGAGAAAAGAGATGAAGTGTGTATAGATGTATAGGAACATACAGTATTTCATGTTTAATTGTATTTATAAGGCCAAAGAAATAACTCTTTGGTTGTAAGTAGTTTGCTGCAAATCTTGACAAGAAAGCTGTACGCTGCCGAAAGTAACAGTTTATAGCCCAGTCTGGTGTGTTTGGTGTAAGATGGGCAGCGGCCACGGAGGGAGGGCTACAAAGCCTCTCACTTGGCAGTGCTGTGCCGGACCGGGGCAGCGGGGATGGCCTGTGGGACCTGGCCTGGGGACCAAGGTGAGGGCTGAGCCCCTGCCCAGCCCCGGGATGGGACCCGCCACTGCTCACTGCTCCCTGCTCCTGGCCCGGGGCCGCTTCTGCCGTGTTGTAAGTCCGCTGATGTCCCGGTGTTGGCACAGCGCTGTACACATTGCCCGCTTCCGCTTTAAGCCTTAGCGGTGCTAAATCTCTGGTGTGGAGACTGCTGGGTGAGTCTGGGGCTTGGACAAAGGTGTCTTCATAGCCGGAGGGCTTGAAGCGCTGATGAGAGTCCTTCAAACTTGATGTATGTTGTTCCTAATGCGATGCGAGCTGCCGCGGTCCTGGGAAGATGGATTACGTTGTGCCTGCTTAAGATTCAGGTCAGTTCCATGCAAATTTTTCATTCAGTATCCGAACACTAGGTCTTTTAAGAATTTGCCTGACCCATATAGGGCTAGTTTTAAACCCTCTGTAGCTGGATGACAAAGTTCTGCACTTATTTCAAGCCACTTAATCTTGTCCACTGTCTCTGCTGCTGCTTCTCACTGAAGGACCTGCTCCCTGAGTAGCGGTGCTTCGCTTCTCCACCAGTCCTGGGTAGGACCAGCTTTGCTGGTGTGCAGCGAGTACAGGGATCCTAATTCCTGGCTGGAAAGCAGGATGGAGTGCTGTTAGGCACATGTGATTGTAGGCATAGTTTGATGGGACGGGAGGGTGGCTAAAGGTGATCTTGTCATGCAGCGTCAGCTGTTCTGTTGTGGCAAGGATCTGGTGGCCATCTGGCCGATGACAGGGTGTTCTTGTTCAGCTTTTGCGACAGTATTGTAAGCACTTGTTACATATACAAGTACTTAAGGTTTAAATGGGGGTGTGTGTGTACATCTACTTGTACATCTAAATACTCTTTTGTCGTTCAGCAAACACTCTGGCTTGCCTCTGTCTAGACTGTGTTTAGAAATTATTAATATTGTAATGAAAATTGCTAATTAATATATTGCTACCCTAAGTTTCAACTTGTCACAACATTGTCATTAGTTTCTACAAATGGTCTATTCTGTTTAGCCTAGATTCTAACATGGTAAAACTGCCTATTAATTTTTATCTTCTTTTCTTACAGTAAAAAATGGCATTTCAGAAGGCAGTGAAAGGAACTGCTCTCATTGGAGGAGGTGCCATAGCAACAGTTTTTGGCCTCTCTCAATTTTCTCAGTATAGAAACAAACACGTAAGTATTAATTATGATTTCTGATAAAATATGAAACTTAAAATCTGTTTGAGCGTATGTTAGGCTTATACGAATAGTTTTGTTTGGGAAGGAATGCCAAGAGCCTCCCAGCTTGATTTGGTAGGTGCTAATCTGGAGGATGGCATTAAACGATGTTTCACTATTGTAGGTCTTTAACCAGTGGGGAAGTGTGATTCCTGTAATTCGTTTTTCATGTTTGAAAAATGACCTTTGTGTACTACTGGGGATTTTACTTAGTTGGAGGAGGAGTGGAAAGTAACGATTGAAGTATAAGCAGTAAGTAGAGCTTGAATGGTATTTTCAAACTTAGAAGCTTGAAGTGAAACCACTAGGACCACCTCTGAAAATCTCAGCTTCAAAACAGTCACGGTGGCAGCTCTCGTTCAGTTCAAAAGGCTGAAAACTGTTGGAGGATAGGATCTGTGCCAAAGCAGTCAGTGGCAAGGCTCCTGTTGTTTCTGGTGGGCATTGGGCTCTCTCTGACTGGGCACGACCAAGCCACTGGCGAGCTGGAGGCACGACTCAGTGCTGTCTTCCAGGTAACTGAGGCACACAGACGGAATGCATGCCCCGAGCAGCAGAGGATGACATTGGACACTTTCTGTTAAAGTAAAGCAGTGGTAGGAGAAAGAGACGCGGTAGGTTCCGGTGTTCAGTTTGTGTATTGATTCTTGCTATTGTAGAAAGTAGATTTCATCGGCATGTCTGCTCCTCATAGTAGAGTTGGAGTCACCATGCTCTTTAACTGGCTTCTCAATGCAGAAGCCAAGGAGAAATCGGTGAAAGGAGCAAGAGTTGTGGGCTGGTTTTAGGCAGAGATGGTGGGGATCAACAACTACTGTTTGTTTTAAAGCAAATAAATGCCCATTGTTTCAATGCAGTTCTGCTGCGCTTTAGAGTTTTATAAAATAACCATGTCTGGACTTACTAGATGCATATAAGGGAACATGCCTTCTGATGTTGTGTTAAACGTGGGCTGCGAGGCTGGCACCTCACATTTGGCCAAAAATATTTGCAATCAGTGTTCTGTAAAATGGTTAAAGTAGTCAGAGCTCTGGCCTGATTTGCTTCAATCTGGTCTGGAAAAAGCTTAACCCCAAGGAACGACCTCCTCCTTCCCTTTAGGTGGTAGCAGCCTGAGCAGCTAGGTGAGAGGTGCTCATTTCGCATGGTGTTTTCTGCTTCTCACCTTAGAAATGTAATCAGTCAGCTCTTTATCTAGACAAGCTGTTACTCCGTGAATTGCTTTAGTTACCACACATTTACTCTAAGTTGCCATTCAGATTGGGCAAACTGAAAATAGGAACGGAAGAAGTGGATCTTAATGGTCTAGTTGAAGGTAAAACAGTGGGTGATGGGAGACAGTCTTCCCTGAGCTCCATGGAGGTGTGTATTACATCTGAATAAATGATAATCCGAATCTTCTGGCTGTTTCTATGGGGAGGAGGAGGAGTAGCAGCTGAGGTATTGGTAAAGCAAATGAGATGAGTCATTTCTGGGGAACCTAGCTGGGAATGGATAAGCCAGGGTCCTTATGGCTTCAGATACTGTTGCAGAAAATAAAACCTAGCATTTAAAGTGAGCTTCCCATTGGGCTGCCCGTCTTGCACCTAGCTGATAATGCTGCTTCTGACTCTCTCTGGAGTCTTTATCACAGGATTTTACAATCTGCCTTCATTAGTGTCAGAAATGGCAGCTTCAAATTTTAGGACTGTTAAATACGAGAAGGAGTTGGAAGGGAAAAGTGATGTGGATAGCTCACTTGTTGTATATACCGTATTCCTGAATTCAGGGAATTCCCATTTTTCTGGGAATGGACGGCCATTGGATGGCCATTATGAATTTCCTGAGACAGATTAAAACCCAAAGTTTTACAGAAGGTGATCATGGTGTCGAAATGAAATAACCACTTGTCCCCCAGTTTCTAAACCTATTGTGTAGGATCGGTCTACAAAGGATCTGCAGACTTCCAGCATATGTGTAAGCAAATGGATCTGTCAAGTGAGCAGCATGTTGTTTTCATGTTGTACTAACTTGCACATTTCCCATGTGATGTCCCTTAAAGCTGCTGCCTTAAACACCTAATATAGGGCAGCAGGTGGAACATAACTGGAGGGATTGACACAAAGGAGGACAGTCCATTTGTCGTGTTGACATATCTAAGCTGTGGGCATGTCCCCCAGCCCAAGTGTCCTCTTTTTAATAATGCCTGCCAATCAAATATATGCTAGGGCAAAGATCTTGTCTTCCTTTGCCAGAGAAGGATATTGCCCCAAGATGTGCACTAATTGGCTACACATTGTAGGAAATCTGTTGTTATTTCAAGAACAGAATCCATCACATCATAAGACAGAAATAAAATGCTCGGTTTTTTTACCCATCCTCGTCTTGCCTCACTCGGTGCCTGGATGTCTGTGCTGTGGCTAGCATCCTGGAATTAGGGGCACCCAGGTAGAGAATAAAGACCTCGGATGGCTCAGAATCCTGAACACAGTCTAGTTGATCTGTCTGTCTTTGTTTTCCACGTTCACTCCACTGATATTTGATATTTCTGTGAAACTTAGCTATGCCAAGTAATTCCAAGGGAGAAGCTGAAGCGTGGTGAAGTTCTTGCCCTTGAGAATGGATGGGAAGTTGTTTTGTTAGTTGACGGGTTTGTCTGTTAAAAGGGATGAGTATTGGCAATTTCTGATGTTGAAACTTAAATTGTCCTTGCTGGGTTTGAGAGCCAAAGCCTGACTGTGAGGAGAACGGCACCGTTAGCATGGTTAACCTTCTCTGTACGTAAACAGCTGTAAAGTGTTTACACCTTGGAAATAAAACACTCCATTGATTCAGATCTGCCCTGGGTTTTAAGATTTTTATCCCAACTTATTTTTCTGTACACATACACGTGTGCTGGCATTTTGGAGTACGTTTCTGCAACGAGGCAGTATAACCTGGAATGCCTGACTATGGATGGCATGTGCAGGCACAGGAGAGGCTCAGTAAATTGCCCTTATTGTGTGTTGGGCTTTCTGACAACACGCGGGTCCTGCTGAGCAAAGCGAGGATGGGGATGCGAGTTGACGTGACAGAGCTGTTGTTGAATTTAACTCATAAACTGATAGATTAATATTGTGCTTCTGTGTGTTTTATAGTAACCTGATCACTGAGATATTTACCGAATTAATAAGATGGGTTAGCTTAATGCTATGTGTAAGGGAATAAGTAGGAATGACACTAATTCAGGCAAAACCTCTTTCAGTAAACACACAGGAGTGGTTCTTTCATGTTGAATAACCGTTACCCTTAAGCAGGCTGGTGAAGCTTCCTGTGCAGCCTGGCTGACTTAGGCTGCTGAGGGCAAACGCGTGAGTCTGACGTGGAGGCTTTTGGTTAGATTAAAAAGAAAAAACCCTTTTCTAGAGAAAAGGAGGCAGTTGGGGAACTCTGCACAGCAGGCAGTGCAGAGATATGAAGAAACTAGTCCCTCCTAAACTGTTTTTGGGTGAAGCAAGTACGTATAGACTCTTACAGTTTTTTTTTCAGTGCTATCACTGTAAATGAATTTCATCTTAAATACAGGAACTCTCAAATCCATGTATGCTGCATAGACTACCAGTTACGAGCTCCTGAAAAGAATTGCATCTGAGATGAAGTTGGACCCCTCTGAGACAGAAAATACACAGGCTATGTACATAATGGATTGATTTGGCCTCAAATATTCAGATACTTGAATGGCAAAGGTAGTACAGCCAGCCTTTGCTTCCTGTAGATGCTGACTGAATTGCTGCATTCTTGGTTTTTGTGCCTTTATTTTAACACATCGAGCCAAGTGGGCTGGTACTAGATATGATGTGGGTGTTCTTTGATGTGCCAAGTTGGAATCGGAGACCACTGATGATTTCTTTTTCCCCCTTCCCTGTAATCATTAAGGGAAAAAGCACTGCCTTGTTTTGGAGTTGCAAGAGATTGCTGTCGTTTCCTAAGCCCCCCAGACGATCCTTCTCTCTTTCTGGTGTGTAAGTACGGTGTTGGTCAGTAGGAATTGCTCATCAAGGTGAATCCAATTGAGTATGATAATATGATAATGCATTGGGGCCCGCTTTTGGGTTTTCTTAATGACTTCCTGGGGTTTTGTTGGGTTGTTGTTTTTTTTTTTTTAATGAATAAGGATGATGAATTTGATTCTGCAAACCTACCTGGAGATTTACATTAGCAAATTAACAAGAATGCTTGCTTATGGATTACTAGATCACTTTATAACTTGATGATTGAATTCAAACTGCCAAACTAAATTTCCTCTCGCTGAGAGTGTAATCAAAACCATTCAAGGAACTCTTGCCTGAGAAATTGTAGATATAAACAGCAATTGCTTATTTCAGTAAACACACTTGTTCACTGCCAAACTAATCACGTTATTGCAGATGGAATCCCTGTATGCAGCTTTTCTCCCCTCTCGCATTTAATTGACAGCAAGATGAATCATATCTATATCAATTCCTAGTGCGCTAATCACTTTGCTTATATTTCAGTGCTAATCTCTACGCTCTTGCTATACCAGCGGCTATCTGCTCGGGACTCTGGTCTGTGTGTTACTGTAAGCCATTTGTTGTACGTAATGTGTTTAAAAACAAAACAAAAAGTATAGTCAAAACCAAATGATGCTAGTGCTTCTTGAACTCTGTGTTTTGGTTTTCTTGTATCCTCTTATTTTCCTGAAGTGAAGTTGTATGCTTTCAAAATAGCCCCTTGTTTTGCTGAAGAAGGCATGTCTGGAAACGTAGTGCAGAACTAATCTTGAGATCAGGATTTTCACTTTTTTTAAAGTTTAAGCAAGCTGAGCATATGTAGCTGAACTCAATCAGCCAAAACACATGCAAGACTAAGCCACGAGTGGTTTTGGTCTTTGCAATTTCCTCCTTGTCACTGCTGTCCCCAAGGCACAGGGTGGTATTGAGGGAAGCAGGGACATGGGTGCCAGCTGTGTGGCTGCGCTGGCTGTACCGGCACAGCAGTACGCACTGGATGTGCCGGCGTGCCGAGGGAAGCCAGAGACCGTAACACTGGCTGTGCCACCCAGAACGCATAGGGGAGTGTTGTGATTTGGGCCGGTCTGGTCACTGGAGCTCTGCAGAGCTGGTGGCCATCAGAGGGGCCACAGCAAAGCCCTGCAGCAGCACAGGGGCCGGAGCAGCATCTCCACAGCCACCAAGCAGGAGGGACGGCAGGAATGGGTGGATCCTCTCCCTCCTTGTGTACGTTGCTCCCTGGAAAAACACCTTCTGGAACTGCATCAGTGTACCATGCTGTAGGGATATAAAACGTTCTAACCATACTTTGGGGGATATAAAAATTTTCAGCACTGCTAGAGATGAGTAGGCAGGGAGAGAGCGGGGCAAGAGGTAAAGTTTGTTCCAGGCTGCCCAGAGAGGTGTGGAGTCTCCTGCTCCGCAGAGATCCCAACCCCGCCTGGACGCGTTCCCGTCCAACTGCTCTGGGGGACCCTGCTCTGCCAGGGGCTGGGGCCACATGATCTCCAGGGGTCCCTGCCGACCCCGGACACTCTGGGACGTTCTGTGAAAAGTAGGTGGGAATGTACGGAATTCATTGCTCAGAAGAATGACAGGGAAGTGCCAAAACTTCGTACCTCGTGTCGGTATGTACGCTGGTGAGAGCGAGGGGGGACTGTAATCGGGAGCTCATCGCCATTCACCTGCCGGCTTCACTTTGACTCACCTCTCCGCTGTTTGAGAGTGTTTCCTCGGGCTCCTGGGCTGGCAGTGCCTATGTGTCTGAGGGCTGCGGTGGGCTTAAACAAGCTTTTAATTAGGAGACCATTCGTTACTGTGCATTTGTAGTCGGTGACTGAGTTGGTTGAGTGCTTGATGCGGCTGCTCGTGTGCCTGGAGAGAGCCCGTGCCCAGGCGCTTGCTGGGCTGGAGGTGACCCCAGCGGCAGCCACAGGCACTGTGCTTGGGAAAAATCAGTGCTAATACTGTAGCTTGAGTCATAATTTGCCAAACTTTGGTTATTTTAGATTGTAATTTTCACTTCATTTCTGGGAAGATACAAATCCTTACTATAAAGTGAAGCATTCTTTCTCTAGTCCAACTTTCCTTATTGATTGAATTGTAACACACGTGCAACGAATGTGGTTGCTGCTATCCCAAGTAATTTGCATGAGCCGCTTGCATTATAGTCAATATAATCCATGACTACAGAATGAACTTGATCTTTAATTATTTTTGAATATGCACGTCATCTAGATGTGGCTACCAGTTAGTAGATTTTATTTTCAGTTGTATAGTAGTGTCAGGAACATTGAGAAATAATGCATTTCAATGGTAATACTGCTGAAGAACGGGCAAATAATTTCGAACAAAGATATTTAGGATGTATGCACCATATAACTGAGCCTTCTTGTGCGTGGCTGGATTGGCTGCTAATTTACAGTGGATGTATTGCAAGACTCACTTTTTCCTTTAACTCACACAGTCTGCTTACAGGGCTCTGTGACAGGCAGCGGATTGCTTGCTAAAGAGGAACTCCAGACCTGCACGTGTGAACAGACAGTGGCAAGCAACTGAGTTACCTTTTCTCAGTCGAGCTACTTTATTATGGCAGGTGTATATTCTCTCCCCGTTGCAAATGCCGGGAAAAGTGGCTGGAGTTCCTAAAACCTGGAGGTGGTTTATATTAGCGGAGAGCTTTTCCTAACGGCGGTGCTGTAGGAGCGTCTGCCTGGGGAGCTAACACGTGGGCTGAGCAACGGTAAAGCACCCAGGCAGGGTGAACGGTGCTTGAGAAGGGGTGTTTGCAGCCTGGGACTGGGCTCAGGAGCTATTTCTGTGGCAATTGTAATTCACAGTTAACAGTGCAAGAAGCAATAAAGTTATTTCTAGAACTGAACAACTTGCCTAGTTCAGTTTATTCAAGGAATGTTTGGAAATAAAAAAATGAGAGAGCTTCCTTGCACATTGAAAGCAGTGGATGGAAAGAGATTAGACAGATTGTTTTAGATGATAGTAAGAAAGTAGTATTTTGTGCTTTGTCACTTGAATTTCTGTTAGTTTACTCTTTTCTGTTTCGATCTGTATTCAAGCTGGTTTACATCAGTTAAGTCTGCCATTTGGACTAAATGCTGGATCGTGCTCAGACCTTAGACTACAGGGTTTAAACAGGTTTTTCTTGTGTTAAAATGTTTATAATTTTCAAGAAACTGAAAATGTTACTTTTAATTTCCTGTTTGTTTATTTTGACCTGTTCTGAATTGGTCAATTAGTTCTTCTGTCCTGGTCTGGGTAGTGTAGATGTTTATTTGTTTTCACGTATGTATTTCAAATCAGCAGTGGTTAAAACAACTGGCATCTTCTACCTGGACTTGTGCAAAGCATTTGACACTGTGGGAAACGTGGTTCCTTCGGATCTTAAAAAATAGTGGTGAGAGAAATTCACTGTCTAGTTTTGTGCAGAACGAGGGACAATGGTGAATGAGGAAAAATTGGGAGGAAAGGAGCTGGAACAAAAAGTGAAGCTGGAGCTGAAAGCAAAGAGAAAGCAAGCCTGACTTTCGTGCTCTTGCACCCTATTTAGCTGTCTGAATACCTGTGATGTCTGCCAACAGCCCATTGTATATAAAATCAGTGTGATGAATATACACTATAAAATAGTATATAAAAACGGTGTGATGAACCCACAGGGGTGGCTCTCATAATATCATTGTTATGAAATATCTGACCAGTAATGGGGTTTGGGGATTCCCATGGTTTTCAGAATTCAGTTTAAATTAATGTTGACTGAAGAAAGCCTTCAGAAACTGGTTAGAACCTTCGAATTTAAACCATGGTCCATATGAGTTGGCCAGACAAGCGCATCAGCCTGTCTCCCCATGGGTGCTAAATGGAGAGCAGCAGCGGCTCACGGAGTATCAGAGTGCTACAGAGATTCTCAAAGCCTTTCCAGTAAAATCTGAACTTGTCTGGAAACTGCCACATCAATGAGTTTTTTCACTTTGAAGAAAAGTTGTATTTTAGCAGGATATTAATCGCCTTGCTTATAAGATTTTTAAAAAAGATATGGAAATGATGTTTCTTTGGTGGTTTAGTATACTCTATTTGACAGTAAACCACATCTTCTCATGAACCTGATCAAATTTGAGCTTAGATTAATGCCACTGTAAAAGTAATCAATTTTAAAATATTAAATGTACATTCATCTTTAAGTCCTTT
Organism: Fratercula arctica; assembly: GCA_947846985.1. NCBI lineage: Eukaryota > Metazoa > Chordata > Aves > Charadriiformes > Alcidae > Fratercula > Fratercula arctica. The sequence continues at coordinate 914,325 of CANTUZ010000008.1, read as the reverse complement.
GCGTTGATGGATTTTTTTTGGTAGAGAGTTGAGAGCTGAACCATGTGTCTGTTTACTAAAACACCTCCCGCGCATCCTGTAACATTTGACATAGCCGAAAACTATTCCTAGAAATATTTAATGTAGGTAGCAGCACTTGAGTACAGCATTATATTGAAGTAGGCAAGATGACATAAATGTGTGCTAACCCTTTATTGGTTTAGTACTGTCTGTTGCTCCATAATGTTTTAATACAATACTATTATTAAATGTAGGTAAAATGACTGGGAATATTTGAGTTTACCTTTATGGTTATAGAAAAGGCTGTGATTTTGGTGTGTGTGTATGCGCAATACAGATCGTCATGTGTTGCTTTTAATCTTTGTAGGGTACCTTTGTGCATGCTCAAGCTGCAGAAGCTCTGACCGTTCCAATAAAGAACGATTTTCCCACAAGAGAACAACAGATTTTGGCTCTGAAAACCACAAGTGAATTTGATGTCCTTGTTATAGGCGGAGGAGCGACAGGATGTGGCTGTGCTTTAGATGCAGTCACTAGAGGTAAGGCTTGGAAGTTCAGTTGCACTCTTATTCTTAGATTACGTGGTTTATAATGAATGTATCCAACTGGCTTTTCAAAAGTACTTGAAGGTAGAGAAGGTGTACTCTGAATGCCTGGTTATAAAACTGCTCTCAGATGCTAAAATGAACTTGAAGGAAAAACATCATTGCATTTTGTTGTTTCAGCAGTCTTTCTTGTCTAGGCGCTTGTATGCAGTTGTCTGCCATAAAGCTTTTTGCCGGATACTCTTGGATCGACTTCTCATTCTCTGTTGATCCTTCCTTAGCGCGTTTCTGTAGTCCCGTTTCGCTTGTTTGTGCAGGAGAATATCTGCAGCAAAGAGAAGACAAGGCTTGTGCAGCACTTCTAGCAACTATTTTGAAAGGGCCAAGCCTGAATTCTGGATGAGGCACAGTGGCTCTCCAGCTCCTGTTTGTTAGAGCCCGAGATGTCTACAGCTTCTGCTAGTGAATTGCAGCTGCGTAGTGTAGTGCAGGGTTGGAGAAGTCTGTCTGGATTTTCAATGAAAGGTACGAGCACCGTTCAGTCTGAAGGTACACGCAGTAGGTCTGTGCTCCTGTTTCCCCTCTTTTGGGGCATTAGCTCTGTAACTGGTTTAAGAAGCTCCCAGAAGCAGCAGAATTGATGTTAACTTTGTGCATAGCCTTGACATCCGGAAAGCTGAAGGTAAAATGAGTTTAAGCTAATGCTTTTTACCTGACTTTGGCAGGAGGAGGAGAGTGTGTGCAGTGACAGAGTTGTTGCCCAGTAGATGTGCAGATGTTGCCCAATAGCTTGAGCAGTTGGTCAGGCATATGAAAAACTGTTTAGGGGGTGGAAAAGCAGGACACTAATGCCCACCCTGTGTCATCCACCTCATGCAGTAACTTTGAAATTGGCCAGCAGGTTCTAATCAAATTTGACAGTGCTCAAAGAGAATAAATCACGTTACAGGTTTAATGAAAATAGACCTTCAGATACACAGATGAGAGTGCAGGGGTACTGTTCCTGCGGGAGAGGCTGTAGCATCAACTCCTGTTCTATTAAAATACCATACTTTTATCCAAAAAGCTATGTAAAAGATTTGTGAGAAAAGCTTGTCTTGCAATGTGTTCTCTCAGTTGTTACTTTCAGTACGATCAGCCCATGAGAGAAAGAACCAACTTGCCTTACTTCTTGTGTTTGTAGACCTTGTGTCTGGCTTTGAAACTAAAAAGGAACAAAAAAATAGTGTAAAACATAGTAGATAGCCATAAAGTCCTTCAGGTTCTTTAATCTCTAGATATACCTCAGAAATAAGAGGCAAAACCAGACTCCAGAGTGTTTTGTAGCTTGAATTGGAAAATTCTTGTCCAGAAAGTGTGATACTTGTGAAATAGATAAAGCAGCAAGGTCTGTACCATTGGTAGATACGCACAAGCTCAAATCTGGTTATTTATTTTTTCATGTATTATTAAAGATAACGTGGGGTCTTTGCACTTCTGCCTCTGCTGTATTGTGGTAGAAAATGCAGTTGTAAAGCATATAGAAATTATTATAGGTAATCTATGTTTATCCTTTTACTAGATATTCTGATTATATCAGTAGATTTCTGAAGTGTGAAATATTCCTAGGCATTTGGTTAATGAATTGTGTATTGTTGCTGTTCATTCATGGAACTTGCTCTTTTATTATGTTTGCTTCGCTTAACAACAAATTTTGCTTTTCATGTGTTTGATATATCTTCGCCAAATTATTTTTGATTGTATCCATTAATCTTCAGTCACATTTGACAAAAATAAATTACTCTGATCTTTGAAAGTTACCAGTAATAATTAGATAAGGACGTAAAAGTTTTGGGAGACCAATAGATGTTAAAATGTATTTTCACCAACCAGTAACATAAAGTACCTCTCAAAGAGGGCGAAGGAAAGACCCAAGGGATAACTTCTAATGCAGATGATGCTTTTCTTGGGTATGTGTCGTCATGGTGTTGCTGTCGGGTTTGGTAGCAATGTCGCTGAATTTAATGCACCTTGTGCCTTGCCTGCCTGACTGTAAAATTCTGCCGGTGTTGGAGGAGGTCTGCCATGCAAACTTCTGTAACACGGACTGTCCTTGCAAATGCCTTTTGTGAGTGAAGGATTGCCACGTACTCGGCCTGTGGTGCTTGCCTGGGTTGGCTTTGCTGCTGCTGGACGTTGGAGTCAGCAGTGGTTGTCCTGTAGGTATGTGCCAAAGGATGTGGCCAGGCTGTTGCCTGCATCTCATCATTAAAAGGCATCTGTTAATCATCTGTTTCCTGCAACTCTTCCTGTCACCTAACTTTCATCACGTAACCCGATGTCAATCTCCTTCAGGAAGAAGGGATGTAGTGCAGACAGCTTTGGGGAATATGGTTTCATAGCCACCTCAGTGTGACCCTGTGTGCCTTTGGCCATGGCAGGCTTTTTCCTGGCCTTCGGCGGCACTGGGAACACAACTTGTGCTACAAACCTGCCAGCCAAAAGCACTTTGTGTTCTGGATTTGGGTGACCATCAGTGAGCCATGTGGTTATCCCTTTCTTGTGCTGGTCAAACTGTCAGGGAACGTGCATGCATAAGCAATTTTCTGAAATCATGAGCAGTATCTCGTAACTAATGCTGTGTGTGTGCGCGTCATGTTCTCTGGGGAGCTCCCCCTGAGCGTGGCCCTGCCACCGCTGGCTCTCCTCTGGCTTTGGGCCCCTCTTAAACAAACTGTAAGTGAGCAGACAAGGATGCCGGGTGTCTGCCGCTCTGCTGCGCTCTCGGAATTGTTAGCGTTGCTAGAGTGCTCCGCTGCAAAGAGTTAAAAGTATTCATGGAAATACTTTGTTCCTGCCATGAATATGAACTATAATTTGCTTGGGGGAGCATGGCCCCTATAATGTACTGTAATGCCTTTCTATTGTGAAATATCCAGGTTTTAATGTGCTTCTGTTTAAGTTCTGTTTCGACTTTTCCCTTAGGAAGGAGGCTAAAATTTTTCATTACAATATAGACAGTGCGCTACACTTTGAATACAAATTTATCCATGTACAGAGTAATTTTTCTTGTGATTGTCTCTACCCTAGAGAAGTGTCTTTAATGAATTACATACAAATTGTGTAATTTAAGAAGTTAATTTGGTTTTCTGGTAACACAGGACTAAAAACAGCCCTTCTAGAAAGAGATGATTTCTCATCAGGGACCAGCAGCAGGAGTACTAAATTGATCCATGGTGGAGTGAGATATCTTCAGAAGGCCATCATGAAGTTGGATTTTGAGCAGGTAATTGTTTATGCTGGTTGTTAAGCAAAAATTGCTAGTAGATACTTCCCCTATCCCAATTATATCCGTCTCCTTTTTATTTTTTCAATATTTGACTGTTGCATTCCACAGCCACTGTACATAGAAAGCGTCTTCTCCAGTTGAGCTTTCCAGACTAGGGGAATTGCTGCTGCTGTATTTTGGGGAAGGAAGGCAGAGACGGGGTTGACTTCAGAATAAAAAGACCTTACCTGTCATGGTCAGAATTTGGGGGAGTGAGCGGCTGTCCTGTTTATTTAGGAATGGGGAAAAAAAAATATTGTAAATGGGTGACTATATATAAAAGCTTTCATGTATTCTTGTGTTGGTGGAAGCGTGATATTCTTGATTTGAGAAATTGATTTGTCTTCGCATTGAAACCTCTCTAAGTTAGTTTTAATGGTTATAATACTGCTACGGAATGGTGACTTCTCAGGGAAAAATACATGAAGCATGCAGTTAACTAGCTATAGAAGTCAGCCTTCTTTTTTTTTTTGCCAAAGAACAACTTCGTATTGATTCATATTGATTGATTTGGAGAAGAATGCTTCTGCATTTGCAAGTCGGAGTGAGTATGGGATTTAATTGTGGGAATGGGCACAGAAGCTGTGCTGTGGGATGAGTTGTAACCCTCTGTAAGTGCCTCCTGCCCATAGGAGTAAAACGGCTTGTTGCGTTTTACATTCAAATGAAAAATTATTCAACTGGCCTGCTGAGACACCAAAATGAAACTAGTGAAACTTATTTTCTTGGGAAATGTTTTTCTTAGCGTTCGAATTTTTCAGCAAATCTCAGTGTGTTTTTGAAAGAACAGTAAAAATTATGCAAGGTATTTGCTTTGATAACCAGTTTCTTATTAAATTTTGCACATGGAGACTGAAGTGAGTAACTTGGGATTCACATGTACACTTCTGTTTTTCAGTACAAGATGGTGAAAGAAGCACTTGAGGAGCGTGCAAATCTGCTTGAAATTGCTCCTCACCTCTCAGCTCCTTTGCCGATAATGCTGCCTGTTTACAAGTAAGCTCTGCTATAATCTCTCCTTTACCACTGCTTTTGACGAGCAAGCTGTTTCCCTGGAGAAGTTTCCAGGTGCCTCTTCCCCAGCATGTCTTTAAACCCGTCGCAAACATTGTCCTCCAGGAGGTGAGATGTTGCCGTACTGTAGAAGCATGGAATTCTCTCACGGCACCAAGCGGCATCACTGCTGTCGGGGAGCACAGCTTGGGCTTCCGCTGCTCACTGCGTTTCTACCACCCCAACAGCGGGGAGGAGGGGGGCCTGCAGCTGGAGTGAGCTCCCATTCCCAGGATGTTATTTGCTGTTGCTTCCAGGCCATCCTTGTCTTCAACACATGCCATCAGTGTTCTCAGCAACGTGCTGTTCAGTCCTTCCAGCCAGCAGAGTTGAGCGCGGGAGTTCGTGCACTTGCCTTGCACAGGACGGGACAGTGTGGTGCTGAGAGAACAGTTTGCTCCTCCTGGGAGAAAGAGGCTTTGAGTGATTTGGGTTGGGTTTTTAGGTCTGTAAGAACAGTCCCTCACTGCAACAGGCTACTTGGAGCAGTGAGTTTTTGCTGAATGATCTTTGTTCCTGTCGTAGTAGAAGGGGTGTGTAATAGCTGGAGCTCCTGTAGCTCAGCGGTCGGCTGCATTTATTTGGTCCTGTTTGTGCAGGAGCATTAGCCAAGGTGTGCTTTGAGGAACCCTTCCAGCCTGCGCATGCAGCCTGGTTCTTCCTCAACACATAGCTTTAATATCTCACCGCACACTGAAGTACAAAAAGACAGTTTATGATCTTCATTCTATATAAATAAAGCCTTGAATCTGCTTGAGTAACTGCAGTGAGTAGATTAGTTGGAAACAGTAATGAACAATACATAAGTTCTGGCGTATTTACATTATATTGTGATACCATGAATTGGTATGATGGCAAAAAGCAAAACTGGTGTAATACAAGATGCTGCATTACTTAACATGTTCTGTATTTCAATAACAGTGTGTGCATGTGCTTTTAAATTGTTTTTATTTCACTTCATGGGGAATTACTTTTTTTTACTGCAGATGGTGGCAGTTGCCATACTACTGGTTTGGAATAAAACTGTATGACATCGTGGCTGGAAGTCAATGCCTGAAAAGTAGTTATGTCCTTAGCAAGTCGAGAGCCTTGGAGCTCTTTCCAATGCTACGCAAAGACGAGCTGGTTGGAGCGATTGTCTATTACGATGGTACGTTGCCTTTCTGTGCTTTGGGCTGCGTTTTGAGGGGGGGGAACACAAGTATGCAACTGTAGATCATGTACCTTAACTTTCTAAAGGGAAGAACAACAACTTGAAGGAGTCAACATGCATCTTAAGCATTAATTTGGTAGATAAATTATGTTTTTCACAACAGTAACTTACTGGATGCAGGAGAGAATATATCAGCTTTCTTGGCTTGTAGGTGTAGGGATAGGTGGAAGCATTCTGGTGTTCTGGGGATTCCCTACAGCTTCCCACCTGCGTGTGGTTTTGCTGCGCGCTTCTCAGGCTGAATGTTTCCTCTGAGGTATCATGACTCAAGAAAGTGGGATCATTCTGGTAATGTTAAATGGTTTGCTGTTGCACTGTCAGTGTGCAAATAACTTCAGACCTGTCTAGGTGATCCGGCTTCTGGTTGTGGTTCTTGCGCTGGGTTGGATGAGGCCTGGATCAGTTACTTTTTGTATCACCAATAAAATCGGTTGCTCTGCAAAGACAGCGTTTGTTGTCATTATAATCAAATACCAGAGATTGCTATAAGACATGGTTTCTGTTAAAACCCCTTTAAACAAAGGGTTATAAATTCATGAGAGGAAAAATGCCTCCAGCTCAAGTTACTGAATCTGTTGTATCAGCTGGTTCTGTTTGTGTATAACACACAAAATCAGTGTCTGAGGGGCAGAAAGCAAAGATGCTTTCTGCAAGTCTTTTGACATTCATTCAAAATAGAATGATGATTTAATAGAACTCATTGCCGTCGGAAGCGTTCCTGTCTTATTCCCGTTTGGAAGGAGCATCACTCTTGTTTGGAATGTAAGAGTGGGTCAGCCTTTTTGCCTTGTTCGGTGAATGACGCCGAGTCCCTCGCGCTGCTGGGTAGCAGGAGGTGCTGCCAAGGGTCTTTTAAGCAGTGAATTTCTTACCGCTGTCTCTGTCCCTTCAGCCTCTACAGATACGCAAGGCAACCTGAAACAAAACTGGTGAAGGTTTAGCTGGCTTATTTGACAAGTGACCACCTAGCAAATTTGTTTGTCTGGAGTATTAGCGTTTGTGGTGATGTGCAGGTGTCTTGAGCTTTGTCCAAGCTGCTGTGTCTCGGTACTTTTCAACGTCATGCAGGACACATGCCCAGACTGTCAGTATTTAAAAACCACTGAACTTGTGCAAATTCTAAATGCTGGCAAGCTCACTGCTGAAGTTTGAGTACCAGGCTATACCAGAATCGCTCTCTTGATGCACTTGGTTATCTTGGCATATCTAGAAGAGGGAATATTTATTCTTTGCATCAGTCTTCTGCACTGTTTCACGATGTGTTTTCAGTGAGACTGGTATTCCCCCTTCTCCAGTCCTCTTCCACTTCACTTCCAAGACGGAAAGTTTCTGTCTTGGCAAAACCTTCTTGGTAATGGGACCTACTAGGTAATATCAAAATGTCAAATGTGTTCAGGGTAGGGCAAAAAGCCATAGATTTGTTGCAGGCTTGGAGGAGCCTCCGAAGAATAAGTAGCTTAAATACTGATTTACCTCAGTAGTGGTACAGTTCTAGTTAGTTTTTACCTGAAGATGTAGTTTCTGACCTTTTGGCAGCCAGAAAGGTCTTCACACAAAATTGATTATAAAGGTAGTTCTTTTCCCTTTTTAAAACTGCATTTAGACAATTCATCGGCTTATCAATAGGGGCTTTTGTACCGGGAAGAAGTAGGAGGGACTCCCGAAACACACTGGACTCGGATAGTATTTATGAGGCTTCTGGCAAAAGCACATGTTGATAATTGAAAGTTGTCTCATACAGACCCCAGCAGAATTAAAAACCCCAAATTTATATATTTGTGCAAGAATATATACATGTAGGTTCTTATTTGGGAGTAGGGTGAGATTTAAGTAAAAATTAAGTCCCTCCTTTATCTCTGATGGAGACTGCATCTTTTCTGTCTTACTGTTAAGGTCTAGAGGAGATAAGAGGTTCTTTGGAAGCAAAATTTTCTATGGCATTATGTGGAATTTTTTGTATACTGTAACAAGAGCTGCTGTAAATAGCATACGTAGAAGTAATTCAAACTTATTTTTTCATTATCATCAGCTATCCCTTAAAACAGTCTAAGGGATCCCAGGAGCATGCAAGAAGAACAAAGTGGTTCTCTTAACTGTAATTACACTTCTCATAAGAGCACTATAACTTGAAATCTATTTATAATCTATTGACGGTTTTTCTGATTAAATAGAGAGTTTGGATGTATCATAGCTATTTAGTACTCCAGCATTCTAAAGATACACATTTACAAGGCAGCCTTAAAATTTAGTCTTCAAGTTTCTTGGACAAATAATTGTTTTAAACAGTGTTGTAATAAATAAAAGTACATCTCCAAGATACCATGTGGTCTTCTAGTGGCAAACATCTGCGCAGCAATGGCGTGCCCAGCTCGGCATGACGGAGAGCTGTCTCTGCTGGTCTCTACTCTGATGTGTGAGTTCATGACGTACATTTGGGTGCTTTGAGGCTGCACCTAGTCCAGAACAAAAACTTGCCAACTACAATATTAAATCAATTCTTAATGTGCCAGGTTCCAGAATTAAAGCACTGTCTGTAGTGGCTCCTGGAGGTCAGCCTGTGGCCCATGGTGTACATGGGCTCATGCTGTGTTGTAACACGTTAATTATTTTATTGTGATCAATTAACCTGTGTTCTGTCCACAGTAAATTTGTTTCAAGTCCTAATGTTTCAGCAAGCACACTTCAGATCTTGTAAATTATACTTGTATTTTAATGATATACTTTCATGCCCTAAATCCGGAGGAATGGAGGACAAAAGGGAAAGGGAATTGAACTTAAAGTAGACAAGGGGATGATAAGGTTGAATTAAACTCCTTTTAGTTCTTTCTGAAGGATTAGTCCTAAAATAGAGTATTAAATGATGGCACAAAATATGTATATATGTCTTAAAGTAGGTCATATCTTTATCTCCTCTGTCCATCCCTTCTCTGTCTTCCCTAAGTAACGAATAAATAAATTGGCCTTTTGAGAATGGCCTTACTTAGCTGATTGTATGCGTACAATTAAAGGTAGTTTTATCTTGTTTTCCTGCTTGTCTCTATCCCCGTCTCTGTCACCGTCTGTGTAGCTGTAGTTGTTAATAGCACCTGCCAGCCGCATCTCGCTGTTTGGCATGCGTATCACCGCCACCAAAGGCAAGAAGTAAAAACATTCATTATGTAGGTTACTTTTTTATTTGATAAAGCCACCTGTCCAGTTATGACTTACTGGTGGCAATGCTCTTGTGCAAAGGAAAGATCAGGAATGCTCTTTGTTTTGTTTTGTAATTGTTGATCAAACTAGTGGCATGTCAAATAATCCATTATTCATGAATGTGTTGTGTTCTGAAATGTTGCTGTGGTCGTCTTAATTACATTTTTTAAATTGTTTATACAGGCAAAAAAAAACCCCCGGTACATTATAAATGTTGGAAGTACCAGCACCAGCAAAGCACAGACTTTCCCAGAGGCTATTCTTGCTCTGTCTCAGCATCAGGAAACTAAAGCATATGTTGGATGTTAGCCTGGGTGTACACAACGTGTCCTATTTATTCAAGGTTTTCTTTGAAGCCACAACTTACAAGTTTGTTTCTTAGGGGTACATGTCAGACTTCATTTAGCATTCCTTGGTATTAGGATACTCCTGAATAGCAAAAAGGCAACATTTTGGGGGAAGAACGTGGCTGCTATCTGAGCAGTGATCTGTCAGTTCCACTTACGTAGCTCAAGGAAGAGTGGAGAAGAGGCACTGTGGAGACGCTGGGCTGAGAGCTCAACATCATAGGCAGAATTATTTTACAGCACTTTAAATGGAAGAATTAATCTCCATTTAAATTATACATAGTTCATTATGTTAAGAACTAGGAAAAACATTAAAGCAGAGACCCGACTGGCCAGAATATTTCAATTTAAAGTGTTTAGAAATTCAAAGTGGCACAATTCTTTTTAAGATGCATTCTTTTTCTATCTCTAGGTGCTTGCAGACTTTTTTGTTAACATATTTTGCCTTGCCAGATGAGCCTTTAGCTGCGTAGGGAAAATTTGTGTTCTGGAATCAGTCATTAATTTAAGATTTTAGGGCTTTGTTGACCCTGCTCTTTGAATTTACTGCTATTTTGTGAAAGCAGGAATTAACATACGCTACTTCTGCGACTGTTTTGCCACACCAAGGTGTTTGATTGTTTAATGTCTTGTTCTACAAATTTCCAGCATCCTTGCTGCGGTGTCAGTATTGTTCTTTATTTTTGCATTCTCAGTATTTTTGTATATATTCTCTCCTGGAATATTTAATATGGAGGTTATTTAAAGGTAGAAAGAGAAGCCTTGGCAGCGGATTTAGCTTTCTGTGTTTACAGCAAACCCCATGAGAAATCCTTCCCAGGCGCGCGCGCACACACACACACACACACACACACACACACACACACAAAAATCAATGCAAAAGAGTAGGGCATTCATTAAGCTGTCAAAAATGGAATAAATGCTTTTTTTTAATTTAGGCTCTTGTAGCTATTTTTCCTAGTATTTGAGTGTGTCCTGAATTATGAAATGTTATAGCTTTATAATTCATATTTGACAAATTAATATTTGGAGAATGTTGAGCTGTAATAGGGGTATTACCCTATTACAGATGCAGACAACTGTATGACTTCTTTTTTCTTTTCCTTCCCTGGATATAAAAACTCTTTGACAGTTTGTCACTAAAGAGACTTCCTGTAGGTGAAATACACAGCTAACCATATTTCTTGCTATTTCAAAACTGAAGGTGGATGAATGAGGGAAGCCTTGCAGGCACCCTAACTGTGGGTATAACCTGGAAAATACTGTGCCTGGTCTCTGTATCCCAGCGCTTTCAAATGTGTTTTGTCCCATGTTCTGTGTAATAGTTGTGTGTGAAATCCTGCAGAAAATGGGCAGCCTGCTAGGAGAGGGCTTGGAAAAGCGACGCTGGCTGCCTCTAGTGGAATGCCGGTAAAATGAAACGCGAGTCTCTGTCTGAGCCTACAGAAGCGACAGTGTTTTTCCGTGCCAGCGTTAGCACAAACACTAGCGGGGATCGATTCTAAACGGTGCTTCCCGTCCTCGGATGAGATCCGTGGGGTCTGTGCTTGCTCGGAGTGCTGCTCCACGCACGGTGGCTGGGGCCAGGCCGAGCTCTATCCCTCAGAGCTCTTTTATCGTTTTCAAAAGGGATAAAATCAATCGCCTAAAATGGCTTGCATCTTTAACCCAGTTTTGCCTCTGTCAAAGGGTGCAGCCGCACGAGCATCCCTGCAGGAGCGGCCGCTTGCCCCCGACAAAAGGCACCGAGCATCCCAGCGCTGCTCTTCCCTTTGCTGGAGGCGTCCTTCCCAAAAGCATGCGGATGATAACTGCGGCTCCTGCTGTACCTGTAACAATTTAATTGTGTAAGTCAGCCCAGTCAAGCATCCCCAGCTCATGACTGGGAGACATGAAATTCATTGTCATTATTGTCCCTGTCATTTTGGATCATTATATCCTGCTGCAGAATTTTCCTCACTCCAGTGCTTTCTTACCTCCAGGAAGCGGGGATTATGGCTGAGGTTGGGGTGGGGGCAGGACTGTGAACTACATTTACCTCAGGGGAGCCGCAGATTAAATTGGCTTTGCTCTCTGACTTGCTGGATTCGTCTGTTTGTACGCTGTGGGTTTAAGGTTGGAAATGATGAATATTCTAGTGAATTCTGTGCCTCTCGCTTTTCCTTTTTTAATGCTCGTATAAGCAACGGATGGTTTTTGTGTCCCTTAAGAAGTGAACGGGGAATAATTCTTCAGATCATGTTACCTAAAAGATTTAAGATTATTCCTGAGCAAAACGACATTATTTGCACGTTGTGCCACAAACATCTGAGCGTTCCCCAGTGCATCGTGGCTTTTAGGGGAAAGACTCCATCGAAGCATGTAACTCCCCTGTAATTTATATGTGTACGTTTTATGTGAACTTAATAGTGGGTCATTAGTTAATATGTACACTGTTCCATATTGTAGGTATGTTGAGGGAAAACGGATTAGGGGATGCCTGTATATCTTACTGCTCCTTCCCCTGCTCCGCTGGCTGTCCCCATGTCCGGGGGCATACGGGGCCGGAGGGGCCCTGATCCCAGGGAGGGCTGGGAAGGTGCACCTTGCTCATCTTCCTCACGGCGCTCCTCCTCTCCCAGCAGCAGAGTTCACCTCACCCAGCACCTCCTGCCCGGTTTCTGTAGCCGTTCGTGTGCTGGGTTTCTTTGCGTTCAGGGGAGAATTATCACTTAAAAAGCTGCTGCTTGCCCTCTCCATGGGATGGGGTGGATCCCACACACGCCGTCCAGTAGTTGCCAAACCCATCACTGCTTCATCCAGGCTTCAAAAATAGCTACTGCAGTGGGCAAAGCAAGGTTTGCCCCAGATTTAAGCCATTAGTGTGAGCACTGGGAGGACTCCTGTGAGGACAGGCTGAGAGAGCTGGGGGGGTTCAGCCTGGAGAAGAGAAGGCTCTGGGGAGACCTTCCAGCCCCTGCCAGGCCCTCAAGGGGCTCCAGGAAAGCTGGGGAGGGACTCTGGATCAGGGAGGGGAGCCATGGGACGAGGGGGAAGGGTTTTACACTGACAGAGGGGAGACTGAGATGAGATGTGGGGAAGAAATTGTTTGCTGTGAGGGGGGTGAGCCCCTGGCCCAGGTTGCCCAGAGAAGCTGTGGCTGCCCCATCCCTGGAGGGGTTCAAGGCCAGGTTGGACGGGGCTTGGAGCAACCTGGGCTGGTGGGAGGTGTCCCTGCCCAGGGCAGGGGGTGGCACTGGGTGGGCTTTAAGGTTCCTTCCAACCCAGCCCCTTCTAGGACCCTATGACTCTGTGACTGGTCAGCTCTCGTGCCAGGCGGGTCCGCAATAAGCCGTGTTGACACCAGCACGTTCCTTGCTGGCATGGCTGCAGCAGACCTGCTGTGACAGTTGTTCCCGGTGACATTTTAGCGCGGTTTCCATAAACTGACAGTGACAATGTTTAGTTTCATTTTAACACTGTGCTTTTACTTACACTGACATTGCGATATGATTGTAGTGACAAGTTGAAGGCTGATACAAAAGAAGTGGGAAACAACATAATTATAAAGCAGTAGCACAGAACAATAATTCCAAATTTTGTCTCTCACTTGATGTGCTGGGATGTAGTGGCTAATTTTTGTATGCTGGTACCTTATGTTCAATAGGAGTTTTAGCGTCTGTACTGTAACTTGGCAGTAGACTTGATTAGACAAGACATTCTTGGGGTATTGTGATATTATTTTTTTAAAAAAGCTTTTATGGGCTTCCTGTCTCTTGCGTATGTTATTCGTTTGTTTATAACTCTGTACATAAGTTGGAATGTATTGTACTTTAACTTCCTAATCTTCATTGTGATCTTGTTTGTTTTCATCCATACATGCAGTTTGTTTGGTCACAGGTTCCTCCGTTCCTTTAATCTTCTCTTATGAAAACAATCTTGAACTTCTGAAGGTCCCTAAGCTTGTCTTGTGAAAGGATGGTTCCGTCGCATCTCTGCAGCGCACTCCCCCTGGGTGTGCTCAGCTCTGGTAAATGCAGCTGTTACAGGTAAATGGGCATTAGACCTTCCAGACCCTTGAGTAGCAGAACCTGAAAGTCGGACGCTGATGGTTTCCCCTTCACCTCCATCGCTCGCAGGAACAGAGAAGTTTGTTTCTTGGGGTCTGAGCTGGTGCTTAATGGAGGAAGCAAGAAATTCCTTAAAATGACCGCTGCTGGATTATTTAAACTTGATGTCTCAAATCTGGGTTTGGATCTGTTAGAATAAATTTACCTGGCCACGCTCAAGGCTTTCCTTTCCATTAAAGCTCCTACAGAGTGAGGGCTAAAAATATCTACATCTCAGGGCAGATCTTAGAGGACTAAAATATGTGGGAATGTGGTTTTTCCAGTGCAAAGTGCATATTTAGATGTGTATCATTCTTGCCACCTGGTTGGGCCGTATTTCAGCAGCATGGATACCGCAGTGGAAAGCAGAATTCAAGTGATAGATGGTTTGTATGAGAAGCATTAGCAGCCGGGTGTGATATTGCTGTGTTGTTAGAGGTGGGTGTGATGGAACCGATTTAACTGAGTCAGAGCGTTCTTCCCTCTGCAGCAGTCCAAGAACAAATGCGTGCATGCTACGCATCCTAGAAAGTCTGTTCGTTTTCAGCAAATTTCTGACTTGAGTTAAGTTTTATGTGATTCAGAGAGCAAGAAATAGTTCAGGTCTGAAGGCATTTGTAATGACTTGTGACTCAGGAGTCAAATTTGTTGTTTACCTCTGAACTTATTCTACTGATGTTTGGGGAAAAGAAGCTGCTGAGCTCTTTCTCCACGAAGTCTGGAACAATTTTGAGTCACTCCAGCTGATTCATAATGCCTAAACCTGGATATAACTGATTTCCATATGTGCAACAGATGTTGAGTTCCTGTTTTAATGCTTGTAATAAAACTGTTCATGCAATTAAGCACTTATTTAAAAATTAGAGGATGCGGGTAGTCCTGGTAACTTAGTTATGTAGAGGGATGTGTAATTGTCCCTCGTCAGTCTTAAATTTGGTAAGGTTTTCGTACGGTTTGTATATACACAGCAAGAAGACTTTCATGCACGTGAAATTATTTGATTTCTTGCATTGCTTTTCTTTACTATGTGCATGCAATTAGCTAGTGCAAGGCTGTTGTAAGAATGTAACACAGGTTCAGTAATACATTTTTAAAATAACTTTTAGAATCTCAGTGCTTTTGGATGCCGTTATTGTGGTGATGCAGCAATATCCCCGTCTTGATGCTGGGTGGTAGGTGTGGGGTATGTTCCAAATCCAAGGGGCTGCTCCTGACTTGCAGTTAAGATTTCTCATTAAATAAGCAGAGCTCACTGGTGTCCGGATGAGCAACATACAAGCAAGGGATTCATTTGCAAGTATTTACTTTGCCTTTATCCCCTCAGCTTTTAAAAAGAAAATACCCCCCTCCCTATTTATTTGTATGGATGCATTATGTAGGTATCTAAAATTGTGGCGTAGTTGTCTCATTCAAATATTCCTTTTAATGTATTTCTCCTTTCGAAAGAGGCCTGGTAGGTGGGTCTTTGGAAAGATCTGGCGTCTTGAGAAAGTTCATTAAGACTGTCCTGTAGCTTTTTGCATGGCTAATTTCCAGCTCTCCATTGGACTTGGCCTCCCCAGCAATAACTAGACATGCCTAATCAGGAAGGGCTGTAAAATGAGGAAAGGGGAGAAGGCTTTTGTGTTGCAGGGACCGACCTGTTCTTTAAAGCAAGAAGTTAGCAAGGCCTGGTGTTACAGCTGCGCTGCTGCAGGACCAGGACAGGTGGATTTAGGGCAATTGCCCCAGCGCTTGCGTGCGTTGTTACAGGACTCATGACAATGAGTAGCAGGTATACCCACTAACCAAGTGTTAGTGCTTAGCATAAAAAGGTTAACATGAACAAAAGTTACAAAAAGAACAAAAATCTTAGGATTAAAGGAGCTTCCAGCTTCTTAAAAAAAAAAAAAAAAAACAAAAACAAAAACAAAAAAAAACCCCAAACAACAAAACTGTAGTCACTGGCTACTGTGTGCTGTTTATCTTCAACTGAATAGATTTGCAGAGGAGAAAGCGGGAACTGGAATAAAAGTAACGGGTGTCAGAGCGTGACACAGGACAGAATATACTAGAAGGACCAGAGTGCCTTATTAACACCGTGGTTTTCACACAACTCTTCTGAATCAGTCACAAACAAATTCCTACAGTCTGTGGGCTTTGTTACCACTGTTGGCTGTGGTTCAGCATCGATAAAAATAAAATTGAATGTACACTATGTGCACTCTGTGGGAGGATTCTTTTAGTGCCAACGGAAGCATTGTCTGTTCGTCTTTGAAGAAATACAACATTTGCTACTAAGGAATGAAAATAGGATTTTCCTAAATTACACAAAAAAAGAAATTATAAACCAAATGGCATCACTGTTGATCTTAACATGATGTAGGACACACTTACACAAAATGTCTTCACGCACTAAATGTCTTCAGCAGTTTGCCTTCTAAGAATAAAGAGGTTTTTTTAAGAGGATTCAGTGTTAATTTAATGAAAACACTTAGGCCAGTCTTTTGTTAAAAGCCAGCTCGACTACCTTTAATAAAAATTAAAGTATCACTCCATTCTTACTATATCACAAGCAGATGACAGTAGTGAATAATGAGATGGATGATTCTTTCAGGTTTTCTTGCTAGAGATAACTGAAAGGATTTAAACGTCCTCTTATTTTGGAGAGCTATCTCGGGAGGAGTTGCAAAGAAGACTCAGCGTGTTCTGTGAGTTGGCTCTTGGATGCTTCTCCTGGAGATGCCGAGCTGTGGCTGCCTCTCGCACGGCCACAGAGACACATCCCGCTGGCGACGGCCACGCGTACACAAAGGAGCGCTCTCAAACCAGCCCTCGGGCAGCAGGAGGCAAGCAGCAGTGGCCTCCCCAGGGCAGGGTGTTTGTGAGCATCTGGTGTTGGTGAATGTCAGAATTAGAATTTCACTCGGTTGCCTACAGGTTAGTTGTGAGATCTTCAGGAGCTTACTCATTTATCCAAAAGAATGCCAGAATAAGTGGTTTAGCTGTTCTGTTGCTATAAAATAACTTTTTGGCTTACAACATTTGGGGTCTGGAGGATCTCTGAATCTCACCTGGGGAGAACAGCATTCAACTGAGAAGTCAAAAAGGTTGCAATGCAGAATCTTTGCTTTGCTATCCTTCTGTCTCTCTCTAGAGCACTAAGGGGCAGCTAAGTACTGGGACACATACCAATCCCTTTGAAATACTAATCATTCCTGATTCCAAACTAGCACACGTGTGAATAGCTATTTTTTCTTTAATCAGCAGAAAATATGCTTTGACAACTGTGAATGGTGCTGTAGTGAGAACTGATCTGGCTGTGGCACCTTTATAATGGGGGGTGTGCATGGAGGAACAGCAACCGCTTCTTCAGACTTCAAGAAAGAAAGAGAATCGCATGCGAAGTGCAGGATTTTAATGTAATTGTCTGAGGGACAATGTGCACGTGTGAGTTGGAGGGCTTTAAAAAAAAAAAAAAAAAAAGCTGTTCCTGAGCATAAAAACTATTGTACTGTGACCCCGTCTCTACCAAACTGTTGCAGTATTATTCTCTACAGATGATAAATTTCTGAGCCGGTAAGTCACTCTTCATTTCTTTCAAATCTAGACCTCTGCAGATCTCTGCTGCTTATGCTATGAAATACTCTAGGACCCCACGCTGTAGATCACGTCAGTCTGCAGCCAGTGGGTTTTTCTAGATGTGTAGTTAATCAGGACCTGGTTATTTCCCAGGCCTCTTCCTGCAAATACATTACACAGGCACTCGAGTTCCTTTTGGACAGCTGAGAGTTGAGTAATAGCAAGGGGCTTCTGGCATCGGAATAATGATGAGGGGAAAACGGATGAGAGTTTCAGAGAAAGCGTGAAAATGTTGTCTTGGACACAGTGGTGCAAATCCTGAAACGCACTGAGCATGTCCTTAGCTCCCTCTGACGTTACGAGCATTGGGAGTTTCAACAAAATGCTGAGCAGCTCTCGGATTTGGGGCTTAATAAACGATTGTTACTTAGATGTTTGTTCTTTTTAGGAATTACACCTGTTTCCACATTATTTATTCTGCTGATTGGCTTCTCTGGACTGCTTTTGGTCTGGACAAATAAGTCACAAAACTGGGAAGAGGCAAACTCGCAAAATTTAAACAGTAAAGGCTTCCCATAGACCAAAGCTAATATTGGCTAACACTGAAAATTGTGCTGTGCTTGTGTGGTGAGCGAGGGCCCGTTTGCGTCGGGTACCACCTTACGCGCTGATGGCAAGAGCAAATTGGTGGAGGATCAACAAGTAATTAAGAGAACCCTCTTGGCACCAGGGTCCTTCTACAATAAAAGAATAAATCCTACCGCACGGAAGTGGGTACCCGGGGGTTGTCTGAGGGCAGCGTTTGTGGTTTGTGCCAGGTTCCTTGTCCCGCAGAGCCAAGCCCTGTGGTACCCTGTGGGTCAGGCAGCCCCCAGATGGAGCACCCCAATAGAGGGATATCTCCAGGACGGAGCTCTTCCGAAAGCCTTCGCCTGCAGGCTGGAGGAGCATCCCCTGCCTGGCTGCGGAATGCGCTGTGTTCCGCTGCACGCAGCAGCAGCTGCTGTAACGCACCTTCTGGCTGTTCTTTGTCTTTCTCCTGCCTAGTGCTCCCTCTGCATCCGAGATGTACGTTCTCTCAGCCCTGCCTTAAAATGTTAAGGTTTGAGGTAAACCTCATAAGGTCGTTTTATCCATTCCCTGACACTACCGCAGCATAAATGTTGATGCATTTATTTAATGATTTGCCTGCCGCTTCTGACAGATGGTTGTTTAGTCTTATGCATCTTGTGTGATGGAGCATCCCCAACTTTTCCTGACATCTTGCTCAGTTGTTTTGCTGTTCTTTTTTGCAGTTTATTCTGGGCATTGTTTGCTGAGTTGAACTGGAGTTACTGTTTGTTTCTTCATCGGTGCTTTATCATGTTACTGTTTCTGTACGCTTCGCATAACTTTTTTTTCCTTGTAGTTGAAGACTGATTGCACTGTATCGTCTTGCGTCTTAGAATGAGAAGTTTGGGGAGGGGAGGTGGCACCTTCGAGGCCATTGATCCCATCTTTATAACTTTGCCCTTTTAGCTAGAAACAGATTATTTGCGCAGCGATTCGAGATTGCACAGGCAGAATCAGAAGGACCAAACTTTACATAAACCATTTATACTAAACGTTGGGAATGCTGGCAACATAAATCAACTACAATATCTATTACAAATTTATCACTTTATCAGTATTAGCTTTGATAGAAGTGGTTCAAACACTCAGGGAAGTGAACCGTACCTCAGGAAGTTTAGCCCTCTCGTGAATTAATTATTCAGGACACACAGAGCCTGGCCCCTTCAATGTATAGTAATTCTTTCCAGCCAGCATCCAGGACTTTAACTCCGGTGGCAATAATAAATAGGAAAAGTCTCAGGTGAAGCCAGTATTTCAAAGTAATTAATCATCTTCCCCTCATGGTCCCTCTGCCTCTCTCTTGGTTTTCTTTAACGAGGGAATTTCAGTAATAAATCTTTAATGATATATGTTAAGAATCCTTCATTAATTCTTGTCTACTTATTTCTCTCTTTTTGATACTTTTATGTGGTATGTTGGGAAGTTAAAATGCATATACAAGAAAAAACAGTTACAGAAAGCTGATAATTCGGCACAGTCTCTGAGAGGTTGTTTCTTGGGTGTTGAGCGTTGTGTGTAGCTCTGCTAATAGGAGTTGTCGGTTGGTGCCGGTTGGCCCCCGCGCCAGTGCTCGGGTGCGGTTACAGGATCGCAGAGGGAAAGCTAGAGAATAAGGCGATGCGGCCTCTCCTAGGCGGGAGGCGATGGAGCAGTAATTCTCAGTTCCGTGGTGTGGGGAGGGCAGGGGGTGTCGCACGGTGCCGGGGGTGCTGGCGTGGGGCAGGCGACGGGGCGTGCTGCTGCCGGCACAGCAGAGGGGATGTATCTTTAAATAATTCTCCTTCTGCGCGAGCAGCCATCACGTCTATTCAATGTGACAGGGACAGATGTGACAGATCGGTTCTGACACACTTCCATACCACAAGTCTGTGGCTGGAGGTGACTGGTGTCCTTCCCCTGGTCCTGTCCCCGCTGTAGGACAGCACAACGATGCCCGGATGAACCTCGCCATCGCCCTCACTGCTGCCAGGTACGGCGCTGCCACCGCCAATTACGCTGAAGTGCTGCGCCTGCTCAAGACGACAGACCCGGCCAGCGGGAAGCAGCGCGTGTGCGGGGTGCGCTGCAGGGACGTCCTAACAGGTGGGGGTCTGCGTGTGTGTGTGTGTGTGTGTGTGTGCCTTCCCCGCGGCGTGGGGACACCATGGCAGCCCCCTGCCCGCCTTCGCCCACCCAGCGGCCGGCTGTCTGCAGCCCCCAGCTCACTGGGTGCAAGCGACAGCTTTCTGCAGCGGGCTGGAGCGTGCCACGGTGGGACAGGCAGCACAGCACTTCGGGGGAGCGTTCTCTCTCGTTAAAGAAACATAGAAATAATGACAGGAGGGAGGAGCGGGGAACACTGCTGTTTGTAAACATCAATGAACCGGCAAAGGAGCCATCTTCCCAGAGTGCGGTGGCATACCATTAATGTCAATCATCTTTAACTTCTGTCAGGTTTTTCACTCAAATCCCAGTGTTTTGGCAGGGCAGACTAAGCTTTACATCCAAACCCTTCTGTCAAGCAAAGATGATATTGTAAAATGCTACGTGCTGTACAGTAATAATCCCATTTACCAAGTCTGTGGGTTGAGACTGAAATCTCTCTTGTTTGAGAGGCAGTTTTCAGCTCAACTTCTTCCACCCGCTCTGCCCTCTTCTGCTTTTACAGATAAGATGGAATTTCACTGTAAAACAATTTCTTTCAAATCTAGTGTTACGTGAAAACTTTGTTAATTTTTAAAAACCAAACAGCTGTTCTGTTCAGACAAGCACGATCCACTTTACAGTAGGTTAAGTTCATAGATAGATTAATAATAGGGAGTGTCAGGGAGCAGGAAAACAAATGGTGGATGTGATTGATACTGTTTTCTTTCACAGGGCAGGAATTTGATGTCAAAGCCAAGTGTGTTATCAATGCTACGGGACCTTTCACAGACTCTGTGCGCAAAATGGATGATCAGGAAGTACCAAACATCTGTCAGCCAAGCGCAGGCGTGCATATCGTGATGCCTGGTTATTACAGGTAACAGTAGTCTAAGCCTAAACCATTTGTAACGGTCTCTGCTGGTGTCTTTAATATATAAGCTTGCAGAGACGCCTTTGTGGGTTTTACGGTAGTTTTGACTGCACGTTTTCATTTTCTTTTTTTTTTTTTTTTTTCTCAAGAGGATTCTGGCACTGCCAATTAGAAGAACAATTTCATATATTCAGAAAAGACTGAAGTCTTGTAGTTCTTAGATAAAACTCGCCGAGGCAGAACTCCTGCTGAAGCAGAAGGGCGTTTAGGCAGAGCATCTACAACAGACTTGTGAAAGGCCCCTTTTTCAATAATGAGTTTGAGTTGCGTGTACTGGCCGCTTGTTCACCCCCCTAAGAAAACACGCAGCATATAAAACCTTCCAGAGAGGTGGCCACCTTCATACAAAAACTCTTGTCCGATTAAATGTGAAACTCTGTGCAATGACACTCTGCCACGTTATGACTCCGCTCACAGTAAATATGAACGCAGCGTGTAGGCAGTATAACAAGTAGTTCAAAATAACGCGATTAAATTGTGACGCTGCTGTGGACACAAGCGCACCCGCCCGTGGTTGTTGTGGTGGGAAGGACTTGCCTCCCTCTGCTGAGCTTGTCGCAGATGGGGTTCCCGCGGCACTCTGCGAGCCGCCCTGCGCACTCCTGCTTCTTCTGTGCTGCTGCAAAACCAAATCCCCTTCTGCCAAGTGAGCCTTGGCAGTTGAAACTCAAATACTACCTTTGGTTTCTGAAGTCGTTAGCATCCTAATGGAAATTCACATTCATAGACTTAGCCCGATTCTGTTGGTACAGTGCACTCACTATAATGCCTCCCATATCATCATTGCACTCCTCTGTGAACAGAAATTCAGACTTGCAGTGCACAACATGGGGTTTTTGCCATGGCTGTCCCAACAGGACACGACCACAGACAGTAAAATTGAGGCATTTTTGGCCTAGTGTAAAATCAGTCTCGCATTCTGTTCTTTTTTTGGTGTCTTTCCACATGAAAAATGGGAAAATGACCTGAGAGCTGCTTTAAAGCGATGTGGAGAAATGGGTTGTCATCGTACTTTCCTCATATACTACGAGAAGGACGCGTGTGATTGACTTTATGGCCCTGCTGCAAAAGCATGTGAAGTTTTAAAACTTTGACTCGCTTTGTAAATTCAAAGTAGGAGATGGCTTGATACGCGTGAAGGCTCTAATTTATTTATTCTGTGATAACCTAATAATTTTAATTGGAAATGTAGAGAATGCTTGTTCTCCTTGTTCCCCGGTGTAAGTCAGCATGTGGGCATTACTTTTCTTGTAAAACAGCATCTACCCACGTACTGCCTCCGCAGAACAGCTGATTAGATAAAACTGCACTGAGTTTCCTTGAAGTGGGATAGCTTCAACCAAGGAGCTGGCTGCTAAATGGAAACCACTCGTGGTATTTAATCTTAGCTCTCTCAGGTCTTCTCCCGGTGCCAAGGAATACTCCTCAACAAAGAAAGATCGTCATTTCACTGCGTCCACTTGCCTTGTGGTAAATATTTTATAGCATTTTGGCCCATACTCACACAAATGAAAATTTTTTAAGAGGTAGAGGTTTTTAGAGATAAACATAATTAAGATTTTGTAAAACTAATGTTAACCTAATACATGCATTTCCCATGGGTTCTTCATTAATAGTCCCAGTATTCCTCCTCTCATTAATTCTATTTTTAGTATACACATTTCTATTCTTGCAGCTGCAGTTAAGTCTCTCTCACTGCCTATTGTTTAGGTATATTATCTGCTAAAATGAGGGAGGGTTTTGGCTGCCTTTGTGCAGATAGCCTTCCTGCCTGAAATGTGTCTGTGAATGCAGTACTTTTTTCCCCGCCCTTTCTGACAAATTTCAAATGTTTTCCATTTTTCTTGAATTTTCCTGTCTGCTCTGCCTTCCAGATTCCAGGTAAACTTGGCTGTTACACCTCTGTTCTACCCTATTTGTTCTTCAACTGCATTTGTGGTGCTTTGGTCAAATGCTTCTTCATCTAGAGATCTCCCATGCATCGGCTCTGTGTATTTAATGTCCAGGAATGAACCACTTGCTGATTTCAAGCTCAAGAGTTCTGATCTGTCCTTCGGTTAAATCATCTTCTCTAGTTCAGTAGTCTACAGGTTCTTACATTCCTTGTGTACTTTAATCATCTGTTTTCAAGATTCTTTCCTGATTTGTCATATATTTGACATACATTGTCCAATTTAACTGCACTGAAATTTGGGAAAGGAAGTTTTATAAAAAACAGACATACTCCAAACTCATTCAGTTGTTTTAAGTCAACTCTTAAATATCATACTGTTGCTTTACCGTTAGGCCGCACATCTTGATATTTGTTTTGCTGACAAAGAGTCACTTTAGATCCATCTTTATTATGCTCCAAGACCATTTACCACTATGTTTCTATCTATAGGCATTGCTTTATACTTCATATTAGAGTTTACAATCCTGAATTTACCCATTTTAGTAGTCTTTAAAAATTACTAGGGAAATCTTGCAATGGCTGATATTGCTGGAGCTCATACCACATTCTCGCATCCATTTCGTACTCTGAAGAATTCATGCTCTCCATCTATTCTCCATCCAACCTGTATTTGTGCTTGGCATTGCCCCAGCGCGTGTGCAGGACCTTGCACTTGGCCTGGTTGAACTTCATGAGGTTGGCATGGGCCCACCTCTCCAGCCTGTCCAGGTCCCTCTGGATGGCATCCCATCCCTCCAGCGTGTCGACCGCACCACACAGCTTGGTGTCATCGGCAAACTTGCTGAGAGTGCCCTTGGTCCCACTGTCCATGTCACCAACAAAGACGTTAACAGCCCCGGTCCCAGTACCGACCCCTGAAGAACACTATTTGTCACTGGTCTCCACTTGGACACTGAGCCGTTGACTTCAACTCTTTGAGCGCAGCCATCCAGCCAATTCCTTATCCACCGAGTGGTCCATCTGTCAAATCCACATCTCTCCAACTCAGAGACCAGGATGTCATGCGGGACAGTGTCAGTGCCTTGCACAAGTCCAGGTAGATGGTACCAGTTGCTCTTCCCTTATCCACCGATGCTGTAGCGCCATCGTAGAAGGCCACCAGATGTGTCAGGCCCGATTTGCCCTTAGTGAAGCCATCAATTGCTGTGAAATCTCATTGAAAACACTTAGCCCTGTAGGTGTTGTGGTGAAACTGAGTTTTAAGTCTTTCCTTGTTTCTCTTCCTTATTTTGAACAGTTTTTCAGAAATCACATTTAAAAAATTCATACTTTTGAGAAAATGTCTAAAGTTTTCTGAATATTCTGATACTGTATATTAAATCTCTAGTTTCCTGTCTCTAAATCAATAGCTTTTTCATTTTAAAAAGTAATCATTTGTCTGACGTGATTTACCTTTCACAAATCTGTGTTGACTTCCCCTATTAAATTGTACTTCTCCAAATGTATGCTTAAGCGGTCTATAAATATCATCTAAAAAATGTTCTAATATACATGCTATATATGAAATTTTCAGCTTCTCTTCTAGCCTTTTCAGATATTGAAAACTTACCTTCAATAATCAGTTTAGACTTCCTAAAAATGAAATATTCAGTGATTCAGCTTGCGGCTCTCTTGAATAGGTAATTTATATCCAAGCAGGTCTTTGTCTACCTTCAGCTTATTGTGTTAGTAGTTATTTGAGTCCATTGAATTACTCCCCTCTGACAGTCCTTATTAGCACCTCAATACGTTCCTCCTGCCCCCCTTCCATATACCTCTGTATTCTCCTTCTGCGATGGGGACTAGGCGCAGGACCTGAAGACGGCTAAACTGACTGCAGGTGTTTGTACAAGGACTTGCAGCTCCTGAAATGAAAGTCAGCATCTTTCCTTTAAATAAAAATGAACACAAAAAAAAAGGCAGCTTAAATGTTTTCCTATATCAAAGCTGTTTACTTTGAAGTGTTTAGAGAAGCCTTTTGTTTTCTGAAATACACACGGAGCTATTCCATGAGTCCTGAGGATAACTGGTTTTGTACCTGTGGATTTTTATTTTTTTTACATGATACCAGAAAATGTTGATACATAAATTAAAATTTCCTGTACAAAGAACGAAATCGTTCTGTTTTAGCACTGGCATAAGTAAATGAAAAATCTCTGAATAGCAGCATCCAGTTAGTGTCTCTTTTGCCTTTTTTTCCTGAAATCCCCGTTCCCCGTTGAGGAGCGCAGGAGCTGGGAGCACTGGGAGTGCACTACTTGGTGCGAGGCCCTGGGGAGCCTGTGCGTTCCCGTTGCGGCAGGAGGCTGGCGAGCTGTAGCGGCACTGGAAGTTTGCTGTTTCAGTGCACTCCTAACATTTATCGTCTCAGTCCTGCTCTTCTCTTGTTTTCTTTACTGTTTCTTTCCGATGCTAAACTTTGCCCCCCCGCCCCACCCTTATTGTGAATGCGGGTTGTAGGAGTCCTTGGGATTTTGTCTGTTTTCACTTTTGCCCTCTGTTTAGGGTGCAGGCAATTGGTCACTTGGGTTAATAATATTTCATCTTTAATTTTTCTTGTTATATACTTAGTCATATCCAAACACAGCTACAGTTCTGTTCTTATTTCTTGCATTTTCACTTGCATTCTGTTTTAGCCTTCCCTTTCCTTTGTGGCATAATATAAATGATTGTCTATTTTTTTTTATTAAAAGCAGTTGTTCATTCCATGATGAGTTTCAAGTAATTGCTGTTTTAGAATTTTCAAATGTTTGCATTTGAAATTCCAATGAGCAAGATTTTCCAGAGTGAATGGAGATGTGAGATGCCTTTGCTCGATGTAAGGTTGTGGTCTGCTAACTTGCTTAGCAAATCAAATTCTAGTGACACCCGAGCATCACATTCAAGGGCCTTATTTCTCAAAACTTCTGGGACTACCATTTAAAGCCAGGGCATGGCCACATGTGGAATATCAGATTTTATTTTATTTTTTAAAAATCATTTGACCTAACAACAAAGGTACCATTCTAATACTTTCTCTGGGGTACAAGGTGTGCAAGAACAGAGTCCCTGGTGATGCCTGACCCGTTTTGAACCATGTCCCTTCTTCATTTCAGCCCTGATAACATGGGTCTGCTTGACCCGGCCACCAGCGACGGTAGAGTGATTTTCTTCCTGCCGTGGGAGAAGATGACTATCGCAGGGACCACAGACAGCCCGACCGATGTTACTTCCCATCCCATACCAACAGAAGAAGATATAAACTTCATTTTGAACGAAGTGCGCAGCTACCTTAGTGTTGATGTTGAAGGTAAGGCTCCGTTGGCTCTGGTTTTCCCTGGAAGGTGCTGATGAATGGGTGGCATTTCAGCCTGAGTAAAGGCTGGCTGGCTGAAGTTCTGCTGTGACTCTGGTAACTGTGGTTCTTGTGCGTCTGGGTGTTTCTAAAACAAGTGGGACAGAAGTGCCATCACGATCCATGCATCAGAGCTCAAAAATGATGCTTTTCCAGATATACCTGCGCTGCTTGGGTTATTGAAATGGAAATCGGTTCAGATTTCACATACCTTTCACCTAACTGGCACTAGCTGTGCAGCCGCGCAGCCCAGTCACTGCTCTCTCTGGGAGGCAGAGGCAAGGGTTTGCGGAACTGGGACAGTTCGGTCATACAGCAACGCAAGTACATCAAATAATTAACCTGCTTTTTTTGAAGGAAAAGGTGTTCTGACTTTTACTATGTCTTTGTTTTTATTTCCATTTTTCTAGACACTTTATTCTTAGAATTTACTTTTCTTGATATGGTAAATATCTGATAGTGTCATTTTTCAGTGGGAGAGGAAAGTATAATGGGCAAAAAGGAGAATTTATAAAAAATACTTGGTGACAGTTGTTCCCTTCAGTAGCTGAGAAGCTTTGTTGTGAGATGCTGGCCTGCTTTGCCTCAGTGCTGCTTTAAAAGAGAGGCTTCTTTCCTTCATAGTGAGCTCTTAAAATTATTCTGTGAAAGCATTTGTACTTCTGCATTTCTGTTGTGGTAGCAGCATTAAAAGAAATATGAAAAGCACTTGGTCGGAAACGTTGCACCATCCTTAGATTTAGGAAAACTTGCTGTCCGGACGTTGGGAATGCTGGATTACTTGTTCCCTGAAGTGGGTAGTTGATGGCTCTGGATCACGTAAAGTTCAGAAAAAGTCTTTGGAAAATGTACCTTTAAGTTTTTTGAGCAGAAGTTGATATAAATAAGTAGGCCAGATAGGTAGAGTTAAAACTGTGAATAAGACGGAGATTTTGCAGGATATTTTCCAGAAGTACGTTGTGAAGTGTTTAATTCTTTTGAATGAAACCTACCTAGGTGCACGCTGTTTTTCACACATGCAATTAGCAGTGTTTATAGATTGCTTGTTATTGAATTAACAACTGTGCTGGCCATATCAACTCACTGCAGACCTGCCTTTTTGCTGCCAGAGACAGTGCCAGGGTTATCAACTTACACAGGCTTGGATGTGTTCCAACTGTTTAATTATAGTGTCACGCATGCTGCTTTTTCTAGTTTCATTAGTTTATAAACGTAATATGGTATCTTATTTCTGTGATTAACACTTCATTTTGGCAGGTTAAACATGCTGGCAGAGCACCATTGATTTCTGAAATCTATTTTGTGTTCTTTGGGGGATATTTTTACACCCTTTTACTGATTTTTCAATTATCATTTATTTGAAAGTTGTATAGAAAAAAAATATATTCCAAAGACTTCAGTATAAAGCAAATCGGTCAGTTTTTCTATTGCAAATTTAATAAGCAACAAAATTCATTACATTAAATTCTCTAGTGTTCCCATGTTGTATATATCAAAAGAGGTGACTGTCGGAGGCTGGGGTGTTTCCCTGCGGCTGGTAAGGGCTTTGTGACTACTTGACGCCTTCAGGTTTTCTTCCTCCACGTTCACTGAGAAGTCAGGGCTGGCTTTGGGGACACACTTGTAAGTGGCCAGGAAGCAGAGGGGCAGCACAGGGGGAAAACAGAAGTAAATGGGCATTTAGTCAGGCTTCTTGTGGAGCGGGGCAGGGTTTCTGAAGCAGGGAGGAGGAGGAGGAAGAGGAGGCAGGGCTGGAGGAGGCGGTTGTGCAGCAGATGTGGACTCCCGCTGGGGGGTTTTGCCAAGTCAGCCGGGCCCTTTCGGGCTGCTGTGCAGTAATAGTGGCCTGCGATGCAGGTGTTGGGGATGTGCTGCAGCCGAGCACAGCCTTGCCAAGAGATTTTCTCCTTGGCTATACATGCAGCTGCTCTTCCGATAAAGGCTCTGGATAAAGATCGCTTGTCAAGAGGAAAACTTGGATGAATAACCTACAAGCTAGAGAAAAAGCTTTGAAGTCCTAAAAGCAAATGTTATACTCCTGTGGAACAAACTTCATTTTGGTTTCTAAAATGTAATATAAGGTCTGTCCTGTCAGCACAAGCAAACAAGGAGAAGGCTTGGTGCTGGGGGGGGTGTGTGGTTTGGGTTTGGTAGGGTTTGGTTTTTGGGTTTGGGGATTTCTGAGCAGATCAAAAATACATCTGATGTGTTGCATGATACTCGTTTCACAGCGAGTATCTACTCAGAGGCAGTGCCGCAAAGACCGCGGGAGGGGTATGGACAAATATCCATTGGTTCCTGGATGACTTTGGCTGATCTTTGGTTCCCGACAGTGAGAAGAGGAGATGTGCTGGCAGCGTGGAGTGGCATTCGTCCTCTGGTCACAGACCCCAACTCCAAAGACACGCAGTCGATATCCCGGAATCATGTCGTTACCATTAGCGACAGTGGCCTTGTCACGATAGCAGGTACTGGAAGTTCTCTTAAAGTATAGCTTTGTTGGACTTCCCCAGTTATTTTCTTCAAAACTTTTCCTGTTACAGGATAATCCTTCCTGTTCCTATAACTAGATGATGATCTGTCAGTGGCAGCATGACTGGCTTGTTGGAGCAAGTCTAGTAAGAATAATGTGATATATAAAATACATATAGTACGTACCACCTTCATACTCCCCTTGCTTTCCCCACATAAAGAAGTAAATGTGTCGTTACAGGTGGGAAGTGGACGACCTACCGTGCCATGGCGCAGGACACCATTGATGCAGCTATTCAGGCGCATGATCTGGAGGCAGGTTCCAGTAAAACTGTTGGGCTGCAGCTCCAAGGGGCTGAGGACTGGAGTCCCACGCTCTACATTAGGTTGGTCCAAGACTATGGACTTGAAAGTGAGGTGAGTCATAGTTTGTGTGGATGCTCTGATGTTTCTGTGTTAGAGGGTTGTGCTTTTTCCACTAAATCTAATACCAGCATAACTTGTACAAAGGTCTGTTGAGCCTGATAAGAGCATATTATCTGGCTGGGGCAAAGATAGTTTTAACAAAAATAAATTCAAGTAGTTGTTCTTCTTCTCTTCCCTTTTCCCTTCCTCCTAATCTTGGCTGTTTCCTGCTTTAAAATGTTACGACGTGCTGGGGTCTCTCTTCCCAACAAAATCTCTCCTTCAGATGTGAGCAGAGTGTGGCAGAAGAGTTGGAGCATCAGTGGACACAGTTACGTTGGTACATACGTGGTGGTGTCAGTGCTGCTCTAACCCATTCCCAATGCAAGTAGTTTCCTCTCACACAATCAAAACCTAATACGTTCGTCAGCTTCTTTGCTGTTGCGAGGAAGAGAATTGACAAGAAAAATGTATGTATATTTGAAGTGCTTTCAAAAGCATATTGAATTTTGTTTTCAACTCCACAGGTGGCTCAGCATCTAGCTTCCACATATGGTGACAAGGCTTTTGAGGTGGCCAAAATAGCCCAAGTTACAGGAAAGAGATGGCCCATTGTTGGAAAGCGTCTTGTATCTGAGTTTCCTTATATTGAAGCTGAGGTATGTGGAAAAACTACATAATGTTCTTTGATTCTCTTCTTGGGATAAACAGGTTCTAGAGCAGGTCTGTCTCACTCTGTAAAACATTTCCATAAGCCCTTTCCTTTGGTGAGGTCCAGATATTATTTTTTTTCTTGTTTTTCCCCTTCCCCAGAGGGGAAACAAACATGCTTTGTTTTTATGTTTATATATACACATATTAATATATTTATATATATAATTAAATATTTACATCTACTGTCTATTTTTTATTTCCGAGATACAGATTTGATCCCAGATGCATTTTATAAAGTGTTCCAAGGAAAAGGGAGCTTTTCAAACCCTTCACTTGGTTGGGTGGGAACTAGTAACAGAAAGCTCGTTTTGCGTAGCCAGCCCAGCAGTGCCGTTTGTGATGCTAAACATAATCTCTGACAATGCCTCTCTGCCTTCTCGTCTGCATTTTTTCCCCTTGCCTTATTGTTGTAGGTTGTCTATGGTGTTAAAGAGTACGCCCGCACAGCAGTGGATATGATTTCCCGACGTACTCGCTTGGCCTTCCTGAATGTGCAGGCTGCGGAGGAAGCCCTGCCAAGAATCGTAGATATAATGGCGAAAGAACTTAACTGGAGTGAGCAGAAAAAAAAGGTACAAAGGGCCTTTTTCATCTGCAACTGTTCTGTTTTTCTTAAGTAGTTTCCATGTTAATGATCCAAATTAGTTGAATAGAAAACTTCAAGTGATGCTTTTGCCCGGAGAGAATGAATCACTTGGTGCATTTCATTATAAAGAATTTATCGAAATAGCTGTGAGATGAGTTGGTATTGGCTGGGGCATGGAGGGGAGAGTGAAGACCTGTAGCCTGTTTTTCCCAACTTTAAAAATGAAAGCAGACTTGGCGTTACTATCCTATGCCTGTTCAAATGTTTTGTTCAACAGATCTGCCTCAAAAAACGAGGATCTTGTAATCTGTGTCACTCCTTTTTGTCTGCTGTGTCTTTTGAAAAGTGACGATACTGAGTTTGTACCATTCTCTGGCCTGAATTCATGTTTGAGGACGCTGTTAGCTTCCTTTGCCCTGGTGGGTCTGTGCCCAGACACACAGCGTGGGACTCCTCTCGCTTGCCTTGTGGCGTTGATAACGGGCTGTCTCTACCCCAGCTAGCCTCCGTGTGCCTGCTCTGCAGTAAACAAACTTCGGTCAGATGACTTACCTTAATGAAGGCACCTGTTGTGCGTGCAGTTAATTGCACCCCGCAGCCCTGTTTCGATCTCCGCAACCTGTCGGGAGCACCTTGGATAACTAGTTCAGATGTAGGCATCCCACTTACTGACATGAATCCTGCCCCTTCTGAACTATCACGTCGTGTAAGTTACTGATTATCACTTCTTGCTGTTGTCACACAAAGACAAATGCCCGGAGTTGTGGAGGCTGCGCTTGTGGTGCTGCCCGGGAGGAAAGGCAGAGCAGGGAGTGCCGTACCCCAGTGGGACCCCTGGTCTGGGACTCCTTCACTCTGAAGCAAACAGAGCCTGTGACACTCACCTAGCTCTTCCACTCCAAAGGAGACGGGAAGTTCCCCTTGGGCTGTTCGTGAAACCTTTTAGCCAGTTAGAAGTTTGATTAACGTTCTGGAAGGAGCTCACTTGAATCCTGCCAGCCAGAGGAGCTGCTGTGACCCTAGACCCACCTCCCAAGAATTGCATAGAGAATTGTGAGCTGTGTTGCTTTTATGTGGAGCAACCTCGTAGTTAGAGGTGTTTGACCAAAGTTAGAGGTGTCTCACCCTTACCGAGTGAGGTTTGCTCGTGAAATAGTTCACCATGTTAAACAAACTATATCAGTCCTTCCGTGACAAGAGATTAGAAAATGGGAAGCTCGCAAAGAAACCAGCCTGAGGTCAGGGTCGCGCAGACAGCCTTCACTCCAGCAGCCCGGGGCTGGGGAGTTGGACACCCGTTCTCACCGCAGCCTGCAGGAAGGAAAATCAGCAGGTACCGCCTGTGCCTGGAAGACCTGCCCAGCCGCCTGTGGCTTGTGCGAGCTCCCTGATGCCAGCAGGGCAGGCTCTGCATTCCCTGAATGCCCACCGGGGCTTCTTTTGGAAAAGTCGCTCTTTCTTTCAAAGTGGCTAAACCCCCTGAGTTACGGAGCATCTCTTCTGTAACCAGTCCTGTGCCATTTTGAAGTGCTGTGTCTTCACAGCAGTCTTGCATGTGCTATATTTCAACTTGACGGACGAGGCAATTCAATGCCTATCCAGAAGAGCATTCTTTAATTTAGATCTTATAGTAAGACCATTAAATAAGTCTTTGTCGGTTTGGGACTTTAAGGCTAATGTGTGTGCTTATATTGAAGTACGTAAGAGTAGCCTGGTATAGTTTAGTTGGTCTTCTAATATGCCTTCACGAGCAAGTCTTTGTGAGATGAAGTGGCTTATACGTACGTGCCTAGGAATCTTTTACTGCTGCTGCAGCCGTTCCTTAGCGTGCGCACTCTGCTTTGGTACCTGCAGTGCAGGCTCTTTAGTATTGCTGCCCATGTGGCAGATGCTCGTATCGCTCTTAGAACCGTGTCTGGTACCCACGGCTGGAGAAGGAGCTCCGTTCTGCAGTGCTCTATGTGTGTCAGGTGTTTGTCACTCCTTAAAAAACTGGCTACGGAAGACCTTGCACTGAACTTTCAGGTAATAAATTAAGAAAACAAAGAACCTGCCTGGTGTTGAGCCTCATGATTTTTTTGTTGATTTTTAGACAGTTAGGTGAAACACTGCACTTTGTAGGCCTGACCTGCAGCTGCGGACCTTCATGAAGTAGGTAGATCTACCATGTGTGACTGAAGGCGTGGAATGGTCCTAAAAGCATTTACACAGTAATTAAAAGGTTTTACTGGAGTTGGTATCTCTTTTCAAGACTAAGAAGTGCCTAAGCTTAACTTACTTTTTAAATACTTTTCAGCTACCATCTTCCTAATTTTTGGACCTTAGATAAATTCTACTTAAGTGGAAGAAGCTAATAAATACTACACTAAAAATAATTGTGTAAGAACTTGTTATTCCTCAGAAGTACAGTTTTTCTTTTTTGTTGTAGGAAGAATTTGAAGCTGCTAAAAAATTTCTCTATTATGAAATGGGCTACAAAGTAAAATCGGATCAATTAACAGACAGCTCTGAAATCAGTCTAGTGCCTTCAGATATTGAAAGGTAAGTGAAGTAAGAGAGTTCCCTGTGCTGCTAGGAATTAATACCTGTCATTCTTCTGAGAGCAGTTTTTCCCACTGATAATCCTTATCTTGCAGGTACAAGAAGCGATTCCACATGTTTGACAAGGACAAGAAAGGGTTTATTACTATACTGGATGTGCAGCGTGTCTTGGAGGTAACGTTTCCTTGTGTTCGTTTAGTTTCCTTTTTAAGCCCCTTATCTGAATTTCAGAGCGTGGCATAAATAGTGCGGAACAAGCCAGCTGACATACTTCTGTGCTTTTTTTTGTCTAGAGCATCAGTGTGCAAATTGCTGAAAATACACTTCATGATATTCTAAACGAAGTGGATCTGAACAAAAACGGACAGGTTGAGCTCAATGAGTTTTTGCAGGTAGGTGTTTCCCTGTTACAAGAGAAGCTGTAACTTTAATGAACAAAGGCGTGGGTATTTAATTTCTTCCCTCTTTGCTGAAGGGCTGGGTCGGAGGCTGGGTGAGTGTTACCTGGGTAAACGCTGTGGTGGTGGTGCTGTTTGCCAGATCAGAAGATGTGTGACACACAGAGCCATCCTCGAGCAACTCTGAAATTCAAAGATATTTTTTTCATGTGCAGAAACAATGAGATCCAAAGAACAAATCCAGTTTACAAAGTATACCACAGTACAGGCCTGAATTTGGCTCTTTTAATACAGAAATGCTGTTTAAATATATTCAGAATTGGAAGGTTGGAAGGTATATGGCACAGTTACGCACACTGACATTTATCTAGGTCTGTTGAGTGGTCAGTGGTTTCTAAACTATTTTGAATATTTTAAAGAATGAGCTTGTGGTTAAAGCACATCCAATCCATATAATCCCATTGTAACTCCTGGGCCGGCTAACGTTATCTCAGTTTGTATGAAAGACCTTACATTGACAACCCACACATCTGCTTTTTGCAGGGCTTTAAAATAGAGCTCCGTTTGCCCAGCGCCTCTTGCATACGCAGTTTGCCGGGCAGTGTTGTTTTTGTGGAGTCTTTCTTGGTGTGGTATTTGAAGTGACTGCCATGTCTTTCCTGCATGGTGGCAATGATGAATGCCGAACATGAGATAAATTAATGCTGGGGATTTTGGTCAATGTCAGCCCTTTCTTCACTGTGTCAAGTTAAACAAACAAGATCAAGGCAAAGGAAATGGTAATTGTCTCTCTCGAGATGAGCTGTAGATAAGAGCAGCATTGTTGAATCTAAATGCAGAAAAATTTCACAGGTTGTGTCCAGCATTGAAAAAAGGACTATTTATTTGCCTAAAATGCAGCAATTTAGCTGGGTAACTGAAATGCGCTTGGGGGAAGGGGAAAAAAAAAAAACCCAAACAAACCATGGGGGAGGGAAAGAAGAAACAATGGCTTTGGGAGTTTGTGCTTAAGTATTCAAATATAAGAGAAAATCACAGCTGTTTTTCTGGCTATTGAAAAGGGTCTCCCTCTTACAACCCTCTGCATGCGAAAGCTTGTAATTGGTGGGGGGAACCCACCACTTACTGTAAGGGCTGTGTTAAACTATAATTTAGTTAGTTTGGGTACATTGTGGTTAAGAAGTTGAAACAACCAGTAATTACGTCTTCTGTGAATCTTTTGGTGGCTTTCTGGGGTTTTTGCTTTACTGTGCTGGGGGTTGCCCGCCCTAAGTCATAATATCTGTAAAATATAAGAGGCAAGTCACTGTTTCAGTGTAGTCCCACAGTTACTTTTGTAGAACTGTGTAACTCTGGGGCTGCTGGCTTCTCCCACGCGTTTCACAACGCAATCTGAGTGTTTCACGCCAGCGATGGGCAGCGCGGTAATGATGGCTCGTGCCCGTGCACCTCCCTCCCGCAGAGCCGGAGAGCAGCACATGGGAGCTGCTGCGGGGCCACGCGCCAGGTGGGAAATGCAGTAAGAAAATCAACAGCAGGTTGCCACAGAAGGAACAAAATACATTAAATGTTTGTTTATTTTTTTTTAATGGATCTGTTAAGTCAGTTCCCAATACTTTTGAGTTTGCTTTCTGAAAACTTTCAAGTAAATTGCATTTTACCGCAGAATGCTTGTGGAAAGCCATGTGCAAATATTTTTGGGCATTTATATTAGAACATAGGAGGAGGTTGTGCTGGGGTGGCCGTGTGGCTCTCGGGTGGGAGCAGAGCAGTGCCAGGTGCTTTCCTTTGGCCAACAGTAGCTTCCCAGTGTAACTCAAATAACAGTCTCGGCAGCCCCCGACGCCGCAGGTGTTTCCCAGGGAGAACGCGGGCTGCCTTGGCCAGCGTTTCCCACCACCAGCTCGTTCCCCCTGCGTTGGTCCTAGGTCCCAGGTCCTTCCTGGGACGCTGTTCAGGGGCACATGGAGCTGTCTTACGCCAGCGACTGTTTTTCTGAAGACTTGCCTACAGAAGCCCAGTGCTGCTGTCATTGATGCTCAAGAAAGGAGGGGGGGACCTTGGGAGCTAGTTCTGGTGTGTAAAGGCAAAAACCCCCCATGTTAAATCAGAAGGAAGCTTTTTTCCCAACAGCAGACTTCCTTTGGGATCCTGACAGACCCACATACCAGAAACTCACATTTGCATAGGTCCAGACACAGATACAATTAATAGATTTTCCTATAGAGGGGAAGAAGTCCGAAGGCTTCTTAGCACTCAATGCGAGTAAGAAATTGCATTGTGTAAGTGCCGATTGCTTTCCATAGTAGTCTTTGACAAGCTGACTGCATGTAATTTCAAGTCTAATACTCACTTTATCCATGGGATAAAAAAGAATTAACTAAAATCTTAGCACTAGTGTGTGTTCGTTAAGATAGAGCTGAGTCCACTTTCAAGGACTTAAAGGCAAATTAGTTTTAAAAGTCTATAAAGGAATTTGGATTTGAAAGAGTTGTGGAAGTCAAGTTCGCTATCTCTACAAAGAAGGGCACATGAATGAAAAAGGGTATGGTCTGGGGTCGGTGGTAGATCAGGAATGGAGCTGTTGTGTTAGCTACATCTTTCAGATATTAAAAGGAAAAAAAAAAAAGCACTGGTGAAATAGATGGGTTCTCCTACATTCTTCAATGTCACTGAAAAACCCTGGGTATTGATGGTTGCCTGCCCTGTTACTGCAAATGGATGGTGTTTGGTATTTCTGCTCCTCCTGCCGCCCATGCCTTGCCAAAGCCTTCGGTGGTATTTCTGGAAAATGTGAATGAGCTTTGAGATGAGTCTTTGAAACCGTACAGCAGTTTGGCTTTATATATGGAAAAATCAGTTCTGTGTATTTACTGATTACTGTGGCCAGGAGCCAGTAGCGAGTGTTAACTCGGCCCTTTAGACTGGAACTGTGTCGGTGTCACCGCCGGTGGCCCAGGGGCAGGACAGCGGCCATGTCCGTCCACCTCCTGCAGGGGAGTTAGTAGCACGGCGCTGGTGTCCTGTGCCCGTCAGCCGTACTGGTGCGGGGCTGTGTGGCGTCCGCTCGGCGACAGTGTGGGTTGTGGTTCCCCTGCTGTCCCTCGGGCTGCTTGCTGAGGCCTTTCCGAGGGCTGTACCCTCTACTTGCGTTCTTTGTCTTGCAAAGGAGCTGACAGGATGCTCTCCCTCTTGTGTCCTCAGCTGATGAGTG
Source organism: Fratercula arctica (assembly GCA_947846985.1). Lineage (NCBI taxonomy): Eukaryota > Metazoa > Chordata > Aves > Charadriiformes > Alcidae > Fratercula > Fratercula arctica. The sequence continues at coordinate 877,755 of CANTUZ010000008.1, read as the reverse complement.
CCATTCAGAAGGGGCACGTGTCCGGGAGCCGGCTGGCGGTGCTGATGAAGACTGCGGAGGAGAACCTGCGCCAGAGGGGGGTGATCTCGGTGGACCGCAGCGGCGGGGGGCTGTGAGCTCCAGCACAAGCTCTGCTGGCAGACACCCGGCTGCCTCCCTGCTGCAAAACATTCCAGTGCTTCTGAGTGTCCTCGCTTGGTCAAGGTGACCAGTGTCTGTCCAGTGTTGTAGCTCTTACAAAAATCCATTGGTGCATTTGTTTTCACTATTAACGGTTTTCTGTACAGCTCTCAATACTCCAGTCGTGGCCTTTTGGATTGGGTGTTCTTTAGGCACCGGGGTTTGTTAACAGGAGTTCAGGAATATGGTCTAGAAAGATACGGGTGCACACACAAGCATGTGTGCGCGTCCTGCCACCTTCATTACCTTCTCTGTCACCCTTACCTTCAGAGAAAACTGCTCAGACAGTGAATCCCGCCTTTAAATGCATTGCAGCGAGTTTTGCAAATATGCATTTAGTGTTTCAAAGCTGCTGATCCCTCCCCTGCGACAAAGAGCAAGAGAGGGGAGGCCCATGTCCTGGGTTGGGGACAGTGTCGCATGGGGCTGCCGCTTCCCGAGGTGGTGACGACGGGAGGAGCTGGCTGGGCTCGCTCTCTGGAGCGCCCTGTCATTGCAGTGCTACCCGGACTTGGCCAGGCAAAAATAGCAGCAGTGCGAGGTGGGAGAACTACGAGACATCTTGATTAATAACCCGAGCTGCTAATTTGGTTAAAAGCTAGGGGACAGCTTTCCTTTCTCCCGTATTAATAAAAGTAAGTTTCCTTTAATAAATAGCATTGTCTAGCAGGTGGTGGTTTATGCTGTGCAGTGCTTCATACTGTTCCCAGTTTTGGACAAAACCACTGATGATATGTAGAATATGGCAGGTTTTGATAGCAGAAGTCTTAATAGTTTGTTTAAAAATTCTCAAACACAAAGTGAAACAATGAAATTTGGTTTGCATTCCACTAACTTTTCTAGAAAAACGAAAGGGCTATTTTTCAGCAGATTAATGAAAAAAAAATTTTTTTTTTTAAAAAAGGACCACTTGAGCTGTTTTCATGGATCTGACCATTTGCCTTTCGCTGTCGGATTGACTGGGTTCCAGGTCAGAGGGAAGATTTCTGCCTAATGTAGAACAAGGAAGGGAAAAGCATAAGAATGGTTTATTGATGAGTTTGTCGTTCTGTTATAGTCTTTGAGCATAAATACCGATTTACAACTCAAAACAAGCTTCAGTCCAAGGTGTCAGAATTTCTACTTGTGCAAAATCTGACAGATTTTAACTGGTGTCGCCACTTTCACTAATGGAAAATACCGGAACAGTAATGAACAGGAAAGATGACTTTGGTATTTTAAAAGGGAAAATGATTACATACACAAAACGGAGATGCTGAGGAGTGTTATGTAGCATAGGAAGTACAGATGTTGTGTTTGGCTGGAGAGGCAGAGTCCTTTAAAAAAAAATAATTAAAAATTCAGGTGTTTACAAATAGCAGATACAAAAAAGAAAGGGGGGGGAGGGGGGAAGCCTCATTTAAAGTTCAGTAAATGGTTGTATTTCCATCAGTGCAAACAATGGATGAGATCTGGAGGGAAGGAGGTGGTCTCTGGTAAAATGCCTTTCAGATGGTTTTTGCATGTTCAGGGGTTTTTTTGACGCTGCCTTGTACCCAAATGCAGAGACTGGGGGGGGTTACGGCTTTTTGCTTGGAGCCCTGTGCCGGTGAGGCACAGCCCGTGCGAGCGAGGAGCTGGCACGTTTGACAGCATAAGAATTTATGTATGAACAAAGGGGTTTGTTTCTCTGGTCCTGTAAAGTTTTCCTTTTGAAATATGTTCGGGTATATTCCAGTAGATTATGTGAATGTTTGGCACAAGTTTGTATTTCCAAAACCTTTCCAAATAAGGGCACAATGACAGATTTTACGTGTAATGCAGAACTGGGGGGAAATGAACGTACAATACACAGGTTATTTTGGTTCAGTGAGCAAGGGAAGGAGGGAAGGGGGTTAGGATTCTACTGATAACAATAATTTAAGGAAAAAAAAAAAGGAAATAAGAATAATGAGACCTTTTCCAGGCCAGATAAAGAAAAATATTTACAATGTTTAACATCTTTTCTATGGTTTAAAGAAAAATTCTTCTCCACTCCTCACTAAATGGCACTGTTAAGAATTAATAATATGAGTTACCTGTAAAGCCAGGATTTCCTGCTTTGTACCCAAAGTGTGCTCTGTGTTCTCTTGTTTCAGTAGTAGTGCGTACAGAATGTGACTCTGGGATTGTCTTGGCTGTATGTGTGTCTCCGATAGGAATTTGCTTTGCATCTTCGGCACTTCACTGTCGTGCTTCTCTGCTCCTTTGTACGGCACAGGCAGGGCTCCCGCAGCTGCCCTGGGTGACAGGAGAAGGTTGCATGTGTGGCTGAAAACTGCTGAATCTCTACAGGAGAGAACCTAGAAGTATTTATTTATCACCTCGCATTTGTTTCCAGGAGTGGTGGCTTTGTGCTTTGGTTTTTTTCATGTGAATGTACTGTAGAAAGAGTTGTGAAATGTCACTGTCTTGCATTGTTCTCATCTAGGTGGAGAAACAGTAAAGTGGTATTTTTTTTTTCTTTTCTTTTTCTTTTTTCTTTTTTCTTTTTTTTTTTTTTTTTTGAGGTGGGAGTTGGATTTCTGGATGGGGAGGGGGTTTATTTTGTGTTTTAAATAAACTGCACGCCTGGGAGGGGGCGTGTGCCTGTACGTGCCGTGTGTTTATACAGAGGTGTGTATAAAATAGGTGTGGATGTGTGTACGCACAGACCCGCAGTGCGTTTCACACGGGGCGCTCCGGCGTTTGGTTCGTTACTGCTCCAGACTGAACTGCTAAATACTGTGTTTGAGGCTGGGTTGTCATTTTTATAACTGTCTTGGTGTTTTACTGCCGTTATTTATTACTTTTGATATACAGAATGAGCCGCATGCATTTATAGAGCAATAAGAGGATGTATTTAATGTGCCTTGTTTTTAACTGAGTAAGGACTGAAAGCATGAATCAATAAAACTGATTAAAAACGGTCCCTTCGCTGGCAGTTTGTTATGGCGGTTACAAAAATAACTTTGATTAGCCTTGAAAAAGTTTATTTTTAAAGGAAAAATGTGCGAATAGATGCTTCTTAGTAAACGTGACATCATTTTGTGCATGCTTTCCCGCTTCAGCTCAGGATTTAGGCCTTGGTAGCTCAGAAGTGAAGCTGAGGAGTTAATGCCACACTTGGCATTCTCGGGCGGTAGGAGCCGGAGCTGCCAGGCAGGGTAAGGCGTGCTGGAATTACAGCCAGCCCATTGGCCTGGGCTGGGGGGGAAATGCCAGGCGCAAGCGTTCCTTTGCACACTGATGAATTTTATCCTAACTAAAATCAATAGAAATGAACGGCAGAGATTTCATAATCCATTTTGATCATTTTACATGTCAAGTTAGTCCAGGGTTGCCATATGTTGATAAATGTTCTGACGGAAAAAATGCTATATATTTTCATTGTCAGTAAATCAGTAAAGCTGTTATCAGTTTTAACACAATTTTTATAATCTCCATATCGTTTTATAGGTTTTAATTTACACCGGTAATAGGGATATTCCACAACTGCGATGTAGCTGTGCTGAGTCCAGGGGTTGTGTACGTGCGGCCAGGATAGCTCCCCTCTGTGTGTCCCCCCCAGAAATAAACAGGGCCGATACCTCCGGAGTATAATTACAAAGATTATGAATTGTATCTAATCTGTGGTGGGTAAGTAATATGTCAGAAAACGTTTGCTACAGTCATCTTTGTCCCAAATGTTTTGCAGCACTAAAATCGCCTTGGGGTCGTGATCCTGGATGTGCTGCTGGAGGCACAACAGCAATGCAGAGTTTTTGGGGAGCGGTGTTTTGGGGCTGGGCTCCCCAGCTTTGCACCGTTTCTCTGCTGAATGGTCAAAATTTCAGATTTATTGCGACTTGTGTTCACTTGCACTCTGCAGCCTGTTTTAGAAATATGATAGGGAATATCATAGCAACATTAATATTTCAGCGTTGATGCCTGAGCTGGGTGTTTCCCGTGTCAGATATGAACTGATTGCATCTGCTGGGGAGAGAAAGCCACCTTCGGTGGGGAGGGATTGTTGCTGCTCCGTGAACCTTGTTTCTCCGCGCTGAAGGAGAGAGGGGGTTTCAGGTTTGTAGGTGTGTTCAGCCTCAAGGTTTTAGTCCCTGCTCCCCGATTTGAGCAGCCCCCCTGGCTTTGGCGTGCCCGTACGCTGGTGGGAGCATGTGCTGGAGGTGCCAGCCCACCATTCCCATTGGGAATCCGTACTCCCTGCCCTCGGAAGGTGCCCCTGGTGCCGGTGCCGGGATAATCTCCCCTCTTCTTATTTTGCAAATAA